>CM059426.1:171628081-173078064 GCA_030390025.1 Squalus acanthias
TTTAATTCACTTTCTTATTTGAGCTTTGTTTGGAATTAGAGTTTATTTTTATTATTTTATTTTGTTGTTATGTTTAAAGACAGCATTGAAGAGGGAAAGAAAAACTTGGAGCGACGTCTTCTGTCAAAGCTGCAAAGAGACTTGATAGAGTTAAAAAAAAAATTATGATCTTTTCACAAAAAATCCCCCCCCCCCCTAAGTTTTCGAATATGATTTTGGAAGAAAACATAAACAAAAATCAATTTTTCCCCTCATCTCAACAAGTTTCAACCAGGTCTTGAAGTCAAAACGCTTTTAAAGAGGGTCTGAAATGCTTCAAACATTTTAAAATGTACATTTCTCGGTATTTGATTTTGAATGATCGACTGAAGTGAATAGCTTTACACAAACATGCAACCATGCTGTTGAGGAGGGTGAGGGCAGGGAGGATTTGTAGGAGTTACACATTACTTTTTATTGACTTTTAAAAAAATATCATTAAGACGTTTAGGAAGAGAACCAAAATAGGGAAAAACACAAACCATTTTATTTTGTCTGTCGTTCTATAGTCCTAACAAGTCCCGGGAATAATGTTAATATAGATTTCCTCTTAAACGTTTAGTGGCGTGTTAATAGAAACACGAGTTCTGTAATGATGTATAAAAATTGCAGGAAGCTACTTTAGAAGAAACTACTCTTTGTTTATTGAGAAGGACACAGAAAATACTTTGATTAAACTGATAATGTACAATTTTGATTTGGTATAAATGTTTGAAATAGGAAATTAAAAATTGAGAGTACAATGAAGTTTGTTTCCCGCTATTTAATGGGAAGTACATAAAATAATTCAACACTTTTTGTGATAAAAGTTTGGGATTAATATTGTGGAGAATATTTGGGAGCAAAAACATGAGAAGCAAAATTCATAAATTAACATCTTTAACGTCAACATATTAGTCAACATTTCAAAGGCAGTCTGATTGGTTCTCCTGTCCAGGAAGAAGAGATGAATGTTTATTACTGTTAAATCATAGCTATTCCTGCTTTTTGTTTTAATTCGGTGATGCAAATTTTGTATGTGTTTTTTCTGCACCTGTGAATAAGGTGCTGCATTTCTGACATGATACATGGGGGGTGTGGTGGTTCAAGAAGACCACGTTTATTAATGGAAGTGATTGAAGTTGAAAATACGGTCATCCCCGTTTTTGTTCAGTTCTTTTTAATACTGGTTTGTCTAGTTGCATTGTGATTAATATTCTAATTACTTATGTGGACGTACAGCATCGTTAGCGCCACAGGAAAGCCGCTGCTCCTGCTGCTTGTGCAGCCACTGCTATAGTCGACATGAGGGATGGGCTAATACATTGAAAACTTAAAAATTAATACTAATTGCACGAAGATAGCCTCTTTCAGCTCACCTTGGGTTTTGGATTGTTTGTCGATGCATAACTGTGTAACTGAGTGACGTTTCTGAAGTGTTACTGCATTATTATGCAGTTCTTTTATATCCCAGTCATTTCTGACAAGTAATTTTTTTTAATAGAATTTTGTATATGAAAACTAAAAGCTTTTCATTAATTCTACCGTAAACAAACTTGCAGAATGAGCATGTAAATGACAAAATTAATTTCAATATAGATAAGTGTGAGGTGGTGCATTTTGGTAGGAGGAATAAGGAGGCTACCTACTCCTTGGAAAAATAAGAGTCTAAATGGAGTAGAGCTGCAAAGGGATCTAGGGGTATAGATTCACAATCATTAAAAGTAGCAACGCAGGTTAAAAAATCCATAAAAGTGCAAATAAAGAACTGGGGTTCATTTCTAGAGGAATAGAATTCAAAAGCAGAGAAGTTATGTTAAACTTGTATAGAACCTTTTCTGATGGTCTTCAGATTTTGAGACGGGTGGGGTGGCAATATGGCATTACTGTATATATATGCTTTTAAGTGGTTGCTGTTGCTGTCGTTGTTGTGAAAGCTGTTTGCCTCACGGATTGAAAAGGTTGCCCTCGAAGGAGTTTGTGGTCCGCTCAGTACAAAAAAAAATTAGAGGGCACATTGGTCATCAGTCCCTTCTCAAAAATACCACACCTTGCAATCTATCATCCTATCCCCAACCTCCATTTCCTCTCCAAAGCCTTGAACGTGTTGTCGCCTTCCAAATCCATGCCCATCTTCCCGTAATTCTATGTTTGAATCCCTCTAATCGGGTTTCCGCCCCCTACCACAGTAACTGAAACGGGCCCTTATCAAAGTCAAAAATGACATTTCATGTGACTGTGACCATGGTGAACTATCCCTGCTTGTTTTCAAATCCCTTCATGCCTCGTCCCTTCCAATCTCTGCAACCTCCTCCTCCTCGCCTAAAAGCCTTCAAGATCTCTGCGCACCTCCAATTTCTGGCCTCTTGAGCATCCCTGAATTTAATCGCTCCTCCATTGGCGGCCGTGCCTTCAGCTGCCTTGGCCCTAAGCTTTGGAATTCCCTCCCTAAACCTCTCCACCTCTCTACGTTTCCTCCTTAAGACGCTCCTTTAAAACCTACGTCCTTGACCAAGCTTTGGTCATCTGTCCTAATAGCTCTTTCTGTGGCTCAGTGACAACATTTTTATTGATAACGCTCTTGTTAAGTGCTTGGGACATTTTGCTACATTAAAGGCGCTATATAAATGCAATTTGTTAATTTGAACATTGATCAAGCTAAATAAAGCTGCACTGCTATACTTGGCTATCATTTCACAACATATGTAGCATATTTGAGAATGTAACCAAGTAACTGAGGCTCATTAAAAGAAAATGATCTTCCCTGATTCACATTAAAATATTGGGCCAAATCTTGCTGTAGCATGCACCGTTAGTTAGACTCTTTCCTGCACCCTTCAGCTCGAATATAATTTGCACCGTAACTTGCTGGAAGTGCGAGCTGATAACCACGCGGCGAGGGCAGCGGGGCATCTGTGACCTTGGTGAACAACAGGACCAACTGTGTATCTCCTTAACCAGTAAGATTTAAGGATTGGGAAAGAAACAGAGAAACAGCGGAGAAGGAGGGCAAATTAAGAGTGGGTGAATTAGTGTCAAATCAGGTACAGGAAGAGAGAAAAAGGAGACAGGAAGAAAATGTAAGAAAAAAATTGAAATTTTCAAATCTTGAGGAAGAATTTACTACAAGAGATTCAACAGTTTATAATGCTACCTTTCTGGGCTGACGAGATTGATTGGCATTGCATTAACAATTATTCACTTTGTTACTAGTGTACTTATGCTGTTAATTATGAGCCCTAACTTTCTGCAGCGAGTGTACTGGGCAATTAATGTGCAAATCCAGCAATTTCTTAAAAATAACTTGCAGGCTTAAGGCGGGATGCCTTTTGTGTGAGGCAAACAGCAGAGCAGCATAAATCGACCAGCAAGTTCTGAAGATTCGCAACTCATAGCATATCTTTTCTTCGCCTGAAGTCGCTGGTCGATTTGCACATCAATAATGGCGTGCGTCGTGAACTCCCTATTAGTTTTCCAGGATAATTTGGCCCATTAAAAACTTTATTCAGCTAGGCTGCTTCCAGACAAGAGCTGCTAATGTGTGCAATAAAACATTGTGAGATCAATTGTCTTTTTCTGACACATAGTTAAGTATTTGCTAAATTAATATTTAAATATTAGTTTCAGTTAGGAGTGTGAAATTAATACAAATCTTAACGTGATTTTTTTTGACATTTGATAGTTTGATCCCAGATAGTTAATCAGTTAGTATAATTAGTCCAGAGACCAAGCCAAATACTTTGGGATTGTAAGAATACTCCTGAGGAGTATAAGTCAAGGAGCTAAACGATTCCTTAACCCTTCACCTTAACTCCTCACTAAGGAACCATCTGGGGTTTACCTCCCAGCTTAAGTTTAGGAGTGAATGATGCGAAGTTTGGCTTGCCAAACTGTCTTACATTATCCAGTTTAGATTGCATTTGAATTTACCTTACCAACCCTCAATTAAGATACCCACAAGCTATTGAGTGAATGAATTATCCCTTCTTGCCAAGTCATTAAAGAAGTCAGACAACAAGTAATACACTAATTATTTATTGACTTCAAAATCATGATTATCACTACTTGAACATTGAGTATACAACAATTAGTAGATGTAACTAGTTGTAAGCAGGGTCACCTTGAATAACAAATAATCTATAGACAGAGTTATTTAATACATACATAAGAACATAAGACGTAGGAGCAGAACGAGGTCATTTGGCCCTCGAGCCTGCTCCGCCATTCAATAAGATCATGGCTGATCTGATCTTGGCCTCAACTCCACTTCCCTGCCCGCTCCCTATAACCCTTGACTCCCTTACTTTTCAAAAATCTGTCTATCTCCACCTTAAATATATTCAATGACCCAGCCTCCACAGCTCTCTGGGAAGAGAATTCCAAAGATTCACGACCCTCTGAGAGAAGAAATTCCTCCTCATTTCCGATTTAAAAGGGTGCCCCCTTATTCTGAAATTATGCTCCCTAGTCTAGATTCCCCCACGAGGGGAAACATCCTCTCTGCATCTACCCTGTCAAGCCCCTTCAGAATCTTATATGTTTCAATAAGATCCCCTCTCATTCTTCTAAACTCCAATGAGTATAGACCCAACCTGCTCAAACTTTCTTCATAAGACAACCCCTTCATCTCCGGAATCAACCTCGGGAACCTTCTCTGAACTGCCTCCAAAACAAGTATAAACTACCTTAAATAAGGAGACCAAAACTGTACGCAGTACTCCAGGTGTGGTCTCACCAACGCCCTGTATAGTTGTAACAGGACTTCTCTACTTTTATACTCCATTCCCTTTGCAATAAAGGCCAACATTCCATTTGCCTTCCTAACTACTTGCTGTACCTGCATGCTAACTTTTTGCGATTAATGTACAAGGACCCTCAGATCCCTCTGTACCTCAGCATTTTGTAATCTCTCCCCATTTAAAAATAATTTGCTTTTTTATTTTTCCTACCAAAGTGGGTAGCCTCGCATTTTGCCACATTATATTCCATCTGCCAGATTTTTGCCCACTCACTTAGCCTATCTATATCCCTTTGGAGATTCTTTGCGTCTTCCACACAATTTGCTTTCCGACCTATCTTTGTACCATCAGCCAATTTGGCTACATTACACTCGGTCCCTTCATCCAACTCATTAATATAGATTGTAAATAGTTGAGGCCCCAGCACTGATCCCTGTGGCACCCCACTAGTTGCAGTTTGCCAACTTGAAAATGACCAATTTATCCCGACTCTCTGTTTTCTGTTAGTTAGCCAATCCTCTATCCATGCTAATACATTACCCCCAACTCCGTGAGCTCTTATCTTGTGCAGTAACCTTTTATGTGGCACCTTATCGAATACCTTCTGAAAATCCAAATACACAACATCTACTGGTTCCCCTTTATCCACCCTGCTCATTACATCCTCAAAGAACTCCAGCAGCTTTGTCAAACCTGATTTCCCTTTCATAAAACCATGCTGACTCTGCTTGACTATATTATGATTTTCTAAATGTCCTGCTATCACTTCCTTAATGATGGACTCCAGCATTTTCCCAATGACAGATGCCAGGCTAACTGGTCTATAGTTGCCTGCTTTCTGTCTCCCTCCTTTCTTAAATAGGGGCGTTACATTTGAGGTTTTCCAGTCTGCTGGACCTCTCCAGAATCCAGGGAATTTTGGTAGATTACAACCAATGCATCCACTATCTCTGCAGCCACCTCTTTTAAGACCCTAGGATGCAGGCCATCGGGTCCAGGGGACTTGTCCACCTTTAGTTCCATTAGTTTGCCTAGTACTTTTTCTGCAGTGATGGTGAATGTTTTAGGTTCCCCCCCACCCCAATAGCCCCTTGATTATCCATTATTGGGATGCTTTTAGTGTCTTCTACTGTGAAGACTGACACAAAATATTTGTTCAAAGTCTCCGCCATTTCCCTGTTTCCCATTATTAATTCCCCAAACTCATCCTCTTGGGGACCAACATTTACTTTAGCTACTCTCTTCCTTTTTATATACCTGTAGAAGCTCTTACTGTCTGTTTTTACATTTCTTGCTAGCTTACTCTCATAAGTTATCTTCTCTCGCTATCATTTTTTTAGTCGTCCTTTGCTGGTTTTTAAACATTTCCCAATCCTCTGGCCTTCCACTATTCTTCACAACATTGTATGCCTTTGTTTTCAATTTGATACCATCCTTTACTTCCTTAGTTAGCCACAGATGGTTCATCCTTCTCTTAGAGTCTTTCTTTCTCACTGGAATATATCTTTGCTGAGAGTTATAAATGAATTGAATAATGGAGATTGTAAAGGCACTTCATTAGTGTCACCGTAATTCAGCATTGAGTGGTTTGCTGATTATCAAATTATAGTTGAGATCCGTATCTGAGACGGATATAAATTGGTGAAACCAATTCAGGACTGAACTCCTTAGCTAATAAGTTAACAGCATTAGATCGTTTATTGAACAGATTAAAATCTATGTGCTGATGGTTAGCAATGCTTTTAGAGCTTACATGACCTTGTCCTTATTAGTGGCGTAGTTGAGATGATCATTTTCCACCCCGAGAAGGCAGCATTAGCTTCTGGGCATCGAGTTGATGAGCCCCTATGATGATGGGATTATCTGTTCCACTTGAATCCTCTGTTCTGGCTGGATCCACCTTGCACACGAGTGACTGTATCGGAGCTAGGTGGCTTAACTCTCACCTTTCTTGATCTCAGTCATCTTGTACAATTAAGTGATATACTTATCTGTAACTGTAACTGGCTGGCATAGCCATACAATCTGACTTCCTCTTACTCTCTGCTGTGGATAGATTTGGCACTTTTAAATGTTCCTCTCTACTACTGCTATGTAAAAATTACTACAGAAAAAGACTAGAGAAGATAAGAGAATCTTCTAACTTAACAAGAGACCCTATATCCTATATCTGCTGAGAGGAGTGCCAAACATTCTCTTGTGTACTTTAAGTTATACAAATACAAGTTGTTGTTGTTGTAAGTTCAAAGAAAAACTCCTTTCCATCCAATTGACCAATTTGGGTGACACGTGTGTCCGAAGGGGTCACCTCTTTTGGCTTTACCACCTCTAACAGCCATGTAAGTGTCCTGGAAGATGTCAAAGTTAATAAGACATGGATACCGAAGCATAACAAGTTCCACTATCACTCTTAACTTCTCAATCTTTCTTTTAACAAAGGGTTCTACACAGGCATGGCCTACTAACTAAGTATTTCTGAGCTCAGTTCTCAATGCTAGATTCTTATCACTGGTAAGGAATGTTTTGTTTAGTTAAACCACATGGTTTTAATTCATTTCGATTTCCCAGCCATAAAGAACAGCAAAGGAAGACAAAAAAGATATTAAGAACTGCACAAAGGAAAACTAAAAGAAACTTGCGAGGGATATTAAGATTAACACAAAAAGTTTTTCCAATTATGTTAGAAGAAAAAGGGCAGTAAAGGGTAATGTGGGCCATTTAAAAATAGATAGGGGTAATATTGCAAATGAAAATAAGAAAATGCCAGACTTGTTGAAGAATCACTTTGTCAGTCTTCACAGTAGAGGAAGAAGATAATGTACCTGACATTCCAGAGAAATTAATGGCCCAGAAATTCCGGTCGGAGGTTTCCCGCGGGTGCAAGCATAGTGGGTGCACTTACATAGCGCGCCTGGCGTTGTGCTGTGGGCCCGCGTGAGATTCCGATCCTGGGCCTCCTCCAGCTGCCGGTGTGCAGTGCTCGCGTATCCCAGTGGCGCAACTAGTTTGCACTGTCCCCTGGGATCATGTGGTCCATGGAGAGCCAATCAGAGCAGGGAATCTCCATTCATAGATTTGACAGGAAGACCTGTCAAATCTGAGAATAGAGATCGGCCCCAAAACCTAAGTAAAACTTCAAATATTTTTTTTTAAATCACAATTTTTAAATAACTATAAATTACATAAATTAACTATTTTAAACAAAAATTAAAATTTTTGAAAAAATTAATTAAAGTTTTTAACGGGGCTAAAAATAAAATTACCTTTCTTTAAAGTATTTAAAAATGATAAACCTGTGGAAAAAATGTTTCAATTTTACTTAATTCACCTCTTACCTTGTTAAAAGCAGGCCTTGCGCCTGCTTTTTCCACGCGCAGCTGCTAGTGACTTACCCGCATGGAGAAACATGTAAAAAAAACGGAAGTTCCGGGTCTACGCGCTGCCTCTCCCGTGCACGCGGTTGACCCGCGAACCCCTTCCTTCAAGAGACCGGAAGTTCCGGTTTCCCGCGCATGCACTGTGCATGCGCGAAACCGGCACTTCCGGTGGCCCTACGGGTGAGTGAGTACACAGCGCGTACTCACCCGTGGGGACCCGAATTTCTGGGCCAATGACTATTTTGACGGCTGGGTCCTGTGAGCGATAACAGCAAGTAGAAGAAAATTTGAGTACTCGGTCTTTCTACGGGATTTGAGAAAGTGGTTGGCTTCTTTTCCGTGGAAAAGCTGAAGACTGTGGACAAGGACTATGACATTATATGGTTAGACAACATCAAGTAAAAATGAGGAGTTATTAGATTGCCAATAGGACTGGCGCAGAACTGATACTTGTTTTGTTGAAGAAGTTTCAGGTTTTCTGGTTGAAAGCAGTCTACTTGAAGCTTTAATTGATTTCTGATAAGTGCACATTGTGGTGTTAACTAGTGTTTATGTAGAATTTACTTTGAGATTATTGCCCAGTGAATGGTATGTTTTATAAAAAGGAAGAAAATAAGTTAATAGGGGAAAATTAAAAGGAAGAAAAAAGATAAAATAAATTAATATTGGTAAGAAATTTGAGTACTTCGATGGCTGGGTCTCGTGAGCGTACCCTTTTGGGTTTTTTGCTCTCTTGGAGGTTGATAGGGTTAGGAAAGGAAGGGAAGGCTTTCCTTAATGACCGAACTATTGAACGAACGGACGCTCGAGTGAACGATCGAACAAACGAACGCACGCATAATGGAACTTACGCTCGATCTAACGAACGAACGTTAACAAACGATCGAACGAATGAACGCACGCATGCACGCACTTAGATAAATGATACACACGCACGCACACATATTGGAACTTACGCTCGATCGAACGAACGTTAATGAACGAACGAACGAATGCACTCTTGCACGATGGAACTTACGTTCGATCAAACGAACATTAACAAATGATCGAACGAACGAATGAACGCACGCACGCACGCATATTGGAACTTACGCTCGAACGAATGGACGAATGAACGCTCGTAGTTACGTGGCCTCCAAGCAACGAGTGAATGAACGAATGAACGTACGAGCGAACGCACGCAAGCACTCATGCTGACAAAGGGTATGCACACACGCATGCATAATAGAACTTACGCTCGGACAAACGAACGAATGATTGGTCGAATGAACGATTGAATGAACGAATGATGCCAGTCAGACTGGTGTAATACGGGTTTTTCTTGCTTTATTGAAATAGTGCTAGTTTTTTCTTTGGTTGAAAGTAGTAACTATTTAAGGGTATTTGTATTGTAAACATTAGTGATTTATTTGTAAAATTTATCATTGCATTTATATTGTTAACCATAAAGCTGTTCTCAAGGCTTTATTGTTTTATTGTGGTCAATGAATGTAATGGGTTTACAATGTAATTGATGAGTTGTAGAAGTACTATTGTACTTGAATAAAATATTAACACACTGCATAAGTGTTCCCCAAGGACAAAGGAGCACATAAGAACCTATAATTCAGCATTAATTGGACAACCTTTACTAGTCAATACCATAAAAATGACTGATATGGGAGAAGGAAATATACTGCTATAATAGAAAGGGAGCTTTTCTGAGGATAAAGGCAGTGTGGAGGGAGCGTTATCCTCTGTCTAGCGCACACTATTACCTGACCAAAGTGTGTTTGAGTGTGACACTGAGTATATAATAGAAACATTTTGCCTTCCGCACTATCATTCTCTAACTGGATGAGCACATAATTCATAAGTAATATTATGTGAAAGAACTTCTGAAGCAGAAAGCTAGGACACAGTGGGTATAAAGTAGAATTCAACATACACAAGATACATGTATTCATTCACAGAATTCTGGGAATAAACAAAATTATTCGAGGTACTGCTTTTATTTTGACATTGAAAGTATATTGCAGCAAAAGAACAGTATTAATTCATGCTAAACATGCTAAGTCTGAGAGACAGAGAGAGAGAGAGAGAGAGAGAAGCAGTGACAAGGTGAGATAGAGACAGAAGCAGGGCCAAGTAAAGGACAGAAATGAACTGTAGAAAGCTGAGGTAGAAATGGAAAGCTTAGCCAATTAACTTGTCCAGATCAAAATGAGAGCAGGAGTCACCATCTATTTAATGTGGAAATAGATTGGGGAATGGGTCCGGGTAGGGAATGAATGAGGAGTGTGTCACATATCCTATAAAACTCATGGGGGTTCCCATAATTACACCTTTGATCCAGTAAAATGTGCAGAGTTAATAGAGGAATTGTTGAGGGTAAATACAACATCAGCCAAGCCCGGAGGGTAGATGGTAGAAGGAGACTGAATAGGTTACTGTTCAAGAAAAAAAGATGAACCATAGATCATCTTGATGAGAAATGGTAATTTATGGTGAAGAGATGATTAGAGGTGGAGAACCAGAAATCACAATAGCAGCAGAGAACAGTGGACAACTTGTGGATGTAGGTAGGAAGAAACTGGACAGAAAAAGAATGATAAAAGGAGATGTGTTTGATAGTTCAGGAGTAAGTTGAAACGAAAGGTCTGCTGTGACTTTCCTGTTTGTGAATCTTAGAAAGGAAGTAGAAATGGGCAATGAAGGTTGGGAAAAGATGAAGTTGTAGGCAGTGGGGAGAGGGAGAAGATCTCTAATAGAGAGAATATCAATGACTGGTAGATGATGGCTTTGTGTTTGATAGTGGAGTTGTGATCAAGAGTAGGTAAGAAGACATAGTTTGACCTCAGCCAAGTAGAGGTGTTTGCTCCATACAACAATTGCACCACTCTTATTGACTGGTTTGATGACAACGTCAAGGTTGCTGCTAAAAAGAGAGAGGGGGTAGAAGTTCAGAGGAAGATGGGTTTGAGTGTTTAAGGGGAAATGAGAAACTCAAAAAGCTGATATCACAGAGGGATGGGAATATCCGCTTGTGTCGAACAACAATAACTTACATTTATATAGCGCCTTTAACACAGTAAAACATCCAAGGCGCTTTACAGGAGCATCATCAAACAAAATTTGACATCGAGCCACATAAGGAGATATTAGGACAGGAAGAAATAGGTTTTAAGGAGCGTCTTAAAGGCAGAGAGATAGGTATATAGGCGGAGAAGTTTAGGGAGGGAATTCCAGAGCGCAAGGCCTAAGCAGCTGGAGGCACAGCCGCCAATGTGGAGCGATTAAAATTGGGGATGCTCAAGAGGGCCGAATTGGAGGAGCGCAGAGATCTTGGAGGGTTGTATGGCTGGAGGAGGTTACAGAGATAGGGAGGGGCGAGGCTCTGGAGAGATTTGAAAACAAAGATGAGAATTTTAAAATCGAGGCATTGCTGGACTGGGAGCCAATGTAGGTCAGCAAGCACAGGGGTGATGGGTGATTAGGATTTGATGCGCGTTAGGATACGGGCAGCAGAGTTTTGGATGAGCTCAAGTTTATGGAGGTGGGAGGATGGCCAGGAGTGTGTTGGAATCGTCCAGTCTGGGGGTAACAAAGGCATTGGAGTCCAGGAGCTGAGTGATCTTCCAATCCTTTCTACTTGTAGTGAAGGACAAAAGTCACTGAAATTGTCACACTGTTTGCTCTCTTTAATCTGACATTGTGGCAGACTATCCACTCCCTCATTGGATAATGTGAAGTGATTGGTCTGTTTTAAATTGAAACTCAAAACCAGTGCAGGCAAACAGCCCCTTTAATCAAAGAGCCTATTTTAATGAGTTTATTCAGTTTCTCAGAACATTGCAATGATTTTCTATACAATTTACATCAAATCGAACTCTAATTGCTTAGAGTGGTGATTGCACGGTGCAGTGATCATATATTATTGTATTCTGTGGTGATTTATCTGCATTGATTGCTTTAATTGATAAACTTTATGTAAAGTACTTTCATATTTTTACCTACATGAATGATTAGCATATCTATTTACATAATAGACACAGGAGGAGCAGAAACTTGACTCTTACAAACTGTAAGATTTAGCTGCAGTGCTACCACATCAGACTGTACAATTTGCTCTCTGGTCATCTGTCCCCTCCCCACTCTTTCTCCACGAGAGCATCAGCGTCAGCCTCTTATCTTCTCCTTGCCGCAGAAGCAAAGCGCAGACTCACAAATACACTTCCACAAATTGAAATTGCAATCAATAACTTACAGCACTGGTGAATTAAACTAATCCTGAATAACACACATTAAATTCAGCATTGCTACAGTACTCTAATTCAATAGAACTGTTTTAAACAAATGCCTAACAAAATTATGAATAATCAAGTACTGATTTATTCTGGTAGATCCAACAGTGTCACAACTCGTGCTCAAGGGCACTGTGTCCTCATATTGCCTTCAAGCCCTTCTGTCTGGGAGGAGAAAAAGCGTCAGAAAATGGTGTATCCATTAGTCAATCAACTGTCAGCGATATGCACCGCAAGAGTCTTTTACCAGTTGTTTTATTTCAGTCTGTTTACACCATGTTACTTTGTTTTCTTCTCTCTTTGATTGCAATAATAACTGAATGAATCAAGTGATATAATTAGAGTGTGTTCCAGTATCAAAAGCTGGATATACCAGTTCTTTCATTGGCCTTAGACCAGGATGGTCTTTCACAGGGTTCATAGATCTCTTTGGAACTTCCCATCCATGTCATTCTCAGTTTCCATAAATGTGTCTCTTTATATCTCTATTGTATATCCTAACGTGTTAATGGATAGCCATTGTTGGATTCAAAAAAACATTCAAACTTAAGTGAAATGTTACTCAGGTTTTTTCGCAGAGCCTAATACATATAGAATATTGTAGTATTTAATGTGTGGGTATTTTCACAGAATGCAGCTTCAAGTTTGTTGATTCATGGACAACACTTTACAAACCAAACAGTACCTTTCAGATCAGATCCTCAAGGAGCAATCAATGACTATATCAGCAAAAACCACTGCAGGGATTTATTGCGATCAATTAATATTCACCACCCGTCTCGGAACTAAGCAACCATCCACAGAAACATGGGCCCAGAATTTGCTGGAGCGGGGCATCTCGCGGCAAGCGCCATGAGTTGGATTTTTTCCTCGCCCTTAAGCTCCAATTATTTTTGCGCCACAAATTTCTGCAAATGAAAATTGATAGCGTGGTGAACGGGGCATCTGGGATCTTGCTGAACGACGGGATCAATAGTCTATCTCCTTAACCAATGAAATGTAAGGATTTGAATGGTTAGCAAAGCTTTGAAGTGGCAGCTTGGATATCTGACTATTTAAACAAAGTTTATTAAAATATCACCCAATTACATGCAGGAAAATGTGTAATTCTAAGATTTTTTGCCTGTGGAACATGACACACAAACATATGAACAAGACAACCTCCCGCCCAGGGTTCAGATTGTTTTTAATTCATGAAATTCAGGAACCGAAGGTAGCTGCTGCCTACATGCAAAAGCCATATATTTTATAGCAATTCAAAGCATGATGTTACTTGTGGAATCAGCATGGTGATTGTTGGTTACTTACAATTGGAAGCAACGTTTATGGGGATGTTGCTCAGAATAAACCAGCATTCCCTTTCATGTTCCTGGGCCTCGCTTTATGAATTCCCTAAGCTCGAGTGGACCCACATACTTTGAATGGCGGGGTGGTGTAACTCTAAATCCTAACCAGCTGGAATCAATTTAGCATCGACTTTACTCCCAGCCAGAATCCACAACAAATCAGATTTGATGACCTTCCTTTCTGCTGGTCAGTGTCGGGAGCGGAGAGAGCAGCAGCACAGTGATTATTTAAACTCACTTTCGCGGGCTTTTTTCCAGAGGCCAGTGTTGGGAGCGGAGAGAGCAGCAGCACAGTGAGTATTTAAACTCACTTTCGCGGGCTTTTTTCCAGAGGCCAGTGTCGGGAGTGGAGAGAGCAGCAGCACAGTGAGTAGTTAAACTCACTTTTGTGGGCTTTTCACAGAGGCCAGTGTCAGGAAAGGGCCCTTGAGTATATCATTTAATTGAAGTGAAATTGGTGGGATTCATTTAATTTAATTTTAATTAATTAATTAAAGGGTAAGTCATGGCAGGAGAGCTCCGCCCCATGATATGCTCCTCCTGCTATATGTGGGAAATCAGGGATGCTTCCTGTGTCCCTGACGACCATGTGTGTGGGAAGTGTATCCAGCTGCAGCTACTGATAGACTGCATTGCGGCGCTGCAGCTGCAGATGGATGAATATTGGAGCATTCGCGACACTGAGAACGTCATGGATAGCACGTTTAGCGAGTTGGTCACACCGCAGGTAAAGGGTGTACAGGCAGGAAGTGAATGGGTGACCACCAGGCAGAGTAAGAGGTGCAGGCAGGTAGTGCAAGGGTCCCCTGTGGCCATCCCCCTCTCAAACAGATATACCACTTTGGATACTGTTGGGGGGGATGACTTATCAGGGGAAGGCAGCAGCAGCCAACTTCCTGGCACCATGGGTGGCTCTGCTGCACAGGCTGGGAGGAAAAAGTGTGGAAGAGCTATAGTGATAGGGGACTCAATTGTAAGGGGAATAGATAGGTGTTACTGCGGCCGCAAACGAGACTCCAGGATGGTGTGTTTCCTCCCTGGTGCAAGGGTCAAGGACGTCTCAGAGCGGCTACAGAACATTTTGGAGGGGGAGGGCGAACAGCCAGTTGTCGTGGTGCACATAGGCATCAACGATATAGGTAAAAAACGGGATTAGGTCCTAAAAGCAGAATATAGGGAGTTTGGAGGTAAATTAAAAAAGAGGACCTCAAAGGTAGTAATCTCAGGATTGCTACCAGTGCCACGTGCTAGTCAGAGTAGAAATAGGAGGATATTTCAAATGAATACGTGGCTAGAGGAATGGTGCAAGAGGGAGGGATTAAAATTCCTTGGACATTGGAACCGGTTCTGCGGGAGGTGGGACTAGTACAAACGGGACGGTCTGCACCTGGGCAGGGCCGGGACCAATGTCCTAGGGGGAGTGTTTGCTAGGGCTGTTGGGGAGGGTTTAAACTAAAGTGGCAGGGGGTTGGGAACCTGAGCAGGGAGACAGAGGAAAGGGAAACAAGGATAAAAGCAAAAGACAGGAAGGAGAAAAACAAAAGTAGAAGGCAAAGAACTCAACGGTTTAAATCAAACATGGTCACAGTAAATAATAATTCATATAGGTCTGAGAGTGTTAAAAAAACAAGCCTGAAGGCTTTGTGTCTAAATGCAAGGAGCATTCAGAACAAGGTGGATGAATTAGCTGCGCAAATAGAGGTAAATGAATACGATTTGATTGGGATTACAGAAACATGGCTCCAGGGTGGCCAAGGCTGGGAACTCAACATCCAGGGGTATTCAATATTTAGGAAAGATAGGCAAAAAAGAAAGGCAGGTGGGGTAGCATTGCTGGTTAAAGAGGGTATTAACACAATTGAAAGGAAGGATATTAGCTCTGATGATGCGGAATCTGTATGGGTAGAACTGAGAAATAACAAGGGCAAGAAAACGTTAGTTGGAGTGGTATATAGACCTCCAAACAGTAATACAGAGGTTGGGGATGGCATTAAAAGGGAAATTAGAGAAGCATGCAGTAAGGGCACAGCAGTCATCATGGGTGACTTTAATTTACATATAGATTGGCCTAACCAAATTAGTAAAAATACTGTGGAGGAGGAATTCCTGGAATGTTTACGGGATGGTTTTCTGGAACAATATGTCGAAGAACCAACCAGAGATCAGGCCATCTTACACTGGGTATTATGTAATGAGAAAGGATTAATTAGCAATCTTGTTGTATGAGGCCCCTTGGGTCAGAGTGATCATAATATGATAGAATTCTGCATTAGGATGGAGAGTGAAGTAGTTGAATCAGAGACTAGGGTCCTGAATTCAAATAAAGGAAACTTCGATGGTATGAGGTGCGAATTGGGTAGGATTGATAGGGGAATGTCACTCAAAGGGTTGATGGTGGATAGGCAATGGCAAACATTCAAAGACTGCATGGATGAACTACAGAATTTGTTCATCCCAGTGTGGCATAAGAATAAAACAAAAAGGGTGAATCAACCGTGGCTAACAAGGGAAATTAGGGATCGCATAAGATCCAAGGAGAGGGCATATAAATTGGCCAGAAAAAGCGGTAACCCTGAGGACTGGGAGCAGTTTAGGATTCAACAAAGGAGGACAAAGGGATTAATTAAGAAGGGGAAAATAGAATATGAAAGTAAGCTTGAAGGGAACATAAAAACTGACTGTAAGAGCTTTTATAGATATGTGAAGAGAAAAAGATTAGTGAAATCAAGTGTAGGTCCCTTGCAGTCAGAAGCGGGGGAAGTTATAATGGGGAACAAAGAAATGGCAGACCAATGAAATGCATATTTTGGTTCTTTCTTCACAAAGGAGGACACAAATAAGCTCCCAGAGATGTTGGAGAACATACGGTCTGATGAAAGGGAGGAACTGAAAGAAATCAGTATTTGCAGGGAAATGGTGTTAGGGAAATTGACGGTATCGAAGGCCGATAAATCCCCAGGGCCTGATAATCTACAGCCTAGGGTACTTAAGGAAGTGGCCCTAGAAATAGTAGATGCATTGCTGATCATCTTCCAACATTCGATGGAATCTGGAACTGTACCCATGGATTAGAGGGTAGCTAATGTTACCCCACTATTCAAAAAAGGGTGGTAGAGAGAAAGCGGGGAATTACAGACCGGTAAGCCTGACATCGGTAGTGGGGAAAATGCTAGAGTCCATTATAAAGGATGTAATAGCTGAGCACTTGAAAAACAGTGACAGGATCGGACAAAGTCAACTTGGATTTACAAAAGGTAAATTGTGCTTGACTAATCCACTGGAATTTTTTGAGGATGTAACTGGGAAAATAGATAAGGGAGAACCAGTAGATGTGGTGTATTTGGACTTTCAAAAGGCTTTCGATAAGGTCCCGCATAAGAGATTAGCGTGTAAAGTTAAGGCACATGGGATTGGGGGCAAGGTATTGACTTGGATAGAGAACTGGTTGGCGGACAGAAAGCAGAGAGTAGGAATTAATGGGTCTTTTTCCAAGTGGCAGGCAGTGACTAGTGGGGTACCGCAGGGATCGGTCCTTGGACCCCAGCTATTCACACTATACCTGGGTGTCCTTGTGCACCAGTCGCTGAAGGTAAGCATGCAGGTGCAGCAGGCATGAAGAAGGCAAATGGTATGTTGGCCTTCATAGCGAAAGGGTTTGAGTATAGGAACAGAGATGTCCTGCTGCAGTTGTACAGGGCCTTGGTGAGACCACACCTTGAGTACTGTGTGCAGTTTTGGTCGCCTTATCTGAGGAAGGATGTTCTTGCCATGGAAGGAGTTCAGCGAAGATTCACAAGGCTGATACCTGGGATGGCAGGAATGACATATGAGGAGAGATTGGGTCGATTGGGCTTATACTCGCTGGAGTATAGAAGAATGAGAGGGGATCTCATCGAAACATATAACATTCTGATGGTCTGGACAAACTAGATGCAGGAAGAATGTTCCCGATGGTCAGAGAGTCCAGAACCAGGGGTCATAATCTAAGGATAAGGGGTAAGCCATTTAGGACAGAAATGAGGAAGAATTTCTTCACCCAGAGAGTGGTGAACCTGTGGAATTCTCTACCACAGAAGGTAGTTGAAGCCAAGTCAATAAATATAGTGAAGAATGAGTTAGATATATTTCTTAAAGATAAAGGTATCAAGGGATATTGGGAGAAGGCAGGTACAGGGTACTGAGTTTGAATGATCAGCCATGATCTCATCGAATGGCGGAGCAGGCTCGAGGGGCCGAATGGCCTACTCCTGCTCCTATCTTCTATGTTTCTATGTTTCTTTCTTGACCAGCCAGTTACTAGCCCGCGTATAATTTATAATTTGCCCAGTTTAACTTGCATCCTGGTTGCCTGCTTTATGTGGCATCTGCAGAACAATCATCATTAATTGCCAATTGGTTTCAAAGTGGAAAACATAAATCACCCCATTAATAGGGTCCTTACGCCATGAAATAGCAGCCCTAACTTTCTAAGACAGGTTTAATTCCTATTTACAGCAGAAATCCAGCAATCTCTTGACACTCATGGGGAGTTGACAATGAGCTCCCGTTTTTGCAAGGCTAATGGCCAGCAAATGGGCAGCAACTCACAACGTATCTCTTCCTCGCCTCAAATTCCGAGTTTTTTTTTACACACTAATAATGCCGTGCACCGGGAACTCACCATTATTTTTCTAGCAAATTCTGGGCCATGATGTCATGGATGAGTTCTGAATTGCCTGAAATGATTTCAGTTTTTGATCAGTGAATCAGCTTTACTTTGGTGAATTGCAGTGCCCTCTTCTGGAATGCTACTGATACAACACCCAGAACTGGTCACATCAGGAAACAGCGGGAAGTCAGATTTAATGGCCCAAAAATTCATCCCGGTGCGCGAGAGTACGCACTGCGTACTCTCGCGTATTCCCTCTGCAATTGCCGGTTTTCTGCATGCCCTGCGCATGCGTTGAAAACCGGCAATTGCTCTTTTGAAAAGGGGGCGGTTCCTCGGTGCATCGCGTGCGCGCTACAGGCTGCGCGCACGCTGTGCACTTCATGCTTTGGACGCGCAGGTAAGTACGGAAGATTTTAGAAATGTAAAAAGGAGGAGTAAGACCCACTTTTAACAAGGTAAGTAGTGAATTAAGTATTTTTTTGATTTTTTTTTTACAGGTATATCTTTTTTAGAGACTTTAAAGACAGGTAAGTTTATTTTTATAACTTTTTAAATGATTTTAAATTTTTTCATAAATTTAATTTTTTATTTAAAATGGTTAATTTATTTAACTATACTTATTTTATTAATGTGATGGTTTTTTTTTAAAATTTAATTGAGGTTTAGCTGTTATTTTGGGGGGGTGTAAGATTCATAGATTTCACAGCACGTCTGTGAAACTTATGAATGGAAGATGGTGTGCTGCCATTGGCTCTAACTGAGTCACGTGATCCCACAGCTCACACTAATTCACTACGCCGGTGGGATATGCAAGCACTGCCCAGCAGCTGTCCAGAACATCAAGTTCGTGCGAGCTGGATCTGAAAAAGCACAAGCGAGGTGAGACATCGCGGGGAAGGCTTACCCCCGCGGGAACAGAGCGAGATCAATTTCTGGGCCATGATTGTTAAGGGCGGTACAGATTGCAAACTTATTTAAACGTATGAAACTGTGTTTATTTTAAGAATGACATACATCAAAATAGGTCATGCTTTTAAACCAAAAAGAATGATTGAATGGGTGACATTTGGCCGGTCTGTATTGTTTTGTTTTGTTGTAGTCACAGCTGTCATTTTAATATTAACTAGTTAATCTCCCACGGTGTTGCTCATGGTTAGTCAGCAGAGATTCACTGCTCCTGGCCAGACTGATTTCTCCACCTGCCCTAGTCTTCCTTCCAGCCTCCATCTCCCACCATTGTCCTCTCACGCTGCCCACTGGTGCCAGTTGCTGAACAGGTGGATGGACAGAAGGGTAATGATGATGGTAGGAAGATGGGGACAGAAGATATTGGGGAGGTGAGACTGGGGGAGTGGGTCTTATAGTTTAATTGGAGGTACAGCGATGAAGGAAATTCTGCTTGAGCTTCAATCTGTATGCCCCATCCCTCTTCTACTTTGTGCCCTCTCCCCCTAGTGCATTGCATTGTCTCCTCTCCTCCCCTCCCATTTTCCCTACCCGATCACCCCATCCATTCCTCTCTATGCATTCCCCTACCCCATCCCTTCCCCTCGCTTTTCCCCTTAAACCCAGCTGACCCCTACCCCTACCTCCTTCCACCTGCAGCATACTCTTCACTGATTTTCTGTAATAAATGTCCTTTAATACAAAGAGGCAACATCATTAAAGTTTGAAATTAGGGGGAGAATGGCAAACTGTCAGAAAGAAGGAGTGCAGGAGTTTGCAGTAGGACATTGGTACATTAAGGGAGTGAGCAGATGTATGTCAAATGCAGCTCAACATAGATAAATGTGAAGTAGCAAATTTTGGCAGAAAAAGCAAAATGGACAATATGCAGAATAGTAAAATTATCAATGGAGTGGAGGAAGAGAGAGAATTAGGATTGCAAATACACAGATTTTTAAAAGCAGGATGCAAGTGGAAAAAGACAAAAAAAAGGACAGATGGAATTCTGGATTTAATAAATGGGGCATTGAGTTCAAAAGCAAGGAGACAATTATGAATCTGTACAAGGTATTGATAAGGCAATAATTGCAATATTATGTGCAGTTTTGGGCATCCGATTACCGAAAGGCTATTGAGCTATGGAAAAGGTAAAATACAGATCCACTAAGATGATACCAGGGATGAGAGAATATAGTTATGATGAAAGATTTGAAAACCTAGGGCTATATTTATTGGAGCAGATAAGGTTAAGGGGGAATCTAATAGAAATGTTCAAAATTATGAAACAGTTTGAGAAGATAAATAATGAAAGATAATTTCTACTGGTTGGTAACAAGAGGGCATAAATTCAGGATGAGTACTAGAAGCATAACGGCAGATATTAGAAAAATGTTCATCATGCGTAGTAAACAGTGAGGAAGATAGTAATAGACTTCAAGAAGACATAGACAGGCTGGTGGAATGGGCGGACACATGGCAGATGAAATTCAATGCAGAAAAGTGTGAGCTGATACATTTTGGTAGGAAGAATGAGGAGAGACCACACATAATAAATGGTACAGTTTTAAAGGGGGTGCAAGAAGAGAGAGACCTGGGGGTGCTTGTGCACAAATCTTTGAAGGTGGCAGGACCGGTTAACAAAGCAGTTAATAAAGCATATGGGATCCTGGGCTTTATAAATAGAGGCATAGGGCTGGATTTTCATTGACCCGTGGAGGTGGGTTTGGAGGCGTGTGGGGGGTTAAAATTGCGAAAACTGGTGGGCGGGCACAAGTCCGCCTCCATCCTGCCTCCACGCAATTTTCATTAAATCGTGTCTGCTGGTCCCGACTCTGTCCCGCCTTTAAGAGGCGGGACAGGCTGTTAAGGCCCTTAACAAGCACTAGAAACATAGAAACATAGAATCTAGGAGCAGGAGTAGGCCATTCGGCCCGTCGAGCCTGCTCCGCCATTCAATACGATCATGGCTGATCATCCAAATCCAGTACCCTGTCCCTGCTTTAATCCCCACAGTACACATATCCCACCCTACCCCCGTAACCCCACGTATTTAATTCCCCCTAACATATCCCATCCTATCCCCATAACCCCACATATTTAATCCCCCCTAACACTAAGGGTCAATTTATCATAGCCAAATCAACCTAACCCACACATTTTTGGACTGTGGGAGGAAACCGGAGCACCCGGAGGAAACCCACGCAGACACGGGGAGAATGTGCAAACTCCACACAGACAGTCACCCGAGGTCAGATTCGAACCCGGGTCTCTGGCGCTGTGAGGCACCAGTGCTAACCACTATGCCACCGTGTTGCACTAAATTGGCTCTATAATGCCATTTTGAAAGGCCTTTGCGATTTTAACCCTTGATCTACGTGAAGCAGGCCTGTTCTGAACCACGATTGTGAAACCTGGCGGGAGCACATTTGGATAGCTGACTGTCAGCTGCAGGTCCACTATTACAACGGAGATGTGATGAAGGTAGTAGTAGTATTTGGTCTGAAAGTTGCCTCTGATGCTGCTGCATTGAAGGTCTTCAGAGACTGCCTGGCCTTTGCTGTGAGAGGACCTGGATGCAAAACAAAATTCTCTCTCTTCTCTCTCTCTCTTCTCTTCTCTTCTCTTCTCTCTCTCAGAGTTGCTGCTCATTTTGCATCCAGGTCCTCTCACAGCAAAGGCCAGACAGTCTCTGACCTGCACTGCAGCAGCAATGATGACATCATCAGTGGTGACTTTCAGACTGAAACCACTAATTGGTTCATGGGTTCCCACATGCTGGAATTCAATTGCCCAATTATGTGAAAATTGCATCAATCTCCCACATCCAATTGCAGTGGGGTGGATAACACGAAATGCGGATGACACGACCCCAACCCACTCCAGTATCAAAATCCAGCCCATAGAGTACAAAAGTCAGGAAGCTATGCTAAACCTATATAAAACACTATTACGGCCTAGCTGGAGTATTGTATCCAATTCTGTGCACCACACTTTAGGAAGGGTGTGAAGGCTTTGGAGAGGGTACAGAAGAGATTTATTAGAATGGTTCCAGAGATGAGGGAATACAGTTACGTGGATAGACTGAAGAAGCTCGGGTTGTTTTCCTTGGATCAGAGAAGGCTAAGAGGAGATTTGATAGAGGTGTTTAAAATCATGAAGGGTCTAGATAGAGTAAATAAAGAGAAACTGTTTCCAATGGATGAAGGGTCAATAACCAAAGGGCACAGATTTAAGCTGATTGGCAAAAGAACCAGAGGCAACATGAGGAATAACTTTTTTACGCAACGATTTAGAATGCAGTGCCTGATCAGGTGGTGGATACAGATTCAATAGGAGCTTTCCTCCGGGTGCTCCGGTTTCCTCCCACAGTCCAAAAATGTGTGGGTTAGGTTGATTTGGCTATGATAAATTGACCCTTAGTGTTAGGGGGGATTAAATTTATGGGGATAGGATGGGATATGTTAGGGGGAATTAAATGCGTGGGGTTACGGGGGTAGGGTGGGATGTGAGTACTGTGGGGATTGGGGCAGGGACAGGGTGCTGGATTTGGATGATCAGCCACTCCTGCTCCTAGATTCTATGTTTCTATGTTTAAAAGGGAATTGGATAAATACATGAAGGAGAAAAAATTGCAGGGATATGGGGAAAGAGCGAGGGAATGGATTGCTCTTCGAAAGAGCCGGCGCAGACTTCTTCTGTGCTGTACTATTCTATGATTCTATGATGCAACGGGTTATTAGAGTACAGAATGCTTCATGTGGTTGTTGAAGCCGAATCAATCACAACATTTATGAGGAAATTAAACACTTGAAAAGTATTGAAAGGGTTTGGGGAAAAAGAATCCAGAAAGGGATAAGATTTACAATGGAGCCGGAACCAGCACAGCCGTGATGAGCTGAAATGGCCTCTTTCTATGTTGACATTTCTATGATTCGATCACTCCCTGCTGCTGCTCCAGTCTTATAACCCCTCGTGAACATTTTGTTCCTCTGTCTCTAGCCGTCGATACATCCTCCCCTCCCTTCGATCCACCAATGGTGGCAGAGCCGTAAGCTACCTCAGTCCTATTCTCTGGAACTCCCTCCAAACACCTTTCCATCTCTCTCCACTTTTAAAAATCTTCTCTGGACCCATCTCTTCAACCAAGTTTGTGGTCACCCTTCCAAATCTCTCAATCTTGGCTCAGCATCCATTTCCTTACATCCATCTGTGCAGCGCCTCAGAGCATTTCTTAACATTAAAGGTGTTATATAAAATATAAGTTGTTGTTGCTGTGTGGGATCTTTACTGCCCACCAGAACCACAGGGACAAGCAGATGGGTCCACAGTTTTATGTCTCAGCAAAAGAACAGCACCTGCAATAACTAAATACTCCCTCATTATTGTACTGGAGTGTCACCCTTGGTTACGTGCTCAAAGCCTGGAGTGAACCCACGACCTTCTAACTCCGACACAGAATGAGCCAATTGAGCCAAGAAGACACTTGTTAAAAGTTTCATAATCAGTTGAAACTAGTGATTAATCTAAGAGTTGTCCTGAAGACAGCAAACTGTTAAAAATAGAGTTACTGACTTGTATTGCATGTGTAATTTGTAGTTCAGACTAAGGTGTTCTTAGTTCTTGGCAAGTGAAATCAAGGAAATCGAGGAAAACCCAAAGATGTTTTATAAATATATTAAGAGTAAGAGGATAACTAAAGAAAGGGTAGGGCTTATTAGAGATCATGAGGGTAATCTGTGTGTGGAGGCGGGAGACGTCGGTAGGGTTCTTAATGAATACTTTGCGTCTCTTTTCACAAAGGAGAGGGGCGAAGCAGACATTGCTATCGGGGGGGAGGAGTGTGAAATATTAGATGAAATAAACATAGTGAGAGAGGAAGTATTAAGGGGTTTAGCAGCTTTAAAAGTGGATAAATCCCCAGGCCCGGATGAAAAGTACCCCAGGCTGTTAAGCGAAGCAAAAGAGGAAATAGCAGATGCCCTGACCATCATTTTTCAATCCTCTCTGGCTTCAGGTGTGGTTACGGAGGACTGGAGGACTACTAATGTGGTACCCTTGTTTAGAAAGGGAGAAAAGGATAGACCAAGTAATTACAGGCCAGTCAGCCTAACCTCGGTGGTGGGAAAATTATTGGAAAGAATTCTGAAGGACAGGATAAATCTTCATTTAGAAAGACATCGGATTAATCAAGGATAGTCAGCACGGATTTGTTAAGGGAAGGTCGTGTCTGACAAACGTGATTGAATTTTTTGAGGAGGTAACAAGGAGGGTAGATGAGGGTAGTGCGTTTGATGGAGTGTATATGGACTTTAGCAAGGCTTTTGATAAGGTTCCACATAGCAGACTTGTCATGAAGTTAAAAGCCCATGGGCTGTGTGGTTGATACTGAAGAAGGAAGCTGTAGACTGCAGGAAGATATCAATAAATTGGTCAGGTGGGCAGAACAGTGGCAAATGGAATTCAATCCGGAGAAGTGTGAGGTAATGCATTTGGGGAGGGCTAACAAGGAAAGGGAATACACATTAAATGGTAGGACACTGAGTAGCGTAGAGGAACAAAGGGACCTTGGAGTGCATGTCCACAGATCCCTGAAGGTAGCAGGCCAAGTAGATAAGGTGGTTAAGAAGGCATACGGAATGCTTGTCTTTATTAGCTGTGGCATAGAATACAAGAGCAGGGCGGTTATGCTTCAACTGTATAAAACACTAGTTAGGCCTCAGCTAGAGTACTGCGTGCAGTTCTGGTCACCACATTACAGGAAAGATGTGATTGCCCTAGAGAGGGTCCAGAGGAGATTTACAAGGATGTTGCCGGGAGTAGAGAATCTTAGCTTTGAGGAAAGATTGGATAGGCTGGGTCTGTTTTCCTTGGAACAGAGGAGGCTGAGGGGAGACCTTATTGAGGTGTATAAAGTTATGAGGGGCATAGATAAAGTGGATAGAAAGGACCTATTTCCCTTAGCAGAGGGGTCAAAAACCAGGGGTCACAGATTTAAAATAATTGGGGGAATGTTAGAGGGGATTTGAGGGGAAATTTCTTCACCCAGAGGATTGTGGGGGTCTGGAACTCACTGTCTGAAAGGGTGGTAGAGGCAGGAACCCTAACCACATTTAAAAAGTACTTGGATGTGCACTTGGGATGCTCTAACCTGCAGGGCAATGGACCAAGAGCTCGGAAGTGGGATTAGGCTGGATAGCTCTTTGTTGGCCGGCGCGGACACGATGGGCCAAAATGGCCTCCTTCCGTGCTGTAACTTTCCATGATTCTATGATTCTATGATAAGAGTAATTAATTTAAATTTTTGCATTTAATACTGGTTTGTGGCTTTCATTCAAAACTGGATGCAATGACAGAATTCTATCCTCATAATTCTGATAAAGGTGCCACAGTCCCATGTAATAAAACAGAATTTGACATATTGATCCAGAATTTGCTGGAGCGGGGCATCTCGCAGCATGCCCCATTAGTTAGACTCACCCTTCAGCTTGAAAAACGTTTGCCCTGCAAGTTGCTGGACGTGTGAGTTGATAACGGGGCATCTGGGACTTTGGGGAACAACGGGACCAACAGTCTATCTCCCTAACCAATGAGATTTAAGGATTGAGAAAGAAACGGGAATGACGGAGAATGAAATAGAGTGAATTAGTCAAATCAGATACAGAAAGCGTAGAGAGAGGAAAAGAAAGACAGGATTAAGAGAAAGAAAAAAGAGACAGAAAGGAAAAGTAAGAAAAAATGTAAAATTTTAAATTTATAATGTTAAAAATCTCTAACAACAACTTACTATCTGTAGGAATTAGACGCCATAGTTTAAATTGTTCCCTTTCTGGACCGGAGAGGTTGTTGGCATTGCCGGAACATAAATCTCGTAATTACAAAGGTACTTACGCTGTGACTTAACAGCCCTAACTTTCTATAGCAAGTTTAATTGGCAATTAATGCACAAATGCAGCAATTTCTTGAAACTCACGTGGCGGTTGAGGACGTTTTCATGAGGCTAACGGCGCAGCAGCACAAATCATCCAGCAACTTTCTCACCACAAGTTGCTGGACATTTTACACATTAATAACAGGGAGCGCCATTAAACTTGTCATTATTTTGGCAGCAAAATCTGGGCCACTCAGTCAGTGGTAAACCAATGACACTGATAATAAAGAATTGCAAAGTCTTCCCACAATGCCAAACTGCTGGGTTGGAGTTCACCACTAGAGGTCCTCAAATACTCACAGAAGGAAATGGTCTGTGGTGTTCATTTTCCTGAATTAATGTTGGTTTTTATGATTGCTATATTAAGGTTTTTATACCACAATGTAATGACTTAAATAGATCATGAAATTCTAACGGTGAGCTGCTGTATTACAAAATCATTCCAAGTCTAATGAGAGACACTCAAAGGGTGGCCAATGGTGGAAATATGTGTTACCTGCTGTCTAACAAAGTGCCTGCATGTATACTGTAGCACTTGGAATTTTCAAGGAAGCCAGAATGCCCACTGTGTGCAGCTAGTATTAGGCTAGCAGAACTGAGTCAGCGCTGTTCAATACTAACACAGCACTATAGAGCACTTACTGTAAGCTACAGTTCTATCAATATTGCCTGGCATATCAGGAGGTGATTTACTTACACGTTGCTAATTAACCATATATGCAACAGTTCCACTTTTGAGGAATTAGCACTGTATCAATTATGTTTACAATTACCTTTTGAATGCATCAAAACTAAAATAAATGAGAATCTTTACAGTAGCTCAAAATGACCTATTGACAAACCTGATGATTACTATCTGCAGAATCGCATACTCTTCACCATGTTTGTTCAATATCATTAAATACACATGACTTACAGAAATATTACGAAAGGCCCCTCACTTTGAATACTTTCCAGTAGACTGCAACGCAGCTTAGTTTAGCTCATAGCAGAAGAGAAGAATAGTCAATGGAGCTTGTGTGAAATCCCGTGCCATTTATTCTTTGTGTAGTTTAATGGATCCTGAAATTGCCATATTTTTCTTTCTTATTTGATGGCTTTATCCTAATTTGTTGAAGTAATTTTTTCTCTCTCTTTTTTATGTTCCCTCTGAGCCATACACCATTCTCCCTTCAAAGAGGGTGAGCAAGTGATCTGCTCCCAGGCATCTGCCAAATCCAGACTCAAATCACTGGAAGGAGTGTGAGAGCAGATATCAACAAGAATTGCTCTCGGAGTTTTAGGCCCTTCCCTGTACAAATAAGCAATGCTGTCAATAACCATATTTCTATATCTACCTATTTTTAAGCAAGATTTTCTCCTTTTTGTGGATAGAATAATCCGAGCACCATGGTTCCTCCGGCCCAAGAACATATCACATTTTCCAAATATGATTAGTTTTCTCATTACTTGGAGAAGGGTGTGGGTGGGGGGAGTGGAGATGGAGTTATCTGATCTTCCATTGGGTAGCTTACAGGTAGTCTGGGTCTGAAGCTTGGCCGTTATCTTTGGTGTGATCCCAATCTGATTCAGGGAGTGCAGCACAGGGTGGATTTCTATCTCTTCTCCGTCTCCATCTCTGGGGATAGGTTATTGACAAACATTCACTACAAGCCCACTGACTCCCACAGCTACCTGGACTACACTTCCTCCCACCCCGCCTCCTGTAAGGACTCTATTCCATTCTCCCAGTTTCTCCGTCTCCGCCGCATCTGCTCTGATGATGCCACCTTCCATACCAGTGCTTCCAACATGTCTTCCTTTTTCCTCAACTGAGGATTCCCCTCTACAATGGTTGACACGGCCCTTAACCGTGTCCGTTCTATCTCCCGCACTTCTGCCCTCACCCCTGCCCCTACCTCCCGGAACCACGATAGAGTTCCCCTTGTCCTCACCTTTCACCCCACCAGCCTCCACATTCAACGGATCATCCTCCGCCATTTCCGCCACCTCCAGCGTGATCCCACCACCAAACGCATCTTCCCCTCACCTCTCCTTTCAGCATTCCGTAGGGATCGCTCCCTCCGCGACACCCTAGTCCACTCCTCTATCGCCCACAATACCCCTTCCCCTTCGCCCGGCACCTTCCCGTGCAAGCACAGGAGATGCAACACATGCCCTTATACCTCCCCCCTTCCCACTGTCCAGGGCCCCAAACACCCCTTCCAGGTGAAACAGCGATTTACTTGTACTTCTTGCAATTTAGTATACTGTATTCGCTGCTCACGATATGGTCTCCTCTACATTGGGGAGACCAAACGCAGATTGGGTGACTGCTTTGCGGAACACCTCCGTTCAGTCCGTAAAGGGGACCCCGAGCTTCCGGTCGCCTGTCACTTTAATTCACCGCTCCACTCCCACTCAGACCTCACCGTCCTCGGCCTCTTGCATTGTTCCACGGAAGCTCAGCGTAAGCTCAAGGAACAGCACCTCATCTTTCGATTAGGCACTTTACAGCCTTCTGGACTCAACATAGAGTTCAACAATTTCAGATCATAACCCCGGCCCCTATCATATATATATTTTTTATCCACACTTTTTGTTTGGCCTTCTGTTCTTCTCTCCCACATGGCAGCTGTCTTTCATTCTGCCAGCGCAATTTACACTTCATCTAGAGCCATCCTTTGTTTCTTAACCTGTCCCATTACCATCTCCTTTTGCCTTGAATATCTCTTAATGTCTCTCAATGTCTCTTAATCTCTCCTGCCTTCTATTCTATCACAGACCTTCCCGTTTGTTCTTTCATCCCCTCCCCCATTTCCCAGCCACTACACTTGCTTAAAAGTCTGTTCCGTTTCCTGCTTTGTTCCAGTTCTGACGAAAGGTCATTGACCTGAAACGTGAACTCTGTTTCTCTCTTCACAGATGCTGCCTGACCTACTGAGTTTCTCCAGCATTTTCTGTTTTTATTTCAGATTTCCAGCATCTGCAGTATTTTCTTTTTGTATTCGTGGATTTCTATCTGTTCAGTAATATTTGAGGGAATAAGCATTGGTTAATTAACAGAGATTTCTTGCTGTTTTATTGATGGTATTTCAGCTAATCAAGCATGAGAGACAACCTGACATAAAATTTTGACATGCAATATTTTAAAGAGTGACAAACATGCCCAGGGATGTACAATTGAACTTATTCAGCAAGTATGGCATAAGACCATCACATGCATTATACAAAAACAAAAATAAACACAACTGAATAGTGCGTCTTGATGCCCAAAAACATAAACAAAGGCATTAATTTGCCAAAGTCAATTCCGTACACTATAATACACCTCTGGCCAAACTTACTTGTACATGAACATGTGCCTACTGTGAATACTTTGCAGTCGCTTTGATCTGTGGTATCACTCACTCAATATATGAAAATATATTAGTTTTAAAAATACAGCAACATAGCAATGTTTTGAGCAGGAGAAGACCACTGGTCCATCTAAGCTAACCTTCCATCAGTTTCCTTACTGCAGTTCTAGAACTAGTAGCCCTGTATCCCATTTATAAACGTCAATGGCTTTCTGCTCCACCACCCTCATTGGTAATCTGTTCCACAATTCTGTCACCCTTTTACTAAGAAAGGGTTGTCTAACTTTCTTATTTTCCTTGGATACTTTTCTGAATCTAAATGCTCCATGCTTGTGAAAATTATAAAGACTTTTATCAAGACTCCTCTCTTCTTTCTCGTCTCCAGAGAGTAAAGTCCCAGGATAGACAACCTTTCCTCACAACTCAGTCCAGGAATCAGCAAAAGCAGCAACTTCATGAAAATCATGGGCAGGTTACGAGCGAGATGCCATTTTCACGAAGCCAATGGTGGAGCAGCGCAAATCGGCCCGCAACTTGTGGCAATTCTCAATTCTCGGGGTATCTCTTCCTCACCACAAGTTGCTGGCCGATCTGCACATTATTAACGGCGTGCATCATACAAACATCGTTATTTTTTCAGCAAATTCTGGGCCTATATCTTTTCTGTAATATGGAAACTAAAACTGGAACACAGCACTACCAAGGCCACATCTTACCATCATCAATGTCTGCAAACACTGAACTGACAGTTTGAACAACCTATCCACAAAACCCCAGATTTCTTACCTGAACTTTTACCCGCAGCACATGTATTCCATATTCTCACTTTAACCTAATCTCATGATTTTACAATTATTTGTCTTGGATTCCACCGCCACCTTTCTGCCCACTGACCGAACCTTGATATGACCCTTACGATGATGGTTGGCATTTTTGGCCCATCCAAATTGGTGTCATTTGCAAACTAAGTCAAATTCCTTCTTCTAAGTCATTTATAAAAATTATAAACAGTGACCCCCAATACCAACCACTGTGGAACTCTACTGGCAACCGTGTTCCACTGACACCTCCCCACTTACCACCAACCTTATGCTGTTTACCTTCTTAGTCAGTTATCAGCCCAGCCTAATACATTGCCATAATGGGCACATACCTTATGAATCAGTCTGTTATGTGGAACAGGCTCAAATTCCTTCCTGAACTTTAGGAAGACAATATCCACTGCCTTATCGTCACCCACCAGGCCAGTAACCTCCTCAAAGAAATACAGCAAATTCATCAAACATGACTATCCCTTATAAACCCCATACTGGCTCTCTAACAATACCATGCTCTTCCAGGTGACCCATTGTGCTAGGATTTCAAAAGGTAACTTCCAGCTATCATGTCAGCTTGCCTCGGAGTCAGAAGGTTGTGGTTCTAGCCGTATTCCAGAAGCTAAGCACATAACCTAGGCAGATATTTCAATGCAGTATTCAAGGAGTGCTGACTGTCAGAATGCCATCTGATTTCTTCCTCCATTCATTTAGGGCAGTGTAGACTTGGAGGCTACGCGATAGAGATCTATAAGATAATTAAAGGACTGGTTAGCATCCCGCTTGATAGATTATTCCAGTTTAACAGATTGTGGAGCACCAGGTGACATGAGTTTAAACTATGCAAGAGTAAGAATAGACTGGATGATAGGCGGCTCTTCTTTCCCCGAGAGTAGTGAGCCTCTGGAATACATAAGAACATAATAATTAGGAGCAGGAGTAGGCCTTATGGCCCCTCGAACCTGCTCGCCATTCAATAAGATCATGGCTGATCTTCTACCTCAACTCCACCTTCCCACCTGATCGCCATATCCCTTGATTCCCCTCGAGTCCAAAAATCTACCTATCTCAGCCTTGAATATACTCAACGATTCAGCATCCACAGCCCTTTGGGGTAGAGAATTCCAAAGATTCAGAACCCTCTGAGTGAAGAAATTCCTCCTCATCTCAGTCTTAAAGGGCCAGCCCCTTATCCTGAGACTCTGCCCCCTAGTTCTCGACTCTCCAGCCAGGGAAACAACCTCTCAGCATCTACCCTGTCAATCCCCCTCAGAATCTCATCACCCGGAATTTATGCCTTTGCTTTGCCGCTGACCGTAAATTCCGGGTGATGAGATTCTGAGGGGGTGCACAGCGCAGCCTGTGTCGGAGCAGTGAATGACAGACCATAACTTCAAGATTTCCATATGTGCCAAGTCCTGAAGTTGCAGTCAGTTTCAAAAGCGGAATGACAGCTAACGCTGCCAGTTCGCCATCATCCGGAGTGCAATTTCTGGGCCTATATGTTTCAATGAGATCACCTCTCATTCTTCTAAACTCCAGAGAGTATAGGCCCATTCTACTCAATCTCTCCTCATAGGACAACCCTCTCATCCCAGGACTCAATCTCGTGAACCTTCATTGCACCACCTCTAAGGCAGGTATGTCCTTCCTCAGATAAGGAGACCAAAACTTTGCACAATACTCCAGGTGTGGTCTCACCAAAGCCCTGTATAATTGTAGCAAGACTTCCTTACTCTTGTACTCCAACCCCCTAGCAATAAAGGCCAGCATGCCATTTGCCTTCCTAATTGTTTGCTGCACCTGCATGCTCACTCTCTGGGCTGGATTTTGTGAATGGAGGCGAGTTGGAGGCGGGTCGGCTGCTTGTCGTGTCAATGTCCTGCCTCCATCCTCGCCTGACCATTCAGAGGGATTTTCCACTGATTGAGCTTGTTAAGCCCGCCCTGCGGGCTCAGCAGGCCAATTAGGGAAGAAGTCACTGACAGATCACGTCAACGTCAGACGTGCTATCTGTCAAGACTTCTTGAAAGAAAAAATGACAGCGTTTGACAGCTCTGTGAAGCTGTCGAACACTGACATTCTCTTCAGTTTGATGAGTCTTTGAGGTGAGGACTCATCAAACATTGCAAACTTGTAAATTTCAGATGTCTGATGGATCGGAGGGTCCATCAGCCATTACCTGAAATTGACAAGCAGCATGTCAGCTCTCCTGATCCTCCGCGGCTAAAGGCTATGCAAGGAAAACAAGGTAAGTGAACACTTTTTTAAACTTATCACTCACCTTGCATACTTACCACTCCACACATGCACCCATCACTCACCTCTACATCTTACTTCCAGGTGCCTCTGACCCCCGCAGACCTCCTTCATGTCTCCTCCAACCCGGCAGGGTTCACCGAGGTCGGGAAGCCTTCACCTGTGAAGGTAAAATGGCACTAATCCTTTTTTCTGCCTGTTAACTACCTGTTAACAAGCAGTTAAAAGGATTAAATGCCTTTCCCGCCTCCAGGAGACGGGACCCGAAGCTGCACATCTTCCCGCCTCCTGGCAAATGGGCACGGAGGCGGGATGGGGGGCGGGTTTGCCATCCGCCCCTAATTTCTCCAAGTTTACCGGCTGTCCCGCCTCCATGCCCGCCTCCTCGGGGCTTGGAAAATCGAGCCCTCTGTGTTTCCTGTACAAGGACACCTAAATCTCTCTGAACACCAACATTTAATAGTTTCTCAGCATTTAAAAAATATTCAGTTTTTCTATTCTTCCATCCAAAGTGAATAACCTCACATTTCTCCACATTATACTCCATCTGCCACCTTATTGCCCACTCACTTAACCTGTCTGTATCCCTTTGCAGGCTCTTTGTGTCCTCCTCACAGCTTACGTTCCCACCTAGATTTGTATTGTCAACAAACTTGGATGCATTACACTCAGTCCCTTCATCTAAGTCATTAATATAGATTGTGAATAGCTGAGGCCCAAGCACTGATCCTTGCGGCACCCCACTAGTTACAGCCTGCCAACTGGAAAATGACCCGTTTATCCCTACTCTCCGTTTTCTGTCGGTTAACTAATCCTCTATCCATGCTAGTATATTACCCCCAACCCCATGAGCCCTTATCTTGCGTAACAACCTTTTATTGGCACCTTATCGAATGCCTTTTGGAAATCCAAAGATACGACATCCACTGGTTCCCCTTTATCTACCCTGCTAGTTACATCCTCAAAAAACTCTAATAAATTTGTCACACACGATTTGCCTTTCATAAAACCTTGTTAACTCTGCCTAATCATGTTATGATTTTCTAAGTGACTTGAATCGATTCCACCATTTTCCCGATGACTGATGTCAGGCTAACTGGCCTGTAGTTCCCTGCTTTCTCTCTCCCTCCTTTCATGAATAGCGGGGTTACATTTGCTACCTTCCAATCCGCTGGGACCGTTGTAGAATCGAGGGAATTTGGGACGATCATTGCTGGCTGGTGTGGTGGGTGCTGACTCTCTGCAGGCAAGAGGGAGCTGGACTGGTTCTTGGCTGAGGCAGAGATGGCATCACATAGAGAGACGAGTGTCTTTATAGACAATACTTGGTCCACGTGATCTCCTGGACTAGTTTTGATCGCCTGATGGGGTCGGAGAGGAATTTTCCAAAGTATTTTTTCCCTTTTTGGCCCTGGCTTTTTCACCTCTCTCGAGACATTACATGACGGCGGGAGGAGGCAGTTTGGGAGGGGGTTGGGAAGTGTCTGTCACGATGCTCCAGCCATCATGAGGTGTGGGACAGGCTTGCTGGGCCAGCTGGTCTTTTCCTGCCCGTCAATTTTGTATGTTTGTATGAATCCAAAATGGATCTATTTTGTTGGTTCAAGTGGACATTAAAGATCCTATGGCATTATTTGAAGAAAAGCAGGAAGTTCTCCCAGTGTTCTGCCCAAAATTCCACCTTTAAACAAGACCACCAAAAAAAACAAGTTAACTGATAGTTCGTCTTTTGCTGTTTGCGTGTTCTTGACATGAGCAAAAAGGCTGGTACTTTACCTACTTAAGAACTACACTTTAAAAGTAATTTATGGTCTGTAAAGTGCTGATGAATGCAATAAGGCATTTAAAAAAATGCAAGTCTGTCTTTCTGTCATAAGTGTGCTGATAATGCCCTGTCCAGCACCTGTAACACAGCTACACATGGCAGGGCCCCAGGCTTTCGAAGTATCTAATGCACAGTACATATCACAATGCAAACCACAAGCACCTGTGGAGCTCAGAGTTTATGCACCTCGTCTCATTAGGAGCTAAATTTGAGGATCCCCCATTATACATTTGGAGCAAGTGAAACGTGCTCAGGACATTCAGGACCCATTTAAACAGGCTCTTCCCACATGTTGGGCCTTTTCCCTAAAAGTGGTTGACTTGCTGTGATAGTTGTGATGATTGTCTGCACCTATTTCAGCCCTTCTTTCTGTTCAGCATTTTACCTGATGACTTGTTTAGCTGCTTTGTAACAAAGAAACTTACTGAGATCATCTTAAAGCTGGACCCCATCTGTTATCTGTGCCAGTTTTCCCAAGGATATTTCATTGTGCGTTTTCTATATTGCAGCTATGAGTATCCCTCTGGGCATCCCTCTGTGATTGCAATTCGTAGAGAAGCAGGAGAAAGATCAGAGGAGGCACACCACAATAGTCACATTGGGCTTCACTCAGGACTCCCCTTATGTTGCCAGATAATCATACTCGGATATGTTCTAAGAAATCTGCATGCAGAGACCATGATTCCCCAAGAAAGCCATCACAAACCTGTACACGCAGACCTGGAAATCATTTCCACAACAGGGTTTTACTCCAGTGCATGCTTTTGACAGTATGTAGGGTTCTCAAAATTCCCACATTCCCCAGAGTTATTAATAAGGGGTACCCTGGACAAAGTGGCTTCTAGACCTCATGGCAGAAGCCTGCGACATTGAACAGAAACCAGGGCCCTGCAAAAACAGCAGGCAAGGTGACATGCCCAGGTCTGTAAGAGAGTTGCGAAATTCCCAGACCCCCAAAAGACTCAGAGGAAAAGAGAGAGACCCTAAGAAAAAGGGGCTTTGGGACATTTTAAAACCAATTGAGTATATTGGACCTTGGGACATTTTAAAACATTTTTAAACAGACCTCAGAGGCTGCCAAAGGAGGCGGGGCTGGCCTCTACAGACAATGTTGCATATTCGACCTATCTCCAGCCCCATCAAACTGTTTAGCATTTATACAAAGAAGTAAAGGCAACACAAATGAACAACCATCAGACCAGCAATCATCCTCCACTTAACAAATATTTAATATCGTTAAAGGCCATCTCCTGCCATTAAAAGTTAACTACCTTAACAAGCCCACCAGAATTAAACAAAGAAGATTTGGCTGGCAAATAAGGGACAATCGAACAGTATAACTTTAGACTGGAACAAGCTGGAGTGCTGGAGAGATGAGTCCTACAAGCCGGGGGCTACAGAGACCTGTGCTGGAACAAGCAGGAGTTCTACACAGAGAGGCCACAAGCAGGACAGCTGAAGCATAGGAATTCTCCAGTCCAGAGTTCAAGAGAAACAAGACCGTTCAACAAAGAAGGCCAGCAGCTCCAGAAACAGACCGACATGCAAGAAACCAGAGCAACGGTTCCAGTGACCATCAAACACCTCGAGGCACAAGGGCCTTATGAAACTTTTTACTTAAAAGGACTTTAAACCATATCCTCAACTGTCAAAGGATTCGTTTGGTGAGCATTATCCCTGGTCCTCAAGAGTCTAACTTAGCTAGTAAAGTGGGGGTTGGGAGGGTGAGGTATTGTTCTACTGTCATTTCCCTCGTTTATACCGAAGTTAAGATTGACATGTTATGTTTCATCTCTGTTAAATAAACATTGGTTTTCCTCGCACCAATCCACGGGTCTGTTCATTTGTCCTTATCACCGCTCGATAAGTCCTGGGCTCAGAACTAATAAGGGGATAGCGATTCGCAACCGCACAGCGGGCAAGGACAGTCCAGGAAAACATAACTGGCTGACCTACAAATAAGCCCGAGACAAAAACCCCTTACAAGTATGATGCATGTCTTCTACTTCTTAATCATGTGCTCCTTCTAAGTATTTCTCCTGTGGGAAGAGGAAGTGAGGTGAATAGCTGCTGCTATGATTTGGATGAGGGGACTAAATGTAGCATTTCCAAATTTGCTGATGATACAAAGCTAGGTGGCAGTGTCAGTTGTGAAGAGGAAGTGAAAAGGCTTCAAGGGGATCTCGACAGGCTCAGTGAGTGGGCGAAAACATGTCAGATGGAATATAATGTGGATAAATGTGAAGTTATCCACTTTGGTGGAAAAAAACAGAAAGGCAGAGTAGTTCCTATATGGTGAAAGATTGGGGAATGCAGATGCGCAAAGGGACCTGGGTGTCCTTGTACATGAGTCACTGAAAGTGAATGTGCAGGTGCAGCAAGCCATTAGGAAGGCAAATGGTATGCTGGCCTTCATTACAAGAGGATTTGAGTCTTACTCCAATTATATAGGGCCCTTGGTGAGACCACACCTGGAGTACTGTGTACAATTTTGGTCTCCTTAGCTAAGGAAAGATATACTTGCCATAGAGGAGTGCAACGAAGGTTCACGAGATTGATTCCTGGGGATGGCGGGACTGTCGTATGAGAAGAGATTGAGTAAACGAGGCCTGTATTCTGTTGAATTCAGAAGAATGAGAGGGGATCTCATTGAAGCATACAAAATTATTACAGGGCTTGATAGGATGGCGTGGCTGGGACAAATGTTTCCCTTGGCTGGGGAGTTTAGAACCATGGGCCACAGCCTCAGGATAAAGGGTAGGCCATTCAGGACTGAGATGAGAAGAAATTTCTTCACACAGAGGGTGGTGAATCTTTGGAATTCTCTACCCCAGAGGGCTGTGGAGGCTCAGTCATTGGGTATATTCAAAACAGAAGTCGATAGATTTCTGACTAGTAAAGGCATCAAGGGATATGGTGATAGGGCCGGTGAATGGAGTTGAGGCAGAAGATCTCATTGAATGGCAGAGCAGGCTTGAAGGGCCGAATGGTGGTCTACTGCTCCTATTTCTTATGTTCTTATGCATGTCAGTATCTACCTCTTGACTATTGCATACATCTGCTGTCATTTAAGCAGGGTAGCTGGGTATTACAGATGCAATTTCAGTTATTTCCATAATTCATGCCAGCTCTTAGCATTCCCCTGCTGCTGGGCAGAGCTAGAAATCTGTGTGGCAGCAATGAGATTGCTAAGTTCTGCATTATGGCTGTCTCAATCTCAAAACATGAAGAATCCAGACAAGATAGACTGCTGCAGATTGGAGCCCAAGGACTCTCGAGCCCCAGTCAAATCATTCATGATGAAAGTTATGCCTGAGCTAAGGACCAGAGCCAACTAAAGTTGCCCTGCAGAAGAGCCATCAAGTGCCAATGCTCTCAATGGTGGTTTGCAGCTCGGTCAGTCATGTAGCATTGCATAAATGTAGGCTATGGACAATTTTATAGAAGGCCCCAAACCATTTCTCATGCTCTCGAATAACTGAATGAAATAGTGATGATGAGCTACGAAATGGTGTTTGTAGGCAGGCCTGTGGGGACTAAACTATTAGGCTGAGCAACTGAAGGAGCCCTCGAGCTGGCTCTCTGGCCAGCTGCTGTGGCTCCTACAAATCCATCTGCACATGTTCCTTCTCACTAATGCTTTAGCAAGCAACTCATTAATTGAACCTCTTCCCTTCCTGGCAAGGATATATCTGTGATGATCCTCCCCACTATAGGAGTGGATGGCGCAAAGAGCTGTGAAGGTGCTTGGTTCAGGCTGCACTTGTACTCTCCTGCCTCCTTCTTTTAGGAACCTACTGGAGTAGAAGAACGGATATTAGAATGGCAGTAAGATACTTTTGAAAAGCAGTATAAATGGCAGGTCATCCCAATGCATTATTCTGCACTGCATATTTGTATGATGCCAAGGATTGAGTAAGTAAACGAATGAAAAGCAAAGGATGATACGAGCAATGAGCTTGAGGGAGGTCTCAGAACCTACCACTCCCCACTCCCTTTATTGTCTCCAGGCCCGAACCTCCAGCACCTTCTCCTTATAAAGAATCAGGATCTTTTGTCAGCTGAGTCCCCCAATACACTCTGTTTGCAAACACTGGAACTGGTATTGGCAGCCCTGCCCTGCAAGCAGATTAAAATGTGATGGCTGATGAAATATAGCACCCAAAGGAAGATGTGCATTCTTGAAATAACCAGGGCAGCAGCCAACTTAAGTGAATCCGTGAACATACAACATGCAGGTACCTTGGGTTGACAGCATGATTTGTTTTTGTTGCTTGCTATATTTCATGGGACACATGGTAAACGCAGTGTCATGGCAGACATGTACAGTGACCTTTTAAAGCTTAGGTATGCCAGTGCTTTTAGAAAGTACAAGCCCATTTGCCTGACTGCTGGGCATTCTTCCTCTATGATACTGTACCAAGCTTACAGCAAAGTACCGTTAAGATGCAATGTAACACAACATTGTAGAATTCACAACTAATCTGAGCAACTTTTCTGAGACCAAATTACTTCCTCACCTGCTCCTAGGTTCAGTGCACAGATAGACACCACTGATTGTTTCTGCTATCTTCATGCAGGCTGCTCTGGCACTGCTTTTGACTGCAGGGACCATCTCCAAAAAGGACCACACTTCTTTCAAACACCTCCCACAGCAGCTTCACTGAAAGGAACAGTTTCATTTTTGTAACTTGTTCCAGTCATTTCTCTCCAGGACAGCTATAAGGGCAAGTAGCAGCTCTGCCCCTTATCCTACCTTTTATGCACTCCCAGTGTATCAGGCAGGCAGCACTGCAATATTGTACCAATGGGCTGACTCTGCATTATATCACGAGGTCAGCTCATTGCAGCACAGACGCAGAAGGCATCAAAGTGCAGTGGCCTCTGCATCCAGACTGCATTATTGACCACAAATTCTGTGCATCTTGCCTTTGAACTGCACTTACCATCTATCTGCCCACTCACTAATCTGTTCATATTTCGACTGAAATCTCTTGCATTCTTCCTTAGTTTGCCATACCTTTGGATTGTCAACAGGGTTTAAGTATCATTCCTCTCGTGCCCGTGTCTAAATCATTTATAAAAGAGGGAGTGAATGTTTAAGGTGGTGGATGGGGTGCCAATCAAGCGGGCTGCTTTGTCCTGGATGGTGTTGAGCTTCTTGAGTGTTGTTGGAGCTGCACTCATCCAGGCAAGTGGAGAGTATTCCATCACACTTTTTACTTGTGCCTTGTAGATGGTGGAAAGGCTCTGGGGAGTCAGGAGGTGAGGCACTCATCACAGAATACCTAGCCTCTTGACCTGCTCTTGTTGCCACTGTATTTTTGTGGCTGGTCCAGTTAAGTTTCTGGTCAATGGTGACCCCCAGGATGTTGATGGTGGGGGATTCGGCAATGGTAATGCCTTTGATTGTCAAGGGGCAGTGGTTAGACTCTCACTTGTTGGAGATAGTCATTGCCTGGCACATGTGTTGCGCGAATGTTACCTGCCACTTATCAGCCCAAGCCTGAACGTCGTCCAGGTCTTGTTGCATGCAGGCATGGACTGCTTCATTATCTGAGGAGTTGTAAATGGCACTGAACACTGTGCAGTCATCAGCGAACATCACCATTTCTGACCTTATGTTGGAAGGAAGGTCATTGATGAAGCAGCTGAAGATGGTTGGGCCTAGGACACTGCTCTGAGGATTTCCTGCAGCGATGTCTAGGGCTGTGATGATTGACCTTCAACCACCACAACCATCTTCCTTTGTGCTAGGTATGACTCCAGCCAGTGGAGAGTTTTCCCCCCCGATTCCCATTGACTTCAGTTTTACTGGGGCTCCTTGATGCCACACTTGGTCAAATGCTGCCTTGATGTCTATGATTAAACTGACTGGGCTGTAATTGCCAGGTTTATCCTTCTCCCTTTTTTGAACAAGGGTGTAACATTTGCAATCCTTCAGTCCTTTGGCATCACCCCTCTATCTAAGGAGGATTGGAAGATTGTGGCCAGCACCTCCGCAATTTCTACCCTTACTTCCCTCAGCATCCTAGGATGCATCCCATCCAGGCCGGGTGACTTGTCCACTTCAATTACCGCCAGCCTGTCTAGTTCCTTCTCTTTATCTATTTTTATCTCATGCAGTATCCCAGCAACCTCCTCTGCTTTATCCTACTCTCCAACTCCTTTCTCATCCAGGGAGCTTTGGGTTTGGTTGCCCTTCCTTTCCCCCTTATAGGAATGTACCTAGACTGTACCCAAACGATCTCTTCTTTAAAGGCTGCCCATTGCTCCATTACATTTTTCCCTGGCAGTCTTTGACTCAAATTTACCCGGGCCAGATCCCTCCTTAATTGCTGAAATTAGCCCTCCTCCAGTTAAGTATTTTTACTCTAGATTACTCCTTGTCCTTCTCCATAACTAATCTAAACATTACGATACTATGATCACTATTCCCGAAATGCTCTCCAACTATGACATTCTCCACTTGACCCACTTCATTCCCAGGACTAAATCCAGCAATGCCCCCTTCCTCGTTGGGCAGGAAACATAATGATCAAGAAAATTCTCCCGAATACACTTCATAAATTCCTCCCCTTCTCTGCCCTTAACACAATCACTGCCCCATTCAATATTGGGGTAAAGTCTCCCATTATCATTACTCTACAGTAATTTATTTGCAAATCTGCTCCTCTATCTCCTTCCCACTATTTGATGGCTATAAAATACACCAAGTAGCGTAATAGCTCCTTTATTGTTTCCCAACTCCAAACAAATAGATTCTGTCATACTCTCTTTCTAACACCGTAATATTTTCCTTAATCAAAATTGCTACCCCACTCCTTTTTTTTCCTTTTCTATTTTTCCTGAATACCTTGTACCCAGGAATATTAAGCATCTAGGGCCCCAAACACCCCTTCCAGGTGAAACAGCGACTTACTTGTACTTCTTGCAATTTAGTATACTGTATTCCCTGCTCACGATGTGTTCTCCTCTACACTGGGGAGACCAAACGCAGATTGGGTGAACGCTTTGCAGAACACCTCTGTTCAGTCCGTAAGTGTGACCCGGAGCTTCCGGTCGCCTGTCACTTTAATTCTCCACTCCACTCCCACTCTGACCTCTCTGTCCTTGGCCTCTTACACTATTCCAATGAAGCTCGAGGAACAGCACCTCATCTTTCGATTAGGCACTTTATAGGCCTCTGGACTCAACATTGAGTTCAACAATTACAGACCATAACCTTTGCCCCCATTTTTTCAGATGACAGCTGTTGATGATTCTGCAATTCCCATTTACACCTCTTCTAGACCCATTACCATCTCCTTTTGCTTTGTACAATCATACCTTTTGTCATTTAATCTCCCCTGCCTTCCACCCTATCACAGACTTTCCTTTTTGTTCTTTCCTCCCCTCCCCCCTTTCCCTGCCTCTGTACTTGCTTAAAACCTGTTATATCTATAACTTTTTCCAGTTCTGACGAAAGGTCATCGATCTGAAACATTAACTCTGTTTCTCTCTCCGCTGATGCTGCCTGACCTGCTGAGTATTTCCAGCATTTTCTGTTTTTTATTTCATATTTCCAGCATCCACAGAATTTTGCTTTAATATTAAGCATCCAATTCTCCCCTTTTTTGAGCCAGGTCTCAGTTACCGCCACGACAACATATTTCCACATGACTATTTGTGCCTGCAGCTCACCAACCTTATTAACCACACTTTGTGCATTTATACACCTGTACACAAACCTAACTTAGACCTCTTTGTATTTTCTATGATCCCACCTATTCTGTATTATTTCTAACTCTAAGGCCGCGATTTCGCCTACCTTGGCGGGATCGAGGCGGGCAACGTCGGTGGCGGGTCCCGGCACCGCCGCTGGCTTTGTCCAGGCCTCCCACATGACTTTCCCTTGATTGGGCTTGTTAAGCCTGCCCAGCAAGGTTCCCGGCCAATTAAAAGGAAGCGGGTCTGATGACGTCATTTGATGACGCGTCGTCAGCCCGTTTCCTTAAAGGGACTATGCCCAAATTAATTTTGAGATTTGTGCTGTCAGTGTTCTACAGCATTGAGGTGCTGCAAACACTGACAAGCACTGCACAGAGGTGCAGGCTGCACTCAGGCTCTCCCATGACTCCCTCCATATGCTTATGGAGGGAGTCACAGCACTCAGGGAGGTTCTCTTCCCTTCCCATGGGCGGAAGAGACTTCCCCAGGAGATCAACACAGCCTAGTTGCACATTGTGCAGGAGGGCACAAGCAGGGATGTCGTCAGCAGGATCTGGGTGCAGTGGCGCAAACCTTTCAATGATCTCAGTAGATCACGAAACGTTACTGCAAAGCCACAGCAACCTCATCCTGCTGTGCTATTTATCACATCCTGATCACTCTGCCTTCCCTTCCCTACTCCTGCACATCCTTACTCACACCAACATACCTTGCACCTCCACCCATCCCTCTCTCTCTATCTACATTATCATATCCCCATCTCACTAGCCACCCCTCATACTCACCCTCATCCTAGTGCAATCATACCAACTAACAACACACAAGGGTAGGCACATGTGTTTTAGGCAATGTTCATGTAAAGTTTCTGTTAATGTGTTGTCAAACATTGAAATCTTTATTTTCAACACTTTGCCTTCTTGGACAAATGTGTGTGCACCATTGGAAGTGGCTAAGTGAGTTGCAGTGAATGGTGAGACATAGTGGTACCCCCCACAGTGCTGATGAGTGTGAAAGGAATGGCTTGGGCATTGTAGGGATACTTTATGGTGTTGGTGTGAGGTGGTGCCAACCTGGCGCATCATGTGGCAGCCAGGATGTACAGCGCCAAGTGAAGTGAATATGGCCATGATGAGGCCATCCCTGGCGTTCCAGGCAGCAATGTGGTCAGGTGCTGATGCCCTCTGTCCTGTGCAGCATCAGGTGATTGCGGAGAAAGTTGCTGCTGTGCCTGGTGATGGTGGTGTTGGGATTCGTGGTCAGATTCTGAGGGCCAAGGTGACAGAGTGTAAATGGTTCCCATCCTGATGGAGTAGATACCAGTTGAAGGTGAGGTGACAGAAGCACTCTGTCAAAGATGAGAGAGATTGCTGCAATGAGGTGAGCCTGGCTGGAGAGTTTGCTACAAAGACTTGCAGCCTGCATAAAGCACAATCTGTCGTCCAAGGGGAGAAACCAAAGAGTCTCTGGTTTTGGAAAGTGTGCAGGTGTAAATTGTGAGGTTTTATACAAGTTTTAACGCTATCACCAATCATCTGCTTCAATGGCCACTCAACCTCCGCCTCAGATGAACAGACGGGGTCCAGGAACAGTGTGAAATCCGTGGGCGACCTGGTAATGTTAAAAGGTGAGTAAAATACCGCTGTTAAGGGCTCCTAAACAAGCCAATAATTGGCTCAATTGCCTCCCCGCCACTGCCAGTCAGGTCTGCTCAGCGCAAGTAGACCCGACATTGGGAAAGTGGAGTTCGTGCGAGTTCTCGACCCGCTGTCAATCTTCGTCAATTTCCCAGCCACCCCATCCCCAGTCCCGCCCACTGAGCGCCGGCAATATCCTCTGTTCACCTTGTTTCTACTTTTTAATACTACATCCTGGTGCCCAACACCCTGGTGAATTAGTTTAAACCCACCCCCACAACACTAGTTAATCTGCCTGCAAGGATTTTGATCCCAGCTCTGTTCAGGTGCAACCCATCCATACTGAACAGGTCCCTCCTGCCACAGAACTTGTCCCAATGTTCCAGGAATCTGAAGCCCTCCCACCTGCACCATGTCTCTAGCCATACATTAACCTGCCATATCCTCATATTTCTACTCTCACTAGCGCATGGCACTGGGAGTAATCCAGAGATTACTACCTTTGAGATCCTGCTTTTTAACTTCCTCCCTAGCTCCTTAAGCTCTGACAGCAGGATGTCAACATTCTTCCTCCCTATGTCATTGGTTCTGGCATGGACCACAACTTCTGGCTCTTCCCCTTTCCCCACAGAATGTTCTGCACCCTTTCCGTGATGTCCCTTAACCTGGCACCAGGGAGGCAACATACCATACGGGTCTCACGTCGACGGTAGCAGAACTGCCTGTCTGTCCCCCTATCAAATCCCCAATTACTACTGCATTCCTACACTTTGCTGTAGCCCCGTGTGCAGTCCTTTGCCTCACGGTGCCAGGCTGGGGACTGCACTCCTTTGAGGTGTGCTTATCCTCATCGGTATTCAATGCTGAATATCAGTTTGAGAGTGACACACTCCCAGAGGATTCCTGCACTGCCTGCATCTTCCTACTGTTCTGGGTGGCCACCCACTTGCTATTCTGAACTCTATCTGGTTGTGGGATGACCACCTCCTGGAACCTGTGATCCAGGACACACTCAGCCACCCGCATGCCCTGCAGTGAATCCAGCTGCCCCTCAAGCTCAAAGTGGTAAACCTGTGGAATTCTCTACCACAAAAGGCTGTGGAGGTCAAGTCACTGAATATATTTAAGAAGGAGATAGATAGATTTCTAGACACAAAAGGCATCAAGGGGTATGGGAGAGAGCAGGAATATGGTATTGAGATAGAGGATCAGCCATGATCATATTGAATGGCGGAGTAGGCTCGAAGGGCCTAATGGCCTACTCCTGCTCCTATTTTTCTATGTTTCTAAAGTGTTGTGTATCACTACGTCCGCACAACTATGTTCTCTTTAATATCATATTTTCATAATAAGTGCCTATGCAGCACCTTATCACTTTCTGAAAATCCATATATACACTATCCATTTATCTACTCTGATTTCCTCAGAAAATTAGTCAAGCATGACCTGCCTTTTATTGATCCATGCTGACGTCATCAGCCCATGCCTTTGTAAGTATTTACTAAATTCATTCATATTTTGGATGAGCAATGTTCTGACTTTTACACCCAATAGGGAACCTCACCCACTGGGAGTGCATATCAGAAATTCCGGCGCATGCCTGTGCATGATTTTCCAATAAAATTGTCTCAGGCCAGGTCACTCTTCAGCCAATTGTTAAGAGGTGTACAAGTATGATTACTGTGTCTCCCAGGTGTTATGTGGCATTTCCCCACAGTGTGGTAGAGCAAAGCTACATCCCTGCATCAATGATGGTACACATTTTCTGAACAAAGGCAGCCCCTTCAACAGTTGCTTTAAGATCCATAAAGAATGTACAATTTGTACTTTTATTCACCTTTCCACAATCCTACCCATTCATTGAGAAATTTTTTAGCGAACTTACAAAGCACAAAGTAGCAATTCTCATTTTTAAGACTAAGGTTGAACATCTCGAAGCATTTCAAATGCAGCAAATTAAATTGAAATGCACCATTTTCCACCTAGCAAGTTTCCACAAATACTGATTAGATGCATGATCATTTGCTCTGCTTTTGGTGGCAATGGTAGTCCCACTGAACTGAACAACAAAGCAGAGGAGTTGCAGGAGGCTGGTGTGGTCGACTGTGTCAAACACTGCAGAGAGGTCAAGGAGGATGAAGAGGGATAGTGCACAGTCACAGAGGATCTTGTTTGTGACTTTCGTTCGGGTTTTTTTGGAACTGTGGCAGGAGCGGAAATCTAATTGCAGAGATTCAAACATGGGGTTGCGGGAAAAATGGGCAGGGATTTGGGAGAACATAAGAAATAGGAGCAGAAGTAGGCCATACGGCCCCTCAAGCCTGCTCCGCCATTCAATAAGATCATGACTGATCCTCCACCTCATCTCCACTTTCCTGCATTATCCCCATATCCCTTGATTCACTTAAGAGTTCAAAAATCTATCAATCTCAGCCTTGAATATACTCAACGACTGAGCCTCCACGGCCCTCTGGGGTAGAGATTCACAAACCTCTGAGTGAAGAAATTTCTCCTCATCTCAGCTGACCCCTTATCCTGAGACTGTGACCCCTGGTTCTACACTCTCCAGCCAGAGGAAACAGCCTCTCATCATCTACCCTGTCAAACCCTCTCAAAATTTTAAATGTTTCAATGAGATCACCTCTCATTCTTCTAAACTTCAGAGAGTATAGGCCCATTCTACTCAATCTCTCCTCATAGGACAGCCCTCTCATCCCAGGAATCAATCTAGTGAACCTTTGTTGCACCAAAACTGTGCACAGTACTCCAGGTGTGGTCTTACCAAAGCCCTGTACAATTGCAGCAAGACTTCCTTACTCTGGTACTCCAAGCCCCTTACAATAAAGGCCAACATACCATTTGCCTTCCTAATTGCTTGCTATACCTGCATGTTAACTCTCTATGTTTCCTGTACGAGGACACCTAAATCTCTCTGAACACCAACATTTAATAGTTTCTCGCCATTTAAAAAAAAATTCTGTTTTTCTATTTTTCCTACCAAAGTGAATAACCTCACATTTCCCCAATTTATACTCCATCTGCCACCTTTTTGCCCACTCACTTAACCTGTCTATATCCTTTTGCAGACTCTTTGGCTGGGATTTTTCCCGTTTCCCACCCGCACGGAGCGGGGGACCCAGTAGACGGTTTCCCGGCACGCTGTGGACTTTTAAATCCACAGTGTGCGTGTGAGGTAATGGGCGGGTTCCCCACTCGGAAGCCGGCCTGATTGGCAAACTGGCTTCCAGTCGGGCGGGGATCGCTGGCTGACCAGGACGCTGCAGGACCAGGTAAGTGCTGGGTCCAAGGGGGGGGTGGAGGGGGGAGTCCAAGCCCCGACCCCAGGGGGGTGTTGTGATCCCCGGGGGGGGTTCTGATCCCCAAACCCGGGGAGGGTCGGGCTGCTGGTGGGTGAACTTGGGGGGGCCGGGAGGAAGCACTTCTGCACCTCACATCCCACAAGGATTGCTCTCCGAGGCTGTTCTAACCTCACTGCAGCTACCAGGAATCCAGAGCCCCGGGATCCCCGGCCGCATGCAGTTAAACATGCACAGCAGGTTAAAGCAGAGGCTTCAGGACTCATTATAATATTCAAAATGACAACCCGCCTCCTGGCAGTGGGTTAGCTGCTCACCCCCGTCGAGTGAAAGGTGAAAGTGGGGGCAGGTTGGTGTAAAGTTTCGCAAATATCGCGATTCGAAATAACATAAGAGAAGCAGATTCGTTTGATCAGTTTTATTAAACGAAATGCTGTCCTGATAATAAAGGACACAGAAGTCTGTAAAATGGCCGCCGCGCATCGTGGCAGAAGCTTCCAGAAACACAGTGGGCAGACAAGCTGGCGTCGAATATACATTTCAGTATAAGATTGGATCATACTCGGTAAACACTGATAAAGACAGGATGCAACCCGTTTGCATTTCGAACAATAGCAAAGATATAAGTGCTGGAATCGTTTTCCTATGCACAGTAAGGACCATTGTACTGGGCAATTGAAGGCCCATCCAGACACATCAATACACAAATACCCCCACGGCTCTACAATGAGAGAGACATTGACGGGTGATTAAGTCAGTATTCGGGGAGGCCCCAAAACCAGTCAGGGAGACTCCTGGCTGGTTCAACAATGGGGAAAACATTAACGGATATGCTACCGAAACCCGTTAAAGAAAATAATCGCCCCATGCTGGGAGTTTTGTGCGCCAATATTACACAAAGGACAAACATTAAGATTTGAGCGGGAGATAAGCGGACACAGCACTATAACTATAGAGAACAAATGTCCATTGGTCTCTTATTCTCTTGACTCGCTCGATCGCTTGCTGAAGCTCTTCCTTGAGCTGGACTTTGTGTTTCTCTGGACTTTGTTGACTCTTGACTCTTAGCCGTACTGGTCGGTTATTCGAGTGTTGGGTGGAGCTCAATCGGAACGAGGCGCCCCGACAAGGGCAAGTAAAAGGGTACACCATCCAGAGTGTCGGTAAACGGTGTCTGGACCCGGAGGCCCGAAGAGACGAGACGAGAAGAAGACGAGAAGAAATTCCACGTGCCGCCACGGTCAGTAAACCCCAACCGCGCCCGAAAATATAAATAAAGAACTCTTCTTTGAGTTCTACCGACTACAACCTGTATCTGACACAGGAAGACTCTTCTTTGAATTTTATCCGAGTTCCGTCGAGTTCTTCATGACAACAGAGAGTCTGGCCTGCTTTTCGCAGCAGCGAAAGTAAACAAGTGGGGTGCAGAAACCCTTCCAAACACGTGACAGTCAGGCGCTACAGCGAAACGAGCTGAGTGCCTCACTTTAAAAATCTCCGAAGTAACACGAGTGGTGAGCATGTTTTAAGATCCTACAAATCTAGACGTAGTGTAGGTATTGTTAAGGGAGGGTGGTTTTAATAAGGTTAAGGTATAATGTGTTCCCCTTTTTACGATGTGCCATGTGTTCTTCAATTCCATAGACCAAGCTTTATGAATGTATGTATATTTGTACTCTCTTTGATTTGCGCCTATGACATGTACTTCATGATTTTGGACGCTATGCAATAAAGATTTCCATTTCGTACTATTCAACCGGGTCTATTTGAGTTTTTCTCTGCATTACTGCTCCTTGCACCTAAGTCCAGTGTTAGAACCATAAGGACGAGTGGGTCGAACCACTCACAGGTGCTTATTGCAAAAAGGCTGGCCGGAGACCAGAGCAAGCAATAGTATTAGGCAACGAAGGCCTAACCTCGCACCAGCACCGTCTGAGACACGCCCCCTTACAGAAGCTATCAGCAAATCATCGACATATTGGATAAGTGTGGACCCTCCAGTGAAGAGAATGTCCTCTAAATCATGTTTGAGGGTTTGAGAAAAGATTGTGGGACTCTCTGTGTAACCTTGTGGAAGTCTTGTCCAAGTGAACTGTGTCCCTTTAAATGTGAAAGCGAATAGGAACTGTGAATCTTGGTGGATAGGGATACTGAAGAAAGCTGAACATAAATCGATGACAGTGTAATACTTTGATCCAGAGGGAATACTAGTTAGAATGGTAGCAGGATTTGGCACAACTGGATAAACTGGTAGTACTGATTCGTTAACTGCTCTGAGATCTTGCACTAGTCTCCATTTCCCACTTTCCTTCTTTTCGACTGGCAAAATTGGAGTGTTGCATGGGCTCTGGGTTGGAATGATTATTCCTTGCTGTAACAAAGAGTTAATGACAGGCTGAATTCCTTGTTCGGCTGCTGTTGAAAGCGGGGTACTGAGGTCTACGGGGCAATCGGACGGATGGTCTTAACGTAACTTTGTATGGCTGAGCAGTTAGCATTTTGCAACCTCGTTTGAATGGCTAGACCATACTTGTGGCGGAATTTGATCCAGCAGTTGCTCCGTTTCCCGTGAAATAACTGGAGGGGAGCATTCTTGTAAAGGACACATAGTGCATCTATCAGTAGGGATGTACACCTGTAGTCCTTTTTCGGAACATATTATTGTTGCTTGCATTTTGCATAGCAAATCTCTTCCTAAAAGGTTCATAGGGGCGTCGTCTGATAGGAGAAAGGCGTGCTGGCCAGAAAAATTGTCTGTTTGTATTGCTAATGGTTGTGACCACGTCATAGTCTGTGAGACGCCGGAGAGTCCTACACATGTGACATTCTTTTCTGTACATGGGGCTCCTCTAGCATATTGCTTTGTTAATAGTGAGCTTGTGGCTCCTGTGTCAACAAGAAAAGGAACTTTCTTGCCCTGCATTTTTATGGATAAGTATGGCTCATCTTTAGAATTTACTGATACTGAAGGTAACTGAAGAATGTGGGTAACATTCGGGGCTGTTTCTCTGTGTCATTTTGAATAATTTTGCCATGGGGATCCAAATTGTCCTTCCATATTTTGACCTCCCCAAGGGTTCCCTGTTGTAAAACCTGCCTGCGGACGAGTGTAAACCTGGGCTTGGGTATCTACATCGTTTGGTGCACCTCCCCAGCCTTGACTTTGCTGCTTGGGGAACGGGCAGTTAGCCTTCCAGTGTCCGATCTGACCACAGTTAAAACATGGAGAGTTTGCACCTCCTCCGTTCCACTGGCCTCTGCCTGTCCCTCCACTACCTCTTCCTCTAAATCTACCTCTGTTATTCCCTCTGCCTTGTCCTCTGTATTGACCCTGATAATAAATGGTTGTCTGGGCAGTCGGGGCTGCAAAAGCTGCTTGTTCCATTAAGAGGGAAACCTTGTTTTTTGGTCTCTATTTCTCTCCTGAATTCCTTTTAGAATTTGTGTTAGCTCAGGAGTTGTTTTATGTCTCCAATCTAGGCAGACTAGAGTCAATGGTTCTTTAAGTTCCGCTCTGAGACCATTTACAAGGGCATTGATTAAAGGAATCTGGTAATTTTCTTTGGTCATTCCAGAATGCTGCCCCATAACTGCTTCTATTCTTTCTATATAATCCTCAACGTCTTCGTCCTTTTTCTGAGTTGTCTCAATTATTTTTGTCCAATTAGTTCTTTTTGGGAATTTAATATGCATTACTCTATAGAATTCGGTCCAGAATTGATCATTTGGTAGTGTTTCTGGATTCCATCCCTTGTCTGTTTTATGATCGTTAATATCTTGGAAACTATCTTCGCCTTCTGTTAAAAGGCGGTATCTGGAATCCTTTAACCAAGCCCTGAGTAGCTGGTTAACGTCCACAATAGTGGGCTGATGGCAAATAATGGTGCTTTTGAGCTCACTAATTGCTTTTTCTAAGTCCTCTGAGGGGTTCGGTAACTCGTGGATTATTGTCCGTAGCTCGGAAGCTGTCCATGGGCGATGGACAACAACTGGATCTCCGTCAGACTCGTGGACGTTGGGGAACCGTCTGAGCGGATGTATATTGAGGGCTGTGTGGGATCTGGTATTTTGACTTGGACCTCCGTTAACGGTGGTGTGATCTGGGCTAGACCCCCGATCTCCATTTCGGAGGTCGCTTACTTCACCAGCCGCTGTACCCTGTAGTCGCTCTTCATATGCGGGAGGTTTTCTGTACCATCCCTTATCCTCGTCATCACTTGAGTAAGACGTGGGTAAAGGAGGGTAAAGAGAGGTATGAGCGGTAGGCTTCGGGGTTTGTCTTAAAGTCATTTGTCTAACTTCATCTTGTTTAGCCAATTTACCACTGGGCTCTTGCTCTTTTCTCTTATTTTTAATTTCAGATCTACTGGCTTGTATACTATGGTCCTTACGCCTTTCTGCTTCCTTTTTCCAGTCTGAAAAGGCTGACCAATTTACTGACTTTTTACCTTTTCTTTGTGGGTCTCTATTTGTGAGACAGTCCTCCAGACATGTAATTCTATCCACGTTAAAGGTTCCGTCAATGGGGAACGGGTGTCTGCCATTCTTGGTCCATTTAGACCAATCAGGCCCTTGTGGACATCCAACCACAGTTCTGGAAGATGTAAAAGGCTGGAGTTCCTTTTTCTGGGATCTTGCTCTATGAAGCTCCCATCTTAGTAAAGTTTAGTTATACTAGGCACTCTTCTTCTGAATCGCAAATTTCACCCTTTACGATTATTATTAACCCTTCGGAGCTCCACAAGTGACAAACAATAACAAGAATTAACAACAATAAAGACAATGATAAGTAACGCAAAAGCCCAAACAGGCAAACAAATCAAGTAATCAAACATTTAACCTTATACTTTAAGCTAAACAAATAGTCAATTCCCAGTTTGCGTTGTTCGCCACTACAAACTGAGTCCTTAACATTTAACTTATACTCTATATATGAAGGTTTCTTATCTAAACCTTTCTGCCGCGAGACTCTTTTCTCCGGCTCAAGGGACCCACCCTTGATACTGCAGTTTTAATCTTTTAGCGCTTTCTCACAACCTGGTACCTTTCAGTCCGGGTCACAACCCTGCCGACTTTTTTCCTTACCTCCTCTGCCCGATAGTTTTGAAACTTGAGCCGCCAACATCCTCCCCCTCCTCTTAACATTAGAAATAAAAGAAGCAAAAGTTACAGGATTCAACTCAAATCCAAAACTCGAGTCTTACAGATCGCTGTGTCACCGTTGGAAGAAACAGACTGCACCAATTCAGTATCTAATGAGAAATCCTTTTTATGTGATAAAACATCACTGTGGCCATTCAGGATTTGTCACTAGAAATTTGTGGTGTCCTTTGTCCGTGACTTACCGAAAGGTAGCAAGCGATCTTGGTGGAACCTCCAAGTAATACTGTCGAAGTTTTGACTTCCGAGTAAGACTCTTTAAACATAAAGTATCGTCAAAGGAAGTTTATTATTTTACTTGCTGCAAGGAGGATGCAACCATAGTCAAAACTAGGCTATGATGACACCCCGCAAATACAAAAACTGTTCGACATTTATACACAGAAACAATACAAGCTTCCTATATCACATGACATGGTAATAAACCATTAATTGACAGCATAATGCCTATAAAACAAGTTAAAAGAGTATTTGTGTATACTGTACATGAAAGGACTTTCTAAAGGTCATAAAGATTTAAAACAGCAGAAATCCCTCCAAAGGGGGACGTGTGATTTCTCCCACCACACCATCTAGAATTCAAGGGAGATAGTGATTCACACCATGGCCTTGGAAACTTCTTTGATCTACAAACCCAAAGTTATTTATTGGGGGCAATTAAAACAGTCTACAAACTGAAATTCCTTCATTAGGTTGAAACTATAAACAATTGGCTAATCTTTCTAACAGACATTGTGTAGGCCATTTTATATTTTATATTCTGTGTCTTAGGAAGCCATTTTGTGTCCAAGAAGCCATTTTGTATCCAACTTAAAATACACTTCCACAACGTACAGCTGGTGTGTAACCACAAAAAGGAGATTTTGCATGTTTGCGCCAAGTACTGTGGCAGTTGCCATGACTTGTTCATCCTGCGGCAGTCTAGTGTGCCTCTGCTTTTCCAGCCACCAAACCAACTTAATGGATGGCTACTTGGAGACAAGGGCTACCCCCTGAAGACATGGCTAATGATGCCGATCAGGAGGCTAGCGAACGAAGCTGAGGAGCGCTACAACGCCAGCCACATTTCAACCAGGTCCATCATTGAACAAACCATCGGCTTGCTGAAGATGCGATTCAGATGCCTTGACCGATCAGGTGGAGCCCTGCAGTACTCAGCAGCCAGGGTCTCCAGAATGGTCGTGGTCTGCTGTGCACTGCACAACAGTGCACAGCATCGTGGCTTGCAGCTTCCTGAGGAGCAAGTGGCTCAGTACATAGCTTCCTCAGATGAAGAGGAGGAGGAGAAGGAGAAGGATGAGGAGGAAGACCGAGCGGAGGTGGATCAACCAGCAGCAGCAGCAGCACGCGAGCACATTGCTGGCCGGAATGCAAGGGATACACTCATCTTGGCCAGATTTGCTTAGGTTGCCCATTCTAGCAAATGTGCTTGGCTCCTTCTTAGCACAAGATACACAATGGACATGACTCTCTGGCTTCCTCTCACTCTGACCACCAATCTGACCAAGCAAGTCTCGCTGAAGCTGCAATGTGGAACTTCCAAAACCAAAATCACAGAGGCCATAACGTCAACAGTTTGCCATCACCAGAGTTTAATACATTCACATGGCATTTAATTATTAAACACAAAAAAAAACCAAGTGACTGCCCGTATGACTATTTGTGCTTTATCTTCCTCTTACGCGTACTCCTACGTGGTGCTTCCCCTGTGGCTTCAGCAGAAGTGGAGGCCCCTTGCTCACTTTCATGCTGCTCCTGCTTGGACACCTTTAGTGGGCGTCCTCTGGGTTTGCGAGCCTGTGAGGGCTCGACAAAAGTCTGCTCCTCCTGCGGCTGTGCAGGGGTTGAGACGCCCATCTCAGTTGGGTGAGGACTCTGGTGACCGATGGCAACGCAGTGGCATGGAAGTGTGAGTGCTTGGAGAGGAGCCCCCACTTCCTTGTTCCCTGCCATCAACATCCCTCTCATGGGTCAGCCCCACCTCAGCGCTAGCAAGTGGCTTGAGAGCACCTTGCTGCTCATCAGGGGGGCCATGAGGACCCGTGTCTGCACTGGCAGTCCTACTGCTGAGGACTTCCATGAAGCTCTGGTCTCTCTGACCAATAGCTGGCCATTGCTCCTCCAGAGATGTCAGTCTGTTCTGAACATTGACCATGTTTTCAATACTCTGGCCACTTATCTCCTCCATGGCCCTGGCCATGGTCTGCAGAGAGGCAGCCATCGATACCACGGAGCTGGCCATCGCTTCCACGGAGGTAGCCAACCTTTCTGAGGAGATACGCTCATGCACCAATGACTCCACAAAGGCTCTGCTCATATTCGAGTTGGACTCCTCCATCCTCTCCATACATGCAATGACCCTGGAGACAAGGCCTGTCAGAGACTCCTGCACCTGTTCCTGGAGTTCCAGCATCGCTCTCCTGGATGGACCCAGAGGCAGAGTCCACATGCAGCTGAGCAGAGCTAGGAGAGTCCTGCGACCTCCGACGAGGACTCTCCACTGCTGCCCCTGTCTCCACCACCTGCTGATGCTCACTTGTGAGATGTGAACCACCAGGTGACAACAGTACTGTATGGCCCGAAGGTCCCACCGAGGTGTGCATATCTGCGCTGGTGCTGGGTGTGCTTACATCTGCTGACGCTGCGTCCTCAGAGGTTGCAGGTTCCCCTGAGGAGACTTGCTGCTCAGTCTCTTCCTCGTCGACAGTGGAGAGGGGGGCTCTGTGGATGGTCCTGTGGGGGAGTAAAGGCATGGGTTAGACATTTGACGGAAGTCTGGCATGCACATGCAATAGTGCAGATGATCAAGGGGCATTCTATTAATGTACAGCAGCAGCCATTTCAGTCACTCATGCATTGTAAACGAGAGAGATGCAAAACTATTCTGTCACCAGCTTGGTCTGCTACACCCGTCTGTCCATCCCCCACTTCGACCTCCACCTCTGCGCCGGCGATGTCCAGTGCCGCCTCTTCAGCATGGGTGAAATGGGTGAGAGAAGGTGGCCCTCCTCCAGTCTTCGCCCTTTCCCTTCTATTGTGGGCTCTCTTTTCCTGCAAAGAGGGAGACAAGTGGAGTTTGAGTGAGAATGATGGAGTGAGTGTAGAGAGTCCAGAGCATAGATGTTTAGAAGGAGACAAAGATGGAGTGAGGTTCCATGTCCAAGGGCCCTCCCTGTGCATTGTTAGTCGTTGTCATTGCATAACATTGAAAGCGAGTGTGAGGGCAGCGTAGTCGAATAGTGAAGTGATTGGGCTCAGAGTGAGAAGGATGGTGAAGGGTGCAAGGGTTGTAAGGGTAAAGTGGGATGTGTAGGTGGAGGTTGACAATGCAGAGTGCTGGTGATGAGAGGAGAAGGGGAGCAGAAGGAGGGTCAAGCTGATGGTATACTCACTTTGGCTGATCTTACAAGGTCATTGAACCTTTTACGGCACTACAGCCATGTTCTGCTGCACACTGATCTGCCAGCTGTACCCACACAGCCTTGGTTTGTTTGGGAGGCTTCTTCCTCCCAGATGAGGGGATGTGCACCTCCTTGCTAGCTCTCACCCCCTCAACCAGAATACTCAGCGCCTCATCCGAGAACCTCGGGGAGGCCTTGGCCTTGGAGCTGGCCATTTTTCTCAACTTCCAAAGTTAGCAGGTTGTGTAGCTTCCACCAAATAGCAGTGGAATGAACCAAGGAAGCAAGCAGCCCTTAAATGAAGCTGCATACGTGGCGTCAGCAGAGGCGAGTTTCAGTCCTAAAAGAGTAATTGCCCAGGGGAACCCACACGCCCGGAATTAATTGGCCAATTAGGGGAAAATCCCAACTTTTTCCCACCTGACAGTGGAGGCGGGTTTGGAACCCACCCAAACCGAAACCCGCTCCCAACCTACCTCCAACGGGAAAATCGCCCCCATGAGTTCAAATCCCACCACGGCAGCTGGGGAATTTAAATTCAGTTAATTAAATAAATCTGGAATAAAAAGCTATCAGTAATGGTAACCATGAAACTATCGGATTGTTGAGGCTGCCGCGAAACACGAATGGAGGCTGAATCCATATGTGGAAAACAAGAAACTTTAATTCACTGCATGGCACACAAAATGGCTGAGAAAGCTGCTCCCAGAATTCTCTGGAAAAACCCTGAAGCCCCGCCCACTCCTGTCTTAAAGGTAAGGTGCCTTAAAGGGAAGGTTCACCGATATTTTGTCCACAGACGGAAAAGTGGGTTATGCCCGTTTAGGTGGCGATCCGCCACACAGCTCCCCCCAGAATCCGCTTAGGGGGTGTGGACGAGACGGTGCGGCGGTCTGATGGGCCGGCCGGAGCGGCTCTTGTAGGACGCCGGTGGACGTGGAACAGCCGGGCGTGGAGCAGCCAGGCGAACCGGCTTGAGGGCAGGTCGGCCGCGTGGAGGTGGACGAGCTACAGGGACCTGCTCACCGGGCTCCGAGTGTGCTGGCTTGAGTCGGTCAACCGACACTTTTTCGGAACTGTCGCCCACTTGCAGGGTGAAAAATTTGTCCCCAGCCTGTAGCACCTTGTAGGGCCCGTCGTACGGGGGTTGAAGGGGTCCGCGGTGGGCGTCGTGCCGCACGAAAACAAACCGTGCCTGGTGCAGGCTTAGTGGGACCTGTGAGGTGGATTCGCCGTGTCGAGCAATGGGCACCGGGGAGAACTGCAGCGCCGGTGAGGCGAAGTCGTGGCGTTGCTGGTCGGCTGACCAGGGTGTCGTGGCGGTGGGCAGGAACTCGCCGGGTACTCGCAGCGGCTGACCGTACACGAGCTCTGCTGCCGATGCGTGGAGGTCTTCTTTAACCGCGGTGCGCAGGCCGAGGAGGACCCACGGAAGTCGGTCGGTCCAGGCGCCGTCTTGGAGGCTGGCTCGAAGAGATGCCTTCAAGGATCTGTGGAACCACTCACACAGTCCATTGGCTTGGGGGTGGTATGCTGTGGTGCGGTGAATGGTCACCCCGAGATTGCGTGCGACGGCGGTCCAGAGTTCAGAGGTAAATTGCGGACCTCTGTCCGACATCATGTCGGAGGGGACGCCGAACCGTGCGACCCAGGTGCTGACGAAGGCTCTGGCGATGTCGGCGGTGGTGGTAGAGGTCAGTGGAATTGCCTCAGGCCAGCGTGTGGTGCGGTCAACGATGGTCAGCAAGTGCGTGTGGCCTTGCGACGGCGGCAGGGGCCCGACGATGTCCACGTGGATGTGGTCGAATCTCCGCGAGGGGACGGTAAACTCCTCGAGGGGTGCTTTCGTGTGCTGCAGTAGCTTGGCCCGTTGGCAGGCTAGGCAAGAGTTGGCCCAAGTATGCACATCCTTGCGAAGGCCGCGCCAGACGAAGCGGTTGGCTACCAATTTGATGGATGCGCGGGCGCCGGGGTGGGAGAGGTTGTGGAGAATGTCGAATACCCGGCGGCGCCAGAACGCTGGGACGACGGGCCGAGGTTGACATAGGGATATGTCGCACTTGACCGTGACTGCGGTCGGGCCGCAGGCGACGTCGGCCAGGCGTCGCCCTGGTAGGTTGGTGGGTGCGGAGAGCAGATCAGAGTCGGTGATCTGGTCTGCTGCGAGTTGAGCGTAGTCGACTGCTAGGTGTGCGGCGTGGATGGCGGGGCGGGAGAGGCAGTCGGCTACCACATTGTCTCGGCCGGAGACGTGTTGGATGTCCGTGGTGAACTCGGACACTGCCGCGAGCTGGCGCTGCTGCCTGGCGGACCAGGGGTCGGTTGTCTTTGCCATTGCAAATGTCAGGGGCTTGTGGTCGACAAACGCCGTGAAGGGGTGGCCCTCGAGCAAAAACCGGAAATGGCGGACCGCCAGGAACAGCGCGAGGAGCTCGCGGTCGAAGGTGCTGTACTTGACCTCCGGGGGGCGTAGTTGGCGGCTGAAGAAGGCAAGTGGTTGCCAGGCGCCGTCGACCCACTGCTCATACACAGCGCCGACCGCGTGGTCAGAGGCGTCCGTGGTGAGCGCTACCCTGGCATTGGGCCATGGGTGCGCGAGCAGGGTGGCGTTGGCGAGCGCGGTCTTGGTGGAGTCGAAGGCGGCGGACGCGTCTGCCGTCCATTCGACCGCCATCTTGCCGCTCCTGCCCCGGAGGGCTTCATACAGGGGCCTCATGAGGGACGCCGCTTTGGGGATGAAGCGGTTATAGAAGTTCACCATCCCGAGGAACCCCTGGAGGCCTTTGATGGTGGTGGGGCGGGGAAATTGTTGGACGGCCTGCACCTTGGTGGGCAGGGGAATGGCCCCAGCATGGGTGATGTGGTGGCCGAGGAAGTCGATCTTGTCCAGGCCGAACTGGCATTTGGCTGGGCTGAGGATGAGCCCGTGGTCGCTGAGGTGCCCGAACAGGATGCGGAGGTGTTTGAGGTGTTCCTGCTTGGAGGAACTGGCTACCAGGATGTCGTCCAGGTAGACGAACAGGAACTTCAGGTCCCGAAGGACCGAGTCCATGAGCCGTTGGAATGCCTGGGCCGCGTTTTTGAGGCCGAAGGGCATCCGCAGGAACTCGAACAGGCCGAAGGGGGTGATTACGGCCGTCTTGGGGACGTCCGCGGGGTGGACGGGGACTTGGTGGTAGCCGCGCACCAGGTCGACCTTGGAAAAGACTGAGCGGCCGGCCAGTCTAGCCGAGAAGTCCTGAATGTGCGGCACGGGGTACCGATCAGGGGTGGTGGCGTCATTGAGGCGGCGGTAATCCCCGCAGGGGCGCCAACCTCCACCTGGTTTGGGGGCGATGTGGAGTGGGGAGGCCCAGGGACTGTTGGAGCGGCGGATGATGCAGAGCTGTTCCATGGTGGCAAACTCGGTCCGCGCGATCTCCAGTTTGGCCGGGTCCAGCCTGCGGGCGTGGGCGTACACTGGGGGGCCTGTGGTGGGGATGAAGTGTTCCACCCCGTGTTTGGTGGCCTCCGCGGAGAAGGTCGGATTGGTAAGGGCTGGGAATTCGGCCAGGAGTGCCGAGTAGTCATCCGTGGCCTGGGCGTGGCACTGTGACGCCATGTCGGCGGGTTGACGGGGGGCCATGGCGCCCAGGATGGGGGACATGGTGTTCATGTCCACGAGGCCGTGACGGGGGATGTCTACCAGTAGGCCGTGGGCGCACAGGAAATCTGCGCCGATGAGAGGGGAGAGCACCTTGGCAGTGATGAACTCCCATCGGTAGCGGCGACCAGCGAGGTCGAGGGTGACTGTCCGGGTGCCATACGTCCGGATTTCCGAGCCGTTAGCAGCAGCCAGCGCCGGTCCTCGTTTGCCCTTTTGGATGTCGAGGGAGGAGGCCGGGATGATGCTGTGCTGAGCCCCAGTGTCGCACAGGAACCGGCGGCCGGTTTTGTCATCCGTAACGAACAGCAGGGAGCCCGCCTGGCCCACGGCCATCGCGGGGGCTGGTACGGGGGCGGACTTGAAAGAGCAGGGAGGTGTGCACCGTTGTGCCCTGGCGCCGAACCGTGCGTGGTAGTAACAGTGGCCCGGGTTAGTGGGGCGTGAAGGCCCCGTGGGCCTGGTGACAGGCCCTTGTGGCCGCGTGCTGGATGGTGAGGGGCGCGCCCAGGCATTGGCTGCCAGGTCCAGAGTGACGTCGCGGCTGGAGTGAGCAGACAGCAGCTTGTCGGCCTCATCGGCCAGGGCTTCCAGGTTCGTGAGGCCGGACGCCATGATCGCTGGGCGGATGCTGAGAGGGAGCTGGCGGGTGAACAGCGTGCGGAAGAGGGATCCAGGTGGGCTCTCGTCGGTGAGGGAGAGCATGTGGGAGAGGAGGTCTGACGGTGAGGCATCACCGAGGCCTGGAAGGTCGAGGAGGTGGCAGTTTCGCTGATATGCCGAGGCCATAAATTTTTTAAGGAGTGCTGTCCTGAGATGTGCGTACTTGCCTTCCTCTGGTGGGTTCTGCAGCGTTGTCCAAACCTTCGAAACTGCGGTGCTACTGAGCGATGTGACGAGATAGTCGTACTTCGTCCCTTCTGTGGTGATATTTCGCAGCCGGAAGCGAGATTCAGCTTGGAGAAACCAGGCTTCGGGCTGGTTTTCCCAAAACGCCGGCAGTTTCATGGAAACTGCGTTCGTGTCCGCCATTGCAGTGCTCGGAATACGTTCTGAGTGTCGGGGTCACCAATGTTGAGGCTGCCGCGAAACACGAATGGAGGCTGAATCCATATGTGGAAAACAAGAAACTTTAATTCACTGCATGGCACACAAAATGGTTGAGAAAGCTGCTCCCAGAATTCTCTGGAAAAACCCTGAAGTCCCACCCACTCCTGTCTTAAAGGTAAGGTGCCTTAAAGGGAAGGTTCACTGATATTTTGTCCACAGACAGAAAAGTGGGTTATGCCCGTTTAGGTGGCGATCCGCCACAGGATTGTCATAAAATGTCCATTAGGAAGGGAACCTTACCTGGTCTGACCTATATGTCACAGCAATGTGGTTGACTCTGAAATGGCCTAGCAAGTCACTCAGTTGTAACAAACCGCTACGAAACACAATAATAAGAATGAAACTGGACAGACCACCCGGCACCGACTACGGACACGGCAATGGCACACCCAGCCCAGTCAAACCTGCGAAGTCGCTGGGGACTTATGCCACCTGCTGCCCGCCCTCAGCTGATGAATCAGTACTCCTCTATGTTGAACACCACTTGGAAGAAGCACTGAAAGTAGCAAGGGCACAGAATGTACTCTGGGTGGGGGTCTTCAATGTCCATCACCAAGAGTGGCTCAGTAGCACCACTACTGACCGAGCTGGACATAGCTGCCAGTCTGGGCCGGCGACAGATGGTGAGAGAACCAACACGAGGGAAAAACCTAACTTGTCCTCACCAATCTACTTGTCACAGACGCATCTGTCCATGACAGTATTGGTAGCAGTAACCACCGCAGTCATTGCGGAGACAAAGTCCCGTCTTCACACTGAGGACACCCACCACCGTGCTAAATGGGATAGATTCAGAACAGATCTAGCTCAAAACTGGACATCCATGAGGCGCTGTGAGCCATCAGCAGCAGCAGAATTATATTCCACCACAATCTGTAACCTCATGGCCCGGCACATCTCTCACTCTACCATTACCATCAAGCCAGGGGACCAGCCCTGGTTCAATCAGGAGTATAGAAGAGCAGCAGCAGCAGCAGCAGCATCAGCAGCACCTAAAAATGAGGTGCCAACCTGGGGAAGCTGCAACACAGGACTGCATGCTAAAAAGCTGAAGCAGCATGCTATAGATAGGGCTAAGCGATCCCACAATCAACAGATCAGATCAAAGCTCTGCAGTCCTGCCACATCCAGTCGTGAATGGTGGTGGACCATTAAACAACAAAAGGGAGGAGGAGGCTCCATCCTCAGTGATGGTGGAGCCCAGCACGTGAGTGCAAAAGACAAGGCTGAAGCATTTGCAACCATCTTCAGCCAGAAGTGCTGAGTGGATGATCCATATCGGCCTACTCCTGAGGTCCCCACCATCACAGAAGCTAGTCTTCAACCAATTCGATTCACTCCACGTGATATCAAGAAACGGCTGAGCGCACTGGATACAGCAAAGGTTATGGGCCCCAACAACATCCCGGCTATCGTGCTGAAGACTTGTGCTCCAGAACTAGCCGCACCTCTAGCTAAGCTGTTCCAGTACAGCTACAACACTGACATCTACCCAACAATGTGGAAAACTATCCAGGTATGTCCTGTCCACAAATAGCAGGACAAATCCAATCCGGCCAATTAGTGCCCCATCAGTCTACTCTCAATCATCAGCAAAGTGATCGAAGGTGTCATCAACAGTGCTATCAAGCGGCACTTATTCACCAATAAACTGCTCACTGATAACCAGTTTGGCTTCCGCCAAGACCACTTGGCTCCCGACTTCATTACAGCCTTGGTCCAAACATGGACAAAGGAGCTGAATTCCAGAGGTGAGGTGAGAGTGACTGCCCATGACATCAAGGCAGCATTTGACTAAGTGTGGCATCAAGAAGCCCTAGTAAAACTGAAGTCAATGGGAATCGGGGGGGGAGAAGAAACTCTCCACTGGCTGGAGTCATACCTAGCACAAAGGAAGATGGTTGTGGTGGTTGAAGGTCAATCATCACAGCCCCAGGACATCGCTGCAGGAGTTCCTCAGGGCAGTGTCCTCGGCACAACCATCTTTAGCTGCTTCATCGATGACCTTCCGTCCAACATAAGGTCAGAAATGGGGATGCTCGCTGATGACTGCAGTGTTCAGCGCCATTCACAACTCCTCAGATAATGAAGCAGTCCATGCCCGCATGCAACAAGACCTGGACGACGTTCAGGCTTGGGCTGATAAGTGGCAGGTAACATTCGCGCCACAGAAGTGGGCCAACAAGCAAGAGTCTAACCACCGCCCATTGACATTCAACGGCATTACCATCGCAGAATCCCCCACCATCAACATCCTGGGGGTCACCATTGACCAGAAACTTAACTGGACCAGCCACATAAATACGGGGGTTAGAGTTAGTGGCAACAAGAGCAGGTCAGAGGCTAGGTATTCTGCGGCGAGTGTCTCACCTCCTGACTCCCCAAAGCCTTTCCACCATCTACAAGGCACAAGTAAGGAGTGGGATGGAATACGCTCCACTTGCCTGGATGAGTGCAGCTCCAACAACACTCAAGAAGCTCGACACCATCCGGAACAAAGCAGCCCGCTTGATTGGCACCCCATCCACCACCTTAAACATTCACTCCCTCCACCACCGGCGTACCGCGACTGCAGTGTGTACCATATACAAGATGCACTGCAGCAACTCACCAAGGCTTCTTTGGCAGCACCTCCCAAACCCGCGACCTCTTCCACCTAGAAGGACAAGGGCAGCAGGCGCATGGGAACACCACCACTTCCAAGTTCCCCTCCAAGTCACACACCATCCTGACTTGGAAGTATATCGCCGATCCTTCATCGTCGCTGGGTCAAAATCCCAGAACTCCCTAACTAACAGCACTGTGAGAGTACCTTCACCACATGGACTGCAGTGGTTCAAGAAGGTGACTCACCACCACCTTCTCAAGGGCAACTAGGGATGGGCAATAAATGCTGGCCTTGCTAGCGATGCCCACATCCCATGAACAAATTAAAAAAATATGGATTCTGTCACTATCTTAGTGCCAGTTACATCCTTTTTTCTACTGCCATTATGTTATCTTTAATTGTACAGCTACTCCACCTCCGTTTATTCCTTCCCTTTACTTCCTAAATGTGTTATATCCTGCAATACTCAGTTGCCAATCCTGTTCTCTATGTAGCCATGTTTCAGTCATGCACAAATTAGGTTAATGTTTATCGCTTGGTCACCTGTCACTTTAATTATCCGCTCCACTCCCACTCTGACCTCTCTGTCCTCGGCCTCTTACACTGTTCCAATGAAGCTCGAGGAACAGCACCTCATCTTTTGATTAGGCACTTTAAAGCCTTCTGGACTCAATACTGAGTTCAACAATTTCAGACTATAACTCCTGCCCCTATTTTTTCACATGGCAGCTGTTGATGATTCTGACATCCCCATTTGCAACATTTAACCACTCCTGCCTCCCACCCTCGCATACATCATTCCTTTTGTTCTGCATACATCATTCCTTTTGTTCTTTCCTCCCCTCCCCGCTTTCCCTGCCCTTGCTTAAAACCTGTTACATCTCTAACTTTTTCCAGTTCTGACGAAGGGTCACAGACCTGAAACCTTAACTCTGTTTCTTTCTCCACGGATGCTGCCTGGCCTGCTGAGTATTTCCAGCATTTTCTGTTATTTCAGATTTCCAGCATCCGCAGTATTTTGCTATTTTATTAATGTTTATCGTTTTTGACGGTGTACACAATGTTCTGTTCTGGTCTCACTACAAGCAAACCCTTGTGAGATTCTCCAGAAATGTGGCAATTTCGATAATTATTTTACGTGGATTTCAAGCCAGTTTAAAAATTTCAAAAATTATCACTGAAACACATTAGACACCCAATGTCCCATCCTGCAATTTAATCTGCTTGTTGCATATCGTCATATATTTTTTTTTAATCCTAATGTTGTTACAAAACAAACTATCCTGAAAGAAGACAAGCTGATTATATTTCTGTACACAGAATGATAGTATATTCAAGATAAAAACTTAAGAAATAGGAGCAGGAATTGGCCATTTGGCCCCTTGAGCCTGCTCTGCCATTCAATAAGATCATGGCTGATCTTCCACCTCAACTCCGCTTTCCTGTACTATCCCCATATCCTGAAATATCTATCGATCTCTGTCTTGAATATACTCAACGACTGAGCCTCCACAGCCCTTTGGGGTAGAGAATTCCAAAGATTCACCACCCTCTGAGTGAAGAAATTTCTCCTCATCTCAGTCCTATATGGCCAACCCTTTATTCTGAGACTGTGACCCCTGGTTCTAGACTCCCCAGCCAGGGGAAACATCATCCCTGTATCTACGCCGTCAAGCCCTGTAAGAATTTTGTATGTTTCAATGAGAGCACCTCTAATTCTTCTAAACTCTCTGGAGTGAGATTTGAACCCACAACCTTCTGACTCAGAGGCGAGGGTGCTACCAACTGAGCCATGGCTGACACTAGAGGGAATTCTTCTCTATCTACTCTATCCAAACCTCTCATCATCTTGAAAACCTTTATTAGGCCACCTCTTAACCTTCTCTGTTCCAAGGACAACAGTCCTAACTTTTCCAACCTCTCCTCATAACTGAAATCTCTCATCCCGGTAAACTTCCTCTGTACCCTAAGGCCTTTATATCTTTCCTGAAGTGTGGTGCCTCGAATTGCCCACAATATTCCAGCTGAGGCCTAACCAGTGATTTATAAAGTTCTAGCATGATCTCTCTGCTTTTATATTCTATGCCTCTATTTATAAACCAAAGTAGCCTATATGCTTTTTTAACCGAAGGGATAATTACTAGCCCCTTTAGGGCTACCCCGAATCAGGCGTATTTCTCAAGATGTTCACTTTCAACTAAAGTTTGAGGTAGCCGATTCCTAAAGACGCTTAATTGGGTCTAAAGGTCCGGACTATCTCTCCCTAAAGGAAAGGAACAACCCGAGAATGTTACCGTCCTCCAGATAGCACTTTTAATAAGTTTAGCTAGACTGTAACGTTCCAGATATTATGAGGGTCCGGAAAACTCCCTCAGAATTCTGCAACTCATCACCAAAGAGTATACAGAGATTGAGTTTGTGAGTTTTTGATACATAGAAACATAGAAAATAGGTGCAGGAGTAGACCATTCGGTCCTTCGAGCCTGCACCGCCATTCAATGCGTTCATGGCTGAACATGCTACCTCAGTACCCCCATTCCTGCTTTCTCGCCATACCCCTTGATCCCCCTAGTTGTGAGTATTACATCTAACTCCCTTTTGAATATATTTAGCGAACTGGCCTCAACAACCTTCTGTGGTAGAGAATTCCACAGATTCACCACTCTCTGGGTGAAGTAGTTCCTCCTCATCTCAGTCTTAAATGGCTTCCCCTTTATCCTTAGACTGTGACCCCTGGTTTTAGTTTTCCCTAACATTGGAAACATTCTGCCCGCATCTAATTTGTCTAAACCAGTCAGGATTTTAAACGTCTCTATAAGATCACCCTCATTCTTCTAAACTCCAGAGGATACAAGTTCAGTTGATCCAGTCTTTCTTGATATGTCAGTCTGGCCATCCCAGGAATCAATCTAGTGAACCTTCGTTGCACTCCCTCAATAGCAAGAATGTCCTTCCTCAAGTTAGGAGACCAAAACTGCACACAATACTCCAGGTGTGGCCTCACCAAGGCCCTGTACAACTGCAGCATCACCTCCCTACTCCTGTACTCAAATCCCCTTGCTATGAAGGCCATCATGCCATTTGCTTTCTTGACTGCCTGCTGCACTTGCCTTCCCACCTTCAGTGACTGATGTACCATGACGCCCAGGTCTCGTTGCACCTCCCCTTTCCCTAATCTGCCACCATTCAGGTAATAGTCTGCCTCCCTATTTTTACCACCAAAGTGGATAACCTCACATTTATCCACATTGTACTTCATCTGCCATACATTTGCCCATTCACCCAACCTGTCCAAGTCACTCTGTAGCCTCCTAGCATCCTCCTCATTGTTCACACTGCCTCCCAATTTAGTGTCATCCGCAAATTTAGAGATATTACAATTAATCCCTTCGTCCAAATCATTAATATATAATGTGAACAGCTGGGGCCCCAGCACCGAACCCTGCGGTACCCCGCTGGTCACTGCCTGCCATTCTGAAAAGTACCCATTTACTCCTACTCTTTGTTTCCTGTGTGCCAACCAGTTCTCAATCCACGTCAACACATTACCCCCAATCCCATGTGCTTTAACTTTGCACACCAATCTCTTGTGTGGGACCTTGATGAAGGCCTTCTGAAAGTCCAAATACACCACATCTACTGGTTCCCCCCCGTCCACCCTATTGGAAACATCCTCAAAAAATTCCAGAAGATTTGTCAAGCATGATTTCCCTATCACAAATCCATGCTGACTTGGACCGATCATGTCGCCACTTTCCAAATGGTCTGTTGTGACATCTTTAATAATTGATTCCATCATTTTACCCACCACCGATGTCAGGCTGACCGGTCTATAATTCCCTGCTTTCTCCCTCCCTCCTTTATTAAAAAGAGGGGTTACATTAGCCACCCTCCACTCCTTCGGAACTGATCCAGAGTCTAAGGAATGTTGGAAAATGATCGTCAATGATCGTCAATGCATCCACTATTTCCAAGTACTCTGGGATGCAGACCATCAGGCCCTGGGGATTTATCAGCCTTCAGTCCCATCAATTTCCCCAACACCTTTTCCCGACTGATAAGGATTTCCCTCAGCTCCTCCCTCTTACCAGATCCTTTGATCTCTTATTTCTGGAAGGTTGTTTGTGTCCACCACAGTAAACACCGAACCAAAGTACTTGTTCAATTGATCTGCCATTTCTTTGTTCCCCATTATGACTTCCCCTGTTTCTGACTGCAGGGGACCTACGTTTGTTATTACTAACCTCTTTCTTTTTACATATTTATAGAAGCTTTTGCAGTCCGTTTTAATGTTCTCCGCAAGCTTCCTTTCATATTTTATTTTCGCTGCCCTAATCAAACCCTTCGTCCTCCTCTGCTGAGTTTTAAAGTTCTCCCAGTTCCCGGGTTTGCTGCTACTTCTGGCCAATTTGTATGCCACTTCCTTGCTTTTAATACTATCCCTGATTTCCCTTGTTAGCCATGGTTGAGCCACTTTCCCTTTTTTTAATTTTATGCCACACAGGGATGTACAATTGCTGTAGTTCATCCATGCGATCTCTAAATGTCTGCCATTGCCCTTCCACTGATAACCCCTTAAATATCGCTTGCCAATCTAACCTCGCCAATTCACGCCTCATACCCTCAAAGTTGCCCTTATTTAAGTTCTGGACCATGGTCTCTGAATTAACTGTTTCCTTCTCCATCCTAATGTAGAATTCCACCATACTATGGTCACTCTTCCCCAAGGGGCCTCGCACCACAAGATTGCTGATTAGTCCTTCCTCATTACACAACACCCAGTCCAGGATGGCCTTCCCTCTAGTTGGTTCCTCAACATATTGGTTTAGGAAACCATCCCTTAAACACTCCAGGAAATCCTCCTCCACCGTATTGCTTCCAGTTTGAGTAGCCCAATCTATATGCATATTAAAGTCACCCATGATAACTGCTGCGACTTTTTTGCCTGCACCTCTGATTTCCTGTTTCATACCCTCCCCCACCTCACTACTACTGTTTGGAGGTCTGTACACAACCCCCACTAACGTTTTCTGCCCTTTGGTGTTCTGCAGCTCAACCCATATTGATTCCACATCCTCCAAGCTAATGTCCTTCCTAGCTATTGCATTAATCTCCTTTTTAACCAGCAATGCTACCCCACCCCCTTTCCCTTTTATTCTATCCTTCCTGAATGTTGAATACCCCTGGATATTCAGTTGCCAGCCTTGATTGTTCTGGAGCCACATCTCTGTAATCCCAATCACATCATATCCGTTAACATCAATTTGCACAGTCAATTCATCCACATTATTACGGATACTCCTTGCATTAAGACACAGAGCCTTTAGGCTTGTTTTATTAACACCCTTTGTCCTTTTAGACTTATGATTTAGTATGGCCCTTTGTGTTTCTTGCCTTTGTTTACTCGGATTTCCCCTATTGTTTCTCACCCTTCTAACATTTGTTTCTGATTGCATATTACTTCCCCCTGTTTCGCTACATAGGTTCCCATTCCCCTGCCATATTAGTTTAAATCCTCCCGAACTGCCTTAGCAAATATTACAGAAGTCTTATGTGAGACAATTATAAAAATATAGAGATTTATTAAAGAACCGACATTAACAGTTCCAAAAAGAGAAAACTTACAATTTTATTAACAGAGAATCTTACTTTTAAATCTTAACTTCACTACAGTATTACAGTTCTTAGTGTTCTGCAGGATATCCACCAAAATCAAATACCTTTGATCCCCGAGGTACAAAGAGTTGGAGACTTACAGAGCCGCCTCTGAAGCCGAGAATCGCTTTGCCCGATTAAAGCGAGTCTATTATCCCATTTGAGAGTTCAATATTTATAACCTTTTCCAGTGGTATTTCCTTTAAATTTTCTGCTGATGCAAGCTAATTATCTCTAGTCATTTTTCTGCCGACCTCTGCAACTCTCACTGCCACCTCAGCCAGACTCATGTCTCATCTCTAGATGTTCTAAGTTTACCATATAAAAACTGTGTGATGGCAGGTGTTCCTTACTTGATGTCATCTTTACGAGGACAGATGTTCCTTATTTTATGTGCTTCTTTACGAAGTGTAAATTAGAACACCTTATCCAGGGTGAACCATTGTTTCGTTCCCAAAGGTCAGACTGTCGGAGCCCTTCACCTTCTGTTTCAATAAGGTTATTTATTCAGGGTCAACAACTGTCTTAACTCAATAGCCAGAATGCTTTCATAGCTATTTCACAGTTAAGTTTCTAAATTTCCAAACCCTGTTTGTCATGTTTTAATAAGGCTAGAATTCTTTCATAAGATAGTGAATTTTTCTGAATAGGTTTGTTAGATTCGAATTTTGGAGAAACCTCAGACGGAGACGGAATTGAGGACAAGTTCAGAATTTATTAAAACAAATAAAAGACTTGTGCACAAGGGAGAGCCACCCAGCTTCCTCAAGCTAGGAATGCACTCTCTAAGGGACAAGTAACGGTTCATTCAAGTTCTATAAGCACCGCCCACTTACTACAGAATGGGGGCGTACACGTACAAACAGTGTCACTACAGTTACTTTTTATTGGTTATGTGGTTAGTCACTCAACTGTCGGGCCCTCCCTTTGAACTCGGATACCTCCTGACTATGCCAGCCACAGATGTTAGTTGTCTCATCCTACTCCCCAAATTCTTGCTGTTATCTCTTCCCCTTTGTAGGCATAGTTTATAGTTTGAGAAAACATATTTTATCCCTAACTGTCAGACAAGCGGGGTGGCTCAAGGCCATAATGGCTTTGGCGCTCAGTGACTGGAACAGTGTTGGTCATTAATTGCACCCTTCTCTCTTGGGAGACCAGGTTCGAATATTACATGTACCCAGTGACTGGAACTGTGTTGGTCGTTAATTGCATCCTTATCTCTTGGGAGGCCAGGCTGTGTTTCGACAATGGCTCTACTGAGGCTGTGAATACACACATTCCGAGGTTTGATAAGAAAAGGGGCGCCTTACAGTCTACAAATATGCTTTAGTTAGCTAAACCTACTATCTGGGTAAAATAGAGGGTTAATGTAGTCAAGTATCCCAGCATTCTTTGGGAACAAGCTGGATCCTTCAGGTTATATGGCTTATTCCTTCACATAACCACCTTCTAAACTTGCCCTGCCACCCTTAAGGATTTGTGTATATGGACACCAAGGTCTCTCTTCTCATCTAAACGCTTCAAAATCGTGCCATTTATAGTATACTGTCTTTCCCTAGTAGTCCTCCCAAAATGCATCACTTTACACTTCTCCGCAGTGACTCCATTTGCTATGCTTCTGCCATTTCGCCATCCTGTCTGTCATCGTGAAGCCTATAACTATCCTCATCACTATCTACTACTTTGCAAGTTTCGTATTATTTGCAAACTTTATAATGCTGCTCCCAACACCAGTCTTGGTTGTTTATAAAAATTGAAGAGAGTAATGGACCCAAAACTGACCCTTGGGGAACACCACTACAAACCACCTCCCAGTCGGAAACATCCATCCACCACTACCCTATCACTGAGCCAATGTTGTATCTGTACCGCCATTCCCCTCAATTCCATGGGCTTCCATCTTTTTAATAAGCCACCGTTGTTGAGCACTTTGTTGAATGTCTTCCGAAAGTCCATATATACATCTACATTGATCAACCTTCTGTTACCTCAGAGAATTCAATCAAGTTCGTCAGACACGATTTGCCTTTAACAAATCCATTCTGGCTCTCCTTGATTAACCTATGCCTTTCCAAATGAAAATTTAATTTGTCCCCGATAATGGTTTCCAATAACTTCCCCACCACCGATGTAAGGCTGACTGGCCTGTAGTTTCCTGGTGTATCCCTCTCCCTTTCTTGAATAGTGGTATAACATTAGCAACCCTCCAGTTCTCCGGCACTATTCCTGTATCCAATGAGGATTGAAAGATTGTGACCAATACCTCTGCTATTTCTACCTTTGCTTCTTTCAACAACCTAGGATGCATTCCATCTGGAGCAGGTGACTTACAAACTTTCAGTAATGCTAATTTTTTTTAAAGGAAGACTTGCATTTATATAGCGCCTTTCACGACCATCGGACGCCCCAAAGCACTTTTAAAAAAAAAAAATAGTACTTCATTGGCTGTAAAGTGTAATCATTGTTGTAATGTAGGATATCTATTACTATTCTGTCCATAACTTCCCTCCTCTGTGTCACCTTCACATCATCCACTTCCTTTGTGAAGACAGAGGTAAAGTACACATTTAATACTTTAAACCTCTACATGCAGTGCAAAGAAAATTTTTGATTATTGACATACTGTAGTACCAAAGACTTGTGATGCTTAAAGCCTACTCTTAAAAATTGACACTTAAAAATACTGACATGCAAAATAGCAACCAGACAACACAAATTTGGCCCTGAATTTCCGCTGCTGCGCCACCGTAACTTCAGAAGTTTTCTCGCATGTGCGAGGGGGGCGCTGGAGAGTGTGAGAACAAGAGACACTTCAGCTCAACCACTGTTGGCATTTATCCTCTATGAGCGATAGTCCTCCTCTCATGTGCCCATCCTGTTCCAATATCCCTTTAGCCTCCTGTTCTTCAACCACCTATTCTTGTTGACATGGGCGCTAGTCACCAATTCCAGTCGTGGTTTCCACAGCCACACAACCTTCTGCAAAAAAAGTTTCACCTGCTCTCATTTACTGGAAACAGTGGCAGTGAATTAAAAGGAGTTCTCCTGCGTGTCCGCCATAATTTCATTCACAGCTATCTGGGGTTTCTGCCAATCCTCTGAAGTTACAGCAGCCGATCACGAGAACACCCAAGGAAATTGCAATTGCCTGTGTAAGGAGTTTGGGCAGTCTCAGTCCTTGGAATGAGGCCACAGCACAAAACTGCACTAACTGGAAAAATGACCATGAAGCTGTCAGATTGTTGTAAAAATCCAATTGGTTTACTAATGTCCTTTAAGAAAGGGAACCTTCCTTCTCTGGCCTATGTGTGACTCTTAACTGCCCGCAGGAGAGGTCTAGCAAGCCATTCAGTTGTATTAAACTGCTACAAAACAATAACTGACTGATCACTCAGCTACAACCGAGGCATCAAATTAGGATACAACGAAGGCACACCAAGCCCAGTTGATCCTGCAAAGTCCTCTTCCTCACTAACATCTGGGGACTGGTGCCAAAGCTGGGAGCGCTGTCCCACAGACTAGTCAAGCAACAGCCTGACAGTCATACCCACAGAATCATACCCATGAGATAATGTCCCAGACTACTACTTCATCTCAGTTTATGTCCCACTGGCAGGACAGACCCACCAGAGGTGGGGGTACAGTGGTATAGAGTCTGGTGGAGTTGCCCTGGGATCCTCAACATTTGACTCTGGTCCCCATGAAGTCTCATGTCTGCATGTCAAACAAGGGCAATGAAACCTGCTGATTACCACCTACCTCAGCTGACAATTAGAAGCACTATGTTGAACTCCACTTTGGAGGAACCATTGAGGGTAACCAGGGTACATCTGCAGCAGCCAAATTGTATTCCATCACAATCTGTAACCACATGATGTGATACATCCTTCACTTCACCATCAAGGCAGATGACCAAATCTGGAGAAATGGTGCAGGAGGAGGGAGGGCTTCAGATTCCTGGGGCATTGGGACCAGTTCTAGTGGAGGAGGGACCTATACAAGATGTACAGGTTGCACCTCAACAGGGCTGGGACCAATGTTCTCGTGGGAAGGTTAACATGGTGTGGCAGAGGGTTTAAACCAATTTGGCAGGGGAAGGGGCACCAGGATGAAACATGAGAGAGGAGATACAAGGTGCACAGAGGACTGGGTGAGACAAACAGCATTAGAATAAAGAGTAGTTCAGAAAGAAGAGGGCTCAGGCAGGAAATTGCAAGGCAAACTAAAATGGGTTAAGAGTGCATGTGCATAAATGCCTGGAGTGTGGTAAATAAGGTTGGTGAGCTGCAAGCACAAGTAGCCACATGTGATTATGATAATAGTGGCAATAACAAAGACCTGGCTCAAACAAGGAAGAATGGGCACTTCATATTTCATAGAGTCAGAGTTATACAGCACAGAAACAGGCCCTTCGGCCCATCAGGTCAGCGTCGGCCATCAAGCCCTGTCTATTTTAATCCCATTTTCCAAGCACTTGGTCCGTAGCCTTGTATGCTATGGCGTTTTAAGTGCTCATCTAAATGCTTCTTGAATGTTGAGGGTTCCTGCCTCTACCACCCTTTCAGGCAGTGAGTTCCAGATTCCAACCACCCTCTGGGTGAAAAAGTTTTTCCTCAAATCCCCTCTAATCCTCCTGCCCCTTACCTTGAAACTATACCCCCTGGTTATTGACCCCTCGAAGGGGAAAAGTTCCTTTCTATCTACCCTATCTATGCCCCATATAATTTTGTACACCTCAATCAGGTCCCCCCTCAGCCTTCTCTGCCCTGAGGAAAACAACCCCAGCCTGTCCGGTCTCTCTTCATAGCTAAAGCACTGCAGTCCAGGTAACATCCTGGTGAATCTCCTCTGCACCCCCTCCAATGCAATCACATCCTTCCTATAGTGTGGCGACCAGAACTGCACAGTATTCCAGCTGTGGCCTAACTAGCGTTTTGTACAGCTCCATCATAACCTCCCTGCTCTTATATTCTATGCCTCGGCTAATGAAGGCAAGTATCCCATATGCCTTTTTAACCACCTTATCTACCTGTCCTGCTGCCTTCAGGGATCTATGTACATCCACGCCAAGGTCCCTCTGATCCTCTGTCCTTCCTAGGGTCCTACCATTCCCTTGCCTGGTTAGTCCTCCCAAAATGCATCACCTCACACTTTTCAGGGTTAAATTGCATTTGCCACTGTTCTGCCCATCTGACCAACCCGTCTATATCGTCCTGTAGCCTGAGGCTTCCCTCCTCGCTATTTACCACCCCACCAATTTTCATATCATCTGCAAACTTACTGATCATAGCTCCTACATTCATATCTAAATCATTAGTGTACACTACAAACAGCAAAGGACCCAGCACCGATCCCTACGGTACACCACTGGACACAGGCTTCCAGTCACAAAAACAACCTTCGACCATCACCCTCTGCCTCCTGCCACTAAGCCAATTTTGGATCCAATGTGCCAAGTTGCCCTGGATCCCATGGGCTTTTACCTTCTTGACCAGTCTCCCATGCAGGACTTTGTCAAAAGCCTTACTGAAGTCCATGTAGACCACATCAACTGCACTACCCTCATTAACACCTAGTCACCCCCTCTAAAAATTCAATCAAATTGGTCAGACATGATCTCCCCTTGACAAAGCTATGCTGACTAACCTTGATTAATCCTTGCCTCTCCAAGTGGAGACTAATTCTGTCCCTCAGAATTTTCTTCAATAATTTCCCTACCACTAATGTTAGGCTCACTGGCCTGTAATTCCCTGGTTTATCCCTACTACCCTTCTTGAATAATGGTACTACGTTAGCTGTTCCAGTCCTCTGGCACCTCCCCTGTGGCCAGAGAGGTTCTGAAAATTTGTGTCAGAGCCCCTGGAATCTCCTCCCTTGCCTCACACAGCAGCCTGGGATACATCTCATCTGGGCCTGGGGATTTATCCACTTTTAAGCCCGCTAAAACCGCTAGTACCCCCTCCCTCTCAATACTAATTTGTTCAAGTATATCACAATCCCCCTGCCTGATTTCTATGCCTACATCGTCCTTCTCCATAGTGAACACAGATGCAAAATATTCATTTAAAACCCCACCTACATCTTCTGGCTCTACACAGATTGCCACTTTGGTCCCGAATGGGCCCTACTCTTTCCCTGGTTATCCTCTTGCCCTTAATATACTTATAAAACACCTTGGGATTTTCCTTTATTTTGCCTGCCAGTGTTTTTTCATGCCCCCTCTTCGCTCTCCTAATTTCTTTAAGTAACCCCCTGCACTTTCTATACTTCTCTAGGGCTTCCACTGTTTTTAGTCCTTTGTATCTGCCAAAAGCCTCCCTTTTTTTCCTAATCCATTCTCGTATATTCCTCGACATCCAGGGTTCCCTGGGCTTCTTGGTCCCACCCTTGACCTTTACGGGAACATGTTGACGTTGTACTCTCTCTATTTCCTTTCTGAAAGACTCCCACTGCTCTGATGTGGATTTTCCTACAAGTAGCTGATCCAGTCCACATTGGCCAGATCCTGCCTTATCATATTAAAATCGTCCTTCCCCCAATTTAGAACCTTTATTTCCGGTCCATCTTTGTCCTTTTCCATGACTACCTTAAATCTCACCGAATTATGGTCACTGTCACCAAAATGCTCTACTAACACATCTACCACTTGCCCGGCTACATTCCCTAGAATTAGGTCCAGTACCGCCCCCCTCTCTTGTAAGACTTTCTACATGCTGGCTCAAAAAGCTCTCCTGGATGCACTTTAAGAATTCTGCACCCTCTAAGCCTTTCACACTCTGACTATCCCAGTTAATATTGGGGAAGTTGAAATCCCCTACTATTATTACCCTATTATTTCTACACTTCTGAGATTTGCCTACATATCTGTTCCTCTATCTCCTCCTGACTGGGGGCCTATAGTACACTCCCAGCAAAGTGCTTGCCCCCATTTTGTTTAAGTTCTACCCATATGGCCTCATTAGAGGAACCTGCTAAGATATCATCCCTCCTTACAGCAGTAATCGACTCCTGATTAATATTGCGACATCCCCTCCTCTTTCACACCCCCCTCTGTCTCGCCTGAAGATTCTATACCCCGGAATATTGAGCTGCCAGTCCTGCCCCTCCCTCAACCATGTCTCTGCGATAGCAACATCATACTCCCATGTGTTCATCAACACCTTCAATTCATCTTCCTTACTCGCAAGACTCCTTGCATTAAAATAAATGCCATCCAGCCTTGCCATACTCCTTTGTGCCGTTACATATTTGCTCTGCCTTCCAGGCGGCCTTGTTTTTTCCTCTATATTTGGCTGCGCATCACCCCCTACTATAGCTCCACTCCGTATCCCATCCCCCTGCCAAGTTAGTTTAAACACCCCACCGCCCCCCCCAACAGTACTAGCAAACCTCCCCGCAAGGATGTTGGTCCCATTCCGGTTCAGGTGCAACCCGTCTGACTTGTACATGTCCCACCTTCCCCAGAAGCAGACCCAGTGATCCAGGAAAATAAAGCCCTCCCTCCTGCACCACCTCTTTAGCCACGCATTCATCTGCTCTATCCTCCTATTCCTATACTCACTAGCACGTGGCACCGGGAGTAATCCAGAGATTACAGCCTTTGAGGTCCTGCTTTTTAATCTGCTACCTAGCTCTCTAAATTCTTGTTGCAGGACCTCATCCCTCTTTCTACCCATGTCGTTGGTACCAATGTGAACCACGACCTCTGACTGTTCGCCCTCCCCCTTCAGAATGCCCTGCAGCCGTTCAGTGACATCCTTGACCCTGGCACCAGGGAGGCAACATACCATCCTGGAGTCACGTCTGCAGCCACAGAAACGTCTATCTGTTCCCCTTACGATAGAATCCCCTATCACTATTGCTCTCCCACTCTTTTTCCTCCCCTCCTGTGCAGCTGAGCCAGTCGTAGTGCCACAGACATGGCTCTTGCTGCATTCCCGAGAAACCCTCTCCCCCATCAGTATCCAAAACGGAAAATCTGTCGGAGAGGGAGATGGACCCAGGGGACTTCTGCACTACCTTCCTAGTTCTTTTACTCTGTCTGGTGGTCACTCATTCCCTGTCTGCCTGTGCACTCTTTACCTGCGGTGTGACCACCTTGTTAAACGTGCTAACCACGAAAATCTCAGCTTCGCGGATGCTCCACAGTGACTCCAGCCACAGCTCCAGCTCCGAAATGCGGATTGCGAGTAGCTGGAGACACTTCCTGCACGTGTTCGCCCTGGACACCTAAAGTGTCCCTGATTTCCAACATAGCACAGGAGGAGCACTCCACGTTGCCAAGCTGCCTTGCCATGTCATGTCCTACTCTTAATTTACTCCCTTTAAATTATTAAATACACTAGGGACCTTACTTCCCTTTAAACACTTACTCCAAACTAGAGACCTTACTTTTACTTTAATGACTAGAATGTAGAAATACTGAGCGCTGGTTCTCTGTCCCCTCTTGTGCAGCTTTTTAGCTCCTGCTCTCCTGGAAGCTGACAAAGATGGAAAAAAGGAACACCTCCCTCCCCTCACCAAACTCGCAGTTTAACACGGTTCCGATCTGCACTCCGTGAGAAACTGCACTCTAGCCTCCCCTATTTATCCAGCTGAGATTTAAATAAGTGAGCTCTCTGGCAGTTACAGAACCAGATTAGACCACTTAATTAATTACTCTCACCTGCTCTCCAGCACAGAGCTTGCTTAGCCCTGCCCAAGCCTGGAAGAAACTTAAAACTTGAAACAGTAAATTTAAATGCTAATTGCAAGCACACAAGACTAGAATTTATAAAAATAAGAGATTAACCTTTAAGATTTACTCCCAGCTACAATTTATTCAGGAAAGAATGAAGGAAAAAATGAGGGGGCTGGAAGTATTTATCAAAGATACTGTTACAGCACTAGAAAGGGATGATGTACTTGAGGGTTCAAAGAATCTATGGTTAGAATTAAAGAATACAGAGGAGTTATACTTCTGCGAGTATACTATAGGCCACCAAATAGTGGGAAGGACAGAGAGGCAAATTACAGAAAGATGTAAGAACTTTTAAGTAATGATAATGGGGGACTTCAAAATAAGTGTAAAGAGAAAGATGGGAGGAATTTCTCCCATCTTTCAAGAGAACTTGATCAGTATGCTCCCAAAGGAAGGAAGTAGTGCTGGATCTAATTGTTGGGCATGAAGTGGGGCAAGTTTCAGTGGGGGAGCATTTGAGAAACATTGATCACGATCATTAGGTTTAGAGTAGTTATGGAAAAGGATAAGGAAAAATCATGTGGAAGTATTCGACTGGAGGGGGGCTAATTTCAGTGAGCTGCAAAGGGATCTGGCCCAGGTGGATTGGTATCAGCAATTGGCAGGTAAAACAGTAAATGAACAATGGGAGGCCTTCAAAGAGATAGATCGGATACAGACTGGACACATTGCCATGAGGGGGAAAGGAAGGGCATCCAAAGCTAGAGCTCCCTGGATGGATGACTAAATAGAGATTAAATGAAACAGAAAATGAAAGCTTAATGTCAGGTTCATAATTCAGTAGAGAACCAAGCTGAACACAAATACAGGGGAGAACTGAAGAATGAAATAAGAGGAGCAGAGAGTCTATGAGAATAGATTAACGGGCAACATAAAAGGTAACCCAAGTCTTTTATAAACAAACAGTAAAACGGTAGTCAAAGGGTCAGGTTGATTAGGGACCAAAAAAGATCTTCTGGTGGCAGAGAGCATGGCTGAGGTAGTAAAATCAGTACTTTGCATCTGTCTTCACTAAAGAGGATGCTGCCAATGCCACAGTAAGAGGTGGCAGCAAAGAAATTTGATAGAATATAAAAGGAGGTTGGCAGCAAAGTCACCTGGTCAGGATGGGATGCATCCTAGGTTTTTGGAGGAGTGTAAGGGAGGAAATTGCAGAGACTCTGGCCACAATATTCCAAACCTGGATAGATATGCAAGTGGTGCCAGAGGATTGCAAATGTTACACCCTTGTTCAAAAAAGGGGATAAACCTGGCAATTAGAGGCAAATTAGCATATCAGTGGTGGGTGTTAGAATGATTTAAATGGTGAAGGTATCCAAGCATCTTTAGTGTTAGAGCAAATGTGGAATAAAGGGAAACTTGAATCTTGACTGTGCTTGAACAGACAGTTTGGAAATGCAAAGAGAAAATGATAATGATAAACACCCAGCCAATAAAAAGGCTCATACCCTGATCAGAATAGTTGCCAAGACACCATATTCCACATTAAAACATTCTATGATTGTATGAATTGGAAGAAACAGATCATGTATAAATCTTCCTCATTCTTTACAGTGTGCTGCTAGAGACAGAACTGCATTTAAATTCTATCATGGGGGGCTGAACTAGAGGATGAGACACCAATACTTCATAATTCAGTACTAACGTTATTCCTCAAAAGTAATCAAGTGAAAACAGGCAAAGTAGCAAAAAAAATTACTTGAAACGAAACGTGTAATGTTTCCATTTAAGTAACTCCACATGGATGCCTTATAAATAGTTGGAGGTGGCCACAGCAAACATCAAATCAAGCTTTCCTAAAACAAGGAAACAAAAAAAGGATAATCCTACCATTTAAGTTGATTTTTGGATGAGTTTACCATGAAATTTAAAAAAAGTGCTTAGATTAGCAAATTCTAATCCTGTCTGCACTTCCCTCCACTCACCCAATCCAAAAAAAGGGAAGGCATACTGGTACAATAAATTTGACGATGAGGATAATTTTCAATAAAAAAGTGTCATACAGCTACTTTATCCACATCCAGAAATAAGAAATGTTGAAACCAGCAATTGACAAATGAATGAGTTACTTACTAGAATCATAGAATGGTTACAGCACAGGCTGCCATTTGGCCAGTCGAGCCTATGCCAGCTCTCTGCAAGAGCACTTCAGCTAGTCCCACTCACCCACATTTTCCCCGTAGCCCTGCAACTTTTTGTCCCCCCCTTCAGGTACTTATCCAATTCCCTTTTCAAAGCCACGATTGAATCTGCCTCCACCACCCTTCCAGGCAGTGCATGCCAGATCCTAACCACTCGCTGTGTAAAAAAGATTTCCCTCACGGCGCCTTTGGTTCTTCTGCCAATCATCTTAAATCTGTGTCTTCTGGTTCTCGACCCTTCTGCCAAGGGGAACTGTTTCTCTTCTGTCTAGACCACTCATGATTTTGAACACCATCAAATTTCCTCTCAACCTTCTCTGTTCCAAGGAGAACAACCCCAGCTTCTCCAGTCTACCCATGTAACTGAAGTCCCTCATCCCTGAAACCATTGTACATTTTTTCTGCACCCTCTAGGGTCTCCACATCCTTCCTAAAGCGCAGTGCCCGGAATTGGACACAATCCTCCAGTTGAGGCCAAACCTGTGTTTTATAAAAAAGTTGATCAATAACATCCTTGTTTTTGTACGCCATGCCTCTATTTATGAAGTCGATAGTGGTCATGATGCGGAGATGCCGGTGTTGGACTGGGGTGGACAAAATTGAGAGGTCGCACAACACCAGGTTATAGTCCAACAGTTTTATTTGAAATCACAAGCTTTCGGAGCTTACTACTCCTTCGTCGGGTGAAGTAAAAAAGATACAGAATCGCCAAAGCATATATAGATAGAGAACAATGCATGTGTACCTTACAATTGCAGACAACTAAATTAAATCATCCTGACTGTTTATCTGCCGAGGTGTGATAAAGTTAATCAGGTCAGCCAGGAAGGTACCACATCAAAGACATAGCAAGATACAACTGAGACAATGAGGTGGAGTCGCAGGGGGTCTAACGTGTCAAAAGCTGCCGTCTGTATGTAAAACGATAAGCTTTAAAATTTTTACTTTTTTACTGGGAATCACATCTGTGAACAAGCCAACGACGACTCGAGTCCGGATCACGTCATGTATCGTGACATAAACCCAAGATCCCGGTTGAGACCGTCTTCATGAGTGCGGAACTTGGCTATCAGTTTCTGCTCGATGATTTTGCGTTGTCGTGTGTTCCTAAGGTCGCCTTGGAGAACGCTTACCCGCAGATCCGAGGCTGAATGTCCTTGACTGCTGAAGTGTTCCGACTGGGAGGTAACAATCCTGCCTGGCGATTGTTGCGCGGTGCTCGTTCATACGTTGTCAGTGTCTGCATGGTCTCGCCGATGTGCCATGCCGCGGTGCATTCTTTCCTGCAACGTATGAGGTAGACAACGTTGGCCGAGTCACATGAGTATGTACCATGTACCTGCTGGGTAGTGTCCTCACGTGTGATGGTGGTATCTGTTGATGATCTGGCATGTCTTGCAGAGTTTGCCGTGGCAGGGTTCTGTGGTGTCGTGGTCGCGGTTATCCTGAAAGCTGGGTAATTTGCTGCGAACGATGGTACTTGAGAGGTTAGGCGGCTGTTTGAAGGCAAGTAGTGGAGGCGTGGGGATGGCCTTAGTGAGGTGTTTGTCGTCATCGATGACATGTTGAAGGCTGCGAAGAACATGGCGTAGTTTCTCCGCTCCGGGGAAGTACTGGACGACGTAGGGTACCCTGTTGGTTGTGTCCCGTGTTTGCCTTCTGAGGAGGTCTATGCGATTTTTCGCTGTGGCCCGTCGGAACTGTCGATCGATGAGTCGAGCGTCATATCCCGTTCTTACGAGGGCGTTTTTCAGCGTCCGTAGGTGACACCAAGTCAAAGTCATTAATATATATCATCAAGAAAATCAGTGGTCCTAGTACTGATCCCTGGGGACCACCAGTGTACCTTCCTCCAGTCCAAAAAACCAACCGTTCAGCACCTTGGTTTCCTGCCACTTAACCAATTTTATATCCATGGGCTTTAACTTTGCTAGCAAGCCTATTATGTGGCACTTCAAATGCCTTTTGGACTACTTGCTCTATGTGATGGAATGCAATAGCAACCACATGTATTCTCACTGCTAATAAAGACAAAGAGCAGACATTCCATCTCAAGTGAGTTACATACATAGCCTTGATAGCAGGGAACAAACATTTTCAATTATAAAACTTTAAAATAAAAGCTTTGAAATGGACAGAGAACCACTACCACTGAAAGAATTTGGTTTTGTTATACTAGTTACTCAAGAGGTAAACATCTGGATGGTTCAGTGCTGCTGTGGTAAGGCGATCAGAGACCAAGATGTACTTGGGCAATAAGCAGCAAGAAGAAATGCTGGCTAGATCCAAGTGATCTGGCTTGTCAGGAAAAAAAAGCTGCCTGTTCCTGAAATCCACTACTTGTTCCTGAACAATCTTCAGAACTTCCTATTTGGGACCATTGCCATAAGACCTAGGTTTATGCAACCCCTCTAACAATCCACTCAAGCATGCACCTAACCCCTGACTAGGCCATGTTCTGCAATATTCTCTATAGATAACAGCAAAACTAATATTTGCATGGTTAAAAAAGGTACAAGATAGGTCTTAATCATTAGCCATGAGATCCTTAAATTTTCCAAGACATTAATCAATAAGATGCTTTGTGTCCAAAGTATTTTATTGTAGAAATATCTGGTTTCACAATCCAAGAACAAAAAAAGTAGTTATTCAATTCAAGATTTTAAAATGTCAACTTGCACAATGGTAAATAGACATTGCTCAAAGATTCACCCAAAATGAAGAGTTCAATACTTTAAGAATCAACCACAGACACAATTAAACGAGTCGTTGATTGAATATTCATCAGCCTTTTAAAAGCTGCTGAAGCATTCTTTATTTAAACAATCTGAATTCACAGAAAAATACAAATTAAGCCCAGTTGAAGAAGGCGGGCCCGATTTATTTACAGATCAGGAGCAATGGAGACCATTACCCAGGTATTTCAGTTTAGTTACATGTATTATTTCCTCATGCCAGACTCATTCCTAGTGTGGCACCTTTTAAACTGAAAACCCAAAAACAAAATGAATACAATACCTTTTTTTTTAACAAAAATCCCATTGTCAAGATTCCTTAATACTAAACAAAGGTAACATCAAATTTTTGCAAAACACATCAATTCCAGCAAGCAGCTTTTAATTGACCTCTGCAGGAATAAGTCAGTTAAGCTACAACTCGTACAACTGAAATTTGAGGAGTTTAGAAAACCTGTGTAAAATAGGAGGTAGATACAAGACAGACAAAAAAGGATGAAGTCCAACATATAAAAGATACACAAAAATAATTGACACTTGGCCACCACATTAGAATGCAATTTCTATGCAAAACTGAAATTAAACACATGTCCTCAAACTTGATTGCGTACTTCCAAACAGGAATAAAATGAACATCTACAGTAAGCAAGTTATATTACCAATTGTCGAAGTACCATGCAGAACAACTCCTTTGAACTGGTGGAATCTGAAGTGGAGATACGATATCCTAAGGATTATCAAGAGTTGTAGAATTGAGCTGTGCACTGCCGGGATCAGATTTTCCAGAAGAGTCATGCTAAAAAGAGGGAGGGAAGTTTTAGGTGGATAAAAATTCTGAACAGCAACATTTTTAGGCCTTAAGGCAATTATGTTTTTAAACACCCATTTGCAGGTCATTCTAGTTTAGATGCACATAACGCTAACAACTGAAACCCAATGCAAATACTAATTTGAGGAAAAGAGTCCAATATTTCAAATTTGATAGTTTGCTTACCTCAAATTTATTAAAAAGCATACTCAATGCCAGGTTTAAACTTGCAATTTTCTAAAGACATTATTAACATGGTAGACAAGAAATATTTGTATTTTCAGAAACTGGACAAGATTCTACATTAGTATTAATGGCTATAGCAAGGAGTCATAATCGGTGAAGAATGGCACTGTATAGAAATTGGCTTAAAGGCAGAAAACAAAGTAGCCATCTACTTTTCCCCAAATCTGAAAGCGGTTGGAAACAGGATACTCCAGGTGTTAGTCTTGGAACTCTTGCTTTAATATATACTAGCAAATCTTTTGCAGCATTGTCAGTGAGTCAGAGGATACACGGTCACCTCTTAAATAGCCAATTGCATTTCTCATGGTGATTGAGGATGTGTTGTTATGCCATCCCTGTGACCATGTAAGTGGTCCCACTTTTGGCCTATTTAATTGCATCAGCTACACTGACAGGAAAGGCAAGTTTAAAAAAAAAAGCTTGTTTAAATAGAACCTAGCTGAAAACAAGCTTAGTTAAGGTATTAACAAAGGAAAAAAGTTGATATGAATCCCTATTTGCATAATTTGTAAAGGATTCATGCCATTTGAGAGGAGTGCTAGGAGATCATGCATCAAAAGGAGATTCTAATGGCTAAGGAGTAGGGGAAAAAGTAGAGTGCAGGATCATGCACGGTCAGGTGGTAATTGACCACTACTAGAGGAAAGGAAACCTGACCAGGTGAAGATGGGTAGGCCAGGCACACACAGGTAGGTAGAAAATGTGAACCAGTTGACTCAAGTATTAGGCAGGGAGCAGGTTAGGCTGGAAACCACCCCCCACAAAAAAAATTGCATTACTAAAATGAGGCAGAATTGCACAACATGATCAGGTGGCACAATAGCACTTTAGTATTAAGCAGCCTGCAAGGACATCTATTAAAACAAGCATGACAACCAAAATGTTAGCCTAGTGTTCTCATTATAAAATGACATACAAAGCAGGACTCAATGATGACACAGGAAGGAAGTAAATGCAATACTTTTTAATATAGATTAATAATTTGGACAAGGGTATGGTCTCCAAAATTGAGATTATACTGAATGAAATCAAAGTAGCATTTATTGAAATCAAAGCAGCAGTTAAAGAATATTTAGGAACAATGCAACTATACATAAATCTTTTGGATAACTGGGCAATATTTGACAGATGCAATTCAAATGTAGAAAACTAAAATTAATGGGTACATAGAACTAAAAAGATGCATTAAATGAAATGTGATCAGGAAAGATGGAGGGGGTTTTAGTCTCAAAAAAATTCTATCAATATGTCTCCAGTCCAACAAGGAAGGAAGCAGTGTTGGATCTGGTTCTGGGAATGAAGGAGGACAAGTGTGTTACAGTAGAAGATCATCTACCACAACATAATTTGGTTTAAAGTATTTATGGAAAGAGACCTGAAAATATTTCAAGGTAAAAATGCTAAATTGGGGAAGAACTCATTTCAGTGATTTAAGAAGGGACCGAGCACAGGTAGATTGAAAATGGTGATTGCAGGGTAAAGCAGTAATGGAGCAATGGAGGGTATGCAGGGAAGGCTAGTTCAGGTGCAAACTAGGCATATTCCTTTGAAAGGAAAAAAGGCAGAGCATCTAAGCTAATGCACCCTGGATGACAAGAAATAAAACCGAAACACAGAAATAAAAAAGGAGGCTAATGACAAATGCCAGGAGCAAGATTCAGTTAATAACCAGGAAGATTATGGAAAGCACAGTCCTGTAACAACCACTATGATACTGTTCCCATGTGGAGGCAATAGACACGGCTAAAGTATTAAATGAGTACTTGCATCAGTCTTCAAAGGAAGCAGATGATGTGAAGGTTACACCAAGGAGAAGGACGTTATTGACAATGTCCTTGACATTAATTGACATTATTGACAAGATAGCCAGAGATGAGAAGATGTACTAAGAAAAATAGCATTACTGAAAGTTGTTAAGTCATCTGCTCCAGATGGAATGTATCCTAGGTTGCTGAAAGAAGCAAAAGGTAGAAATAGCAGAGGCAGTAGTCACAATCTTTCAATCTTCATTGGATACAGGAGTACTGCTGGAGGACTGGAGGGATGCTAATGTTATACCACTATTCAAGAAAGGAGAGAGGGGGATAACTAGGAAACTACAGGTCAGTCAGCCGAACATCAGTGGTGGGGAAGTTATTGAAAACCATCATCAGGGATAAAACTTAATTTGTAAAGCATGGATTAATCAAGGAGACCCATCATGGATTTGTTAAAAGTAAATAGTGCCCAACAAATTTGATGGAATTCTTGACAAGGTACATAACATAAGAAACAGGAGCAGGAGTAGGCCATTTGGCCCATCAAGCCTGCTCTGCCATTCAGTAAGATAATGGCTGATGATCTACTTCATCTCCACTGTCCTGCACTATCCTCATATCCCTTGATTCCCTCAATATTCAAAAAACGATTGATCTCTCGAATATACTAAAATGCCTGAGCCCCCACAGCCCTCTGGGGGGGGGTAGAGAATTCCAAAGATTCACCACCCTCTGAGTGAAGAAATTTCTCATCGGTCCTAAATGGCCGACCCCTTATTCTGAGACTGACCACTGGTTCTAGACTCCCCAGCCAAGGGAAACATCCTCCCGGTCAAGCCCTGTAAGAATTTTGTATGTTTCAATGAGATCACCCCTCATTCTTCTAAACTCGAGCATATCGGCCAAGTCTACTCAATCTCTAAAATAACAGAAAACGCTGGAAAAACTCAGCAGGCCAGGCAACATCCGTGGAGAGAGAAAGAGTGTTAACGTTTCAGGTCGAAACCCTTCGTCGGAACTACTCAATCTCTCCTCATTGGACAATCCCCCATCCCAGGAACCAGCCTGGTGAACCTTCGTTGCACTCCCTCTATGGCAAGTATATCCTTCCTTAGGCAAGGAGACCAAAACTGTACACAATACTCGGTGTGGTCTCACCAGGGCCCTATATAATTGCAGTAAGACGTCTTTACTCTTATACTCAAATTCTCTTGTAATAAAGGCCAACATACTATTTACTTTCCCAATTGCTTGCTGTATCTGCATGTTAACTTTCAGTGATTCGTGTACAAGGACACCCAGGTCCCTCTGAACACCAACATTTCCCAATCTCACCATTTTAAAAATACTCTGCTTTTCTATTTTTCCTACCAAAGTGGATAACTTCACATTTCTCCACATTATGTTCCATTTGTCATGTTCTTGCCCACTCACTTAGCTTGTCTATATCCCCTTGAAGCCTCCTTGCATCCTCCTCACAATGTACATTCCCACCCAGCTTTGTATCATCAGCAAACTTGGATATATTACATTTGGTCCCCTCATCCAAGTCATTGATGTAGATTGTGAATAGCTGAGGCCCAAGCACTGATCCTTGCGGTACCCCACTAGTTACAGCCTGCCAACCCAAAAATTACCAGTTTATTCCTACTGTTCTCTGTCTGTTAACCAATCCATGCTAGTATATTACCCCCAATCCCATGAGTCCTCATTTTGTTTAATAACCTCTTGTGTGGCACCTTATCGAATGCCTTCTGAAAATCCAAATACACCACATCCACTGGTTCCCCCATATCTATTCTGCTAGTTACAACCTCAAAAAACTCTTATGAAAGGGAAATCGTGTTTGACTAATCTATTAATCAGTGTTGACTCTGCCCAATCCTAATATTTTCCAAGTACCCCATTACCATGCCCTTAATAGATTCTAGCATTTTTCCTACTACTGATGTCAGGCTAACTGGTCTGTAGTTCCATTTTCTCTCTCCCTCCTTTCTTAAAATAGTGGGGTTACATTTGCTACCTTCCAATCTGCAGGAACTGTTCTAGAATCTATGGAATTTTGGAACATGACAACCAATGCATCCACTATCTATAGCCAACTCTTTCAAAACCCTAGGATGTAGGCCATCAGGTGCAGGGGATTGATCAGCTTTCAGTCCCATTAATTTCACCATCACTACTTTTTTACTAATATCTTTCAGTCCCTCATTTCACTAGACCCTTGGTTGTCCACTATTTCCAGGAAGTTTTTTGCATCTTCTTCTGTGAAGACAGAAAGTATGTTTAATTTCTCTGCCATTTTCTTATTCCCATTATAATTTCTCCTGGCTCAGCCTGTAAGGGACCCACATTTACTTTTGCTAAGCTTTTCCTTTTTACATACCTATAGAAGCTTTCAGTTTGTTTTTATGTCTCTCGCTAGTTTACTCTCATTCTATTTTCCCTTTCCTCATCAATTTCTTGGTCCTCCTTTGCTGAATTCTAAAATCCTCCCAATCCTCAGGCTTACTATTCTTTTTGGCAGCATTATAAGCCTCTTCCTTTGATCTAATACTATCTTTAACTTCTCTTGTTAGCCACGGTTGGACCACTTTTCCTGTGGGGGTTTTTGTGCCTTAAAAGGAATGTATATTTGTAGTAAATTATGTATTAATTCTTTAAATGCTAGCCATTGCTCGTCCACTGTCATACTGTTTAATGTAGTTTCCCAATCTACTTTAGCCAAGTCTCCCCTCATACTTATATAGTTTGCTTTGTTCAGATTTAAGACCCTAGTTTCAGATTTAAGTCACTTTCAAACTCAATATAAAATCTGTCATATTATGGTCACTTCCCTAAAGTCCCTTTACTACAAGGTTATTAGTTAACTCTTTCTCGTTGCACAATACTAGATCTAAAATAGCCTGTTCTAGTTGGTTCCTCAACATACTGATCTAGAAAACTATCTTGAATTCATTCACCACACTAACTGCAAATGTAGATTAAAGTCCCCCATGATTACTGTATTACCCTCATTACATGCACCTCTAATTTCCTGATTTATACTCTGCCCTACATTACAACTACTGTTTGGGGGCCTATAAATAACTCCCATCAATGTTTTCTGCCCCTTGCTGTTTTAGCTTCAGCCAAAGTGATTCTACTTCGATTCTCAGAGCCAAGACCCTTTCTCTCTACTGTCTTTATCTCATCCTTTATCAGGGCTACCCCGCCTCCTTTTTCATTTTGCCCATCTCTTCTAAAAGAGAAGTATCCTGGAATATTTAGTTCCTAACCTTGGCCACTTGGCAACATGTCTCCATTATGGCTATTAGATCAATCCTGTTAATTTCTACCTGTGCTATTAATTCATCTATTTTGTTGCAAATGCTTCATGCATTGATATACTGCTTTTAGCTTTGACTTTTCTTTTTCCCTGATGTCACCTTTGTTAGTTACTTTCTCTGTCCCTCTGCTTATTTTTACCCCAAACTCTACTCTGGAGCCTTGAAATTCTCACTGCTTTTAGATTTACTCTTTCCTGAATCTGCCCCTCCCACCCCTCGTTAGTTTAAAGCCCTGTCTACTGCCCTAGCAATTCGGTTTAAGTGGAGCCCGTCCCAACAGAACATCTGCCTCTTTTCCCCAGTACTGGTGCCATTGCCCCATGAACCTAAACCCCTTCCTCCCACACCACTGAGCCACACATTTAAACCTCTAATCAGTTTGTCCCCATGCCAATTTGCACATGGCTCAGGTAACAATCCAGAGATTATTACCTTTGAGGTTTTGCTTTTTAATTTGGATCCTAGCTCCTCAAACTCCCTCAGCAGAACCTCATTCCTAGTTCTACCTATGTTGTTGGTTCCTATGTGGACCATGACAACTGGATCCTCCCCCTCCCACTCCAAGTTCTTCTCCAGCCACAAGGAGATATCTTTAACCCTAGTACCGGGCAGGCAACACAACCTTCGGAACTCTTGGTCGCGGTTGCAGAGAACAGTATCTGTCCCCCTGACTACTGTCCCCTACCACAACTACATCCCCTTTCACTCCCCCCACTTGAATGGCCTCCTGCACATGGTGCGCCTGCTCATGCATCCTACAGGCTTTTCCCTCATCCACAGACAGCAAAAACCTCATACCTGTTGGACAAAGGCAAAGGCTGAGGCTCCTCCAGCACTGCACCTGGAGTCCACTTACCTGCCTGAGTTGCAGTCACACCTTCCTGTCGCTGACCACTAACCAGACCTGTACCTAACGAAAGGGGTGGGACTACCTTCTGGCTCAAAGTCAGAGTCATAACGGCACAGAAGGCAGCCATTCGGTCCATGTTGGTTCTCTAGGGCAATCCAGTCGGTCCCATTCCCCTGTTCCATCCCTGCAAGTTTATTTCCCTCAAGCACCTATCCAGTCTCCTTGAAAACATTGGGTCTCCGCTTCCACCACTTCTGTCGACAGCAAATTCCAGGTTACCACTCACTGCATAAAAACGTTTTCACATCCCCCCTGTATCTCTTGCCCAAAACCATAAATCTGTGCCCCCTAGTCCTTGTACCATCAACTAGTGGGAACAGCCTTTCCCTGTCTAGCCTATCCAAACTATCAATCTTGTACACCTCTCAAATCACCCCTCAACCTCCTTTGCTCTAATGAAAACAAATCCAGCTTCGCCAACCTGTCCTTGTAGCCAAGATCCCCCATCCCCAGAACCATTCTGGTAAATCTCCTCTGCACCCTCTCAAGGGCCTTCACATCCTTCCTAAAGTGTGGTGACCAGAACTGGACACAATACTCCAGTTGTGGCCTAAACAGCATTTTATGAAGGTTCAGCATAACTTCACTACTTTTGTACTCAATACCCCTATTTATGAAGCCCAAGAGCCCATATGCTTTGCTAACCACTCTCCCAATATGTCCTGCCACCTTCAGGGACCCATGCACATTAACTCCCAGGTCCCTGCACACTCTTTAAAACTGTGCCATTAAGTGTATATTGCCTCTCCCTGTTCCTTCTGCCAAAATGCATCACCTCATACTTCTCTATTAATTCCATTTGCCACTTGTCTGCCCATTCTGCAAGCCTTTCCATGTCCTGTTGCAGTCGATTGGTATCATCACTGTTTGCCACACCCAAGTTTGGTGTCATTAGCAAATTTAGAAATTCTACTCTATTCCAATATCCAGGTCATTTATATATATATATATATATATATACACACACACACACAGGGACCACCACTGTCTACCATCCTCCAGTCTGAAAAACAGCCATATACCACAACTCGCTGTTTTCTGTCTTTAAGCCAATTCCTTATCCAAGCTGCCACTGACCCACCTATTCCATGAGCCTCAATTTTGTTAACTAGCCTTTTATGTTGGACTTTGTCAAATGCCTTCCTAAAATCCATGTAGACAACATCCATTGCATTCCCTTCATCAATCCTCTTACTTCACCAAAATATTCAATTAGATTAGCCAAACACGATCTGCCTTTTACAAATCTGTGTTGGCTCTCCTTAATTAGCTTAAACCTCTCCAAGTGCCAGTTAATTTTTTCCTTGATTATGGTTTCTAAAACTTCACTCACCACTGATGTTAAACTGACTGGCCTGTAGTTACTAGGATTGTCCTTACACCCTTCGAACAATGGTGTCACATTTTCCAATCCTCAGGCACCTCCCCTGCATAGAGGGAAGAATGGAAAATTATGGCAAGCCCTTCTGCTATCTCCTTCCCCAATTCCCTTAGCAACCTGGGATGCAAGCCATCTGGAGCAGGCGACTTATCCACTAAGCATACCCAGCCTTTAGTACATCCTGTCTATCAATTTTCACCCCTTCCATTGCTTCTACCTTTTCCACTTCTACCGATATTTTGTCAGCATCCACCTCCTTAGTAAACAACGAAACAAAGTACTGACTGTATTCTAGCCTTGCCCTGCACATCTAAGCATATATCACCTTTGTCTCTATAGGCCCCACCCCACGGTGTTCAGGTAACTCACAATCCCTGATGCCCCGCAATGTCTGCACCTCAGACCCCAGCTCAAAAACTCCTGAGCTTAAGTTCCTCACGATGCAGGCACTTACTGCAAACGTGGTTGTCTGGGATCACAATGCACTCCACAAACTCCCACATGCTGCAGCTGCGGCACACCGCCTGCACTGCCATCCCTATATGACCTTTATTTATTTAAATTTGTAATTAGGTAACTTCATTTAGTGTAGTTTCCAAACTACTTACTTGATCCAGATTAAGTTAAGGGTACTGAAATTAAATATCTACTTGTAACACAAAGCACAAGTGGTGTAGGCAAAAAGCAACAACTCCTTCCCACTCTTTCCAAATTTCCAACCAAAGCACTCTTGTTCAAATCCACTCCGTTTAATCCCGCTCTGTGCAGAAGGTAATAGAAGATTGCTCAAGGTAGTGCAGCAGATGTTTTATGTATGGACTTTTGGAAGGCATTCAATAAAGTAGAGGAGGCCTGACACCAGAGGTGGGGGACCTGTGTGGGAGCGGCAGCGGGACCCAAGAGAAGGCGGAGCGGCCATAAAGGAGCACTGCGAGTTGGGAAAGAGTCAGAGAGCGGGAGCAGTCAAACAACAACTGCAAAACCGCTAAAGTGACGTCACAACCAGGGAAGGAGCTGATTAGAAATACTCACCAGGTCCTACTTACCACAGTCCAGGTGTTGAAGTAAAAGTAAGGTCTCTAGTTTAGAGTAAGTAGTGTTTAAAGTGAAGTACGGTCCTTAGTGAATTTAATATTCTTCAATTTAAAGGAAGTAAAGGGAGTAAATTAAGGTTAGGACATGGCAGGGCAGCTCAGCAGCATGGAGTGCTCCTCCTGTGCTATGTGGGAAGTCAGGGACACTGTCAGTATCCAGGGCGAACACATGTGCAGGAACTGTCTCCAGCTGCAACTACTCGAAATCCACGTTTCGGAGCTGGAGCTGCGGAGCATCCGCGAAGCTGAGATTTTCGTGGTTAGCACGTTTAACGAGATGGTCACACCGCAGGTAAAGAGTGCACAGGCAGACAGGGAATGGGTAACTGCTAGACAGAGTAAAAGAACTAGGAAGGTAGTGCAGGAGTCCCCTGGGTCCATCTCCCTCTCCGACAGATTTTCCATTTTAGATACTGCTGGGGGAGATGGTTTCTCAAGGGAATGCAGCAAGAGCCAAGTCCGTGGCACTACGAGTGGCTCAGCTGCACAAGAGGAGGCAAAAGAGTGGGAGAGCAATAGTGATAGGGGATTCTATTGTAAGGGGAACAGATAGATGTTTGTGACCACAGACATGAATCCAGGATGGTATGTTGCCTCCCTGGTGCCAGGGTCAAGGATGTCACTGAACGGCTGCAGGGCATTCTGAAGGGGGAGGGCGAAGTCAGACGTCGTGGTTCACATTGGTACCAACGACATGGGTAGAAAGAGGGATGAGGTCCTGCAACAAGAATTTAGAGAGTTAGGTAGCAGATTAAAAAGCAGGACCTCAAAAGGTTGTAATCTCTGGATTACTCCCATTGTCACGTGCTAGTGAGTATAGGAATAGGAGGATAGAGCAGATGAATGTGTGGCTAAAGAGTTGGTGCAGGAGGGAGGGCTTTAGTTTCCTGGATCACTGGGTCTGCTTCTGGGGAAGGTGGAACCTGTACAAGTCGGGCGGGTTGCACCTGAACCGGAACTAGCATCCTTGCGGGGAGGTTTGCTAGTACTGTTGGGGGGTTTAAACTAACTTGGCTGGGGGATGGGATATGGAGTGGAGCTATAGTAGGGGGTGATGCACAGCCAAATAGAGGAAAAAACAAGTCAGCCTGGAAGGCAGCGCAAATATGTAATGGCACAAGGGAGTATGGCAAGGCTGGATGGCATTTATTTTAATGCAAGGAGTCTTGAGAGTAAGGCAGATGAATTGAAGGTGTTGATGAACACATGGGAGTATGATATTGTTGCTATCAGAGACATGGTTGAGAGGGGGGCAGGACTGGCAGCTCAATATTCCAGGGTATAGAATCTTCAGACGAGAGGGGGGTTGTCAAAGAGGAGGGGGTGTTGCAATATTAATCAAGGAGTCAATTACTGCAGTAAGGAGGGATGATATCTTAGCAGGTTCCTCTAATGAGGCCATATGGGTAGAACTTAACAAAAAGGGGGCAAGCACATTGCTGGGAGTGTACTATAGGCCCCCAGTCAGGGGGAGATAGAGGAACAGATATGTAGGCAAATCTCAGAAGTGTAGAAATAATAGGGTAATAATAGTAGGGGATTTCAACTTCCCCAATATTAACCAGGATAGTCAGAGTGTGAAAGGCTTAGAGGGTGCAGAATTCTTAAAGTGCATCCAGGAGAGCTTTTTGAGCCAGCATGTAGAAAGTCCTACAAGAGAGGGGGGCGGTACTGGACCTAATTCTAGGGAATGTAGCCGGGCAAGTGGTAGATGTGTCAGTAGGAGAGCATTTTGGTGACAGTGACCATAATTCGGTGAGATTTAAGGTAGTCATGGAAAAGGACAAAGATGGACTGGAAATAAAGGTTCTAAATTGGGGGAAGGCCAATTTTAATATAAGGGAAGATCTGACCAAAATGGACTGGGATCAGCTACTTGTAGGAAAATCTACATCAGAGCAATGGGAGTCTTTCAGAAAGGAAAGAGAGTACAATGCCAACATGTTCCCGTAAAGGTCAAGGGTGGGACCAAGAAGCCCAGGGAACCCTGGATGCCAAGGGAATACACAAAAAAGGAGGCTTTTGGCAGATGCAAAGGACTAAAAACAGTGGAAGCCCTAGAAGAGTACAGAAAGTGCAGGGGGGGTACATTAAAAAGAAATTAGGAGAGCAAAGAGGGGGCATGAAAAAATACTGGCAGGCAAAATAAAGGAAAATCCCAAGATGTTTTATAAGTATATTAAGGGCAAGAGGATAACCAGGGAAAGAGTAGGGCCCATTAGGGACCAAAGTGGCAATCTGTGTGTAGAGCCGGAAAATGTAGGTGAGGTTTTAAATGAATATTTTGCATCTGTGTTCACTATGGAGAAGGACGATGTAGGCATAGAAATCAGGCAGGGGGATTGTGATATACTTGAACAAATTAGTATTGAGAGGGAGGGGGTACTAGCAGTTTTAGCGGGCTTAACTGGATAAATCCCCAGGTCCAGACGAGATGTATCCCAGGCTGCTGTGTGAGGCAAGGGGGGAGATTGCAGAGGCTCCGAGACAAATTCAGAACCTCTCTGGCCACAGGGGAGATGCCAGAGGACTGGAGAACAGCTAACGTAGTACCATTATTCAAGAAGGGTAGTAGGAGTAAACCAGGGAATTACAGGCCAGTGAGCCCAACATCAGTGGTAGGGAAATTATTGGAAAAAGTTCTGAGGGACAGAATTAGTCTCCACTTGGAGAGGCAAGGACTAAAAGAATAGTCAGCATAGCTTTGTCAGGGAGAGATCATGTCTAACCAATTTGATTGAATTTTGAGGGAGTGACTAGGTGTGTGGATGAGGGTAGTGCAGTTGATGTAGTCTACATGGACTTCAGTAAGGCTTTTGACAAAGTCTCACATGGGAGACTGGTCAAGAAGGTAAGAGCCCATGGGATCCAGGGCAATTTGGCACATTGGATCGAAAATTGGCTTAGTGGCAGGAGGCAGAGGGTGATGGTCGAAGGTTGTTTGTGACTGGAAGCCTGTGTCCAGTGGGGTGCCACAGGGATCGGTGCTGTCTCCTTTGTGGTTTGTAGTGTACATTAATGATTTAGATATGAATGTAGGAGGTATGATCAGTAAGTTCGCAGATGACACGAAAATTGGTGGAGTGGTAAATAGCGAGGAGGGAAGCCTCAGGCTACAGGACGATATAGATGGGTTGGTCAGATGGGCAGAACAGTGGCAAATGCAATTTAACCCTGAAAAAAGTGTGAGGTGATGCATCTTGGGAGGACTAACAAGGCAAGGGAATACACAATGAATGGTAGGATCCTAGGAAGGACAGAGGAACCTTGGTGTGGATGTACACAGATCCCTGAAGGATAAGGTGGTTAAAAAGGCATATGGGATACTTATAGTCTATGCCTCTGCTAATGAAGGCAAGAGCAGGGAGGTTATAATGGAGCTGTACAAAACACTAGTTAGGCCACAGCTGGAATAATGTGTGCAGTTCTGGTCACCACACTATAGGAAGGATGTGATTGCATTGGAGGGTGCAGAGGAGATTCACCAGGATGTTGCCTAGGCTGGAGTGTTTCAGTTATGAAGAGAGACTGGACAGGCTGGGGTTGTTTTCCTTAGAGTAGAGAAGGCTGAGGGGGGACCTGATTGAGGTGTACAAAATTATGAGGGGTATAGATAGTAAGGAACTTTTCCCCTTAGTAGAGGGGTCAATAACCAGGGGGCATAGTTTCAAGTAAGGGGCAGGAGGTTTAGAGGGGATTTGAGGAAAAACTTTTTCACGGAGGGTGGTTGGAATCTGGAACTCACTGCCTGAAAGGGTGGTAGAGGCAGGAACCCTCACATTCAAGAATCAGTGGTATGCCCAAAGGGTCAGTTTTGGGTCTATTACTCTTTTTAATAGACTCAGGTGTAGGGAGCAGCATTATAAAGTTTGCAGAGGATATGAAACTTGGCAAAGTAGTAGATCGTTATAGGTTTCAGGCTGACAAGACAGGATGGCAACAAGGGCAGAAGCATGGCAGATAGAGTTCAATGCAGAGAAGTGCAAAGTGATGCACTTTGGGAGGACTAAAATGGAAAGACAGTACAGGAAACTTTCGTTTATCCGGCATCGACGGGACCGGCGTGGTGCCGGTTTATCGAAAGTACTGGATAACAGAGTTATATCTACCGAGGCTATTTTTAACAAAGAGACTCCAAGCAGCACGGGAGAATCTACTCATGCTACTGCAATGTTTCGGACTTGCGACAGCGCCAGGAGGCCGAGTAGTGGCACTTTTGAAAAGTACCCCGACTGACTAAATCGGCGTTCGCGGACTCTGACTCGGGATCGGCAACATTGCCGGTTATTGGAGAGGATTTTTCGGAGCACTCTGCGTTCGCGGAGACTCGACTGCGACTCGGCAACATTGCCGGTTATTTGAGAGGAGTTTTCGGAGGATGATTTTTGCCGGTTAAGCGAGAATTCCGGATATTTGGGTGCCGGATAAACGAAAGTTTCCTGTATACTATAAATTGCACGTTTTTGAAAAGTGTAGATCAGCAGAGACCTTGGTGTCCACATACACAAATCCTTAAAAGGTGGCAGGGCAAGTTGATAAGGTGTTCAAGAAAGCATATGGGTTACTTGGTTTTACAAAGAGGCAGAAATATAAAAGCAGAGAGATCATGCTAGATTATAAATTGCTGGTTAGGCCTCAGCTGGAGTATCATGGACAATTCTGGACACCACACTTCAGGAAAGATGTAAAGGCCTTAGAAAGGGTACAGAGGAGGTATACTCAGGATGAGGGACTGCAGTTATGAAGATAGGTTGGAAAAGTTAGGACTGTTCTCCTTGGAACAGAGAAGGTCAAGAGGTGACCCAAGAGGTTCACAGGATGAGAGGTTATGATAAAATAAAACCATTCCCTCTAGCAAGTGGGTTAATAACTAGGTCATAGATTCAAAATCATTGGAAAAAGATCTAGAGGGAGGGGACCCCCCTTTGCACCAATACTGGCTCTATTTAGTCCCATTCCCTAGTGCTTTCAATTTTTCTTTCAAATATTTATCCGCTTCCTCTTAAAGCCACTATAGAGTCCACTTTCACTGCTTTCTGGTAGAACACTCTTAAAAATCCCCATCATAATAAAAATTCTCCCAACTGCTCCCTTTGTTGGAGGGCAAAAACAAAGTTGACAAAATTATCAGCACACATCTCAAATTTTTATGTCTAATGAAAAAAGTCCCAGTTTCTCATGTCACCTCACAACTAAAGCCCCTCATTCCTGGCATCTTCAAGTCTCCCCTGTACCATCTATGGCCTGACACCTTTTCTAAAGCTGAGCACTATTCAATTTGCTGTCTAACCAGTGATTTGTATAGGCCAAGGATTACCTGATTTTTTTACTCAATACCCTTACTTCTAAAACCAAGAATTTCATACAACCTAGCATCGATTTGTGAAGGGCAAATCCTATTTGCCTAATCTAGTTGAATTTTTTGAAGTCACTAACATGGTGGATAGGGGAATGTCTATATGGATCTCTAGAAGACATTTGATGAGGTTCCACACAAAAGATTAGCAAAAGTAAGTGCACAGAATTAGAGAAAACTTCGACATGTTGGTAATTGGTTGGGAGGTAGAAGATAGAAAGTAGGGACAAAGGAGATCTACTCTGATTGGCAGGATGTGACAAGTGGAGTTCTGCAGGGATCCATACTGGGGCCTCAGGTTTTCACCATATACATCTCAATAACTTGGATTAATGGAGAGTTGTACATCCATGTTTACAGAGGTTAAGTGTTAATTAAGTTAGGAGACATAGTAAGTTGTGTAGATGGGAGCAGGAAGTTAAAAGGGACAGACTGAGTGGACAAACCTGCAGCAAATGCAAATCAGGTTATCCAGTTTGGACCAATTGGAATATTTGCTTAAATAAAAACAGAAAATGCTGGAAATACTCAGGTCAGGCAGCATCTGTGAGGGGAAGATGTGTTTGGTGGTGGGATCACACTGGAGGTGGCAGAAATGGCAGAGGATGATCCGTCGAATGTGGAGGCTGGTGGGGTGAAAGTTGAGGTCAAGGGGAACCCTATCGTGGTTCCGGGAGGGAGGAGGAAGGGGTGAGAGCAGAAGTGCAAAAATAGAATGGACACGGTCAAGGGCTGTGTCAACCACAGTAGAGGGGAATCCTCGGTTGAGAAAAAAGGAAGACATGTCGGAAGCACTGGTATGGAAGGTGGCATCGTCAGAGCAGATGCGACAGAGACAGAGAAACTGGGAGAATGGAATAGAGTCCTTACAGGAAGCGGGGTGGGAGGAAGTGTAGTCCAGGTAGCTGTGGGAGTCAGTGGGCTTGTAGTGAATGTTTGTCAATAGCCTATCCCCAGAGATGGAGACAGAGAAGTCGAGGAAGGGAAGGGAAGAGTCAGAGATGGACCATGTGAAGGTGAGGGAAGGGTGGAAATTGGAAGCAAAGTGAATGAAATTTGCTAGTTCAGGGCGAGAGAAGGAAACGGCACCGATAGTCATCAATGTACTGGAAAAAGGTGAGGGAGGGGACCCGAGTAGGACTGGAACAAAGAATGTTCCACATATCCCATGAAAAGGCAGGTATAGCTGGGACCCATGCAGGTTCCCACCTTTGATTTGGAGGAAGTGAGTGGAGTCAAAGGAGAAGTTGTTCAATGTGAGAACAAGTTCAGCCAGGCAGAGGGTGGTGGTGGATGGGGACTGGTTGGGCCTATTTGCTTAATGGTCAGAGACCAGGAACTGTGAAGGAGCAAAGGGATTTGGGCACAATGCAAGTCAAGATACCAGTATTTTACACTGGTATTTGCCCACTGATCAGGTTTGTGTTGTATACAATGATTGATGTACATTTCTTACAATTCTCATACCTTGATTAAATTAGGTGAGCTATGCTATATGGCAGAGTAGTTTATTATTTGTTTTGGAATTTGGGAGACACTGCCAAGGCCCATCTCTATTTTCCCTGAGGACATTAAGAGTTTTCCCCACTCTTGAAAGGACATTGGTGGCAGTTGGGATTCAGGATAATGCAGTGACTTCATGGTCAATTTCACAACTTGCCATGTTGGGATGACTTCTAGGTTGCTAGTTTGGGTTCATAACCACTAGGCTACTGTACCCTATAGTATAGATTACTCGCCTACAGTGTTGTATAGAGACAAATGCTGCTGTCCATCTGCACAATATAGTATGGAAGTCACCGAACCAGAATAGGAATATGCACAACTTCCTCAAGACCAGATATTTTGCTTATATCTGGAAGATGCATGAGAAATTAATGCTACAGGGTGAAATACTAAGCAAAATTGTTTGACTCCAGGCTGCATCTTGCCCATTCTAAATGCTTAAAAAAAAGCTAAGAGGCAACGGGCGATGCACAAATCCCCATGAGAATGATGGGGCAATTTAGTAGACAACCACCATCACCCCACCCCCGCCAATCCCAGAAAAGTTCAGCTATTTCATATCAGAAGTTAGGAACATATTTAAACAGGTGGAAAGAAAGGGCATGATTACCAGTTAAAATGAACTGGCACTCACTGTACAAAAGTTTAGTTTGCCATGATGCTAGAAAAAGAAAGCCATCAGCATTTCAATTCAAGTTTTCAAACAGCTTAAATTAGACTACAGTATTTAAGTCAAGAGTAGAAAAGTTTTAAAAAAGTTAGACTTTACCAAAAATACTGAATAGCTGGTAACAACAGAGTTCGATGTACTGGGCTGCGAAGCCTCATCGTTTTGTAAAGATGGTCTTTGTAACTGGTCTGGCAACTTCCTAACAGGAACAGAAAAACAGTCAAAACTTCCTTCAGCACTACCCACCTGAATTTTAAGAGCTCCTACATACTTTCTAGACAGCTTTAATCCACTGTTCGAACAAGCTAAGGTACTTACAAAATAGGCTCGTGAACACAGTAATTTATGCTTGGAAAACTACAGGCCAGTCAGCTGTGATGCTTTGCTCTATACCAAAGATTTCCAGCATAATGCTCAAAAATATTTAGTAATGACAAAGCTTAATGATTTTTCTAATCAACAAGATCTCAATTCTTATCTCCACGATGAAAGTTTGTGAAATTGAAAAATTTAGATGAAAGGATAAGACAATTGTGCAGGACATCAAGGTTGGAGTGTAACAAATCAAGTAGTAGCTCCCCCTCCCATTTCATTCTCTTCTGAAGGCACAGACTCCTGGCGAGATATAATTCAGGGGCACCTTAGTGATCATTCTCCATGTGTAATTCTAGATGGAGAGTGTTGGTAGACTTTCGATCATATGGGATCACAGCACAAGTCAGTCAATCAAGCATGGGGATTGTGGTGGAATTTTCCTCCCCAGCACTAATGTCAACTGTAGTTCCCCCACTGCCACCCTGGTTGAAGTCAGTTAACTCACCATAGACCAGGAATTGAACTTAGAAGCTTTGTCTGTATGGCTCAACAAAATGCTGCTGTTTCCAACTGGGTTATCAGTGCTAAAATAGTTATAAAAAGGTTGCACATATTAAAAGGGAAGAAAGGAATTCACAGGTTTGAAGGGGAAAATTAAGACTGGTTTGGTGTGGGGGGGGGGGGGGCGGGGGAGGCCACAGGAAGGGCAATGCAACAAGTCAACAGTGAAAATGCAAGGAATAAATGTGTGTAGAACAGACCATTCAGAGCTTGGGAGGATGAGGGGAAGTTCAGATGAACAAAAATCAGGAAGAAAAATTCTAAAAAGGAGTAGGGAGGGGAAAAGGCGAGACCTTTTAGCAGGCATGGTGATAAAAAGCACATCCAGATAAAGGAACAGCAGTCAAGTTCTGGACTGACTTGCACGTCGGTGAATTGTTTTTCCTTCCTTAACACTTTTGTGCAGCTCCTAACAGGTGCACAAGAAATTCATTGGAGACTGCCTAATGGCAGTCACCTGGTTACAGCCAACCTTCATATTTCTCATATATACTTAGATAAGCACAATTGATTTAAAGATCCCTTTACCACAAAAAAACCCTGCAATTCTACCCTTGTTGCCTCAACTATTCCATTTGTAGGAATCTGAATCCGATCAAGCCAGAAGTGAGTACACAAGAAATGAGGAGTAGGCCATACAGCCACTCCAGCCTGTTCTGCCATTCAATAAGATCATGGCTGATCTTCTGCATGAACTCCACTTTCCCACCCTATCACTCAATTCCCTTAGTGCCCAAAAATTATCGATCTCAGTCTTGAATATACTCACCAACTGAGCATCCACAGCCCTCCAGAGAAGTCCAAAGATTCACACCCTCAGTGAAGAATTTTCTCCTCATCAGTCTTAAATGGCTGACCCTTATTAGGCCATGACCCCTAGTTCTAGACTCTCCAGCCAGGGGAAAACAACTTCTCAGCATTTACCCTGTCAAGCCCTCTTAATTTTATACATTTCATTGAGATCACCCCTCATTCTTCTAAACTCCAGAGAATATAGGCCCATTATACTCAATCTCTCCTTTTAGGACAGCCCTCATTCCAGGAAATCAATCTTGTGAACCTTTGTTGTACACCCTCTAAAGGCAAGTATATACTCTTAGGTAGAGGCCAAAACTTGGGTGTGCAATAGAGGCCAACATACCATTTGCCTTCCTAATTGCTTGCTGTACCTGCATGTTAACTCTGATTTGTGAACAAGGACCCCCAAATCCCTCTGAATACCAACATTTACTAGTCACTCACGTAAAAAATTCTGCTTTTTTATTCTTCCTACCAAAGTACAGGAAACTCTTTATTAACCGGCACCCAAATATCCGGAAATATCTCTTAACCGGCAAAATTCAGGAGTAGGTAACCAGAGTTTTCCTTCATCTCTCTACACTGGATCGTAGCATTATATGGGCCAAGTCTTTGCTGATTGCTCGCTGTAAGATCTGTCACAAGAAGGGAGATGCAGAAAACATGCTGTTGTGTGATGGCTGTGATCGAGGGCACCACACATACTGTTTGAGACCAAAGGTTAAGGTTTGTACATAGTACTTTTTAAATCAAAAAAAGCTGGCTACTCAAAAGAAAATTCTTTAATGTGACCAGGGTTCCTGCACCTGTGGCCGTGCACCAGGGACTCCTGGATCTGTGGCCATGTACGGGGCTCTCGTACCTTGCTAAGTATACCTCTCTGTAATCCGGACTTTTTGATCAACCGGCACCACGCCGGTCCCGGTTAATAAAGAGTTTCCTGTAGATAATTTCACATTTTCCTACATTATACTCCATTTGCCACCTTTTTGCCCAATTACGTAACTGGTCTATATCCCTTTGCACCCTCTTTGTGTCCTCAATGCTTACTTTCCCAACTAGCTTTGCATCGTCAACAAACTTGAATATATTACACTCAGTCCCCTCATCCAAGTTATGGATTGTAAATAGCTGAGGCCCAAGCACTGATCCCTGTGGCACTCCACTAGTAACAACCTGCCAACCCAAAAATGACCAGTCTATTCCTACTCTGTCCATTAACTGATCCTTAATCCATTCTTTTACACTGGTATTTGCCCACTGATCAGGTTTGTGTTGTATACAATGATTGATGTACATTTCTTACAATTCTCATACCTTGATTAAATTAGGTGAGCTATGCTATATGGCATAGTAGTTTATTATTTGTTTTGGAATTTGGGAGACACTGCCAAGGCCCATCTCTATTTTCCCTGAGGACATTAAGAGTTTTCCCCACTCTTGAAAGGACATTGGTGGCAGTTGGGATTCAGGATAATGCAGTGACTTCATGGTCAATTTCACAACTTGCCATGTTGGGATGACTTCTAGGTTGCTAGTTTGGGTTCATAACCACTAGGCTACTGTACCCTATAGTATAGATTACTCGCCTACAGTGTTGTATAGAGACAAATGCTGCTGTCCATCTGCACAATATAGTATGGAAGTCACCGAACCAGAATAGGAATAAGCACAACTTCCTCAAGACCAGATATTTTGCTTATATCTGGAAGATGCATGAGAAATTAATGCTACAGGGTGAAATACTAAGCAAAATTGTTTGACTCCAGGCTGCATCTTGCCCATTCTAAATGCTTAAAAAAAAGCTAAGAGGCAACGGGCGATGCACAAATCCCCATGAGAATGATGGGGCAATTTAGTAGACAACCACCATCACCCCACCCCCGCCAATCCCAGAAAAGTTCAGCTATTTCATATCAGAAGTTAGGAACATATTTAAACAGGTGGAAAGAAAGGGCATGATTACCAGTTAAAATGAACTGGCACTCACTGTACAAAAGTTTAGTTTGCCATGATGCTAGAAAAAGAAAGCCATCAGCATTTCAATTCAAGTTTTCAAACAGCTTAAATTAGACTACAGTATTTAAGTCAAGAGTAGAAAAGTTTTAAAAAAGTTAGACTTTACCAAAAATACTGAATAGCTGGTAACAACAGAGTTCGATGTACTGGGCTGCGAAGCCTCATCGTTTTGTAAAGATGGTCTTTGTAACTGGTCTGGCAACTTGCTTGCCTTTGGAGCCTAACAGGAACAGAAAAACAGTCAAAACTTCCTTCAGCACTACCCACCTGAATTTTAAGAGCTCCTACATACTTTCTAGACAGCTTTAATCCACTGTTCGAACAAGCTAAGGTACTTACAAAATAGGCTCGTGAACACAGTAATTTATGCTTGGAAAACTACAGGCCAGTCAGCTGTGATGCTTTGCTCTATACCAAAGATTTCCAGCATAATGCTCAAAAATATTTAGTAATGACAAAGCTTAATGATTTTTCTAATCAACAAGATCTCAATTCTTATCTCCACGATGAAAGTTTGTGAAATTGAAAAATTTAGATGAAAGGATAAGACAATTGTGCAGGACATCAAGGTTGGAGTGTAACAAATCAAGTAGTAGCTCCCCCTCCCATTTCATTCTCTTCTGAAGGCACAGACTCCTGGCGAGATATAATTCAGGGGCACCTTAGTGATCATTCTCCATGTGTAATTCTAGATGGAGAGTGTTGGTAGACTTTCGATCATATGGGATCACAGCACAAGTCAGTCAATCAAGCATGGGGATTGTGGTGGAATTTTCCTCCCCAGCACTAATGTCAACTGTAGTTCCCCCACTGCCACCCTGGTTGAAGTCAGTTAACTCACCATAGACCAGGAATTGAACTTAGAAGCTTTGTCTGTATGGCTCAACAAAATGCTGCTGTTTCCAACTGGGTTATCAGTGCTAAAATAGTTATAAAAAGGTTGCACATATTAAAAGGGAAGAAAGGAATTCACAGGTTTGAAGGGGAAAATTAAGACTGGTTTGGTGTGGGGGGGGGGGGGGGGGGGGGGGGGAGGCCACAGGAAGGGCAATGCAACAAGTCAACAGTGAAAATGCAAGGAATAAATGTGTGTAGAACAGACCATTCAGAGCTTGGGAGGATGAGGGGAAGTTCAGATGAACAAAAATCAGGAAGAAAAATTCTAAAAAGGAGTAGGGAGGGGAAAAGGCGAGACCTTTTAGCAGGCATGGTGATAAAAAGCACATCCAGATAAAGGAACAGCAGTCAAGTTCTGGACTGACTTGCACGTCGGTGAATTGTTTTTCCTTCCTTAACACTTTTGTGCAGCTCCTAACAGGTGCACAAGAAATTCATTGGAGACTGCCTAATGGCAGTCACCTGGTTACAGCCAACCTTCATATTTCTCATATATACTTAGATAAGCACAATTGATTTAAAGATCCCTTTACCACAAAAAAACCCTGCAATTCTACCCTTGTTGCCTCAACTATTCCATTTGTAGGAATCTGAATCCGATCAAGCCAGAAGTGAGTACACAAGAAATGAGGAGTAGGCCATACAGCCACTCCAGCCTGTTCTGCCATTCAATAAGATCATGGCTGATCTTCTGCATGAACTCCACTTTCCCACCCTATCACTCAATTCCCTTAGTGCCCAAAAATTATCGATCTCAGTCTTGAATATACTCACCAACTGAGCATCCACAGCCCTCCAGAGAAGTCCAAAGATTCACACCCTCAGTGAAGAATTTTCTCCTCATCAGTCTTAAATGGCTGACCCTTATTAGGCCATGACCCCTAGTTCTAGACTCTCCAGCCAGGGGAAAACAACTTCTCAGCATTTACCCTGTCAAGCCCTCTTAATTTTATACATTTCATTGAGATCACCCCTCATTCTTCTAAACTCCAGAGAATATAGGCCCATTATACTCAATCTCTCCTTTTAGGACAGCCCTCATTCCAGGAAATCAATCTTGTGAACCTTTGTTGTACACCCTCTAAAGGCAAGTATATACTCTTAGGTAGAGGCCAAAACTTGGGTGTGCAATAGAGGCCAACATACCATTTGCCTTCCTAATTGCTTGCTGTACCTGCATGTTAACTCTGATTTGTGAACAAGGACCCCCAAATCCCTCTGAATACCAACATTTACTAGTCACTCACGTAAAAAATTCTGCTTTTTTATTCTTCCTACCAAAGTACAGGAAACTCTTTATTAACCGGCACCCAAATATCCGGAAATATCTCTTAACCGGCAAAATTCAGGAGTAGGTAACCAGAGTTTTCCTTCATCTCTCTACACTGGATCGTAGCATTATATGGGCCAAGTCTTTGCTGATTGCTCGCTGTAAGATCTGTCACAAGAAGGGAGATGCAGAAAACATGCTGTTGTGTGATGGCTGTGATCGAGGGCACCACACATACTGTTTGAGACCAAAGGTTAAGGTTTGTACATAGTACTTTTTAAATCAAAAAAAGCTGGCTACTCAAAAGAAAATTCTTTAATGTGACCAGGGTTCCTGCACCTGTGGCCGTGCACCAGGGACTCCTGGATCTGTGGCCATGTACGGGGCTCTCGTACCTTGCTAAGTATACCTCTCTGTAATCCGGACTTTTTGATCAACCGGCACCACGCCGGTCCCGGTTAATAAAGAGTTTCCTGTAGATAATTTCACATTTTCCTACATTATACTCCATTTGCCACCTTTTTGCCCAATTACGTAACTGGTCTATATCCCTTTGCACCCTCTTTGTGTCCTCAATGCTTACTTTCCCAACTAGCTTTGCATCGTCAACAAACTTGAATATATTACACTCAGTCCCCTCATCCAAGTTATGGATTGTAAATAGCTGAGGCCCAAGCACTGATCCCTGTGGCACTCCACTAGTAACAACCTGCCAACCCAAAAATGACCAGTCTATTCCTACTCTGTCCATTAACTGATCCTTAATCCATTCTTTTACACTGGTATTTGCCCACTGATCAGGTTTGTGTTGTATACAATGATTGATGTACATTTCTTACAATTCTCATACCTTGATTAAATTAGGTGAGCTATGCTATATGGCATAGTAGTTTATTATTTGTTTTGGAATTTGGGAGACACTGCCAAGGCCCATCTCTATTTTCCCTGAGGACATTAAGAGTTTTCCCCACTCTTGAAAGGACATTGGTGGCAGTTGGGATTCAGGATAATGCAGTGACTTCATGGTCAATTTCACAACTTGCCATGTTGGGATGACTTCTAGGTTGCTAGTTTGGGTTCATAACCACTAGGCTACTGTACCCTATAGTATAGATTACTCGCCTACAGTGTTGTATAGAGACAAATGCTGCTGTCCATCTGCACAATATAGTATGGAAGTCACCGAACCAGAATAGGAATATGCACAACTTCCTCAAGACCAGATATTTTGCTTATATCTGGAAGATGCATGAGAAATTAATGCTACAGGGTGAAATACTAAGCAAAATTGTTTGACTCCAGGCTGCATCTTGCCCATTCTAAATGCTTAAAAAAAAGCTAAGAGGCAACGGGCGATGCACAAATCCCCATGAGAATGATGGGGCAATTTAGTAGACAACCACCATCACCCCACCCCCGCCAATCCCAGAAAAGTTCAGCTATTTCATATCAGAAGTTAGGAACATATTTAAACAGGTGGAAAGAAAGGGCATGATTACCAGTTAAAATGAACTGGCACTCACTGTACAAAAGTTTAGTTTGCCATGATGCTAGAAAAAGAAAGCCATCAGCATTTCAATTCAAGTTTTCAAACAGCTTAAATTAGACTACAGTATTTAAGTCAAGAGTAGAAAAGTTTTAAAAAAGTTAGACTTTACCAAAAATACTGAATAGCTGGAAACAACAGAGTTCGATGTACTGGGCTGCGAAGCCTCATCGTTTTGTAAAGATGGTCTTTGTAACTGGTCTGGCAACTTGCTTGCCTTTGGAGCCTAACAGGAACAGAAAAACAGTCAAAACTTCCTTCAGCACTACCCACCTGAATTTTAAGAGCTCCTACATACTTTCTAGACAGCTTTAATCCACTGTTCGAACAAGCTAAGGTACTTACAAAATAGGCTCGTGAACACAGTAATTTATGCTTGGAAAACTACAGGCCAGTCAGCTGTGATGCTTTGCTCTATACCAAAGATTTCCAGCATAATGCTCAAAAATATTTAGTAATGACAAAGCTTAATGATTTTTCTAATCAACAAGATCTCAATTCTTATCTCCACGATGAAAGTTTGTGAAATTGAAAAATTTAGATGAAAGGATAAGACAATTGTGCAGGACATCAAGGTTGGAGTGTAACAAATCAAGTAGTAGCTCCCCCTCCCATTTCATTCTCTTCTGAAGGCACAGACTCCTGGCGAGATATAATTCAGGGGCACCTTAGTGATCATTCTCCATGTGTAATTCTAGATGGAGAGTGTTGGTAGACTTTCGATCATATGGGATCACAGCACAAGTCAGTCAATCAAGCATGGGGATTGTGGTGGAATTTTCCTCCCCAGCACTAATGTCAACTGTAGTTCCCCCACTGCCACCCTGGTTGAAGTCAGTTAACTCACCATAGACCAGGAATTGAACTTAGAAGCTTTGTCTGTATGGCTCAACAAAATGCTGCTGTTTCCAACTGGGTTATCAGTGCTAAAATAGTTATAAAAAGGTTGCACATATTAAAAGGGAAGAAAGGAATTCACAGGTTTGAAGGGGAAAATTAAGACTGGTTTGGTGTGGGGGGGGGGGGGGGGGGGGGCCACAGGAAGGGCAATGCAACAAGTCAACAGTGAAAATGCAAGGAATAAATGTGTGTAGAACAGACCATTCAGAGCTTGGGAGGATGAGGGGAAGTTCAGATGAACAAAAATCAGGAAGAAAAATTCTAAAAAGGAGTAGGGAGGGGAAAAGGCGAGACCTTTTAGCAGGCATGGTGATAAAAAGCACATCCAGATAAAGGAACAGCAGTCAAGTTCTGGACTGACTTGCACGTCGGTGAATTGTTTTTCCTTCCTTAACACTTTTGTGCAGCTCCTAACAGGTGCACAAGAAATTCATTGGAGACTGCCTAATGGCAGTCACCTGGTTACAGCCAACCTTCATATTTCTCATATATACTTAGATAAGCACAATTGATTTAAAGATCCCTTTACCACAAAAAACCCTGCAATTCTACCCTTGTTGCCTCAACTATTCCATTTGTAGGAATCTGAATCCGATCAAGCCAGAAGTGAGTACACAAGAAATGAGGAGTAGGCCATACAGCCACTCGAGCCTGTTCTGCCATTCAATAAGATCATGGCTGATCTTCTGCATGAACTCCACTTTCCCACCCTATCACTCAATTCCCTTAGTGCCCAAAAATTATCGATCTCAGTCTTGAATATACTCACCAACTGAGCATCCACAGCCCTCCAGAGAAGTCCAAAGATTCACACCCTCAGTGAAGAATTTTCTCCTCATCAGTCTTAAATGGCTGACCCTTATTAGGCCATGACCCCTAGTTCTAGACTCTCCAGCCAGGGGAAAACAACTTCTCAGCATTTACCCTGTCAAGCCCTCTTAATTTTATACATTTCATTGAGATCACCCCTCATTCTTCTAAACTCCAGAGAATATAGGCCCATTATACTCAATCTCTCCTTTTAGGACAGCCCTCATTCCAGGAAATCAATCTTGTGAACCTTTGTTGTACACCCTCTAAAGGCAAGTATATACTCTTAGGTAGAGGCCAAAACTTGGGTGTGCAATAGAGGCCAACATACCATTTGCCTTCCTAATTGCTTGCTGTACCTGCATGTTAACTCTGATTTGTGAACAAGGACCCCCAAATCCCTCTGAATACCAACATTTACTAGTCACTCACGTAAAAAATTCTGCTTTTTTATTCTTCCTACCAAAGTACAGGAAACTCTTTATTAACCGGCACCCAAATATCCGGAAATATCTCTTAACCGGCAAAATTCAGGAGTAGGTAACCAGAGTTTTCCTTCATCTCTCTACACTGGATCGTAGCATTATATGGGCCAAGTCTTTGCTGATTACTCGCTGTAAGATCTGTCACAAGAAGGGAGATGCAGAAAACATGCTGTTGTGTGATGGCTGTGATCGAGGGCACCACACATACTGTTTGAGACCAAAGGTTAAGGTTTGTACATAGTACTTTTTAAATCAAAAAAAGCTGGCTACTCAAAAGAAAATTCTTTAATGTGACCAGGGTTCCTGCACCTGTGGCCGTGCACCAGGGACTCCTGGATCTGTGGCCATGTACGGGGCTCTCGTACCTTGCTAAGTATACCTCTCTGTAATCCGGACTTTTTGATCAACCGGCACCACGCCGGTCCCGGTTAATAAAGAGTTTCCTGTAGATAATTTCACATTTTCCTACATTATACTCCATTTGCCACCTTTTTGCCCAATTACGTAACTGGTCTATATCCCTTTGCACCCTCTTTGTGTCCTCAATGCTTACTTTCCCAACTAGCTTTGCATAGTCAACAAACTTGAATATATTACACTCAGTCCCCTCATCCAAGTTATGGATTGTAAATAGCTGAGGCCCAAGCACTGATCCCTGTGGCACTCCACTAGTAACAACCTGCCAACCCAAAAATGACCAGTCTATTCCTACTCTGTCCATTAACTGATCCTTAATCCATTCTTTTACACTGGTATTTGCCCACTGATCAGGTTTGTGTTGTATACAATGATTGATGTACATTTCTTACAATTCTCATACCTTGATTAAATTAGGTGAGCTATGCTATATGGCATAGTAGTTTATTATTTGTTTTGGAATTTGGGAGACACTGCCAAGGCCCATCTCTATTTTCCCTGAGGACATTAAGAGTTTTCCCCACTCTTGAAAGGACATTGGTGGCAGTTGGGATTCAGGATAATGCAGTGACTTCATGGTCAATTTCACAACTTGCCATGTTGGGATGACTTCTAGGTTGCTAGTTTGGGTTCATAACCACTAGGCTACTGTACCCTATAGTATAGATTACTCGCCTACAGTGTTGTATAGAGACAAATGCTGCTGTCCATCTGCACAATATAGTATGGAAGTCACCGAACCAGAATAGGAATATGCACAACTTCCTCAAGACCAGATATTTTGCTTATATCTGGAAGATGCATGAGAAATTAATGCTACAGGGTGAAATACTAAGCAAAATTGTTTGACTCCAGGCTGCATCTTGCCCATTCTAAATGCTTAAAAAAAAGCTAAGAGGCAACGGGCGATGCACAAATCCCCATGAGAATGATGGGGCAATTTAGTAGACAACCACCATCACCCCACCCCCGCCAATCCCAGAAAAGTTCAGCTATTTCATATCAGAAGTTAGGAACATATTTAAACAGGTGGAAAGAAAGGGCATGATTACCAGTTAAAATGAACTGGCACTCACTGTACAAAAGTTTAGTTTGCCATGATGCTAGAAAAGAAAGCCATCAGCATTTCAATTCAAGTTTTCAAACAGCTTAAATTAGACTACAGTATTTAAGTCAAGAGTAGAAAAGTTTTAAAAAAGTTAGACTTTACCAAAAATACTGAATAGCTGGAAACAACAGAGTTCGATGTACTGGGCTGCGAAGCCTCATCGTTTTGTAAAGATGGTCTTTGTAACTGGTCTGGCAACTTGCTTGCCTTTGGAGCCTAACAGGAACAGAAAAACAGTCAAAACTTCCTTCAGCACTACCCACCTGAATTTTAAGAGCTCCTACATACTTTCTAGACAGCTTTAATCCACTGTTCGAACAAGCTAAGGTACTTACAAAATAGGCTCGTGAACACAGTAATTTATGCTTGGAAAACTACAGGCCAGTCAGCTGTGATGCTTTGCTCTATACCAAAGATTTCCAGCATAATGCTCAAAAATATTTAGTAATGACAAAGCTTAATGATTTTTCTAATCAACAAGATCTCAATTCTTATCTCCACGATGAAAGTTTGTGAAATTGAAAAATTTAGATGAAAGGATAAGACAATTGTGCAGGACATCAAGGTTGGAGTGTAACAAATCAAGTAGTAGCTCCCCCTCCCATTTCATTCTCTTCTGAAGGCACAGACTCCTGGCGAGATATAATTCAGGGGCACCTTAGTGATCATTCTCCATGTGTAATTCTAGATGGAGAGTGTTGGTAGACTTTCGATCATATGGGATCACAGCACAAGTCAGTCAATCAAGCATGGGGATTGTGGTGGAATTTTCCTCCCCAGCACTAATGTCAACTGTAGTTCCCCCACTGCCACCCTGGTTGAAGTCAGTTAACTCACCATAGACCAGGAATTGAACTTAGAAGCTTTGTCTGTATGGCTCAACAAAATGCTGCTGTTTCCAACTGGGTTATCAGTGCTAAAATAGTTATAAAAAGGTTGCACATATTAAAAGGGAAGAAAGGAATTCACAGGTTTGAAGGGGAAAATTAAGACTGGTTTGGTGTGGGGGGGGGGGGGGGGGGGGCCACAGGAAGGGCAATGCAACAAGTCAACAGTGAAAATGCAAGGAATAAATGTGTGTAGAACAGACCATTCAGAGCTTGGGAGGATGAGGGGAAGTTCAGATGAACAAAAATCAGGAAGAAAAATTCTAAAAAGGAGTAGGGAGGGGAAAAGGCGAGACCTTTTAGCAGGCATGGTGATAAAAAGCACATCCAGATAAAGGAACAGCAGTCAAGTTCTGGACTGACTTGCACGTCGGTGAATTGTTTTTCCTTCCTTAACACTTTTGTGCAGCTCCTAACAGGTGCACAAGAAATTCATTGGAGACTGCCTAATGGCAGTCACCTGGTTACAGCCAACCTTCATATTTCTCATATATACTTAGATAAGCACAATTGATTTAAAGATCCCTTTACCACAAAAAAACCCTGCAATTCTACCCTTGTTGCCTCAACTATTCCATTTGTAGGAATCTGAATCCGATCAAGCCAGAAGTGAGTACACAAGAAATGAGGAGTAGGCCATACAGCCACTCGAGCCTGTTCTGCCATTCAATAAGATCATGGCTGATCTTCTGCATGAACTCCACTTTCCCACCCTATCACTCAATTCCTTAGTGCCCAAAAATTATCGATCTCAGTCTTGAATATACTCACCAACTGAGCATCCACAGCCCTCCAGAGAAGTCCAAAGATTCACACCCTCAGTGAAGAATTTTCTCCTCATCAGTCTTAAATGGCTGACCCTTATTAGGCCATGACCCCTAGTTCTAGACTCTCCAGCCAGGGGAAAACAACTTCTCAGCATTTACCCTGTCAAGCCCTCTTAATTTTATACATTTCATTGAGATCACCCCTCATTCTTCTAAACTCCAGAGAATATAGGCCCATTATACTCAATCTCTCCTTTTAGGACAGCCCTCATTCCAGGAAATCAATCTTGTGAACCTTTGTTGTACACCCTCTAAAGGCAAGTATATACTCTTAGGTAGAGGCCAAAACTTGGGTGTGCAATAGAGGCCAACATACCATTTGCCTTCCTAATTGCTTGCTGTACCTGCATGTTAACTCTGATTTGTGAACAAGGACCCCCAAATCCCTCTGAATACCAACATTTACTAGTCACTCACGTAAAAAATTCTGCTTTTTTATTCTTCCTACCAAAGTACAGGAAACTCTTTATTAACCGGCACCCAAATATCCGGAAATATCTCTTAACCGGCAAAATTCAGGAGTAGGTAACCAGAGTTTTCCTTCATCTCTCTACACTGGATCGTAGCATTATATGGGCCAAGTCTTTGCTGATTACTCGCTGTAAGATCTGTCACAAGAAGGGAGATGCAGAAAACATGCTGTTGTGTGATGGCTGTGATCGAGGGCACCACACATACTGTTTGAGACCAAAGGTTAAGGTTTGTACATAGTACTTTTTAAATCAAAAAAAGCTGGCTACTCAAAGAAAATTCTTTAATGTGACCAGGGTTCCTGCACCTGTGGCCGTGCACCAGGGACTCCTGGATCTGTGGCCATGTACGGGGCTCTCGTACCTTGCTAAGTATACCTCTCTGTAATCCGGACTTTTTGATCAACCGGCACCACGCCGGGTCCCGGTTAATAAAGAGTTTCCTGTAGATAATTTCACATTTTCCTACATTATACTCCATTTGCCACCTTTTTGCCAATTACGTAACTGGTCTATATCCCTTTGCACCCTCTTTGTGTCCTCAATGCTTACTTTCCCAACTAGCTTTGCATCGTCAACAAACTTGAATATATTACACTCAGTCCCCTCATCCAAGTTATGGATTGTAAATAGCTGAGGCCCAAGCACTGATCCCTGTGGCACTCCACTAGTAACAACCTGCCAACCCAAAAATGACCAGTCTATTCTACTCTGTCCATTAACTGATCCTTAATCCATTCTTTTACACTGGTATTTGCCCACTGATCAGGTTTGTGTTGTATACAATGATTGATGTACATTTCTTACAATTCTCATACCTTGATTAAATTAGGTGAGCTATGCTATATGGCATAGTAGTTTATTATTTGTTTTGAATTTGGGAGACACTGCCAAGGCCCATCTCTATTTTCCCTGAGGACATTAAGAGTTTTCCCCACTCTTGAAAGGACATTGGTGGCAGTTGGGATTCAGGATAATGCAGTGACTTCATGGTCAATTTCACAACTTGCCATGTTGGGATGACTTCTAGGTTGCTAGTTTGGGTTCATAACCACTAGGCTACTGTACCCTATAGTATAGATTACTCGCCTACAGTGTTGTATAGAGGACAAATGCTGCTGTCCATCTGCACAATATAGTATGGAAGTCACCGAACCAGAATAGGAATATGCACAACTTCCTCAAGACCAGATATTTTGCTTATATCTGGAAGATGCATGAGAAATTAATGCTACAGGGTGAAATACTAAGCAAAATTGTTTGACTCCAGGCTGCATCTTGCCCATTCTAAATGCTTAAAAAAAAGCTAAGAGGCAACGGGCGATGCACAAATCCCCATGAGAATGATGGGCAATTTAGTAGACAACCACCATCACCCCACCCCCGCCAATCCCAGAAAAGTTCAGCTATTTCATATCAGAAGTTAGGAACATATTTAAACAGGTGGAAAGAAAGGGCATGATTACCAGTTAAAATGAACTGGCACTCACTGTACAAAAGTTTAGTTTGCCATGATGCTAGAAAAAGAAAGCCATCAGCATTTCAATTCAAGTTTTCAAACAGCTTAAATTAGACTACAGTATTTAAGTCAAGAGTAGAAAAGTTTTAAAAAAGTTAGACTTTACCAAAAATACTGAATAGCTGGAAACAACAGAGTTCGATGTACTGGGCTGCGAAGCCTCATCGTTTTGTAAAGATGGTCTTTGTAACTGGTCTGGCAACTTGCTTGCCTTTGGAGCCTAACAGGAACAGAAAAACAGTCAAAACTTCCTTCAGCACTACCCACCTGAATTTTAAGAGCTCCTACATACTTTCTAGACAGCTTTAATCCACTGTTCGAACAAGCTAAGGTACTTACAAAATAGGCTCGTGAACACAGTAATTTATGCTTGGAAAACTACAGGCCAGTCAGCTGTGATGCTTTGCTCTATACCAAAGATTTCCAGCATAATGCTCAAAAATATTTAGTAATGACAAAGCTTAATGATTTTTCTAATCAACAAGATCTCAATTCTTATCTCCACGATGAAAGTTTGTGAAATTGAAAAATTTAGATGAAAGGATAAGACAATTGTGCAGGACATCAAGGTTGGAGTGTAACAAATCAAGTAGTAGCTCCCCCTCCCATTTCATTCTCTTCTGAAGGCACAGACTCCTGGCGAGATATAATTCAGGGGCACCTTAGTGATCATTCTCCATGTGTAATTCTAGATGGAGAGTGTTGGTAGACTTTCGATCATATGGGATCACAGCACAAGTCAGTCAATCAAGCATGGGGATTGTGGTGGAATTTTCCTCCCCAGCACTAATGTCAACTGTAGTTCCCCCACTGCCACCCTGGTTGAAGTCAGTTAACTCACCATAGACCAGGAAATTGAACTTAGAAGCTTTGTCTGTATGGCTCAACAAAATGCTGCTGTTTCCAACTGGGTTATCAGTGCTAAAATAGTTATAAAAAGGTTGCACATATTAAAAGGGAAGAAAGGAATTCACAGGTTTGAAGGGGAAAATTAAGACTGGTTTGGTGTGGGGGGGGGGGGGGGGCCACAGGAAGGGCAATGCAACAAGTCAACAGTGAAATGCAAGGAATAAATGTGTGTAGAACAGACCATTCAGAGCTTGGGAGGATGAGGGGAAGTTCAGATGAACAAAAATCAGGAAGAAAAATTCTAAAAAGGAGTAGGGAGGGGAAAAGGCGAGACCTTTTAGCAGGCATGGTGATAAAAAGCACATCCAGATAAAGGAACAGCAGTCAAGTTCTGGACTGACTTGCACGTCGGTGAATTGTTTTTCCTTCCTTAACACTTTTGTGCAGCTCCTAACAGGTGCACAAGAAATTCATTGGAGACTGCCTAATGGCAGTCACCTGGTTACAGCCAACCTTCATATTTCTCATATATACTTAGATAAGCACAATTGATTTAAAGATCCCTTTACCACAAAAAAACCCTGCAATTCTACCCTTGTTGCCTCAACTATTCCATTTGTAGGAATCTGAATCCGATCAAGCAGAAGTGAGTACACAAGAAATGAGGAGTAGGCCATACAGCCACTCGAGCCTGTTCTGCCATTCAATAAGATCATGGCTGATCTTCTGCATGAACTCCACTTTCCCACCCTATCACTCAATTCCCTTAGTGCCCAAAAATTATCGATCTCAGTCTTGAATATACTCACCAACTGAGCATCCACAGCCCTCCAGAGAAGTCCAAAGATTCACACCCTCAGTGAAGAATTTTCTCCTCATCAGTCTTAAATGGCTGACCCTTATTAGGCCATGACCCCTAGTTCTAGACTCTCCAGCCAGGGGAAAACAACTTCTCAGCATTTACCCTGTCAAGCCCTCTTAATTTTATACATTTCATTGAGATCACCCCTCATTCTTCTAAACTCCAGAGAATATAGGCCCATTATACTCAATCTCTCCTTTTAGGACAGCCCTCATTCCAGGAAATCAATCTTGTGAACCTTTGTTGTACACCCTCTAAAGGCAAGTATATACTCTTAGGAAGAGGCCAAAACTTGGGTGTGCAATAGAGGCCAACATACCATTTGCCTTCCTAATTGCTTGCTGTACCTGCATGTTAACTCTGATTTGTGAACAAGGACCCCCAAATCCCTCTGAATACCAACATTTACTAGTCACTCACGTAAAAAATTCTGCTTTTTTATTCTTCCTACCAAAGTACAGGAAACTCTTTATTAACCGGCACCCAAATATCCGGAAATATCTCTTAACCGGCAAAATTCAGGAGTAGGTAACCAGAGTTTTCCTTCATCTCTCTACACTGGATCGTAGCATTATATGGGCCAAGTCTTTGCTGATTACTCGCTGTAAGATCTGTCACAAGAAGGGAGATGCAGAAAACATGCTGTTGTGTGATGGCTGTGATCGAGGGCACCACACATACTGTTTGAGACCAAAGGTTAAGGTTTGTACATAGTACTTTTTAAATCAAAAAAAGCTGGCTACTCAAAAGAAAATTCTTTAATGTGACCAGGGTTCCTGCACCTGTGGCCGTGCACCAGGGACTCCTGGATCTGTGGCCATGTACGGGGCTCTCGTACCTTGCTAAGTATACCTCTCTGTAATCCGGACTTTTTGATCAACCGGCACCACGCCGGTCCCGGTTAATAAAGAGTTTCCTGTAGATAATTTCACATTTTCCTACATTATACTCCATTTGCCACCTTTTTGCCCAATTACGTAACTGGTCTATATCCCTTTGCACCCTCTTTGTGTCCTCAATGCTTACTTTCCCAACTAGCTTTGCATCGTCAACAAACTTGAATATATTACACTCAGTCCCCTCATCCAAGTTATGGATTGTAAATAGCTGAGGCCCAAGCACTGATCCCTGTGGCACTCCACTAGTAACAACCTGCCAACCCAAAAATGACCAGTCTATTCCTACTCTGTCCATTAACTGATCTTAATCCATTCTTTTACACTGGTATTTGCCCACTGATCAGGTTTGTGTTGTATACAATGATTGATGTACATTTCTTACAATTCTCATACCTTGATTAAATTAGGTGAGCTATGCTATATGGCATAGTAGTTTATTATGTGTTTTGGAATTTGGGAGACACTGCCAAGGCCCATCTCTATTTTCCCTGAGGACATTAAGAGTTTTCCCCACTCTTGAAAGGACATTGGTGGCAGTTGGGATTCAGGATAATGCAGTGACTTCATGGTCAATTTCACAACTTGCCATGTTGGGATGACTTCTAGGTTGCTAGTTTGGGTTCATAACCACTAGGCTACTGTACCCTATAGTATAGATTACTCGCCTACAGTGTTGTATAGAGACAAATGCTGCTGTCCATCTGCACAATATAGTATGGAAGTCACCGAACCAGAATAGGAATATGCACAACTTCCTCAAGACCAGATATTTTGCTTATATCTGGAAGATGCATGGGAAATTAATGCTACAGGGTGAAATACTAAGCAAAATTGTTTGACTCCAGGCTGCATCTTGCCCATTCTAAATGCTTAAAAAAAAGCTAAGAGGCAACGGGCGATGCACAAATCCCCATGAGAATGATGGGGCAATTTAGTAGACAACCACCATCACCCCACCCCTGCCAATCCCAGAAAAGTTCAGCTATTTCATATCAGAAGTTAGGAACATATTTAAACAGGTGGAAAGAAAGGGCATGATTACCAGTTAAAATGAACTGGCACTCACTGTACAAAAGTTTAGTTTGCCATGATGCTAGAAAAAGAAAGCCATCAGCATTTCAATTCAAGTTTTCAAACAGCTTAAATTAGACTACAGTATTTAAGTCAAGAGTAGAAAAGTTTTAAAAAAGTTAGACTTTACCAAAAATTCTGAATAGCTGGTAACAACAGAGTTCGATGTACTGGGCTACAAAGCCTCATCGTCTTGTAAAGATGGTCTTTGTAACTGGTCTGGCAACTTGCTTGCCTTTGGAGCCTAACAGGAACAGAAAAACAGTCAAAACTTCCTTCAGCACTACCCACCTGAATTTTAAGAGCTCCTACATACTTTCTAGACAGCTTTAATCCACTGTTCGAACAAGCTAAGGTACTTACAAAATAGGCTCGTGAACACAGTAATTTATGCTTGGAAAACTACAGGCCAGTCAGCTGTGATGCTTTGCTCTATACCAAAGATTTCCAGCATAATGCTCAAAAATATTTAGTAATGACAAAGCTTAATGATTTTTCTAATCAACAAGATCTCAATTCTTATCTCCACGATGAAAGTTTGTGAAATTGAAAAATTTAGATGAAAGGATAAGACAATTGTGCAGGACATCAAGGTTGGAGCGGCGATTCACCAGGCTGATACCAGGAATGGCGGGATTGACCTATGAGGAGAGACTATGTCGTTTAGGGATGTACACACTGGAGTTCAGAAGATTGAGAGGGGACCTCATAGAAGTGTATAAAATTCTGACAGGTCTAGACAGACTAGATGCAGAAGGAATGTTTCCCTTGGCGGGTGAGAACAGAACTAGAGGACATAATTTAAGGATAAGGGCTAAACCATTTAGGACAGAAATGAGGGGGAATTTCTTCACTCAGAGGGTGGTGAACCTGTGGAACTCATTGCCACAGAGGGCAGTGTACGCCAGCTCATTAAATATATTTAAGAGGGAATTAGATATATTTCTACAGGCAAAAGGGGTTAAGGGTTACGGAGAGAAGGCGGGGACGGGATACTGAATTGGAGGATCAGCCATGATCTCATTAAATGGCGGAGCAGGCTCGAAGGGCCGGATGGCCTACTCCTGCTCCTATCTTCTATGTATCTATGTATCTATGGAGTGTAACAAATCAAGTAGTAGCTCCCCCTCCCATTTCATTCTCTTCTGAAGGCACAGACTCCTGGCGAGATATAATTCAGGGGCACCTTAGTGATCATTCTCCATGTGTAATTCTAGATGGAGAGTGTTGGTAGACTTTCGATCATATGGGATCACAGCACAAGTCAGTCAATCAAGCATGGGGATTGTGGTGGAATTTTCCTCCCCAGCACTAATGTCAACTGTAGTTCCCCCACTGCCACCCTGGTTGAAGTCAGTTAACTCACCATAGACCAGGAATTGAACTTAGAAGCTTTGTCTGTATGGCTCAACAAAATGCTGCTGTTTCCAACTGGGTTATCAGTGCTAAAATAGTTATAAAAAGGTTGCACATATTAAAAGGGAAGAAAGGAATTCACAGGTTTGAAGGGGAAAATTAAGACTGGTTTGGTGTGGGGGGGGGGGGGGGGGGTGGGGGCCACAGGAAGGGCAATGCAACAAGTCAACAGTGAAAATGCAAGGAATAAATGTGTGTAGAACAGACCATTCAGAGCTTGGGAGGATGAGGGGAAGTTCAGATGAACAAAAATCAGGAAGAAAAATTCTAAAAAGGAGTAGGGAGGGGAAAAGGCGAGACCTTTTAGCAGGCATGGTGATAAAAAGCACATCCAGATAAAGGAACAGCAGTCAAGTTCTGGACTGACTTGCACGTCGGTGAATTGTTTTTCCTTCCTTAACACTTTTGTGCAGCTCCTAACAGGTGCACAAGAAATTCATTGGAGACTGCCTAATGGCAGTCACCTGGTTACAGCCAACCTTCATATTTCTCATATATACTTAGATAAGCACAATTGATTTAAAGATCCCTTTACCACAAAAAAACCCTGCAATTCTACCCTTGTTGCCTCAGCTATTCCATTTGTAGGAATCTGAATCCGATCAAGCCAGAAGTGAGTACACAAGAAATGAGGAGTAGGCCATACAGCCACTCGAGCCTGTTCTGCCATTCAATAAGATCATGGCTGATCTTCTGCATGAACTCCACTTTCCCACCCTATCACTCAATTCCCTTAGTGCCCAAAAATTATCGATCTCAGTCTTGAATATACTCACCAACTGAGCATCCACAGCCCTCCAGAGAAGTCCAAAGATTCACACCCTCAGTGAAGAATTTTCTCCTCATCAGTCTTAAATGGCTGACCCTTATTAGGCCATGACCCCTAGTTCTAGACTCTCCAGCCAGGGGAAAACAACTTCTCAGCATTTACCCTGTCAAGCCCTCTTAATTTTATACATTTCATTGAGATCACCCCTCATTCTTCTAAACTCCAGAGAATATAGGCCCATTATACTCAATCTCTCCTTTTAGGACAGCCCTCATTCCAGGAAATCAATCTTGTGAACCTTTGTTGTACACCCTCTAAAGGCAAGTATATACTCTTAGGTAGAGGCCAAAACTTGGGTGTGCAATAGAGGCCAACATACCATTTGCCTTCCTAATTGCTTGCTGTACCTGCATGTTAACTCTGATTTGTGAACAAGGACCCCCAAATCCCTCTGAATACCAACATTTACTAGTCACTCACGTAAAAAATTCTGCTTTTTTATTCTTCCTACCAAAGTACAGGAAACTCTTTATTAACCGGCATCCAAATATCCGGAAATATCTCTTAACTGGCAAAATTCAGGAGTAGGTAACCAGAGTTTTCCTTCATCTCTCTACACTGGATCGTAGCATTATATGGGCCAAGTCTTTGCTGATTGCTCGCTGTAAGATCTGTCACAAGAAGGGAGATGCAGAAAACATGCTGTTGTGTGATGGCTGTGATCGAGGGCACCACACATACTGTTTGAGACCAAAGGTTAAGGTTTGTACATAGTACTTTTTAAATCAAAAAAAGCTGGCTACTCAAAAGAAAATTCTTTAATGTGACCAGGGTTCCTGCACCTGTGGCCGTGCACCAGGGACTCCTGGATCTGTGGCCATGTACGGGGCTCTCGTACCTTGCTAAGTATACCTCTCTGTAATCCGGACTTTTTGATCAACCGGCACCACGCCGGTCCCGGTTAATAAAGAGTTTCCTGTAGATAATTTCACATTTTCCTACATTATACTCCATTTGCCACCTTTTTGCCCAATTACGTAACTCGTCTATATCCCTTTGCACCCTCTTTGTGTCCTCAATGCTTACTTTCCCAACTAGCTTTGCATCGTCAACAAACTTGAATATATTACACTCAGTCCCCTCATCCAAGTTATGGATTGTAAATAGCTGAGGCCCAAGCACTGATCCCTGTGGCACTCCACTAGTAACAACCTGCCAACCCAAAAATGACCAGTCTATTCCTACTCTGTCCATTAACTGATCCTTAATCCATTCTAATATTACCCCTAATCCCATGGGCCCTAATCTTGTGCAACAACCTCATGTGGCATCTCATGAAATACCTTCTGAAAATACTGCACCCACTAGTTGCCCTTTATCTACCTTGTCAGTTACACCCATAAAAAAGATTTGTCAAACACAATTTCCTTTCATAAAACCCTGTCTAATCATATTATTTATGTGCACTGTTAACATGACTAGATTGTAGCAGTCTTTCCACTACTGAGGTCAGGCTAATTGGCCTATTGTTCCCCCTCTTCCTTCCTTGAACAGCAGGGCTACATTTGCTACCTTCCAACCCACTGGGACCATTCTAGGATCTAGGGAATTCTGGAAGATCAAAACCAATGCATCCACTATCTCTACAGCCACGTCTTAAAACCCTAGGCTGTAGGCCATCAGGTCCAAGGGATTTGTTGGCTTTGAGTAATGTTCCTCTAGTACAAGCCAAGTTCAGTTTATATCCTCTTATCCAAGTAGAGGATACTACATTTTGGTAGAAATGCCAATAAATGAGTTAGTCTACATTCTACAAAAGGTTGCTCATTGCTTTTACAGTTATGGTAAAGTACACATGATTTGTAATTCTTACACTGTGTACACCAATATCACTGCTTACAGATCTGGGATTTGAAATAGTTAGTGTGGTGAGAGTTTCCAGTTTGGGTGCAATTGGTATTTCTGACGTGAATTGCAGCAGTTTTGAAAAGTGTCTTCTTTTCCCCACCCCCTCCCCGCCACAGTGATGTTTTAAAACTAGCACAAAAGATTGCAGAACAGAGTTTGTGGATATCAGGCTAATTGCACCAAAAAAAACCAGCGCAATAGAGCGGAAATTCCAGGCCATGATATTTATTTTATTTTAGATCAAGACCACTGCTTGAATACTCTGGCTGATTCACTCCATTAATCTTAAACACCTCAACTAGATCACCCCTTAATCTACTATATTCAAGGGAAAACAAGCCTAGTCTATGCAACCTGTTCGCGAATGTTTAGTTCCAGTACCATTCTAGTGAACCTACACTGGTGCCCAGAACTGAATGCAGTACTCCAGATGGAGTCTAGCCAGAGTTTGGTACAGCTGTAACAACTTCCACCCGACATCTCAAATTACAACCCTTTACCAGTGGTTGCAATGCAACATCAGCTTTGCATCTCCTAGTTCCTTTTGTCAGTAGCTGGGAAACTCCTATGCGTCCAAAATTCCTGTAAGTTTTGGTATTTAACTATAAATATACACTTGGGTATAGGAATGTAAAAATCAACACAAGATTTATAAATGAGTGTTCAGAATTATTTATAAATTTTATTGCAAGGACATTTGGCCTACAGTCAGCTTAATTCAAATACTCTAAATCGTAGATTCAGATTTATTTTGACTTTGTAGGTACAGCACTGCATGGTATATGGTTATAAACTTCCAAAAGATCCTAGTTCAATTTTTTGGCAGGAGGGAAGAGTGATCTAATCTTAGTTGGGCAGTTGTTTCCCCCTATTAGTGTACACCCACCTGTATGAAGAAATATAAAAAAGTCTTAAGCTTAGTGGATATACAGCTATATAGTACAAATGAGGCAATACCAATAATTGCATTTGTGAAGCAGGGTTATGCTTAGATTGATAATTTATAGAGAATCTTGTACATATGCCAAAGCCCTCAAAACAAGTATACACAACAGACTGACCTTTCGAGCTGGAAGAGGTGGTTTTCCCGCTTGGTTACAAGTACTTCCACCACTATTCACAAGAGTGAAATTTGAGGGCCCATTTAACTGGAAGAAACATTTTTTTATTTTGAAACATCAGCCTTTGGGCTGAAAGTGACAGGACTTGCTGAATTTACAGTCTTCAAAGCAAATTCTCAACATATGTTAATTGCAAAGTAGATTCATTATCCTTCAGATAGTCACATATCCCCATCAATCGTCTGGCAGGCCTAGCTGAATAGATACACCCACACCACATGCTTAAATTACTTTTCTAAAGTCATTCATGACAACTGCTAAAGGGGTCTTGGATTTACTTTTCAGGGGAAGAAACTCAGGAGCGAGTCAATATTATAATCAAAGCAAAATGACAGGTGTGCATCACAGAACATTGAAAACGAAAACTAATGGCCAGAAATTTCCTCAGACCTGCTCCGCGCAGGAAACCCCATTTATGCCGGTCAACAGGGTTCCTGCCGCACTTCTGGAGGAAGCTGCTCGAGGAAATTCTTGGCCTATGAAAGGAAACCAATCCTCAGTCCTCCTGCAGATGCACAAGGGAACTGACTTCTACCAAGCAGCCAAACAGTTTGGATTCTGGCTGCTTTTAGTTCAACAGCAAGCTGCCCACCTTATCTACAGAAGGTGAGTGGTCTCGGGCACACCCATGAGCAGGCATGGATGAATTATTTAACTCCTGCCTTCAAAGCTGAAATATTGGTATGCTCAATACCAGTGTTCATTGACAAAGGCCCATCTTCAGCTAATCGCAGCAAATTAGTTGAGACTTTCTAGCATAGGGGATCAAGTAATTTCACATTTTTGCAAGCAGTGTTCAAATTTGAGATCCAAAGAATAAATTTAGAAGTTTTATAGTAGCATATGCAGAGGCATAACAGCAAATGATATACAAAATTATAAGTGTAAACTGTTGCCTAGGAAAGGGCAGCTACTAGATGAAGAACCATTCAGGAATGCCTGCTTTGGCAAGTTCCTAGTGCAAGCTTTCTTCAAAGAATACCAATTCCCTTGCCCTGAACGTGGTACACAGCTGGAATAAAATGAAATCTCAAAAAAGGAACAAAGGCAAGTCTTATGCCAAGTTTTCTACAGCTAGATATTGCTGGGGGCAGGAAAGAAGGAAAAGAAAGGTGTTTACTCTACCATATGGTCAAGTCTCAATTTAAAAATTGATTTTTTTCAAATAAACACTTATTTCACACTTTGCTGCATTGCATTACCCAATTCAAGTTCCTGGATATAATGTACAAAAAAGACAAATCAGGAGTCACCGGTACAGACTTTCAATACAATAGAAATTTAAAACCCACGAATTACTTACTTTTCTGATTTTGCTGTGTGGTGCATCAGGTTTACCTATTGGCCGTTTTAAAAGAGTTTTACAGACAATCCCACCTTCCTGCTTTACACACTGGAAATAAAACCACAGGACAGCAATTGAAACAATACTAGACTTGCAATCACTTGGTACCACACACAATTAAGATTAGTTTTCTGTATTAGCAAATGCAGGTACATAACTTTGAAATATCAAGGCTTCATCTGCTACAATTCTAAATTTGTTAATTGGAGTAGAGGATACCAAGTTAGTTGAAAATCAAACCAGTTAAAATGTAGGAAAGAGATTTGTATCAATTTGCCAAATAGAACACATTAATGCTCAACTCCAATCACATACTCGTTCTTGTTCTCTCTGGAGTCTATGCTGCTCCCATTGGTTAGCAATACAAGTTACGAACTTTTGACCATTAACCAGGAATGGACAGCCTTGCTCAGTTTCCCATTTTTCTATGCATAACTTCAGTTCTTCTTCCAGCTGAAGGAGAAATTTTTTTTTTTGCATAAATAGACAAAAACTAAAAAAAAGGAAGCTGTAAACATGGACACAATGATCTTTTAACTGCCAGAATAAGTAGTGGTGTGAACATGCAAGAGTGCTCAAGTAAAATCATTAAGTGTGGAAAATTCTTCTTATAAAGTAATGCTTACCTTTGGTAATTTCTTGTTCAGCTGACTACGCTCCCTCACCTCTCTCAGTAGAGATCCACCTCTATTAGCATATTTCTTTGGGTTCAATGCCTTCTTCTATACTCATGTGACTCGGCCAACGTTGTCTACCTGATACGTTGCAGTAAAGGATGCTCCAGAGCATGGTACATCGGCGAGACCATGCAGACACTGAGACAACGTATGAACGGACACCGCGCAACAATCGCCAGGCAGGAGGGTTGCCTCCCAGTCGGGGAACACTTCAGCAGCCAGGGGCATTCAGCCTCGGATCTGCGGGTAAGCGTTCTCCAAGGCGGCCTTCGAGATACACGACAGCGCAAAATCATAGAGCAGAAACTGATAGCCAAGTTCCGCACTCATGAGGATGGCCTCAATCGCGATATCGGGTTCATGTCACGATACAGAACGTGACTTGACATCATGGCCGGTCTTCCCAGGTGTTTTTTTTTTTTTTAAAACACAAGAACACAAATTGACAGGATATGCAGCCAGCAGGTGGTTTGACACGCTGGACCCCCTGGGACACATCTCATTGTCTTGGCTGTGCTCTTTGTTGTAGCGAATAATGTGAATAGATTTTGTCTGGGTTTAAATTGTGAATTCTGGGAGATTCTCTCATTGCTAACTTACCTGACGAAGGAGCGATAGCTCCGAAAGCTTGTAAAATTAAATAAATCTGTTGGACTATAACCTGGTGTTGTGCGACTTCTCATTTTTGTCCACCCCAGTCCAACGCCGGCTTCTTCTATACAAGAAGTCATGGTTATATACAATCTGCTGCAGTCTGAACTTGGAATGTGACATGACAACAACACCCTCAAAATACATTAAGCAGTTGGATTTGAGTCAGAAGGAATTTATACTAGTTATTTGCTATTCAAATGAAGTACCAAGGGGTAGAGTTTCTGCTTTGGGCACAATTGGCAATGCACGCCCAAATTGTGCCTGTTTTGGAAAGTTTCTCTCCCTCCCAATTCCTGCTTACCATTTGCATATTGTTAAAACAAAAGCTGCCATAAACTAGCATAATTTAAAAACGTTTGCTTTAAAAATATTCCTCGTTATATTAAAGAGCGGTAAAGTTGATTAATACAGCTGAAAATTTAAAATCACTCAATCTACCACCTGCGAGTAACCTGATTTTAAATTACTGAAAGTGACTGTTAGATTGGGGTACAGTAGTGAGTTCCTTAGTAAATTTAAAAAATTAAAAACGTACCCATTATGTCCTTGCACCCAAAAGTTCCAGCTGAATTTGGAGCCCCCTCAAAGGCCTGCAAACGAGTGCAATTAGCAGAAACTCCCAATGGCGATTAACTCAGAGGGCATGGCCAGTTTTGTGGGCAGGGCCTGCATCGAGCACGATGTTTTGAAACTAATACAAAAGATCGCGGAACCTTGAGTTGCGCCAAATGCAATTTGCACTTAAAATCCAGTGATCTTTTGCGCTGGTATTGGGGGAAATTGCACAAAAAAGTGCGCGAGTGGAAACGCCAGGCCCAAAAGTACAGACTTTAGTAAAATCTGGCTGACTAGACAGTGTAATTCCAATTCTACCAAAACAGGCTGAACACAAGAATTGGAAGTGGTTTGGTACATTGAACCTCGACTTAGATCAGGCATACTTTTGTCAACGCACATAAATTGTAATGGTGTAAAGAGCAAATAATGTTAAGAGTTTCAAAGTGCAGAGTTATTTTTGTCCAGGCAATACAAGTAATCCAAGGCAAGTTTTTCCTAACTGGATGACTACAAAAATAAGCTCAGTAGAGAACATAGCCTGCCAAATCAGCAAAATTAGGACCCAATTGCAGGTTAGCAGTAAAAAAATATGCAGGAGAGTCAGTGAAATAGCTAACATTAAGGTATGCAAATCATTTATACTAGAGGCAAGATACAAGCTGATTTTACCAGTCATATTTGATCAGGAATCAAAGAATACAGTACCTCACATTCTAGTAACAGCTTCCACCAACGTTGCCATTTTTCAATGTTATCAAACAATTCTTGGTGCTTTTCATAATAAAGGGTAATCTTTAACAGCTCTTCATCATGCACTTTCAGCAACTCTTCTGTGAAATTTTCTGCACATGGATCATATTCAACATTAGCCATGCAGAACTTTTAAAAAAAGGGAATTAAACCCCTATCTTGTACTCTATGCTTGCTGATTGTAGTGTGGCATTCCCAGCTTCTAGCCCTCTGCCAATGTTGCCCTTCAATTAGGTCACAAGGACATAACCCACAAGATGTGCCCACTGATCGCTGCCCATTTGCCCCCCAGCCCTCTGTTGGTTTCTAATCACTACCTACCCCAGCAGCAAGTGTAGTTTCTAAAATCAAAGGGACCTGTATCTAGCCCACAGCTACAAATTGGGCTTTCCATTACACTGTACTGCCATGTATTATGTAATTAGAGTCACAAATACAAAATAGATCAAAGTGGAGTATCAAGAGTGCGACTAAGAAATTAAGATACCATTACATGCTTGCAGAAGAGTAAAAGCAGTACTACAAACAGTTTGGGGGGTGGTGAGAAAAAGGCCAATGCCCATAGTAAAGAACATCAAGGTGGGGGAGCAAGAGAGACTTCGCATTTATAGAACAGTTTTCATGAGCTCTGGACATAGTCAATTAAGTACTTTTGAAGTGTAGTAACTGTTGTAAAGTAGGGAAACATGGTAGTTAATTAAAAAAACAAGGTTTCACAAACAGCAAATGAGATAAGTGACCAATTGTTTTAGCAGTCTTGGCTGTAGGATAAATGCTGGCCAGGGCACTGGGAAGGCTCTCCTGTTTCAAATAGTGCCATGGTTGAGCCTATACTCATTGGAGCTTAGAAGAATGAGAGGTGATCTTATTGAAACATAAGACTCTGAAGGGGCTTGACAGTAGATGCAGAGAGGATGTTTCCCCTTGTGGGGGAATCTAGAACTAGGAGGCATAATTTCAGAATAAAGGGGGCACCCATTTAAAACAGAAATGAGGAGGAATTTCTTCTCGGAGGGTCGTGAATCTTTGTAATTCTCTTCCCCAGAGAGCTGTGGAGGCTGGGTCATTGAATATATTTAAGGTGGAGATAATGGTAAGGGAGTCAATGGTTATGGGGAGCGGGCAGGGAAGTGGAGTTGAGGCCAAGATCAGATTAGCCATGATCGAGGGGCTAAATGACCTACTCCTGCTCCTACGTCTTATGTTCTTATGGGATCTTTACATCTACCCAAGGTTTTTTTTTTGGGGGGGGGGATGGAAGAGACCTCAGTTTAACGTTTCATCTGAAAGCACCTCTAACAGCACAGCAGTCCCTGCACAAAGTGTCAGCCAAAACTATGTGCTTGAGTCCTGGAGCATTCTTGAACCCACAAAATTCCAACTGAGGCAAGAGTGCTAGCACCAAGTCAAGGCTGACAGAAAAAACAAGCCAAGATTAGGAGAACATGCGATTGGTATATTTCAGTGAAATTACAGGAGAAAGAAACAGCAGAGTTTAGGAACAAGTTGGAGTAAATTGTATGGACACGAGAAAAAAGTTATGGCACAGGAGGAGGCCATTCGGCCCATCGTGTCTGTGCTGGCTGAAAAAGCTATCCAGCCTAATCCCATTTTCCAGCTCTTGAAGTGCTGTAACCTACAAGGCAACAGACCAAGTGCATATCCAAGTACTTTTTAAATGTGATGAGAGTTTCTTCCTCTGCCACCCTTTCAGATAGGGAGTTCCAGACCCCCACCACCCTCTGGGTGACTCAACTCCTCTCTAATCCTACCAATTACTTAAAATCTATCCCCTAGTTATTGACTTCAGACCACCTACCTATCCACTGTAGGCCCCTCAATTAAGTCTCCCCTCAGCCTCCTCTACTCCAAAGAAAACTCCAGCCTATCCTCAACTAAAATTCTCCATCTGGCAACATCCTCGCACCCTCTAGCACAGTCACATCTTTCTTGTAATGTGGTGACCAGAACTGTACACAGTACTCTAGCTGTGGCTTAACTAGTTTTATACAGTTCGAGCATAACCTCCCTGCTCTTTCTATGTCTCAGCTAATAAAGGAAAGTATCCCGTATGTCTTCTTAACCACCTTATCTACTTGTCCCACTACCTTCAGGGATCTGTGGACATGCACTCCAAGGTTCCTCTACACTTCAGTGTCCTACCATTTATAGTGTATTCCCTTGCCTTGTTAGCCCTCCCCAAATGCATGACCTCACTTCTCTGGATGGAATTGCATTTGCCACTTTTCTGCCCACCTGAGCAATCCATTGATATCTTCCGGCAGTCTAGAGCTTTCTTCCTCATCAACCACCACACAGCCAATTTTTGTATCTGCACACTTCATAATCATGCCCCTTACATTGAAGTCTAAATCATTGATATTTACCACATAAAGCAAGGGACCCAGTACAGAGCCCTGCAGAACCCCACTGGAAACAGCCTTCCAGTCACCAAAACAGCAGTCGACCATTACCCTTTGCTCCTGCCACTGAACCAATTTTGGACCCAACTTGCCACTTTCCCTTGGATCCCATGGGCTTTTACTTTTCTAACCAGTCTGCCATGTGGGACCTTGTCAAAAGCCTTGCTAAAATCCATGTAGACTAAATCAAATGCACTACACTCATCAACCCTCAAAAAATTCAATCAAGTCAGTCAGACAACCTTCCCTCAACAAATCCATGTTGACTGTCCTTGATTAATCTGTGCCTTTCTAAATGACAATACAGTCCCTCAATTTTTTCCAATAATTTGCCCATGACAGAGGTTAGAAGGGCAAGAAAAAACTAGAGCAAAGACAAGATTACTTGCACAAGCAATTTCTTGTCTCCTCCAATACTGCTGGAGAGCATTCCTAGATAAAGCAGTGTTCAAGGCTTGAATGGACTAGCTCTTTATAGTCAAGAGCTATTGAGGAAGTGTGTTAGCGTGAAAAAGTAACCCAGGATTTTGGGAGGCAGCATTAAGAGGAGAAAATGCCATGCTTGGAGATAGTGTGGCCAATGTCAAGTGATGGACCAAGAGTGGGCTGGTGTCGGGAGCGGAGAGACCGGAGGTCCAGTGAGTATTTGAACTCACTTTCGCGGGCTTTTCATTTACAGGCATACCAATCTCAGACCGGCGGCGGCATTCCAGAGCCACGTCACGATTCAAAACGTGACGCGGGCAGGAGGGAGCAGCTGATTGGGTGAGTACGGCTAGGTACGTATTTATACTACTCTATAGTTTGACAGTTAAGGTTCATAGTTTATAAAGTTTAGAAGGTCTTAATTTTGTGGATATAGTTTCTAGTGCTAGTAACCAAGGGCCCTTGAGTATCATTTGAGTGTAATTGGTGGTCTTGATTTGATTTAATTTAAGTTCAAATTAATTAAAGGGTAAGTCATGACAGGACAGCCCAGCCCCATGTTATGCTCCTCCTGCTCGATGTGGGAAATCAGGGACCCTTCCGGTGTCCCTGACAACCATGTGTGCGGGAAGTGTATCCAGCTGCAGCTACTGACAGGCCGCATTGCGGCACTGGAGCTGCGGATTGAGACGTATTGGAGCATTTGCGATGCTGAGAACCTCGTGGATAGCACGTTTAGAGAGTTGGTCACACCGCAGGCAAAGGGTGCACAGGCAGGAAGTAAATGGGTGACCACCAGGCAGAGTAAGAGGTGCAGGCAGGTAGTGCAGGGGTCCCCTGTGGACATCCCCCTCAAACAGATATACCACTTTGAATACTGTTGGGGGGGATGACTTATCAGGGGAAGGCAGCAGCAGCCAACTTCCTGGCACCATGGGTGGCTCTGCTGCACAGGCTGGGAGGAAAAAGAGTGGAAGAGCTATAGTGATAGGGGACTCAATTGTAAGGGGAATAGATAGGCGTTTCTGCGGCCGCAACCGAGACTCCAGGATGGTGTGTTGCCTCCCTGGTGCAAGGGTCAAGGACGTCTCGGAGCGGCTACAGAACATTTTGGAGGGGGAGGGCGAACAGCCAGCTGTCGTGGTGCACATAGGCACCAACGATATAGGTAAAAAAGGGGATGAGGTCCTAAAAGCAGAATATAGGGAGTTAGGAGGTAAATTAAAAAATAGGACCGCAAAAGGTAGTAATCTCAGGATTGCTACCAGTGCCACGTGCTAGTCAGAGTAGAAATAGGAGGATATTTCAAATGAATACGTGGCTAGAGGAATGGTGCAAGGGGGAGGGATTCAAATTCCTGGGACATTGGAACCGGTTCTGGGGGAGGTGGGACCAGTACAAACCAGACGGTCTGCACCTGGGCAGGGCCGGGACCGCTGTCCCAGGGGGAGTGTTTGCTAGTGCTGTTGGGGAGGGTTTAAACTGAAGTGGCAGGGGGTTGGGCACCTGAGCAGGGAGACAGAGGAAAGCGTGTCAGGAAGGGACAGAAGGTATGGAGTAAAAGGTAAAGTGTTAAAAAAGGAAAAAGAAGGAACTAAGTGTCACAAAACATATTTGAAAGTTCTTTATTTGAATGCACGTAGCATTCGTAACAAAATGGACGAGTTAACGGCACAAATAACTACGTATGGGTATGATCTTGTGGCCATTACAGAAACATCGCTGCAGGGTGACAACGACTGGGAATTAAATATGCCAGGGTATTTAACAATCAGGAAGGACAGGCAGGAAGGAAGGGGAGGTGGGGTGGCTATGTTAATAAAGGAAAAAAATGAGAAGTCGCACAACAGCAGGTTATAGTCCAACAGATTTATTTAAATAAATCTGTTGGACTATAACCTGGTGTTGTGTGACTTCTCATTTTTGTCCACCCCAGTCCAACGCCGGCATCTCCACATCATTAATAAAGGAAGGAATCACTAATACAGAGAAATGATATTGGGTCAAAGGATCAGGATAATGAAACAGTTTGGGTGGAGATAAGGAATAATAAGGGGAAAAAAACACTAGTGGGAGTAATATATAGGCCTCCTAATAGTTGCAACTCTGCTGGAAGTAGTATTAATCAGGAAATAGTTGGGCATGTAATAAGGGAACAGCTATAATTATGGGGGATTTTAACCATCATATTAACTGGACAAATCAAATTGGGCAGGGCAGCCTTGAGGAAGAGTTTATTGAGTGTATGAGGGATGGATTTCTTGAGCAGTATGCAACTGATCCTACAAGGGGGCAAGCAACCTTGGACCTGGTCCTGTGTAATGAGTCAGGATTAATTAATAATGTCCTAGTTAAGGATCCCCTTGGAATGAGTGACCATAACATGGTTGAATTCCATATCCAATTAGAGGGCGAGAAGTTTGATTCTCAAACAAGCGTACTGAGCTTGAATAAAGAAGACTATGATGGTATGAGAGTGGAATTGATTAAAGTGGACTGGGAAAATAGATTAAAGGGTAAGACGGTACATGAGCAGTGGTGTTCATTTAAGGAGTTATTTTACAACTTTCAAAAGAAATATATTCCACTGAGGAAAAAAGGGTGTAAAAGAAATGACAGCCATCCATGGCTAAGTAAAGAAATTAAGGATAGTATCCGACTAAAAACAAGGACATATAAGGTAGCCAAACTTAGTGGGAGGATAGAAGATTGGGAAGTCTTCAAAAGACAGCAAAAAGTAACTAAAGGATTGATTAAGAAAGGGAAGATAGATTATGAAAATAAATTAGCAAAAAATATAAAAACAGATAGCAAGAGTTTCTATAGTTATATAAAAAGAAAAAGGGTGGCTAAGGCAAACGTAGGTCCCTTAGAGGATGAGACTGGGAAATTAATGGTGGGAAACATGGAGATGGCAAAAATGCTGAACAAATATTTTGTTTCAGTCTTTACGGTAGAGGACACTAAGAATATCCCAACATTGGACAAACAGGGGGCTCTGGGGGGGGGGGGGAGGAGCTAAATACAATTAAAATCACTAAGGAATTGGTACTCAGTAAAATAATGGGACTCAAGGCGGATAAATCCCCTGGACCTGATGGCTTACATCCTAGGGTCTGGAGGGAAGTGGCAGTAGAGATTGTGGATGCTTTGGTAATAATTTTCCAAAATTCCCTGGACTCAGCAAAGGTCCCAGCAGATTGGAAAACTGCTAATGTAACACCCTTATTTAAAAAGGGTAGTAGGCAGAAGGCTGGAAATTATAGACCAGTTAGCCTAACATCTGTGGTGGGTAAAATTTTGGAGTCTATTATTAAGGAGACAGTAACGGAACATTTAGATAAACATAATTTAATAGGACAAAGTCAGCATGGCTTTATGAAGGGGAAGTCATGTCTGACAAATTTGCTTGAGTTCTTTGAGGACATAACGTACAGGGTGGATAAAGGGGAACCAGTGGACGTAGTGTATTTAGATTTCCAGAAGGCATTCGACAAGGTGCCACATAAAAGATTATTGCTCAAGATAAAAAAAATCACTGGATTGGGGGTAATATTCTGGCAAGGGTGGAGGATTGGTTATCTAACAGGAAGCAGAGAGTTGGGATAAATGGTTCATTCTCGGACTGGCAACCAGTAGCCAGTGGTGTTCCGCAGGGGTCGGTGCTGGGTCCCCAACTCTTTACAATCTATATTAACGATTTGGAGGAGGGGACCGAGTGTAACATATCAAAGTTTGCAGATGATACAAAGATGGGAGGGAAAGTAGAAAGTGAGGAGGACATAAAAAACCTACAAGGGGATATAGACAGGCTGGGTGAGTGGGCAGAGATTTGGCAGATGCAATACAATATTGGAAAATGTGAGGTTATGCACTTTGGCAGGAAAAATCAGAGAGCAAGTTATCATCTTAATGGCGAGAAACTGGAAAGTACTGCAGTACAAAGGGATCTGGGGGTCCTAGTGCAAGAAAATCAAAAAGTTAGTATGCAGGTGCAGCAGGTGATCAAGAAGGCCAACAGAATGTTGGCTTTTATTGCTAGGGGGATAGATTATAAAAACAGGGAGGTATTGCTGCAGTTATATAAGGTATTGGTGAGACCGCACCTGGAATACTGCATACAGTTTTGGTGTCCATACTTAAGAAAAGACGTACTTGCTCTCGAGGCAGTACAAAGAAGGTTCACTTGGTTAATCCCGGGGATGAGGGGGTGGACATACGAGGAGAGGTTGAGTAGATTGGGACTCTACTCATTGGAGTTCAGAAGAATGAGAGGCGATCTTATTGAAACATAAGATTCTGAAGGGGCTTGATCGGGTGGATGCAGTAAGGATGTTCCCAAGGATGGGTGAAACTAGAACTAGGGGGCATAATCTTAGAATAAGGGGCTGCTCTTTCAAAACTGAGATGAGGAGAAACTTCTTCACTCAGAGGGTAGTAGGTCTGTGGAATTTGCTGCCCCAGGAAGCTGTGGAATCTACATTAAATAAATTTAAAACAGAAATAGATAGTTTCCTAGAAGTAAAGGGAATTAGGGGTTACGGTGAACAGGCAGGAAATTGGACATGAGGCTGAGTTCGGATCAGTCAAGACCCTGTGGGTGGCGGAGCGGGCCCAGGGGCTGAGTGGCCGGGTCCTGCTCCTACTTCTTGTGTTCTTTAGATTTGAGGTTAGGATCAGATCAGCCATGATCTTACTGAATGGCGGAGCAGGCTCGAGGGGCCGATTGGCCTACTCCTGCTCCTATTTCTTATGTTCTTATGGAGCCAAAACATTAAGAGGCAAAAGCTATCGTTTGGAACAACAAAAGAAAATGCACCTTTCAAGATTTGAACAAAACAATGTTTTCAGTCACATCAAAAAGCACAGATCAAGATAGTGATTGAATGTCAGATATTAGAGCAGTTGGTTTTTGAAGGTGCTCATCAATAGAAAGACATTCCCTCTCTCTCCTTTCCCCACCCAGGAAACATCTTGGTCTGGATTTGTACTCTGGTATCAAGAGGACTAAAGGTAGCTTACTGCATTACCCAACCCTCAATATAAAAAGAGGAAGACCTTCAATTTTGGAGTTTTGCTGGAGATAGCTCTGAAAGCAGACATTGACTAACCTGTTGATACCAATGTTTGTCTACATTGAAGGATAAACATTGATATTACCATGCTTCATCAGAAGCATTTTGCACTTAATTATACACACTAAAAATGACAGACATGCAAGAATTTCCTCAGTGAAAGATGCAAAAGTTGATCTCCATTGTGATTGCATTTCAAAATAATGCAGCCATAATTGGAGTCTACATGATGATTTTGTGGGCAATGAACTACCAAGAACAAGTGAGGAATAACATACCATCCAAGAGAAAAGCAAATTCTTCTCTTTGTTTCTGGCTGTAGAAACTCTTATCCCAGTAAGTGTGTAGCTCCTGTCGGATGCCAGTGACATTTTGTTTGATATGCTTGGTCTTCATTTGTTGAAGTTGATCAAGCTCCTGTTGCAACTACAAAGAAAGTTAGTGAGGTATTATAAACAAACAGCAGAGATGCCCAACTCAAAGCTACAGTACATGCAAGTTCCTTTGGGTATAAATTATTTGAACCCATTGTTTCATCTTTCAATTAAAAGGGAGCCCAAATCTCAGATCCAGGACAGTAATGCTCTAATATTTATAAATCAACCACATGTTAAGGAATACATTAAAAGTTACCTTGGATCAGTTAGAATCTGGACGATTCAATCCTTGGGAGTGGCAACTGTTTAAAAAAAACCCAAGCTGGCCTGACTGTTTCCCCATATAAAAATAACTTGTAGATATCTAGTGAGTTCTTCCAAAACATTACGGTCCATTTGCGGCTGCAATTAAGGTGGCGTCATTCAATTAGGGAGTTTTGTTTGCAAGCATTCATTACAGCAATTACAATTACTTGTATCTTTCTATTGAAATCCATTAGGTCTATGAATGGATATTACAAGGACAGCAAATGTATCCTGCACAGCTAGTCAATTTACACAATACTAACCACTCTATTGACTTGACATATGGAACCTGTTGCACACATGTTCTGTTGCTCTAAAGGTATTTGCAATCTATTCCGTAGAGAACTGATCTGTTCTTTCAGGGATTCTTGTGTAGCCATCAATTCTTGCTTTTCCATCCCCAACTGCAATTTTTAAAAAAGTAATTGGACAAGTTGCATAATGTGAATGGTGAATTTTAGCCACAATCTGAAGTGTGGACAGAAGTAAAACATAGATATTCACAAATACTAGGGGAAGTATTGGAGAGCTGACCTGGTGACAAAGCACCTTCAGTGATTGAATGTTTCCATCAGAGAGGACGAAGAGATTCTCCTGCTCAAGAACTGCATCCTTTTCAAATGTAGGATCAGGAACATGTTCAACAGCCGCCATGAGCTGTGTGATCTCAGACTGGAGTTCAAACAAAGTAGCCAAACGACGCTCCTGCAAGACATCAGAAAAATCAAGGATTCTGGTGTCCAGTCACCAGAAAATCATAAAGCATAATAGAGCTAATCCCTTGCCAATTTAAAACCTGCAATTATGGTGGACATTACCATCACCATATTGGGTTTCCACTCAAGGGGAAAACAAAGCAGGATTCTGCAAGATTGCTATCTGAATGCAAGTTTTAGTACCAGCTAACCAGACTAGACAGTTTGTTGATGCACAGCAATTTCAGCATTGATGAAACGGTAGAGTGTAATTCAGGTACAATAGGGAATGTTTTCTGCTTTTTAATGGCAACTGCAGAGATAGGCAATAAGCCATGAGAAAAATTAAACTTGCCAGCAGTTTCCTTTTCTGCATTAAGTTTACCAAAAAAGGCAGGAATTGATTTTAAAAAACAGTTCATTCACTGAGCTTGAGTTAATATGAGAGCAGCTGAATTCTGAAAAACATCTTCACATAGATTTCACAACATTAGTTATTTCAGTGTTGCCATTGATGAAGATGCTGTCACAGCACAGGCTAGAATAGATTAATCAGACACTCCCATTCTGTTCTGCTCATCATCACTTTAAACAGCTGAGCAGCAAGGGGCTCAGGGCACTTTCATGAGCAGTACAAGGGTTCAAAGCTCCTTGTGCATATTTCATTCTCCCACATGGTAATCTTAATGTATGCTACAAACAAACAAACAGCAATTTAAAACTTGCATCGCAATTTAAGGTTGTGGGTTCAAGCCCCATTCTCAGACTTGAGCACAGAATCAAGGATCACACTTCAGTATCATTCAGAGGGAATGCGGCACCGTCTTCCAGATGAGATGTTAAACAGAGGCCGTGCCCACCCCACCTGTTCAGGTGGACATAACAGATCACAGTACTATTCAAAGCACAGGTAAGTCTTCTGGTCAACATTTATCTTTCAACCAACATCAAACAGATTAACTGGTCATTCAGCTCATTGCTGTTTGCAGGATCTTGTGCAAAGCAGCAACTACACTTTCAAACAGTAACTTGTTTGCTCTGCAGCAATATGGAATGTTCAGGACACAGGTGTTAAAGATTTCTTTATGCTGAATTTCAGAAATATTGGTACTTGGCTCGTACCTCGTGTTTTAAAAGCAAAGACAATGGCCATTTGCCCATTGCTCCTGCTCCCAGAACTATCCACTCATATCCATGCCACTTGACCTTTTAAGTTGGTCTTTAAAGTATTTCTCCACTTCTTTAACAGCTAATGTGGCTTCTGATCCCACCACTGTTCCCAATAGGGCAACCTCTGCATTAAAAAAGTTCTAATCTAACCCCTTGCTTCAACTTTGAATTTTTAAATGTATGCCCTCCAATTTTCAACTGAACAGGTGGAAATAGTTCTTATTTACTGTTATCAAATTCCTCAGACTGCATCAAACTATTAGCAGATCCCCTTTTAATCTTCTGTTCTACTAAAGGTTTAAAGTTTTCAATCTGGTTTTCAAATCGCTCCATGGCCTCACCCCTCCCCATCTCTAATCTCCTCCAGCCCTACAACCCTCATATCTGCACTCCTCCAATTCTGGCCTCTTGAGCATCCATGATTTGATCGCTCCACCATTGGCACCATTCAGCTGTCAAGGCCTCAAGCCCTCCATAAAGCTCTCCGCCCTCCTTAAAATTTCAATGGTGGAGAAACAAATGACAAAAGATAGATAAATCTCCAGGACCCAATGGTTTTTCACCCCAGGGTGGTGAGGAAATTGTTGATGTGTTAGTCATGATCTTCCAAAACTCAGGAATTGTCCCCTTTGATTGGAAAGCTGCTAATGTCACTCCATTATTTAAGGGTAGCAGGTCTATAATCCAATGTTAGTTGTGAGGATGTTACTAGAATCTGTTATTAGGAACAGAGTGACTGAGCATTTTGACAGATGCTGATCAGAGTGAGCTAGCATGGATTTTTAAAGGGCAAGTTATGTCCAATGTACCTAGTTGAATTTTTTGAAAAGGTAACCAATGTGGTAGATAAGGGATGTTATTTGTATGGACTTCCAGAAGGCATTGACAAGGTTCCATATAAGAGACTTAACAAAAATGAGAGCAACCTATTGGCTTGGTTAGGAGGCAAGAGACAGTAGGGATAATGGGTATGTACTCAAATTGCCAGTATGTGACTATTAGTGTCCTCCAGGAATCTGTACTGGAGCCACAGCTTTGCAGTATATTTATAAATGAGTTGGAAGGTGGAAGAGAGCCTTATATCCAACTTTGAGAACACTAGTTAGGTGGCACAGAAAATAAATGTAGATGGGAGTAGAAAGTTGCAAGGGACATTGACAGATTAAGAGTGGGAAAAACTGCAGCAGATGGAATTCAATGTGGGAAAATGCGAGGTCATCCACTTTGGACCCAAGATAGATCAGAGAATTTTCTAAATGATGAGAAGCCAGGAACTGCAGACAAGCAGAGAGATTTAGAGGTCCCAGTACATAAATCATAAAGCTAGTGGACAGGTGCAAAAAATAATTAAAGATTAATGGAATGTTGGCCATTAACTCAAGGGAGCTGGAATGCAAAGGGTTGGAAGTTATGCTGCAGATGTACAGAGCTCTGGTTAGACAGCATCTGGAGTACTGCATTCAGTTCTGGGCATCACACCTCAGGAAGGTGATACTGGCCTTGGAGGGGGTGCAGCACAGATAAAATTCTGAGGACAGGTCGCATAGACTAGCATTGTATTCCCTTGAATATAGAAGCTTAAGGGGTGATCTAATTGAAGGGTTTAAGATGAAGGATTTTGATAGGGTAGATAGAAAGTAAGAGTGTAACTATTTCCTCCGGTGGGGGGAGACTCCAGAACAAGGGGACATAACCTAAAATTAGAGCTAGGCCGGTCAGGAGTGATGTTAGAAAGCACAAAATCATACAAAATGGTCCCAAAGTGTTCACAGAATCCCCACAGTGCAGATAGAGGCCATTTCGGCCCATCGAGCCTGCACCGACATATATCCCACCCTATCCCCGTAACCCCACTTATTTAATCCCCCCCAACACTAAGGGTCAATTTATCATAGCCAAATCAACCTAACCCGCACATCTTTGGACTGTGGGAGGAAACCGGAGCACCCAGAGGAAACCCACGCAGACACGGGAAGAATGTGCAAACTCCACACAGACACCCGAGGCCGGATTCGAACCCGGGTCCCTGGCGCTGTGAGGCAACAGTGCTAACCACTATGCCACCGTGTTGAAGCTAGGTGAATGAAAATTTCAAAACAGAGATTGATGTGTTTGGCAAGAGTATTAAGGGCTATGCAACCAAGGTGAGTAAAATGGAGTCAAGATACAAAAATCAGTCACGATCTGCTTGAATGGCAGAACAGGCTCGATGGGCTAATGGCCTACTCCTGTTCCTGCATTCCCAAGTGGGAGGACTGTAACTGACCTATTTCCTGTTCAGGGGTTGCCAGTAGGTCCGTCAACCAAATTGGCTACCTCCCTGCCAAGAATTTATTCTGAGCAGACAGACTGCTACGGGTACGCAAGAATATTAACTTGGGTGGATGGCCTACTGTTAACCTGAAAATAAATTACTTATCATCCCCCAGTCATTGTGGAGAACTGCAATCAGTTTGCTAATTTAGCACAAATTCTCTCTTGCTGCAAGAAAGATTAAGCTTATATTTTAAAATAAACATAACTCATTCCCAAATCCTTGGTGGAAAAAATGGTCAAAAGTCCCAACACACATCTACCAAGTCCAGATCATTCATTATCAAAATAATGATCGAACCCAATACTACTATGGTCTTCAGTGCTCTACTCAGCTTCCTATTTATGAAAGTTCCTTTGAATATCAAACTAATTTTATCAAGTCTCCTGTGCAGCATTTACTCAAACACTTACTGAAAATCCAAATGCACATTAGAATTTTCTCCATTTTCTGAAATAAAGCTTACATTTTTCAAAACAACTCATCTTTTACAAATCTGTGCTGGTTGTCCTTGTATAACCCATACCAAGTATTCAGAAGTTTACTGTGACATTACAAAACTAATTCTTCCAGTTAACTGCCATCAAGGATATTTGAAAGAATGTTGGTCAGACCCTCTGCCATTTCCTCAGACTACCCTAATCATTCTAGGAGTCATGCTCCAGAGAAGTTTTATCCACCAAGTTAACAACTTTCAGCATGACTTCAACATCTAGTTCTTCAAGCTACATCTCCATCAATGCCACCTGAATTTCTACCCCTAGTTCATCAATTATATACAAATGCACAAAGTTCTAAATATAAAACTTAAGCCTCTGAATTTGAACCCTCATCAATTTTTAATAATTTTTGTTGTCCGCATCTCCCCCCCCCTCCCATTATTTATACTACACCACTTGCTCTCTTCTCTGCCTCATTTTTTCCTTTCCTCTTTGCCTTATTAGCTTACACCTCCCCCACAACACTAGTTATTCTCCCAGCAAGGAGTCTTGTCAGGTGAGGCTCATCCATCTTGCCCAGTACTCCAGGATTCAGGACTCTACATCATCCACATATATACCTACTTTATCTTATATTTCTATAACATGTAGTGCATGGTACCAGGTGCAATCTTAAGATTATTACCCTGGAGATCCCACTTTAATATAGTGATACCTGAAACTCCCTTTTAAGGACAAGTTAATTCTATTTACCAATTCATTGGTTTTAACATAAAACACAACATTCAGGGGTTTCCCTTTCCTTTAAACATCTTTTCCCCAACACCAGAGGGGCAACACACCATTCGGGCCATTCTGTCAAAGCTACACATTGTAGCATCCTCCCAACTGTAGCATCTCTGATCCCCAACCACCAACAGTGCCACAATATGTCCTCTGAGGAGACATTGTCACAAGTATGCAGCACTATATCTGTCACTTGAACATGCAGGGGATTCCTGCACTGCCTCATCTCTTCCTACCCCAACAGATGGCCACTCCCCTCCCTTCCTCACTATCTTGCTCTGCCTGTGTAATCTCCTAGAATAGCTATTCCAGGCTACCATGTAAAAAAGTGTCCTCAGCAGCTCAAACTGAAACATCAAGCTCAAGCAGTCAGGAGGCACATCCTGCACCTGTGGTGATCCCAAAATCTCCCACATAAGGTACTTCAAATCATATGCCTCAGTTGTGTCTGTGCACCCCTATTGCTAAATGGTTTGCTTTTAAAAATGTAATAACTTAACTCTACAAAGTTGGGCCAACACCACTTTGTGTTTAGGCACTTCAAGAAAATGTACTTCAAGTTTATTTCCACAAAACAAGGAAACATGCTCTCTGCACCTCCAATAGCTGAATTTATTCACTGAGTACACAGATCAAGATCACCCAGGTTTAGCAAGCTTAACTGATCTCACCCAGGAGAGTGATAAAGACATTACAACCAGCTATAGCATCTCAGGGCTTTGGGGGATGGGGTGGAAATACAGCAAAGACATCTGTCAGATGTTTGATTACTATCTAGGAACCTTTGAAGTGAAAAGTCAAGACCAATTGCAATTCCGCTTTTCTTTCCTCCCCTCTAAAACTGCAAACAAATGCTAAGGTTCATATTAGATTTGATTCAAAAGTATGAAACTATATTGAACACCTTTTCTTTGGCTGCACTTATGAGGTGATTTTTAAGCTCCTCTAGTTCTTGGAGAGACGGAAGAAAGTACGGTGTCTTGCAGAGGTCAGTACACAAAGCTTGATCTTCTTTTAAAAGCATTTCACACTCCTCCATTCGACCATTTTTCTCTTGAAGCAAGGCCTTCACTTTATTTCTAAGCTCCTTTTCCAATTGAAGGAGAGTAGAACTCTCATCAGCCTGAGAATTAATAAACAATTTAGTTCAAGGTGCAAGTAGTTAATTTAGAAGTAGATCACAATGGCAAAAACACACATTTTTGGGGTACTGATCAAGGAAGAGCCCATCTGGCAAGGACAGTACCAAGTAATTTAGAATGTTAGGGATAGGCCACCCACTCCACTTTCTTGCCCTCCTTGGGTAAGTTGATCTCAATGGAAGGCAATAGATTCAGGCAACTCCAGCCTACTGATGTTTTATTTCAGATTATAGCCAAGTCACCCAAATGCTATTCCTTTGAAGAATAGATGATCTGGACTTCCGATTGGAAAGCTGATCAAATGACTGTTGTGGTCTAATTCTCAATTCCCCTTCTGCAGGTAGGATCATTTCCAGGTCACCTTTCTCAGGTTGACCCAGCAGCAAAGGCTGTGAGGAAATCAGAAGAATGACAGTGGCTATATTTGAAACAGCTAACCAAGAAAGATGTTGATTTAGCTAAACCCTGTAAACATGAGCCCCTGCTACTCAGAAAGGTGACAAGACACCAGTACTCTTCCTGAGCATTGAAACAGGGACCTGCTAAGTTAGAAACATATTGCAGATGCCTTGGAGGGGTGTAGGGAAACCATATAAAAATGGCAAAAAATAAAAGGATTCACTGTGGAACTCCCCCTCAATAGAAGAACAATGAATAAGTGAATGTGATGTCTGAAAACTGTATAGTGCTTAACAGGAACAACCGCCCAAGGCTAGATTAGCACCATCCAAATCAGAAGTTGGGGCAACAAGACATTCAACAGCAACCTCAGCACCAAAGGACTCATTTCCTCTGATGAAGTCTTGATACTCCAGGGATCCATGGAGCATAAAGGACAAGACTATTTGCACCATGCAATTCAGATAATTCTGAACTATATCAGCCTTCATTCAAAAAGGTACATTAAGCAAACAAATAAGTAGCAAGAATGCTCTGATGAAACAAAAATTGTTCACCTGCACTCCAAAAAAGTAATTACTAAAAAGTACATTACCTTATAAGGATCTAGATGAAGCTCAGAACATAAAGTCTGCAGTTCCCCCTGCCAATTTTTAATGGCCTCCTCTAACTGTTCTTTCATAAGTTCCTCTTCGTGAATCATTTGATCTAGAAGTCTCTATCAGAAAGTGTTAAAAAAAGTGTTAAGTTTCCAAACTGAAGGATTTTCTTTAGTTTATTACCCCGTAAAACAGAATCATCTTTCAAGTACAGATTAGAGCATTGGATCATGGGGGGGTGGGCGGACCCAGCTTAGATTGATACAAGTCATTGCTGATTTGGCCTGTTAATTATGTAATAATTGTACAACTTTAAAAATTGACAAGCTACTTGCTGAAATCTCCATGATTCTGAAAAAGTACTTTTCTAGTCAACCTACTTTTAAATACTGTACTGTAACTAATGAACAATTCTCTTGCTGTCAACTGTAGTTAAAGATAAGCTTGTCAATTTACCTTGTTCTGGCAGCTTCCTATGCTGCACTTCTGCCTAGCACCCAAGAACACCACCAGGTTATCGTGCAAGCAGGGGAAGCTAGTAGTACTCAAACAAATGCACTATAAAAAGAATGCCAGCATGTTGTGTTGCTACATTTTTAATTACACTTACTTTAATGTAAAAACACACCAGTACTTATGCTATTTGGCAACAAAAGATGATCCAGGACCAAAGGATAGATTATTTTATACAAGCAATGCACAGCTGAGTGAAAAACAAGCAGAGCGAGCAGCTATTTCAGTTAACCGACAGTAGCAAGCATTTGACGAATGTCATCAATTAATTTAATTTGACGCAAGTTTAAAAAAACCATACATTAGGTATCTGGATACCCAGACATTTGATGAATCATGGATTAATCAATGATAGGTGGCATTGTAAGCAGTGTGGATGGAAGTTACAAAGATAATAGATTAAATGAATGGTCAAAACTGTGGCAAATGGATTTCAATATAGGCAAGTGCGAAGTCACCCACTTTGGATCTAAAAAAGGTAGATCAGAGTACTTTCTAAATGGTGAAAAGCTCGAAGCAGTGGAAGTCCAGAGAGACTGGAGGTTCCATTTACACAGATCATTTCAATGTGATGGACAGGTACAAAAAAAAATCAAGGCAGCTAATGGAATGCTGGCATTTATATCTAGAGGACTAGAATACAAGGGGGTAGAAGCTATGCTGCAGCTATACAAAACCCTGGTTAGACCACACCTGGATACTGAGCGCAATTCTTGTCACCACACCTTAGGAAGGATATATTGGCCGAGGAGAGAGTGCAGCGTAGATTTACTAGAACGATATCTGGATGCCGAGGGTTAAATGAAGGAGAGATTACACAAATTAGGGTTGTATTCCCTGGAATTTAGAAGATTAAAGGGGTAATTTGATCAAAGTTTTCAGAGAGAAACTATTCCCGCTCATTGGGGAATCTAGAACTAGGGGGCATAGTCTAAAAATGAGACACAGGCTTTCAGGAGTGGAGTTAGGAAACACATCTACATGCAAAAGGTGATAGAAGTTTGGAACTCTTCTGTAAACAGCAGTTGATGCTGGGTTAATTTTAAAATCAGAGTTTGATAGATTTCTGTTAACCAAAAGGCAATAAGGGATATGGGGCAAAGGCAGGTATAAAGAGTTAGGTTACAGATCAGCCAGGATTTCATTGAATGGCAGAACAGGCTCGACGGGCTGAATGGCATACTCCTGTTACAATGTTCATATGGATAAACCAGACTATAACAACTTACATTTATACAGAACATTTAATGTAGTAAAACAACCCAAGGCACTTCACAGGAACATAATCAGACAAAAATTGACATGGAGTCAAAGGAAGAGATAGAGTGTTCAGTTAAGGAGTGTCTTAAAGGAGGGGGTCATTTAGGGAGCAAATTCCCAAGCTTAGGGCCTGGATAGCTGAAGGCACATCTCCCAGTAATAGGGGGAATGAGAGAAGGACAAAAGGCCAGAGGTGGAGGAGGAGATTTAAGGGTTGTAGGGCTGAAGACAGTTACAGAGATAGGGAGGGGAAGGAAAGGCCATGGGGTACTTGAACAGGAGGGTGAGAATTTCTAAAAGAGGCATTGGTGGACTAGGGTCCAATGTAGGTCAGCAATTACAGGGGAGATGGTGGAACCAGACTTGGTGAAAGTTAGGATATGTGCAGCAAAATTCTGGATGAGCTTCAGTTCATGGAGGGTGAAAGATGAGGTTGGCCAGGAGAGCATTGGTATCGTTGAGTCTGGAGGTAATAACACAAATGAGGGTTTCAGCATCTGATGGGCAGAGGCAAATATTTAGAGGTGGAAGTAGCCAACTCAGGGGGTAAATAAGGACGTTGAGGTTGCAGCGGTGGCCAGGGAACCGAGTTCATGGCGGGGCCAAGATTATCTATAGTACAAGTATACATAATAAAGTGATTGTGCTTTCAAACTTTGTCTCGAGAAAAAGCATTAAATTATACATCACTGGATGACGTAGTTGTGGCTACAGGTCTCACTGGTGTGGTGGGAGCAATGTGAAGCACATTTATATTGTGGAACAGAGTCCTACAACTGTTCTGGAGCATCAACGTCTGGTGTTGCTGACACGATTCCGTAATATGAATAATGCACTTCCGAAAGCAGCGGTTTAACTTCAACCGTAAAACGCAAGCTCACAGATGCTGTAAAGTCAATATTAGTGACTATTTAGCTAGTGACAGGACAGCATTCAACACTAACTATTTCACTGACCTGTACCAAGCAGACATGAGCATTTAAGCATTAATAAAGAACACAGCTAACTTATTAGTGATACCCAATACCTTACAGTGCCAATGGGAGAGGGGGAGATGCGGTGTTCATGTCATTCAAAAACACATTTTCCTTATTCAGCTCATTAGTGTCCTAAATAAGCCTGACCATTCCAGTTATCTTAAAACCGTTCAAATCACAAAACCTAAAAAAAGGACCACAAATTCTTGCAAATTGAGAATATTCAGTGTAAATACTATAAGTCTATAACCATAGCGGATATAACATTCCTCCACATCCCAGAATATGGTACACTATTTACCCTGTTAACGCCACATATCGCCGTCCTCCTAGCATTTCCTCCAAGACAAACAATAACGTTTCTTTTAAATATTTCTTTAAAACTACCTCGATATGCATCTTTACAGATCCCATCCGCTCAAGCCGCTTGTCTTCTTGAATACCAATAACACCCCAGACGTCCTGGAGCTTCCCCATCTCACTGTTCAGAAGATGACTTATTGAGGCGAGAACTTCACTGGAAAATAATTGCATTGATGATCTGATTAGCTTTCAATGAGTTTTCATTTTCTGAAGCGTTAATTGCCGCCGTATTCTGTATTCTTGGTTACAGAGAACTACTTTCAAAAACAGAACAAAATATCTAAACAAACAATTTTTTAAAAAGGTAATTAGAATTATAGAACTTTGAAATGTTCTATAACCTCTCCCTCTTGATATAAGCAAATAAAGCACATGGAAATTATTCCAATAAATAAAACAGTACACGGACTTTTCTAACAATGTTACACGGAGGGAAGAACGACCTACAGCCAAAGTACATTTTAAAACACACCCACCTTTTCCACGCCATTGTTTGAAAGAGGCGGAGGTAAAGCGGGAAAGCCAGTGGCGCCGAGCCTGAGGTAAAGCGGGAAAGCCAGTGGCGCCGAGCCAGCGGGACGGGATAATCAAGTCAAACCACAACTCCCCACACAGCTTCCAATTTAAATCCAACCGACCTCGCGGAGCCTTCAAATCATTGGTTAGCGCGGGCCAATAGGAGGAAGGAGTGAAAGAGTGAAAAAAGATAGCCAATCATAAGTAGCCTTCCGGGTGCGCATGCGCTGACCGGGCCAGGCCCCTGCTGTCACGTGGTGCGTTGGTTGATGGTTTCGGAAAGGAAGGTTTTTTTGGGGGGTTGGATAGAAAATGCAACTTCCCTAAAAGCAGTTATAATCAGCGTGAAATATTGGCCCAGAAATTAAAGACTGAGTGTTGACGCGGGGGTAAGGCTTCCCCGCGATCTCTCACTCCGCGTTGGCTTTTTCAGATCCAGCTCGCACGAACTTGATGTTCTAGACATCAGCTGGGCAGTGCTTGCGTATCCCACCGGCGTAGTGAATTCGTGCGAGCTGTGGGATCACGTGACTCAGTTAGAGCCAATGGCAGCACACCATCTTCCATTCATAAGTTTCACATAAGTGCTGTGAAAGCTATGAATCTTACACACCCCCAAAATAACAGCTAAACCTCAATTAAATTTAAAAAAAACCATCACATTAATAAAATAAGTATAGTTAAATAAATTAACCATTTTAAATAAAAAATTAAATATTTGAAAAAATTTAAAATCTTTTAAAAAGTTATAAAAATAAACTTACCTGTCTTTAAAGTCTCTAAAAAAGATATACCTGTTAAAAAAAATTCAAAATAATACTTAATTCACTACTTACCTTGTTAAAAGTGGGTCTTACTCCTCCTTTTTTCATTTTTAAAATCTTCCGTCCTTACCTGCGCGTCCAAAGCACTAAGTGCACAGCGTGCGCGCAGCCTGTAGCGCGCACGCGGTGCACCGAGGAACCGCCCCCTTTTCCAAAAACCAAGTGCCGGTTTTCAGCGCATGCGCAGTGCATGCAGAAAACCGGCAATTGGTGACAGAATACGCGAGAGTATGCAGTGCGTACTCTCGCGTCGCGGGACTAATTTTTGGGCCATTTTAAAACGTTTTTAAATGATTTCAAGGTGTGGACATATTGGGCTAGAAACAGTACTGACACGCTGACTGCCGGAGTCAGCGAGCGGCTAAATGAACAAGTGGAGGATCTGTATGCAGTAAAGTTTGTCAACATTGCTTAACTTCATTTAGAAGCGTGAAGCGCAAGAAGTTCATTCAAACAATACCCGAGCAAGGCGTTTCTTCCTTTAAATGCCCAGTGAGGCTGGTGCGAAGACTTTGGAGCTTCCATTTGTTATACGTTGATCATGAATCCAAGGTGTGTTGCTCTCATGAGCGCTTTGCTGCTCTGCATAATGCAGCGTTACTTGTCTGTACACCCACAACAACATGGACCTCAATCTTACTCAATAGTAGTGGATGCATCTAAACCACAAAGAGAGCTGAGGCACTTCTGGAAGAGTACAGGATTTTGGTAGGTTTTTTAAATTTTATTTTGCCATGTAAACATTACAGGGCTGTCACCATCAGGAAATGTTAAGAATGAGATTTTTAATCAAAAGGAAGTGAAAGATTGCACGCCCACTTGAACATATGGGAGGTGTTTTGTCCACAGGAATCATGTAAATGGTTCACACTTTTAAACCCTCCACTGGCCTGGATGAGTGCAGCTCCAACAACATTAAAGAAGCTCGACACCATCCAGGACAAAGCAGCCTGCTTTATTGGCACCCCATCCACCACCTTAAACATTCACTCCCTCCACCACCGGCGTACCGTGGCTGCAGTGTGTACCAACTACAAGGTGCACTGCAGCAACTCGCCAAGGCTTCTTCGGCAACACCTCCCAAACCCGCGACCTCGACCACCTAGAACAGGGGTATGCAAGTATTTGGGCTGGAGGGCCACTTAACAAGTTTTGGTGAACTGTTGAGGGCCGCACACCAATGTTCCCCCTAAGGTGTGTGGCCACACGGTTGCGCACCAATCGCAAGGTCCCACGCAGGCCGCTCACCAGCTCCTGCTGCTGGAAGAGATACTGCGCAGCAAATTTAAAGGGACTGTGCATGTTGATAAGAGCAAAGTGTTAAATTGGTAAATTTGAAACAGGCCAACAGGTGTTGATCATCACTTCCACTTCTACCCTCCCAATAATTTATAAACATAAATTTAGTTGGTAGTCAGATACTATCTTAAATACACAAAATGTAGTGTACAGTAGTAAAATCTTCTGTTACTAAATTGATGAAATGATTGATCAATCGATCGATTTTATGTTGTACTGTAAGTCTACGTGGCTGTTTGGCAGAGCGGCCTCCGACACGAGAAGTATTTTTAGTGTGGTGAATACAGGAACCCGAGGCTTCGCAAGGCCTGAACTACAATCAAGTGCCATTACCTGGAGTCCTTGTGCTCCGGAATCCACTCCTGTATCTAAGGTGGTGATGAGAACCCCCTTGCCGTCGTATTTTGGGTACCGGGAGAGGAAAGACAAGTCTCTTTGGTGAAAGAGTCATCGAGATGAGCAGCCGTGACTCGACTCAGACTAATTTGCAGCTCGAGTTCCGGCTCGCATTCCATTTCAGTCACATCCAGCAAGCTGGATAGAATGAACTAGTGGGGTGCGTACGGCCCGCGGACCGTATTTTGCCCACCACTGGGCTAGAAACTCCCACGCTCTTTACTGAGGAAACTCCCAGAAACGGCAGGGACCCAACTTAACTGGGTCTGTTCCAGACTTATGCTGGGAGACTTGCGGTAACCCAATGGAATAGATCTCCTGCACCTGATGGCCTACATCCTAGGGTTTTGAAAGAGGTGGCAATAGAGATAGTGGATGCATTGTTTGTCATTTTCCAAAATTCCATAGATTCTAGAACTGTTACCGCAGATTAGAAGGTAGCAAATGTAACCCCACTATTTAAGAAAGGAGGGAGAGAGAAAACGGGGAACTACAGACCAGTTAGCCTGACATCAGTAGTAGGGAAAATGCTAGAATCTATTATTAAGGACATGGCAACAGGGCACTTAGAAAATAATAATAGATTGGCCAGAGTCAACACGGATTTATGAAAGTTAAATCCTGTTTGACGAATCTGTTTTTTGAGGTTGTAACTAGCAGAATAGATCTTCTTAGGCAGTCCCTCGGAACCGAGGATGACTTGCTTCCACGCTAAAAATGAGTTCTCAGGTGACTGATGAGTCCAATGCGGGACCTACAGTCTCTGTCACAGGTGGGGCAGACGGTGGTTGAAGCGGCGGGTGGGTGGGGTGCTTGGGTTGACGTGCGCTCCTTCCGCTGTTTGCGCTTGGCTTCCGCTTGCTCCCGGTGAAGAGACTTGAGGTATTCGGCGCCTCCCGGATGCTTCTCCTCCATTTTGTGCGGTCTTGGGCCAGAGATTCCCAGGTGTTGGTGGGGAATGTTGCACTTTTTCAAGGAGGCTTTGAGGGTGTCCTTGAAGCGTTTCCTCTGCCCACCTGGGGCTCTCTTGACGTGTCGGAGCTCCGAGTAGAGCGCTTGTTTTGGGAGTCTTGTATCGGGCATGCAGACGATGTGACCCATCCATCGGAGCTGATCGAGCGTGGTCAAAGATTCGATGCTGGGGATGTTGGCCTGAGCGAGAACACTGACGTTAGTGCACCTATCCTGCCAATGGATTTGCAGGATCTTGCGGAGGCAGCGTTGGTGGTACCTCTCCAGTGCTTTGAGGTGCCTGCTGTACATGGTCCATGTCTCTGAGGCATACAGCAGGGCGGGTATCACTACTGCTCTGTAGACCGTGAGCTTAGTGCCGGGTTTGAGGTCCTGGTCTTCAAACACTCTCTTCCTCAGGCGACCAAAGGCTGCACTGGCACACTGAAGGCGGTGTTGGACTTTGTCATCAACGTCTGCCCTTGTTGACAGTAGGCTCCTGAGGTATGGAAAGTGGTCTACGTTGTCCAAGGCCTCATCATGGATTTTGATTTTTCGGGGCACTAAAAATAGCGCCCCGGTGAAGTTAGCGCCCCAAAGTGGCCGCGATTCAATTTTTCCCCCAAGATGTCTTACTGCAATTATATAGGGCCCTGGTGAGACCACACCTGGAGTATTGTGTAAAGTTTTGGTCTCCTTACCTAAGGAAGGATATACTTGCCATAGAGGGAGTGCAACGAAGGTTCACCAGACTGGTTCCTGGGATAGTGGGATTGTCCTATGAGGAGAGATTGAGTAGACTAGGCCTATATGCTCTAGAGTTTAGAAGAATGACAGGTGATCTCATTGAAACATACAAAATTCTTACAGGGCTTGACAGGGTAGATACAGGGAGGATGTTTCCCTTGGCTGGGGAGTCTAGAACCAGGGGTCACAGTCTCAGAATAAGGGGTCGGCATTTAGGACTGAGTTGAGGAGAAATTTCTTCACTCAGAGAGTGGTGAATCTTTGGAATTCTTTCCCTCAGAGGGCTGTGGAGGCTCAGTCGTGAGTATATTGAAGACAGAGATCGATAGATTTTTTGAATATTAAGGGAATCAAGGGATATGGGGATAGTTCAGGAAAGTGGATTTAAGTAGAAGATCAGCCATGATCATATTGAATGGTGGAGCAGGCTCGAAGGGCTGAATGGCCTACTCCTGCTCCTATTTCTTATATTCTTATGTTATGAATTCAGACACCACCTTTCACCCAATTGCACCAATAAACAAAAACAGCATTTTATAACTCACTGGAATGAAATCAAACCCAGGACTAATTTTGAATTAGTCGCTAAAATTCCTTCAGAGTTAAGTTGAGACTAAAAACTCGCTCCAAGTTTCAAAAATAGTTTTAAGTAAACAATCTACCAACCAATTTGATTGTGTCAATTCCAAGTCATGCTGCCAATGGCATTTTTTAATATATTTAAAGTATTTATGTTATCGTGCATTTATCTGGAAAGTTTGCATAGATTTATGGAAACTGAACCTACAAACCATGAGTAACTTACCTTTCACATTGCAGTGACGGAGCAGAAACTGAGGTTCTGAGTGTGATAATGACACACTGCTGCAGCGAACGGCAGATTCGATTTGCACGCCTGTTTTTGGCTATGACTCCCCTGCTGCCTCAGACAATGACCTGCCTCCTAATGTTACGTGGGGTGGAGTCAGGCTAGGGGTTACGTGCGGTGGATGTACGGCCTTGAAGCCAGGCCTTGGCGGGCCGGATTGAATTCATTGGCGGGCTGGATACGGCCTGCAGGCCGTATTTTGTATGCCACTGACCCAGAAGGACAAGGGCAGCAGGCGCGTGGGAACACTACCACCTCCAAGTCACACACCATCCTGGGTCAAAATCCTGGAAATTCCTCCCTAACAGCACTGTGGGAGTACCTTCACCGCACAGACTGTAGTAGTTCAAGGCGGCAGCTCACCACCACCTTCTCAAGGGCAAATAGGGATGGGCAATAAATGCTGGCCTTGCCAGTGACACACACATCCCGCGAATGAATTTTAAAAAAAGCACACCTCTCATGGTTTTTGCTTGTACTTAGGCCAAGATTTTGCTGGCGCTCAGAGGGCGGGTTCGGAGGCGGGTCCGCTGTCAAAATCAAAATGATTGACAGCGGGTTGGGTACCCGCTCCGAACCCGCCTCCATGTAAGTTTCCAAAGTGTCGGGTCTGCGACTTCAGAACAGACCCGACACCAAGCGGCGGGGGAGGCATTTAAGATAGTTAAATGCTTGTTAAACACTTGTTAACTACTATTTTGCCAGCCTATTTCTATTTTACTACTTTTTTAACGAGGTTCACGTCTGCACATAATGTAAATTATGAATAACTGGTCCCAGCACTGATCCTTGTGGAGCACTGATCATTGTGAAACACTGCTTTCTAGCTTCCTCCAATCTGAATAACTAACACTGCACTCAATTTTTAGCCAATTATTAAGTAGTGAGGTCAATCACTTGTCTGGACTTTATATCATTGCCTTTTTTGCGGAACGGGGCAGGGTCAGATCATGGCTTGAGTTCAGATATTTTCTTTGCTGATAATTCTTTAATTTAAAAATCTTAAACTTAAGCCTTCACATTGTAAGATAGAGAAATAAGTGGGAAAAGAAAATGGACCTTAATTTAGAAAGAGAGGCTTATTGTCCTCTGATTTTAACCCCCCCCCCCCCTCGCCCCCTAAACGGGGGGACAGTTATAGTGAGGGCAGTGACTTCACCCCTCTGAACCCACTGCCTTCCTGCTGTGTCCCGCTCTTAACTTGCTTTTTTGAGCAGCCAAGCTAGACACCTGACCAATGTTACCTCTAATTTTTTTATATACTGAGCAGGCCACAAACTCTGTTGAGCGCAATCTTTTTGTCCGTGGACAAATTTTACAACGACAAATAATTTTACAACAACAATAACTTTTGCAACAATGACAGCAACAGCAACCATTTAAAAACATATGTACAGTAATACCATATTGTCACCCCACCATTTCAAATCATGAGACATAAGAACATAAGATATAGGAGCAGGAGTAGGCCATTTGGCCCCTCGAGCCTGCTCCGCCATTCAGTAAGATCATGGCTGATCTTCTACCTCATCTCTACTTTCCTGCACTATCCCCATATCCCTTGATTCCCTTAATATTCAAAAATCTATCGATCTCTGTCTTGAATACACTCAACGACTGAGCCTCCACAGCCCTCTGGGGCAGAGAATTCCAAAGATTCACCACCCTCTGAGTGAAGAAATTTCTCCTCCTCTGAGTCCTAAATGGCCGACCCCTTATTCTGAGACTGTGACCCCTGGTTCTAGACATCCCAGCCAGGGGAAACATCCTCCCTGCATCTACCCTGTCAAGTCCTGTAAGAATTTTGTATGTTTCAAAGAGATCACCTCTCATTCTTCTAAACTCCAGAGAATATAGGCCTAGTCTACAAAATCTGTCCTCATAGGACAATCCCACCATCCCAGGAACCAGTCTGGTGAACCTTTGTTGCACTCCCTCTATGGCAAGTATATCCTTCCTTAGGTCAGGAGACCAGAACTGTACACAATACTCCAGGTGTGGTCTCACCAGAGCCCTATATAATTGCAGTAAGACATCTTTACTCTCATACTCAAATCCTCTTATAATAAAGGCCAACATGCCATTTGCTTTCCTAATTGCTTGCTATACCCGCATGTTAACTTTCAGTGATTCTTGTAGAAGGACACCCAGGTCCCTCTGAACACCAATATTTCCCAATCTCTCACCATTTAAAAAATACTCTGCTTTTCTATTTTTCCTACCAAAGTGGATAACTTCACATTTCTCCACATTATATTCAATTTGCCATGTTCTTGCTCACTCACTTAGCCTGCCTATATCCCCTTGAAGCCTCCTTGCATCCTCCTCACAACTTACATTCTCACCCAGCTTTGTATCATCAGCAAACTTGAATATATTACATTTGGTCCCTTCATCCAAATCATTGATGTAGATTGCGAATAGCTGAGGCCCAAGCACTGATCCTTGGGGTACCCCACTAGTTACAGCCCGCCAACCCGAAAATGACCTGTTTATTCCTACTCTCTGTTTTCTGTCCGTTAACCAATCCTCAATCCATGCTAGTATATTACCCACCAATCCCATGAGCCCTAATTTTGTTTAATAACCTCTTGTGTGGCACCTTCTCAAATGCCTTCTGAAAATCCAAATACACTACATCCATTGGTTCCCCCTTATCTATTCTGCTAGTTACAACCTCAAAAAACTCTAACAGATTTGTCAAACAGGATTTCCCTTGCATAAATCCGTGTTGACTCTGCCCAATCTATTATTATTTTTTAAGTGCCCTATTACCACGTCCTTAATAATAGATTCTAGCATTTTCCCTACTACTGACGTCAATCTGCGGGAACCGTTCTGGAATGAATGGAATTTTGGAAAATGACATCCAATGCATCCACTATCTCTATAGCCACCTCTTTCAAAACCCTAGGATGTAGGCCATCAGGTCCAGGGGATTTATCGGCTTTCAGTTCCATTAATTACTCCAGTACTATTTGTTTACTAATACTAATTTCTTTCAGTTCCTCATTCTCGCTAGACCCTTGGTTCTCCACTATTTCCGGGAAGTTTTTTGCGTCTTCCATGAAGACAGACACAATGGGCTGGATTTTGATACTGGGGCGGGTTGGGGTCGTGTCATCCACTTTTCGTGTTATCCACCCGACTGCAATTGGATGTGGGAGATTGATGCGATTTTCACTTAATTGGGCAATTGAGTTCCAGCATGTGGGAACCCATGAACCAATTAATGTTTTCAGTCTGAAAGTCGCCTCTGATGATGTCATCATTACTGCCGCATTGAAGGTCTTCGGAGACTGCCTGGCCTTTGCTGTGAGAGGACCTGGATGCAAAATGAGCAGCAGCAGCAGCCCTGAGAGAGAGAGAGAGAGAGAGAGAGAGCCTTGCCTTTGCTGTGAGAGGACCTGAAGGCAAAATGAACAGCAGCAGCCCTACGTCTGCTCCCAGATATTTTTCCTCCTACTACTACTACTCCGTTGTAATAGTGGACCTGCAGCTGATAGTCAGCTTTCGAAATGTGCTCCCGCCAGGTTTCACAATCGTGGTTCAGAACAGGCGTGCTTCACGTAGAACAAGGGTTAAAATCACAAAGGCCTTTCAAAATGGCATTATAGAGCCAATTTAGTGCTTGCTAAGGGCCTTAACAGCCTATCCCGCCTCTTAAAGGCGGGACGGAGTCGGGACCAGCAGACACGATTTAATGAAAATTGCGTGGAGGCGGGATGGAGGCGGACTTGTGCCCGCCCGCCAGTTTTCGCAATTTTAACCCCCCACACGCCTCCAAACCCGCCTCCACGGGTCAATGAAAATCCAACCCAATGTATTTGTTCAATTTCCATGCCATTTCCTTATTCCCCATTATAATTTCTCCTGTAAGGGACCCACATCTACTTTTGCTGATCTTTTCCTTTTTTATATACCTATAGAAGCTTTTACAGTCTATTTTTATCTCTCGCTAGTTTACTCTCATTCTATTTTCCCTTTGTTTATCAATTTCTTGGCCCTCCTTTGCTGAATTCTAAAATCCTCCCAATCCTCAGGCTTACTGCTCTATTTGGCAACATTATAAGCCTCTTCCTTTGATCTAATACTATCTTTAACTTCTCTTGTTAGCCATGGTTTGATCACTTTTCCTGTGGGGTTTTTGTGCCTTGAAGGAATGTATATTTGTTGTAAATTATGTATTAATTATTTAAATACTAGCCATTGCTTGTCTACCGTCATACCTTTTAATGTAGTTTCCCAATTTACCTTAGCCAACTCGCCCCTCATACTTACGTAGTTTGCTTTGTTTAGATTTAAGACCCTAGTTTCAGATTTAAGTCATTTTCAAACTTAATATAAAATTCTATCATGTTATGGTCACTAAAGGCCCCTTTACTACAAGATTATTAATTAACCCTTTCCCACTGCACAATACTAGATCTAAAATAGCCTGTTCCCTAGTTGATTCTTCAACATACTGATCTAGAAAACTATCTTGCATACATTCCATGAATTCGTCCTCCACACTATTACTGCAAATTTGGTTTGCCCAGTCTATATGTAGATTAAAGTCCCCCATGATTACTGTATTACCCTTGTTACAAACCCTCTAATTTCCTGATTTATACTCTGCCCTACATTACAACTACTGTTTGGGGGCCTATAAACAACTCCCACCAATGTTTTCTCTGAAAAACATTAAAAGCCCCATGAAATCCATGTGGTTAAACTGGCAGTGGCTCTGCTACTCCATCTGGCTTGCTTTCTGCTGCAGAGGCCATTAGCACAGAAGGGTTTGTATTTGTATTGATGTCAACCCTCATTTGTTCCTGTGTTCGGCTTGAGGTGGAATTGAGCATATGGGAAGCATGGCTAAATGACAAGCCACACTTTAGTTATAGAAGAGTTGCATGCGGCTTGTGAGAGGCGAGTTAGGCACCCATACCCAGAGATCAACACAGGAGATTAAATAATAGTTCAAGCTTTCTGCCCGTGCCCTTGTCTATGATCCTCTTTATTTTAGAATTATTTGCTTAGTGGAGACTAAAGGCTAACAAAGACTGGTTAGACCAAACAGTCAGTCTTGGAGCTATTACTTATGTATTTTAATGCTTGTTCTCCTAAACTGTTCAATGGGAGAGATGATACTTTTTTAATAATTAAAATGAAAGCACTGAACTTAGTGTAAATAGAGAATTGCTAAAAATAAACACCAAAACCTGGAAATAAATAAAAGCCAGAAAGGTACAGCTGAAATGCTTCCAATCATACATTTATTCATGTAATCTCCATTTCCCCATTAATCTATGATAGGGTTGCCAATATTCCTGGAGGTTTTATCACAGGACCTTCTGCCTGCAATTGCCATGCCCAGTTAAACAGTCTTTTCCCCCCATCTCTAATACTTTTATAACAAATAAATGAAAGTGTTCATATAAAATGAAAAGCACACACATTTTGTTTGAGTGCCCCTATGACTTTTCTCCTGGGATCGTGTGTAAGTGTCCAGGAGATTAATCTGTAATTCCTGGAGACTCCAGGGCAATCCTCAAGGGTTGATAACACTAATCTATTATATTATTAAAAACATTGCATGGTCACAAATATTCGAATGGTGCTTGTACGTGATGCTGCCAGAATAACATTAACTTATGTACCCGCCACCCCCCCACACGTAATAGTACAATACTGTCCAGTCAACTGATCTTAAGCCTCACCTGTGAAATCTTGGTGCAATATTTAACTTGGTCCACCAGGTGACACTGCAGCAATTCTTTCTGTGGAGAATAGCAGAAAAGTTGGTGAAGGTGAATAAGGCTAAACCCACTCAGTGAAACACAAATAAAATTAGAAGCACTTAAAAGCCCAGATACTGCAGTACAAAAGATATAAAGGGGAGGAACAACACCTCCCCCGCCCTCCCCCAAACAGGAGACTCTTGAAGAAATGGAAACTGAAATCCTAGATCAGCTGTCTGATGGTTATAGTGTCCTGCTGAGACAATGGCCCAGAATTTGCGGTGGGTAACAACAGCGAACAAACAGCGTTCGCTGTTATTACCCCTTTGAAACTAATCACAACTTCAGGATGTAGCGCATGCGCATCCTAGATATACTGACATTTATATAGCGCCTTTCACGACCACCGGACGCCCCAAAGCGCTTTATAGCCATTGAGTACTTTTTGAAGTGTAGTCACTGTTGTAATGTAGGAATCCTAACGCGGAAATCCTGAACTTGCGGTCAGTTATTCACTGCTCCGACACTGGCTGCGCTGTGGAATGCCCCAGAGCCGGCAATCAGTGTAATCTGTGAAATCGGTGAAACTGTTGAAAACTTTGGCTCTTCTGTGGTAATACCGCTGGTAAACACCACATTAAAAGTTAGACCCTTTTGGATTAGGTGTAACTGGGGTTTTAACAGCGTATCGACTGCTAAACCAAGGTTATGACCCTGAAAAATTAATTTTAATTTTGTGGAGTGTTAAATTTCTCCATTTTAATAAAAATAATTTTTTTTAAGGAACTTCAAATAAACAGGTTTGCTTTTTCCCCATGTGAGAATAGTACTGGAGAAATTAATAGGACTGAAAGCCGATAAATCTCCTGGACCTGATGCCCTACATCCTAGGGTTTTGAAAGAGGTGGCTATAGAGATAGTGGATGCATTGGTTGTCATTTTCCAAAATTCTATAGATTATAGAACGGCTACCACAGATTAGAAGGTAGCAAAAAAAAATTTTAAATTCGTTTTATGGGACGTGGGTGACGCTGGCAAGGCCAGCATTTATTGCTCATCCCTAATTGCCCTTGAGAAGGTGGTGGTGAGCCGCCTTCTTGAACGGCTGCAGTCCGTGTGGTGAAGGTACTCCCACAGTGCTGTTAGGGAGGGAGTTCCAGGATTTTGACCCAGCGACGATGAAGGATCGGCGATATACTTCTGAGTCAGGATGGTGTGTGACTTGGAAGGGAACTTGGAGGTGATGGTGTTCCCATGCGCCTGCTGCCCTTGTCCTTCTAGGTGGAAGAGGTCGTGGGTTTGGGAGGTGCTGCCGAAGAAGCCTTGGCGAGTTGCTGCAGTGCATCTTGTAGATGGTACACACTGCAGCCACGGTACGCCGGTGGTGGAGGGAGTGAATGTTTAGTGTGGTAGATGGGGTGCCAATCAAGCGGACTGCTTTGTCCCATATGGTGTCGAGCTTCTTGAGTGTTGGAGCTGCACTCATCCAGGCAATTGGAGAGTATTCCGTCACACTCCTTACTTGTGCCTTGTAGATGGTAGAAAGGCTTTGGGGAGTCAGGAGGTGAGACACTCGCCGCAGAATACCTAGCCTCTGACCTGCTCTTGTAGCCACAGTTTTTATGTAGCTGGTCCAGTTAAGTTTCTGGTCAATGGTGACCCCAGGATGTTGATGGTGAGGGATTTGGCAATGGTAATGCCATTGAATGTCATGGGGCGGTGGTTAGACTCTCGCTTGTTGGAGATAAAAATCCACTATTTAGGAAAGGAAGGAGAGAGAAAACAGGGCACTTGGAAAATAATAATAGGATTGGGCAGAGTCAACACAGATTTATGAAAGGGAAATCGTGTTTGACGAATCTGTTAGAGTTTTTTGAGGTTGTAACTAGCAGGATAGATGAGGGGGAACCAGTGAATGTGTACAGTAAACTCTTTAGTATCCGGCACCGACGGGACCGGGATGGTGCCGGTTGATGAAAAATTCCAGATAACAGAGAAGTAGGCAATTTTTTACACAAAAAATAAAAACCACTAACTAACTCGGCCACCGCAGGAAACTCGGACTCGGAAAAATGAAAAATGGATGGATTCGGCAAGATTACCGGTTATCTATTTTGCCGGTTATTAAAGAATTCCAGATGATGAAGTGCCATTTAAACAAGAGTTTACTGTATTTGGTTTTTCAGAAGGCATTCGATATGGTGCCACACAAGAGGTTATTAAACAAAATTAGGGCTCATGGGATTGGGGATAATATACGTACATGGATTGAGGATTGATTAACGGACAGAAAACAGAGAGTAGGAATAAATGGGTAATTTTTGGGTTGGCAGGCTGTAACTAGTGGGATATCGCAAAGATCAGTGCTTGGGCCTCAGCTATTCACAATCTACATCAATGACTTGGATGAGGGGACCAAATGTAATATATCCAAGTTTGCTGATGATACAAAGCTGGGTGAGAATGTAAGAACATAAGAAGTAAGAGCAGAGTAGGCCATACGGCCCCTTGAGCCTGCTCCGCCATTCAATAAGATCATGTCTGATCTTCCACCTCAACTCCACTTTCCTGCCCGATCTCCATATCCCTTGAGTCCCCTAGAGTCCAAAAATCTATCTATCTCAGCCTTGAATATACTCAAAGACTCAGCATTCACAGCCCTCTGGGGCAAAGAATTCCAAAGATTCACAACCCTCTGAGTGAAGAAATTCCTCCTCATCTCAGTCTTAAATGGCCTACCCCTTATCCTGAGACTATGCCCCCTAGTTCTAGACACTCCAGCCAGGGGAAACAACCTCTCAGCGTCTACCCTGTCAATCCCCTTCAGAATCTTGTATGTTTCAATGAAATCACCTCTCATTCTTCTAAACTCCAGAGAGTATAGGCCCATTCTACACAATCTCTCATCATAGGACAGCTCTCTCATCCCAGGAATCAACCTAGTGAACCTTCGCTGCACCGCCTCCAAGGCAAGTATATCCTTCCTTAGATAAGGAGACCAAAACTGTGCTCAGTACTCCAGGTGTAGTCTCACCAAGGCCCTGTACAATTGTAGCAAGACTTCCTCACTCCTATACTCCAACCCCCTTGCAATAAAGGCCAACATGCCATTTGCCTTCCTTATTGCTTGCTGTACCTGCATTCTAGCTTTCTGTGTTTCTTGCATGAGGACACCCAAATCTCTCTGAACACCAACATTTGAAAGTTTCTCACCATTTAAAAAATATTCTGTTTTTCTATTCTTCATACCAAAGTGAATAACCTCACATTTCCCTACATTATACTCCATCTGCCACCTTACTGCCCACTCACTCAGTCTATCTATATCCTTTTGCAGACTCTTTGTGTTCTCCTCACAGCTTGCTGTTCCACCTAGCTTTGTATCATCAGCAAACTTGGATACATTACACTCGGTCCCTTCATCTAGGTCATTAATATAGATTGTAAATAGCTGAGGCCCCAACACTGATCCTGTGGCACCCCACTAGTTACAGCCTGCCAACCTGAAAAGATCCGTTTATCCCTACTCTCTGTTTTCTGTCCGTTAACCAATCCTCTATCCATGTTACTATATTACCCCCAACCCCATGAGCCCTAATCTTGTGTAATAATCTTTTATGTAAGTTGTGAGGAGGATGCAAGGAGGCTTGAAAGGGATATAGACAGGCTAAGTGAATGGGCAAGAACATGGTAAATGGAATATAATGTGGAGAAATGTGAAGTTATCCACTTTGGTAGGAAAAATAGAAAAGCAGTGTATTTTTTAAATGGTGAGAGATTGGGAAATGTTGGTGTTCAGAGGGACCTGGGTGTCCTTGTACATGAATCACTGAAAGTTAACATGCAGGTACAGCAAGCAATCAGGAAAGCAAATGGTATGTTGGCCTTTATTACAAGAGGATTTGAGTATAAGAGTAAAGACGTTTTACTGCAATCATATAGGGCCCTGGTGAGACCACACCTGGAGTATTGTGTACAGTTTTGATCTCCTTACCTAAGGAAGGATATACTTGCCATAGAGGGAGTGCAACGAAGGTTCACCAGACTGGTACCTGGGATGGGATTGTCCGATGAGGAGAGATTGACTAGGCCTATATTCTCTGGAGTTTAGAAGAATGAGAGGTGATCTCATTGAAACATACAAAATTCTTGCAGGACTTGACAGGGTAGATGCAGGGAGGATGTTTCCCCTGGCTGGGGAGTCTAGAACCAGACATCACACTCTCAAAATAAGGGGTTGGCCATTTAGGACTGAAATGAGGAGAAATTTCTTCACTCAGAGGGTGGTGAATATTTAGAATTCTCTACCCCAGAGGGCTGTGGATGCTCAGTCGTTGAATATATTCAAGACAGAGATCGATAGATTTTTGCATATTAAGGGATTCCAGGCATATGGGGATAGTGCAGGAAAGTGGAGTGAGGTGGAAGATCAGCCATGATATTGAATGGCGGAGCAGGCTCGAAGGGCCAAATGGCCTACTCCTGCTCCTGTTTCTTATGTTCTTATGTATCCCCTCCAAGACCATATACCCTTTCTGAGGTGCGGTGCCAAAAACTGAATGCAGTACGCTATTGCTTCTTGTGGTTCTGAGAATCCTCATGACCTCATTTTGGGTATTTTTGTTTGACTGGACACTACCTATTGCATTTGATAAGTTTGAACAATAATCAAAATGGTTCAGGCTTTCTTTGTGACCTCTAATTCTATTCTATTCATACTTTAGAATATATTGCTTATTATTTTAGTATTGCATGTAATTCTAATTGTGTCTGTATTGTTATGGTCACAATTACTTTTTGATCAGGTTTTACCATTTACATTTTTTATTAACTGTTTCTGTTGTCAATTTTTACTTATTTTTGTTCATTTCCTTTTACATATCCTTCACAGTCCTCCTCTGCCACACAACAAAGCAAATGTGTTTGATCTAAGCAGAGACCAACAATTGAACCTTGCATACATTGCCTCGGTACCTCATAGTAGCATCGAACAAGTTTGAATTCATTGGCTATTGGAGCTAGTCACAATCCGGTAAGTCTGCAGGATCACGTTGTTTGTAGAAATAAATATAAAAATTTGTCTGAAATGTTTCAGTGGTTTTTACTTGTATCTTCAGTTATAATCTACCATTAATCCCGGATTATAAACCATACCCATGTATAGGCTACTTCCCCATAAAAAGTCCTAGTTTTTTTTTAATCAGAATTAGTCTGTGGTGGTTTATTATTAAGAATATGAATTGAATATATAATGGACTTGATATTAACGCAGAGATTGGATCAGAGCCGGGGAGGAGGCGATAGCGGGTGACAAAAGTGCAATATGGTGGGATGTGTTGGGAATGTCCGATTTCAACATGGATTTCAACATTTCCTCATTATCATTTTACCTTGGGGTTTCGCATCTCCACTGCATGTGAGCGGGCATGATGCAGACTTCACATGATGCGATTTCACTTCAACTATTTAAAGGCCTAGTTCACAGATGCAATGGCGGAGGTGGTTTGGAGGTTTGTGTTTGTGTTTAGTGTTTAGTTAAGTAGAAGGAGAAAAATGGAAGCAAGGAGGGCAGAGGCTACACCCAGAATCAACGAGGTGCCCCTGGATGTACTGCTGGGTACAGTAAGGGTGAACTTTCCTAGCAATGGGAAAAAGAAACCGGCAGCCACCACGAAGAAGGCGTGGCTGGAGGGGGCCCACGAGGTCAGCAGCAGTAGCGTAATTATGAGAACTTGCATCCAGTGCAGGAAGCGTTTTAATGACCTAACCAGGTCAGGAAAGGTGAGTAAAGTTGCAGATTCACCTACATCCTGTAGTGTACCCCTTCTCACTCTGTCCTGTCAAGCCGTTCACATCACTCTTCACACCCACTTAAGTTTCAGCAGCACCCATCGTTCTGTCGCGCCACCCTTGCAGGAGAAGAAAGCTCAGAGTACAAGGGAGAGGGAGAGGACCGGAGGAGATCCCCATAGATCGTTGCACTGACCAATGTGGAACAGGAGGCTTTGGAGATTAGCGGCCTATCAGTCTCCCTGAGCATTGGAGATGCTGAGGCTGGTCGTTCATTGCTGCAGGCTGACAGAATTACTCTCGCAAACCCACATCTCCTATAAGACTAAGTCATCTTGGCTTGAATTCAGCACCTAATGAAATATGATCACCTTAATCATATACATTTCAACATTTGTACATTCTCATGACTAAATCATATCCGTCTCTTCTCCAGCACCATTAGAAGAAGAATAACAGCCTTTGTTGACGAGGATTCCTCAGAGGAGTTTGTTCCTGCTGAGGTTGCACCAGCACAGAATACATGCGTACCTGGCACTAGCGCAGATATGAGCACTTCAGTGAATCCTCTTAGAGAGTTAGATGAGATCTCACCAGGTGAATCACAGTTCACAAATGAGTACGAGCAGAGAGTGGTGGTAGGCACAGCTGTGGAGAGTCTGTGTCGGAGGGCGCAGACCTCTCCAAGCTCTGCTCAGCTGGACAGAGATGCTGAACCCAGTGGGAGGTGGGGTGGGGCCATCAATGAAAAAGAGAATGATAGAGGGTCAGCAGATACTGTGCGAGGTACTGGCTGTCCTGCCAGGTACACTAACACAATGTCCCTGAGGATGGAAGAGTTCAAATCAAAATATTTGTGAAGTGATGTCGCAGGCCCTTTCGAAGATATCTTCCATTGAGAGAGTGGCCTCCTCTGTGGAACTTGAGGCCCTGCAGGCCCTGACAGCGGCTCTGCAAACTTTGAACAGCAACATGTCTACCGCTTTACACCAGATGACAGATAGATTAAAAGTGGGCTTCCAAGACATCGCTGATCTTCTCCAGGCTGCTCTGTCGTAGAGAGGCAGGAGCGATGTGCTACTGGCCCAGGAGCGGGACGATGATGAAAGGGGAGACGAAAGTGCAAACTCCTCGCAAAGCGTTTGCATGTCTCACCCATTGCCTCCTGCTGAACCAGTACCCGACATGCTGCCTCCTGTCTCGCTGGCCCAGTCTGCCCCTGCACAGGTGCCAGTGGAGGAGTCTTTGGCGGGCCCCCCACAGGCTCCAACACCCAGAGGTCGTCAGCCGCGAGCATCTAAAAAGTCAGAGCCGGGATCAGGGCAGCCTGCCACTACCTCTGATGAGGCCACAGGGATTGCATCACGTTGAAGTGCTAGAGAGAGAAAGAGAGAAAATTTGTAGTTCAACGAGGGTACGCACATGGGTGTTTTTGAAAATTTGTTAAATTAATTTGCACCACTTTCCCGTGTTCCCCATTCTTGCATGACGAGTGCCAGCTCTGCTTTTCATTTGTTTGGTGCTGAATGTGAAGACATGGAATTGACTGAGACCAATTGGTGCTTGTGCAATGAGTGGATGGATGGCTTCAGGTTGATTGTGTAGACGTAGTTTGGGGGGGCAGTGGAAATGGTGGTAGCAGGCGGGGGATGTGATAGTTACTTTGGTTCATTGTGAGTGATTAACTGAATCTTCGAGCTATATGGGGATCCCGGGCATCTCAAGCAGCAATGTGATCAGGTGGTCTGGCGCTGGGTGCCTAATCCTTGGAAAAGCAAAATACTGCAAATGCTGGAAATCTGAAATAAAAACAGAAAATGCTGGAAACACTCAGCAGGTCAGACAGCATCTGTGGAGAGAGAAACAGAGTTAGCGTTTCAGGTCGATGACCTTTCGTCAGAACTGGAAACAGTTAGAGATGTAACAGATTTTAAGCAAGTGCAGGGGCAGGTAAAGGGGGGAGGGGAGGAAAGAACAAAAGGGAAGGTATGTGATGGGGTGGAAGGCAGGAGAGATTAAATGACAAATGGTATGATAGTACAAAGCAAAAGGAGATGTTAATGGGACAAGTAAAGAAACAAAAGATGGGTCTAGAAGAGGAGTAAATGGGCATAGCAGAATCATCAACAGCTGTCATCTGAAAAAATAGGGGCAGAGGTTATGGTCTGCAATTGTTGAACTCGATGTTGAGTCCGGAAGGCTGTCAAGTGCCTAATAGAAAGATGAGGTGCTGTTCCTTGAGCTTACGTTGAGCTTCATTGGAACAGTGTAAGAGGCCGAGGACAGAGAAGTCAGAGTGGAAGTGGAGCGGACAGGCGACCGGAAGCTCGGGGTCACACTTGCGGACTGAACGGAGGTGTTCCGCAAAGCGGGCATACAATCTGTGTTTGGTCTCCCCAGTGTAGAGGAGATCGCATCGAGAGCAGCGAATACAGCATACTAAATTGCAAGAAGTACAAGTAAATCGCTGTTTCACCTGGAAGGAGTGTTTGGGGCCCTGGACAGTGGCAAGGTAGGAGGTAAAAGGGCAGGTCTGCGCTTGCATGGGAAGATGACGTGGGAAGGGGAGAGGGTGTTGGGGGTGATTGAGGAGTGGACTAGGGTGTCATGGAGGGAACGAATGCTGAAAGGGGAGGGGAGGGGAAGACGTGTTTGGTGGTGGGATCACGATGGAGGTAGCATTTTCTGTTTTTATTCCTTCTCCTTGTCATTGAAATCTTCATCAGATGAGGAGTGCTGTTTGGCTGGCTTGTTCCTCCTGCACCTCTAGTCCTCGCTGCTGTGCTTTGTTGTGTAGAACGCAGCACACCACGATTATCCTAGAGATTCTCGCTGGTGTGCACTGAAGGGAGGCGTATGACAGATACCGAAGGCTAAATACTCCAGAATCTTTAGAGGAGTACAGAAAGGGCAGGGCTGCAATTAAAAAGGATATTAGGAAAGCAAAGAGATTATGAAAAATTCTTGGCAAGTAAAATCAAGGAAAATCCAAAGATGTTGCTATCGGGGGGGGGGGGGGAGGAGTGTGAAATATTAGATTAAATAAACATAGTGAGAGAGGAAGTATTAAGGGGTTTAGCAGCTTTAAAAGTGGATAAATCCCCAGGCCCGGATGAAATGTATCCCAGGCTCTTAAGCGAAGCAAAAGATGAAATAGCAGAGGCCCTGACCATCATTTTTCAATCCTCTCTGGCTTCAGGTGTGGTGCCGGAGGACTGCTAATGTGGTACCCTTGTTTAAAAAGGGAGAAAAGGATAGACCAAGTAATTACAGGCCAGTCAGCCTAACCTCGGTGGTGGGAAAATTATTGGAAAGAATTCTGAAGGACAGGATAAATCTTCATTTAGAAAGACACGGATTAATCAGGGATAGTCAGCATGGATTTGTTAAGGGAAGGTCATGTCTGACAAACTTGATTGAATTTTTTGAGCAGGTAACAAGGAGGGTAGATGAGGGTAGTGCATTTGATGTAGTGTATATGAACTTTAGCAAGGCTTTTGATAAGGTCCCACATGACAGACTGGCCACGAAGTTAAAAGCCCATGGATCCAGGGCAGAGTGTCAAGTTGGATTCAAAACTGGCTCGGAGACAGGAAGCAGAGGGTAATGGTTGATGGGTGTTTTTGTGACTGGAAGGCTGTTTCCAGTGGGGTTCCGCAGGGCTCAGTACGAGGTCCCTTGCTTTTTGTGGTATATATCAATGATCTTGACTTGAATATAGGGGGTATGATTAAGAAGTTTTCAGATGATACTAAAATCGGCTGTGTGGTTAATACTGAAGAAGGAAGCTGTAGACTGCAGGAAGATATCAATAAATTGATCAGGTGGGCAGAACAGTGGCAAATGGAATTCAATCTGGAGAAGTGTGAGGTAATGCATTTGGGGAGGGCTAACAAGGAAAGGGAATACACATTAAATGGTAGGACACTGAGTAGCGCAGAGGAACAAAGGGACCTTGGAGTGCATGTCCACAGATCCCTGAAGGTAGCAGGCCAGGTAGATAAGGTGGTTAAGAAGGCATACGGAATGCTTGCCTTTATTAGCCGTGGCATAGAACACAAGAGCAGGGGGTTATGCTTCAACTGTATAAAACACTAGTTAGGCCTCAGCTAGAGTACTGCGTGCAGTTCTGGTCAGCACATTACAGGAAAGATGTGATTGCACTAGAGAGGGTACAGAGGAGATTTACAAGGATGTTGCCGGGAGTAGAGAATCTTAGCTATGAGGAAAGACTGGATAGACTGGGTCTGTTTTCCTTGGAACAGAGGAGGCTGAGGGGAGACCTTATTGAGATGTATAACATTATGAGGGGCATAGATAACATGGAGAGAAAGGACCTATTTCCCTTAGCAGAGGGTCAAAAACCAGGGGGCACAGATTTAAAGTAATTGGGGGAAGATTTAGAGGGGATTTGAGGGGAAATTTCTTCACCCAGAGGGTTGTGGGGGTCTGGAACCCATTGCCTGAAAGGGTGGTAGAGGCAGGAACCCTAACCACATTTAAAAATGACGATGAACACCTCGCTAAGGCCATCCCCACGCCTCCACTACTCGCCTTCAAACAGTCGCCTAACCTCAAACAGACCATCGTTCGCAGCAAATTACCCAGCTTTCGGGAGAACAGCGACCACGACACCACAACCCTGCCACGGCAACCTCTGCGAGACATGCCAGATCATCAACACAGATACCGTCATCACACGTGAGGACACCACCCACCAGGTACATGGTACATACTCATGTGACTCGGCTAACGTTGTCTACTTCATACGTTGCAGGAAAGGATGCCCCGGAGCATGGTACATCGGCGAGAACATGCAGACACTGCGACAACGTATGAACGGACACCGCACAACAATCGCCAGGCAGGAGTGTTCCCTCCCAATCGGGGAACACGTCAGCAGTCAAGGACATTCAGCCTCCGATCTTCAGGTAAGCGTTCTCCAAGGCGGCCTTCGAGACGCACGACAACGCAAAATCGTCGAGCAGAAACTGATAGCCAAGTTCCGCACTCATGAGGATGGCCTCAACCGGGATCTTGCGTTCATGTCACGCTAGATTTAACGCTACATGTAACCCCACCTGACGTAGAGTCATCCAGACTCGAGTCGACGTTGGCTTGTTCTCTCTACACACCTGCTGTGATTTCCAGCAAAAAAAGTTTTTTGTTTTCCATACAGACCCCAGCATCTGCCACATTTGACCCCTTGTGACCCCACCTCATTGTCTTTGATGCAATGTTTTCCTGACTGACCTGTTTGGACACCATCCACACCTTTGATTGCCGTGATTATCTCTCTGCCGAGGTGTGATAAAGGGCAGTTAGAAAGATTAACTGTAATCATCTGGCTGTGTTCTCTGACTATATATGCTGTGCCTATATGTATCTCTTCACTTCACCTGACGAAGGAGCAAAGCTCCGAAAGCTTGTGATTTCAAATAAAGCTGTTGGACTATAACCTGGTGTTCATCTTTTTGGTTGAACCCAAATTTACTGTAAATCAATTAAAACTTGAAATGAAACTTAATAAATCAAATTAAAATTTGAAAGTCCGGGGTGACGATGCACTCCAGTCCCCGCGGCGCCCACCGGTCGCGGAAAAACTCAAGCGTGCCGGCGGACACCGCGTGCTCCATCTCCAGGGCCACCCGGGCGCGAACATGGCCGCGGAAGAGAGGCAGGCAATCAGGCCGAACGACCCCCTCGACCGCCCGCTGCCTGGACCAATTAATGGCTTTCTTGGCCAGGCCCAGGAGCAGTCCTTCGAGGAGGTCCTCCGACCTACCCGCTCCCCTCCGCACCGGGTGACCGTAGATCAGGAGCGTGGGGCTGAAGTGCAACCAGAAATTGAGGAGCAGCCCCTTCAAATAATGAAAGAGGGGCTGCAACCTCTCACATTCAACATAAATGTGATAAACGGACTCCTCCAGGCCGCAAAAATGGCAAGCAGCCTGGGAGTCCGTAAACCTACTTAAAATCCTATTGCACGGGACTGCTCCGTGCAACACCCTCCAGGCCAAGTCCCCAATAGAACAAGGGAAGACTCCCGCGTAGAGAGCCTTCCAATGGGGACCTTCGCCTCCGCCGGACGGCAGGATGGTACTCCAAGGCGTGTCCGGACGGCAGACGAAGATGGCAAAGTGGAGAGTGTGCAGGAGCAGCCCGTACAGGAAACGCCTCCGTGCGGATTGAAAGGGCACGGAGGGCATTTCTCCGAGAAGGCTCAAGTGGTGAGGCGGCGGCTCCCGAGGGAGGATTCGGGGCCGGGCGCCGATAAGGAATTCCGTCCGAACGGGGGTCAGTTCGGACGGGATCGCCCCACGTGCTTGAGCCTCCTCGACACACCTAGTGGAGACGGGGCCCAGTGCCACTTTTAGCGACTCGATGGCTTTGACCGCGAGCCGGACGTTGACCCAGGACATGCGCCTCGCCAACTCCTCCGGCGCCATCCAGCCCGCTCCTCCGCCATCGAGCAGGTCCCCGACTCTGGTCACCTTACCGGGCACAGCCCTGCCCTCCGCCAGCCAGCCGAACCCGCGGTCGTGGAGGTGCGGATTCCTGAACAGCGGCTCCCGAAGGACGGCCGCCGCTCCTGACGGGGGAGAACTGCGCTCGGAGGCGACACTGTTCCAAACCCATAGCAGTTCCTGGTAGAAGACAGGCAGCTCCCGCAGGCTGGCACGCGTGCCACCCACTCTCACAAACAGCAGCTGCGTGTCGCAATTGAGGCCGTGCAGCTGGCGGAAGAAATACGTCGCCAGCGCACGCCACCTAGGAGGATTCTCCACGTACAGGTATCTCTGCAGCGTCTGAAGACGGAAAGTCGCCGCCTGGGTGCGAAGGCACACCAGCGCCTGACCGCCCTCCCTAAGCGGGAGACTCAAAACCGCAGCAGAGACCCAGTGCTTCCTTTTGTCCCAGAAGAAGTCGACGAGCTTCTTCTGCATCTTGGCGACAAACGCAGGGGGAGGGATCAAAGTGACCAACCGGTACCACAACATGGCGGCCACCAGCTGGTTTATGACCAGCGCTCGACCCCTGTAGGACAACACTCGGAGCAATCCTGTCCAGCGCCCTAGGCGAGCGGTGACTTTGGCCTCCAGCTCTTGCCAGTTCGCCGGCCAGGCGTCCTCGGCCGGGCTGAGGTAGACTCCCAGGTAGAGGAGGTGCGTGGTGCTCCAGGCGAAAGGCCCGAACTCCTCCGGCAGGGAGTCCACCTGCCATGGGCCCACCAGGAGTCCAGAACATTTCTCCCAGTTGATCTTGGCGGAGGATGCGTCCGAGTAAATCTGCTGGCATTCTCGCATCCTCCGCAAGTCGACGGGATCCGTGACCGCGAGGAGCACGTCATCGGCGTAAGCCGAGAGGACCACCTCCACGCCCGGCCCTTGCAGAGCCAGTCCCGTCAACCTCTTCCGCAAGAGGCGCAGGAAAGGCTCCACGCAAACGGCGTATAACTGACCGGACATGGGGCATCCCTGACGCACCCCCCTCCGGAAGCGAAGGGGCGCCGTCAAAGACCCGTTAACTTTAATCAGACACTCCGCGGCGGCGTACAGAAGTCGGATCCGGGCGACGAAATGCGTCCCGAACCCGAATGCGCGCAGAGTCCCGAAAAGATACTCGTGATCCACCCTGTCGAACGCCTTCTCCTGATCCAGGGAAAGGAAGGCGACCGACAGACCAGCCCTCTGGGAATGGTGGACCAGGTCCCGGACCAGATGGATGTTATCGTGGATACTCCGGCCCGGGACCGTGTAGGACTGGTCGGGGTGGATCATGCGGGCCAGCACGGTGCCAAAGCGAGCAGACATAGCCCTGGCGAAAATTTTGTAGTCCGTGCTGAGGAGGGAGACCGGGCGCCAGTTCTTAAGTAGGCGGAGATCGCCCTTCTTGGGCAGCAGGACGATGACCGCCCTGCGCCAAGAGAGGGGCATCTCCCCGGTCGCCAGACTTTCCCCCAGGACCCGCGCGTAGTCGTCCCCCAAGACGTCCCAGAACGCCCTGTGGAACTCCACGGTCAGCCCGTCCAGCCCCGGGGACTTGCCCCTCGAGAGCTGGCGCAGGGCGCCGGTCCGCTCCGCCAGGCTTAGCGGAGCTTCTAAATTCTCGGCGCCCTCCGGGCCGACCTTCGGCAGGTCCTCCCACAAAACTCTGCGCGCATCCTCGCTGGACGGATCCGAAGAGAACAGAGCCCCGTAATAGGCCCGGGCCTCCGCGCTGATGCCCTCCGGATCCGAGACCAGAGATCCGTCGTCGGCCAGCAGCCCCAAGAGCTGCTTACGGACCCCCCGTCTTTTTTCCAGCGAGTAGAAGAAGGGGGAGCCGCGGTCCAGGTCCCGCAGGAACTGGATCCGCGACCTCACGTACGCGCCTCGGGACCCGACCAGCTGCAGGTCCTTCAGCGCGCCCTTCTTCTCTTCGTACACCTTCCGCAGGGCCGGGTCCTCGACGACCTGACCGAGACGGGACTCCAGGTCGAGCACTTCTTTTTCCAGTCGCCCGACCCGGGCCTCCCGCCTCTTGGTCGACCCCTTCGCGTACTCCTGACAGAAGACGCGGACGTGAGCCTTGCCCACGTCCCACCATAGCCTCAAGGAGGGGAAGCCTCCCCGCTTCCTTCTCCAGTCGGCCCAGAACCGGCGAAACGAATCCCGGAACCGCGCGTCCTCCAGCAGCAGGTTGTTAAAATGCCAGTACGCGGACCCCCCCCGCGCGCGCAGCGGAGCGAGCTCCGCCCACACCAGGTGGTGGTCCGTGCACGGCACCGGCCGCATGGAAGCCGCCGGAACGCAGGAGACGTACGCCCGGGAAATGTAAAGGCGGTCGATTCTGGACCTTCCTCCTCCAGACCTCACGCTCGTGAAGGCGCTGGAGTCGGGATGGAGATTTCGCCAGACGTCCACCAAGTCGAAGGACCCGACCAGGTCCCGCAACTTCTCCATCGCTGCCGGGCTTCGCGGGGGACCCGACCGGTCCCGCGCCTCGAGGGTACAATTGAAATCCCCCCCGAGGATGACGCACTCGCCCACGTCGATGGAGCCCAGAAGAGCGGACACTTCTCCGAAGAAGCGCACTTGCTGCGCACCGGTCCGGGGGGCGTACACGTTCACTAAATGGAGCGGCACGCCTCCCAGGCGAACAGTGACCTGGAGCAAGCGGCCCGGCACGTGCTCCTTGACCCTCAAGATCTCCGGCTGAAAATGCGGGGCCAGCAAGACAGCCACCCCGCAGGAATTGTTGGAGAGGTGACTCATGCTGACCCCTCCTTGCCACTCCAGGAGCCACGTGGCCTCGTCTCCCGGAACGGTGTGGGTTTCTTGCAGGAAGCACACCGCATATTTCCCGTCCCGAAGGACCGAGAAGTTATTGAATCTACGGCGCGCCTCCCTGCTGCCGTTGATGTTGAGGCTGGCTATGGTTATCTTCATCTCAGAAGCATAGTGCAACCTCTACCTAACGGAGGGGAGGGAGCGTGGTCACTGACGACCGCCACTCCCTCAGCAGCCCAGTGTGGAAACTCTTGAGCCGACGCAGCTCGAGCCGGCCAACGTCCTTGTCCGCGCCCATGATTTTAACGGCGGCGCGGACGGACACGACGAGCAGCGCCAGCTCCGACCACTTGTCGAGGGCCAGCCGGATCTTCTTGTGACGACCCTGGCTCATGGCCATAAAATCCCGGAGTTCCCCTACGGGGATGAGGGGAGAGTCGGTGAAGGGCACGAGGGCGTCCATCACCTCGCTGCCGATGGACTCCAAATCGTCCTCGATGCCCACCACCGAGTCCCCGTCCTCCTCCGGGAGGTCGTCACCGGCGGCCGACCCGTCCGTCGCACAGGGTGCAGCGAACGGCTCGGCCGCACCGGCCGGCCCCGCCTCCGTCACGATCCCACCCCCAGGATCGGTGGCAGAGGAGTCCACCCTGGGCTCCTTCAGGGGCGCCGGGCCGGGAGGCGGCGGCGGCGGTTCGGGGCCCCCCCCCGCCTCAGGCGCCGGGGCGACCGGAGAAACCGGGGAGAAAATAATCCCAAATTCCTCCAGCACGTCCGGCGCCAACAACAGAGACGGAGTCAGGGGGCTTTCCGTCTCCCCGCCACCAACCTCCGACCCAGCGGGCTGGGGATTGCTACACTCCTCCACCAGGTCGAGCAGTCCCTGGGAGATGTCTGGGTTATAAAAGGCGGGCTCGGCTTCAGCCTCTTTGGCCTCGCCCGCTCCAGTCCCCAGGACGCCCGACCCGGCGAGGAGCAACGGTTCCGGAACTACATTTCCCTCCGCGGGTTGTTCCGCGCCCTCCCCCACGGGCAGGGTCTCTTCCCCATCCCCGGGAGGCACAGGTCGGACAGACTCGGCTGTCTCACCCTCCCGAGGGACAGACGACCCCTGCCGATCGCGCGCGACGATGACGGTGGTGGGGTGGGGCGCAGCACCCGCGGCGGGCGACTGCCCCCCTTTTGCGGAGGGACCTTCCTCCTCGCAGTCCTCCTACTGGGGGCGGAGCTTTCTTTTTAACAAGTTGGGGCCCGGAGAGGGGGAGGCCTCCATGTCTGCTGGGGCCTCCCTCTCTGCCCCCTTCCGACGACTGGGTTTCTTGGGCCCCTCGGGCCCGAGCCCGGCCGCAGGTCTTGATTTAGCTGCCTCAGCAGTTGCGGTCACGGTCACGGGCCCGGGCACGAGGACCCCCCCAGTCTCATGCGTCCCGACCAACTCCGCGATGTACTCGGGCGTGAGTTCGGTCAACTCTGATGTTTCCTCCGCGAGGGGATCCGCCCTTAGGTGTTTATTTTTCCTACGCGCCTTCCTTCCCCCCGGACGCTCTCCCTCCTCCCCGCCGGAGGCCGTGGTGGTGTTGGCCTCCGATTTCGACCGCGCATCCGTCGCCGTCGACGCGTGGACAGTATCAGGGGGAGGGGGGGCGGCGGCGCCAACCCTGGCCGCGCCAGGTGTCGTGGCGGCCTTGGAGGCGGGGCAGTTTTTGCGGACGTGCCCCACCTCCTTACAGGCGTAGCACCGCACGCCGTCCGAGGTCCAGAAGACGCGGTGGGCGGTCCCCCCGTGGAGCACCGTGAACGCGCCATCCGCGTCCTCCTCCCGCGCCAGCCGGACGAAAAGCTGGCGCCGGAAGGAGAAGACGTGCCGAAGGCTGGCTTCCCGGCAGCCGAGCGGGATGGGTGTGATCCCCGACCTCACCTCCCCCATTTGACGTAGGTGGGGGAGGAGGAGCTCACCCGGAACAAAGGGCGGGACGTTGGAAACCACAATCCTTTGCGCGGTGGCCTCAAGGGGGTCCACCGGCAGGAAGGTCCCGCCCACGGTGAGCCCCTTCTCGATGGCCAGGGTCACCGCCCGCTCCGACCCCAGGAAGAACACAGCCTTGCCGTACATTTTAGAGGCGGCGATGATGGCTGAAGGGCCGACAACCCCAGCCATGGCTTTTACGCACGCCTCTATTGTCATGTTGGGGTGAGTGTAGCTCTTGACCCCATTCTTCCTCGTAAGGAGGGTAAAAGGTGACGGGGTAACAGGAGGACTCGTGGCTGCGGCCGTGGCCGCGGCTGCCACGCTTGCGTATGTCCTCGCTGCCCCCGCCACCGGCGAAGATGTGGTCGCCATGATGGGTTAATCTTTAAGGGCTACACTCACCCCAAGTCACAGACCTAAAGGTGTTAATGGCCTCGGTTTTTTGTTTCTGTTTTCCCCTGAGCAGAGGGAGCTCTTAAATTGAAGGCACACCTCTCCCTTTATATGAATTAATTGGGAGAGGGGCCTTCTCCCCTCTGCTCAATAGGTACTTAAAAATAGATTGAGGTGCCTCTTAGAGAGAGAGGCAGAGAGAGACAAGAGACAAGGGGAGCGAGAGAGGGGGTGGGAAGGAGGGAAGCCGCAAGGGCAGGGTCGCCACTCAGGATGGTGGGTGGGTGGGTGTTGGCAGGGGGGTGCACTCTCCGATGTAATAAAAGTCTTTGGTGGTGGTCTTCTGGTGGGGGGAGAAGATGTCTTCACCTGGGATAGCTGGAGATGCCCAGGCTCAGTCCTGCACCAGGACTTAACGATGCCCAATAAGATTAAATTAATTGGGGACTTCACCTAGGCAGCTCCAGCTGTCCCAGGTCAGGCAATAGGAAGGGGTGTTTAATATGGTGTGTGCGGCCTAGCTTTTACAAAAGCCACACACACACACACACACACCCCTTGGATGTTCCGGCCCTCTTCTTTCCTCCCCCCACCTACAAAACAAAGTCTCTGGGAGAGTGCACCAGAATCACACCCACCTGTAGATGTTGTTCTTTCTTTCCTCCCTCCTTCCAAACAGTTGATGGTTGTTGGTGTTTTCTCCCCTCTCTCCCTCTCCTTAAATGGAGGCCAATTGAGGAGGCAGTGTGGAAAGGCCTCTCCTCTGTTGTTAATGGCCTTGGCCTTCTTTTCTTTTCTCTCTCCTCTCCTGTCCTCTCTCTCCAGGCACCTCAGTTGTGGTTTGTGGATTGTTGGTGGTGGTCTGCTGTCTGGTCTCCTTCTCCTTCTCCTCTTCCTGCTCACAGAGACCACCACTCTGCTTCTGCTGCTGCTGCTACTGCTCCTCAGTCAGCAGCTCCGAAAGCTTGTGATTTCAAATAAAGCTGTTGGACTATAACCTGGTGTTGTGCGACTTCTCACATTTGTCCACATTTAAAAAGTACAGGAAACTCTTTATTAACCGGCACCGATGGGACTGGCATGGTGCCGGTTAATCAAAAAGTCCGGATAACGGAGAGTTATATCTCCCAACGTACGAGAGCCCCGTACACATTGACATGCACCTGCATTCGGAGCTCCGTCTCCCAGGGGACCGCCAGCTGACCATCTGTCGTGTCCGCTGCCTACCCGGGCTGCACATTCCCCTCCCAATCTACACGCTCCGATACAAGGCAAACGCCTCGGGGTTTTTTTTTAAGTTAATTTTAAACGAGAGATGAAGGAAAACCCCGGTTACCTACTCAAGAATTTTGCCGGTTAAGAGAGATTTCCGGATATTTGGGTGCCGGTTAATAAAGAGTTTCCTGTACTTGGATGTGCACTTGGGATGCTCTAACCTGCAGGGCTACGGACCAAGAGCTGGGAAGTGGGATTAGGCTGGATAGCTCTTTGTTGGCCAGCGCGAACATGATGGGCTGGATTTTGTCTTGGGGTCGGGTTGGGGTCGTGTCATCCGCATTTCGTGTTGGCCCCCCCCCCGACTCCAGATTAATGTGGATGAATGATGCAATTTTCACTTAATTGGGCAATTGAGTTCCAGCATGTGGGAACCCATGAACCAATTAGTGGTTTCAGTCTGAAAGTCGCCTCTGATGATGTCATCATTGCAGGTCAGAGACTGCCTGCCTGGTCTCGGAGATTGCCTTGCCTTTGCTGTGAGTAGACCTGCCTGGCTTTTGCTGTGAGTGGACCTGCATGCAAAATGAGCAGCAGTTGAGAGAGAGATAGAGATAGAGATATTTTCCATCCAGGTCCTCTCACATCAAGGCCAGGCAGTCTCTGAAGACATTCACTGCAGCAGCATCAGAGGCGACTTTCACACCTAATACTACTACTACCTTCATCACATCTCCGTTGTAATAGTGGACCTGCAACCCCCACTAACGTTTTCTGCCCTTTGGTGTTCTGCAGCTCAACCCATATTGATTCCACATCCTCCAAGCTAATGTCCTTCCTAGCTATTGCATTAATCTCCTTTTTAACCAACAATGCTACCCCACCCCCTTTCCCTTTTATTCTATCCTTCCTGAATGTTGAATACCCCTGGATATTCAGTTCCCAGCCTTGATTGTTCTGGAGCCATGTCTCTGTAATCCCAATCACATCATATCCGTTAACATAAATTTGCACAGTCAATTCATCCACCTTATTACGGATACTCCTTGCATTAAGACACAGAGCCTTTAGGCTTGTTTTATTAACACCCTTTGTCCTTTTAGACTTATGATTTAGTATGGCCCTTTGTGTTTCTTGCCTTTGTTTACTCGGATTTCCCTTATTGTTTCTCACCCTTCTAACATTTGTTTCTGACTGCATATTACTTCCCCCTGTTTCGCTACATAGGTTCCCATTCCCCTGCCATATTAGTTTAAATCCTCCCGAACTGCCTTAGCAAATATTACAGAAGTCTTATGTGAGACAATTATAAAAATATAGAGATTTATTAAAGAACCGACATGCAATTTACAGTTGGTGAGTCAATCGCAACATTAACAGTTCCAAAAAGAGAAAACTTACAATCTTATTAACAGAGAATCTTACTTTTAAATCTTAACTTCACTACAGTATTACAGTTCTTAGTGTTCTGCAGGATATCCACCAAAATCAAATACCTTTGATCCCCGAGGTACAAAGAGTTGGAGACTTACAGAGCCGCCTCTGAAGCCGAGAATCGCTTTGCCCGATTAAAGCGAGTCTGTTATCCCATTTGAGAGTTCAATATTTATAACCTTTTCCAGTGGTATTTCCTTTAAATTTTCTGCTGATGCAAGCTAATTATCTCTAGTCATTTTTCTGCCGACCTCTGCAACTCTCACTGCCACCTCAGCCAGACTCATGTCTCATCTCTAGATGTTCTAAGTTTACCATATAAAAACTGTGTGATGGCAGGTGTTCCTTACTTGATGTCATCTTTACGAGGACAGATGTTCCTTATTTTATGTGCTTCTTTACGAAGTGTAAATTAGAACACCTTATCCAGGGTGAACCATTGTTTCGTTCCCAAAGGTCAGACTGTCGGAGCCCTTCACCTTCTGTTTCAATAAGGTTATTTATTCAGGGTCAACAACTGTCTTAACTCAATAGCCAGAATGCTTTCATAGCTATTTCACAGTTAAGTTTCTAAATTTCCAAACCCAGTTTGTCATGTTTTAATAAGGCTAGAATTCTTTCATAAGATAGTGAATTTTTCTGAATAGGTTTGTTAGATTCGAATTTTGGAGAAACCTCAGACGGAGACGGAATTGAGGACAAGTTCAGAATTTATTAAAACAAATAAAAGACTTGTGCACAAGGGAGAGCCACTCAGCTTCCTCAAGCTAGGAATGCACTCTCTAAGGGACAAGTAACGGTTCATTCAAGTTATACACTTCTATAAGCACCGCCCACTTACTATAGAATAGGGGCGTACACGTACAAACAGTGTCACTACAGTTACTTTTTATTGGTTATGTGGTTAGTCACTCAACTGTCGGGCCCTCCCCTTGAACTCGGATACCTCCTGACTATGCCAGCCACAGATGTTAGTTGTCTCATCCTACTCCCCAAATTCTTGCTGTTATCTCTTCCCCTTTGTAGGCATAGTTTATAGTTTGAGAAAACATATTTTATCCCTAACTGTCAGACAAGCGGGGTGGCTCAAGGCCGTAATGGCTTTGGCGCTCAGTGACTGGAACAGTGTTGGTCATTAATTGCACCCTTCTCTCTTGGGAGACCAGGTCCGAATATTAGATGTACCCAGTGACTGGAACTGTGTTGGTCGTTAATTGCATCCTTATCTCTTGGGAGGCCAGGCTGTGTTTCGACAATGGCTCTACTGAGGCTGTGAATACACACATTCCGAGGTTTGATAAGAAAAGGGGCGCCTTACAGTCTACAAATATGCTTTAGTTAGCTAAACCTACTATCTGGGTAAAATAGAGGGTTAATGTAGTCAAGTATCCCAGAATTCTTTGGGAACAAGCTGGATCCTTCAGTAGTAGTCAAGTATCCCAGAATTCTTTGGGAACAAGCTGGATCCTTCAGGTTATATGGCTTATTCCTTCACATAACCACCTTCTAAACTTGCCCTGCCACCCTTAAGGATTTGTGTATATGGACACCAAGGTCTATCTTCTCATCTAAACGCTTCAAAATCGTGCCATTTATAGTATACTGTCTTTCCCTAGTAGTCCTCCCAAAATGCATCACTTTACACTTCTCCGCAGTGACTCCATTTGCTATGCTTCTGCCATTTCGCCATCCTGTCTGTCATCGTGAAGCCTATAACTATCCTCATCACTATCTACTACTTTGCAAGTTTCGTATTATTTGCAAACTTTATAATGCTGCTCCCAACACCAGTCTTGGTTGTTTATAAAAATTGAAGAGAGTAATGGACCCAAAACTGACCCTTGGGGAACACCACTACAAACCACCTCCCAGTCGGGAACATCCATCCACCACTACCCTATCACTGAGCCAATGTTGTATCTGTACCGCCATTCCCCTCAATTCCATGGGCTTCCATCGTCTTAATAAGCCACCGTTGTTGAGCACTTTGTTGAATGTCTTCCGAAAGTTCATATATACATCTACATTGATCAACCTTCTGTTACCTCAGAGAATTCAATCAAGTTAGTCAGACACGATTTGCCTTTAACAAATCCATTCTGGCTCTCCTTGATTAACCTATGCCTTTCCAAATGAAAATTTAATTTGTCCCCGATAATGGTTTCCAATAACTTCCCCACCACCGATGTAAGGCTGACTGGCCTGTAGTTTCCTGGTGTATCCCTCTCCCTTTCTTGAATAGTGGTATAACATTAGCAACCCTCCAGTTCTCCGGCACTATTCCTGTATCCAATGAGGATTGAAAGATTGTGACCAATACCTCTGCTATTTCTACCTTTGCTTCTTTCAACAACCTAGGATGCATTCCATCTGGAGCAGGTGACTTACAAACTTTCAGTAATGCTAATTTTTTTAAAGGAAGACTTGCATTTATATAGCACCTTTCACGACCATCGGACGCCCCAAAGCACTTTTTAAAAAAAATAGTACTTCATTGGCTGTAAAGTGTAATCATTGTTGTAATGTAGGATATCTATTACTATTCTGTCCATAACTTCCCTCCTCTGTGTCACCTTCACATCATCCACTTCCTTTGTGAAGACAGAGGTAAAGTACTCATTTAATACTTTAAACCTCTACATGCAGTGCAAAGAAAATTTTTGATTATTGACATACTGTAGTACCAAAGACTTGTGATGCTTAAAGCCTACTCTTAAAAATTGACACTTAAAAATACTGACACGCAAAATAGCAACCAGACAACACAAATTTGGCCCTGAATTTCCGCTGCTGCGCCACCGTAACTTCAGAAGTTTTATCGCATGTGCGAGGGGGACGCTGGAGAGTGTTAGAACAAGAGACACTTCAGCTCAACCACTGTTGGCATTTATCCTCTATGAGCGATAGTCCTCCTCTCATGTGCCCATCCTGTTCCAATATCCCTTTAGCCTCCTGTTCTTCAACCACCTATTCTTGTTGACATGGGCGCTAGTCACCAATTCCAGTCGTGGTTTCCACAGCCACACAACCTTCTGTAAAAAAAGTTTCACCTGCTCTCACTTACTGGAAACAGTGGCAGTGAATTAAAAGGAGTTCTCCTAAGTGTCCGCCATAATTTCATTCACAGCTATCTGGGGTTTCTGCCAATCCTCTGAAGTTACAGCAGCCGATCACGAGAACACCCAAGGAAATTGCAATTGCCTGTGTTAGGAGTTTGGGCAGTCTCAGTCCTTGGAATGAGGCCACAGCACAAAACTGCACTAACTGGAAAAATGACCATGAAGCTGTCAGATTGTTGTAAAAATCCAATTGGTTTACTAATGTCCTTTAAGAAAGGGAACCTTCCTTCTCTGGCCTATGTGTGACTCTTAACTGCCCGCAGGAGAGGTCTAGCAAGCCATTCAGTTGTATTAAACTGCTACAAAACAATAACTGACTGATCACTCGGCTACAACCGAGGCATAAAATTAGGATACAACGAAGGCACACCAAGCCCAGTTGATCCTGCAAAGTCCTCTTCCTCACTAACATCTGGGGACTGGTGCCAAAGCTGGGAGCGCTGTCCCACAGACTAGTCAAGCAACAGCCTGACAGTCATACCCACAGAATCATACCCATGAGATAATGTCCCAGACTACTACTTCATCTCAGTTTATGTCCCACTGGCAGGACAGACCCACCAGAGGTGGGGGTACAGTGGTATAGAGTCAGGTGGAGTTGCCCTGGGATCCTCAACATTTGACTCTGGTCCCCATGAAGTCTCATGTCTGCATGTCAAACAAGGGCAATGAAACCTGCTGATTACCACCTACCTCAGCTGACAATTAGAAGCACTATTTTGAACTCCACTTTGGAGGAACCATTGAGGGTAACCAGGGTACATCTGCAGCAGCCAAATTGTATTCCATCACAATCTGTAACCACATGATGTGATACATCCTTCACTTCACCATCAAGGCAGATGACCAAATCTGGAGAAATGGTGCAGGAGGAGGGAGGGCTTCAGATTCCTGGGGCATTGGGACCAGTTCTAGTGGAGGAGGGACCTATACAAGATGTACAGGTTGCACCTCAACAGGGCTGGGACCAATGTTCTCGTGGGAAGGTTAACATGGTGTGGCAGAGGGTTTAAACCAATTTGGCAGGGGAAGGGGCACCAGGATGAAACATGAGAGAGGAGATACAAGGTGCACAGAGGACTGGGTGAGACAAACAGCATTAGAATAAAGAGTAGTTCAGAAAGAAGAGGGCTCAGGCAGGAAATTGCAAGGCAAACTAAAATGGGTTAAGAGTGCATGTGCATAAATTCCTGGAGTGTGGTAAATAAGGTTGGTGAGCTGCAAGCACAAGTAGCCACATGTGATTATGATAATAGTGGCAATAACAAAGACCTGGCTCAAACAAGGAAGAATGGGCACTTCATATTTCATAGAGTCAGAGTTATACAGCACAGAAAGAGGACCTTCGGCCCATCAGGTCAGCGTCGGCCATCAAGCCCTGTCTATTTTAATCCCATTTTCCAAGCACTTGGTCCGTAGCCTTGTATGCAATGGCGTTTTAAGTGCTCATCTAAATGCTTCTTGAATGTTAAGGTTTCCTACCTCTACCACCCTTTCAGGCAGTGAGTTCCAGATTCCAACCACCCTCTGGGTGAAAAAGTTTTTCCTCAAATCCCCTCTAATCCTCCTGCCCCTTACCTTGAAACTATACCCCCTGGTTATTGACCCCTCTACTAAGGGGAAAAGCTCCTTTCTATCTACCCTATCTATGCCCCATATAATTTTGTACACCTCAATCAGGTCCGCCCTCAGCCTTCTCTGCCCTGAGGAAAACAACCCCAGCCTGTCCAGTCTCTCTTCATAGCTAAAGCACTGCAGTCCAGGTAACATCCTGGTGAATCTCCTCTGCACCCTCTCCAATGCAATCACATCCTTCCTATAGTGTGGCGACCAGAACTGCACAGTATTCCAGCTGTGGCCTAACTAGCGTTTTGTACAGCTCCATCATAACCTCCCTGCTCTTATATTCTATGCCTCGGCTAATGAAGGCAAGTATCCCATATGCCTTTTTAACCACCTTATCTACCTGTCCTGCTGCCTTCAGGGATCTATGTACATCCACGCCAAGGTCCCTCTGATCCTCTGTCCTTCCTAGGGTCCTACCATTCCCTTGCCTTGTTTGTCCTCCCAAAATGCATCACCTCACACTTTTCAGGGTTAAATTCCATTTGCCACTGTTCTGCCCATCTGACCAACCGGTCTATATCGTCCTGTAGCCTGAGGCTTCCCTCCTCGCTATTTACCACCCCACCAATTTTCATATCATCTGCAAACTTACTGATCATAGCTCCTACATTCATATCTAAATCATTAGTGTACACTACAAACAGCAAAGGACCCAGCACCGATCCCTACGGTACACCACTGGACACAGGCTTCCAGTCACAAAAACAACCTTCGACCATCACCCTCTGCCTCCTGCCACTAAGCCAATTTTGGATCCAATGTGCCAAGTTGCCCTGGATCCCATGGGCTTTTACCTTCTTGACCAGTCTCCCATGCAGGACTTTGTCAAAAGCCTTACTGAAGTCCATGTAGACCACATCAACTGCACTACCCTCATTAACACCTAGTCACCCCTTCTAAAAATTCAATCAAATTGGTCAGACATGATCTCCCCTTGACAAAGCTATGCTGACTATCCTTGATTAATCCTTGCCTCTCCAAGTGGAGACTAATTCTGTCCCTCAGAATTTTCTTCAATAATTTCCCTACCACTAATGTTAGGCTCACTGGCCTGTAATTCCCTGGTTTATCTCTACTACCCTGCTTGAATAATGGTACTACGTTAGCTGTTCTCCAGTCCTCTGGCACCTCCCCTGTGGCCAGAGAGGTTCTGAAAATTTGTGTCAGAGCCCCTGCAATCTCCTCCCTTGCCTCACACAGCAGCCTGGGATACATCTCATCTGGGCCTGGGGATTTATCCACTTTTAAGCCCGCTAAAACCGCTAGTACCCCCTCCCTCTCAATACTAATTTGTTCAAGTATATCACAATCCCCCTGCCTGATTTCTATGCCTACATCGTCCTTCTCCATAGTGAACACAGATGCAAAATATTCATTTAAAACCCCACCTACATCTTCTGGCTCTACACAGATTGCCACTTTGGTCCCGAATGGGCCCTACTCTTTCCCTGGTTATCCTCTTGCCCTTAATATACTTATAAAACACCTTGGGATTTTCCTTTATTTTGCCCGCCAGTGTTTTTTCATGCCCCCTCTTCACTCTCCTAATTTCTTTAAGTAACCCCCTGCACTTTTTATACTCCTCTAGGGCTTCCACTGTTTAGTCCTTTGTATCTGCCAAAAGCCTCCCTTTTTTTCCTAATCCATTCTCGTATATCCCTCGACATCCAGGGTTCCCTGGGCTTGTTGGTCCCACCCTTGACCTTTACGGGAACATGTTGACGTTGTACTCTCTATTTCCTTTCTGAAAGACTCCCACTGCTCTGATGTGGATTTTCCTCCAAGTAGCTGATCCAGTCCACTTTGGCCAGATCCTGCCTTATCATATTAAAATCATCCTTCCCCCAATTTAGAACCTTTATTTCCGGTCCATCTTTGTCCTTTTCCATGACTACCTTAAATCTCACCGAATTATGGTCAGTCACCAAAATGCTCTACTAACACATCTACCACTTGCCCGGCTACATTCCCTAGAATTAGGTCCAGTACCGCCCCCTCTCTTGTAGGACTTTCTACATGCTGGCTCAAAAAGCTCTCCTGGATGCACTTTAAGAATTCTGCACCCTCTAAGCCTTTCACACTCTGACTATCCCAGTGAATATTGGGGAAGTTGAAATCCCCTACTATTATTACCCTATTATTTCTACACTTCTGAGATTTGCCTACATATCTGTTCCTCTATCTCCCCCTGACTGTTTGGGGGCCTATAGTACACTCCCAGCAAAGTGCTTGCCCCCTTTTTGTTTAAGTTCTACCCATATGGCCTCATTAGAGGAACCTGCTAAGATATCATCCCTCCTTACAGCAGTAATCGACTCCTGATTAATATTGCGACATCCCCTCCTCTTTTACACCCCCCTCTGTCTCGCCTGAAGATTCTATACCCCGGAATATTGAGCTGCCAGTCCTGCCCCTCCCTCAACCATGTCTCTGCGATAGCAACATCATACTCCCATGTGTTCATCAACACCTTCAATTCATCTGCCTTACTCGCAAGACTCCTTGCATTAAAATAAATGCCATCCAGCCTTGCCATACTCCTTTGTGCCATTACATATTTGCTCTGCCTTCCAGGCGGCCTTGTTTTTCCCCTCTATATTTGGCCTACTATAGCTCCACTCCGTATCCCATCCCCCTGCCAAGTTAGTTTAAACACCACCCCCGCCCCCCCAACAGTACTAGCAAACCTCCCCGCAAGGATGTCGGTCCCATTCCGGTTCAGGTGCATCCTGCCCGACTTGTACAGGTCCCACCTTCCCCAGAAGCAGACCCAGTGATCCAGGAAACTAAAGCCCTCCCTCCTGCACCAACTCTTTAGCCACGCATTCATCTGCTCTATCCTCCTATTCCTATACTCACTAGCACGTGACAATGGGAGTAATCCAGAGATTACAACCTTTTGAGGTCCTGCTTTTTAATCTGCTACCTAGCTCTCTAAATTCTTGTTGCAGGACCTCATCCCTCTTTCTACCCATGTCGTTGGTACCAATGTGATCCACGACCTCTGACTGTTCGCCCTCCCCCTTCAGAATGCCCTGCAGCCGTTCAGTGACATCCTTGACCCTGGCACCAGGGAGGCAACATACCATCCTGGAGTCACGTCTGCAGCCACAGAAACGTCTATCTGTTCCCCTTACGATAGAATCCCCTATCACTATTGCTCTCCCACTCTTTTTCCTCCCCTCCTGTGCAGCTGAGCCAGTCGTAGTGCCACAGACATGGCTCTTGCTGCATTCCCGAGAAACCCTCTCCCCCATCAGTAGCCAAAAGGGAAAATCTGTTGGAGAGGGAGATGGACCCAGGGGACTTCTGCACTACCTTCCTAGTTCTTTTACTCTGTCTGGTGGTCACTCATTCCCTGTCTGCCTGTGCACTCTTTACCTGCGGTGTGACCACCTTGTTAAACGTGCTAACCACGAAAATCTCAGCTTCGCGGATGCTCCACAGTGACTCCAGCCACAGCTCCAGCTCCGAAATGCGGATTTCGAGTAGCTGTAGCTGGAGACACTTCCTGCACGTGTTCGCCCTGGACACCTAAAGTGTCCCTGATTTCCAACATAGCACAGGAGGAGCACTCCACGTTGCCAAGCTGCCTTGCCATGTCATGCCCTACCCTTAATTTACTCCCTTTAAATTAAATATTAAATACACTAGGGACCTTACTTCCCTTTAAACACTTACTCCAATCTAGAGACTTACTTTTACTTTAATGACTAGAATGTAGAAATACTGACTGCTGGTTCTCTGTCCCCTCTTGTGCAGCTTTTTAGCTCCTGCTCTCCTGGAAGCTGACAAAGATGGAAAAAAGGAACACCTCCCTCCCCTCACCAAACTTGCAGTTTAACACGGTTCCGATCTGCACTCCGTGACAAACTGCACTCTAGCCTCCCCTATTTATCCAGCTGAGATTTAAATAAATGAGCTCTCTGGCAGTTACAGAACCAGATTAGACCACTTAATTAATTACTCTCACCTGCTCTCCAGCACAGAGCTTGCTTAGCCCTGCCCAAGCCTGGAAGAAACTCAAAACTTGAAACAGTAAATTTAAATGCTAATTGCAAGCACACAAGACTAGAATTTATAAAAATAAGAGATTAACCTTTAAGATTTACTCCCAGCTACAATTTATTCAGGAAAGAATGAAGGAAAAAATGAGGGGGCTGGAAGTATTTATCAAAGATACTGTTACAGCACTAGAAAGGGATGATGTACTTGAGGGTTCAAAGAATCTATGGTTAGAATTAAAGAATACAGAGGAGCTATACTTCTGCGAGTATACTATAGGCCACCAAATAGTGGGAAGGACAGAGAGGCAAATTACAGAAAGATGCAAGAACTTTTAAGTAATGATAATGGGGGACTTCAAAATAAGTGTAAAGAGAAAGATGGGAGGAATTTCTCCCATCTTTCAAGAGAACTTGATCAGTATGCTCCCAAAGGAAGGAAGTAGTGCTGGATCTAATTGTTGGGCATGAAGTGGGGCAAGTTTCAGTGGGGGAGCATTTGAGAAACATTGATCACGATCATTAGGTTTAGAGTAGTTATGGAAAAGGATAAGGAAAAATCATGTGGAAGTATTCGACTGGAGGGGGGCTAATTTCAGTGAGCTGCAAAGGGATCTGGCCCAGGTGGATTGGAATCAGCAATTGGCAGGTAAAACAGTAAATGAACAATGGGAGGCCTTCAAAGAGATAGATCGGATACAGACTGGACACATTGCCATGAGGGGGAAAGGAAGGGCATCCAAAGCTAGAGCTCCCTGGATGGATGACTAAATAGAGATTAAATGAAACAGAAAATGAAAGCTTAATGTCAGGTTCATAATTCAGTAGAGAACCAAGCTGAACACAAATACAGGGGAGAACTGAAGAATGAAATAAGAGGAGCAGAGAGTCTATGAGAATAGATTAACGGGCAACATAAAAGGTAACCCAAGTCTTTTATAAACAAACAGTAAAACGGTAGTCAAAGGGTCAGGTTGATTAGGGACCAAAAAAGATCTTCTGGTGGCAGAGAGCATGGCTGAGGTAGTAAAATCAGTACTTTGCATCTGTCTTCACTAAAGAGGATGCTGCCAATGCCACAGTAAGAGGTGGCAGCAAAGAAATTTGATAGAATATAAAAGGAGGTTGGCAGCAAAGTCACCTGGTCAGGATGGGATGCATCCTAGGTTTTTGGAGGAGTGTAAGGGAGGAAATTGCAGAGACTCTGGCCACAATATTCCAAACCTGGATAGATATGCAAGTGGTGCCAGAGGATTGCAAATGTTACACCCTTGTTCAAAAAAGGGATAAACCTGGCAATTAGAGGCAAATTAGCATATCAGTGGTGGGTGTTAGAATGATTTAAATGGTGAAGGTATCCAAGCATCTTTAGTGTTAGAGCAAATGTGGAATAAAGGGAAACTTGAATCTTGACTGTGCTTGAACAGACAGTTTGGAAATGCAAAGAGAAAATGATAATGATAAACACCCAGCCAATAAAAAGGCTCATACCCTGATCAGAATAGTTGCCAAGACACCATATTCCACATTAAAACATTCTATGATTGTATGAATTGGAAGAAACAGATCATGTATAAATCTTCCTCATTCTTTACAGTGTGCTGCTAGAGACAGAACTGCATTTAAATTCTATCATGGGGGGCTGAACTACAGAGGATGAGACACCAATACTTCATAATTCAGTACTAACGTTATTCCTCAAAAGTAATCAAGTGAAAACAGGCAAAGTAGCAAAAAAAATTACTTAAATGGAAACATTACACGTTTCGTTTCAAGTAACTCCACATGGATGCCTTATAAATAGTTGGAGGTGGCCACAGCAAACATCAAATCAAGCTTTCCTAAAACAAGGAAACAAAAAAAAGGATAATCCTACCATTTAAGTTGATTTTTGGATGAGTTTACCATGAAATTTAAAAAAAGTGCTTAGATTAGCAAATTCTAATCCTGTCTGCACTTCCCTCCACTCACCCCCACCCAATCCAAAAAAAGGGAAGGCATACTGGTAGAATAAAATTGACAATGAGGATAATTTTCAATAAAAAAGTGTCATACAGCTACTTTATCCACATCCAGAAATAAGAAACGTTGAAACCAGCAATTGACAAATGAATGAGTTACTTACTAGAATCATAGACTGGTTACAGCACAGGCTGCCATTTGGCCAGTCGAGCCTATGCCAGCTCTCTGCAAGAGCGCTTCAGCTAGTCCCACTCACCCACATTTTCCCCGTGGCCCTGCAAATTTTTGTCCCCCCCTTCAGGTACTTATCCAATTCCCTTTTCAAAGCCACGATTGAATCTGCCTCCACCACCCTTCCAGGCAGTGCATTCCAGATCCTAACCACTCGCTGTGTAAAAAAGATTTCCCTCACGGCGCCTTTGGTTCTTCTGCCAATCATCTTAAATCTGTGTCTTCTGGTTCTCGACCCTTCTGCCAATGGGAACTGTTTCTCTTCTGTCTAGACCACTCATGATTTTGAACACCATCAAATTTCCTCTCGACCTTCTCTGTTCCAAGGAGAACAACCCCAGCTTCTCCAGTCTACCCATGTAACTGAAGTCCCTCATCCCTGAAACCATTGTAAATTTTTTCTGCACCCTCTAGGGCCTTCACATCCTTCCTAAAGCGCAGTGCCCGGAATTGGACACAATCCTCCAGTTGAGGCCAAACCTGTGTTTTATAAAAAAGTTGATCAATAACATCCTTGTTTTTGTACGCCATGCCTCTATTTATGAAGCCCAGGATCCCATAGGCTTTAACAGCTTTCTCAACCTGCTCCGCCACCTTCAACGATTTGTGCATATATACCCACAGGTCTCTGTTCATTCACCCCCTTTAGGATTGGATCCTTTAGTTTATATTGCCTCTCGTTCTTCCTACCAAAATGTAGCACTTAGTGTTAAATTTCATCTGCCACGTGTCCACCCATTCCACCAGCCTGTCTATGTCCTCTTGAAGTCTATCACTATCCTCCTCACTGTTCACACTATACTTTCAAGTTTTGTCTCATCTGCAAATTTTTGAAATGGTGCCCTGTACACCCAAGTCAAAGTCATTAATATATATCATCAAGAAAATCAGTGGTCCTAGTACTGATCCCTGGGGACCACCAGTGTACCTTCCTCCAGTCCAAAAAACCAACCGTTCAGCACCTTGGTTTCCTGCCACTTAACCAATTTTGTATCCATGGGCTTTAACTTTGCTAGCAAGCCTATTATGTGGCACTTCAAATGCCTTTTGGACTACTTGCTCTATGTGATGGAATGCAATAGCAACCACATGTATTCTCACTGCTAATAAAGACAAAGAGCAGACATTCCATCTCAAGTGAGTTACATACATAGCCTTGATAGCAGGGAACAAACATTTTCAATTATAAAACTTTAAAATAAAAGCTTTGAAATGGACAGAGAACCACTACCACTGAAAGAATTTGGTTTTGTTATACTAGTTACTCAAGAGGTAAACATCTGGATGGTTCAGTGCTGCTGTGGTAAGGCGATCAGAGACCAAGATGTACTTGGGCAATAAGCAGCAAGAAGAAATGCTGGCTAGATCAAAGTGATCTGGCTTGTCAGGAAAAAAAAGCTGCCTGTTCCTGAAATCCACTACTTGTTCCTGAACAATCTTCAGAACTTCCTATTTGGGACCATTGCCATAAGACCTAGGTTTATGCAACCCCTCTAACAATCCACTCAAGCATGCACCTAACCCCTGACTAGGCCATGTTCTGCAATATTCTCTATAGATAACAGCAAAACTAATATTTGCATGGTTAAAAAAGGTACAAGATAGGTCTTAATCATTAGCCATGAGATCCTTAAATTTTCCAAGACATTGGACACAAAGGGGGAAAAATTAGGTCGCGCCCCGTTTGGGGCGCAAATATCGTCTGGACGCAAAAATTAGCGCCTGGCGCTAATTATCGCCACTGACTGGAAACTTCACTTTTAACGCCCCGGGAGGTGAGTGGAGCGCTAAATCAGGCGCTGCACACCTGTCTTAGGGCGCAAAGGCCGAGCAGTGAGGCGCTAACTCAGCGCGCGAGCGCAGCGCAGGTGCTGCCAGTTAGCGAGGGAACACAGACACACTGGCGCCGGCCAGTTCTTAAAGGGGGGGTGGGGGGCATCTTGCTCCCCAGCCACACCCTGCTCATTGCAGCCTTGAATCTCAGCCTGGAGAGACCTGTGAATCCATTTTGCTGCCAAGGATGGAGAGGGTGAGAGAACGAGCTCAGCGCTTCACCGAGCGGGCCTTGGATGCTCTGGTTGGCGCGGTGGAGCGCAGAAGATCTATACTCTTCCCTGAGAGTGGCAGGAGGCCTTTGCCACGCGAGTACAGAAGAGTGTGGAGGGAGTTGGCTCAGAGCGTCTCCTCCAGGAGCATGGTGCCCAGGACCCATGTTCAATGCCGCAAAAAGTTCAACGACCTCACTCGGGTCGTCAGGGTGAGTGGCTTTTTCTCAATACCTCTCCATCCCTCCATCTCAACCTCACTCTATGGCCAGAGGGTCTTAAAACCCCAATGCACAACACTCATCCAACACCTATGGCCCTTTCACGAAACACACACACACATTCCACACTTTGCATACAGTAAGGGCTACTCACCTATGGGAGGCACATCAGGCAAGACCATGGCTGCATACAGTAAGGGCTATTCACCTATGGGAGGCACATCAGGCAAGACCATGGCTGTATATTTACTCAGATGCTGTCCTTTTTCTTGCAGGCCAAGCTGGCGCATAATAGGAGACAGCAGCAACGGACAGCTGGAGGGCGGCCTCAGCTGCAACCCCTCAGCGATCTTGAGGAGCGCGTCCACAGGATTGTGGCAAGCCGGGTGATCGGTCCCGTCGCCACTGGAGACGCCGACCCCGTTCTGGACAGCAATGGTAAGGTCATCACCTTTTTGTCCTCTGTCCTTCCACTTGTCCCTCACAACACCAGCCTTTGACACTTTCAATCCAACTTGCTAACTCGCTGCACTTATTCCTCCCTTACTGCCACCCTGTCCTCACGCTAAAGCCACTCTTGTACCTCCCTGCTTTCAGATGGTGATTCACCAGCTCAGGAGACGGGCCCTGAAGCTGCCAGTGGGAGTGAAGCTGCAGCCGAGGAGGAAGAGGAAGCCGGAGCATCAGTGCCACCCTCTCCCGAGGAAGCCCATGCCCACACTGGGAACACGCCTTCCCTGGAGGGGAGCAGGGGGGAAGGGTCTGATGAGGGTGAAGCTCCAGGACCCAGCGGGCTGCAGCAACGCCATGGGGGTAGGGAAGAACGGGGGCCTTCTCCCCAGAGGGAGAGTATGCCAGCGACTCCTACTGCAATAGACGCAGAGGAGGAGCGGCTGATCGCAGAAATGAACACCCAGGCGGTGGGCATGCACACTGAGCTCATGGGTGCAGTGGGAAGGGTGCCCGAATGCATTGAGTCACTGGCAAGGAGTGTGGAGCACTTCGCTGTAGCACAGGCGGATGCCACACTAAAGCTTAGTGCTGCAATTCAGTCACTGACTGCCGTGATCCCATCTCTGACTGCTCTCATGCAGACTCAGATTGAGGCCACGCAAGCACTGACTGCTGCCAACCTCGATGGTTCCTTCACATGTCCCCGGGGCTCTCACCGCGCCGCAGCAGGCCAGCAATCTGTGCTCCAGCAGATTGCTCCGGATGCTGAAGTGCTGCCCCGTGGGAGTGCCAGTGTGTCGGTCGAGCAGGGAGTTGCTGTCCTCTCTCACGATGACAGCATTCCTGCTGCCAACACTGTCACTTCTCCACTGCACTTGCCACCGCCTGTAGGACAGACTGCTGCCGCCCATGCAGAGTTGGTGCAGTCTGCAGCCGGGCCCTCCAGGCCCAGAACTGGTCGAGGCCGTCCTTCAGGGGCATCTGCAGTGTCAGGGTCTGACAATCAGCAGCCTTCCACCAGCCTTGCTGCAGCCACTGAGGTCCCATTACGGAGGAGCAGTAGGGTTAGAAGGGGGGGAAGTGCGCAAGGGAAGGAGATCACCCTCGAAGGGCAAAAAGTAGGAGGCGTGACAAAATGCTGGTCATTTTTTTTATTAAAGGCCGAGGTTCGTGGTCCAACTTTTGTCTAGTGTTTTGGACATTATCTCCAGGTTGTGAGAACCAGTTATGTTAATGACTGTTTTTTTGTGTTTATTTCTAGGAGTTTGTCATGAGGAAATGACACACACAGAGTTTGTAAAATAAATAAGTTTTTGTATTCGAAATATACATGTTTGGTGTTTGGAATCATTGGTGCCTTGGCCGGCTTAGGGGTTGCGTGCTGGGTTCATTGATGTTGTTAGCAATGGCAGAAGCCATTTCCACAGCAGGGGCCCTAGAAGCGGCTTGCTATCAGCCGTTGACGGACGGCCCTTGCAGTTTCACCATTGTGGGCCGCCCTCCCGCCTTGGTGCTGCTGATGATCATCCTCCTCGTCCTCTTCCTCCTCCTCCTCTGGTGGTGCTCCAAGGCCTGGTGGCATTGGCTGGGTCCTGACGATTGCCATGTTATGCAACATGCAGCACACAACTACGAAGTTGGATACTCGCTCAGGCGAGTACTGCAGGGCTCCTCCAGAATGGTCGAGACAGCGGAACCGTTGCTTCAGCACGCCGATTGTGCGCTCAATGATGTTCCTGGTAACTTGATGGCTCTCGTTGTACCGCAGCTCAGCAGGGGTGTTGGGCGTATGGAGCGGTGTCATCAGCCAGGTGCTCAATGGATACCCCTTGTCCCCGAGAAGCCAACCAACTGGCTGATGCGGTGCCTCGAAAAGTTCTGCCACAGTAGTCTGGCGCAGGATGAAAGCATCGTGGCAGCTGCCAGGATAGTGGGCATTGACAGCGAGTATCAGCTGTCTGTGATCACAGACCAACTGAACATTCAAGGGATGGAACCCCTTTCTGTTCTGGAAATCCTCGGCATTCTCATGTGGAGCACGCAAAGCCACATGCGTGCAGTCAATGGCGCCCTGCACCATGGGGAAGCCCGCTATCCTCGCAAAGCCCAGAGCGTGGTCACGCTGCTTGTCTGGGGTCATGGGGAAAGAGATGAACTCTCGTCTCCTTTTAAAGAGGGCATTTGTGACCTGCCGGATGCAGCAATGCACCGCGAACTGGGAGATATTGGCGAGGTCCCCAGCAGCAGCTTGAAATGAGCCAGTAGCATGGAAGTTGAGAGCCACTGTGACCTTCACTGCCACCGACAGAGACGTCCTTGACCTCAGTTGAGGCTGCAGATCTGGCTGCAGCAGGTGGCAGAGCTCAGTGACCACCTCCTTGCTGAATCGCAGCCTTCGCAAACAGCTCCTTAGACATATGAATGTAGGAGAGCTGTTCACAATATACCCTGGGAGGGTAAGCTCTCCTGTACAGACGCCTGTTGGCCCTCCTCTGTCTGGCCATCATTGCCACACTCTCTCTGCGTCTCTGTGTCCTCCGATTCAGCTGGAGCAGGACGACGCCCCCATTCAGTGCAGCCCCCATAGTCTCTTTGCAAGCAAAGTTATGAAGGACAGCAACCAAAGTACCAGCGAAGTTAGGATCAGTAGGCAAAACTACCTCACAAAGCATTGACTCAATGCAGAAGTCTCTCTCTCTCTCTGAACGAGTGGTGCAAAAATGTCAACCACAGAAAAAGACAGGAAGAGGCCCCCTTTAAATAGTGCACCCCCCAGCCCCACAGCGATTGATAGCGTTCCACTCTTCCGGTCGTTGGATGCGCCAGGCGGTAAGGCAGGGGGCGCCACTCAATTTCCGCTCCGGGGCGCCACAAGGGCGTTGCACCATGGAATGACATCACAATCTGCGCGCGCAGGTGGTCGCGGCGGTAAAGTTTAGCGCCGCCGCACAATGTCTAGTTAAGTTCCCGAGCGGCGCAAACATCGCTGCGCCCGGGCACTAGCGGCTTTGCGCCCCATTAGCGCCCTCTTAAGGTGCTAACGGGAGGCGCAACCAACTGAATTTTTCCCCCAAAGCATCTTATTGATTAAAGTATTTTATTGTAGAAATATCTGGTTTCACAATCCAAGAACAAAAAAAGTAGTTATTCAATTCAAGATTTTAAAATGTCAACTTGCACAATGGTAAATAGACATTGCTCAAAGATTCACCCAAAATGAAGAGTTCAATACTTTAAGAATCAACCACAGACACAATTAAACGAGTCGTTGATTGAATATTCATCAGCCTTTTAAAAGCTGCTGAAGCATTCTTTATTTAAGCAATCTGAATTCACAGAAAAATACAAATTAAGCCCAGTTGAAGAAGGCGGGCCCGATTTATTTACAGATCAGGAGTAATGGAGACCATTACCCAGGTATTTCAGTTTAGTTACATGTATTATTTCCTCATGCCAGACTCATTCCTAGTGTGGCACCTTTTAAACTGAAAACCCAAAAACAAAATGAATACAATACTTTTTTTAAAAAAAAAATCCCAATGTCAAGATTCCTTAATACTAAACAAAGGTAACATCAAATTTTTGCAAAACGCATCAATTCCAGCAAGCAGCTTTAAATTGACCTCTGCAGGAATAAGTCAGTTAAGCTACAACTCGTACAACTGAAATTTGAGGAGTTTAGAAAACCTGTGTAAAATAGGAGGTAGATACAAGACAGACAAAAAAGGATGAAGTCCAACATATAAAAGATACACAAAAATAATTGACACTTGGCCACCACATTAGAATGCAATTTCTATGCAAAACTGAAATTAAACACATGTCCTCAAACTTGATTGTGTACTTCCAAACAGGAATAAAGTGAACATCTACAGTAAACAAGTTATATTACCAATTGTCGAAGTACCATGCAGAACAAGTCCTTTGAACTGGTGGAATCTGAAGTGGAGATAAGATATCCTAAGGATTATCAAGAGTTGTAGAATTGAGCTGTCCACTGCCGTGATCAGATTTTCCGGAAGAGTCATGCTAAAAAGAGGGAGGGAAGTTTTAGGTGGATAAAAATTCTGAACAGCAACATTTTTAGGCCTTAAGGCAATTATGTTTTTAAACACCCATTTGCAGGTCATTCTAGTTTAGATGCACATAACGCTAACAACTGAAACCCAATGCAAATACTAATTTGAGGAAAAGAGTCAAATATTTCAAATTTGATAGTTTGCTTACCTCAAATTTATTAAAAAGCATACTCAATGCCAGGTTTAAACTTGCAATTTTCTAAAGACATTATTAACATGGTAGACAAGAAATATTTGTATTTTCAGAAACTGGAAAAGATTCTACATTAGTATTAATGGCTATAGCAAGGAGTCATAATCATTTGAAGAATGGCACTGTATAGAAATTGGCTTAAAGGCAGAAAACAAAGTAGCCATCTACTTTTCCCCAAATCTGAAAGAGGTTGGAAACAGGATACTCCAGGTGTTAGTCTTGGAACTCTTGCTTTAATACTCGGTGTGGTCTCACCAGGGCCCTATATAATTGCAGTAAGACGTCTTTACTCTTATACTCAAATTCTCTTGTAATAAAGGCCAACATACTATTTACTTCGGGAAAACAAAAGTCAATAAATAAACTAAAACTAGAAAATTAAAAAGTAATATAAGGGTTAAGTCATGGCAGTAGAGCTCGGACCTGTGTCATGCTCCTCCTGTAACATGTGGGAAATCAGGGACGCTTCCTGTGTCCCTGACAACCATGTGTGCGGGAAGTGTGTCCAGCTGCAGCTCATGTGGGACCGCATGACGGCCCTTGAGCTGCGGATGGACTCACTTTGGAGCATCCACGATTCTGAGAGGGTTGTGGATAACACATTTAGTGAGTTGGTCACACCGCAGGTTAAGGCCAGCGTAGATAGTACATGGGTGACCAAAAGGCAGAGCAAGGGCAGGAAGGTAGTGCAGAAATCCCCTGGGGTTGTCTCCCTTAGCAACAGGTTCACCGCCTTAGGTGCTGTTGTCGGGGGGGATGACTCATCGGGAGAAGGCACCAGCAGCCAGGCTCATGGCACCATGACTGGCTCTGTTGCAAAGAAGGGAGGGAAAAAGAGTGGCAGGGCTATAGTAATAGGGGATTCGATTGTAAGGGGAATAGATAGGGGTTTCTGTGGTCGCGACCGAGACTCCAGGATGGTATGTTGCCTCCCTGGTGCAAGGGTCAAGGATGTCTCGGCGCGGGTGCAGAACATTCTGGAGGGGGAGGGGGAACAGCCAGTTGTCGTGATACATGTTGGTACCAACGACGTAGCTAAAAAAAGGGAAGAGGTCCTACAAGTAGAATTTAGGGAGTTAGGAGCCAAGCTAAAAAGTAGGACCTCGAAGGTAGTAATCTCTGGATTACTACCAGTGCCACGTGCTAGTAAGAGTACAGAGAACAGGATAGTTAGGCTAAATACGTGGCTTGAGCAGTGGTGTAAGAGGGAGGGTTTTAAATTTTTGAGGCATTGGAACCAGTTTTGTGGTAGGTGTTACCTATACAAAAGGGACGGTCTACACCTGTGCAAAGATGGAACTGATGTTCTCGGGGTAATTTTTGATAAAGCAGTTCGGGAGCATTTAAACTAGTATGGCAGGGGGCTAGAAACCTATGTAGTGAAATAGAGGAAAGTGAAAGGCAGACAGAAATAAATGGTAAAAGAGTGAGGAACAAAAAACAAAGGGCCAAACTAATTCATAAAAAATGTGAGCATAAAAAAAGCCTGAGGGTTTTATACCTTAATGCGAGAAGCATCAGGAACAAGGTAGATGAATTAGCTGTGGAAATAGAGGTTAATAATTATGATCTAATTGGGATTACGGAAACATGGTTGCAGGGTGAGCAGGGCTGGGAGCTTAACATACAGGGGTATTCAGTATTTAGGAAGGATCGACGAAAAAGAAAGGGAGGAGGGGTAGCATTGCTGGTAAAAGAAGGGATAAATGCAATTGAAAGGAAGGATATTAACTCAGTTAATACAGAATCTATATGGGTGGAGCTAAGAAATAGCGAGGGGCGAAAAACATTAATAGGAGTGGTATATAGGCCTCCAAATAGTAAAATAGAGGTTGGGGAGGGCATCACGAGGGAAATTAGAGAAGCGTGCAATAAGAGCACAGCTGTCATCATAGGTGACTTTAACTTACATATAGATTGGAATAGCCTAATCAGTAAAAATAATGAGGAGGAGGAATTCCTTGAGTGTTTAAGGGATGGTTATCTGGATCAATATGTCGAGGAACCAACTCGGGAACAGGCTATATTGGACTGGGTACTGTGCAATGAGAAGGGACTAATTAGTAATCTTGTTGTACGGGGACCCTTGGGTCAGAGCGATCATAACATGATCGATTTCTCACTCGAAATGGAGAGCGAAGAAATTGACTCAGAGACTAAGGTCCTGAATTTAAACAAGGGGAATTATGATGCCATTAGACTGGAACTGAGTAGGTCTGATTGGACAACGTTCCTGGGAGGACTGGAGGTAGATAAACAATGGCAAGCATTTAAAGATAGAATGACAAAATTGCAAAAATTGTTTATACCAATCTGGCATAAAAGGAAATCTAAAAAGGTGACTCAACCGTGGATAACAGGGGAAATTAGAGACAGCATAAAATCCAAAGATAGGGCGTATAAAATAGCCCAAAAAAGCGCCAGAGCGGAAGATTGGGAACAGTTTAAGATAGAGCAAAGGAGGACAAAGGGCTTAATCAAGAGGGGCAAAATAGCTTACGAAAGCAAGCTGGCGGAAAATATAAAAACTAACTCCAAAAGCTTTTATAAGTATATCAAGAGGAAAAGACTGGTGAAAACCAAAGTTGGCCCATTGCAGTCAGATACGGGGGAATATATAACGGGAAATAAGGAAATGGCAGACCAACTAAATGCATACTTTGGGTCAGTCTTTACGAAGGAAGACACAAAAAACCTCCCTGGGATATCGGGAAAAATAGGGACATTTGCAAAGGAGGAACTGACGCAAGTCAATATCTCTAAGGATATGGTGTTAAGGAAGCTAAAGGGATTGAAGGCGGACAAATCCCCAGGGCCTGATAACATGCATCCTAGGGTACTGAAGGAGGTGGCCCTAGAGATAGCGGATGCACTAAGTATGATTTTTCAGAATTCATTAGACTCGGGAACAGTGCCCATGGATTGGAGGGTAGCTAACGTTACCCCACTATTCAAAAAGGGGGGTAGGGAAAAAGCAGGTAATTACAGACCTGTAAGCCTTACATCAGTTGTGGGCAAAATGCTGGAGTCCATCATTAAGGATGAAATAGCGGAGCACTTAGCAAATGGGGACAGGATAGGACAGAGTCAACATGGATTTACAAAGGGTAAATCGTGCTTGACTAATCTATTGGAATTTTTTGAGGGAGTAACTGGTAAAATAGATGGGGGAGAGCCAGTAGATGTGGTGTACCTGGACTTCCAAAAGGCCTTCGATAAGGTCCCACATAAAAGATTAGCAGGGAAAATTGAAGCTCATGGGATAAAGGGGAAAGTATTGACGTGGATAGAGAACTGGCTGTCAGATAGAAAACAGAGAGTTGGAATAAACGGCTCATTTTCTGAATGGCAGGCAGTAACAAGTGGGGTACCACAGGGATCTGTCCTGGGTCCCCAGCTGTTCACAATTTACATTAATGACCTGGATCAGGGAGTCGGATGCAGCATTTCCAAATTTGCAGACGACACTAAACTAGGAGGGGGGGTGGGCTCAGAGGAGGAGACCAGGAAGCTCCAGAGCGATTTGGACAGACTGGGTGATTGGGCGGATAAATGGCAGATGCACTATAATGTGGACAAGTGCGAAGTTATCCACCTTGGGTGCAGGAACGGGAGGGCAAATTATTATTTAAATGGCAATAAATTGGGAGAGGGGGAAGTACAGAGAGACCTGGGTGTTCTTGTACACCAGTCACTGAAGGCGAGCATGCAGGTGCAACAGGCGATCAAGAAGGCAAACGGTATGCTGGCCTTCATAGCAAAAGGGTTGGAATACAGGAACAGGGATACCTTGCTGCAGCTGTACAGGGCACTGGTGAGACCACACCTCGAGTACTGTGTACAGTTTTGGTCGCCTCATCTGAGGAAAGATGTTCTTGCCATGGAGGGGGTGCAGCGGCGATTCACCAGGCTGATACCAGGAATGGCGGGATTGACCTATGAGGAGAGACTATGTAGTTTAGGGATGTACACACTGGAGTTTAGAAGATTGAGAGGGGACCTCATAGAAGTGTATAAAATTCTGACAGGTCTAGACAGACTAGATGCAGAAGGAATGTTTCCCTTGGCGGGTGAGAACAGAACTAGAGGACATAATTTAAGGATAAGGGCTAAACCATTTAGGACAGAAATGAGGGGGAATTTCTTCACTCAGAGGGTGGTGAACCTGTGGAACTCATTGCCACAGAGGGCAGTGTACGCCAGCTCATTAAATATATTTAAGAGGGAATTAGATGTATTTCTACAGGCAAAAGGGGTTAAGGGTTACGGAGAGAAGGCGGGGACGGGATACTGAATTGGAGGATCAGCCATGATCTCCTTAAATGGCGGAGCAGGCTCGAAGGGCCGGATGGCCTACTCCTGCTCCTATCTTCTATGTATCTATGTATCTATGTACTTTCCCAATTGCTTGCTGTATCTGCATGTTAACTTTCAGTGATTCGTGTACAAGGACACCCAGGTCCCTCTGAACACCAACATTTCCCAATCTCACCATTTTAAAAATACTCTGCTTTTCTATTTTTCCTACCAAAGTGGATAACTTCACATTTCTCCACATTATGTTCCATTTGTCATGTTCTTGCCCACTCACTTAGCTTGTCTATATCCCCTTGAAGCCTCCTTGCATCCTCCTCACAACGTACATTCCCACCCAGCTTTGTATCAGCAAACTTGGATATATTACATTTGGTCCCCTCACCCAAATCATTGATGTAGATTGTAAATAGCGGAGGCCCAAGCACTGATCCTTGCGGTACCCCACTAGTTACAGCCTGCCAACCCAAAAATTACCAGTTTATTCCTACTGTTTTCTGTCTGTTAACCAATCCATGCTAGTATATTACCCCCAATCCCATGAGTCCTCATTTTGTTTAATAACCTCTTGTGTGGCACCTTATCGAATGCCTTCTGAAAATCCAAATACACCACATCCACTGGTTCCCCCAGATCTATTCTGCTAGTTACAACCTCAAAAAACTCTTATGAAAGGGAAATCGTGTTTGACTAATCTATTAATCAGTGTTGACTCTGCCCAATCCTATTATTTTCCAAGTGCCCCATTACCATGCCCGTAATAGATTCTAGCATTTTTCCTACTACTGATGTCAGGCTAACTGGTCTGTAGTTCCATTTTCTCTCTCCCTCCTTTCTTAAATAGTGGGGTTACATTTGCTACCTTCCAATCTGCAGGAACCATTCTAGAATCTATGGAATTTTGGAACATGACAACCAATGCATCCACTATCTATAGCCAACTCTTTCAAAACCCTAGGATGTAGGCCATCAGGTGCAGGGGATTGATCAGCTTTCAGTCCCATTAATTTCGCCATCACTACTTTTTTACTAATACGAATATCTTTCAGTCCCTCATTCGCTAGACCCTTGGTTGTCCACTATTTCCAGGAAGTTTTTTGCATCTTCTTCTGTGAAGACAGAAAGTATGTTTAATTTCTCTGCCATTTTCTTATTCCCATTATAATTTCTCCTGGCTCAGCCTGTAAGGGACCCACATTTACTTTTGCTAATCTTTTCCTTTTTACATACCTATAGAAGCTTTCAGTTTGTTTTTATGTCTCTCGCTAGTTTACTCTCATTCTATTTTCCCTTTCCTCATCAATTTCTTGGTCCTCCTTTGCTGAATTCTAAAATCCTCCCAATCCTCAGGCTTACTATTCTTTTTGGCAGCATTATAAGCCTCTTCCTTTGATCTAATACTATCTTTAACTTCTCTTGTTAGCCACGGTTGGACCACTTTTCCTGTGGGGGTTTTTGTGCCTTAAAAGGAATGTATATTTGCAGTAAATTATGCATTAATTCTTTAAATGCTAGCCATTGCTTGTCCACTGTCACTGTTTAATGTAGTTTCCCAATCTACTTTAGCCAAGTCTCCCCTCATACTTATGTAGTTTGCTTTGTTCAGATTTAAGACCCTAGTTTCAGATTTAAGTCACTTTCAAACTCAATATAAAATTCTATCATATTATGGTCATTTCCCTAAAGTCACTTTACTACAAGGTTATTAGTTAACCCTTTCTCGTTGCACAATACTAGATCTAAAATAGCCTGTTCTAGTTGGTTCCTCAACATACTGATCTAGAAAACTATCTTGAATTCATTCACCACACTAACTGCAAATTTGGTTTGCCCAGTCTATGTAGATTAAAGTCCCCCATGATTACTGTATTACCCTCATTACATGCACCTCTAATTTCCTGATTTATACTCTGCCCTACATTACAACTACTGTTTGGGGGCCTATAAATAACTCCCATCAATGTTTTCTGCCCCTTGCTGTTTTAGCTTCAGCCAAAGTGATTCTACTTCGATTCTCAGAGCCAAGACCCTTTCTCTCTACTGTCTTTATCTCATCCTTTATCAGGGCTACCCCGCCTCCTTTTTCATTTTGCCCATCTCTTCTAAAAGAGAAGTATCCTGGAATATTTAGTTCCTAACCTTGGCCACTTGGCAACATGTCTCCATTATGGCTATTAGATCAATCCTGTTAATTTCTACCTGTGCTATTAATTCATCTATTTTGTTGCAAATGCTTCATGCATTGATATACTGCCTTTAGCTTTGACTTTTCTTTTTCCCTGATGTCACCTTTGTTAGTTACTTTCTCTGTCCCTCTGCTTATTTTTACCCCAAACTCTACTCTAGAGCCTTGAAATTCTCGCTGCTTTTAGATTTACTCTTTCCTGAATCTGCCCCTCCCACCCCTCGTTAGTTTAAAGCCCTGTCTACTGCCCTAGCAATTTGGTTTAAGTGGAGCCCGTCCCAACAGAACATCTGCCTCTTTTCCCCAGTACTGGTGCCATTGCCCCATAAACCTAAACCCCTTCCTCCCACACCACTGAGCCACACATTTAAACCTCTAATCAGTTTGTCCCCATGCCAATTTGCACATGGCTCAGGTAGCAATCCAGAGATTACCACCTTTGAGGTTTTGCTTTTTAATTTGGATCCTAGCTCCTCAAACTCCCTCAGCAGAACCTCATTCCTAGTTCTACCTATGTTGTTGGTTCCTATGTGGACCATGACAACTGGATCTTCCCCCTCCCACTCCAAGTTCTTCTCCAGCCACAAGGAGCTATCTTTAACCCTAGTACCGGGCAGGCAACACAACCTTCGGAACTCTTGGTCGCGGTTGCAGAGAACAGTATCTGTCCCCCTGACTACTGTCCCCTACCACAACTACATCCCCTTTCACTCCCCCCCACTTGAATGGCCTCCTGCACATGGTGCGCCTGCTCATGCATCCTACAGGCTTTTCCCTCATCCACAGACAGCAAAAACCTCATACCTGTTGGACAAAGGCAAAGGCTGAGGCTCCTCCAGCACTGCACCTGGAGTCCACTTACCTGCCTGAGTTGCAGTCACACCTTCCTGTCGCTGACCACTAACCAGACCTGTACCTAACGAAAGGGGTGGGACTACCTTCTGGCTCAAAGTCAGAGTCATAACGGCACAGAAGGCAGCCATTCGGTCCATGTTGGTTCTCTAGAGCAATCCAGTTGGTACCATTCCCGTTCCATCCCTGAAAGTTTATTTCCCTCAAGCACCTATCCAGTCTCCTTGAAAACATTGTGTCTCCGCTTCCACCACTTCCGTCGACAGCGAATTCCAGGTTATTACCACTCACTGCATAAAAACGTTTTCTCACATCCCCCCGTATCTCTTGCCCAAAACCATAAATCTGTGCCCCCTAGTCCTTGTACCATCAACTAGTGGGAACAGCCTTTCCCTGTCCAGCCTATCCAAACTATCAATCTTGTACACCTCTATCAAATCACCCCTCAACCTCCTTTGCTCCAGCTTCGCCAACCTGTCCTTGTAGCCAAGATCCCCCATCCCCAGAACCATTCTGGTAAATCTCCTCTGCACCCTCTCAAGGGCCTTCACATCCTTCCTAAAGTGTAGTGACCAGAACTGGACACAATACTCCAGTTGTGGCCTAAACAGCATTTTATGAAGGTTCAGCATAACTTCACTACTTTTGTACTCAATACCCCTATTTATGAAGCCCAAGAGCACATATGCTTTGCTAACCACTCTCCCAATATGTCCTGCCACCTTCAGGGACCTATGCACATTAACTCCCAGGTCCCTGTCCCTGCACACTCTTTAAAACTGTGCCATTAAGTGTATATTGCCTCTCCCTGTTCCTTCTGCCAAAATGCATCACCTCATACTTCTCTATTAAATTCCATTTGCCACTGGTCTGCCCATTCTGCTAGCCTTTCCATGTCCTGTTGCAGTCGATTGGTATCATCACTGTTTGCCACACCCAAGTTTGGTGTCATTAGCAAATTTAGAAATTCTACTCTATTCCAATATCCAGGTCATTTATATATCTCAAAAAAGCAGGGACCACCACTGTCTACCATCCTCCAGTCTGAAAAACAGCCATATACCACAACTCGCTGTTTTCTGTCTTTAAGCCAATTCCTTATCCAAGCTGCCACTGACCCACCTATTCCATGAGCCTCAATTTTGTTAACTAGCCTTTTATGTTGGACTTTGTCAAATGCCTTCCTAAAATCCATGTAGACAACATCCATTGCATTCCCTTCATCAATCCTCTTACTTCACCAAAATATTCAATTAGATTAGCCAAACACGATCTGCCTTTTACAAATCTGTGTTGGCTCTCCTTAATTAGCTTAAACCTCTCCAAGTGCCAGTTAATTTTTTCCTTGATTATGGTTTCTAAAACTTCACTCACCACTGATGTTAAACTGACTGGCCTGTAGTTACTAGGATTGTCCTTACACCCTTTGTACAATGGTGTCACATTTTCCAATCCTCAGGCACCTCCCCTGCATAGAGGGAAGAATGGAAAATTATGGCAAGCCCTTCTGCTATCTCCTTCCCCAATTCCCTTAGCAACCTGGGATGCAAGCCACCTGGAGCAGGCGACTTATCCACTAAGCATACCCAGCCTTTAGTACATCCTGTCTATCAATTTTCACCCCTTCCATTGCTTCTACCTTTTCCACTTCTACCGATATTTTGTCAACATCCACCTCCTTAGTAAACAACAAAACAAAGTACTCACTGTATTCTAGCCTTGCCCTGCACATCTAAGCATATATCACCTTTGTCTCTAATAGGCCCCACCCCACAGTGTTCAGGTAACTCACAATCCCTGATGCCCCGCAATGTCTGCACCTCAGACCCCAGCTCAAAAACTCCTGAGCTTAAGTTCCTCACGATGCAGGCACTTACTGCAAACGTGGTTGTCTGGGATCACAATGCACTCCACAAACTCCCACATGCTGCAGTTGCGGCACACCGCCTGCACTGCCATCCCTATATGACCTTGATTTATTTAAATTTGTAATTAGGTAACTTCGTTTAGTGTAGTTTCCAAACTACTTACTTGATCCAGATTAAGTTAAGGGTACTGAAATTAAATATCTACTTGTAACACAAAGCACTACAAGTGGTGTAGGCAAAAAGCAACAACTCCTTCCCACTCTTTCCAAATTCCCAACCAAAGCACTCTTGTTCAAATCCACTCCGTTACTCCGTTTAATCCCGCTCTGTGCAGAAGGTAATAGAAGATTGCTCAAGGTAGTGCAGCAGATGTTGTATATATGGACTTTTGGAAGGCATTCAATAAAGTAGAGGAGGCCTGACACCGGAGGTGGGGGACCTGTGTTGGAGCGGCAGCGGGACCCGAGAGAAGGCGGAGCAGCCATAAAGGAGCACTGCGAGTTGGGAAAGAGTCAGAGAGCGGGAGCAGTCAAACAACAACTGCAAAACCGCTAAAGTGACGTCACAACCAGGGAAGGAGCTGATTAGAAATACTCACCAGGTCCTACTTACCACAGTCCAGGTGTTGAAGTAAAAGTAAGGTCTCTAGTTTAGAGTAAGTAGTGTTTAAAGTGAAGTACGGTCCTTAGTGTATTTAATATTCTTCAATTTAAAGGAAGTAAAGGGAGTAAATTAAGGTTAGGACATGGCAGGGCAGCTCAGCAGCGTGGAGTGCTCCTCCTGTGCTATGTGGGAAGTCAGGGACACTTTCGGTGTCCAGGGCGAACACATGTGCAGGAAGTGTCTCCAGCTGCAACTACTCGAAATCCACCCTCCTTAAAATTTCAATGGTGGAGAAACAAATGACAAAAGATAGATAAATCTCCAGGACCCAATGGTTTTTCACCCCAGGGTGGTGAGGAAATTGTTGATGTGTTAGTCACGATCTTCCAAAACTCAGGAATTGTCCCCTTTGATTGGAAAGCTGCTAATGTCACTCCATTATTTAAGGGTAGCAGGTCTATAATCTAATGTTAGTTGTGAGGATGTTACTAGAATCTGTTATTAGGAACAGAGTGACTGAGCATTTTGACAGATGCTGATCAGAGTGAGCTAGCATGGATTTTTAAAGGGCAAGTTATGTCCAATGTACCTAGTTGAATTTTTTGAAAAGGTAACCAATGTGGTAGATAAGGGATGTTATTTGTATGGACTTCCAGAAGGCATTGACAAGGTTCCATATAAGAGACTTAACAAAAATGAGAGCAACCTATTGGCTTGGTTAGGAGGCAAGAGACAGTAGGGATAATGGGTATGTACTCAAATTGCCAGTATGTGACTATTAGTGTCCTCCAGGAATCTGTACTGGAGCCACAGCTTTGCAGTATATTTATAAAAGGAGTTGGAAGGTGGAAGAGAGCCTTATATCCAACTTTGAGAACACTAGTTAGGTGGCACAGAAAATAAATGTAGATGGGAGTAGAAAGTTGCAAGGGACATTGACAGATTAAGAGTGGGAAAAACTGCGGCAGATGGAATTCAATGTGGGAAAATGCAAGGTCATCCACTTTGGACCCAAGATAGATCAGAGAATTTTCTAAATGGTGAGAAGCCAGGAACTGCAGACAAGCAGAGAGATTTAGAGGTCCCAGTACATAAATCATAAAGCTAGTGGACAGGTGCAAAAAATAATTAAAGATTAATGGAATGTTGGCCATTACCTCAAGGGAGCTGGAATGCAAAGGGTTGGAAGTTAAGCTGCAGATGTACAGAGCTCTGGTTAGACAGCATCTGGAGTACTGCATTCAGTTCTGGGCATCACACCTCAGGAAGGTGATACTGGCCTTGGAGGGGGTGCAGCACAGATAAAATTCTGAGGACAGGTCGCATAGACTAGCATTGTATTCCCTTGAATATAGAAGCTTAAGGGGTGATCTAATTGAAGGGTTTAAGATGAAGGATTTTGATAGGGTAGATAGAAAGTAAGAGTGTAACTATTTCCTCCGGTGGCAGGGGGGGGGGGGTAAGACTCCAGAACAAGGGGACATAACCTAAAATTAGAGCTAGGCCGGTCAGGAGTGATGTTAGAAAGCACTTAAATCATACAAAATGGTCACAGAATCCCCACAGTGCAGATAGAGGCCATTTCGGCCCATCGAGCCTGCACCGACATATATCCCACCCTATTCCCGTAACCCCACTTATTTAATCCCCCCCAACACGAAGGGTCAATTTATCATAGCCAAATCAACCTAACCCGCACATCTTTGGACTGTGGGAGGAAACCGGAGCACCCGGAGGAAACCCACGCAGACACGGGGAGAATGTGCAAACTCCACACAGACACCCGAGGCCGGATTCGAACCCGGGTCCCTGGCGCTGTGAGGCAACAGTGCTAACCACTATGCCACCGTGTTGAAGCTAGGTGAATGAAAATTTCAAAACAGAGATTGATGTGTTTGGCAAGAGTATTAAGGGTTATGCAACCAAGGTGAGTAAAATGGAGTCTGGATACAAAAATCAGCCACGATCTACTTGAATGGCAGAACAGGCTCGATGGGCTAATGGCCTACTCCTGTTCCTGCATTCCCAAGTGGGAGGACTGTCACTGACCTATTTCCTGTTCAGGGGTTGCCAGTAGGTCCGTCAACCAAATTGGCTACCTCCCTCCCAAGAATTTATTCTGAGCAGACAGACTGCTACGGGTACGCAAGAATATTAACTTGGGTGGATGGCCTACTGTTAACCTGAAAATAAATTACTTATCATCCCCCAGTCATTGTGGAGAACTGCAATCAGTTTGGCAATTTAGCACACATTCTCTCTTGCTGCAAGAAAGATTAAGCTTATATTTTAAAATAAACATAACTCATTCCCAAATCCTTGGTGGAAAAAATGGTCAAAAGTCCCAACACACATCTACCAAGTCCAGATCATTCATTATCAAAATAATGATGATCGAACCCAATACTGACCCATTAACTACTACGGTCTTCAGTGCTCTACTCAGCTTCCTATTTATGAAAGTTCCTTTGAATATCAAACTAATTTTATCAAGTCTCCTGTGCAGCATTTACTCAAACACTTACTGAAAATCCAAATGCACATTAGAATTTTCTCCATTTTCTGAAATAAAGCTTACATTTTTCAAAACAACTCATCTTTTACAAATCTGTGCTGGTTGTCCTTGTATAACCCATACCAAGTATTCAGAAGTTTACTGTGACATTACAAAACTAATTCTTCCAGTTAACTGCCATCAAGGATATTTGAAAGAATGTTGGTCAGACCCTCTGCCATTTCCTCAGACTACCCTAATCATTCTAGGAGTCATGCTCCAGAGAAGTTTTATCCACCAAGTTATCAACTTTCAGCATGACTTCAACATCTAGTTCTTCAAGCTACATCTCCATCAATGCCACCTGAATTTCTACCCCTAGTTCATCAATTATATACAAATGCACAAAGCCTCTGAATTTGAACCCTCATCAATTTTTAATAATTTTGTTGTCCGCATCTCCCCCCCCCCCTCCATTATTTATACTACACCACTTGCTCTCTTCTCTGCCTCATTTTTTCCTTTCCTCTTTGCCTTATTAGCTTACACCTCCCCCACAACACTAGTTATTCTCCCAGCAAGGAGTCTTGTCAGGTGAGGCTCATCCATCTTGCCCAGTACTCCAGGATTCAGGACTCTACATCATCCACATATATACCTACTTTATCTTATATTTCTATAACATGTAGTGCATGGTACCAGGTGCAATCTTAAGATTATTACCCTGGAGATCCCGCTTTAATATAGTGATACCTGTAACTCCCTTTTAAGGACAAGTTAATTCTATTTACCAATTCATTGGTTTTAACATAAAACACAACATTCAGGGGTTTCCCTTTCCTTTAAACATCTTTTCCCCAACACCAGAGGGGCAACACACCATTCGGGCCATTCTGTCAAAGCTACAAATTGTAGCATCCTCCCAACTGTAGCATCTCTGATCCCCAACCACCAACAGTGCCACAATATGTCCTCTGAGGAGACATTGTCACAAGTATGCAGCACTATATCTGTCACTTGAACATGCAGGGGATTCCTGCACTGCCTCATCTCTTCCTACCCCAACAGATGGCCACTCCCCTCCCTTCCTCACTATCTTGCTCTGCCTGTGTAATCTCCTAGAATAGCTATTCCAGGCTACCATGTAAAAAAGTGTCCTCAGCAGCTCAAACTGAAACATCAAGCTCAAGCAGTCAAGAGGCACATCCTGCACCTGTGGTGATCCCAAAATCTCCCGCATAAGGTACTTCAAATCATATGCTTCAGTTGTGTCTGTGCACCCCTATTACTAAATGGTTTGCTTTTTTAATAACTTAACTCTACAAAGTTGGGCCAACACCACTTTGTGTTTAGGCACTTCAAGAAAATGTACTTCAAGTTTATTTCCACAAAACAAGGAAACATGCTCTCTGCACCTCCAGTGGCTGAATTTATTCACTGAGTACACAGATCAAGATCACCCAGGTTTAGCAAACTTAACTGATCTCACCCAGGAGAGTGATAAAGACATTACAACCAGCTATAGCATCTCAGGGCTTTGGGGGATGGGGTGGAAATACAGCAAAGACATCTGTCAGATGTTTTTGATTACCATCTAGGAACCTTTGAAGTGAAAAGTCAAGACCAGTTGCAATTCCGCTTTTCTTTCCTCCCCTCTAAAACTGCAAACAAATGCTAAGGTTCATATTAGATTTGATTCAAAAGTATGAAACTATATTGAACACCTTTTCTTTGGCTGCACTTGTGAGGTGATTTTTAAGCTCCTCTAGTTCTTGGAGAGACGGAACTTTGCCAGTAGGAATATAGTACGGTGTCTTGCAGATGTCAGTACACAAAGCTTGATCTTCTTTTAAAAGCATTTCACACTCCTCCATTCGACCATTTTTCTCTTGAAGCAAGGCCTTCACTTTATTTCTAAGCTCCTTTTCCAATTGAAGGAGAGTAGAACTCTCATCAGCCTGAGAATTAATAAACAATTTAGTTCAAGGTGCAAGTAGCTACTTTAGAAGTAGATCACAATGGCAAAAACACACATTTTTGGGGTACTGATCAAGGAAGAGCCCATCTGGCAAGGACAGTACCAAGTAATTTAGAATGTTAGGGATAGGCCACCCACTCCACTTTCTTGCCCTCCTTGGGTAAGTTGATCTCAATGGAAGGCAATAGATTCAGGCAACTCCAGCCTACTGAAGTTTTATTTCAGATTATAGCCAAGTCACCCAAATGCTATTCCTTTGAAGAATAGATGATCTGGACTTCCGATTGGAAAGCTGATCAAATGACTGTTGTGGTCTAATTCTCAATCCCCTTCTGCAGGTAGGATCATTTCCAGGCCACCTTTCTCAGGTTGACCCAGCAGCAAAGGCTGTGAGGAAATCAGAAGAATGGCAGTGGCTATATTTGAAACAGCTAACCAAGAAAGATGTTGATTTAGCTAAACCGTCAACGTGAGCCCCTGCTACTCAGAAAGGTGACAAGACACCAGTACTCTTCCTGAGCATTGAAACAGGGACCTAAGTTAGAAACATATTGCAGATGCCTTGGAGGGGTGTAGGGAAACCATATAAAAATGGCAAAAAAATAAAAGGATTCACTGTGGAACTCCCCCTCAATAGAAGAACAATGAATAAGTGAATGTGATGTCTGAAAACTGTATAGTGCTTAACAGGAACAACCGCCCAAGGCTGGATTAGCACCATCCAAATCAGAAGTTGGGGCAACAAGACATTCAACAGCAACCTCAGCACCAAAGGACTCATTTCCTCTGATGAAGTCTTGATACTCCAGGGATCCATGGAGCATAAAGGACAAGACTATTTGCACCATGCAATTCAGATAATTCTGAACTATATCAGCCTTCATTCAAAAAGGTACATTAAGCAAACAAATAAGCAGCAAGAATGCTCTGATGAAACAAAAATTGTTCACCTGCACTCCAAAAAAGTAATTACTAAAAAGTACATTACCTTATAAGGATCTAGATGAAGCTCCGAACATAAAGTCTGCAGTTCCCCCTGCCAATTTTTAATGGCCTCCTCTAACTGTTCTTTCATAAGTTCCTCTTTGTGAAACATTTGACCTAGAAGTCTCTATCAGAAAGTGTTAAAAAAAAAAGTGTTAAGTTTCCAAACTGAAGGATTTTCTTTAGTTTATTACCCCGTAAAACAGAATCATCTTTCAAGTACAGATTAGAGCATTGGATCATGGGGGGCGGGCGGGGGGGGGGAACCCAGCTTAGATTGATACAAGTCATTGCTGATTTGGCCTGTTAATTATGTAATAATTGTACAACTTTAAAAATTGACAAGCTACTTGCTGAAATCGCCATGATTCTGAAAAAGTACTTTTCTAGTCAACCTACTTTTAAATACTGTACTGTAACTAATGAACAATTCTCTTGCTGTCAACTGTAGTTAAAGATAAGCTTGTCAATTTATCTTGTTCTGGCAGCTTCCCATGCTGCACTTCTGCCTAGCACCCAAGAACACCACCAGGTTATCGTGCAAGCAGGGGAAGCTAGTAGTACTCAAACAAATGCACTATAAAAAGAATGCCAGCATGTTGTGTTGCTACATTATTAATTACACTTACTTTAATGTAAAAACACACCAGTACTTATGCTATTTGGCAACAAAAGATGATCCAGGACCAAAGGATAGATTATTTTGTACAAGCAATGCACAGCTGAGTGAAAAACAAGCAGAGCGAGCAGCTACTTCAGTTAACCGACAGTAGCAAGCATTTGATGAATGTCATCAATTAATTTAATTTGACGCAAGTTTAAAAAAACCATACATTAGGTATCTGGATACCCAGACATTTGATGAATCATGGATTAATCAATGATAGGTGGCATTGTAAGCAGTGTGGATGGAAGTTACAAAGATAATAGATTAAATGAATGGTCAAAACTGTGGCAAATGGATTTCAATATAGGCAAGTGCAAAGTCACCCACTTTGGATCTAAAAAAGGATAGATCAGAGTACTTTCTAAAATGGTGAAAAGCTCGAAGCAGTGGAAGTCCAGAGAGACTGGAGGTTCCATTTACACAGATCATTTCAATGTGATGGACAGGTACAAAAAAAATCAAGGCAGCTAATGGAATGCTGGCATTTATATCTAGAGGACTAGAATACAAGGGGGTAGAAGCTATGCTGCAGCTATACAAAACCCTGGTTAGACCACACCTGGAGTACTGAGCGCAATTCTGGGCACCACACCTTAGGAAGGATATATTGGCCTAGGAGGGAGTGCAGCGTAGATTTACTAGAACGATATCTGGATGCCGAGGGTTAAATGAAGGAGAGATTACACAAATTAGGGTTGTATTCCCTGGAATTTAGAAGATTAAAGGGGTAATTTGATCAAAGTTTTCAGAGAGAAACTATTCCCGCTCATTGGGGAATCTAGAACTAGGGGGCATAGTCTAAAAATGAGACACAGGCTTTCAGGAGTGGAGTTAGGAAACACATCTACATGCAAAAGGTGATAGAAGTTTGGAACTCTTCTGTAAACAGCAGTTGATGCTGGGTTAATTTTAAAATCAGAGTTTGATAGATTTCTGTTACCCAAAAGGTAATAAGGGATTTGGGGCAAAGGCAGGTATAAAGAGTTAGGTTACAGATCAGCCAGGATTTCATTGAATGGCAGAACAGGCTCGACGGGCTGAATGGCATACTCCTGTTCCAATGTTCATATGGATAAACCAGACTATAACAACTTACATTTATACAGAACATTTAATGTAGTAAAACAACCCAAGGCACTTCACAGGAACATAATCAGACAAAAATTGACATGGAGTCAAAGGAAGAGATAGAGTGTTCAGTTAAGGAGTGTCTTAAAGGAGGGGGGCATTTAGGGAGCAAATTCCCAAGCTTAGGGCCTAGATAGCTGAAGGCACATCTCCCAGTAATAGGGGGAATGAGAGAAGGACAAAAGGCCAGAGGTGGAGGAGGAGATTTAAGGGTTGTAGGGCTGAAGACAGTTACAGAGATAGGGAGGGGAAGGAAAGGCCATGGGGTACTTGAACAGGAGGGTGAGAATTTCTAAAAGAGGCATTGGTGGACTAGGGTCCAATGTAGGTCAGCAAATACAGGGGAGATGGTGGAACCAGACTTGGTGAAAGTTAGGATATGTGCAGCAAAATTCTGGATGAGCTTCAGTTCATGGAGGGTGAAAGATGAGGTTGGCCAGGAGAGCATTGGAATCGTTGAGTCTGGAGGTAATAACACAAATGAGGGTTTCAGCATCTGATGGGCAGAGGCAACTATTTAGAGGTGGAAGTAGCCAGCTCAGGGGGTAAATAAGGACGTTGAGGTTGCAGCGGTGGCCAGGGAACTGAGTTCATGGCGGGGCCAAGATTATCTATAGTGCAAGTATACATAATAAAGTGATTGTGCTTTCAAACTTTGTCTCTAGAGAAAAAGCATTAAATTATACATCACTAGATGATGTAGTTGTGGCTACAGGTCTCTCACTGGTGTGGTGGAAGCAATGTGAAGCAAGTAATTAATAGCACATTTATATTGTGGAACAGAGTCCTACAACTGTTCTGGAGCATCAACGTCTGGTCTTGCTGACACGATTCCGTAATATGAATAATGCATTTCCGAAAGCAGCGGTTTAACTTCAACCGTAAAACACAAGCTCACAGACGCTGTAAAGTCAATATTAGTGACTATTTAGCTAGTGACAGGACGGCCTTCAACGCTAACTATTTCACTGACTTGTACCAAGCAGACATGAGCATTTAAGCATTAATAAAGAACACAGCCAACTCATTAGTGATACCCAATACCTTACAGTGCCAATGGGAGGGGGAGATGCGGTGTTCATGTCATTCAAAAACACATTTTCCTTATTCAGCTCATTAGTGTCCTAAATAAGCCTGACCATTCCAGTTATCTTAAAACCGTTTAAATCACAAAGCCTAAAAAAAGGACCACAAATTCCTGCAAATTGAGAATATTCAGTGTAAATACTATAAGTCTATAACCATAGCTGATATAACATGCCTCCACATCCCAGAATATGGTACACCATTTACCCCGTTAACGCCACATATCGCCGTCCTCCGAGCATTTCCTCCAAGACAAACAATAACGTTTCTTTTAAATATTTCTTTAAAACTACCTCGTTATGCATCTTTAAAGGTCCCATTCGCTCAAGCCGCTTGTCTTCTTGGATACCAATAACATCCCAGACGTCCCGGAACTTCTTCATCTCACTGTCCAGAAGATGATTTATTGAGGCGAGAACTTCACTGGAAAATAATTGCATTGACGATCTGATTAGCTTTCAATTAGCTTTCATTTTCTGAAGCGTTAATTGCCGCCGTATTCTGTATTCTTGGTTACAGAGAACTACTTTCAAAAACAGAACAAAATATCTAAACAAACAATTTTTTAAAAAGGTAATTAGAATTATAGAACTTTGAAATGTTCTATAACCTCTCCCTCTTGATATAAGCAAATAAAGCACATGGAAATTATTCCAATAAATAAAACAGTACACGGACTTTTCTAAACATGTTACACGGAGGGAAGAACGACCTACAGCCAAAGTATATTTTAAAACACACCCACCTTTTCCAAGCCATTGCTTGAAAGAGCCTGAGGTAAAGCGGGAGAGCCCAGTGGCGCCGAACCTGAGGTAAAGCGGGAAAGCCAGTGGCGCCGAGCCAGCGGGACGGGATAATCGAGTCAAACCACAACTCCCCACACAGCTTCCAATTTAAATCCAACCGACCTCGCGGAGCCTTCAAACCATTGGTTAGCGCGGGCCAATAGGAGGAAGGAGTGAAAAAAGATAGCCAATCATAAGTAGCCTTCCGGGTGCGCGTGCGCTGACCGGGCCAGGCCCCTGCTGTCACGTGGTGCGTTGGTTGATGGTTTCGGGAAGGAAGGTTTTTTTGGGGGGTTGGATAGAAAATGCAACTTCCCTAAAACCAGTTATAATCAGCGTGAAATATTTTAAAACGTCTGCAGTAAAGTTTGTCAACATTGCTTAACTTCATTTAGAAGCGTGAAGCGCAACAAGTACGTTCAAACAATACCCGAGCAAGGCGTTTCTTCCTTTAAATGCCCAGTGAGGCTGGTGCGAAGACTTTTGAGCTTCCATTTGTTATACGTTGATCATGAATCCAAGGTGTGTTGCTCGCATGAGCGCTTTGCTGCACTGCATAATGCAGCGTTACTTGTCTGTACACCCACAACAACATGGACCTCAATCTTACTCAATAGTAGTGGATGCATCTAAACCACAAAGAGAGCTGAGGCACTTCTGGAAGAGTACAGGATTTTGGTAGGTTTTTTTAATTTTATTTTGCCATGTAAACATTACAGGGCTGTCACCATCAGGAAATGTTAAGAATGAGATTTTTAATCAAAAGGAAGTGAAAGATTGCACGCCCACTTGAACATATGGGAGGTGTTTTGTCCACAGGAATCATGTAAATGGTTCACACTTTTAAACCCTCCACTGGCCTGGATGAGTGCAGCTCCAACAACATTAAAGAAGCTCGACACCATCCAGGACAAAGCAGCCTGCTTTATTGGCACCCCATCCACCACCTTAAACATTCACTCCCTCCACCACCGGCGTACCGTGGCTGCAGTGTGCACCAACTACAAGGTGCACTGCAGCAACTCGCCAAGGCTTCTTTGGCAGCACCTCCCAAACCCGCGACCTCTACCACCTAGAACAGGGGTATGCAAGTATTTGGGCTGGAGGGCCACTTAACAAGTTTTGGTGAACTGTTGAGGGCCGCACACCAATGTTCCCCCTAAGGTGTGTGGCCACACGGTTGCGCACCAATCGCAAGGTCCCACGCAGGCCGCTCACCAGCTCCTGCTGCTGGAAGAGATACTGCGCAGCAAATTTAAAGGGACTGTGCACGTTGGTAAGAGCAAAGTGTTAAATTGGTAAATTTGAAACAGGCCAACAGGTGTTGATCATCACTTCCACTTCTACCCTCCCAATAATTTATAAACATAAATTTAGTTGGTAGTCAGATACTATCTTAAATACACAAAATGTAGTGTACAGTAGTAAAATCTTCTGTTACTAAATTAATGAAATGATTGATCAATCGATCGATTTTATGTTGTACTGTAAGTCTACGTGGCTGTTTGGCAGAGCGGCCTCCGACACGAGAAGTATTTTTAGTGTGGTGAGTACAGGAACCCGAGGCTTCGCAAGGCCTGAACTACAATCAAGTGCCATTACCTGGAGTCCTTGTGCTCCGGAATCCACTCCTGTATCTAAGGTGGTGATGAGAACCCCCTTGCCGTCGTACTTTGGGTACCGGGAGAGGAAAGACAAGTCTCTTTGGTGAAAGAGTCATCGAGATGAGCAGCCGTGACTCGACTCAGACTAATTTGCAGCTCGAGTTCCGGCTCGCATTCCATTTCAGTCACATCCAGCAAGCTGGATAGAATGAACTAGTGGGGCGCGTACGGCCCGCGGACCGTATTTTGGCCACCACTGGGCTAGAAACTCCCACGCTCTTTACTGAGGAAACTCCCAGAAACGGCAGGGACCCAACTTAACTGGGTCTGTTCCAGAGTTATGCTGGGAGACTTGCGGTAACCCAATGGAATAGATCCCCTGGACCTGATGGCCTACATCCTAGGGTTTTGAAAGAGGTGGCAATAGAGATAGTGGATGCATTGTTTGTCGTTTTCCAAAATTCCATAGATTCTAGAACGGTTACCGCAGATTAGAAGGTAGCAAATATAACCCCACTATTTAAGAAAGGAGGGAGAGAGAAAACGGGGAACTACAGACCAGTTAGCCTGACATCAGTAGTAGGGAAAATGCTAGAATCTATTATTAAGGACATGGCAACAGGGCACTTAGAAAATAATAATAGATTGGCCAGAGTCAACACGGATTTATGAAAGTTAAATCCTGTTTGACGAATCTGTTTTTTGAGGTTGTAACTAGCAGAATAGATCTTCTTAGGCAGTCCCTCGGAACCGAGGATGTCTTGCTTCCACACTAAAAATGAGTTCTCAGGTGACTGATGAGTCCAATGCGGGACCTACAGTCTCTGTCACAGGTGGGGCAGACGGTGGTTGAAGCGGCGGGTGGGTGGGGTGCTTGGGTTGACGTGCGCTCCTTCCGCTGTTTGCGCTTGGCTTCCGCTTGCTCCCGGTGAAGAGACTTGAGGTATTCGGCGCCTTCCCGGATGCTTCTCCTCCATTTTGTGCGGTCTTGGGCCAGAGATTCCCAGGTGTTGGTGGGGAATGTTGCACTTTTTCAAGGAGGCTTTGAGGGTGTCCTTGAAGCGTTTCCTCTGCCCACCTGGGGCTCTCTTGACGTGTCGGAGCTCCGAGTAGAGCGCTTGTTTTGGGAGTCTTGTATCGGGCATGCAGACGATGTGACCCATCCATCGGAGCTGATCGAGCGTGGTCAAAGATTCGATGCTGGGGATGTTGGCCTGAGCGAGAACACTGACGTTAGTGCACCTATCCTGCCAATGGATTTGCAGGATCTTGCGGAGGCAGCGTTGGTGGTACCTCTCCAGTGCTTTGAGGTGCCTGCTGTACATGGTCCATGTCTCTGAGGCATACAGCAGGGCGGGTATCACTACTGCTCTGTAGACCATGAGCTTAGTGCCGGGTTTGAGGTCCTGGTCTTCAAACACTCTCTTCCTCAGGCGACCAAAGGCTGCACTGGCACACTGAAGGCGGTGTTGGACTTTGTCATCAACGTCTGCCCTTGTTGACAGTAGGCTCCTGAGGTATGGAAAGTGGTCTACGTTGTCCAAGGCCTCATCATGGATTTTGATAATCGGGGAGCAGTACTGTGTGGCGGGGCCAGGTTGGTAGAGGACGTTTGTCTTACGGATGTTTAGTGTGAGGCCCATGCTCTCATACGCTTCGGTGAAGGTGTTGAAGATGGTTTGGAGTTCGACCTCAGAGTGTGCGCAGACGCAAGGGTCGTTTGCATACTGTAATTCGATGACAGAGGATGGGACAACCTTGGATCTGGACTGGAGGCGACGGAGGTTGAACAGTTTCCCGTTTGTTCTGTAGATTAGCTCCACTCCAGCGGGGAGCTTAGTGAGGGTGAGATGGAGCATTGCAGCCAGGAAGATCGAGAAGAGCGTTGGTGCGATGACACAGCCTTGCTTGACCCTGGTCCGTACGTGAACTGGGTCTGTGGTGGATCCGTTGGTCAGGATCACGGCTTGCATGTCGTCGTGAAGCAGGCGGAGGATGGTGACAAACTTTTGATGGCAGCCAAATTTGAGGAGGACACTCCATAATCGCTCACGGTTAACGTTGTTGAAGGCCTTTGTGAGGTCAAAGAAGGCCATGTACATCGGTTGGTGCTGTTCCCTGCATTTCTCTCTTAGACAAATCTGTTAGAGTTTTTTGAGGTTGTAACAAGCAGAATAGATAAGGGGGAACCAGTGGATGTGGTGTATTTGAATTTTCAGAAGGCATTCGATAAGATGCCACACAAGAGGTTATTAACCAGATTAGGGCTCATGGGATTGGAGGTAATATACGAGCATGGATTGAGGATTGGTTGACGGACAGAAAACAGAGAGTAGGAATAAACGGGTCATTTTCGGGTTGGCAGGCTGTAACTAGTGGGGTACCCCAAGGATCAGTGCTTGGGCCTCAGCTATTCACAATCTACATCTATGATTTGGATGAGGGGACCAAAAGTAATATACGTATCCAAGTTTGCTGATGATACAAAGCTGGGTGGGAATGTAAGTTGTGAGGAGGATGCAAGGAGGCTTCAAGGGGATATAGACAAGCTAAGTGAGTGGGCAAGAACATGACAAATGGAATATAATGTGGAGAAATGTGAAGTTATCCACTTTGGTAGGAAAAATAGAAAAGCAGAGTATTTTTTAAATGGTGAGATTGGGAAATGTTGGTGTTCAGAGGGACCTGGGTGTCCTTGTACAAGAATCACTGAAAGTTAACATGCAGGTACAGCAAGCAATTAGGAAAGAAAATGGTATGTTGACCTTTATTATAAGAGGATTTGAGTAAAAGAGTAAAAGGGGGGAAAATTCGGTTGCTTTGCGCCTCCCGTTGGCGCCCCACGGCGCTGCACCGCCAGCGATGTCGTAATCACCGCGCGCAGCACCCTGGACGCGATCTTTGGTAGCGCCCCCTGATTTACCGGCGGATGCCAATTCCGATGAGGTCAGGGGTGCCTACCTGCAGCCGGGGCGGCGCTAATTAAAGGCGAGGTGCTGGGCGGCCATTTTGTTGCTGGTCGCCTGCCAGCACCTGCCCCCGTTGCCGTCCCCAGTCTCCTGACCAGCACCCCCGCGGAGTGCCGGCTGCGCTCCGTAAGCCCGGTACTTCTCTTGAGTGCCGGGCTCTTTTGCCGGCACTCCGATCCCTGGTGGCCCAGCTGGACCTCCGGTCGCGCTGCGCAAGGCCCCTCCCCTTTAAGAAGGGGAGGAAGGCCTGCAGTACCTTGACATGACATGCCGCAGCGCGTGGTGTTGCGGCACGTAGCGCCGCGATATTCCCTCGCAGCGCCCCAAGAGGGAGGCGGGGCACTTCCAGTCGTGCCCCGCTCCCCTCTTGGGGCGCTACCAATGAATTTCGGCTGCGGGGGCACTAATTTTTTCGGGGCACTAAAAATAGCGCCCCGGTGAAGTTAGCGCCCCAAAGTGGCCGCGATTCAATTTTTCCCCCAAGATGTCTTACTGCAATTATATAGGGCCCTGGTGAGACCACACCTGGAGTATTGTGTAAAGTTTTGGTCTCCTTACCTAAGGAAGGATATACTTGCCATTGAGGGAGTGCAATGAAGGTTCACCAGACTGGTTCCTGGGATGGGGGGATTGTCCTATGAGGAGAGATTGAGTAGACTAGGCCTATATGCTCTAGAGTTTAGAAGAATGACAGGTGATCTCATTGAAACATACAAAATTCTTACAGGGCTTGACAGGGTAGATACAGGGAGGATGTTTCCCTTGGCTGGGGAGTCTAGAACCAGGGGTCACAGTCTCAGAATAAGGGGTCGGCATTTAGGACTGAGTTGAGGAGAAATTTCTTCACTCAGAGAGTGGTGAATCTTTGGAATTCTGTCCCTCAGAGGGCTGTGGAGGCTCAGTCGTGAGTATATTGAAGACAGAGATCGAAAGATTTTTTGAATATTAAGGGAATCAAGGGATATGGGGATAGTTCAGGAAAGTGGAGTTGAGTAGAAGATCAGCCATGATCATATTGAATGGTGGAGCAGGCTCGAAGGGCCGAATGGCCTACTCCTGCTCCTATTTCTTATATTCTTATGTTATGAATTCAGACACCACCTTTCACCCAATTGCACCAATAAACAAAAACAGCATTTTATAACTCACTGGAATGAAATCAAACCCAGGACTAATTTTGAATTAGTCGCTAAAATTCCTTCAGAGTTAAGTTGAGACTAAAAACTCGCTCCAAGTTTCAAAAATAGTTTTAAGTAAACAATCTACCAACCAATTTGATTGTGTCAATTCCAAGTCATGCTGCCAATGGCATTTTTTAATATATTTAAAGTATTTATGTTATCGTGCATTTATCTGGAAAGTTTGCATAGATTTATGGAAACTGAACCTACAAACCATGAGTAACTTACCTTTCACATTGCAGTGACGGAGCAGAAACTGAGGTTCTGAGTGTGATAATGACACACTGATGCAGCGAACGGCAGATTCGATTTGCACGCCTCTGTTTTTGGCTATGACTCCCCTGCTGCCTCAGACAATGACCTGCCTCCTAACATTACGTGGGGTGGAGTCAGGCTAGGGGTTACGTGCGGTAGATGTACGGCCTTGAAGCCAGGCCTTGGCGGGCCGGATTGAATTCATTGGCGGGCTGGATACGGCCTGCAGGCCGTATTTTGTATGCCACTGACCCAGAAGGACAAGGGCAGCAGGCGCGTGGGAACACTACCACCTCCAAGTCACACACCATCCTGGGTCAAAATCCTGGAAATTCCTCCCTAACAGCACTGTGGGAGTACCTTCACCGCACAGACTGCAGTAGTTCAAGGCGGCAGCTCACCACCACCTTCTCAAGGGCAAATAGGGATGGGCAATAAATGCTGGCCTTGCCAGTGACACACACATCCCGCGAATGAATTTAAAAAAAAGCACACCTCTCATGGTTTTTGCTTGTACTTAGGCCGAGATTTTGCTGGCGCTCAGAGGGCGGGTTCGGAGGCGGGTCCGCTGTCAAAATCAAAATGATTGACAGCGGGTTGGGTACCCGCTCCAAACCCGCCTCCATGTAAGTTTCCAAAGTGTCGGGTCTGCGACTTCAGAACAGACCCGACACCAAGCGGCGGGGGAGGCATTTAAGATAGTTAAATGCTTGTTAAACACTTGTTAACTACTATTTTGCCAGCCTATTTCTATTTTACTTCTTTTTTAACGAGGTTCACGTCTGCACATAATGTAAATTATGAATAACTGGTCCCAGCACTGATCCTTGTGGAGCACTGATCATTGTGAAACACTGCTTTCTAGCTTCCTCCAATCTGAATAACTACCACTGCACTCAATTTTTAGCCAATTATTAAGTAGTGAGGTCTATCACTTGTCTGGACTTTATATCATTGCCTTTTTTGCGGAACGGGGCAGGGTCAGATCATGGCTTGAGTTCAGATATTTTCTTTGCTGATAATTCTTTAATTTAAAAATCTTAAACTTAAGCCTTCACATTGTAAGATAGAGAAATAAGTGGGAAAAGAAAATGGACTTTAATTTAGAAAGAGAGGCTTATTGTCCTCTGATTTTAACCCCCCCCCCCCCCACTAAACGGGGGGACAGTTATAGTGAGGGCAGTGACTTCACCCCTCTGAACCCACTGCCTTCCTGCTGTGTCCCGCTCTTAACTTGCTTTTTTGAGCAGCCAAGCTAGACACCTGACCAATGTTACCTCTAATTTTTTTATATACTGAGCAGGCCACAAACTCTGTTGAGCGCAATCTTTTTGTCCGTGGACAAATTTTACAACAACAAATAATTTTACAACAACAATAACTTTTGCAACAATGACAGCAACAGCAACCATTTAAAAACATATGTACAGTAATACCATATTGTCACCCCACCATTTCAAATCATGAGACATAAGAACATAAGATATAGGAGCAGGAGTAGGCCATTTGGCCCCTCGAGCCTGCTCCGCCATTCAGTAAGATCATGGCTGATCTTCTACCTCATCTCTACTTTCCTGCACTATCCCCATATCCCTTGATTCCCTTAATATTCAAAAATCTATCGATCTCTGTCTTGAATACACTCAACGACTGAGCCTCCACAGCCCTCTGGGGCAGAGAATTCCAAAGATTCACCACCCTCTGAGTGAAGAAATTTCTCCTCCTCTCAGTCCTAAATGGCCGACCCCTTATTCTGAGACTGTGACCCCTGGTTCTAGACATCCCAGCCAGGGGAAACATCCTCCCTGCATCTACCCTGTCAAGTCCTGTAAGAATTTTGTATGTTTCAAAGAGATCACCTCTCATTCTTCTAAACTCCAGAGAATATAGGCCTAGTCTACAAAATCTGTCCTCATAGGACAATCCCACCATCCCAGGAACCAGTCTGGTGAACCTTTGTTGCACTCCCTCTATGGCAAGTATATCCTTCCTTAGGTCAGGAGACCAGAACTGTACACAATACTCCAGGTGTGGTCTCACCAGAGCCCTATATAATTGCAGTAAGACATCTTTACTCTCATACTCAAATCCTCTTATAATAAAGGCCAACATACCATTTGCTTTCCTAATTGCTTGCTATACCCGCATGTTAACTTTCAGTGATTCTTGTACAAGGACACCCAGGTCCCTCTGAACACCAACATTTCCCAATCTCTCACCATTTAAAAAATACTCTGCTTTTCTATTTTTCCTACCAAAGTGGATAACTTCACATTTCTCCACATTATATTCAATTTGCCATGTTCTTGCTCACTCACTTAGCCTGCCTATATCCCCTTGAAGCCTCCTTGCATCCTCCTCACAACTTACATTCTCACCCAGCTTTGTATCATCAGCAAACTTGAATATATTACATTTGGTCCCTTCATCCAAATCATTGATGTAGATTGCGAATAGCTGAGGCCCAAGCACTGATCCTTGGGGTACCCCACTAGTTACAGCCCGCCAACCCGAAAATGACCTGTTTATTCCTACTCTCTGTTTTCTGTCCGTTAACCAATCCTCAATCCATGCTAGTATATTACCCACCAATCCCATGAGCCCTAATTTTGTTTAATAACCTCTTGTGTGGCACCTTCTCAAATGCCTTCTGAAAATCCAAATACACTACATCCATTGGTTCCCCCTTATCTATTCTGCTAGTTACAACCTCAAAAAACTCTAACAGATTTGTCAAACAGGATTTCCCTTGCATAAATCCGTGTTGACTCTATTATTATTTTTTAAGTGCCCTATTACCACGTCCTTAATAATAGATTCTAGCATTTTCCCTACTACTGACGTCAATCTGCGGGAACCGTTCTGGAATGAATGGAATTTTGGAAAATGACAGCCAATGCATCCACTATCTCTATAGCCACCTCTTTCAAAACCCTAGGATGTAGGCCATCAGGTCCAGGGGATTTATCGGCTTTCAGTTCCATTAATTACTCCAGTACTATTTGTTTACTAATACTAATTTCTTTCAGTTCCTCATTCTCGCTAGACCCTTGGTTCTCCACTATTTCCGGGAAGTTTTTTGCGTCTTCCATGAAGACAGACACAATGGGCTGGATTTTGATACTGGGGCGGGTTGGGGTCGTGTCATCCACTTTTCGTGTTATCCACCCGACTGCAATTGGATGTGGGAGATTGATGCGATTTTCACTTAATTGGGCAATTGAGTTCCAGCATGTGGGAACCCATGAACCAATTAATGTTTTCAGTCTGAAAGTCGCCTCTGATGATGTCATCATTATTGCCGCATTGAAGGTCTTCAGAGACTGCCTGGCCTTTGCTGTGAGAGGACCTGGATGCAAAATGAGCAGCAGCAGCAGCACTGAGAGAGAGAGAGAGAGAGAGAGAGAGAGCCTTGCCTTTGCTGTGAGAGGACCTGAAGGCAAAATGAGCAGCAGCAGCCACCCTACGTCTGCTCCCAGATATTTTTCCTCCTACTACTACTACTCCGTTGTAATAGTGGACCTGCAGCTGATAGTCAGCTTTCGAAATGTGCTCCCGCCAGGTTTCACAATCGTGGTTCAGAACAGGCGTGCTTCACGTAGAACAAGGGTTAAAATCACAAAGGCCTTTCAAAATGGCATTATAGAGCCAATTTAGTGCTTGCGAAGGGCCTTAACAGCCTATCCCGCCTCTTAAAGGCGGGACGGAGTCGGGACCAGCAGACACGATTTAATGAAAATTGCGTGGAGGCGGGATGGAGGCGGACTTGTGCCCGCCGCCAGTTTTCGCAATTTTAACCCCCCACACGCCTCCAAACCCGCCTCCACGGGTCAATGAAAATCCAACCCAATGTATTTGTTCAATTTCCATGCCATTTCCTTATTCCCCATTATAATTTCTCCTGTAAGGGACCCACATCTACTTTTGCTAATCTTTTCCTTTTTTATATACCTATAGAAGCTTTTACAGTCTATTTTTATGTCTCTCGCTAGTTTACTCTCATTCTATTTTCCCTTTGTTTATCAATTTCTTGGCCCTCCTTTGCTGAATTCTAAAATCCTCCCAATCCTCAGGCTTACTGCTCTATTTGGCAACATTATAAGCCTCTTCCTTTGATCTAATACTATCTTTAACTTCTCTTGTTAGCCATGGTTTGATCACTTTTCCTGTGGGGTTTTTGTGCCTTGAAGGAATGTATATTTGTTGTAAATTATGTATTAATTATTTAAATACTAGCCATTGCTTGTCTACCGTCATACCTTTTAATGTAGTTTCCCAATTTACCTTAGCCAACTCGCCCCTCATACTTACGTAGTTTGCTTTGTTTAGATTTAAGACCCTAGTTTCAGATTTAAGTCACTTTCAAACTTAATATAAAATTCTATCATATTATGGTCACTAAAGGCCCCTTTACTACAAGATTATTAATTAACCCTTTCTCACTGCACAATACTAGATCTAAAATAGCCTGTTCCCTAGTTGATTCTTCAACATACTGATCTAGAAAACTATCTTGCATACATTCCATGAATTCGTCCTCCACACTATTACTGCAAATTTGGTTTGCCCAGTCTATATGTAGATTAAAGTCCCCCATGATTACTGTATTACCCTTGTTACATACCCTCTAATTTCCTGATTTATACTCTGCCCTACATTACAACTACTGTTTGGGGGCCTATAAACAACTCCCACCAATGTTTTCTCTGAAAAACATTAAAAGCCCCATGAAATCCATGTGGTTAAACTGGCAGTGGCTCTGCTACTCCATCTGGCTTGCTTTCTGCTGCAGAGGCCATTAGCACAGAAGGGTTTGTATTTGTATTGATGTCAACCCTCATTTGTTCCTGTGTTCGGCTTGAGGTGGAATTGAGCATATGGGAAGCATGGCTAAATGACAAGCCACACTTTAGTTATAGAAGAGTTGCATGCGGCTTGTGAGAGGCGAGTTAGGCACCCATACCCAGAGATCAACACAGGAGATTAAATAATAGTTCAAGCTTTCTGCCCGTGCCCTTGTCTATGATCCTCTTTATTTTAGAATTATTTGCTTAGTGGAGACTAAAGGCTGACAAAGACTGGTTAGGCCAAACAGTCAGTCTTGGAGCTATTACTTATGTATTTTAATGCTTGTTCTCCTAAACTGTTCAATGTGAGAGATGATACTTTTTTAATAATTAAAATGAAAGCACTGAACTTAGTGTAAATAGAGAATTGCTAAAAATAAACACCAAAACCTGGAAATAAATAAAAGCCAGAAAGGTACAGCTGAAATGCTTCCAATCATACAGTTATTTATGTAATCTCCATTTCCCCATTAATCTATGATAGGGTTGCCAATATTCCTGGAGGTTTTATCACAGGACCTTCTGCCTGCAATTGCCATGCCCAGTTAAACAGTCTTTTCCCCCCATCTCGAATACTTTTATAACAAATAAATGAAAGTGTTCATATAAAATGAAAAGAACACACATTTTGTTTGAGTGCCCCTATGACTTTTCTCCTGGGATCGTGTGTAAGTGTCCAGGAGATTAATCTGTAATTCCTGGAGACTCCAGGGCAATCCTCAAGGGTTGACAACACTAATCTATTGTATTATTAAAAACATTGCATGGTCACAACATTCGAATGGTGCTTGTACGTGATGCTGCCAGAATAACATTAACTTATGTACCCGCCACCCCCCCCACACGTAATAGTACAATACTGTCCAGTCAACTGATCTTAAGCCTCACCTGTGAAATCTTGGTGCAATATTTAACTTGGTCCACCAGGTGACACTGCAGCAATTCTTTCTGTGGAGAATAGCAGAAAAGTTGGTGAAGGTGAATAAGGCTAAACCCACTCAGTGAAACACAAATAAAATTAGAAGCACTTAAAAGCCCAGATACTGCAGTACAAAAGATATAAAGGGGAGGAACAACACCTCCCCCGCCCTCCCCCAAACAGGAGACTCTTGAAGAAATGGAAACTGAAATCCTAGATCAGCTGTCTGATGGTTATAGTGTCCTGCTGAGACAATGGCCCAGAATTTGCGGTGGGTAACAACAGCGAACAAACAGCGTTCGCTGTTATTACCCCTTTGAAACTAATCGCAACTTCAGGATGTAGCGCATGCGCATCCTAGATATACTGACATTTATATAGCGCCTTTCACGACCACCGGACGCCCCAAAGCGCTTTACAGCCATTGAGTACTTTTTGAAGTGTAGTCGCTGTTGTAATGTAGGAATCCTAACGCGGAAATCCTGAACTTGCGGTCAGTTATTCACTGCTCCGACACTGGCTGCGCTGTGGAATGCCCCAGAGCCGGCAATCAGTGTAATCTGTGAAATCGGTGAAACTGTTGAAAACTTTGGCTCTTCCGTGGTAATACCGCTGGTAAACACCACATTAAAAGTTAGACCCTTTTGGATTAGGTGTAACTGGGGTTTTAACAGCGTATCGACTGCTAAACCAAGGTTATGACCCTGAAAAATTAATTTTAATTTTGTGGAGTGTTAAATTTCTCCATTTTAATAAAAATAATTTTTTTTAAGAAACTTAAAATAAACAGGTTTGCTTTTTCCCCATGTGAGAATAGTACTGGAGAAATTAATAGGACTGAAAGCCGATAAATCTCCTGGACCTGATGCCCTGCATCCTAGGGTTTTGAAAGAGGTGGCTATAGAGATAGTGGATGCATTGGTTGTCATTTTCCAAAATTCCATAGATTATAGAACGGCTACCACAGATTAGAAGGTAGCAAAAAAAAAAATTATATTTGTTTTATGGGACGTGGGTGACGCTGGCAAGGCCAGCATTTATTGCTCATCCCTAATTGCCCTTGAGAAGGTGGTAGTGAGCCACCTTCTTGAACCGCTGCAGTCCGTGCGGTGAAGGTACTCCCACAGTGCTGTTAGGGAGGGAGTTCCAGGATTTTGACCCAGCGACGATGAAGGATTGGCGATATACTTCTAAGTCAGGATGGTGTGTGACTGGGAAGGGAACTTGGAGGTGATGGTGTTCCCATGCGCCTGCTGCCCTTGTCCTTCTAGGTGGAAGAGGTCGCGGGTTTGGGAGGTGCTGCCGAAGAAGCCTTGGCGAGTTGCTGCAGTGCATCTTGTAGATGGTACACACTGCAGCCACGGTACGCCGGTGGTGGAGGGAGTGAATGTTTAGTGTGGTAGATGGGGTGCCAATCAAGTGGACTGCTTTATCCCATGTGGTGTCGAGCTTCTTGAGTGTTGGAGCTGCACTCATCCAGGCAATTGGAGAGTATTCTGTCACACTCCTTACTTGTGCCTTGTAGATGGTAGAAAGGCTTTGGGGAGTCAGGAGGTGAGACACTCGCCGCAGAATACCTAGCCTCTGACCTGCTCTTGTAGCCACAGTATTTATGTAGCTGGTCCAGTTAAGTTTCTGGTCAATGGTGACCCCAGGATGTTGATGGTGAGGGATTTGGCAATGGTAATTCCATTGAATGTCATGGGGCGGTGGTTAGACTCTCGCTTGTTGGAGATGAAAACCCACTATTTAGGAAAGGAAGGAGAGAGAAAACAGGGCACTTGGAAAATAATAATAGGATTGGGCAGAGTCAACACAGATTTATGAAAGGGAAATCGTGTTTGACGAATCTGTTAGAGTTTTTTGAGGTTGTAACTAGCAGGATAGATGAGGGGGAACCAGTGAATGTGTACAGTAAACTCTTTAGTATCCGGCACCTACGGGACTGGGATGGTGCCGGTTGATGAAAAATTCCGGATAACAGAGAAGTAGGCAATTTTTAACACAAAAAATAAAAACCACTAACTAACTTGGCCACCGCGGGAAACTCGGACTCGGAAAAATGAAAAATGGATGGATTCGGCAAGATTACCGGTTATCTATTTTGCCGGTTATTAAAGAATTCCAGATGATGAAGTGCCATTTAAACAAGAGTTTACTGTATTTGGTTTTTCAGAAGGCATTCGATATGGTGCCACACAAGAGGTTATTAAACAAAATTAGGGCTCATGGGATTGGGGATAATATACGTACATGGATTGAGGATTGATTAACGGACAGAAAACAGAGAGTAGGAATAAATGGGTAATTTTTGGGTTGGCAGGCTGTAACTAGTGGGATATCGCAAAGATCAGTGCTTGGGCCTCAGCTATTCACAATCTACATCAATGACTTGGATGAGGGGACCAAATGTAATATATCCAAGTTTGCTGATGATACAAAGCTGGGTGAGAATGTAAGAACATAAGAAGTAAGAGCAGAGTAGGCCATACGGCCCCTCGAGCCTGCTCTGCCATTCAATAAGATCATGGCTGATCTTCGACCTCAACTCCACTTTCCTGCCCGATCTCCATATCCCTTGATTCCCCTAGAGTCCAAAAATCTATCTATCTCAGCCTTGAATATACTCAAAGACTCAGCATTCACAGCCCTCTGGGGCAAAGAATTCCAAAGATTCACAACCCCCTGAGTGAAGAAATTCCTCCTCATCTCAGTCTTAAATGGCCTACCCCTTATCCTGAGACTATGCCCCCTAGTTCTAGACACTCCAGCCAGGGGAAACAACCTCTCAGCGTCTACCCTGTCAATCCCCTTCAGAATCTTGTATGTTTCAATGAAATCACCTCTCATTCTTCTAAACTCCAGAGAGTATAGGCCCATTCTACACAATCTCTCATCATAGGACAGCTCTCTCATCCCAGGAATCAACCTAGTGAACCTTCGCTGCACCGCCTCCAAGGCAAGTATATCCTTCCTTAGATAAGGAGACCAAAACTGTGCTCAGTACTCCAGGTGTGGTCTCACCAAGGCCCTGTACAATTGTAGCAAGACTTCCTTACTCCTATACTCCAACCCCCTTGCAATAAAGGCCAACATGCCATTTGCCTTCCTTATTGCTTGCTGTACCTGCATTCTAGCTTTCTGTGTTTCTTGCATGAGGACACCCAAATCTCTCTGAACACCAACATTTGAAAGTTTCTCACCATTTAAAAAATATTCTGTTTTTCTATTCTTCATACCAAAGTGAATAACCTCACATTTCCCTACATTATACTCCATCTGCCACCTTACTGCCCATTCACTCAGTCTATCTATATCCTTTTTCAGACTCTTTGTGTTCTCCTCACAGCTTGCTGTTCCACCTAGCTTTGTATCATCAGCAAACTTGGATACATTACACTCGGTCCCTTCATCTAGGTCATTAATATAGATTGTAAATAGCTGAGGCCCCAACACTGATCCTGTGGCACCCCACTAGTTACAGCCTGCCAACCTGAAAAGATCCGTTTATCCCTACTCTCTGTTTTCTGTCCGTTAACCAATCCTCTATCCATGTTACTATATTACCCCCAACCCCATGAGCCCTAATCTTGTGTAATAATCTTTTATGTAAGTTGTGAGGAGGATGCAAGGAGGCTTGAAAGGGATATAGACAGGCTAAGTGAATGGGCAAGAACATGGTAAATGGAATATAATGTGGAGAAATGTGAAGTTATCCACTTTGGTAGGAAAAATAGAAAAGCAGAGTATTTTTTAAATGGTGAGAGATTGGGAAATGTTGGTGTTCAGAGGGACCTGGGTGTCCTTGTACATGAATCACTGAAAGTTAACATGCAGGTACAGCAAGCAATTAGGAAAGCAAATAGTATGTTGGCCTTTATTACAAGAGGATTTGAGTATAAGAGTAAAGACGTTTTACTGCAATCATATAGGGCCCTGGTGAGACCACGCCTGGAGTATTGTGTACAGTTTTGGTCTCCTTACCTAAGGAAGGATCTACTTGCCATAGAGGGAGTGCAACGAAGGTTCACCAGACTGGTACCTGGGATGGGATTGTCCTATGAGGAGAGATTGACTAGGCCTATATTCTCTGGAGTTTAGAAGAATGAGAGGTGATCTCATTGAAACATACAAAATTCTTGCAGGACTTGACAGGGTAGATGCAGGGAGGATGTTTCCCCTGGCTGGGGAGTCTAGAACCAGACATCACACTCTCAAAATAAGGGGTTGGCCATTTAGGACTGAAATGAGGAGAAATTTCTTTACTCAGAGGGTGGTGAATATTTAGAATTCTCTACCCCAGAGGGTTGTGGAGGCTCAGTCGTTGAATATATTCAAGACAGAGATCGATAGATTTTTGCATATTAAGGGAATCCAGGCATATGGGGATAGTGCAGGAAAGTGGAGTGAGGTGGAAGATCAGCCATGATATTGAATGGCGGAGCAGGCTCGAAGGGCCAAATGGCCTACTCCTGCTCCTGTTTCTTATGTTCTTATGTATCCCCTCCAAGACCATATACCCTTTCTGAGGTGCGGTGCCAAAAACTGAATGCAGTACGCTATTGCTTCTTGTGGTTCTGAGAATCCTCATGACCTCATTTTGGGTATTTTTGTTTGACTGGACACTACCTATTGCATTTGATAAGTTTGAACAATAATCAAAATGGTTCAGGCTTTCTTTGTGACCTCTAATTCTATTCTATTCATACTTTAGAATATATTGCTTATTATTTTAGTATTGCATGTAATTCTAATTGTGTCTGTATTGTTATGGTCACAATTACTTTTTGATCAGGTTTTACCATTTACATTTTTTATTAACTGTTTCTGTTGTCAATTTTTACTTATTTTTGTTCATTTCCTTTTACATATCCTTCACAGTCCTCCTCTGCCACACAACAAAGCAAATGTGTTTGATCTAAGCAGAGACCAACAATTGAACCTTGCATACATTGCCTCGGTACCTCATAGTAGCATCGAACAAGTTTGAATTCATTGGCTATTGGAGCTAGTCACAATCCGGTAAGTCTGCAGGATCACGTTGTTTGTAGAAATAAATATAAAAATTTGTCTGAAATGTTTCAGTGGTTTTTACTTGTATCTTCAGTTATAATCTACCATTAATCCCGGATTATAAACCATACCCATGTATAGGCTACTTCCCCATAAAAAGTCCTAGTTTTTTTTTAATCAGAATTAGTCTGTGGTGGTTTATTATTAAGAATATGAATTGAATATATAATGGACTTGATATTAACGCAGAGATTGGATCAGAGCCGGGGAGGAGGCGATAGCGGGTGACAAAAGTGCAATATGGTGGGATGTGTTGGGAATGTCCGATTTCAACATGGATTTCAACATTTCCTCATTATCATTTTACCTTGGGGTTTCGCATCTCCACTGCATGTGAGCGGGCATGATGCAGACTTCACATGATGCGATTTCACTTCAACTATTTAAAGGCCTAGTTCACAGATGCAATGGCGGAGGTGGTTTGGAGGTTTGTGTTTGTGTTTAGTTAAGTAGAAGGAGAAAAATGGAAGCAAGGAGGGCAGAGGCTACACCCAGAATCAACAAGGTGCCCCTGGATGTACTGCTGGGTACAGTAAGGGTGAACTTTCCTAGCAATGGGAAAAAGAAACCGGCAGCCACCACGAAGAAGGCGTGGCTGGAGGGGGCCCACGAGGTCAGCAGCAGTAGCCTAATTATGAGAACTTGCATCCAGTGCAGAAAGCGTTTTAATGACCTAACCAGGTCAGGAAAGGTGAGTAAAGTTGCAGATTCACCTACATCCTGTAGTGTACCCCTTCTCACTCTGTCCTGTCAAGCCGTTCACATCACTCTTCACACCCACTTAAGTTTCAGCAGCACCCATCGTTCTGTCTCGCCACCCTTGCAGGAGAAGAAAGCTTAGAGTACAAGGGAGAGGGAGAGGACCGGAGGAGATCCCCATAGATCGTTGCACTGACCAATGTGGAACAGGAGGCTTTGGAGATTAGCGGCCTATCAGTCTCCCTGAGCATTGGAGATGCTGAGGCTGGTCGTTCATTGCTGCAGGGTGACAGAATTACTCTCGCAAACCCACATCTCCTATAAGACTAAGTCATCTTGGCTTGAATTCAGCACCTAATGAAATATGATCACCTTAATCATATACATTTCAACATTTGTACATTCTCATGACTAAATCATATCCGTCTCTTCTCCAGCACCATTAGAAGAAGAATAACAGCCTTTGTTGACGAGGATTCCTCAGAGGAGTTTGTTCCTGCTGAGGTTGCACCAGCACAGAATACATGCGTACCTGGCACTAGCGCAGATATGAGCACTTCAGTGAATCCTCTTAGAGAGTTAGATGAGATCTCACCAGGTGAATCACAGTTCACAAATGAGTACGAGCAGAGAGTGGTGGTAGGCACAGCTGTGGAGAGTCTGTGTCGGAGGGCGCAGACCTCTCCAAGCTCTGCTCAGCTGGACAGAGATGCTGAACCCGGTGGGAGGTGGGGTGGGGCCATCAATGAAAAAGAGAATGATAGAGGGTCAGCAGATACTGTGCGAGGTACTGGCTGTCCTGCCAGGTACACTAACACAATGTCCCTGAGGATGGAAGAGTTCAAATCAAAATATTTGTGAAGTGATGTCGCAGGCCCTTTCGAAGATATCTTCCATTGAGAGAGTGGCCTCCTCTGTGGAACTTGAGGCCCTGCAGGCCCTGACAGCGGCTCTGCAAACTTTGAACAGCAACATGTCTACCGCTTTACACCAGATGACAGATAGATTAAAAGTGGGCTTCCAAGACATCACTGATCTTCTCCAGGCTGCTCTGTCGCAGAGAGGCAGGAGTGATGTGCCACTGGCCCAGGAGCGGGACGATGATGAAAGGGGAGACGAAAGTGCAAACTCCTCGCAAAGCATTTGCATGTCTCACCCATTGCCTCCTGCTGAACCAGTACCCGACATGCTGCCTCCTGTCTCACTGGCCCAGTCTGCCCCTGCACAGGTGCCAGTGGAGGAGTCTTTGGCGGGCCCCCCACAGGCTCCAACACCCAGAGGTCGTCAGCCGCGAGCATCTAAAAAGTCAGAGCCGGGATCAGGGCAGCCTGCCACCACCTCTGATGAGGCCACAGGGATTGCATCACGTTGAAGTGCTAGAGAGAGAAAGAGAGAAAATTTGTAGTTCAACGAGGGTACGCACATGGGTGTTTTTGAAAATTTGTTAAATTAATTTGCACCACTTTCCCGTGTTCCCCATTCTTGCATGACGAGTGCCAGCTCTGCTTTTCATTTGTTTGGTGCTGAATGTGAAGACATGGAATTGACTGAGACCAATTGGTGCTTGTGCAATGAGTGGATGGATGGCTTCAGGTTGATTGTGTAGACGTAGTTTGGGGGGGCAGTGGAAATGGTGGTAGCAGGCGGGGGATGTGATAGTTACTTTGGTTCATTGTGAGTGATTAACTGAATCTTCGAGCTATATGGGGATCCCGGGCATCTCGAGCAGCAATGTGATCAGGTGGTCTGGCGCTGGGTGCCTAATCCTTGGAAAAGCAAAATACTGCAAATGCTGGAAATCTGAAATAAAAACAGAAAATGCTGGAAACACTCAGCAGGTCAGACAGCATCTGTGGAGAGAGAAACAGAGTTAGCGTTTCAGGTCGATGACCTTTCGTCAGAACTGGAAACAGTTAGAGATGTAACAGATTTTAAGCAAGTGCAGGGGCAGGTAAAGGGGGGAGGGGAGGAAAGAACAAAAGGGAAGGTATGTGATGGGGTGGAAGGCAGGAGAGATTAAATGACAAATGGTATGACAGTACAAAGCAAAAGGAGATGTTAATGGGACAAGTAAAGAAACAAAAGATGGGTCTAGAAGAGGAGTAAATGGGCATAGCAGAATCATCAACAGCTGTCATCTGGAAAAAATAGGGGCAGAGGTTATGGTCTGCAATTGTTGAACTCGATGCTAAGTCCGGAAGGCTGTCAAATGCCTAATAGAAAGATGAGGTGCTGTTCCTTGAGCTTACGTTGAGCTTCATTGGAACAGTGTAAGAGGCCGAGGACAGAGAAGTCAGAGTGGAAGTGGAGCGGACAGGCGACCGGAAGCTCGGGGTCACGCTTGCGGACTGAACGGAGGTGTTCCGCAAAGCGGGCATACAATCTGTGTTTGGTCTCCCCAGTGTAGAGGAGATCGCATCGAGAGCAGCGAATACAGCATACTAAATTGCAAGAAGTACAAGTAAATCGCTGTTTCACCTGGAAGGAGTGTTTGGGGCCCTGGACAATGGGAAGGTAGGAGGTAAAAGGGCAGGTCTGTGCTTGCATGGGAAGATGACGTGGGAAGGGGAGAGGGTGTTGGGGGTGATTGAGGAGTGGACTAGGGTGTCATGGAGGGAACGGATGCTGAAAGGGGAGGGGAGGGGAAGACGTGTTTGGTGGTGGGATCACGATGGAGGTAGCATTTTCTGTTTTTATTCCTTCTCCTTGTCATTGAAATCTTCATCAGATGAGGAGTGCTGTTTGGCTGGCTTGTTCCTCCTGCACCTCTAGTCCTCGCTGCTGTGCTTTGTTGTGTAGAACGCAGCACACCACGATTATCCTAGAGATTCTCGCTGGTGTGCACTGAAGGGAGGCGTATGACAGATACCGAAGGCTAAATACTCCAGAATCTTTAGAGGAGTACAGAAAGGGCAGGGCTGCAATTAAAAAGGATATTAGGAAAGCAAAGAGAGAGCATGAAAAATTCTTGGCAAGTAAAATCAAGGAAAATCCAAAGATGTTGCTATCGGGGGGGGGAGGAGTGTGAAATATTAGATGAAATAAACATAGTGAGAGAGGAAGTATTAAGGGGTTTAGCAGCTTTAAAAGTGGATAAATCCCCAGGCCCGGATGAAATGTATCCCAGGCTGTTAAGCGAAGCAAAAGATGAAATAGCAGAGGCCCTGACCATCATTTTTCAATACTCTCTGGCTTCAGGTGTGGTGCCGGAGGACTGCTAATGTGGTACCCTTGTTTAAAAAGGGAGAAACGGATAGACCAAGTAATTACAGGCCAGTCAGCCTAACCTCGGTGGTGGGAAAATTATTGGAAAGACTTCTGAAGGACAGGAAAAATCTTCATTTAGAAAGACACGGGTTAATCAGGGATAGTCAGCATGGATTTGTTAAGGGAAGGTCATGTCTGACAAACTTGATTGAATTTTTTGAGCAGGTAACAAGGAGGGTAGATGAGGGTAGTGCATTTGATGTAGTGTATATGAACTTTAGCAAGGCTTTTGATAAGGTCCCACATGACAGACTGGCCACGAAGTTAAAAGCCCATGGATCCAGGGCAGAGTGTCAAGTTGGATTCAAAACTGGCTCGGAGACAGGAAGCAGAGGGTAATGGTTGATGGGTGTTTTTGTGACTGGAAGGCTGTTTCCAGTGGGGTTCCGCAGGGCTCAGTACGAGGTCCCTTGCTTTTTGTGGTATATATCAATGATCTTGACTTGAATATAGGGGGTATGATTAAGAAGTTTTCAGATGATACTAAAATCGGCTGTGTGGTTAATACTGAAGAAGGAAGCTGTAGACTGCAGGAAGATATCAATAAATTGATCAGGTGGGCAGAACAGTGGCAAATGGAATTCAATCCGGAGAAGTGTGAGGTAATGCATTTGGGGAGGGCTAACAAGGAAAGGGAATACACAATAAATGGTAGGACACTGAGTAGCGCAGAGGAACAAAGGGACCTTGGAGTGCATGTCCACAGATCCCTGAAGGTAGCAGGCCAGGTAGATAAGGTGGTTAAGAAGGCATACGGAATGCTTGCCTTTATTAGCCGTGGCATAGAACACAAGAGCAGGGGGTTATGCTTCAACTGTATAAAACACTAGTTAGGCCTCAGCTAGAGTACTGCGTGCAGTTCTGGTCAGCACATTACAGGAAAGATGTGATTGCACTAGAGAGGGTACAGAGGAGATTTACAAGGATGTTGCCGGGAGTAGAGAATCTTAGCTATGAGGAAAGACTGGATAGACTGGGTCTGTTTTCCTTGGAATTGGAACAGAAGAGGCTGAGGGGAGACCTTATTGAGATGTATAAAATTATGAGGGGCATAGATAACATGGATAGAAAGGACCTATTTCCCTTAGCAGAGGGTCAAAAACCAGGGGGCACAGATTTAAAGTAATTGGGGGAAGGTTTAGAGGGGATTTGAGGGGAAATTTCTTCACCCAGAGGGTTGTGGGGGTCTGGAACCCATTGCCTGAAAGGGTGGTAGAGGCAGGAACCCTAACCACATTTAAAAATGACGACGAACACCTCGCTAAGGCCATCCCCACGCCTCCACTACTCGCCTTCAAACAGTCGCCTAACCTCAAACAGACCATCGTTCGCAGCAAATTACCCAGCTTTCGGGAGAACAGCGACCACGACACCACAACCCTGCCACGGCAACCTCTGCGAGACATGCCAGATCATCAACACAGATACCATCATCACACGTGAGGACACCACCCACCAGGTACATGGTACATACTCATGTGACTCGGCCAAAGTTGTCTACCTCATACGTTGCAGGAAAGGATGCCCCGGAGCATGGTACATCGGCGAGAACATGCAGACACTGCGACAACGTATGAACGGACACCGCACAACAATCGCCAGGCAGGAGTGTTCCCTCCCTGTCGGGCAACACGTCAGCAGTCAAGGACATTCAGCCTCCAATCTTCGGGTAAGCGTTCTCCAAGGCGGCCTTCGAGACGCACGACAACGCAAAATCGTCGAGCAGAAACTGATAGCCAAGTTCCGCACCCATGAGGATGGCCTCAACCGGGATCTTGGGTTCATGTCACGCTACATTTAACGCTACATGTAACCCCACCTGACGTAGAGTCATCCAGACTCGAGTCGTCGTTGGCTTGTTCTCTCTACACACCTGCTGTGATTTCCAGCAAAAAAAGTTTTTTGTTTTCCATACAGACCCCAGCATCTGCCACATTTGACCCCTTGTGACCCCACCTCATTGTCTTTGATGCAATGTTTTCCTGACTGACCTGTTTGGACACCATCCACACCTTTGATTGCCGTGATTATCTCTCTGCCGAGGTGTGATAAAGGGCAGTTAGAAAGATTAACTGTAATCATCTGGCTGTGTTCTCTGACTATATATGCTGTGCCTATATGTATCTCTTCACTTCACCTGACGAAGGAGCAGCGCTCCGAAAGCTTGTGATTTCAAATAAAGCTGTTGGACTATAACCTGGTGTTGTGCGACTTCTCACATTTGTCCACATTTAAAAAGTACAGGAAACTCTTTATTAACCGGCACCGACGGGACCGGCGTGGTGCCGGTTAATCAAAAAGTCCAGATAACGGAGAGTTATATCTCCCAACATACGAGAGCCCCGTACACATTGACATGCGCCTGCATTCGGAGCTCCGTCTCCCCGGGGACCGCCAGCTGACCATCTGTCGTGTCCGCTGCCTACCCGGGCTGCACATTCCCCTCCCAATCTACACGCTCCGATACAAGGCAAACGCTCGGGGGTTTTTTTTAAGTTAATTTTAAACGAGAGATGAAGGAAAACCCCGGTTACCTACTCAAGAATTTTGCCGGTTAAGAGAGATTTCCAGATATTTGGGTGCCGGTTAATAAAGAGTTTCCTGTACTTGGATGTGCACTTGGGATGCTCTAACCTGCAGGGCTACGGACCAAGAGCTGGGAAGTGGGATTAGGCTGGATAGCTCTTTGTTGGCCGGCGCGGACATGATGGGCTGGATTTTGTCTTGGGGTCGGGTTGGGGTCGTGTCATCCGCATTTCGTGTTGCCCCCCGCCCCCCCAACCCCCCCGACTCCAGATTAATGTGGATGAATGATGCAATTTACACTTAATTGGGCAATTGAGTTCCAGCATGTGGGAACCCATGAACCAATTAGTGGTTTCAGTCTGAAAGTCGCCTCTGATGATGTCATCATTGCAGGTGAGAGACTGACTGCCTGGTCTCAGAGACTGCCTTGCCTTTGCTGTGAGTGGACCTGCCTGGCTTTTGCTGTGAGTGGACCTGCATGCAAAATGAGCAGCAGCTGAGAGAGAGAGAGATAGAGATAGAGATATTTTCCATCCAGGTCCTCTCACATCAAGGCCAGGCAGTCTCTGAAGACATTCAATGCAGCAGCATCAGAGGCGACTTTCACACCTAATACTACTACTACCTTCATCACATCTCCGTTGTAATAGTGGACCTGCAGCTGATAGTCAGCTATCCACTTGTGCTCCCGCCAGGTTTCACTGGAGTGTTTCACATCAGGCGTGCTTCACGTCGGAAAAGGGTTAAACTAGCTAAAACGTTTCAAAATGGCATTACAGAGCCAATTTAGGGCTTGTTAAGGGCTTTAATGGCCTCTCCTGCCTCTTGGAGGCGGGATGGAGTTGGGAACCCCGCGACCGATTTTGTCAAAATTGCGTGGAGGCGGGATGGAGTCGGGATGGGGTCGGGACCCCCGAATCTGCAACGTTAACCCCCCACACGCCTCCAAACCCGACTCCACGGGTCATTGAAAATCCAGCCCGATGGGACGAAATGACCTCCTTCCGTGCTGTAACTTTCTATGATTCTATGAAGGACGCCTCCAGACCTGTCCAGACACTTGAAGCACAACTGGAGCATGCCAATGGCTTGATCCATGACACATCTGCTTATCATATGGCTTGCATTGTAATGCTCCTGGTGTTCATCAGTGGGGTTCCTCAGGGGTGTCATCAGCCAGTTTAAACGGGTATCCTTTGTCACCTAGTAGCCACCCTTTAAGGCTGGCTCCAGGTCTGAACAGGTTGAGGATGTTAGATTATAATTTCTCCTGTCTCTGTCTCTAATGGGCCCACGTTTACTTTCACTAATCTTTTCCTATTTACATACCTATAGAAACGTTTAAAATCTGTTTTTATGTCTCTTGCTAATTTACTCTCTCATTCTTTTTATCTTTCCTCATCAATTTCTTGGTCCTCCTTTGCTGAATTCTAAAATCCTCCCAATCCTCAGGCTTACTGCTCTTTTTGGCAGCATTATAAGCCTCTTCCTTTGATCTAATACTATCTTTAACTTCTCTTGTTAGCCACGGTTGGACCACTTTTCCTGTGGGGTTTTTGTGTCTTAAAGAAATGTATATTTGTTGTAAGTTATGTATTAATTCTTTAAATGCTAGCCACTTTTAGAAGTGTAGGGCTGGATTTTGTCAATGGGGCACGTTGGGGACGGGACTGCTGGTTTCCGGGTTTCAGTCCCGCCCCCAACGATGTCTGGCCAACCCACGCTATTTTCCCTTGATTGACCTTGTTAAGCCCGCCCTGCTAAAAAATACCTTTTTGGGGGTAGTTGGTGCATTGCAGCTAGAAGTGTTCATTCTGAAGTTCCAAGAATACTAGGAAATAGATCAGTTACTTGCAACAAATAACTGGGCAGTAGAAATAACTGGACAAGACTCAGGTACTCACGGGGGGGAAAACAAAATTAGTACTGTACAAATCTCCCACAACAATAACTATTATATAGCGCCTTTAATGTAGTAAAATGTCCCAAGGCGTTGCACAGGAGTATTATGAGACAAAAAATTTGACACCGAGCCACATAAGGAGAAATTAGGGCAGGTGACCAAAAGCTTGGTCAAAGAGGTAGGTTTTAAGGAGCGTCTTAAAGGAGGAAAGAGAAGTAGCGAGGCGGACTGGTTTAGGCAGGTAATTCCAGAGCTTAGGGCCGAGGCAACAGAAAACATGGCCACCAGTTTGAGCGATTATAATCGGATGCTCGAGGGCAGAATTAGAGGAGTGCAGATATCTTGGGGGGTGGGGGGGGGCGGCGGTTGTGGGGCTGAAGGAGATTATAGAGATAGGGAGGGGCGAGGGCCATGAAGGGATTTGAAAACAAGGATGAGAATTTTGAAATCGAAGCGCTGCTTAACAGGGAGCCAACGTAGGTCAGCGAGCACAGGGGTGATGGACGAACGGGACTTGGTGCGAGTTAGGGCACGGGCAGCCGAGTTTTGGATGACCTCAAGTTTACATAGGGTAGAATGTGGGAGGCCAGCCAGGAGTGCGTTGGAATAGTCAAGTCTAGAGGTAATAAAGGCATGGATAAGGGCTTCTCAGCGGATGAGCTGAGGCAAGGGCGGAGACGGGCGATGTTACGGAGGTGGAAGTAGGCAGTCTTTGTTATGCTGCGGATATGTGGTCGGATGCTCATTTCGGGGTCATGTATGACACCAAGATTGCGAACAGTGTGGTTCGGCCTCAGACAAATGTTAGGGAGAGGGATGAAGTCAGTGGCTAGGGAACCATCTTGTAGAACAAGGTCTTGACTGATCATCATCAGACTTCACTGACTGATTCTGGTAACTACTTTTTCATTATTTTATAAAACTATTTTCCTCACGAACAGTCTCAACTTATTAGTTATTATGCCTTGTAGTAATGTAATCTAATAAAGCAGATAAAATATTTATAGTCCATTATCAATTGCTTATTCACAAGTTCAAAACAGTTTTGTACATTTTGTTTAAAAGTTGTCATTCGGTCCTTTTTTTGTGTAATCAAATGTGAACTAAGGGAAAGCTTTTTGTACCTTCACATGATTTGCACATGTGTTTGTCCTCAAGGTTGGAACAGGGGCAAGCCTTTGTGATCTTTGAGGAGAAACGGCCTGATGTATGTATTGAAGGTTTGGAAACAGAAGACAGGAAGTGACGTAATAAAGACTCACTACGCACTTGAACATAAAGCAAGGCTTTAATCAACTTGTAACAAAACATGGAGGTCTAGTTAGCAGTCACTAGCTTCCTGTTTCCAGATTGTCTCTGCCCAAGGTGGGCCCATGCCTGAGTATTTATACTCCCTGGACGGCGCCCCAGCTGGCCGCCCAGTAGTACTTCCTGAGTTGTTACTTGCGATTTATGACATTCTTCCTCCCTAAAAGGTTTGGAAGTCCAGTCTTCCTTTAACGGACTAGGCGGACCAGAAATAGCCGTAGACGTTTAGCTCTCTGCTTGTGACCGGAAGGCACGTCTCCCCGGACCGTGTCCTGGTCCCTGGGTCGCTTGGCCCGTACCGGTAAGTCAGTAGAGTCCGCGTCATCTTGATCATCCTGTGGAGGACTGGGAATATCATGACTCCGGGTGCGGGTCCCCACAGGTGCTGAGCTGGCCTCATCCCGGGTCGTGGCTGGAGATTGTCCGGCGTCCTGGTTTCGGGTGGCCATCCTACGGGGAGCATCCAGCTCCCTGAGTTGATCCGGTAGCGTTGCCGGCAGATCCCCCGATGTCCCAAGCGGGGCGTCATTTTCATAGGGGTGCGGAGTGTTGATATCCTTGTCGGGGGATCCTTCATCATTCGGGCCCGTGTGACCGGTTGGGCAGGGAGCCAGATCTCGGAGCGAGACGGTGGTCTCCCGGCCATCAGGGTACCGTACGTGCGCATACGTGGGGTTTACCTCCGTTAACTCCACCTCGTCAACGAGAGGGTCGTTTTTGGCAGACCGGACGAACCTCCGGAGTAGCACCGGGCCTGGAGCCACCAACCATGACGGTAGAGACGTCCCATGTGTAGAGCGACGCCGGAATTTGAAGAATCGCTCATGAGGCGTGACATTAGTAGACGTGGAGAGAAGAGACCTGATAGAGTGTAACACGTCGGGGAGCACCGTTACCCACTGCTGGTCCGGTAGGTTGCGTGACCTTAGTGCCAGACGGACAGCGTTCCAGATGATGGCATTGTATCGTTCAACCTGTCCGTTACCGATTGGGTGATATGGTGTCGTCCTACTTGAGGCGATTCCCCGTTGGGAGAGATAACTTTTAAGTTCACTCGACATAAAGGAGGGACCCCGATCAGTGTGGATAAAATTGGCCGTCCCGCAAAGGGAAAAGACCTGATCGAGGCATTTAATTACCGTAGAGGTAAGCATATTAGGGCAGGGGAAGGCGAAGGGAAAGCGTGAATACTCGTCCACCATCGTAAGTAGGGAGGTGTTCCTTGTCGACGAAGGCAATGGCCCTTTAAAGTCTATGCTGAGCCTCTGCATAGGCTGCATTGCATGTATGAGTAAGCCATCTGATGGGCGAAAGAATTGTGGTTTCAATTCTGCACAAATCCTACAGGAGGAGCATGTTTTCTTTACGTCCTCGGTTGAAAATGGTAGATTTTTGGAGCGCACAAAGTGCAACATGCGGGTCACACCAGGATGGCATAAGTCCATATGCAAATCCGCCAGAGTCGACGTTGACATTGAGGAGCAAAGTGCCCGTGTGAAGGTATCTGGGGCCACGTTCTGTTTGCCGGGTCGGTAACAGATAGTATATCCAAAGGCAGCCAGCTCCATCCTCCAGAGTTGAATTTTATTATTTTTGATTTTCGTGCGCCTCCGGTTATCCAACATGAAGGCCACAGAGCGCTGGTCAGTTATAAGCGTAAAATGACGCCGAGCAAGAAAATGACCCCATTGGCGTACAGCCTCGATGATGGCAGTAGCCTCCTTCTCGACGGGGGGGTAATGGAGCTCGCTACCCTGCAAGGTTCTGGATAGGAATGCCACGGGTCAGCCACCTTGATTCAAGGTAGCGGAGATCGCCACCTCCGATGCATCGCATTCGACCACAAAAGGAAGATTTTCGTCAATGGAGCGAAGTGTGGTTTTCTCCAGCTGTCGTTTGAGGAGGTTGAAGGCAGAAATAGCCGTAGCTTCCAATGGAAACGACTTCGCATGGAGCAGGGGCTGTATTTTATCGGAGAAGTGTGGTATCCATTTTGCGTAATAAGCAAACATGCCAAGTGCCCGACGAAGAGAGCCGAGGTTCGTCGGGGGAGGGAGCTCCTGAAGTGGACGAAGTCGCTCTGGGTCCGGTTTAATAACACCGTTGCCCACCCAGTAGCCAAGAATGTTCACCGATGGCACCGACTTCACCGATTTGGATTCGTTTAACGTTAAGTGGCGACGGCGGAGTACGTCAAAAAATCTCTGAAGATTGGCGTCATGCTCCTTTTGATCATGGCCGGCAATAGTGATATTGTCTAAATACGGAAAGGTATCCGTCAAGTTCTCTTGCCGGACTAGGCCATCCATGGCCCGTTGGAAGACGGCCACCCCATTGGTGACCCCGAATGGAAGGCGGCGAAACTGGAAAAGCCGACCATTGGCCTCAAAGGCCGTATACTTCTTGTCGGAGTCTTGCAGTGGCACCTGATGGTACGCGCTTTTTAAATCGAAGGTCGAGAATACCTTGTATTTCGCAAGGTTGTTGACCATGTCATCTATGCGTGGCAGCGGGTAGGCATCCAGATCGGTATATAGATTAATAGTCTGCGAATAATCGATACACAGACGTTTTTTATGTAGTTTTAAGGGATTCCTCACGATGACGACCTGAGCCCGCCAGGGAGATGAACATGGCTCAATAATACCGTTGACTAAAAGGCGAGAGATTTCCGCCTCAATAAACGCTCGATCGTCTTGGCTAAAGCGCCGCGATTTGGTGGCTATGGGTTTACAGCGGGGGGGAAGATTAGCAAACAGGGAGGGTTCACCGAGTAAGGCCGCCGAGAGTGCACAAAACGGCACCTTAGAAATGGTAAGCTCCGGCCTTGACCCTCCAAACTCAAAAGTGATCTTCTTGTGCTGCTTCTGGAAGTCCTGTCCCAGAAGCACATCGCTGCATAAGTTTGCGAGTACTCCGAGCCGGGTGGAGAGATACATGCGGCCGTTGAGGATGAGGTTGACCAGACAGAAGCCAGAAGAATTGGTGGTCAGAGTCGTCAGAGCCATTGCAATCTCCCTGTCCGAGGGATAAATGTGCAGTTTTAACCTGTTGACAGCCCGCTTACTAATGAAGCTGTCAGAGCTGCAGGAGTCGATTAGCGCGCTTAGAGTGTGCCCATTTACTGAAACCTTCGTGGCTGCATGGGACAAACTTTGGGGAAAAACAGCCGTGATGGGAGGAGGGGCAATTTTCCCTTCGGCAACTGTAGCCTTAACAGTAGTTCTTGGGGGAGGAGCAGCTCCATAGATAGCAGCTGTGAAGCTAACAGGAGCTCTCGACCGGTATACTTTAGAGGAGCGGCCTTTCTTGTTAGCAAAGGCCCGTGCCTGGCATACCTTGGAAAAGTGTCCTTTCTTGCTGCAATGATTGCAGGTCACATTACGAGCCGGGCAAAATTTTCTGTGATGGCACGCCCCTCCACAAAAGAAACACTTTCTTCCTGATTGCCAGGATGCTGCTAGGGCGGGGTCGTCATCAGCGAAGGCCTCTAGGGTAGGGTCGTCGTCCGTTAGAGTAGAGTCAACATCAGTGGGGGCATCCGCCCGAGACCTACCGAAAGACTCATTAAAGGAGATAGCCGCCGCCCGTGCACGTGGTGGGAGATAAGTGTCTGCATTTTTCTTGGCCAAGTCCAAGGAACACGCCTGGTCATAAGCAGCCCGTAAATTGAGGGTTTTATTTTCCAGCAGGCGCTGACGTATAAAAGGGGACGCGATTCCATTGATAAAGGAATCGCGGATTAGTTCCTCTTGATACTGTTCAGCTGTAACTGCTTTAAGGTTACAATCCTTGCTGAGCCTGCGAAGTTTCTGGAGAAATTCATCGAGTGATTCCCCAGGCTGCTGCCGAGTTGTGGCCAGTAGGTGTCGAGCAAATATTTCATTTGGGGACTTGACATATAGCTGCTGTAAGATTTCGATAGCAGTGTCATAGACTATACAGTCCTCAATATAATCATACACATGAGGAGACACGTAGTTGATAAGCATTCGTAACTTATTAGGGACATCCGCCCCACATTCTTCAAGAAAGTTGCTAAAGGTACGAAACCAATGCTTCCATACCTTCGCTGCCGCAGGTGCATTCGGGTCCAGGTCGAGACGAGCGGGTCTAAGGAGTTTTTCCACGATGGATCAGTTTCTTGCCCTAGTTCCCTTCTGTGGTTCGAGTTGCAGCTGGTTGTTCTGAATCACCCAAAGCGTGGAGACGATATCAAGTTGATTAAATTGACGTAATAAAGACTCACTACGCACTTGAACATAAAGCAAGGCTTTAATCAACTTGTAACAAAACATGGAGGTCTAGTTAGCAGTCACTAGCTTCCTGTTTCCAGATTGTCTCTGCCCAAGGTGGGCCCATGCCTGAGTATTTATACTCCCTGGACGGCGCCCCAGCTGGCCGCCCAGTAGTACTTCCTGAGTTGTTACTTGCGATTTATGACAGGAAGCATATCCCTAAATATACAATTGGCTGGTGGGATACTGTCTTTTGTGTGGAGATATCTCCATTGGGACATTATAGGTAAGAAGGACACCAGCTAGATTGTGCAGGTGCTGTCCATTCATCTCCTCCATCACAGGGCAAGACCACACAGGAGACCGAACATAACCTCAATATGAGAAACTAAATATACTTGTGGGTTCAACCAAATGCATAAATATATTTTGGAGCCTGCTGTTGCAGAATCCCATATTTCTGGTTGATATAATGCACACATTGGTGAGACACTCCAGTCCTCTTGCATTGTAGTAGAGGAAGGACATGTTGAGAAGAATGCCACTCTAACCCGTGGAGAGCATCTCCACTGAGGGTGCCTCAGATAATGATGTATAAACAGGAAAATATGTATGAACACCTGTTGTAATCTGATATATTTATATGGTCTTTTATGATAAGATCTATCTACCGCTAACATTTCAGATTCATGTTTTTCCAGTATTTTGTACAATAGTACTTCAGCATTAAAAAATAACATTAATAATTTCATTTATTTTAATGAATCTCTTATGTAACTGTCACTACGGCTACAAATGATAGATTGTTTGCACTACTATAAAGCTTTCTCTGTAAGCTTTCCCAACGCAAGGTGTGACATTGAGCGATACAGAGCTGATCCGATTGCTGTTCTGAGTTAGCTTATCTGGTGGTACAATTGACCTCATTACCCCCGAGTAGGATGGTGAAAAATCAGCCTTGCTCAAAAGTGCTTACTCTCTTGCAATGCTGATCAACATTTATTCTGTTACAGATTGCTTAAAACACAAGCTGACTACCATGTTTTATTTGAATCAGAAGATATCAGTATTTGTGATTACAAATCTTTATTTAGCACATTATCAATTATTATAGGTTTTAGATACAATGATGAAATTGTTGCAAACAATCTTTCCATTATAAGCGGATTCAGAATCGAGTATAAAATACAGTAATTGTTGCACCTTAAATGAAAATTACAAAATATTCAGAAACACACAGACATCTGTTTTATTGAGTCATTCATAATTCCATGATGACATTAGCGATAAATACTATTTTAACTAAGTTGTCCACATCGGATACCATCACAGTACTACAATAATTGTTTTAGATCACATAATATCTTATACATTAACCTAATTTCCCCCCAAAAAACACCCTTAAGCAAAAATAATTTTCATGAATCAGCTGGGCTGTCAATGGACAAACAGTGGTTTGATTTGGGTTTTAATTGAAACTGTCCTGTTTCATTTACTTTTATCCATTTACAATCAACCTTACTTGTGGACACAATTTCACCATCAAAGGTGAAGCCCAGTGATACAATAAACCAATGGAATGTTGGAAAGTGCTGACTGTTTCCAGGATTACTTAGTCCAATAAACAGTAACAAAGCATTGTTAGAGTACAATAGACTACAAATATAGAACCGAAATTAAGAATAATCAACTTGAATTTATTTGGGTGTTGCAGTTTGATTACTGCTCCAGTTTTACCTACTACCTTTTAAGTATCTCATTGTTGATGATGACCACAATGATCTGCCATTGTAGGACATGCCCTCAATTATTTTTTGAAAAACTTTTTTCATTAAATCCAATAGCTACTATTGCTTCGCATCGTACTGTGTGAGACTTGTGGTTGAAACAAATTAGAGAAAGATAATTTTTCATTTTGTCCATTCCTCTTTGGTCACGATAGACTATTCCCTTACCAAGAGGAGGTGACTTATCCTAACCAGTTGAACCATTAAAAAAAAAGAGAGGTGAGGGTGTACATTACTGAAAGTACTCATTGGTAGTCTTTCAAAGCTGCAAACCCCCACAGTTTTGAAGTTTTAAATCAGCAGTCCCAGTGTAATGTCGGCAGTGCTTGTCTACTTACAGCAGGAAAGTGGGAAAACCTTTCTAGTTAAAACATTGCATTTAAGGAATAATTATGTCCATTGAGCACAGTAGTGCATGGCTTTCCATCTACCAAAGCACTGGCAGCATTTGGGAGGATGGTGCCGTCTAATAGTTCAGCACTTAGCACAATTACTTTATAAGTGAACAAAGTTTGTGTTTTAAAAGATGGCAAATAATACAGTTTTTCTTTATTCATGTGATTACTACTGACAACTTACTTTAAAATCTTTAAAAACTGTTTTTATCCCTCCTCTCTAAATATGTTGACTCATACTGGTATACACTGCTATGGGCAACTGCTGCCGTCTTTGTGTACAGTATATCGATCCATGCACATATTCCAGCGAGGATCACTGGATAGTGATCAGGAGCAGGAGCCCTCCTGTTTTTTTCCTTCTTCTCCCTCACTCAGTAATATTGAATGAATTGTAAAATTTCCACACTTGCCTGGCTGAAATCAGCTAACTCAGTAGAGACCCAAATCAAAATTGGGATCTTTGCAGTCTGTATCGCCACAATGAGTGGTACGTTTACTTACTGAGCCATAACTCAACTAATTTAAAAAGCACCTAAATCGATTAAAAATTCCAGTGATCGTTAGTTTAAATAAAAAGTCTTTTAAGATTGGCACATATTGCCATTTTCATAGTGCATGTCTATGTGGCAACAATGGACATAAATATGAAAACTCAGAGAGAGGAATTACCTGCTTCAGGCCAGTTGGCTTCAGCATACTGAACAGCTGCATGCACACTATAAAATGCCAAAGTGTTCATCTCCTTACAGTTTTCTCCAAAGTACCCTCCCCTACTCAATGAATCAATCACTGAAGGATTACAGTTGGTCAGGAGGACTCTGATACCAATCTCATTATAATCCTTCAGCACTGTCATCAGTGTATTAATACCAACAGTGTCCAAGGATTGTATTGTGGAACAGTCTAGAATAATGGTGTAAAAATTGTAGACTTTTGGAACCAAGTGTTTGCTGACAACAGGCTGTTCTTGATTGATGTTACCATTGAATGTTTTTCCATCTTTCTTTTTTTTTGTTTTTATTTGTTTGCTTTCTGCCTTTTTCTGCTTTGCAACCTCCAAAGCAGGATTCAGATCAACTTTTCTGAACAGGGCACTCATAAAGAAATCTTTATTAGCATAGTACAGAGGGGCTTCAAAACGAAAGATCTTAATTCGGGGAATAGATGAAAGATTATTATATTCTGCTTGATCTTCGTACAGAGTTGAACCCTGGATTTGACCTAACAAAGCTGTTCTAGGCAGTTGAGTGCGAATGATGACACACAGAAGTGAAAACGTTACCCCTGTAAAAAGCCCTAGCTCCGTGCTTACTAAAGTTACAGACAGCATTGTGACCCACCAAACCAGAGTGTCAATTTTGCTCATTTTCCATTGCTTTGGCAGATCACGAAATTTCATGAGAGCTCCTCTTAAACTGACTATAATGATGCATGCTAGAACACACTTCTGCAAAGAATAGAACACAGGAGCTAAGAAAAGAAGCAGCATTAATACCAACACAGCACTGACAACACTGGAGAGCTGGGTCTGACAACCATTCGAATCTTTAACAAGTGTTTTAACCAGAGTCGCACTGGAAGCATATGCATGAAAAAATGATTGAACTACATTACAAAATCCAAGAGCATAGGTCTCTTGATTGGCTTGTATTGTGTATCCATGCTTCTTTGCAAACAACTCAGATAGTGAGATTGTAAATGCAAAGCTGATGATTGCAAGTGTTACAGCATCCATGGCAACTCTGGGTAAGAGGTTCCAACTTGGAACCGTAGGGGGTAAGAATCCAGTGGGGATCGCTCCAGTAATGCTTGAGCCATACATTTCATTTAGATTTACAAAGTGGGATATTATTGTAGCTACAACTACAATGGTCAATTCCATCGGGAAAGGGAATTTACGCTTGTCCTTATATCGTTCTCCTAATTCTTTGGAAACAATTAGCAGAGGCATGCAAATGGCAGTTGTTATCAGATCACAGAAATTGGTTTTGTGAATGTTCTTAAAAATGTTTATCCAAGTTACAACAACACTGCCGGGTCCGTGGCTACGTGGTAGTTTGATTCCAATGAGGTACTTGACTTGCATTGTTGCGATGGTAATCGAGGCACCAGTTGCAAACCCATCCAGCAAAGGCTCAGATAGATACTTTGATACAAATCCAAGGTGGAAAACTGCCATTAGTACCTGGAACAAAAAAAATAAGAATGAGAACAACCACGAGTCTTAAACCTTAAATCGGGCACCTTCACCCAAAAAGGGAGGGAAAATCTCTCATTTCATTTATTCACAACTATAAAACTTCACTGTTTATAAAATGGCATCAATAGAGCCCTAGGACTCTGAACTTCTAATTCCCCATATTGTGTATTCAGTGCTGTATTTGTGCAAAAGCACCTCAGAAAAATGTGGAAAGTGCAATGTAGGATTAAAAATGTAATTGAGAATACTGGACCAAAGGGGCTTGTGGTATCAAAATGTTTAGACCTTGCAGCATTTTACAAGAATATACAGTATCTACGGAAGTATTGTAGTAGTGTACTTAATGGTGACCATGAAACTACCAGATTGTCTTAAAATTCATCTGTTTCACCAATGTTCTTCAGGGAAGGAATTCTGCTGTCCTTACCTGGTCTGGCCTATGTGTGACTCCAGACCCACAGCAATGTGGTTGACTCTTAACTGCCCTCTGAAATGGCCTAGCAAGCCACTCAGTTGTATCAAACAGCTAGGAAAAACAATACGAATAAAACTGGATGGGCTACCTGGCTTCGACCTTGGCACTGGACTTGGACACGGCAAAGGCACACCCAGCCCAGTCAACCTTACAAAGTTTTCCTCACTAACATGTGGCGACTTGTGTCAAAATTGGGGGAGCTGTCCCATGGACTCATCATAGTCACACTCACAGAATCATACCTTTAACATTCAGTCCCTTCACCACCGGCGTACCGTGGCTGCAGTGTGTACCATCTACAAGATGCACTGCAGCAATTCGCCAAGGCTTCTTCGATAGCACCTCCCAAACCCGCGACCTCTACCACCTAGAAGGACAAGGGCAGCAGGCGCATGGGAACACCACCACCTCCAAGTTCTCCTCCAAGTCACACACCATCCTGACTTGGAAGTACATCGTCGTTCCTTCATCGTCGCTGGGTCAAAATCCTGGAACTCCCTCCCTAACATAGAAACATAGAAGATAGGAGCAGGAGTAGGCCATTCGGTCCCTTGAGCCTGTTCCGCTATTTAATGAGATCATGGCTGATCATCCAAATTCAGTACCCTGTCCCTGCTTTCTCCCCATATCCCTTGATCCCTTTAGCCTTAAGAAATATATCTAACTCCTTCTTGAATATATTTAATGAATTGGCCTCAACTGCCTTCTGTGGTAGAGAATTCCACAGGTTCACCACTCTCTGGGTGAAGAAATTCCTCCTCATCTCAGTCCTAAATGGCTTACCCCTTATCCTTAGACTGTGACCCCTGGTTGTGGACTCCCCTGCCATCGGGAACATCCTTCCTGCATCTAGTCTGTCTAGTCCTGTTAGAATTTTATAAGTTTCAATGAGATCCCCTCTCATTCTTCTAAACTCCAGCGAATATAAGCCTAATCGACCCAATCTCTCTTCATACGTCATTCCTGCCATCCCAGGTATCAGTCTGGTGACTCTTCGCTGCACTCCCTCCAAGGCAAGAACATCCTTCCTCAGATAAGGCGACCAAAACTGCACACAATACTCAAGGCCCTGTACAACTGCAGCAAGACATCCTTGCTCCTGTACTCAAACCCTCTCACTATGAAGGCCAACATACCATTTGCCTTCTTAACCGCCTGCTGCACCTGCATGCTTACCTTCAGCGACTGGTGCACAAGGACACCCAGATCTCGTTGCACTTCCCCTTTTCCCAATCTATCGCCGTTCAGATAATCTGTCTTCCTGTTTTTGCCACCAAAGTGGATAACCTCGCATTTATCCACATTATACTGCATCTGCCCAATCACCCAACCTGTCCAAATCATACTGGAGTTTCTCTGCATCCTCCTCACAGCACACACGCCCACCCAGCTTTGTGTCATCTGCAAACTTGGAGATATTACATCTAGTTCCCTCGTCTAGATCATTAATATATATTGCGAATAACTGGGGTCCTAGCACCGATCCCTGCGGTACCCCACTAGTCACTGCCTGCCACTCGGAAAAAGACCCGTTTATTCCAACTCTTTGCTTCCTGTCTGCCAACCAAGTCAGTACCTTACCCCCAATCCCATGTGCTTTAACTTTGCACGCTAATCTCTTATGCGGGACCTTATCGAAAGCCTTCTGAAAGTCCAAATACACCACATCCACTGGTTCTCCCTTATCTATTCTACCAGTTACATCCTCAAAAAATTCCAGTAGATTAGTCAAGCATGATTTACCTTTTGTGAATCCATGTTGACTTTGTCCGATCCTGTCACTGTTTTCCAAGTGCTCTGCTATTACATCTTTTATAATGGACTCTAGCATTTTCCAACTACCGATGTCAGGCTATAATTCCCCGTTTTCTCTCTACCACCTTTTTTAAATAGCGGGGTTACATTAGCTATCCTCCAATCCATGAGAACTGTTCCAGAGTCTATAGAATTTTGGAAGATGACCAGCAATGCATCTACTATTTCTAGGGCCACTTCCTTAAGTACCCTAGGATGTAGATTATCAGGCCCTGGGGATTTATCTGCCTTCAATCCCGTCAATTTCCCTAACACTGTTTCCCTACAAATACTGATTTCATTCAATTCCTCCCTCTCATTAGACCCTATGTTCCCCGACATCTCTGGGAGGTTATTTGTGTCCTCCTTTGTGAAGACAGAACCAAAGTATGTATTTAATTGGTCTGCCATTTCTTTGTTCCCCATTATAAATTCCACTGATTCTGACTGCAAGGGACCTACGCTTGACTTCACCAATCTTTTTCTCTTCACATATCTATAGAAGCTTTTACAGTCAGTTTTTATGTTCCCTTCAAGCTTACTCTCATTCTATTTTCCCCCTCTAAATTAATCCCTTTGTCCTCCTTTGCTGAATCCTAAACTGCTCCCAATCCTCAGGTTTGCTGCTTTTTCTGGCCAATTTATATGTCCTCTCCTTGGATCTTATGCTATCCCTAATTTCCCTTGTTAGCCACGGTTGAGTCACCTTTTTTGTTTTATTTTTATGCCAAACAAGGATGAACAAATTCTGTAGTTCATCCATGCGATCTTTAAATGTTTGCCATTGCCTATCCACCGTCAACCCTTTAAGTAACGTTCCCCAATCCATCCTAGCCAATTCGCGCCTCATACCATCGTCATTTCCTTTATTTAAATTCAAGACCCCAGTCTCTGAGTCAACTACTTCACTCTCCATCTTAATGAAGAATTCTATCATATTATGATCGCTCCTCCCCAAGGGGCTTCGCACAACAAGATTGCTAATTAATCCTTTCTCATTACATAATACCCAGTCTAAGATGGCCTGATCTCTAGTTGGTTCCTCGAAATATTGGTCTAGGAAACCATCCTGTATACACTCTAGGAATTCCTCTTCCACAGTATTGTTACTAATTTGGTTAACCCAATCTATATGTAGATTAAAGTCACCCATGATAACTGCTGTGCCCTTATTGCACGCTTCTCTAATTTCCCGTTTAATGCTATCCCCAACCTCAGCATTACTGTTTGGGGGTCTTTATACAACGTTTTCTGCCCCATGGTATTTCTCAGCTCTACCCATGCAGATTCCACATCATCAGAGCTAATATCCTTCCTTACTATCGTGTATCCTTCCTTACTATTGTATTACTAACAGCACTGTGGGAGTACCTTCACCACAAGGACTGAAATGGTTCAAGAAGGCAGCTTACCATCACCATCTCAAGGGCAATTAGGGATGGGCAATAAATGTTGGCTTTGCCAACGACACCCACATCCCATGAATGAATTTAAAAAAATACCAGGGGGTGATCGTGGGGGGGTGTTCGTGGGGGGGGGGGGGGCGGGGGTGATCGTGGGGGGGTAGGTGGTGATCGTGGAGGGGGGGAGGTGCTCGTGGGGGGGTGGAGGTGATCGTGGGGGGGGGAGGTGATGGTGGGGGGAGGGGGAGGTGTTCGTGTGGGGGGGGAGAGGATCGTGTGGGGGGGGAGTGGATCGTGTGGGGGGGAGTGGATCGGGTGGGGGGGAGAGGATCGTGTGGGGGGGGGGAGTGGATCGTGTGGGGGGGGAGTGGATCGTGTGGGGGGAGTGTGGATCGTGTGGGTGGGGAGGTGATCGTGTGGGGGGGAGTGGATCTTGTGGGGGGGAGAGGATCGTGTGGGGGGGAGAGGATCGTGTGGGGTGGAGTGGATCGTGTGGGGGGGAGGGAGTGGATCGTGTGGGGGGGGAGTGGATCGTGTGGGGGGGAGTGGATCGTGTGGGGGGGAGGGAGTGGATCGTGTGGGGGGGGGGAGTGGATCATGTGGGGGGGGAGTGGATCGTGTGGGGGGGGGGAGTGGATCGTGTGGGGGGGGTAGTGGATCGTGTGGGGGGGGAGGTGATCGTGTGGGGAGGGGAGGTGACCCTTATTTAAAAAGGGAGAAAAGGATAGACCGAGTAATTACAGGCCAGTCAGCCTAACCTCGGTGGTGGGAAAATTATTTGGAAAGAATTCTGAAGGACAGGATAAATCTTCATTTAGAAAGACACGGATTAATCAAGGATAGTCAGCACGGATTTGTTAAGGGAAGGTCGTGTCTGACAATCTTGATTGAATTTTTTGAGGAGGTAACAAGGAGGGTAGATGAGGGTCGTGCGTTTGATGTAGTGTATATGGACTTTTGATAAGGTTCTACATGGCAGACTGGTCACGAAGTTAAAAGCCCATGGGATCCAGGGCAAAGTTGGATTTAAAACTGGTTCGGAGACAGGAAGCAGAGGGTAATGGTTGATGGGTGTTTTTGTGAAAGGAAGGCTGTTTCCAGTGGGGTTCCGCAGGGCTCAGTACTAGGTCCCTTGTTTTTTGTGGTATATATCAATGATCTTGACTTGAATATAGGGGGTATGATTAAGAAATTTGCAGATGATATTAAATCGACTGTGTGGTTGATACTGAAGAAGGAAGCTGTAGACTGCAGGAAGATATCAATAAATTGGTCAGGTGGGCAGAACAGTGGCAAATGGAATTCAATCCGGAGAAGTGTGAGGTAATGCATTTGGGGAGGGCTAACAAGGAAAGGAATACACATTAAATGGTAGGACACTGAGTAGCGTAGAGGAACAAAGGGACCTTGGAGTGCATGTCCACAGATCCCTGAAGGTAGCAGGCCAGGTAGATAAGGTGGTTAAGAAGGCATACGGAATGCTTGCCTTTATTAGCCGTGGCATAGAATACAAGAGCAGGGGGGTTATGCTTCAACTGTATAAAACACTAGTTAGGCCTCAGCTAGAGTACTGCATGCAGTTCTGGTCACCACATTACAGAAAAGATGTGATTGCACTCGAGAGGGTACAGAGGAGATTTACAAGGATGTTGCCGGGAGTAGAGAATCTTAGCTATGAGGAAAGACTGGATAGGCTGGGTCTGTTTTCCTTGGAACAGAGGAGGCTGAGGGGAGACCTTATTGAGGTGTATAAAATTATGAGGGGCATAGATAAAGTGGATAGAAAGGACCTATTTCCCTTAGCAGAGGGGTAACCAACCAGGGGGCACAGATTTAAAGTAATTGGGGGAAAATTTAGAGGGGATTTGAGGGGAAATTTCTTCACCCAGAGGGTGGTGGGGGTCTGGAACTCACTGTCTGAAAGGGTGGTAGAGGCAGGAACCCTAACCACATTTAAAAAGTACTTGGATGTGCACTTGGGATGCTCTAACCTGCAGGGCTATGGACCAAGAGCTGGGAAGTGGGATTGGGCTGGATAGCTCTTTGTTGGCCGGCGCGGACACGATGGGCTAAAACGGCCTCCTTCCGTTCTATAACTTTCTATGATTCTACTCCTGCTCCTATGTTCCTAACTGAATTTGAGACAATATATAATTTTTTTTCCTGAGGTTTTTTCAGGTCAGTCTCGCAGGAGCCCTTAAATTCCAGCAAAGTATAAATAGTAACATTTGAAAATAACAGACAGCGTGCTTGCTCTGATCCTGTGCTTCCCCTGCCTTACCATCCATTTGCTGCGCCTACAAATCAGCACCACTGTAAAAATGGTGAGGTTGGGCATGTGCACTGTCCCAGAGGTTAAAGGTAACAGAGAGTAGTAATGTTCTAACACTAATTTTGCTGGAAGTAACTTGCAATATTTAAAAGCTGCAAAATCTTTATCTTGAAAGTTATTTGCTGAACTTGATGGCAACTTAAAGAGGTTCTGTTCAGGGAAATAATGTTGTGCATTGAGAAAGAAGATGTTGAGGACATGGACAAGAAAGCAAAGAAAGACTTGCGTTTATATAGCGCCTTTCATGACCACCAGACGTCGCAAAGCGCTTTACAGCCAATGAAGCACTTTTTCAAGTGTGGTCACCGAGATGCGCCAGCTGTTGGGACCTAATCTGCAGCCCCTTTCTATCGGTGGCACAGCCTTAGCAGCGGCTGTAAAACTGACATCATCAAATTTTTATGCATCCAAGCAGTCTCTGGTGACATTACTCACATCAGTCAATCAGCAGTGCATCGGTGCATTTCACAAGTGACGGATGTCCTGTTCAAGGACACCTCTGAGTTCATTAACTTCTCCATTGAGCCAGCAAAGCACAATGCTAAATGTTAAATTACCACCAGCCCCCACCCTCCCCTCCCCCCTCCCGCACCACCCGCTGGCCAGGTACTGGCGTGATCACATGGGCAACCCAAAATCCTGCCAGTGGGCCCTGGAAAGTCCAGGCTGCATTCTCTGATCTTCCAGATACACATGCTAGTGGCAGCATAATTGATAAGATCACCTTTGTTTAAAACATTTTCAGAATTGAAAGGGTAGCCTAGTGACTAACGTACCAGCACAGCACCAATTATGATAGCGCTCGTAATCAGGAAATGATAAGTAATTTTTAACGTATCCAGGAAGTAAGAGGCTATCCTTCCTACATTATTGGCATATTAACATCGGAACTTCACAAAACTTCCTCCATCAGTGATGTCCTGAAAATTCTGCTCCCCTTTTCTAATAGCAATGAACTGAGGCTGAAGCTTGAGGTCTATGTAGCTGGTCATCTCCAGGAACCCTGCCTAGAATCGGAATGTGAATTTGTCTTAAAGTAGAGTCTGAGACAAAATGAATTTGCCCATCGCAACCTCTCTTAAACAACCGGTGCCTTGATTGAGTGCCATCAATGGCACTTGTTCTCCTGCTGGTGATTGATGTGCCAAATATAAACCAGATGAGCTTTGGAATTCTGTTGGTTTAACAGATCCAGATTTTTGTGGGTCTTGTGGCCTGCCATTGGATGAAACTCCTCCTGACCTTATCCAGCCTAAAGCACAGTACCGGTTCTGTGCACCTATATTCCTGCATGGCAACGCAAGCATGCAGTGCCTGGAACTGGCTCTACATCAATATACGTATTTAAAATGAGAGCTGATATTAAATACTATATGATTTATTAAAATGTTGAATAATATTGGCAGAAGATTTGCTTGGTGCTGGCGCGTACCGAGATTGTAAATACATTCTTGAAAATGCTTTTCTGATTTCACTACAACAAAATGTACCTCATAATGTTTTACCATTCACACTTATACAAGGTGCTGGATTTTGATACTGGGGCGGGCTAGGGTCGTGTCATCCACTTTTCGTGTTATCCACCCGACTCCAATTGGATGTGGGAGATTGATGCGATTTTCACCTAATTGGGCAATTGAGTTACAGCATGTGGGACCCAATTAGTGTTTTCAGTCTGAAACTCACCTCTGATGATGTCATCATTGCTGCTGCATTGAAGGTCTGCAAAGACTGCCTGGCCTTTGCTGTGAGAGGACCTGGAGGCAAAATGAGCAGCAGCAGCCCTAAGTCTGCTCCCAGAAATTTTTCCTCCACCACCACCACCACACTCCTGGAAGGCTGATTCATGAAATCTCTGTTGTAATAGTGGACCTGCAGCTGATAGTCAGCAATCCAAATGTGCTACCACCAGGTTTCATATTTGTGGTTCAGAAGCATAGAAGATAGGAGCAGGAGTAGGCCATTCAGCCCCTCGAGCCTGCTCCACCATTTAATGAGATCATGGCTGATCATCCAAATTCAGTACCCTGTCTCTGCTTTCTCCCCATATCCCTTGATCCCTTTAGCCTTAAGAAATATATCTATCTCCTTCTTGAATATATTTAATGAATTGGCCTCAACTGCCTTCTGTGGTAGAGAATTCCACAGGTTCACCACTCTCTGGGTAAAGAAATTCCTCCTCATCTCAGTCCTAAATGGCTTACCCCTTATCCTTAGACTGTGACCTCTGGTTCTGGACTCCCGCGCCATCGGGAACATCCTTCCTGCATCTAGTCTCTCTAGTCCTGTTAGAATTTTATAAGTTTCAATGAGATCCCCTCTCATTCTTCGAAACTCTAGCGAATATAAACCTAATCGACCCAATCTCTCTTCATACGTCATTCCTGCCATCCCAGGTAGCAGTCTGGTGAATCTTCGCTGCACTCGCTCCATGGTAAGAACATCCTTCCTCAGATAAGGCGACCAAAACTGCACACAATACTCAAGGTGTGGTCTCACCAAGGCCTTGTACAACTGCAGCAAGACATCCTTGCTCCTGTACTCGAATCCTCTCGCTATGAAGGCCAACATACCATTTGCCTTCTTAACCGCCTGCTGCACCTGCATGCTTACCTTCAGCGACTGGTGCACAAGGACTCCCAGATCTCGTTGCACTTCACCTTTTCCCAATCTATTGCCGTTCAGATAATAATCTGTCTTCCTGTTTTTGCCACGAAGTGGATAACCTCGCATTTATCCACATTATACTGCATCTGCCATGCATCTGCCCAATCACCCAACCTGTCCAAATCATACTGGAGTTTCTCTGCATCCTCCTCACAGCACACACGCCCACCCAGCTTTGTGTCGTCTGCAAACTTAGAGATATTACATCTAGTTCCCTCGTCTAGATCATTAATATATATTGTGAATAGCTGGGGTCCTAGAACCGCTCCCTGTGGTACCCCACTAGTCACTGCCTGCCACTCGGAAAAAGACCCGTTTATTCCAACTCTTTGCTTCCTGTCTGCCAACCAGTTCTCGATCCAAATCAGTACCTTAGCCTCAATCCCATGTGCTTTAACTTTGCACGCTAATCTATTATGCGGGACATTATCGAAAGCCTTCTGAAAGTCCAAATACACCACATCCACTGTTTCTCCCTTATCTATTCTACCAGTTACATCCTCAAAAAATTCCAGTAGATTAGTCAGGCATGATTTCCCTTTTGTAAATCCATGTTGACTTTGTCCGATCCTGTCACTGTTTTCCAAGTGCTCTGCTATTACATCTTTTATAATGGACTCTAGCATTTTGCCCACTACCGATGTCAGGCTATAATTCTCCGTTTTTTCTCTACCACGTTTTTTAAATAGTGGGGTTACATTAGCTACCCTCCAATCCATGGGAACTGTTCCAGAGTCTATAGAATTTTGAAAGATGACCAGCAATGCATCTACTATTTCTAGGGCCACTTCCTTAAGTACCCGAGGATGTAGATTATCAGGCCCTGGGGATTTATCGGCCTTCAATCCCGTCAATTTCCCTAACACCATTTCCTTACAAATACTGATTTCATTCAATTCCTCCCTCTCATTAGACCCTATGTTCCCCAACATCTCTGGGAGTTTATTTGTGTCCTCCTTTGTGAAGACAGAACCAAAGTATATATTTAATTCGTCAGCCGTTTCTTTGTTTCCCATTATAAATTCCCCTGATTCTGACTGCAAGGGACCTACGCTTGACTTCACCAATCTTTTTCTCTTCACATATCTATAGAAGCTTTTACAGTCAGTTTTTATGTTCCCTTCAAGCTTACTCTCATATTCTATTTTCCCCCTCTTAATTAATCCCTTTGTCCTCCTTTGCTGAATCCTAAACTGCTCCCAATCCTCAGGTTTGCTGCTTTTTCTGGCAAATTTATATATCCTCTCCTTGGATCTTATGCTATCCCTAATTTCCCTTGTTAGCCACGGTTGGGTCACCCTTTTTGTTTTATTTTTATGCCAAACAGGGATGAACAAATTCTGTAGTTCATCCATGCGATCTTTGCCATTGCCTATCCACCGTCAGCCCTTTAAGTAACGCTCCCCAATCCATCCTAGCCAACTCGCGCCTCATACCATCATAGTTTCCTTTATTTAAATTCAGGACCCTAGTCTCTGATTCAACTACTTCACTCTCCATCTTAATGAAGAATTCTATCATATTATGATCACTCCTCCCCAAGGGGCCTCGCACAACAAGATTGCTAATTAATCCTTTCTCATTACATAATACCCAGTCTAAGATGGCCTGATCTCTAGTTGGTTCCTCTAGAACAGGCGTGCTTCATGTGGAAAAAGGGTTAAAATCACAAAGGCCTTTCAAAATGGCATTATAGAGGCAATTAAGTGCTTGTTAAGGGCCTTAATGGCCTATCCCGCCTCTTGGAGGCGGGACAGAGTCGGGACCAGCAGACACGATTTAATGAAAATTGCGTGGAGGCGGGCTTGTGCCCGCCCGCCAGTTTTCGCAATTTTAACCCCCCACACGCCTCCAAACCCGCCTCCACGGGTCATTGAAAATCCTGCCCAAGGTGTGCACTGCCATTTTAGGACACCATCTACCTCAGAGTTGCAGTAGATCAAAATATAGGAGAGCAGTTCACAGAGGTGACACTCCACTTTAGCATTACTGTCTTACAGCAGTGTCATCCAATACATTAGCCGCTGGGCACATGTCGCAAATTGGAAATCCAGATGTGGCGAATTGCATTTTTGATTCGTAAATACAAAATGAGCAATAGACACCATTGTTGGGAATGTCATCTCAATACTCACATTTGCACAGAGTGTGCTTATGTCGAATTATAGAATCACTGGGGGCTAAATTCAATACCCCCCGAAAACAGCCGCAGGCAATGCAATGTCACCAATGCTTCCTATGCAGGCAGCACTACGTAAAGCCAGCCTGCACCTCTCAAAGGGGAGGTGCCTTCTGGCTGGTGCAGGTGCTGGAAGTGGCTGTGGAAGACATTCTGAGGAGGAAGAAGACTAAAATATTGCGCAACAGGGGAGAGAGCATGCTCCAAGTTTCTTTGACACTGCACTGGAGGCCTTGGTGGAGGAGAGAGATCCTCCATCCATAGGGGGCCAGGCGGCCCTCCAGACAAACTCTCCAAAGGCAGTGGGAGCAGGTAGCCGTGGCGGTCCATGCCAGGAGTCAAGCCCCGAGGACCTGGATGCTGTGCCACAAGAAGTTCATTGACCTCACACAAGTGATCAAGGTCAGTGAATTCATCTTCAAATACCATATCTCACCAAATGCACCATTAACCTCAGCCACTGCTCAATGTACCATACCCCCATCACTCACCTACCAACTATCTCTATCAAACAGGACTCATACTGCACATTAGTAGCTTCATCTCACCCTCACACATTTAGCACTGCTTCAAGCCTCACACCAACATCTCACAGCTTGCACACACTGCCAGCTATTCAACCATGACAGGCATATCACCCAAACACACTGCACCACACTCACTGACACACTTCCCTCTCTATTGCTGGACACGTTGGCACATAACCACAGGCAGCAGGAGCTAACTGGCGGGGAACAGGCACAGTTGCACGACCATACCCCAATGCAGGAGACGGGGGTCGCCATCATTGGAGTGACCATCGCTGAGGGTGTGGCCAGTGGTGGGGCTGAAACCATCGAAGATGACGGTAGCCTCATACCTAATCTTCCTTCACACATCCCACTGCCCCCTCATCCCACAATGTCTTTTGATTTAAACGTTGCAGATAGTTTAAGCATGCACCTCTTGCTTTACCCCCTCCCCTTCACCACAATCTTACCCATGTGCCTTTCTCCTTTCAGATACCTAAGAACTGCAACCTGGCCAGGCAGTGGTGGAGGAGCATGAACTGGAAGAGGAAGAAGGCAGTGATGCTGAAGACACAGCACCGTCACTCGATTTCACACTCGCAGCCATCAGCTCAGATACTGACACTCCGCGTAATTTAGAGGATAGCTTAGAGATGGGATCTGCACGTGGTGAGACTCTGGGCACGAGTGGCCTGCAGCCAGGACAGGGGGCAGGGATAGCACAGGTGCCAGCGCACCAGATGGCGAGGTCACACATGAGTTCTGCTGCAGAGGACTCAGATGAGCACTTTGATGGGGCACGCTACAGAAATGGTTGATGGGTATGCAGGGCTTTGTGCAGAGCTTGGAGCCCATCCTTTCCAGCATGGAAGTGGTGACCAACTCCACTAGCACACTGGTGGACCCAACCACGATGCAGTGTCTGACGGCCGATGTCTCAGCTTCCATTGCAGCACAAGCAGAAGTCACCCAACATCTGAGTGCTGCAGTAGAAGCTCAGACTGCTCTCATGCAAGCTCAGCTTGCTGCCATGCAAGCTCAGACTGCTGTCAGCGTGGCTGTGCATTCCAGTGTTCAAAAGACTTGCAGGGTGTCACAGCAGTTAAGCAATCTGTCCTCCAACAGATTATTAGGATTGCCGAGGCGCGCCCACACCCCCTCCCCCACCACCCCCCCAACCCCCTTCCCAGGGGAGTGGCAGTGATTCCGTGGAGCACAAATCTTCTGCCCTCTCTCAGTTTGACAGCATTCAATCCTCTACCACTGCCACTCGGCCAATGCCCTAGCTGTTGCTTGTCATCCAGCAAGCCCAGACTGCTGCCACCCATGCCGAGATGGTGCAGTCCGCAGTCGGGACTTCTAGGCCCAGAGCTGCTCGAGGTTGTCCTGCTAGGCCATCTGCAGTGTCCTCCACTGAAAGTCAGCAGCCTTCCACCAGCCATGCTGCAGCCACTGGGGTAGCACCGCGTAGGAGCGCCAGAAAAAAGAGAGACTTGGATTGATATAGCGCCTTTCACGACTTCAGGATGTCCCAAAGCGCTTTACAGCCAATGAAGACATTTTGAAGTGTAGTCACTGTTGTAATGTAAGAAACACAGCAGCCAATTTGCACACAGCAAGCTCCAACAAACAGCAACGTGATAATGACCAGATAATCTGTTTTTTAGTGATGTTGATAGGATAGGCAAAGGCATGCAGAAGACATGCATGAAGGGAATGCACAAGGGTGAATAGCTGACGTTTGTATGCAATATGGCAAGCTTTGATTTATAAATTGGTTTGGAATGTTTTTTGTGGTGGCTTTTATTTTTCATCGCTGCGATGGTCAGTAACAGAGGGAAGGGAAGGTGTGAGACTATTGGTGAATGTGGAATTGGGGTTGCATTTACTGGTATCGCACCCAGATGAGTCGGTCATGGCCAGCTCAGCCAGAAAGGGGCTTTCTGGGTTGATGCCTCATTTCCTTCTCCTCCTCCTGCTCCTCAGCTTGTCACCGTATGCCTGGTGGCAAAGGCTGTGCCCTCACGGTGGCGCGGTTGTGCAGCATGCAGCAGACCACCATGAATCTCAACACCCACTCTGCCGAGTACTGCAGGGTTCCTCCAGAACAGTCCAGGCAGCGGAAGTATTGCTTCAGCACGCCAATGGTCTGCTCGATTATATTTTGTGTGACAGCATGTCTTTCGTTGTATGAATGCTGCACACGTGTGCGTGGGTTGCGCACTGGAATCATGAACCAAGTTGTTAATGGAAAGCCCCTGTTGCCCATTAGCCAACCTATGGTTTGCCGTGGTAGTTCAAATGCAAATGGCATAGTGGACTGCTGCAGAATGAAGGCATCATGACTGCTGCCAGGATACTGGGCATTCGCCTGAATGATTCACTGAGTATGGTCGCACACCAGCTGGACATTGAGGGAGTGGAATCCCTTTCGGTTGCGGTACATCTCAGAGTTGACATCTGGCGCCCGCAAAGTGACATGTGTGCAGTCAATGGCACCCTGCACCATGGGGAAGCTTGCAATCCCCGCGAAGCTGTGTGATCACTCCGCCTGCTGTTCTCTGAATACAGAGCCTCAGTGACCTCCCTTATGCAACAGTGGATGGCAAACTGGGAGATGTTGCAAATATCTCCTGCTCCAACCTGGAAGGAGCCAGACACATAAAAGTTAATTGCCACGGTCACCTTCACATCCACTGGCAATGCGGTCCTAGCCCTGCTCTGAGGTTGCAGTTGTGGCTGCAGCAGGTGGAAGATTTCAGTGAGGACGTCCTTACTGAAGCTCAGACATCTCACACACTGTTCCTTGCTGAGGTTCAGGTAGGAGTATTGCTGCTTGAATATGCTGACGTAGATGGCCTGCTGCTGAGAGCCCTTCTCCCCCTCCTTCTCCTCCCTCTTCCAGCAGCTTGTCCTGCTCTACATGCCCTCTGTTCATTCTCCAAGTCCTGCTCTGTGTCGCATCTGCTCATTCTCCCTGTCATGCTGTAGGCCAAGTGGAATGCCTACTACTGCACGCATGTCTTAGAGCAAGTGGTCTGTGCAGAATCCTTGAAGTCAGTCCTTCAGCACATGCCACACCACTCCCTGTAGACTTTAGCTACTTTAAAGAACTCTAGAAACCACCAAACACTGCCACAAACTCAGCAACAGCCAGTAAAAATCAATCAGTAACTAACCTGCAAGTAGTTTATGATCCCTTTAAATAGTGCTGGTGGGGAGACCTTCCTGGTGCTGAACACAAGTTCAGCTCTACGCGCTTAAGAGAGGGCATTAGCTGGAGCGCTGAGCTCCAAAATGGCAGCGTTAGTGTCAAGTCATGATCTGCCTACTCTGCATACTTCCATGCGCTCACTGCGCCCGCACTAACGCCCTCACCAAGATGCGTCAGATGCAACTCACACTAGAAGTGTGCACGCGTACTGCCGACGGCATTTTGCAGACAAATCGGCACTCATAGCGCCGAAACAACGGGTGCGACAGAATCCTATTTTGAGGCTATAGAATCATACAGCACAGAAGGAGACCATTCAGCCCATCGTGCCTGTGCCGGCTCTTTGAAAGAGCTATCCAATTAGTCCCACTCCCCGGCTTTCTCCCTATAGCCCTGCACATGTTTCCTTTATAAGTAGAGATCCAATTCCATTTTGAAAGTTATTATTGAATCTGCTTCCACTGCCCTTTCAGGCAGTGCATTCCAGATCCAGATCGCTGCATAAAAAAATTCTCCTCCCTGGCTTTTTTACCAATTATTTTAAATCTATGTCCTCTGATTACCGACGGTCCTGCCAGTGGAAACAGTTTCTCCCTATCTACTCTATCAATATCCCTTATAATTTTGAACACCTCTATTAAATCTCTGCTTAACCTTTTCTGCTCTAAGGGGAATAATCCCACCTTCTCTAGTCTCTCCAGATAACTGAAATCCCACATCCCTGGTAACATTCTAATCTCCTCTGCACCCTCTCCAAGGCCTTAACATCCTTTGCAGTGTCAGCTGTGGCTCAGTTGGTAGCAGAAGGTCAGAAGGTTGTGGGTTCAAGTCCCACTCCAGAGACCTGAGCACAAAATCTAGGCTGACGCTGGAGTGCTATACTATCGGAGGTGCCGTCTTTCGGATGAGACGTTAAACCGAGGCCCTGTCTGCTCTCTCAGGTGGACGTAAAAGATCCCATGGCAATATTTCGAAGAAGAGCAGGGAAGTTATCCCCAGTGTCCTGTTCAATATTTATCCCACAATCAGCATCACTCAAGTAGATTATCTGGTCATTATCACATTGCTGTTTGTGGGAGCTTGCTGTGGGCAAATTGGCTGCCGTGTTTCCTACATTACAACAGTGACTCCACTTCAAAATTACTTCATTGGCTGTAAAGCGCTTTGAGACGTCCGGTAGTCATGAAAGGTGCTATATAAATGCAAGTCTTTCTTTCTTTCTAAAGTGTGGGCCCAGAGATGGACATAATGGGCCATAATTTGCGGCCCCTACGGGTGCGTACGAGGTGCGTACACGCCCTTAGGGGCCACGCAAGTTCCGGGTTAAAGCATGCGAAGCGCATCTCCGGGAAAAGGGCATCTGCGGGCGGAAAGTTGGGCTTCTGCCCAGCGAATGCCCGTGAAATTCTTACACCTGCTTTTACCAGCATAAGAGTTTTAAAAAATAGAAAAATAAAAATTTATCAATAATTTTATACATTTAAAACCTGTGAAATAAGGTATTTATTTTTAGCCCCTTTTAAACATGTAAATTTATTTTTCAAAAAATTAAATTTTTGTTTTAAATATTTAATTAAATGCAATATGTGATTTTTTAAAAATTATTTGATGTCTGGGTGTATTTTTTGGGGGTATTCCCATTCATGCTTATGGGGTTTCTGTACATACGGAATCTCCATAAGTATGAATTGGGATTCCCTTCTGTCATTGATTGGCCCAGCTCACGTGATCTCAGTAGTGCTTGTGAACCGCCTGCGCCCCGGGATAAGTGGGCCTCTACCCGCAGGTACCCGGAGAGGCCCAGGACCGCGAGTCTCCGTGGCTCCCGAGGCTCCAGGTATGCGGCATTTTATTTGCGGATCGGAGGCATTTCCCCGCGGGAAGCCTCTGACTGCAAATTCAGGGCCAATACTTTAGCTAAGGTCTAACCAGTTATTTATAAAGATTTACCATAACTTCCTTGCTTTTGTACTCTATGGCTCTGTTTATAAAGCCAAGGAGACCGAATGCTTTTTTAACCGCTTTATTAACTGTCCTGCCACCTTCAAGGATTTGTGTCTGTGAACACCCAGGTCTCTCTGTTCCTGCACCACCTTTAAAATTGTTCCATTTACTGCCTCTCATCATTTTTCCTTCCAAAATGCATCAATTCCCACTTCTCTGCATTAAATTTCATCTGCCATATGTCTGCCCATTTCACCTGTCTGTGTGTTCTCCTGAAGTCTGCTACTATCCTCCTCATTGTTTGCTACATTTCCAAGCTTTGTGTCATCTGCAAACTTTGAAATTATGGCCCTAATACCCAAGTCCAGGTCATTAGTATATATCAAAAAGAGCAGTAGTCCTAATACCAAACCCTGGGAAACACCACTGCACACTTCCCTCCAGTCTGAAAAACAGCTATTCACCACTACTCTCTGCTTCCTGTCTCACAGTGAATTTCGTATCCATGCTGTCACTGCCCAGTTTAATTCCATAGGCTTCAATTTTGCTAACAAATCTATTATGTGGCACTTTATTAAATACCTTTTGAAAGTCCATATACACAACATCAACTTCACTACCTTCATTAATTCTCTTGTTATTTTGTCGAAGAACTCAATTAAGTTTTGATGCGGAGATGCCGGTGTTGGACTGGGGTGGACAAAAATGAGAAGTCGCACAACACCAGGTTATAGTCCAACAGTTTTATTTGAAATCACAAGCTTTCGGAGCTGTTGCTCCTTCGTCGGGTGAAGTCACCCGACGAAGGAGCAACAGCTCCGAAAGCTTGTGATTTCAAATAAAACTGTTGGACTATAACCTGGTGTTGTGCGACTTCTCAATTAAGTTTGTCAGACATGATTTGCCTTTAACAAATCCTTGTTGGGTGTCATTTATTAACCCATATTCTTACAAGTAACAACAACAACAACAACTTGTATTTCACGTAGTAAAACGTCCCAAGGTGCTGCACAGGACAAAAAATTTGACACCAATCCACATAAGGATAAATTAGGGCAGGTGACCAAAAGCTTGGTCAAAGTCCAAAAATGTGCGGGTTAGGTTGATTTGGCTATGATAAATTGACCCTTAGTGTTAGGGGGGGATTAAATATGTGGAGTTATGGGGATAGGATGGGATATGTTAGGGGGAATTAAATACGTGGGGTTACGGGGGTAGGGTGGGATATGTGTACTGTGGGGATTAAAGCAGGGACAGGGTACTGGACTTGGATGATCAGCCATGATCGTATTGAATGGTGGAGCAGGCTCGACGGGCCGAATGGCCTACTCCTGCTCCTAGATTCTATGTTTCTATGTTTCTATGTAAGAGGTAGGTTTTAAGGGGTGTCTTAAAGGAGGAAAGAGAGGTAGCGAGGCAGACAGGTTTAGGCAGGGAATTCCAGAGCTTAGGGCCTAGGCAACAGAAGGCACGGCCACCAATGGTTGAGTGATTATAATCAGGGATGCTCAAGAGGGCAGAATTAGAGGAGCGCAGATATCTCGGGGGGTTGTGGGGCTGAAGGAGACTACAGAGATAGGAAGGGGCGAGGCCATGGAGGGATTTGAAAACAAGGATGAGAATTTTAAAATCGAGGCGCTGCTTAACAGGGAGCCAATGTACGTCAGCGAGCACAGGAGTGATGTAAAACGGTTCTTGGTGCGAGTTAGGACACAGGCAGCTGAGTTTTGGATGACCTCAAGTTTACATAGGGTGGAATGTGGGAAGCCAGCCAGGAGTGCGTTGGAATAGTCAAGTCTAGAGATAACAAAGGCATGGATGAGGTTTTCAGCAGCGGATGAGCTGAGGCAAGGGCGGAGACGGAGGTGGAAGTAGGCGGTCTTTGTTATGCTGCGGATATGTGGTCGGAAGCTAATTTCACGGTCAAGTATGACACCAAGGTTGCGAACAGTGTGGTTTAGCCTCAGACAGATGTTAGGGAGAGGGATGGAGTCAGTGGCTAGGGAATGGAGTTTGTGGCGGGGACCTAAAAAAATGGCTTCGGTTTTCCCAATATTTAATTGGAGAAAATTTTTGCTCATCCAGAACTGTACGTCGGGCAAGCAGTCTGACAAGTTAGACACCGTGGAGAGGTCGAAAGAGGTAGTGAGGTAGAGCTGGGTGTCATCACTGTACATGTCGAAACTGGCGCTGTGTTTTCGGATGATGTCGCCAAGGGGCAACATGCAGCTGAGAAATAGGAGGGGGCCAAGGATAGATCCTTGGGGGACACCAGAGGTAATGAAGCGGGAGAGGGAAGAGAAGCCGTTGCAGGTGATTCTCTGGTTACAATTAGATAGATAAGAATGGAACCAGTCGAGTGCAGTCCCACCCAGCTGGACGACGGTGGAGAGGCGTTGGAGAAGGATGGAGTGGTCAACCATGTCAAAGGCTGCAGACAAGTCAAGAAGGACGAGGAGGGACAGTTTACCTTTGTCACAGTCACAAAGGATGTTATTTGTGACTTTGATGAGAGCCGTTTCAGTACTGTGGCAAGGGCAGAAACCTGATTGGAGGGTTTCAAACATGGAATTGCGGGAAAGATGGCCACGGATTTGGGAGGTAACAACACGTTCAAGGACTTTGGAGAGGAAAGGGAGGTTGGAGATGGGGCGGTAGTTTGCAAGGACGGAGGGGTCAAGGTTTGGATTTTTGAGGAGAGGGATGATGATGGCAGATTTGAGGGAAGGGGGACAATAGCTGAGGAGAGAGAACCATTAACAATATCAGCTAACATAGGAGCCAGAAAAGGAAGTTGTGTGGTCAGCAGTTTGGTGGGAATAGGGTCGAGGGAGCAGGAAGTGGGTCTCATGGACAAGATGAACGCAGAGAGGTCCTGAGGGAGATCGGAGAGAAACTGGAGAAAGATGTGATGGGAACGTTAGAGGAAGTTTGGCCCAGTGAGCTAGGGGAAGGAAGGGAAGTGGCAGAGGCAGCTGAACAGATGGCCTCAATCTTAGAGACAAAGAAGTCCATGAACTCCTCACACTTGTTATTGGAGGTGAGGGTGGAGGAGACAGGGGAGAGGGGTTTAAGAAGACGGTTAGCAGTAGAGAATAGGAGCCAGGGTTTATCTTTGCATTCCAGAATGATTCTGGAATAGTGAGCAATTTTGGCAGACGAGAGCAGGGCCCGATAGTGCTTTATGTGGTAACAATAAATTTTGTCCCGAATTATGGGTCCAGATATTAATCTGAAGGCGAATTCCATGTGGGGTGGTGGAATTGCTTGGGGGGAACCCAGAAGTCAACTGGGCAGGTCAAACTTTGACACACAACTCAACTCAATTGTACAAGTTAATTTTGACTTCTGGGTTTCGTGTCGCCAAGCTGCGCAGTGGGCATGATACGCACCCGCATGATGTGTTTTCAGCTGTATTTAAAGGGCAGTCCACAAATGGAAATTGGAGGTATTCAGAATGGATGGTGGACATAGAACAAGGGTAGCACCCAGATTTAATGACACATCGCTGGAATTACTGCTGTGCAATGAGGAGGAGGAGGAGGAGGAGGAGGAGGAGGGATATACTTTTCCTCAGCAATGGGAAGAAGAAACCTGCTGCTCTCACCAAGAAGATGTGGTTGGAGGTAGCTGAGGAGTTGAGCAGGAGCCTTGTGCCTAGGTCATGGTAGGAAGCGGTTTAATGATCTAACCAGGTCAGGAAAAGTAAGTACATTTGCTTATTCAACTACATCCTGTGCTTTAAGTTCCCCCCCCCCCCCCCGACCCACCCCCACCCCCACCCACCCTGCTTTTCACTCAGTCTTGCTAAGTGTTCTCTATTAATTCACTCCTCACACCCACCCAACTTTCAGCAGCACTCAGCCTTCACTTTCAATACACTTCATCACCTCCCCATTTACCCACCCACCGTTGACACTCACCCCGATACTTATCCAATGTGATGCATGTGTCCCGTAGTCACCCTCACCAAATGCACTGCATCCATCGGGTGAATACCTCACCTTCACTCACTCACAGCTCTGTTTTTTCACCCCTTGTAGGATAAGAGGGAGCAAAACGCAAGGGAGAGGGACTATTACAAATAGTACAGCTCACAGATGTAGAGGAGGACGCCCTGGAAATAAGTAGCACATCTGTGTCCCTCTCAGTTGGAGATGGAGAGACAGGGAGCTCACATATAGTTGGTGACAGAATTACAAATATCTTTGATGCACATATGCTGACTTCATTTCATCAATGACTGGACTATGAGAAGACTGAATATGGTGTTTGTCAAGATTGTGACTTTGCCACAACTAAATCATATCCCTTTCTTTTGTCTTCTAGGGCCTTCATGCGTACAGCAAGTATCGCAGGACATCCATGAGGACAATTCCTCAGAGGATCTAATTTCTTCTGAGGGTGCACCATCACAGGATTTACAGCCAAGCACCAATGTAGATACTCGCACTTCGGTGGGTCCACTTACATAGTTAGCTGGGTTTTCACCTGGTGATTCACACCTCACAAGTTCACGTGAGCAGACACTGGTAGCAGGGACAGCTGTGGAGAGTCCTCATTGGGGGGCACAATCCTCTTCAAGCTCTGCTCAGCTGGACAAAGATGCTGAACCCTGGGGGCCATCATTGAGAAGGAGAATGCTAGAGGTGCATCAGCACCTTAGCCAGGTACTGACAGACGTGCCACACACACTCTCTACAATAGTGGAGAGGATGGAGGAGTCCAACTTGATTGCTAGTGCATTGGTGGTGTAGGGTATTATGAGATGATCTGCCATGGAGACAGAGTCTGCTTCCATGGCGCTTCAAGCAAGGCTCTTTAATGATTCAGTGCAGTACCATGACCACAGCTGTGCAGACTTTGGATACCAACTTGTCTGCCACCTTAAACAAGATGACAGATGCTTCACTGATCTTCAATCAGTGCAAAGTTGGGATAAATGGGTCATTTTCAGGTTGGCAAACTGTAACTAGTGGGGTGCCACAGAGATCAGTGCTGGGGCCTCAACTATTTACAATCTATATTAATGATTTGGATGAAGGGACCGAGTGTACTATAGCCAAATTTGTTGATGATACAAAGATAGGTGGGAAAGCAAGTTGTGAGGAGGACACAAAGAGTCTGCAAAGGGATATAGATAGGTTAAGTGAGTGGGAAAAAATTTGGCAGATGGAGTATAATGTGAGAAAATGTGAGGTTATCCACTTTAGTAGGAAGAATAAAAAAGCAAATTATTATTTAAATGGGGAGAGATTACAAAATGCTACAGTACAGAGGGATCTGGGGGTCCTCATACATGAAACACAAAAAGTTAGCATGCAGGTACAGCAAGTAATTAGGAAGGCAAATGGAATGATGCCCCTTATTGCAAGGGGGATGGAGCATAAAAGTAGGGAAGTCTTGCTACAACTGTACAGGGTATTGGTGAGACCACACCTGGAGTACTGCATACAGTTTTGGTCTCCTTATTTAAGGAGGGATATACTTGCATTGGAGGCAGTTCAGAGAAGGTTCACGAGGTTGATTCCTGGGATGAAGGGGTTGGCGTATGACGAAAGGTTGAGCAGGTTGGGCCTATACTCATTGGAGTTTAGAAGAATGAGAGGTGATCTTATTGAAACATATAAGATTCTGAGGGGGCTTGGCAGGGTAGATGCTGAGAGGATGTTTCCCCTCATGGGGGAATCGAGAACTAGGGGGCATAGTTTCAGAATAAGAGGTCGCCCATTTAAAACGGAGATGAGGATGAAGTTTTCTCTCAGAGGGTCGTGAATCTTTGGAATAATAGTATTCTTTATTTGTTTTGGATGTAACTTAAGTTTTGTTATTTGCAGAAAATGTCTCTGTCTTTAGTCGCTCCGGCTCAGAGTCATTGAGCTGGAGTGCGAGTTAGAGACACTCCGAAACATAAAGGAGGGGGCGGAATTTCTGGATAGTTTTATCCAGTCACACCCCAGAGGAAAGCACAGGTTCAGGAAAGGGAGGGTGTAACTATTAGTGTGCCAGGTAACGGGGACGTAGGAGAGGTTGAGAAGGAGGTCCCTCAGACACTGGGCCTGTCCAACAGGTACGATGTACTCACTGCCTGTGAGGACAAGGAGAAAGACTGCAGGGAGGACAGCCACAATGCAGACCAAGGCACCACGGCTCAGAAGGCTGTCCAAGAGGTAGAAGAGCAGAATAGAAGTGTGGAAGTGATAGGGGACTCTATAAATAGGGGGATAGATAGCATCCTCTGCAGCCACGAATAAGAATGTCAAAGGGTGTGGTGAATTTGGAAAGGGAGGGGGTAAATCCAGTTGTGGTGGTCCATGTCAGAACAAACGACATAGGTAGGAACAGGGAGTAGGTCCTGCTGAGGGAGTATCAGGAGTTAGGAATAAATTAAAAAGCAGGACCTCGAGGGTAATAATCTCTGTATTATTGCCCGAGCCACATGCAAATTGGCATAGAAACAGTCAGATCAGGAGAATTAACACGTGGCTAAAGGGCTGGTGTGGGAAAGAGGGGTTCCTTTTCATGGGAGACTGCCACCAATACTGGGACAGGAAGCTGTATCGATGGGACAGGCTCCACCTGAACCGGGAAGGGGACCCGTGTCCTAGCGGAACGGGTAAATAGGGAGATGACAAAGGCTTCAAACTAGTAAGCGGGCGGAGGGATCTACAAGAAATGAAACCAGCCTAAATATAAACAAAATAGGAAAGGAGAGCATAGGAAAGAACAATGTAAGGGAGGGCATTGATGGCCAAGGAATAAATAGAGTTATAGAACAGGAGTCTAAAAAGATGGTTAACAATAAAGTGAGAGGAATGGCTATTAAAAATGAGTTAAACTGTCTGTACAGCAATGCACATAGTGTACGTAATAAAATAGGGGAACTGGCAGCAATAATACATTGCAAGGAACCAAACATGGCTACAGAAAAATCAGGACTGGGAATTAAACATTGCAGGGTATAATATATTTAGAAAAGATAGAGAGGGAAAAAGGGGAGGTGGAGCAGCTGTACTTATTAGGGATAACATAATGGCAGTAGAAAAAAGTGGCGCAGCTATCAGTAAGACAAAAATAGAATCCATGTGGATAGAGATAAAAGATAATAAAGGATCAATCACACTAATAGGCATAGTCTACAGACCATCTAATAGTGGGAGGGAGGTGGAGGAAGCAATATGCAAACAAATTAGGGAAATGAGTAAAAAACATAGAATAATAATCATGGGGAATTTCAACTACCCCGATATTAATTGGCCAGAAGAGGTAGGTAAAGGGGACAAGGGAATGGAGTTCCTACAAAGAGTACAGGACTCCTTTCTAACCCATTATGTAAGAAGCCCAACAAGGGAGGATTTGCTATTGGAGCTAGTAATGGGGAATGAACCAGAGCAGATAAAAGAAGTAAAAGTAGGGGAACATCTAGGCAATAGTGACCATCATATAATACGCTTTAAGAAAATAATTGAGAGGACATAAGTATGATGAAGATCAGGGTAATAGATTAGAGAAAAGTCGATTTTGTGGGGCTGAGAATAGAGCTTGGGAAAATAAAATGGACAACAATATTGGCAAACAATGATGTAGAACAGCAGTGGGAAATACTTAAAACGGTGTTCAACAGAGTCCGGGAAAAATATATTCCACTAAAAAACAAGAACAAGCTAAACACTAATGAGACACCATGTCTGAATAAAGACATAAAGGAAAAATTGAGGGTAAGGAAAGAGGGATACACTAAGTACATGGACAGCAGGGGAGAGCATGACAAGAGAGAATACGAAAAGATTAGGAGAGAAGTCAAAAAACAATTAGAAAGACAAACGGAACTATGAAATTAAATTATCAAGGAACATAAAACAAAATAGTAAAATACTTTACAGGCACATCAATAAAAAAGGACATTTGGGATAGGAATAGGGCCACTAAGGGCTGGACAGGATAATATCACAGGCAGCGATAGAGACATGGCAGAAATATTAAATAATTATTTTGCTTCAGTATTTACCAGGGAGACAGAACATGTGGTCATGACATCGGATGATGAAATGAATAATGAGATAAGTGCATTTAAAATAAAAAGAGGAGAAATATTAAATAAACTAATCAAACTCAATGAGGATAAAACGCCTGGTTCAGACGGATTACATCCACGTATTTTAAAAGAATCTAGGGAAGAGATAACGAGGCATTACTACACATATTTAATAATTTGTTAGAATAAGGTGTAGTGCCAGAGGACTGGCAGATAGCTAACGTAATACCTATTTTTAAGAAGGGAGTTAGAACATGTCCACGGAACTATAGACCAGTCAGCTTAAAATCAGTGGTAGGAAAAATAATGGAATCCCTACTAAAGGAGAAAATAGAAGAACATCTAGAAATAAAAAATATAATAATGAATAGTCAGCATGGATTTCAAAAGGGAAAGTCTTGCTTGACCACCCTCATTGAATTTTTTGAAGAGGTAACAGAGAGCGTAGACAAGGGTAATGTAGTAGATGCAATTTATCTAGATTTTCAAAAGGCCTTCAATAAGGTACCACATCATAGACTAATGAATAAGGTCAGAGCATGCGGAGTCAGGGGACAAGTAGCAGAATGGATGGCTAGCTGGCTTTAAGACAGAAAGCAGAGAGTAGGGGTAAAGGGGAGCTATTCAGAATGGCAGAAGGTGGGGAGTGGGGTCCCACAAGGGTCAGTGCTGGGACCAATGTTGTTCACAATTTATATTAATGATTTAGACTTTGGAATCGAAAACACAATTTCTAAATTTGCAGATGACACCAAATTGGGGGGGGGGGGGGATAGTCAATACTGAGGAGGACTGCAACAAATTACAAGAAGACATTAATAAACGTGCAGAATGGGCATATAATTGGCAAATGAAATTCAACACCAATAAATGTGAGATATTACATTTTGGCAAGAAAGATAGGGAGGTCACTTACGACTCTAAGTGGGAGTAGAAGAGCAAAGGGATCTCGGAGTACAAATACACAAATCACTGAAAGAAGTGACACAGGTTAACAAGGCCATTAAAAAGCAAACCAAGCACTAGGGTTTACTTCTGGAGGGATTGTATTGAAAAGTAGAGAAGTTATGATAATCGTGTATCGAACCTTGGTTAGACCACACTTGGAGTACTGCGTACAATTCTGGTCACCATATTACGGTGTATCTGTGAGGCTGAGAGCTTCATGGATAGCATTTTTCAGGAGGTGGTCACCCCGCAAATAAAGATTGTTCGGGCAGAAAGGGAATGGGTGACCACCAGACAAAAGAGAAGCACCAGGCAGGTAGTGCAGGAGTCCCCTGAATGCATCGCGCTCTCCAACCAGTATTTGGTTCTGAGTACTGGTGAGGGCGATGGTTCCTCTGGGGAATATAGCCAAAGCCAAGTCTGCGGCACCATGGGTGGCTCAGCTGTACAGGGGGGAGGAAACAGAGTGGGAAAGCAATAGTGATAAGAGATTCGATAGTTAGGGGAGCAGACAGGAGTTTCTGCAGCTGCAGACGTGACACCAGGATGGTATGTTGCTTCCCTGGTGCCAGGGTCAAGGAGGTCACCGAGCGGCTGCAAAACATTTTGAGGGGGGAGGGTGAACAGCCAGAGGTCGTGGTCCATATCAGTATCAACAACATAGGCAGAAAGAAGGATGAGGTCCTGCAGGCAGATTTTAGGGAGCTAGGAAAGAGATTAAAAAGCAGGACCTCAAAGGTAGTAAACTCTGGATTACTCCCAGTGCCATGTGCTAGTGAGTATAGAAATAGGAGGATAGCGCAGATGAATGTGTGGCTGGAGAGATGGTGCAGGAGGGAGGGCTTTAGATTCCTGGGGTATTGGGACTGGTCCTGGAGGAGGTGGGACCTGTACAGGCCGATAGGGTGCACCTCAACAGGGCTGGGACAAATATCACGGGGAGGTTTGCTAATACTGTTGGGGAGGGTTTAAACTAATTTCCTATCTCCTATTATCCTATCTCCACTTGATAAGATAAAAATTGATAAAGAGGTATTAGAAAGGCTGGCTGTACTTAAAGTAGATAAGTCACCAGGAGCGGATGGGATGCATCCTAGGATGCTGAGGAAACTGAGGGAGGAAATCGCTGAGGTACTGGCCATAATCTTCTAATCCTACTTTTATATGGGAGTGGTGCCAGAGGACTGGAGAATTGAAAATATTACACCATTGTTCAAAAAAGGGTGTAAAGATAAACCCAGCAACTACAGGCCAGTCAGTTTGACCTCAGTAGTGGGGAAGCTTTAAGAAACAATAATCAGGGACAAAATTAACAGTCACTTGGGCAAGTGTGGATTAATTAAGGAAAGCCAGCACAGATTTGTTAAAGGCAAATCATGTTTAACTAACTTGATTGAACTCTTTGATGAGGTAACAGAGAGGGTTGATGAGGGCAATGCAGTTGACGTAATGTACATGGATTTCCAAAAGGCGTTCGACAAAGTGCCACATAATAGGCTTGCCAGCAAAGTTGAAGCCCATGGAATAAAAGGGACAGTGGCAGCATGGATACGGAATTGGCTAAGTGATAGGAAACAGAGAGTAGTGGTGAACGGTTGCTTTTCGGACTGGAGGAAGGTATACAGTGGTGTGACCCAGGTGTCGGTTCTAGGACCACTGCTTTCCTTGATATATATTAATGACTTGGACGTGGGTGTACAGGGCACAATTTCAAAATTTGCAGATGACACAAAACTTGGAAGTATAGTGAACAGTGAGGAGGATCGTGATAGACTTCAGGAAGACATAGATAGGCTGATGAAATGGGCAGACACATGGCAGATGAAATTTAATGCAGGAAAGTGCAAAGTGATACATTTTGGTAGAAAGAATGAGGAGAGTGGTACAATCCTGAAGGGGGTGCATGAACAGAGAGACCTGGGGTATGTGTGCACAAATCGTTGAAGGTGGCAGGGCAGGTTGAGAAAGCAGTTAAAAAGGCTTACGGGATCCTGGGCTTCATAAATAGAGGTACAGAGTACAAAAGTGTGGAAATTATGATAAACCTGTATAAAACACTGGTTCAGCCCAAACTGGAGTATTGTGTCCAATTCTGGGCACCACACTTTAGGAAGGATGTGAAGGCCTTAGTGAGGGGGCAGAAAAGATTTACGAGATAAATTCCAGGAATGAGGGATTTCAGTTACGTTGATAGACTGGAGAAGCTGGGGTTATTCTCCTGGGAGCAGAGGAGATTGAGAGGAGATTTGATAGAGGTGTTCAAAATCATGAGGGGTCTGGACAGAGTAGATAGAGGGAAACTGATCCCATTGACAGAAGGGTCGACAACTAGAGGACACAGATTTAAGGAAATTGGCAAAAGAACCAAAGGCGATGTAAGAAAAAACTTTTTTATGAAGCGAGATTAAGATCTGGAATGCACTGCCTGAAAGGGTGGCGGAGGCAGATTCAATCATGGCTTTCAAAAGGGAGTTGGATAAGTAAAATCGTAGAATCATAGAAAGTTGCAGCACGGAAGGAGGCCATTTCGGCCCATCGAGTCCGCGCCGGCCAACAAAGAGCTATCCAGCCTAATCCCACTTCCCAGCTCTTGCTCCGTAGCCCTGCAGGTTAGAGCATCCCAAGTGCACATCCAAGTACTTTTTAAATGTGGTTAGGGTTCCTGCCTCTACCACCCTTTCAGGCAGTGAGTTCCAGACCCCCACAACTCTCTGGGTGAAGAAATTTCCCCTCAAATCCCCTCTAAATCTTCCCCCAATTACTTTAAATCTGTGCCCCCTGGTTTTTGACCCCTCTGCTAAGGGAAATAGGTCCTTTCTATCCACTTTATCTATGCCCCTCATAATTTTATACACCTCAATAAGGTCTCCCCTCAGCCTCCTCTGTTCCAAGGAAAACAGACCCAGCCTATCCAGTCTTTCCTCATAGCTAAGATTCTCTACTCCCGGCAACATCCTTGTAAATCTCCTCTGTAACCTCTCGAGTGCAATCACATCTTTTCTGTAATGTGGTGACCAGAACTGCATGCAGTACTCTAGCTGAGGCCTAACTAGTGTTTTATACAGTTGAAGCATAACCCCCCTGCTCTTTTATTCTATGCCACAGCTAATAAAGGCAAGCATTCCTTATGCCTTCTTAACCACCTTATCTACCTGGCCTGCTACCTTCAGGGATCTGTGGACATGCACTCCAAGGTCCCTTTGTTCCTCTACACTGCTCAGTGTCCTACCATTTAATGTGTATTCCCTTTCCTTGTTAGCCCTCCCCAAATGCATTACCTCACACTTATCCGGATTGAATTCCATTTGCCACTGTTCTGCCCACCTGACCAATTTATTGATATCTTCCTTCAGTCTACAGTTTCCTTCTTCAGTATCAACCACACAGCCGATTTTAGTATCATCTGCAAACTTCTTAATCATACCTCCTATATTCAAGTCCAGATCATTGATATATACCACAAAAAAGAAGGGACCTAGTACTGAGCCCTGTGGAAACCCACTGGAAACAGCCTTCCCATCACAAAAACACCCATCAACACCCTCTGCTTCCTGCCTCCAAGCCAGTTTTGAATCCAACTTGACACTTTGCCCTGGATCCCATGGGCTTTTAACTTCATGACCAGTCTGCCATGTGGAACCTTATCAAAAGCCTTGCTAAAGTCCATATACACTACATCAAACGCACTACCCTCATCTACCCGCTTTGTTACCTCCTCAAAAAATTCAATCAAGTTTGTCAGACATGACCTTCCCTTAACAAATCCGCGCTGACTATCCTTGATTAATCCATGTCTTTCTAAATGAAGATTTATCCTGTCCTTCAGAATTCTTTCCAATAATTTTCCCACCACCGAGGTTCGGCTGACTGGCCTGTAATTACTCGGTCTATCCTTTTCTCCCTTTTTAAACAAGGGTACCACATTAGCAGTCATCCAGTCCTCCGGCACCACACCTGAAGCCAGAGAGGATTGAAAAATGATGGTCAGGGTCTCTGCTATTTCCCCTTTTGCTTCGCTTAACAGCCTGGGATACATTTCATCTGGGCCTGGGGATTTATCCACTTTTAAAGCTGCTAAACCCCTTAATACTTCCTCTCTCACTATGTCTATTTCATCTAATAAGTATCTGAAGGGAAATAATTTGCAGGGCTATGGGGAAAGGACGGGGGAGTGGGACTAACTTAGTACTCTTGCAGAGAGCTGGCACGGGCTCGACAGACCGAATGTCCTTCTTCCATGCTGTAACCATTCTATGATTCTATGCTTCTAAAAAGGATATAGAGGTACTGCAGAGGGTGCAAAAAGGATTTACAAGGATGATACCAGAAATGCGAGGGTATACTTATCAGGGAAGAATGAATAGGCTGGGTCTCTTTTCTCTATGAAAAAAGAAGGCTGAGGGGTGACCTAATAGAGGTCTTTAAAGTTATGAAAGGTTTTGATAGAGTAGACACAGAGAGAATGGCCCAAAAATTCGGCCTAATACGGGAGAGTACGCACTGTGTACTCACGCGTATTTGATCCCGAAGTGCCGGTTTCCTGCATGCACTGCGCATGCGCGGGAAACCGGCACTTCCGGTATGGCGAAGGGGGCGGTTCCTAGGTGAACCGCATGCGCACTAGAGGCTGCGCGCACGCATAACACTTAGGTTTTTTTTCAGGTTTCAACGTGAGGGTAAGTATGGAAGATTATACACATGTAAAAAGGAGGCGTAAGACCCCTTTTGAACAAGGTAAGTAGTTAATTAAGTATAATTTTTATTTTTTTTCAACAGGTTTATCTTTTTTAGAGACTTAAAGAAAGGTAAGTTTATTTTTATAACTTTAAAAAAAATACATTTTTTAAAAAATTAAAATTTTTGTTTAAAGTGGTTAATTTATTTAACTATAGTTATTTTATTAATGCAATGGGTTTTTTAAAAATTTATTTGAGGTTTAGCTGTTCTTTTGGGGTCTCTTTCAATTCACAGATTTGACATGTCTCCTGTCAAATCTATGAATGAAAGATAGTCTGCTGCCATTGGCTCTCCATGGCCCACGTGATCCCAGAGGTCGCATCGCACTAACTGCGCCCCTGGGACACGCACACACTGCGCGCCGGCACTAGGGAGAGGCCCAGGACCCGAAGTTCCTGTAGGCCCAAAACACAACGGCCGGCGCGGAGTGTGATATCGCGCGCGATCCTTACCCCCGCGGCAAGCCTCCGAGTCAAATTTCTGGGCCAATGTTTCCACTTGTGGGGAAGAGCAAAACTAGAGGCCATCAATATAAGATAGTCACCAGGAAATCCAATAGGGAATTCAGAATAAACTTCTTTACCTAAAGAGTGGTGAGAATGTGGATCTCGCTACCACAGGGAGTGGGTGAAGAAAATAATATGGATGCATTTAAGGGGAGGCTAGACAAGCATACTAGGGAGAAAGGAATAGAGGGTTATGCTAATAGGTTTAGATGAGGATAAACGGGAGGAGGTTCGAGTGGAGACTGTTCTGTGCCGTATATCCTATGTTACTTAAAAAGGGATGTTGGTAACTTTAATCCACCTTTAAAAGTTTTCTATATTTTTTCAGTTGCTTAATCAAAACCCTTGTCCCACTCGTATATGCATCTATTGCCAGCTCAGCCCAATCACATTTAAAATCATGCCTTCTATTGTTCTGCCGAAAATGATTATTTTTGATTATTTGGCTTGTTGGTAATGCAGTTACGATATTAACAATTGTAGCGTGAACGAGTTCAATCGCAAAATAATGCAAGTTAAATATACAAGATATCACACTTTCGCTAGATTATTCATTATACTGCTCTATACTGTTAGCATTTTGTCACTAATTTGAAACTTTGTTAAGTACAGATATTCAAAGACGTTACAAAGTTCTGGAAATACCAACGTGTATAGAATGCATGATATGGTGCAGTCCTCATTCAGTCATTCAGCGTTGCCATTGCAGATGTTGCATTGTGTTGAGCTGAGGGAGTCGCCTCTGGGGTTATACAAGCTAGCTCTCCCTCTATCTGGCTGTGACTCCAGCAGTTAACTCTCCTTTGCTCTATGCCGCTCTGCTTGCCAGTATTTGATCTGCCTGATCGATCTCACTCCTTGCTCTTAGGATCAGGCTTCTCAGGAAGTTGAATCAAATGCAAGTCTGGACTGAAGCAGGAGAAGTTGTGCTTTTCCACCTCTCAATTCAACTGATCCCAGGATAAGCTTCGTTCAGCTGGGTAAGGTTTTCATTCATAGTTTCATAAAGTTGTGCCTTCAACGATCAGCATAGCGTTTCACCTAAGAAACTCGAATCTTCATATTATTAACCACACTTTGTTTCATCTATTGACCTGTTCACAGCCACATTCTTTTTAACATTTCAGATACCACACATTTTAACACAGTTGTAATGTAGTATATATACATTATATTCTATATATCCCTATGTGGGGCTAATAAAATAGATTTATTAAAGACTTTCAGCCTGAACCGTGCAGATTATTGTAAGTGATAGATTAGATAATGCAGTAATAATCTTTTTAAAAGCGAGTACTTGATCCCGTGTACTGGTAAATGACTCAGATACTTGACATATAACACTGTGGGCTCCTACCTGCCAGCTAAACTGTTTTCTGAAGCATCTACCTGCACTAACACAGGAGGCATAGTTGGGTTTATAAATTCGGAGAATCTAAGTTTACTGACTATATTTTTAAATAGCGAGTTTGTTATTCATTCTGTGATCTGAATGGTCACTAAGGGGTATTTGTTCCTCGGTGTAGTTATTTATATCGAATTACATCGAGTCTACAGCACAGGAACAGGCCATTCGGCCTGTGCCGGTGTTTATGCTCCACAACAGCCTCCTCTCACTCCTCTTCATTTAACCCTATTAGTATAACCGTCTATTCCTTTCTCCGTCAGGTACTTATCTAGCTTCACCTTAAATGCCTCTATGCTATTTGCCTGTGGTAGCGCGTTCCACATTCTGAACTATCTTTGGGTGAAGAAGTTTCTCTTGAATTCCCCATTGGATTTATTGGTGACTATCTTATATTGATGACCTCTAGTTTTGGACTCTCCACAAGTGGAAACATTTTCTTGACGTCCACCCTATATAATGGCCCAGAAATTGATCTCGCTCTGTTTCCGCGGGGGTAAGGCTTCCCCGCGATCTCTCACTCCGCTTGTGCTTTTTCAGATCCAGCTCGCACGAACTTGATGTTCCAGACATCAGCTGGGCAGTGCTTGCGTATCCCACCGGCGTAGTGAATTCGTGCGAGCTGTGGGATCACGTGACTCAGTTAGAGCCAATGGCAGCACACCATCTTCCATTCATAAGTTTCACATACGTGCTGTGAAATCTATGAATCTTACACCCCCTCAAAATAACAGCTAAACCTCAATTAAATTTTTTTTTTAAAAAATCACATTAATAAAATAAGTATAGTTAAATAAATTAACCATTTTAAATAAAAAATTAAATTTTTGAAAAAATTTAAAATCTTTTAAAAAGTTATAAAAATAAACTTACCTGTCTTTAAAGTCTCTAAAAAAGATATACCTGTTAAAAAAAATTCAAAAAAATACTTAATTCACTACTTACCTTGTTAAAAGTGGGTCTTACTCCTCCTTTTTCCATTTCTAAAATCTTCCGTACTTACCTGCGCGTCCAAAGCATGAAGTGCACAGCGTGCGCGCAGCCTGTAGCGCGCACGCGATGCACCGAGGAACCGCCCCCTTTTCAAAAGACCAAGTGCCGGTTTTCAGCGCATGCACAGGGCATGCAGAAAACCGGCAATTGGAGAGAGAATACGCGAGAGTACGCAGTGCGTAATCTCGCGTCGCGGGATTAATTTTTGGCCCAATGTTTTCACTATGCCACGAGGAACGTTAGCATGGTGGTTGTGTTTACATAGGATTACATAGGATATACAGCACAGAAACAGGCCATTCGGCCCAACCAGTCTATACCATATACAGCAGTTTCTTAAACTACTGAATGCAGCAGTTTCTTAAACTACTGTATAAACCACAGATTAGGAAAATAATTGTCTGTAACTTTAAACACGGAAAAGATGTGCCTATATTTTTACAGTTGAGTTGGGTGGCGATCTGAGGAAGGCAGACCTGGTGCCAAATTCTGGAGAAGCTTTTGATTCATTTCTCATATTAAAAGGAATCGCTTGATGCCTGCTTACGCAATGTTTGCTTTAAATAAGTTCATGCGTTTACAAAGTGAGCCCAATGTACAAACATTAGGGGTGTTATGAAAGAAAGAAAGACTAAAGTTTTTATAAGTATATTAAAACAAAGAGGGTGGCTGAGGGCAATGTGTGCCCTTTAAAGACAGATGCAGGTGATATTGTAATTGAAAATAAGGAAAAGCAAACTTGCTAAACAATCACAGTAGAGAATGAGAATAAAGTACCAGAGATGTGAGGAAAAATAAAAATAAATCAACAGGAGGAACTTACTAGGTTTAATATAAGTTAAAAATATGGCAATGGAGAAAATAACAAGACTGAAGATAGACAAATCTGCAGGACCTGATGGTTTCCACACCAGGGTCTTAAAAGAAGTAGGTGAGGAAATTGTAGTTGCTTGAGTCATAATCTTCCAAAACTCTCTTGATTCAGGAATTGTCCTCTTGGATTGGAAAATTGGCATTGCCACTTATTTAAGAAGGCTGGGAGAGGAAAACCAAGGAAATTATAAACCTATTAGTCTAATGTCTGTTGTGGGGAAGTTATTGAATCTATTATTCAGGACAGAGTGACTGAGCACTCGGACGAATATGAACTGATCAAAGCCAGCGAGGATTTGTAAACATAAGAACATAAGAACATAAGAAATAGGAGCAGGAGTAGGCCAATCGGCCCCTCGAGCCTGCTCCGCCATTCAATAAGATCATGGCTGATCTGATCCTAACCGCCAATCTACTATCTATCACAGAACCATCTCCTGCATCTAACAGAATTGCACACACGAAATAGGAGCAGAATCAGGCTACACAGTCCCTGGGCCCGCTCCACCCACAGGGCCATGACCGATCCGAACCTAGACTCATGTCCAAATTCCTGCCCGCTCCCCGTAACCCTTAATGCCCTTTACTTCTAGGAAACTGTCTATTTCTGTTTTAAATTTAATTAATGTTGTAGCTTCTACAGCTTTTTGTGGCAGCATATTCCATGGACCTACCACCCTCTGAGTGAAGTAGTTCCTCCTCATCTCAGTTTTGAAAGAGCAGCCCCTTATTCTAAGACTATGTCCCCTAGTTCTCGTCTCACCCGTCATCGGGAACATCCTCCCCGCATCCACCCGATCCAACCCCTTCACAATCTTATATGTTTCAATAAGATCGCCTCTCATTCTTCTGAACTCCAATGAGTAGAGTCCCAATCTACCCAACCTCTCCTCATATGACCACCCCCTCATCCCCGGGATTAACCGAGTGAACCTTTTTTGCACTGCCTCGAGAGCAAGGATGTCTTTCCTTAAGTAAGGACACCAAAACTGTATGCAGTATTCCAGGTGCGGTCTCACCAATACCTTGTACAACTGAAGCAATACCTCCCTATTTTTATATTCTATCCCCCTAGCAATGAAAGCCAACATTCCATTTGCCTTCTTAATCACTTGCTGCACCTGCATACTAACCTTTTGAGTTTCGTGCACCAGGACCCCCAGATCCCTTTGCACTTCAGTACTCTCCAGTTTCTTGCCATTAAGATAATAAATTGCTCTAGGATTTTTCCTGCCAAAGTGCATCACCTCACACTTTCCAGTGTTGTATTCCAACTGCCAAATCACTGCCCACTTACTTAGCCTGTCTATGTCCCCTTGCAGGTTTTTTATGTCCTCCTCACTCACTACTTTCCCTCCCATCTTTGTATCATCTGCAAATTTTGATATGTTACACTTGGTCCCTTCCTCCAAATCGTTAATATAGATTGTGAAGAGTTGGGGACCCAGCACTGACCCCTGTGGAACACCACTAGTTACTGATTGCCAGTCTGAGAATGAACCATTTATCCCAACTCTTTGCTTTCTGTTAGATAGCCAATCCTCTATCCATGCCAGAATATTACCCCCAATCCCGTGATTTTTTACCTTAAGCAATAATCTTTTGTGTGGCACCTTGTCAAATGCCTTTTGGAAGTCTAAATACACTACGTCCACTGGTTCCCCTTTATCCACTCTATATGTTACTTCCTCAAAGAACTCCAGCAAATTTGTCAAACATGACTTCCCCTTCGTAAAACCATGCTGACTTTGTCCTATTAAATTATGATTATCCAAATGTCCTGTTACTGTTTCCTTAATAATGGACTCCAAAATTTTACCTACCACAGATGTTAGGCTAACCGGTCTATAGTTACCAGCCTTCTGTCTACTGCCCTTTTTAAATAAGGGTGTTACATTAGCAGTTTTCCAGTCTGCCGGGACCTTAGCGGAATCCAGGGAGTTTTGAAAAATTATTACCAATGCAGCTACAATCCCTACCGCCACTTCCTTCAAGACAACACGGTGGCATAGTGGTTAGCACTGGTGCCTCACAGCGCCAGAGACCCGGGTTCGAATCTGACCTCGGGTGACTGTCTGTGTGGAGTTTGCACATTCTCCCCGTGTCTGCGTGGGTTTCCTCCGGGTGCTCCGGTTTCCTCCCACAGTCCAAAAATGTGTGGGTTAGGTTGATTTGGCTATGATAAATTGACCCTTAGTGTTAGGGGGGATTAAATATGTGGGGTTATGGGGATAGGATGGGATATGTTAGGGGGAATTAAATGCGTGGGGTTACGGGGGTAGGGTGGGATGTGAGTACTGTGGGGATTGGGGCAGGGACAGGGTGCTGGATTTGGATGATCAGCCATGATCGTATTGAATGGCGGAGCAGGCTCGACGGGCCGAATGGCCTACTCCTGCTCCTAGATTCTATGTTTCTATGTTTTAAGACTCTAGGATGTAAGCCATCAGGTCCAGGTGATTTATCCGCCTTGAGTCCCATTATTTTACCGAGTACCACTTCCTTAGTGATTTTGATCGTGTTTAGCTCCTCTCCCCCTATAGCCCCCTGTTTGTCCAGTGTTGGGATATTCTTAGTGTCCTCTACTGTAAAGACTGATACAAAATATTCATTCAGTGTTTTTGCCATCTCCATATTTCCCACCATTAATTTCCCGGTCTCATCCTCTAAGGGACCAACATTTACTTTAGCCACCCTTTTTCTTTTTATATAACTATAAAAACTCTTACTATCTGTTTTTATATTTTTTGCTAATTTACTTTCATAATCTATCTTCCCTTTCTTAATCAATCTTTTTGTTATTTTTTGCTGCCTTTTAAAGTTTTCCCAATCCTCTGTCCTCCCACTAGATTTCGCTACCTTATATGCCCTTGTTTTTAGTCGAATACTATCCTTAATTTCTTTACTTAGCCACGGATGACTGTCCTTTCTTTTACACCCTTTTCTTTTCAGTGGAATATATTTTTTTTGGAAGTTGTAAAATAACTCCTTGAATGTACACCACTGATCATGTGTCGTCTTACCCTTTAATCTATTTTCCCAATCCACTCTACTCAATTCCGCTCGCATACCTTCATAGTCTCCTTTATTCAAGCTTAGCACGCTTGTTTGAGATCCAACCTTCTCACCCTCTAATTGAATATGGAATTCAACCATGTTATGGTCACTCATTCCAAGGGGATCCTTTACTAGGACATTTTTAATTAATCCTGTCTCGTTACACAGGACCAGATCTAAGGTTGCTTGCCCCCTGGTCGGTTCAGTTACATACTGCTCAAGAAACCCATCCCTAATACACTCAATGAACTCATCCTCAAGGCAGCCCTGCCCCATTTGATTTGTCCAATTAATATGATAGTTAAAATCCCCCATAATTATAGATGTTCCCTTATTACATGCCTCAACTATTTCCTGATTGATACTCCGTCCAATAGAGTTGCAACTGTTCGGAGGCCTATAGACTACGCCCACTAATGTTTTTTTCCCCTTATTATTCCTTATCTCCACCCAAACTGTTTCATTATCATGATTTTTTGACCCAATATCATTACTCTGTATTACAGTGATTCCTTCCTTTATTAACATAGCCACCCCACCTCCCCTTCCTTCCTGCCTGTCCTTCCTGATCGTTAAATAACCTGGTATGTTTAATTCCCAGGCATTGTCACCCTGCAGCCATGTTTCTGTAATGGCCACAATATCATAACCATATGTAGTTATTTGTGCCATTAACTCGTCTATTTTGTTACGAATGCTACGTGCATTCAGATAGAGAACTTTCAAATATGCTTTGTGGCACTTAGTTCCTGCTTTTTCACTTTTTACCAGTTTACCTTTTACTCCACACACTCTGTCCCTTCCTGCCACGCTCTGATTTGTGATTCCCCTACTGCTACCTATGTCTATGACCCTCTCTGTTGTCATTTTTATTTTTTGCTCTCTTGAAACCTCCCCCCCACTAATTAGTTTAAAGCCCTCTCCACAGCCCTAGTTATTCGATTCGCCAGGACACTAGTCCCAGCACTGGCCAAGTGAAGTCCGTCCCAACGGAACAGCTCTCTCCTGCCCCAGTACTGGTGCCAGTGTCCCAAGAAGCAAAACCCATTTTTCCCACACCAGTCTTTGAGCCACGCATTCAACTCCCTGATTTTATTTACCCTAGCCAAATTTGCTCGTGGCTCAGGTAGTAATCCAGAGATTATTACCCTCGAGGTTCTGCTTTTTAATTTGGCCCCTAGCTGCTCAAACTCCCTCAGCAGAACCTCTTTCCTTGTCCTATCTATGTCATTGGTACCAACATGGACCACGACAACTGGATCCTCCCCCTCCCACTCCAAGTTTCTCTCCAGCCCAGAGGAGATGTCCTTAACCCTGGCACCGGGCAGGCAACACAGCCTTCGGGACTCTCGCTCTTGGCTGCAAAGAACCCTATCTATCCCCCTAATGATACTATCCCCTACCACTACAACATTTCTTTTTACTCCCCCCACTTGAATGGCCCCCCTTACCACGGTGCTGTGGCCAGGTTGCTCATCCTCCCTGCAGTCCCCGCTCCTATCCACACAGGGAGTAAGAGCCTCGAACCTGTTGGACAAGAGCAAGGGCTGCGGCTCCTCCAACACTACCTCCTGGATCCCTGTACCTGCCTCACTCGTAGTCACACCTTCCTGTCCCTGACCACGGGCTACTTCTGAATTAGTTACTCTAATTGGTGTGACTACCTCCTGAAACACGGAGTCCAGGTAACTCTCCCCCTCCCCGATGTGTCGCAGTGTTTGAAGCTCGGACTCCAGCTCATCAACACGGAGCCGGAGTTCCTCGAGCAGCCAACACTTACTGCAAATGTGTTCACCGTGAACATCAATGGTGTCCACCAGCTCCCACATATTGCAGCAGTAACACATCACCTGCTCTCCCATTCTATGTAATTAATTAAAAATGTATTATTTACCCTTCAGTTAATTTATGCCAGCAGTCTCTGCTACACCACAGATACCCGAGAAACAATAAAATTGAAGTTTTGTATAAAAAAAGGGTTAATCATGTCTAACAAACCTAGTTGCATTTTTTGAGGAGGTTACTAACATGGTAGCTAAGGGAATGTCAATGGATGTTATTTATATGGACTTCCAGAAGGCATTCGATAAGGTTGGCAGGGGGATGGGCACCAGGATGTAGCATTAGAAAGGAGAAACAAAGGGCACAAAGGAGAGATGGAGAGCACTAAAGTAAAAAATAGTAAGGTATTAGGTGGGGTCAGACTAAGAGAGAACACAGGATGGTCTAAGATAGGTTTACAGTGAATGTATGTGAACGCACGAAGCAGAGTAAACAAGGTTGGTGAGCTGCAGGCACAAATAGCCACATGGGAATATGATGTTGTGTCAATAACTGAGACCTGGCTCAAAAAAGGGCAGGATTGGGTATTAAATATTCCTGGATATAGGGGAACACGGTGGCATAGTGGTTAGCACTGGTGCCTCACAGCGCCAGGGACCCGGGTTCGAATCTGACCTCGGGTGACTGTCTGTGTGGATTTTGCACATTCTCCCCGTGTTTGCGTGGGTTTCCTCCGGGTGCTCCGGTTTCCTCCCACAGTCCAAAAATGTGCGGGTTAGGTTGATTTGGCTATGATAAATTGACCCTTAGTGTTAGGGGGGATTAAATATGTGGGGTTATGGGGATAGGATGGGATATGTTAGGGGGAATTAAATACGTGGGGTTACAGGGGTAGGGTGGGATATGTGTACTGTGGGGATTAAAAGTAGGGACAGGGTACCTGATTTGGATGATCAACCATGATCGTATTGAATGGTGGAGCAGGCCGAATGGCCTACTCCTGCTCCTAGATTCTATGTTTCTATGTTTCTATAAGGTGTTCAGGAAAGATAGGGAAGGAAAGATAGGAGGTGGGGTGGCAGTATTGGTTAAGGAGCATGTTACAGTGCTGGAGAGGGAGGATGACCTGGAGGGGTCAAGGACAGAATCTATATGGCTAGAGTTAAGAAATAATAGAGGTGCCATTACACTACTAGGTGTATTCTATAGACCACCAAATAGTGGGAAATATATGGAGGAGCAAATCTTCAGAGAAATTACAGAGAGGTGCAAGAACTATAGAGTAGTAATAATGGGGGTCTTCAACCATCCTAATATAGACTGGGATCGTAATAGTGCAAAGGGCAGAGAGGGGAAAGAATTTCTGAAGTGTGTTCAGGAGAACTTTCTTGATCAGTATGTTTCCAGCCCGATGAGGGAGGAGGCATTGCTGGATCTGGTTCTGGGGAATGAGGTGGGTCAAGTGGAGCAAGTGTCAGTAGGGGAACATTTAGGAAACAGTGATCATAGTATCATGAGGTTTAGATTAGCTATTGAAAAGGACAGGGAGCAATCTAGATTAAAAATACATTGGAGGAAGGCCAATTTCATGTGGGATGAGAATGGATCTGGCCCGGGTAAATTGGAATCAAAGATTGGCAGGCAAAACTGTAATGGAACAATGGGCTGCCTTTAAAGAGGAAATAGTTTGGGTACAGTCGAGGTACATTACCACTGGGGGGAAAAGGTAGGGCAACTAAAGTCAGGGCTACCTGGATGACAAAAGAGATAGACAGTAAGATGAAGCAGAAAAAGAGCGCATATGACAGATATCAGGTGGAGAATACATACGAGAATCAGGCTAAATATAGAAAGTTCAGAGGAGAAGTGAAAAAGAAAATAAATGGGGCAAAGAGAGGGTATGAGAATAGAATGGTAGCTAACATAAAAGGTAATCCAAAAGTATTCTATAGGCATATAATTAGTAAGCGGGTAGTAAGAGGAGGGATGGGGCCAATTAGGGACCAAAAAGGAGACCTACACATGGAGGTACAGGGTATGGCTGAGGTACTAAATGAGTACTTTGCATCTGTCTTCACCAAGGAAGAAGATGCTGCCATAGACATGGTAAAGGAGGAGGTAGATGAGATACTGGATGGGATAAAAATTGATAAAGAGGAGGTACTGGAAAGGCTGGCTGTACTTAAAGTAGATAAGCCACCAGGACCAGATGGGATGCATCCTAGGACGCTGAGGGAAGTGAAGGAAGAAATCGCGGAGATACTGGCCATAATCTTCCAATCCTCCTTTGATACGGGGGTGGTGCCAGAGGACTGGAGAATTGCAAATGTTACACCCTTGTTCAAAAAAGGGTGTAAAGATAAACCCAGTTTAACGTTGGTAGTGGGGAAGCTTTTAGAAACAATAATCGGGTTCAAAATTAACAATCACTTGGACAAGTGTGGATTAATTAAGAAAAGCCAGCATGGATTTGTTAAAGGCAAATCATGTTTAACCAACTTCATTGAGTTTTTTGATGAGGTAACAGAAGTTTGATGAGGGCAATGTGGTTGACGTAGTGTACGTGGACTTCCAAAAGGATTTTGACAAAGTGCCACATAATAGGCTTAGAAGCAAAGTTGAAGCCCATGTAATAAAAGGGACTGTGGCAGCTTGGATACAGAATTGGCTAAGCAGTAGGAAACAGAGAGTAGTGGTGAACGTTTGTTTTTTGGACTGGAGGAAGGTACACAGTGGTGTTCCCTAGGGTTCGGTTCTAGGACCACTGCTTTCTTGCTATATATTAATGACTTGGACGTGGGCCTATAAGGCACAATTTCAAAATTTGCGGATGACACAAAACTTGGAAGTATAGTGAATAGTGAGGAGGATAGTGATAGACTTCAGGAAGACATAGACAGGCTGGTGGAATGGGTGGATACGTGGCAGATGAAATTTTACGCAGAAAAGTGCAAAGTGATACATTTTGGTAGAAAAAATGAAGAGAGGAAATATAAACTAAAGGATACGATCCTAAAGGGGGTGCATGAACAGAGAGACCTAGGGGTATATGTGCACAAATCGTTGAAGGTGGCAGGGCAGGTTGAGAAAGCGGTTAAAAAAGCTTACAGGATCCTGGGCTTCATGAATAGACATGATGCGGAGATGCCGGTGTTGGACTGGGGTGGACAAAAGTGAAAAGTCGCACAACACCAGGTTATAGTCCAACAGCTTTATTTGAAATCACAAGCTTTCGGAGCACTGCTCCTTCGTCACCTGACGAAGGAGCAGCGCTCCGAAAGCTTGTGATTTCAAATAAAGCTGTTGGACTATAACATGGTGTTGTGCGACTTCTCACTTTCATGAATAGAGGCATAGGGAGAAAATTCAGTTGATTTGCACCTAAGAGGGCGCTAACGGGGCGTAAAGCAACTAGAGCCCGGGCGCGGTGCCGCCAACACCTCCCACGAAATTCAGCGGCAGGCTAGTGGCGGCGGTAACCGTTAGCACCCCGCAGCGCTGCGCCTCCGACGATGACGTAATCGCCATGTGTAGCACCCTGCTCTCGCCCCGGCCACGATCTTTGGTAGCACCCCCTGACTTACTGCCGGACACTGTATCCGACAGGGTCAGGGGGGCCTACCTGCGGCCGGGGTGGCGCAAATTAAAGGGGAGGTGCCGGGCGGCCATTCTTGTTGCTGGCCGCCTGCCAACACCTGCCCCCGTTGCTGTCCCCGGCCTCCTGTGAAACCCCCTCCCCGCGGGGTGCCGGCTGCACTCCATGAGCCCGGCACTCCTCTTGTGAGTACCGGGCTGTTTTGCCGGCACTCCGATCCCTGGTGACCCAGCTGGGCCCTGGGCTGCGCTGCGCTAGGCCCCTCCCCTTTAATAAGGGGTGGACTGCCTGCAGTACCTCACAGCACCCCAAGAGGGAGGCAGGGTGCTTCCAGTAGCACCCCGCCTCCCTCTTGGGGCGCTACCAGTGAATTTCGGGTGTGGGGGTGCTAACTTTTTCGGGGCACTAAAAGTAGCGCCCCGGCGAAGATAGCGCCCCAAAGGGGGTGGGGGGGGGGTACACACCCAATTTTGCTCCCATACAGTACAAAAGCGTGGAAATTATGATGAACCTGTATAAAACACTGGTTCGGCCTCAACTGGAATATTGTGTCCAATTCTGGGCACCGCACTTTCGGAAGGATGTGAAGGCCTTAGAGAGGGTGCAGAAAAGATTTACAAGAATGGTTCCAGAGATGAGGGATAGACTGGAGAAGCTGGGGTTGTTCTCCTTGGAGCAGAGAAGATTTAGAGGAGATTTGATAGAGGTGTTCAAAATCATGGGGGGGTCAGGACAGAGTAGATAGAGAGAAACTGTTCCCATTGGCAGAAGGGTCGAGAACCAGAGGACACAGATTTAAGGTGATTGGCAAACGAACCAAAGATGACATGAGGAAAATCTTTTTTTACGCAGCGAGTGGTTAGGATCTGCAATGCACTGCCTGAACGGGTGGTGGAGGCAGATTCAATCATGGATTTCAAAAGGGAATTGGATAAGTACCTGAAGGAAATAAATTTGCAGGGCTACAGGAAAAGGGCAGGGGAGTGGGACTAGCTGAAGTGCTCTTGCAGAGAGCCAGCATGGGCTCAACGGACCGAATGGCCTCCTTCCGTGCTGTAAGCATTCGATGATTCTATAAGATTCCAAACCAGATACTGTTAACAAAAATGAGAGGGCATGGAATTAGTGACAACCTTTAGACATGGGTACGGAATTGGTGAGGAGGGAGGAGACAGAGAGTAGAAATAAAGAGCAGGGACAGAAAGTGGTATTTCAGCTTTTCATTACATTATTCAATGACTTATATGAAGGAATAGAGAGCAATATATCTAAATTTGCTGATGATGCTAAGTTAGTGGCATAGTAAGATGGGAGCAGAAAATTGCAAAGGAACATTGATAGATTAAATGAGTAGGCTAAACTGTGGCAGATGGAGTTCAATGTGGGGAAGTGTGAGGTCATCCACTTTGGACCTAAGAAAGATGGATCAGAGTATTTTCTAAATGGCGAGAAGCTGGGAACTGTGGAAGAGCAGAGAGATTTAGGGGTCCAAGTACAGAAATCATTAAAAGCAAGTGGACAGGTATTAAAATAATTGAAACGGCTAAAGGAATGTTAGCCTTTATTTCAAGGGGGCTGCAATGCAAAGTGGTGGAAGTTATGCTACAGTTCTATAAAACTCTGATTCGACCCCATTTGGAGTACTTTGTTCCGTACTTGCACCACACCTCAGGAAGGATATATTGGCCTTGGAGGAGTTATAGCGCAAATTCACCAAAATGATACCCTGGCTAAAAGAGTTAAATTATGAGGACAGATTGCATAGACTTGTCTTGTATTCCCTTGAGTATAGAAGATTAAGGAGTGATCTAATTGATGGTAGTGGACATCTGGTACTTTCTCCACCCCAAAGCTGTTGGGGCTGGGGGTCAATTGAAAATTTTAAACTGAGATTGATAGATTCTTGTTGGATAAGGGTATTGAGGGATATGGAACCAAGGCAGGTAAATGAAGTTGAGATACAGATCAGCCATAATCTAAGAGGCTCAAGGGGATGAATGGCTCACTCTTGTTCCTATGTTCTGAAAGAAAGAAAGACTTACATTTATATAGTGCCTTTCACGACCTCAGGATGTTCCAAAATGCTTTAGATCCGAGGAAGTACTTTTCAAGGGTATTGCTATTGTAATGTAGGGAAACAGGACAGCCACTTTGCACACAGCAAGCTCCCAGAAACAGCAATGAAATGAATGACCAGATAATATGTTTTCAGTAGTGTTGGTTGAGGGATGTATTTTGGCCAGAACACTGGAAGAACTCCTCTGCTCTTTTTCAAAAAGTGCCATGAGATCTTTTACATCCACTTGAGAGGGCAGATGGGTTCTCGGTTTAACGTCTCAACGAAAAGATGAAACCTACGACGATGCAGCACTCCCCCAGTAGTGCATTGAGTTGCCAGACTAGATTATGTGCTCAAGTCTCTGGAATGGGACTTGAACCCACAACCTTCTGATTCAGAGGCCAAGAGTGCTACCCACTGAGCCACGGCTGACACATTATGACTGCATTAACACAAACATAATTAATCTCATACCTTTTTGCAAATTTGATGTCATAATAGGACATATAGGGGGCGAAATTGGGTGCCCTTGTGCCTCCCGTTAGCACCCCCAGGGTACAGAAATAGGAGGATAGAGCAGATGAATGCGTGGCTGGAGAGATGATGCAGGAGGGAGGGCTTTAGGTTCCTGAGGCATTGGGACTGTTTCTGGAGAAGGTGGGGCCTGTACAAGCCAGACGGGTTGCACCTTTTCAGGGCCGGGACCAATATCCTCAGAGAGTGATTAGAATGTGGAACATGCTACCACAGGAAGTGGTTGAGGCAAATTGCTTAGATGCTTTCAAAGGAAACTAGATGAGTACATGAGAGAAAAGGAAAGAGAAAGACATGCTGAAAGGTTGAGATGAGATAGATGGAATGGGAGGAGATTTGTGTGGGTATAAGCACTAGCACAGACTAGTTGGGCTGAATAGCCTGCTTCTGTGCTCTATATTCTATGTAATCCTATGTAATAAATCAAATAGTTTCAATTTCCATCCATGGAAATATGTGTTAAAGAGAAATTATATAATTATATTTTAATCTTCGCAGCTAATCTATAAAACTCATCCATTATTGCATCATAGACAATAATATTAATTTTCATTCTCTTCTCCAGGGTGTCACAGATTTCTCACAAGAAGGGGCTTGAACTCAATGATACTCATGCAAATGACCAGTGATGGCTGGAGAAACCGATACAACAGAAAACTAGTAGGCATATTGGCTAACAAAATAACTATTGTGATGGCTAGTTTCATGGTAAACTACGAATAATATAGAAGTTCTAGTACTGAATAGGACAACAGGTGCCTGAAATTGAAGATGAGCTTGTTAAATGGACTCTTCCTTCATTCCTTCCCCCAATATATGTGTTATTTTCCTATAATCCAATTTGGACGATTTGGGACAGATTTATTCAAATATATTAGGTATTACATGGCAGTGTTTTCAAAAAAGAAATGTTACTTTTTTAATACTGTGAATTTCCATCATATGAATCTTTAAAAAGTACTGATCAACATTCTGATCAACATTCCGTCTTTTTGTCGTAAAATCAAGCTTGCAATATTACATTCCCCACCATCCAGAGAACAGCATGGCTTCTTTTTCTCGGCAGGATGACATCATCATAGCTGAACTGTACTCTGTGGAAATAACTTGCTTGTAAATTATTTACACAAAAAACTGCTATTGAAACATAAATGGCAGAACATCAGAGGCCAACCTGCTCACATTGAAGTCCTCTTTCCCAGAATTCACTTCATGTTGAAATGGAGTGGCCCAGCTGTGAGGAAAGTTGTAATCTGTCTTTCTATATACTGCAGCAGCAAATGGTTTGACATACTTGGTAGAAGATTTTGTTTGTAAGTAAACTACTTACTGTACAAACACAATATGCACGATTTTCCAAATGCTTGCTACCTGATAGCAAGGTTCCTTGGCAGTGGCGTGCATTTGGAGAATCAACCCTAATGTGTTTTACATCTAGGGCTTTCCATTTTCTCTGGTAGGGCACTAGTTAACGTATTCACATAAAATTACTTTGTGTGCTTTTAAATGCAATCATGAACCTGTTGATTTAACTGGGTTAACAATTTCTTTTAAATAGTGCACAAAAGAATTTTATGTGAACACATTAACTAGTGCATTACCAGAGAAAATTAAACCCCATGGATAGTTAATGGGGCCTTAGGATATGGTCAAACCACCTAATCTCCATTTTATGATTGCTTTCTTTGTCCACAAGAGTGCAGAGAGAACTCTGCAGTGTATCTCCATGCATTATGTATACTGTGTGTGTGTATATATATATGTGAAAGTTATGAATGCCCCCTCATTAAAGTTAAAAATCCATCACTTTTGCCGCATGCAGAATTGCCAGAAATTGTGGCCGGAATTTTCTGTACCTGGTCGGGTGTGGGCGGTCAGTGGGGAGGGTCGCGACCCTGTTGCTGCTTCCATCCCACTGCAGAAATTGAATTTGCATTAATAGGGTCTATTGAGCCCAACCTGCGGGTCCAACATATGTGACTCCACCTCATTGTCTCAGTTGTATCTTGCTATGTCTTTGATGTGGTACCTTCCTGGCTGACCTGATTGCCTTTTGTCACACCTCGGCAGATAAACAGTCAGGATGATTTAAATGTAGTCGTCTGCCATTGTAAGTTACACATGCATTGTTCTCTATCTATATATGCTTTGTCGATTCTGTATTTCTTTACTTCACCTGAGGAAGGGGCCACGTAAGCTCCGAAAGCTTGTGATTTCAAATAAAACTGTTGGACTATAACCTGGTGTTGTGCGACTTCTCATTTTTGTCCACCCCAGTCCAACACCGGCATCTCCACATCATGATTCTTTCAAAGGCACTTGGTTTGTTTAATGTTCTGTGCACCTGTTTGACGTGTTAGATTATAACACTTTACTTGGGTCATTCCATTGTTTTGATTCCAATGTTCAGATGCTCTGGAAGCAAACCTTGCTTTATCAATAGGGCTTGTTTCTTGGTCAATAACCCATTCCCATTTCAAAGCCTGTGTTCACAGCTTTGTGTTAACAACTGATCTTTATCTCAGAAGCCTGTATTGTGCCTTCAGCCTGTGTCGCTGAGGCTTTCAGACTTTTAAACCCAGTATGTCATTTATTAATAATTTCAGAAATCTGTTCTTAGTATCGTGTATTTTTCTGAATCCTGGCTATTCCTTCACACCATCACTTTGCTGATGATTGAGAGTCGACTGATGGGGCCGTAATTGCCTGGATTGGATTTGTCCTGCTTTTTGTTGACAGGACATACCTGGGCAGTTTTCCACATTGTCAGATAGATGCCAGTGTTGTAGCTGTAAGGGAACAGCTTGGCTAGAGGTGCGGCTAGTTCTGGAGCACAAGTCTTCAGCACGATAGCCGGGATGTTGTCAGGGCCCATAGCCTTTGCTGTATCCAGTGCGCTCAGCCATTTCTTGATATCACGTGGAGTGAATCAAATTGGTTGAAGACTGGCTTCTGTGATGGTGGGGACCTCAGGAGGAGGCAGATATGGATCATCCACTCGGCACTTCTGGCTGAAGATGGTTGCAAACGCTTCAGCCTTGTCCTTTGCACTCACGTGCTGGGCTCCACCATTATTGAGGATGGGAATATACTCAAAGACTCAGCATCCACAGCCCTCTGGGGCAGAGAATTCCAAAGATTCACAACCCTCTGAGTGAAGAAATTCCTTCTCATCTCAGTCTTAAATGGCCTACCCCTTATCCTGATACTATGCCCCCTAGTTCCAGACACTCCAGCCAGGGGAAACAACCTCTCTGTCAATCCCCCTCAGAATCTTGTAAGTTTCAATGAGATCACCTCTCATTCTTCTAAACTCCAGAGAGTATAGGCCCATTCTACACAATTTCTCATCATAGGACAGCCCTCTCAACCCAGGAATCAATCTAGTGAACCTTTGTTGCACCACCGCCAAGGCAAGTTTATCCTTCCTTAAATAAGGAGACCAGAACTGTGCACAGTACTCCAGCTGTGGTCTCACCAAGGCCCTGTACAATTGTAGCAAGACTTCCTTACTCTTCTATTGCAACCCCCTTGCAATAAAGGCCAACATGCCATTTGCCTTTCTTATTGCTTGCTGTACCTGCATGCTAGCTTTCTGTGTTTCTTACATGAGGACACCCAAATCTCTCTGAACACCAACATTTGAAAGTTTCTCACCATTTAAAAAATATCCTGTTTTCCTATTCTTCCTACCAAAGTGAATAACCTCACATTTCCCTACAATATACTCCATCTGCCAACTTACTGCCCACTCACTCAGTCTATCTCTATCCCTTTGCAGACTCTTTGTGTTCTCCTCACGGCTTACTGTTCCACCTAGCTTTGTATCGTCAGCAAACTTGGATACATTACACTCGGTCCCTTCATCTAGGTCATTAATATAGATTGTAAATAGCTGAGACCCCAGCACTGATCCTTGCGGCACCCCACTAGTTACAGCCTGCCAACCTGAAAAAGAACCGTTTATCCCTACTCTCGGTTTTCTGTCTGTTAACCAATCCTCTATCCATGCTATTATATTACCCCCAACACCATGAGCCCTCGTCTTGCATAGCAACCTTTTATGTGGCACCTTATCAAATGCCTTTTGGAAATCCAAATATACTACATCCACTGGTTCCCCTTTATCTACCCTGCTAGTTACATCCTCAAAAAACTCGAATAAATTTGTCAAACACAATTTATCTTTCATAAAACCATGTTGACTCTGCCTAATCATGTTATGATTTTCTAAGTGTCCTGATACCTCTTACTTAATGATGAATTCCAGCATTTTCCCTACTACTGATTTCAGGCTAACTGGCCTGTAGTTCCCTGTTTTCTCTCTCCCTCCTTTCTTGAATAGCGGTATTACATTTGCTACCTTCCAATCCGCTGGGACCGTTCTAGAATCTAGGGAATTTTGGAAGATCAAAACCACTATTTCTGCAACCACCTCTTTTAGAACCCTAGGATTTGTTGGCTTTTAGTCCCATTTATTTCTCTAGTACTTTGTCTCTACTTGTATTAATCATGATAAGTTCCTCACCTTCATTAGACCCTTGGTTCCCCCCCATTTTTGGTATGCTTTTTGTGTCTTCTACTGTGAAGACAGATACAAAATATTTGTTTAATGTTTCTGCCATTTCCTTATCCCCCATAATAATTTCTCAGCTTCTAAGGGACCAATGAGACAAAAAGAGCCTGGCTCCAAATTGCAGAGGAGGTCAACAGCAGGGACGTGTTCAGGAGGACCTGGGTGCAGTGCCGGAAACGTTTCAATGATCTCATTAGATCAGGAAAGGTGAGTACAAAGACACACTCAATCTCATCCTGCTGCACCTCTCATCACATCCCCATCACTCTGCCTTCCCAACCCTGCTGCTGCACATCCTTACTCACACCAACAGACCTTGCACGTCCACGCATCCCTCTTTCTCCATCTACATAATCACATCCCCATCTGACTAACCACCCCTCACACTCAGCCTCATCCTAATGCAATCATACCAACTAACAACACACAAGGAGGCCACTTGGCATTGCCACCCGACTCCATCATAGTCTCCCTCTCAAGATGTAACCCAGCCATTCCTTACACTCATTCCATCACTCTCACACAACCTTCTCTTCTTTCCCTCCTTGCAGGAAAAGAGAGCCCACAATAAGCGGGAGAGGGAGAGAACCGGAGGTGGAACGCCATCATTGGCGACCCCAACATCAGTAGAGGAGGCTGGCTTGGAAGTCTCTGGAGTCGCCAAGCAGCTGGAGGTGGGAGAGGGAGCCATCTCAGCAACCTGGTGTCAGAATTACATATCATACAGCTACATGGCATACAGCAGTCACTCATATGGGGACTGATGACATCAGCCACTGAATGGTCATCATGTGCATAATGTTATCTGTACCCATTCTTCGTATGGCATATCGAACTCATCTCTTTACTCTCCCACAGGTCCATCAAGAGCCCCCCCCCCCCACCCCCACAACTGTGCAGGAGGAAGAGCAAGACAACTCCTCAGAGGAAGCTCCAGCCTCAGGGACCGCACTGTCATCAGACATAAGCGCACCCAGCACCAGCGCAGATACGCACACCTCAGTGGGCCCCACACGAGGTAGAGTAGTGTTGTCATCTGGTGTGTCACAAGTTACAAGTGAGCAAGAGGAGATGGTGGAGACAGGGACAGCAGTGGAGACTCCTCGCCGGAAAGCGCTGGACGCTCCCAGCTCTGCTCAGCTGCATGCAGACGCTGAGCCTCAGGGGCCATCCAGAAAGAGGGAGCTCCTGGAGGTGCAGCAAGAAGTACAGGAGGCTCTGACAGGTTTTGCGACCGTGATGTCTGCAAATGTTCAGAGAGTGGAGGAGTCCATCTCCAACATAAGCACCACCATGTCACAGGCGATGGTGACTGTAGGCTCTTCCATGGATAGGATGGCCACCTGCATGGAGCGGTTAATGTGCCACTCACATGAGCACATGGTCTCTATGGAGAATAGATGGCAGAGGCTCATAGACCTCCTCTCTAGGAGGGATGTCAGCGTAGACCTGGGTCCTCAGGGCCCCACTGATGTGCAGCAAGGTGCTCTCCAGCTCCTTGCTAGCAGGGAAGTGCAGGTGGCCCATGAAAGGGATGACAGTGAGAGGGGACATGTAAATGGGGGCTCCTCTCAAAGCGCTCACACTTCTCCCCCATTGCCACCCCCTCAGTCAGAGCCCCAGATGCCTCCTCGGACAGCGATGGCCGAGTTTGCCCCTGCACAGTCGCAGGAGGAGCAGACTTTGGCGGGGCCATCACAGGTTCCAAAACCCAGAGGACACCCACCAAGAGTGTCTAAGCAGTCGCAGCAGAGAAGTGAGCAGGCTGTCTCTACCTCTACTGAAACCACAGGGGTAGCACCTCCTAGAAGTACGCGGAAGAGAAAGATGACACACAAGTAGATTCACAAGGGTAGCCACTTAGGTTTTTTAATCAATGTTAATGACAAGTTTCCGTTAATGTATTGTTAACCATTAAAATCTTTATTTTCACCATTTTCCCGTCTTGGACACATTTGTGTGCACCTTTGGATGTGGCTTAGTGGGTAGGAGTGAATGGTGAGACATAACAGTACCTCCAGCAATGGTGGTCAGTGTGAAAGGAATGGCTTGGTCATTGTGGGGATGGTTTATGGTGTTGCTGTGGGGTGGTGCCATATGGGTGTAATGCCTGAAGTTAAGTAAATCTGGCCATGATGAGGTCATCCCTGGCCTTCCGGACAGCAATGTGCTCGGGTGCTGGTGGGATCTGGCCCACAGGTTCCTCCAGCTCCTGCTCCTCCTCATCTTCCAGCTTATGCTCCTCCTCCTGCTCCTCCTCCTCCTGTTCCTCCTCTTCTGAAGAGGCTGTGCGCTCAGTGCCTTGCTCTTCATGCAGCGCTAATCATCGCTGCTGTACTATGTTGTGCAGGGCGCAGCAGACCACGACGATTCTGGAGAGCCTGGCTGGTGCGTACTGAAGGGCTCCTCCAGATCTGTCAACGCATCTGAAGTGCATTTTGAGCATGCCTACTGTCTGCTCTATGACACGTCTGGTGGAAATGTGGCTTTCATTGTATCTCTCGTGGGCCTCAGTACTTGGCCTCCTCAAGGGTGTCAGAAGCCATGTCTTCAGTGAATAGCCCTTGTCTCCAAGCAGCCAGTCGGAAAGTCTGTTTGAGGAGCGAAGAGCTGAGGGAGGGTGGACTGGCACAGGACGAAAGAGTCATGGTAGCTGCCAGGGAATCTGGCACACACATGCATGATGATCTTCCTATGGTTGCAGACCAGCTGCACATTGAGAGAGTGGAAGCCCTTGCGATTGACAATGACTCCTGGGTGATGATGGGGTGCCCTGATGGCCACATGTGTGCAGTCGATGACGCCCTGCACCCGTGGGAAGCCAGCCAGAGCGGCAAAGCCAAGCGCCCGCTCAGTAACACTGGCTTCATCAGTGGCAAAGTTGATATAATTGGCTGACTTGTCAAAGAGGGCATCGGTGACCTGTGTGATGCATCTGTGGGCGGCCAACTGCGAGATGCTGCAAATGTCTGCTGCAGATCCCTGGAAGGAGCCTGAGGCGAAGAAGTTGAGGGCGCTGGTGACTTTGACAGCCACTGGTAAGGCATGGCCACCCGTTCCTCTGGGCTGCAGGTCTTGCTTGAGCTCTGTGCAAATGTCTGCGATGACCTGGCGCGATAGCCTGAGCCTCCTTTGGCACTGCTGCTCAGTCATGTTGAGGAAGCTCATCCTCTGCCTTTATACCCTGTGTTGGGGGTATCACCTCCGGCGCGGTGCAGCCCTGCACTGATGCCCTCTGTCCTGTGGAGCATCAGGTGGTTGAGGAGAAGGTTGGTGGTGTTGTTGTTGGTGCTGATGGTGTTCCTGGTGCTGCTGGTGTTGGGGCTCATCGTGGTCCAATTCTGAGGACCAAAGTGATACAGTATAAACGGTACCCATGCTGATGTAATAGATGGCAGGTCAAGTAGAGATCAGAGGAGCAAGCTGTCAATGGTGTGACAGGTTGTAACAATGAGGTGAGACTGGATGGCGACTTTGCTGGAAACTCTTGCAGCCTGTAGAAAGCTAAATGTGTGCTGGGAATGCAATCAGCAACAGCTTCTGCCTGAGGAAAGTGATCAGCTGTGAGGTGGGAGCTTTTATAGTACATTTCATGCTGTCATCTAATCAGCGGGATCAATGGCCACTGAACTCCCACCTCAGGCTGACAGACGTGGTTCCCGAGCTACGTGAAACCCGTGGCCAGCCCGGGAAATTTGAAAAGTAGGCTGAAAAATGCTTTTAAGTGTCTGACAACTACCTGATGATGATTTCAATTAGGTCGTCCGCCTCTGCCTGTCGGGTCGCTGCCACACCGGCAAACGCAACCGAGGAAAAGGCACGTGGGGGCGGGGTGAAAAGAAAGTAAACCAGCTTGCTTAGGAGATACAACAGCCTGTCACTAGGCAGATCAGCACGTGCCCAGTATAGGATTCAACCTTTATTGCGTCACTAAATAACACAGAAAATTACAGAATTATAGAATCATAGAATGGTTACAACACAGAAGGAGGCCATTCGGCCCGTTGAGCCCGTGCCGGCTCTCTGCAAGAGCACTTCAGCTAGTCCCACTCCCCCACCCTTTCCCCATAGCCCTGCAAAAATTTTTCCTTCAAGTACTTATCCAATTCCCTTTTGAAAGCCGTGATTGAGTCTGCCTCCACCACCCTTTCAGGCAGTGCATTCCAGATCATAACCACTCGCTGCGTAAAAAAGTTTTTTCTTACATCGCCTTTGGTTCTTTTGTCAATCACCTTAAATCTGTGTCCTCTGGTTCTCGACCCTTCTGCCAATGGGAACAGTTTCCCTCTATCTACACTGTCTCGACCAGAGGTCGTGGTCCACCAACAACATAGATAGAACGAGGGATGAGGTCCTGCAGGCAGACTTTAGGGAGCTAGGAAAGAGATTAAAAAGCAGGACCTCAAAGGTAGTAATCTCTGGATTACTCCCAGTGCCACGAGCTAGTGAGTATAGAAATAGGAGGATAGAGCTGATGAATGTGTGGCTGGAGAGATGGTGATGGAGGGAGGGCTTTAGATTCCTGGGGCATTGGGATCGGTTCTGGGGGAGGTGGGACCTGTACAGGCCAGACGGGTTGCACCTCAACAGGGCCGAAACCAATGTCCTCGCGGGGGGGGTTGCTAGTGCTGTTAGGGAGGGTTTAAACTAATTTGGCTGGGGAATGGGCACCAGGATGTAGCATTAGAAAGGTGAAACAAAGTGCACAAAGGATTGGGAGAGACAGATAGCACTAGAGTAAGAAATAGTACGGTATTAGGTGGGGTGAGACTAAGAGAGAATACAAAAATGCCTAAGATAGGTTTACAGTGCATGTGTGTAAACGCACAAAGCGTGGTAAATAAGGTTGGTGAGCTGCAGGCACAAATAGCCACATGGGAATATGTTGTTGTGGCGATAATGAAGACCTGGCTCAAAAAAGGGCAGGATTGGGTATTAAATATTCCTGGATATAAGGTGTTCAGGAAAGATAGGGAAGGAAAGAATAGAGATGGGGGGGCAGTGTTGGTTAAGGAGAATATTACAGTGCTGGAGAGGGACGATGTCTTGGAGGGGCCAAGGACAGAATCTATATGGCTAGAGTTAAGAAATAATAGAGATGCATTACACTACTAGGTGTATTCTTTTGGCCACCAACTATTGGGAAAGATATAGAGGAGCAAATTTGCAGGGAAATTACAGAGAGGTGCAAGAACTATAGAGTAGTAATAATGGGGGACTTCAACTGTCCTAATATAGACTGGGATAGTAATAGTGTAAAGGGCAGAGAGAGGGAAAAATTTCTGAAATGTGTTCAGGAGAACTTTCTTGATCAGTACATTTCTGGCCGAATGTGGAAGGAGGCATTGCTGGATCTGGTTCTGGGGAATGAGGTGGGTCAAGTGGAACAAGTGTCAGTAGGGGAACAGTTAGGGAAAAGTGATCATAGTATCATAAGGTTTAGATGAGCTTTGGAAAAGGACAGGGAGCAATCTAGAGTAAAAATATTTAATTGGAGGAAGGCAAATTTCAGTGGGTTGAGAATGGATCTGGCCCGGGTAAATTGGAATCAAAGATTGGCAGGCAAAACTGTAATCGAACAATGGGCTGCCTTTAAAGAGGAGCTGGTTCGGGTACAGTCGAGGTGCATTCCCACGAGTGGGAAAGGTAGGGCAACTAAAGCCACAGCTCCCTGTTGACGAAAGAGATAGAGAGTAAGATAAAGCAGAAAAACAGCACGTATGACAGATGTCAGGTTGAGAATACAAGTGAGATTCAGGCTGAATTTAGAAAGTTCAGAGGGGAAGTGAAAAAGAAAATAAGAGGCCAAAGAGAGTATGAGAATAGATTGGCAGCTAACATAAAAGGGAATTCAAAAGTCTTCTATAGGCATATAAATAATAAACGGATAGTAAGAGAAGGGGTGGGGCCGATTATGGACCAACAAAGAGACCTACGCATGGAGGCAGGGGGCATGGCTGAGGTACTAAATGAGTACTTTGCATCTGTCTTCACCAAGGAAGTAGATGCTGCCAAAGCCATAGTGAAAGAGGATGTAGTGGAGATTCTGGATGAGATAAAAATTGATGAAGAGGAGGCACTAGAAAGGCTGGCTGCACTTAAAGTTGATAAGTCACCGGGATGGGATGCATCCTACGATGCTCAGGGAAGTTAAGGAGGAAATCGCGGAGGTACTGGCCATAATCTTCTAATCCTCCTTAGATATGGGGGTGGTGCCAGTGGACTAGAGAATTGAAAATGTTGCACCATTGTTCAAAAAAGGGTGTAAAGATAAACCCAGCAACTACAGGCCAGTTAGTTTGACCTCGGTAGTGGGGAAGCTTTTAGAAACAATAATCAGGGAGAAAATTAACAATCACTTGGACAAGTGTGAATTAATTAAGGAAAGCCAGCATGGATTTGTTAGAGGCAAATCGTGTTTAACTAACTTGATTGAGTTTTTTGATGAGGTAACAGAGATTGGCTAAGTGACAGGAAGCAGAGAGTAGTGGTGAACGGTTGTTTTTCGGACTGGAGGAAGGTATACAGTGGTGTTCCCCAGGGGTCGGTACTAGGACCACTGCTTTTCTTGATACATATCAATGACTTGGTGTACAGGGCACAATTTCAAAATTTGCAGATGACACAAAACTTGGAAGTACAGTGAACAGTGAGGAGGAGAGTGATAGACTTCACAGGCTGGTGAAATGGGCGGACACGTGGCAGATGAAATTTAACGCAGAAAAGTGCAAAGTCATACATTTTGGTAGGAAGAACGAGGAGAGGCAATATAAACTAAAGGGTACAATTCTAAAGAGGGTGCATGAACAGAGAGACCTGGGGTATATGTGCATAAATCGTTGAAGGTGGCAGGACAGGTTGAGAAAGCGGTTAAGAAAGCCTACGGGATCCTGGGCTTGATAAATAGAGGCAGAATACAAATCAGAAGCTCCAAAGTTGCAGGATAATCTGTAGGTAGGCAGTAAGCTCAATGTTGTGTGAGAAAAGACAACTGTAGTGGGCAGAAAGGAACTGGTAGAAGCTAATTGAACATCTGTAGTTGTTCATCTGCTGCTGAAACCCTCATCAATGCCTTTGGTACCTCTAGACTCGATTATTCTAATGCTCTCCTGGCTGGCCTCCCACCTTGCACCCTCCGTAAACTTGAGCTCATCCAAAACTCTGCTGCCCCTATCCTAACTCGCACCAAAACCGTTCATCCATCAGCCCTGTGCTCGCTGACCTATATTGGCTCCCAATCTGACAATGCCTCGATTTTAAAATTCTCATCCTTGTTTTCAAGTCCCTCCAGGGCTTCACCCCTTCCAATCTCTGTGAGCTCCTTCAACCCTACAACCCTCCGAAATCACTGCACTCCTGCAATTCTGGCCTTTTGCACCTTGCCAAGTTTCTTCATTGGTGGCCATGCCTTCAGCCGTCTAAGCCCTAAGCTCTTGAATTCCCTCCATAAGCCTCTCCAGCTCGCTACCTCTCTCTCCTCTTTTAAGATGCTGCTTGAAACGTGCCTCTTTGATGAAGCTTTTGGTCACCTCTCCTAATATCTCCTTATGTAGCTCGGAGTCAACTTTTGTTTGATAACGCTCCTGTGAAGCGCCTTGGGACATTTTACTACATTAAAGGCACTATATTACTGCAAGTTGTAGTTTTTCTGATTTCAACACTAAAGTGCATTTATTCTGGAGAATAAGAAGGAAGTAAGAATTCCTCTGGTCAGTGTCAGTGGCGACATCGCAAATGTTTTTGTGAAGATTTCCTCTCGGGTATTTCTAAACAAAATGTAATAACGGCCCAGAACTTCCTGGAACTTTTTGTCACAACTACATCATAATTGTGTTATTTTTTCGGTGAAAATTCATGCGTAACTGGTTTACGCTGAAACTTCGCTCCACATGAATTTCCTTTGTTTCACTTCCAAGATACATCTGTCAACGCTTTGCTGTTCATTAACATAGCTCTGCCCCCATCCAAAAGACCAGCTCACGCGAGTTTCCTGCATTTCTGTGAATAATGCACTGGTGTGGAAAGTGTTGCCGCCTTAAGAGATGGCTGCATCAGGCACTTGGACCAGGCCCCCTGCCCTTCCACTTGACACTCGACCTGTGGCTTCATTCATCAAGGCATCCACCAAATCCTGTAAGCCCTGAAAGTACCCTCCAGCCTGTTCTCCAACTCCTGGAAGTCTGCAGTCTTGGCTTCTTGGAGCTGGAGGCCTCGACTAGTCCATATCTGCCCCAATGTTCCCTCTAATTGTTTTTTCCTTTGTGGGCTCTATAACTTTGCTGCGTGGCCGCGCATGCGCGGGACCTCTTCCAGCGGCAGCAGCTGGTGAGTGGTCTGTGCAAGACCTCGCGATCTCATGCACCTTCGGGGGAACATTAATCTGCCCCCTGCCTGGAGAGTCACTGCATGTCCCAATGCAGCTTGTACGTCGCCTCCAAGATTTTGTTGCATATCAGCGTTGTGGACTCCGAAGCCAGATCTATGAGCTGCCCCAGATTCCTACAGATGGTTCGCAGAGCAATCAAGTACCTTTGATGCTCCAGGAACATGCACTTCTCACGATGCACACCCGTGAAGTTAGGGTCTCATGCCTCGTCGGTCTTTGGCTGCCTGCTAATCTGCCTCTCAAGAGAAATGGCCAAATTGTCTCTCCCTTCCAACTTTAACTGGTCCCCAGAACTATCTGATTCAGCTGGTGTGCTGATCTGGCTATGTCTCAGTGGCTGCCACCAGGGGCTGTCCCTGAAGTGCTGCCTGGAACAGGTGAGGTGGGTGACGCAGATGCTGATTCAGAGGGGGCAAGGAAGATGCACTCCTAACCAAGGAGAGAGGAATGGAGCTTTGGTCTTCTGTCTCCTCTACGTCAAGCTCCTGAAGGCTGCCTACAGAAATTTGGAGACCAGGGACCTCTTTCTCCTCTACCTTCAGAAACTGCTCCATCTCTTCCTCCACCATAATGACTATCCTGGGCGGTGCAGGACCTGTAGGAAGAAGATTAGACTTACTGTACGTGAAGTCATGTTGCTGTCAGGTGTGACAGGTGAAGGTGTGAGGTTGCCACATTGGTGTAACATGTTTCAGGGTTGGGCTAGTCAGTCAGCTGACTGCATGAGCTGGCTTGCCCTTCCTGGAGCCCAGGTACTGGTCCTGCCCGGCCTCTATCTCCTCCACAAAATTTTAGGTCCCCCTCCTGCCAGACCTGCTCTCCTGGTTTCTCATTTTATTCTGTGAAAATCTAAATGTTGTTCAGACACTAGAAACACTGAATAAAGGGATTTGTTAAAAAAAAAGACACAGTCTATCACTTCTATACAGTCTGTATCTTCAACTCCCAAGCCTCACTCTAAAGAATTTCTGTGCTTTTATAGTGCTCTGCCTGAGTTTCCTAGAGCCCCTATTGGTTTCACTGAAATCATGCTCTCTTTTATGCTTATATATATTTTCATAGTTTATATTCAGCTATGAGTTTCTCAGGAAATTTCGGTGTAAATTCCTGTCAGCGAGATCGGCATAAAAACAAACATAAATTTCAGGGTAATTTCAGCTTGAGGCAAAACAAGAAATTCAAGACCTATGATTTTACTAGAAACATCAAGCAGAGAAAGTCTTCACAAGCACATTTCTGATGATACACACGATCAGAGGAATTCTTACCCGCAGGATCCTTTAATCTCAAGGGTAGTTTATAACTTGTTCACACTCCCTAGTGTCGATTTTCACTGCCTTCGTCTGATGTTAACGGGGCGGTAAATACCTCAAAATGTGGTTGGTCGCCTTACCTTTACGTTAACACTGGCGATGCAGCCATTTTGAAAGGGATTACCGCAGGGTGTCCAATGCCTCCGCCTGTTTTAGACTATAACTCATTTAAATATGGAAATCAGAGTCCTATGATGTAAATAGGACCCCGATTGCCATTTTAGGTTGGAACCTGCACCGTGCGCACTCCCACCAGTTTCACGGGTGATGGAACCGAAGAGACCCGCTAAAGGTGAGCGTTGAATTATTTTTGTGTGATCTGGAGAAGCAGGAATAATTTGGGCCGCTGCTGAACCGGGGCTCCCACCCTCCTTCATTGCAAACCCCCTCTCTCCGCAACTTGCTTTGCTGGCGGTTGCACCGGTCTGACCTTGAGGCCTCAATCTGGCGAGCTACCAGCCCACCTGCCAGATTTAAGTTAGGCCGGAGCTTCAAAATCGCGGGGTCCTCTTCGCTGCTGGAGTGGGCGGCCAAACAGCGGACTCTGCCGATCGGTCATCCAAAAGTCAAAATAGAGCCACCGCCCCCCCCACCCCCACCCCTCTCCCCCAACTTTGTCAGAAAATGAATTTACAAAACCTAGTCATTTTTCCACATTCTCATCAAAGGATGTCTAATACCAGAAACTGCAGGGGAAAGAGTTGCTACTTTTATGTGTAGTTTCAAATACCTGATTGATTGCAGTCTAGTGATTGGTGGGACCCACTAATAGTGTCTGCTAGTTATCCCCTTCAGGGAGGACATTACTAAAAATTCAGGAACAACTGGTCTATTCAAGCTATGTTTCCACAAAAGGTATGACACAAATTAATTGTATTTTCTGCTTATTCTAGTTCAAGCGAAAATGAGCTGGATTCAGGGCTCAAGCTGACTATAGCCACAGGAACTCTCCTCACCATTTTCTTCTCAATTATAATAATAATGACTATTGTGGGAAATCTCCTGGTCATAGTGGCACTCTGCATGGATAAGCAACTAAGGTGAGATGTCTCCCTGTCCTCTTTAAGTTACGTCCAGTTTAAGTGGTGGTTGCACTTTCTTTTTCATTACTATTGATTGTGTAATTGTATTTAGCTTTTTTCTGGGATGACAGTGGTGGTAGGAGGAGCTCTGTTGTGAAACTCTAACACTGCAGTCACCACACAGAAGGAAAACATGTATATGTGATATAAATCTGGCCCGGAATTTGCGATGAGAATAACGGGAAGGCTCTCAGTGCTCACCGTTATAATGGAGGAAATCTGACAGCAATTTCTGGAATACGTACATGCACAGTTAAACAGGGAAATCCAGAATAACAACAGAAAACGCTGGAAAAACTCAGCAGGCCAGGCAGCATCCGTGGAGAGAGAAACAGAGTTAACGTTTCAGGTCGAACCCTTCGTCAGAACTGGAAAAAAGCAGGAAATGAAATAGATTTAAAGCAAGTATAATGCTGGGAAAAGGGGAAGGGGATGAAAGAACAAAAGGGAAGGTCAGTGGTAGGATAGAAAGCAGGAGAGATTAAGAGACATTGAGAGACATTAAGAGATAATCAAGGCAACCCAGAAGTTGCTGTCAGAGATGCCCTGCTCTGCCACAGGGTGCGCTGTTGCAGTCCTCGTCGATAGACTCACATTGAAATGACTGCAACGGCGTGAACTTGCTGTACTTGCCCACTAGTTCTGTACTAAAAACGGCTTAAAATGTTAGGACTGGTGCATTCAGGAGTAAGTGAGTTTTTAATGGTGTAATAAGTGATAATTACTGCTGAACAACCTCTCTGGCACTTAAAAATTGATTTTACAAGTTTGGAGTCTCATTGCCTCAGAAGAAAATTAGTGTTGGATATTTTTTTTTAATTAAAATTAAAATACATTTTTTTTTACTTTTTCTGTCTGTCTCTTTTATCTCTCTCCCTTAATCCCATCTGTATTTCCCAATCTTTATTTTGCTTTCTGTACATGATTTAAATCTAATTTATATTTCCTGCTTTATACTTCCTGGTTTGGGCCAGAATATCTACCTGGAGATGAGCGGGGAGCATGGGGGGGGCGGTGTCCGGTAGCGTGCGGGAAACCCGGAAGTTGCTGCAGCGCATCTGTCAGTGACCTTTTAACCCAGCCACTGCATTTGCATCTGACTTCCAGGTTTCCCGACCAATTAACATGAGTGGGCGTGATGACGACATACGCGGATCTATTTCAGCTGAGGTACTTAAAGGAACACTGCAAAGATGACAGTTGAAGGATTTTGGAGTTAGGATAAAGATAGGTAGTTGTATACAATGGAGACTCAACATTCCAAAGCTGCCTCTCGTTTAGTGATGCCTCCCTGGACCTCATGCTGCGAGGTTTCATTCCCTGCTGACGGGAGGAAGAAGCCAGCCTCACTTTCGAAGAAGGCACAGCTGGAGATAGCAGAGGTCAGCAGCAGGAGTGTGGTGTCACACTCTTAGATACAATGCAGGAAGAGATCCAATGACCTCATGAGGTCAGGAAAGGTGAGTACAGTGGCACACTCACCTACATCCTGATGTATGTGTCACCCCAACCCTCTCACTCTGCCTTCTCAAGCCTACTCCTGCACATCACTCCTCACACCAACGTACCTTGCACATGCACCCATCCCTCTCTGTCTATGCACTTCCTCACATCCCCATCTGACCATCCACCACGGACACGCATCCTCATCTTAATGCAATGTCACGCCTCTCCCTCATAGTCACCCTCTACACATGTTGCCCATCCATCTGTTGAACTCATTCCATGACTCTCACTCAAAGGGCGTTTGTTTCCCTCCTTGCAGGAGAAGAGAGCACAGAACACCAGGGAGAGGCAGAGAACTGGAGATAGCCCTCCAGTCATAGCAACGCTCACAGCTGCAAAGGAGGAGGCATTTGAAATAAGCGGAGTGTCGGTGTGCCTGGCAGTGGGAGATCGGGAGCCCCGGGCTACCTGGTGACAGAATTAAATATCAGACAGCCACATGGCATACAACAGTCACTCATGTTGACTTGATGTCAGCAGCCAGTGGCATATGATCATGTGCATAATGTTAACTTAAAACATTCTTACCATGACCGTTCTAATTCATGTCTTTAATCTCCCACAGGCCCATCAAGTGTCCCACAACTAGTCCAGCCAGAGGAGGAAGAAGACTCCTCAGAGGAGGCCGCAGACTCTGAGGGTGCACCGTCACAGGACGCATGCACACCAAGCACCAGCGCAGATACACACACATCGGTGGGACCATCAAGACAGATAGTTGTGTTGTCACCTGTTGTCTCACAGATCACATGTGAGCAAGAGCAGATGGTGGAGACAGGGACAGCAGTGGAGAGTCCATGTCAGAGGGCACTGGATGCTCCAAGCTCTGCTCAGCTGGACACAGATGTCAAACCTCAGGGGCTGTCAATGCAGAGGATGATTCTGGAGGAGGAACAAAAAATGCGTGAGGCTCTGGCAGGATTTCCAGGTGCGATGTGCACACATGCTGAGAGAATGGAGGATTCCATCTCCAGCATGACTAGCATGATGTGGCAGCCCATGGCTATGATGTGTCTGTCTATGGAGAGAGTGGCCACCTGCATGGAGCATCAAACACAACATTCAAACAAGTGAACTCTTGCCCTCACCAATGGCTTGCACACCCTGAATGCCACCATAACTAGGATGGATCAAAACCTAGCCATGGCCGTTCAGCGCCCCACTGATATGCAGCAAAGTGCTCTCCAGCTCATTGCCAGCAGGTGGGCCATGAGAGGGTTGATGGTGCAAGGGGTCATAGAAGTGGGGACTCTGCTCAAAGAGGTTCCACTTCTCACCCGTTGCCCCCCCCCGCCCCCCAGTCAATGCCCCACATGCTGCCTTGTGTCCCGATCACTGAGTCTGCCCCTGCACAGGTGCAGGTGGAGCAGTCTTTGGTGGGGCCCTCATGGGCTCCAAAACCCAGAGGATGTCATCCGAGAGCATCTGAGCAGTCAGAGCAGGGATGTGAGCAGCCTGCCTCTACCTCTGCTGAAGGCACAGGGCTTGCACATCGTAGGAGTTATACAAAAAGGAAGTTGAAAGTTTCTTAGTTCCAAAGGGTATGCACATGGGTGTGTTAGACATGTCAGAATAATAAGTTAATGTATAACTTTTGAGCCACATATAAAATTATTTCTTTGCACCACTTTCCAGTCTTACCCATTTTTGCCTGCAGCCTGGCAACTGGCCTTCTCAGTTCTGATGAATGGTAAGACAAGACTTAAATCTGTGCTAATAACAACAGAAAACGCTGGAAAAACTCAGCAGGCCAGGCAGCATCCGTGGAGAGAGAAAGAGAGTTAACGTTTCAGGTCGATGACCTTTCGTCAGAACTGTGAAGAGCCGGAAATCAAATAGATTTAAGGCCAGAGTAAAGCTGGGAAAAGGGGGAGGGGATAAAAGAACAAAGGGTGAGATGAAGAGACATTAAGAGACATTAAGAGATATGCAAGGCTAGAGGTGGTGTTAATGTGACAGATTAAGGCTGAAAGAAGTGTGAAATCCACTGGCAGAATGAAGGACAGCTGCCAGCTTCTAGGAGGAAAAAAAAGGTGGGGGGGGGACAAATAAAAGGGTGGAAAAATAAAATATAAATGTGATTGGAGCTGAGGTTATGATCTAAAATTGTTGAACTCGATATTGAGTCCAGAGGGCTGTAGCGTGCCTAAACGAAAGATGAGGTGCTGTTCCTCGAGCTTACGTTGCGCTTCCGTGGAACAGTGTAATAGGCCGAGGACGGTGAGGTCAGAGTGGGAGTGAAGCGGTGAATTAAAGTGACAGGCCACCGGGAGCTCGGGGTCCCCCTTACGGACTGAACGGAGGTGTTCCGCAAAGCGGTCACCCAATCTGCGTTTGGTCTCCCCAATGTAGAGGAGACCACATCGTGAGCAGCGAATAAAGTATACTAAATTGCAGGAAGTACAAGTAAATCGCTGTTTCACCTGGAAGGGGTGTTTGGGGCCCTGGACAGTGGGAAGAGGGGAGGTGTAAGGGCATGTGTTGCATCTCCTGCGCGTGCACGGGAAGGTGCCGGGCGAAGGGGAAGGGGTGCTGGGGGTGGTAGAGGAGTGGACTAGGGTGTCGCGGAGGGAGCGGTCCCTGCGGAATGCTGAAAGGGGAGGTGAGGGGAAGATGTGTTTGGTGGTGGGATCACGCTGGAGGTGGCGGAAATGGCAGAGGATGATCCGTTGAATGTGGAGGCTGGTGGGGTGAAAGGTGAGGACAAGGGGAACCCTATCGTGGTTCCGGGAGGGAGGGGCAGGGGTGAGGGCAGAAGTGCGGGAGATAGAACGGACACGGTCGAGGGCCATGTCGACCACGGTAGAGGGGAATCCTCGGTTGAGGAAAAAGGAAGACATGTCGGAAGCACTGGTATGGAAGGTGGCATCATCAGAGCAGATGCGGCGGAGATGGAGAAACTGGGAGAATGGAATAGAGTCCTTACAGGAGGCGGGGTGGGAGGAAGTGTAGTCCAGGTAGCTGTGGGAGTCAGTGGGCTTGTAGTGAATGTTAGTCAATAACCTATCCCCAGAGATGGAGATGGAGAAGTCGAGGAAGGGAAGGGAAGAGTCGGAGATGGACCATGTGAAGGTGAGGGAAGGGTGGAAATTGGAAGCATAGTGAATGAAATGTTCTAGTTCAGGGCGAGAGCAGGAGACGGCACCGATACAGTCATCAATGTACCGGAAAAAGAGGTGAGGGAGGGGACCCGAGTAGTACTGGAACAAAGAGTGTTCCACATATCCCACGAAAAGGCAGGCATAGCTAGGACCCATGCGGGTACCCATAGCAACACCTTTAATTTGGAGGAAATGGGTAGAGTCAAAGGAGAAGTTGTTCAATGTGAGAACAAGTTCAGCCAGGCGGAGGAGGGTGGTGGTGCATGGGGACTGGTTGGGCCTCTGTTCAAGGAAGAAGCGGAGCGCCCTCAGGCCATCCTGGTGGGGAATGGAGGTGTAGAGGGATTGTACGTCCATAGTGAAGAGGAGACGGTTGGGGCCGGGAAACTGGAAACTGTTAAAATGGCGGAGGGCATCGGAAGAGTTGCGGATGTAGGTGGGAAGAGACTGGACAAGGGGAGAAAAAATAGAGTCGAGATAGGAAGAGATAAGTTCCGTGGGGCAAGAACAGGCTGAAACAATGGGTCTACCGGGGCAGTCCTGTTTGTGGATCTTGGGAAGGAGGTAGAAGCGGGCTGTGCGCGGTTGGGGAACTATGAGGTTGGCGGCCGTGGGGGGAAGATCTCCAGTTTACTTAAATCTGTGCAATGGGTGTCTGTGAAAGGGATGCTTTGTTGATTGCAGGATTGCTTTGTGCTAGGGAAGGGCAAGTGTGTTCAGCACGTTGCTGCCAGATGGATCCAGTGGTGCAACCTAACTAAATCTTGCCATAATGAGTCCATCCTGGGCATCCCAGGCAGCAATGTGCGTTGCTGCTGGTGCTGTTGATGCTGGTGCTCATCTTGGTCCTCATCTGAGGTCCAAGGTGAAACAGCATAAGCGGCACCCATGCTGATCTGATATAAGTCAGATTTAAAGTGGAGATCAGACGCACAAACCTCCAAAGTAGTGAGAGTCACCTCCAATGTAGTGAGAGTCACCTCCAAAGTACTAGAAACCACCTCCAAAGTTGTAGAAATCACCTATAAAGTATTGAAAGCAAACTCTCAGAACAAGTGCTGTGAGCAAAAGCCTTTCACTTAGGCAAGGAAGCAGGTGTGAGGTCTCTTTTTCCCTGTCATTTCTTCAGCCCCCTCAATTGCCGCTGTGCTCTCGCCTTGCTTTCACTGGCGAGGTTCAGGAAGCTTGGGAAACTCGTGGACTCACAGTGAAAGTTGAAAACTCCTGTTAAAAAACCTGTTAACTACCTCTTAATTGCTTTCAATTGTTAACCCGCCTCTCCCGAGGAGGTTTCTTGCACGCTGCCGAACGCACTCCAGTGAAATGTGGAAGTCAGCGTGTTGGAGTCGGCTTCCCAACGTGCAGTCAATTTAAGCACCTTTTACTACCCACCCGCTCCCAAACCCACTCACTCTTTGATGTTATAATTCCCCCCTTGGACTCTGCGGGCTGGATTTTGATTCAGGGGCGGGTTGGGGTCGTGTAATCCGCATTTCGTGTTAGCCACCCGAATCTAAATCGATGTGGGAGATTGATGCAATTTTAACATAATTGGCCAATTGAGTTCCAACGTGTGGGAACCCATGGCCAGTGAGTTTTTACAGTCTGAAAGTCGCTTCCGATGACGTTATCATTGCTGCAGCATTTAAGGTCTGCAACAAGCCTTGCTTCCTCTGCAGACTGCCAAGCTTCTGCCTTTGCATGTTAGAGGCACCTGCAGGAAGAATGGCCTGCCAGAGACCTAGGTCTGCACCTCAATTTGATGACGTCGCTCTGCAAGCTTTAATTGAGGGAGCCAGAGCTAATAAGGAGGTGCTCTTCCCTTCTTCAGGGAGGAAGAAGCCTTCCCATCAAACCAAGGCTGTGTGGATCCAGGTGGCAGAGGCGGTCAGCTCGTTGTCCATAACCCGCAGAACCTGGCTTCAGTGCAGGAAGAGGTTTCATGACCTGCTGCGCACTGGAAAAGTGAGTATGAATTTCCCATCACCCTCAATCTGATCCCCATTGCCTCTCCTCACCAGCACACAGCTTTAGCAATCTCTTCCTCCACATCCCACTTGACACTGACATCCCTGCACCCTTACCCATTCCCTCTCTCTGTATGGTCACATTCACCTAACTATTCGACTATGCAGCCCTCACACTCCCTATCGCTGTGATGCTATGAAAACAACTTACAACACACAGGGAGGGCCCATGGTCTTGCCACGTCACTCCAAATTTGTCTCCTTCTAACCATCAATGATATAGATTCTCTACACCGTCTCTTTCATTCTCACTCAAACTCCACTTGTCTCCCTCATTGCAGGAAAAGAGAGCTCACAATAAGAAGGAAAGAGTGAGGACAGGAGGAGGGCCACCCTCAGTAGCCCAGCTCACCACCTGGGAGGAGGCGGTCCTGGAGATCATGGGAGTGGAGGAGGATGCGCAAGTGGGGGACGGACAGACGGGTGCATCAGAGCAAGCTGGTGACAGAATAGTTTATCATCTCTCTCATTAACATTGCATGAGTCACTGATAATGATTCTGATGCTCCAGCAGACTGACTTATGATCATCTGCAATATGCAATGTGCATGTAACCTTGGACTCACATCTCTGACTCTTTCCTTTACTCCCCCCCCAGGACCATCGCGAGCAGCTGTCCCCACCGTCCAGGTGGAAGAGCATGAGCCTCACCACTCCTCAGAGGAAGCTGCAACCTCTGAGGGCGCCGCATCAGCAGAATTCAGCGAACCAGCACCAGCGCAGACACTCACACCTCGGTGGGAACATCGCAAGAGAGAGTAGTGTTGTCACCTGGTGTATCACAGCTCACAAGTGAGCATCAGCAGATAGTGGAGACAGGGACAGCAGTGGAGAGTCCTAGTCGGAGGGCGCAGGACTCTCCTAGTTCGGCTCAGCTGCATGTCGACCCTCTGCCTCTGGGTCCATCCATAAGATCAGCAGTGCTGGAACTCCAGGAACAGATGCAGGAGTCTCTGGCAGGTTTTGTCTCCAGGGTCGTTGCAAGTGTGGAGCGAATGGAGGAGTCCATCACTAACATGAGCAGAGCCTTTGTGGAGTCATTGGCGCATGAACGCATCACCACGGAAAGGATGGCAACCTCCGTGGAAAGGATGGCTACAGTAGAGGAGAGGATGGCTACGGCTATGGAGGAGATAAGTCGCCAGAGTGTAGAAAACATGGTCATTGTTCAGAATAGACTGGCATCTCTTGAGGAGCGATGGTCATCTATTGAACACAGAAACCAGACCTGCATGGAAGTCCTTCTGAGTAGGACTTCCAGTGCAGATATGGGTCCCCATGGCCCCCCTGATGTGCAGCAAGGTGCTCTCAATCCACTTGCAAGCGCTGAGGTGGGGCTGACCCATGAGAGGGATGTTGGTGGCAGACAACAAGGAAGTGGGGGCTCCTCTCCAAGCGCTCACACGACCAAGCCACTGCAAAGCCCTCGGTCAGAGCCCCACCAGAGTCCTCACCCAACTGAGATCAGCGTCTCAACCCCTGCACAGCCGCAGGAGCAGCAGACTGTTGCCGAGCCCTCACAGGCTCGCAACCCCAGAGGACGCCCGCCAAAGGTGTCGAGGCAGGAGCAGCAAGAAAGTGAGCAAGGGGCCTCCACATCTGCTGAAGCCACAGGGGAAGCACCACGTAGGAGCACGCGTAAAAGAAAAATAATGCACAAGTAGTCACAAGGGTAGTCACTTGGGTGTAATGTTGTGTTTAATCTTGAAATGCCAGCACTTGCTTGGTGTGATTAAAAATTCTGCTGGCAAACTGCTGAAGTTGTGGCATTTGTCATTTCGCAAATGAGACTTCCACATTGAGGGCTTAGGATGACTTGCAATTGTCAGTATGGTGGTCAGAGTGATAGGAATCCGCAGGTTCCTGGCCATTGTTGATGGTCTGATAAGAAGGTGCGAGGCAAAAGTGTTTGATTGTGCAGGCTAAGCAAATCTGGCCAAGTGCATCCCTTGCATCTCGGGCAGCAATGTGGTCGCGCGCTGGCGCCTTCTGGCCTGTGCAGCTTCAGGTGGGTGAGCAGCAGCTTGGCGCTCCTGTTGTTGCTGCTGCTGCTGGTGGTGCTGTTGTTCATGGTTCCGCTGCTGCCACGACTGGTCTTCGTCCGAATCTGATGTCCAGGAGGAGAGGAAAGGAAATAAATGGTTCCCATGCTTCTGGTATATGCCTCAGTTGAGGAAGCGCTCAGTCAAGGTGGCGAGAGGGGTTTCCCAGGAGGTCACACTGGAGATGGGTGTCAGGCTCCAAACTTCCACAGCTGTGGTTATGCCAGACCTCAGACAACAAAGTCCTGCCAACTGCAAATGATGGCTGATCACATCTCCTATTTCATGGTTGAGCTGCAGCTGATAGTCAGCAATCCAAATGTGCTACCGCCAGGTTTCACATTCGTGGTTCAGAACAGGCGTGCTTCACATGGAAAAAGGGTTAAAATCATAAAGGCCTTTCAAAATGGCATTATAGAGGCAATTTAGTGCTTGTTAATGGCCGTAACGGCCTATCCCGCCTCTTGGAGGCGGGACGGAGTCGGGACCAGCAGACACGATTTAATGAAAATTGCATGGAGGCGGGCTTGTGCCTGCCCACCAGTTTTCGCAATTTTAACCCCCCACACGCCTCCAAACCCGCCTCCACGGGTCAATGAAAATTCTGCCCTGCGTGTCTCAGTGAGGATACTTTAATCTGATTGGTTCAAGAGCCTCGCAGTTGCTAGCCCTGTTCACAAATGTCACAGATCCCCTGTAGAGGGCGCCACGCTAGAAATCTCCGCTGACAAACCCGTGAAAAGTCTGTGGGCAGCTTTCAGTGAGGTGAACAGTGAGCGCTGTTCCTTCACTGCTGAGAGAAAAATCCGGGCCATTCAATGATATTGTTTATATAAATTTTTTTTAATTAAAAATCATTTTAAAAAAACGGTTTTTTACTCCTTTGCAGTCCCTCCTTTCTCATAATATTCAAGAACCCACATTAAGAAATCATTGATTGCTCTCATATATATAAATGCTTAGCTCCCGGGAATTTCAAGCTCTCTGTGCTGCTCAATTTTCTTAGGTATTGCTATTTAATTTATTGTTGCTTAATGGAGGCCATGTTCAGTACTCTGCCACCCCATACTATTGCATTATTGTTTATCTAGATGAGGGGCAACAACTACAAGCCCCTTGACAGCAGCTTAAGTCATTCGCCTGGGCCTCTCCTGAGTCACGAACAACTGTTTCCCTACCATACAGTAGGAATTCCCCCCTCCTTGACCATACGCCTGCCACATGCCATCTGGAATGAAAAGAGAAGCCCCACAGTCAACGCAGTACATTCCACATTCTCGCACCAGTTATTCTTCATGACCACACTTACTTTCCCTGCTTTCCCACAGACTGTTCCGCGCCATGGTGCCATCTTCTTACCAGCTCCAACCAAGGCATTCTGTAGGGCACCTAGACTCTTGTTTGGGGTGCTGCATCAATCTCAGCCATGGCACAGCAGCACAAATATACACACGTCTCACTAAAGAAAACCATGGAAGTGAAAATCACAGCTTTTAAAGGAGTTAGGTTGGGGGAGAAGGTGCTGAGTATGGTGTCCCAGGAATCAGTGTTGACTCCTACTGTTTCATTAACAAGACCGCCTACTTCCACCTCTGTAACATCGCCGCTCTCCACCCCTGCCTCAACTTATCTGCTGCTGAAACCCTCATCCATGCCTCCTGGCCGACCTCCCACATTCTATCCTCCATAAACTTCAGTTCATCCAAAACTCTGCTGCCTGTATCCTAACTTGAACCAAGTCCCGTTCACCCATCACCCCTGTGCTTGCTGATCTACATTGGCTCCTGGTCTGGCAATGCCTCGATTTAAAAATTTTCATCCTTGTTTTCAAATCCCTCCAAAGTCTCACCTCTCTCTTTCTCTGTAACCTCCTCCAGCCCTACAACCCTCTGAGATCTCTGCGCTCCTCCATTTCTGGCCTCTTGCGCATCCACGATTTTCATTGTCCCACCATTGGTAGCCGTTCCTAGGTGCCTAGGCCCTAAGCTCTGGAATTCCCTGCCTAAATCTCTCCACCTCTCTCTCCTGCTTTAAGATGCTTCTTAAAACCTACCTCTTTGACCAAGCTTTTGGTCACCTGTACTAATATGTAGCTCGGTGTCAAATTTTGTTTGATAACACTCCTGTGAAGTACCTTTGGATGTTTTACTATGTTAAAAGGTGCTATATAAATGTTGTTATTGTAACTTACATTAATGACTTGGATTCAGATACTCAATGGAATTGGTCAATTTTACAGGTGACACCAAACTAAGGTAATTGATCTGAGGAAGCAGCTTGGGAACTACAAAAGGAGTTGGACAAAATATTTAAGTGGGCAGAATAATGCTGAATTAAATCTAACATGAAGAAGTGTAAAGTAATGCACAAGGGAAGATAAAAATCAGCAACATTAAAACCATGGGATCAATGTTCCCTCTAATTTTTTTTGTACTGAGTGGGCCACGAACTTCCTTTGAGCGCGACCTTTTTGTTTGTGGACAAATTTTACAACAACTTTTACAACCACGACAGCAACAGTAACCACAGATATACAGTAATGCCATATTGCCACCCCACCGTCTCAAATCATGAGACAATCAGACAAGGTTCTATACAAGTTTAACATAACTTCCCTGCTTTTGAATTCTATTCTTCTAGAAATGAACCCCAGTGCTTTATTTGCACTTTTATGGCTTTTTTAACCTGTGTTGCTACTTTTAATAATTTGTGAAGCTATACCCCTAGATCCCTTTGCACCTCTACTCCATTTAGACTTATTATCCAAGGAGTAGGTCGCCTCCTTATTCCTCATACCAAAATGCACCACCTCACACTTATCTATATTGAAATTCATTTGTCTTTTACGTGCCCATTCTGCAAGTTTGTTTACGGTAGAATTAATTAAAAGCTTTTAGTTCATCATGTACAAACTCTATTTAATAAAAAATTACTTGTCAGAAATGACTGGGATATAAAAGAACTGCATAATAATACATTAACACTTCAGAAATGTCACTCAGTTACACGGTTATGCATCGACAAACAATCCAAAAGCCCAAGGTGAGCTGAAAGAGGCATATCTATTCGTGCAATTTGTATTAATTTTAACGTTTTCAACATATTGATCCATCCCTCATGTCACTATAGCAGTGGCTGCACAAGCAGCAGGAGCAGCAGCTTTCCTATGGCGTGGACATGCTGTATGTCCACATAAGTGATTAGAATATTAATCACAAGGCAACCAGACAACCAACAAATATAAAGTGCTGTAGTTCTTTACTTCACAATATTAAAAAGAATTGAACAAAAACGGTTATCCATATTTCCAACTTCAATCACTTCCATTAATAAACATTGTCTTCTTGAACCAGCACACCCCATGTAACATGTTAGAAATGCAACACTTATTCACAAGTGCAGAAAAACACACACACAATTTGTGTCACCAAATTAAAACCAAAAAGTAGGAAAAGCTATGATTTAACAGAAATAAACATTCATCTTTCTTCTTGGACAGGAGAACCAATCAGATTGACTTGGAAATCTTTACTAATATGGTGACGTAAAGATGTTAATTTATGAATTTCGCTTCTAATGATCTTCTCTCAAACATTCTCCACAATATTAATCCCTGCTCTTATCACGAAAAGCTTTGAATTATTTTAGGTACTTCGCAATTAAATATTGGGAAACAAACTTCATTGTACTCTCAATTTTTAATCTCTTATTTCAAACATTTATACCAAATCAAAATTGTACATTATCAGTTTAATCAAAGTATTTTCTGTGTCTTTCTCAATAAACAAATAGTAATTTCTTCTAAAGTAGCTTCCTGCAATTTTTATACATCATTACAGAACTCGTGTTTCTATTAACACTCCACTAAACGTTTAAGAGGAAATCTATATTTACATTGGGCCAAAAATTCGGCACTTGCCGGGTGAGTACGCACTGTGTACTCACCCGTAAGGCATCCTCAAGTGCCGGTTTCCTGCATGCACTGCGCATGCGCGGGAAACCGGAACTTCCGGTCTGGTGAAGGGAGCGGTTCAGAGGTGAACCGCGTGCGCGGGAGAGGCTGCGCGCACGCAGCAAACTTAGGGTTTTTTATTGAAGAACCTGCGCTTTTAAAAAGGAGGCGCAGGACCCGTTTTCAACAAGGTAAGTGGTTAATTAATTATAACTTTAAAAAATTTTCAACAGGTTTATCTTTTTTAGATACTTTAAAGAAAGGTAAGTTTACTTTTAGCACTCTTAAAAAGTATTTTAATTTTTTCAAAAATTTAAATTTTTGTTTAAAGTAGTTAATTTATTTAACTTATAGTTATTTTATAAATGTGATGGATTTTTAAAATTTATTTGAAGTTTAGCTGTTCTTTTGGGGCCGATTTCAATTCATAGATTTGACAGGTCTTCCTGTCAAATCTATGAATGAAAGATGGTCTGCTGCCATTGGCTCTCCATGGCCCACGTGATCCCAGGGGACAGATCGCACTAACTACGCCCCTGGGACACACAAGCACTGCGCGCCGGCTCTTGGAGCAGGACCAGGAGCTGAAGTCCCCGTGGGCCCAGAGGTCAATGGCAGGCGCGGTAGGTAAGTGCGCGCGCGATCCTTACCCCTGCGGCAAGCCGGAGAGGCAAATTTCAGGGCCAATATTGTTCGGACTATAGAACGACAGACAAAATAAAATAGTTTGTGTTTTTCCCCTTTTTTGGTTCTCTTCCTAAGGGGGATAAATTCGTTAGTGACCATTTTGGATCGCTAATATCGCCGGGCGCTAAATTTACGTCCAGCAAAAAATAGCGCCGGCGATCGCTAATTTCAGTTTTAGCGCCCCAAGAGGGAGGTGGAGCGCTAATTCAAGCACTCCACTTCCTTCTTAGATTGCTAACCCCGAATATCGGGGCGGTGCATTCTGCAGCACTGGGCCACGTAGCTCTGCCACATGGAAGGGCTCTTCCCCTCATTAAAGGGGAGGGCCCAAGCCCACAACTCTGTGGGGCCCTACAAGAGGAGTGCCGGGCTGCCAGGTCACGGCATGGACCCCGCGTTCAAAGACGCAACGGGCCGTGACAAGTAAGTCGGCCGATATTTTTTTCCCCGCTCACCACCTTCCCTTTACTTAGCACCCCACGAGCCTCCGGCCGCTCCGTTCCCGCCCCCTGAATCGGTCATTGTCATCGCCTCGTGCAGATTCAGGGGGCGTGGGCCAATTTTGCAGGCGGAGCGAAAACGGGGCGCTGCACATGGTGATGGACGTTATCATCGCCTGCGCAGCAGAGCGGGGCGCTACCGGTTACCGCCGCCGCTAAACTCCCGCTGAATTTAGCGGGAGTCGTAAGTGGTGCCACACCCGGGTGAAAAACCATTTGCGCCCCCCGGAGGCGCAAATGCACCGAATTTCTAGCCCTAAATGAATTAATGATTTTTTTTTAAAGTCAATAAAAAGTAATATGTAACTCCTACAAATCCTCCCCTGCCCTCCCCCTCAACAGCATGGTTGCAGGTTTGTGTAAAGCTACTCACTTCAGTCGATCATTCAAAATCAAATATTGAGAAATTTCAATTTTAAAATGTTTTAAGCAATTCAGAGCCTCTTTATAAGCATTTGGACTTCAAGACCTGGTTGAAACTTGTTTAGATGAGGGGAAAACTGATTTTTGCTTGTTTCTTCCAAAATCATATTCGAAAAAGTGTTTTTATCACTCATTTTTTGTAAAAAGTTCATTAAAAATCTTTAGATTCTTTCAAGTCTCATTGCAGCTTTGACAGAAGAAGTTGCTCCAAGTTTTTCTTTCCCTCTTCAATGCTGTCGTTAAACATACAACAAAAAATAATAAAATAAACTCTAATTCCAAACAGAGCTCAAATAAGAAAGTGAATAAAGTGGTTAAACTCCCCAATCCTAAGAAGGTGGTGAGGTTATTTATCCTCAGCCTTGGCGATGAATTGGGATCAGTTTTGGAGAAGTTGTTTCCTCTTTTTCTGCTGCCGTTCCCTCCGTCACTCACAGACTCTGAGGTACAAACGGGCACAAACTTTTTCCCCTCTCTCATAACATGATTTAAATAACCCTGATAAACTCTTTCAAAAAGGGGACAACACCTGGCAAAATTTAACTGGAACTTACCGCTTGACATTCAACATCACTTTCCCGTATTTTTTTCCGGCTTTAAACAATTTTCCGAATTTTTACAAAAACATTTCACCACGGGCCTAAAAGTTGTTTGCTTTAGCCTCCTTCCAGCGGCCAGTGTACATATGCTGCGCCTCCACCTGTGTTGTTCCAAAGTGCGGCCGCTGCTCAGTTCCGAGTACGGACTACATGCACCTGGACTCTCACCCTTCTCTCTCTTGCCCTCTTTTGCTGTCTGTCTCTCTCTGTCCCTCCCTCCCTCTGTTTCTCTCTCTATTGTAGAATTCGCAATATATCGCGATTTTATAAATAAGGAGAAAAACACATAGTTTCGTTCAAACAGCTTTTATTTCAGCAGAATGCTGTCAGGTTTTCAAAGTGGACACAAGCAGCTTGTAAAATGGCCGCCACGCCTCGTGGCAGAACATTCTAGACTTTTCGACAGGCAGACAAGATGGCGTTCCAATAAACATTTGTGCGAGATCGATCAAGACTAAGCACATTTAAGATAATACACGAGACATCATGGGTTTGCAGTATACACATAAATACTGAAATCGGTCTCCCAGGTGCGAATAAGGGCTATTGTACCAAGTAATCAAGAACCCATCCAAAGACATTAATATGCAAAATCCCAACGACTCTACGATGAGAGAGCCGTTAGCGGGTAGTTACAGAAAACATTTGGAAGCCCCGAAACCCCTCCAGGGAGAACACCGACCGATTAAACAATGGGAAAAGTATTAACAGGTACTCAGACAGTTACGAGTATCCCCGAAACCCATTAAAAACGGAGATCACCCTATACAAGAAATTTGAGCGCCAAACCCTAACAAAAGAAAAGACATTAAGGTTGGGCGGGAAAAGGAAGAGTTTTGCACTATAACTGCAAGCTCCAACCGTCCATCTCTCTCTTATTCGGTTGACTCTTATCCTGCTGGCGTTTATCCTCGTGGCTGCTCTTGACTCGCCGTCTTGTTCCTGCTTGCCTCGTGTCTCTTTTAAAAGACTGTTGAACTTTACGATCCGCCCGAATCTGCCTCGTGGCTTGCCGCGAAGATCTGTGTGGAACTGGGCTGTGAAGCCTTGAAACGGGCGCACCATCCCGAGAAGTCGGTAAACGGTGTTGGAACCGAAGGCCTGAGACGAGATGAGATGAGATGAGAAGAGAAGACGAAAATACATCTCGTCACGGTCAGTAAGCCCCGACCGCGCTCGATAAATCGGTAACTGCTACCCAACTGGCAGGAAGAATATTCTTCGAATTTTATCGCATCAGTGCGAGGGCACAGGAAGACTCTTCTTTGAGTAGAGTCGGAACTCCGAGGACAACACAGATCTTCATGACAGTAGACGGTCCAGCCTGCTAGCCGGAGCAGAAACGAGTAAACAAGTGGGGTACAGAGACCCCTGATCGACACGTGGGTGATCAGGTGCTGCGGTGGAAAAACATCCGATCAGAGTTTTCGGAATTCTCCGAGTTATCACGAGTGGTGAGCATGAGTCTCGATCCTACAAGTCTAGTTTAGAGCAGGTATTGATAGGGGAGGGTTTAAGTTTTAAGGATAACTGTAATGTGTGCCCCCATTTACGATGTGTCGTTCGTTCCTCGTTTCCCTGAAATTAGTTACATAACTGCGTGTAAGATTGTACTGTCATTAATCTGTGCTTATGACATGTATTTCGTAATCTTGAATAATATGCAATAAAGATTTTCCATTTCGTACCATTCAACCGGGTCTACCTGAGTTTTCTCTCCATTACTGCTCTCGCATCTAAGTCCAGTGTCAGAACCGTAAGGGCGAGTGGGTCGAACCACTCACAGGTGTCTAGTGCTCCCAGACTGGCTGGAGACCAGAACAGGCAACAAGGCCTAAACCCGCACTAGCATCCAGGCTGCACAGAGCCACACGAATCTCACAGGTTCAGAGAAACACTTACAGAAAATGGCGACCGCGGCAGGACACTGGCAGCGAGAGGGTAGTGTGTTAGACTTTGGTATGAATGTACGAAATGTCATGCAAGAGAAAATAGCAGATTATGTGTTCGGAAAAGTAAATTTAACTAAGAAATGGATAAGTGACCTGCTAGCGGATAAGTGTCCACTAGAGGCAGCCGAGAGGTGGACAGATAGCAAGGAACACAAAAAGACAGTCGAGAAAGCGGTCTGGTTAATGTGCTATAAAAGACAAGTCCAAATTTCGAACCAGGTCATTACAGCGCAAGCAGCTCGGATCAGGCATTTAGAGGAGGAAATGGACGAGAAGGTCACTGGGGGGCAGTTGCTCATTAGGAATTTAAATGCGTTGCACCAAGAACGCCAGGTAGTCACCAGTCACCATAAAGCAAAAATAGATTACCTCGAGTGCCAAGTCACTGAGGCAAAGTTAAGTGAGGGCAGACTAAAGGAACGATGTGCCCGCCAAGCTGCCCAAATAAAAGCCCAGGAAGAGAGATTAACGGGGGTTAGGGCGGCATATAAGATGTCCCTTGAGGATAAGTATCAGGGGGCCGATCACAGCATCTGCCAAAAGGAGATAGACCACCTTAAAAGGGCCGTGAACAAAGCACACGGCATGGTGTGCCTTATCAGTCCGTCAGCACACCAGCCGCTAGTGGATGAGGAGTTTCAGAAATTCCCACCAAGCAAAGCAGAGGAAGTATTAGCCACTACGCCCTCCGCGCCACCCAGCTATTCGGAAACCTGGGTAAGGGAGAAAGTAGTAGAAGAAACGAAAGAGCCCACTGAGGTAGAAGTGGAAAAGGGACCGTTGTGTCCGGTTACGGGTATAAAAAGGGGCCCAACCGGAGACGGTGGGGAACAAGGGGATCTCCTCAACCAGCTTGTGTTGCCTCACAGCTCACACCAGCTGAGGGTTATGATCAGTCACGTACGGAAGCTGGCCGAGTCAGACGACCCTTCCGTGCATTTTAGGGAGATAGAGCAAACCGCAGCCATTAACGGCTGCGACGATGGGGAAACAGCAAAGATGCTGCTATTTTCATTGGGTAGTTCGATCCTTCAGTGTCTCTCGGACGAGAGCAAGAGGGGAACCAAGACCTATGAGGCATTAAGGAATGAGGTCCTAGAAGTATTGGGGACGGACGACGAAGGTCCGTTTGTTAGAGTGGGACAGACAGTGCAGATGGAGGGAGAACCCCCGAAGGTTTTCGCCGACAGGCTGTGGCCAGTATACCAGCGCAGCTGCCCAGGTGCGCCAGAGCACGACGCTGTGGCAGGCATCGGTTTAACTCATTGGCTCAGGTGTATAGTAGCCAACAGTTTGCCAGCCGTCAGAGAGCAGGCAAAAGCGTGGTTTGATCCCACTGACCCCGCCATTACAGAGGAGTCGGTCCTAAATCGACTCACGGTAGGGTACCGTAATATCAGGGGTATGGGAACACGTCCCATTAAGGGAAAAGTACATGAGGTACGACCCGCAGCCCCGGCTCAAAAGGAGTGGCATCAGGAGGGTAACCGCGCCCCGCAGGCAAGTAATGCTTGTTACGGGTGTGGGAAGACAGGGCACTGGCGCAAGAACTGTAGGAACCCTTGGAAGGATTCCAGGGATAAAAATCCCGCAGCCCGAGCCCAGATGCCTGTCTCTGTTAGGGAAGCTAGTGCACCCATCCCTCCCGACGACATCGAAACAGTGTTGGGAGCCATGCGTAACCTCATGAGTGCGCATGGAAAAGTGGCGGTTGCTACCGGCCCCGCAGGTGCCACAGGCCCGTCTAATAATACCCAATGACTAGAGCCCGCGCAGCCCGTCTACCTGTGTCCGCTCAGCTATGATGCGTGGAAGCGACCCCTGGTGGAAATGGAGGTAGAGAAACAGAAGGGTAGTTATTTGTTGGACACGGGAGCTTCTTGCACCGTGATTCACACAGATAGCCCTTTTGACTCACCGCTATCTACCAAGGTCCCATTCACATTAGCGGGGTTCACGGGAAAAGAACAGGCTGGCGTGTTCTCCCTTCCGCTATCCATTCGTTTAGGAGCACTCCACATTAAGTGGAAGTGCATACTGATGGAATGGCAGGAGGGGGGTGGGAGAGGTATCCTCGGGTCCGATCTCCTATCAGGACACGGGATCCTCGTGGACCTCAGAAATCACTGTCTCTGGGGGGCTAAGAGTGAAGAAGGCGAGGTAGTGGTAATTCCGGGGGAGGAAGAAACAGGGGTCCTGTGTACCATGAAGCCATCCGGAGGCTACGACCTCGGGCTTATGGTCGCGGATGTCCCAACGGACATGCAAACGTACGTGTCAGATAATATGCACGCGTTTGCAACCCACAAGCACGATTGTGGGAGGGTTACCGGGTTTGAGGTCAGCGTAGATAGGGACCCCATGACCCGGCCCCAAAAACAGTATAACTTCCCCAAAGAAGCAGAACCCGACATGGAGACAGCAATGTCCTCCTTGGTGCAGCAGGGCGTGTTGAGGCCGATAGCCACACACGTGAACTCCCCATTATGGCCGGTTAGGAAGCCGGATAATTCGTGGAGAGCCACGGTGGACTACAGAGTCCTTAACAGTAACATTCCCGCCTGCGCGCCCACGGTAGCAGCAGTTGCTGACCTAATAGGGAGTATCCCAGCGTCCGCGACCACGTTCACGGTGCTGGATATCTCGAACGGTTTTTGGTCCATCCCGCTGCGGCGAGAGGACCAGTACAAGTTTGCCTTTACTTTCAAAGGACAACAGTACACATGGAACTGTCTGCCACAGGGTTTCCACAACAGCCCCAGCATTTTCCATCAGTGTATGGCAGGAAGTTTAAAGGAGTTTAGTCAGCCCAATCAGATAGTGCAGTACGTGGATGATTTGCTCCTATTTACGGATTCAAGGGAGGAGCATGGACCACTGCTGGCCGAGTTATTGGAGCTGCTAGCGAGAAAGGGTTTTAAAGTAAACCCTAAGAAAGCACGTATCGGTCAGCAGGAAGTAAAATTCCTTGGACTGACCATTCGCGCTGGGGAAAGAGCCATAGATAAGGCTAGGAGGGAGTCGGTGCAAGAGTTACCGATTCCCAACACCATAAGGGGTGTGAGGTCCTTCTTGGGACTGACCGGTTACTGCAGGGATTTTATCGAAGACTATGCGGCCACAGCGGCGCCGCTGCTCCGACTCCTCCATAAGGGAGTGGAGTGGTCTTGGGACGAGGGCTGCCAAGCAGCCTTCGAGAAGTTAAAAAGGGATCTGCAGACCGCGCCAGCCTTAGGGGCCATAGATGGGGGGAAGGAGTTTTTCCTGGAGGTAGCTGCCAGCGGGGACAGCTTGAGCGCTGTGCTGCTCCAAGAGCGTCACGGCAAGCTGAGGCCGGTTGTCTATTCGTCCAGGGTGTTAACGGATGTGGAGAGGAGTTTCTCCAATTGCGAAAGGCACCTTTTAGCCACGCATTGGGCTGTGAAAAGATCAGCGATCTTCACAGGGCTCTCTCCCATCACTCTCCTCACCCATCACACACCAACTATGATGCTTCTAGATGGGAGGATTAAAGATGGGACCGTAAGCAGTGCGCGTATTGCGCGCTGGACCCTTCTTCTTTCCCAGATGGATCTTAGAGTTAAAGGTCTTTGCGAGCCCAGGCTTGCGGCCAATTTGGTATACCCCGGTACAGCCCACCGGTGTTCGGTGGAAGGGGTGTGGGAAGTCAACATAGGTTTGCGGGCCGGGATACATCCCACTGGGCGCGAGATTTATGTTGATGGTTCCAGCACAGTATCTGCTGGCGAACGACTCACAGGGTGTGGAGTTTATGACCCTGCGGCAAACCTTGCCCTGGCGATCAAGCTCCCTAGCACCATGAGCGCGCAGCAGGCTGAGCTGTCTGCAGTGGTGTACGTCGTTACCCACCCAGAAATTTTCCCAACCCCATACACGATTTGCTCGGACAGTATGTTCACATGCAATTCGTGTACGGAATACCTGGCCATTTGGTCCCGCCGTGGATACACCTCCGCGGACGGGCGACCTTTAACGGTGAAGCCCTTGTTGGAAAAGATCCTAGCAGCAGTAGGGGAGGAAGGGGAGATTTTCATCCATAAGGTGAAGGCTCACTCCTCCACAGAGCCCCGTGGGGAGGGCAACCAGCAGGCGGATGCGCTGGCCAGGGAAGGTGCCCGCAACGGCATTTTCTGGGACCCCTATGGGCCCAGACCCATGGCAGCGATCCAAGGCAGGGACGGGAATCCCGAGAACACCAGGGTAGCATTGCCCCTAGACCTTAAGACCGTCCAGAACCAGGATCCCGCCCTAAAAGCAGTCCTCAAAACCCTTGCTGAGGGGAAGCAGGTAGAGGGTCCGTACAGTACGGCAACCCTCTCAGTTAAGGAAGGCATGCTGTTCCGCGAGGAGCAGTGGGTTGTGCCGCAGCAGCACAGGAGGGAATTCCTCCAGTTGGCTCACGAGGGACCAGGGGCAGGGCACCCCGGGCCCGAGGTTACCTGGCAACGGGTAGAGCAAGCGGGATGGTGGCCGGGGCTCAGGGAACAGGTCCGCGAGTTCTGTGCAAGCTGTCTCGTGTGTGCTGCAAACAACCCAGACCCCCAGAAAAGGAAAGTGCCCATGGGGCACGTCAGGAGGGTAGAGGGACCATGGCAGTCGATACAGATCGACTATATAGGGCCCCTGCCCACCACCCAGGGAGGCTATAAATACTGCCTCGTCTTGGTGGATGTGTTTTCCAAATGGGTGGAAGCCTTCCCCTGTAGAACAGCTACGGCACTGGGTACTGCAAAAATCTTGGTCAGGGAAGTGTTCTCGCGGTGGGGACTTCCCCGTTTTGTGGAGTCAGACCAAGGGAGTCATTTCACCGGCCAGGTGATGCAGAACACCCTCATGCTTTTGGGCATTGAAGGGAAATGGCACGTAGCACACAATCCCCAGTCATCCGGGATTGTTGAACGCATGAACCGGACCCTGAAGGAGAAATTGAGGAAAGAGACTAGGAACTCGCCCCAAAAATGGGCGGAAGTTCTGCCTTTAGTCCTCATGGGGGTCCGGGCCAGTCAGTCGAAAAGTACGGGGTATTCCCCGCACGAGGTGATGTCTGGGAGGATCATGCGAACCCCCACCCATGTGCTAGCGTCGGTGCTCACTGAGGGTCAGCTCCAAGAGATAAGCAGGGACAAGTTCGCCCAGACCCTCTTGGAGCACCTGAAGCAGGTTTATGAGCAGGCGGCTGGGAACATGGGAAGGCAGCATCAGGGCAATCGCCTGTTGCTGGAACCCCGCAAAACGCGGGAGTGGGAAGTAGGAGACCAGGTCATGGTCAGAAACTACGCCAGAGTAGGGAGTCTGGAACCACTGTATATGGGACCCTACAACATTGTAGATAAGGCGAGTCCCATGGTATACGCCGTAAAGGTACCTCGGCGCACTAAGTGGTTCCACGTAAACCAGTGCAAACTGTACAAGCCAGGTGCACAAGGGAAAACCACAGGGGCAAAACCTGCGAGTGGGGACTCGCAGCCCCAGGTAGGACCACAAGGCACACAGGCAGGCAAAGCAGCTTGCATCAGGGAAGGAGACATCCTGGAAAATTGTGAAACATTTTTGTGGGGTTGGGAGTCAGATGAGGGAGAGTTCGAGGAGCTCGACGAAGATGAGGATAGTGAAGGTAGTGAAGAGTGGGAATCGGAGGACGAAAGGGTCGCCCCCGATTCAGGTATAGGGGGGACAGGGGCTGCAGATAGAGATCCACACAGGGTGGACACCGAGGCTGCAGGTCCCGAACACAGGGGGGAGGAACCAGGGGAGGCGGAGCCAGCCGCTCTGGGACCACAGGGCGTGACGGTGGAAACCTCAGAGCCCGAGCCGCCCGCCTTGAACGTCCTGCCCTCGGGGGAGGTAGGGACTGCGAGTGAAGGGCCGCCGGCTGGGCCGAGCAGGGCGGTGCCACAAGCTGCAAGTCCCGAGGTCAGGGAGGCGGAGCCAGGGGAGGCGGAGCCAGCGACTGTGGTAGGACCACAGGTCGCCACGGTGGAAGTCTCGGAACCCGGTCCGTCGGTCCTGGGATTCCTGCCCCCGGTAACTCTCCATAGGTCAAGTCGGATACCCCAGCCCAGGAAGGTATGGTCAAGTCCCCAGACTGTCCCAAGGCATAGACTCAAGGTTACGGCAGCCCAGGAAGAGCCCAGTCCCAGCGCAGCAGCAACAGGCTGCGGCAGATCAAAGGGAGGGGTCAATGCCCTCCCACCGTCGGGAAGAGCTCGCGGCAGCCTTTTCAGAATTTAAAGGGGCCGCCCTGGGAACGGGCGGCGCTGTACAGTAATAAGTTTAGGATAAGTTTCTAGGTTTATAGTTTAAGGTTAAGTATAAGTTTATAGTTTTAGATAAGGTTATAAGTTTATAGTTTTAAATCGGTTTAAGTCGATGGTTAATTTTGTTTAAGGAAAGTAAAATGATGGGAGTTTTAGAGATAGGTTTAGTTAAAGTTTATCCAGCGAACATTGAAGTTTACGTGAGGCGAGGTCAGGGGACCCGCTCACCCTTCACAAAAGCCAGAGACTCTTGCGAGGCTGGCTACCTCATTCTATCTGATCACAGGAACCAAGGAAGGATGGAACGAATTCTAGTATTGCTCGCGGCAATCGGATGTGGATTGGCCTATCGAGGCCGCACCAAGGATGTCGTGGTGTTTGGATGCTCCGGGGACACGGCCCCCATCGCGGTGGATGGGACCGGAAGACGGGAGGCTGAGGAGACCACCACCTATTTCCACAAGGGAAGGTGGCCAGGATGGCTGGGAACGAACTCAACGGAGTATTCCAGCACATCGGGGTTTGCCTACCAAGAGACTTCTTTACTGTGCCCCAAAGTAAGGATCATCGCACTCAGGATCAGCGTCACCGTCGGCAAACGGATTTGTTTGACTTGTAGTGGGAATGTCCCATTGAGCCGATGGTGGTGGCTGCGAAAGCTGAGTAAAAACATGAGGAACTCTTCGGTCGAGTGGGAACGACTGGGTAATAATACCCATCGGACAATTACGGGGACAAACGGACAAGTGAGAGTCTGTTGGGACAAATGGTGGGAACCGGATGAGGGAATCTATGTATGTATGTGGGGGTCAAAGTACGTTTGCCCCAAAGGCATCTCCATATTTTTCATTAATCAATGGCAGGATAACGGACAGGGGATGAGGTGGGATGCGAGCACCAGGGGGTGCGGGGCCCCATTCTCCCCGATCCCAGTAAATGCCACTGAACTCATTACGCGCCCACGCAAAGCCCCGCCCACGATTCCGGTGGTTCTAGCTAAGGAAGAAGGGTGCCCTAAAACCAGTAAGGGACCCGGGAATGGTTTGGTACTGGTCCCCACAGACCAGATACTATTTCAGGGGGTACATTACGCGGTGGCCTCGGTGATTTTAAATCTCACCGAGGTGCGGTTACCAGAGTGGTGCCCCAAAAAGACGGAACAGTTGTATCAGGTCCTGTTGACCAAGATGTTCAGACAATTTTACGAATTCGATTTCGCGGAAATTGATAAAACAAGTTTGTACACCGCACCACATGACGTCTTTGATCAGGTGGGGAGGCAAAGAAGGGGTGTTGTGAACGACGCGTTCACTGCTTTCAACACAGGTACATCTGTGGTCAACGCTCTAGACAGCGTGGAGCTGCAGACCCAGATTAATGGCTTAAAAACGCAATTAAAAGACATTCTCACAGATGAAAATAAAGTGGTTGGGTCGGGTTTACACGAGGACCAAGCCATGACTCTCCATTTAAAAGAAATAATAGCTGAACTAGAGAAACACGCGAGAACGGTAAATGCCCTGATTAGGGAAGATCGGAATGCATCCGATCAAGCTGCGCAGAACGAGGTGTGCGTGCTTTACGGGGCGTGGTTACTGGGCGAGGGCCGCAGTAATTTGGAGGATTTAAAACAAGGTTTGGTCCCGTCCTGGATAAGTAACAAACACCTGCGGGCGCTCCACCCTTTTCAGAACGCATTAAGCCCGTGCCAGCTCAGGCTAGCTTCAGAAGCATACCCAGTCCCCGTGGACTGCGGACGATCAAACCATACTATCATGGGTATAGTACTACGTATGCCGGTTTTGGGCGACACAGCAAAGCCCGCCCCGGTGTATCGGGTAGAGAACATTGGTGTCATTCAGGGGGGAGCCCACATTCGCTATGCAGCGGTTCCACCCTACGTCATCCGCTGGGAGCAAACGATGACAGGTACAGATCTCTCTGGTTGTCGTGGCCGGGGAGCACACATAATACTGTGTCCCCAGCACTTGAATGCCTTTTTAACACCACAGTGCGGGTTCAGAACGGCTGGCGCCAAGTCCATGAATTGCACCATGGAGGCAATGGCACAAGATCATGTGCCTCCGCAGGTAGCATACATCGGGGGTGGAACATATTGTGTTACCACTGCAGCGCAACACTACCAGCATGGAAACCGTAGCCGGTGTCCGGTGAGTGACAGCAGTTTCTGTTTCAAACCCAGGGCGGAAGTTCAAGTAGCACAACAGCGAATTGTCCCAATCCCTGAACCATCCACGGTTCATCTCACCGTAAAAGAGAACTTCACCGACCTGCAGCGATTCGTCGCGCATTTCGGATACCTCATTCCCCCTCTCCCTGAACACCTCACCAAGCTTTTAAAAGCCGTCACGGTGTCACAAAAACATTTTTATACACTAGAGCAGAAAACTGTCGAAATAGGGACAGACATTCTGGACATAGTAATTCCACCGTGGTGGAATCTGTTCACCAACATTGAAGTGCCTTCCTGGATTAGGATAGCCTCCCACATTTTAGTTGTATGCCAAGTGTTTATTGTGGTATACTTATTGGTCGTACATTGTAAAAGAGGCAAACGCCTCACCAAGCACGAAAACACGGGAGAGTGGCGAGAACGTTACGTGCGCGTGCACGATGAAAGCACCGTGTAATCGGAAAATGGCGTCACTCCCGCTTGCCACGTGCGCCTCGGAAGTGTTGTACTCGATCGCGATTTTCAGAAACTGTAAATACGTTTGGAACTCGACATGTTTAAGAGTTGGTGTTGATTACTTTGGTGATGGTGTTGTTGTTGAAGATGATTGTTTGGTTTTGTTTTGTTTTTCTTTTCCCTAAATAAAAAATGTGAATATACAGGTGATACGAGAGGCATCGGCCTGGTTACGCCTGGAAGGAAAACAAGTGGTGTAAGTTTAAAGGCAAATAATGCCTGCGGTATTATAAGAATGTAATTTTCTTGGGAAATAAGGACGACGCAAAGACCCTAGATAGTTTAAGTTATGGGGATTAATTTTCTGGATCTGGAGAAATCGAGATAATATTGCTCACCACAATATTTTTGATACGATAAGCGGAGTTATTCACATCAACAGGAGGGACTGTAGAATTCGCAATATATCGCGATTTTATAAATAAGGAGAAAAACACATAGTTTCGTTCAAACAGCTTTTATTTCAGCAGAATGCTGTCAGGTTTTCAAAGTGGACACAAGCAGCTTGTAAAATGGCCGCCACGCCTCGTGGCAGAACATTCTAGACTTTTCGACAGGCAGACAAGATGGCGTTCCAATAAACATTTGTGCGAGATCGATCAAGACTAAGCACATTTAAGATAATACACGAGACATCATGGGTTTGCAGTATACACATAAATACTGAAATCGGTCTCCCAGGTGCGAATAAGGGCTATTGTACCAAGTAATCAAGAACCCATCCAAAGACATTAATATGCAAAATCCCAACGACTCTACGATGAGAGAGCCGTTAGCGGGTAGTTACAGAAAACATTTGGAAGCCCCGAAACCCCTCCAGGGAGAACACCGACCGATTAAACAATGGGAAAAGTATTAACAGGTACTCAGACAGTTACGAGTATCCCCGAAACCCATTAAAAACGGAGATCACCCTATACAAGAAATTTGAGCGCCAAACCCTAACAAAAGAAAAGGCATTAAGGTTGGGCGGGAAAAGGAAGAGTTTTGCACTATAACTGCAAGCTCCAACCGTCCATCTCTCTCTTATTCGGTTGACTCTTATCCTGCTGGCGTTTATCCTCGTGGCTGCTCTTGACTCGCCGTCTTGTTCCTGCTTGCCTCGTGTCTCTTTTAAAAGACTGTTGAACTTTACGATCCGCCCGAATCTGCCTCGTGGCTTGCCGCGAAGATCTGTGTGGAACTGGGCTGTGAAGCCTTGAAACGGGCGCACCATCCCGAGAAGTCGGTAAACGGTGTTGGAACCGAAGGCCCGAGACGAGATGAGACGAGATGAGATGAGATGAGATGAGATGAGAAGAGAAGACGACAATGCATCTCGTCACGGTCAGTAAGCCCCGACCGCGCTCGATAAATCGGTAACTGCTACCCAACTGGCAGGAACAATATTCTTCGAATTTTATCGCATCAGTGCGAGGGCACAGGAAGACTCTTCTTTGAGTAGAGTCGGAACTCCGAGGACAACACAGATCTTCATGACAGCAGACGGTCCAGCCTGCTAGCCGGAGCAGAAACGAGTAAACAAGTGGGGTACAGAGACCCCTGATCGACACGTGGGTGATCAGGTGCTGCGGTGGAAAAACATCCGATCAGAGTTTTCGGAATTCTCCGAGTTATCACGAGTGGTGAGCATGAGTCTCGATCCTACAAGTCTAGTTTAGAGCAGGTATTGATAGGGGAGGGTTTAAGTTTTAAGGATAACTGTAATGTGTGCCCCCATTTACGATGTGTCGTTCGTTCCTCGTTTCCCTGAAATTAGTTACATAACTGCGTGTAAGATTGTACTGTCATTAATCTGTGCTTATGACATGTATTTCGTAATCTTGAATAATATGCAATTAAGATTTTCCATTTCGTACCATTCAACCGGGTCTACCTGAGTTTTCTCTCCATTACTGCTCTCGCATCTAAGTCCAGTGTCAGAACTGTAAGGGCGAGTGGGTCGAACCACTCACAGGTGTCTAGTGCTCCCAGACTGGCTGGAGACCAGAACAGGCAACAAGGCCTAAACCCGCACTAGCATCCAGGCTGCACAGAGCCACACGAATCTCACAGGTTCAGAGAAACCCTTACACTATCTCTCTGTTACTGCCTCTGTCTATCTCCCTCTGCCCCGTCTCTCGCTTTCTCTCCCTGTCTCTGTCTCTCGCTCTATTTCTCTGTCTCTCACTCTCTCGCTCTCTGTCCGTGTCTCTCGCTCTCCCTCTGTCCCGGTCTCTCTCTCTGTCCCTGTCTCTCTCTCTCTCTGTCCCTGTCTCTCTCTCCCTGTCCCTGTCTCTCTCTCTCTCTCTGTCCCTGTCTCTCTCTCTCTTTCCCTGTCTCTCTCTCTCTCTGTCCCGGTCTCTCTCCCTGTCTCTCTCTCTCTCTCTGTCCCTGTCTCTCTCTCTCTCTCCCTGTCTCTCTCTCTCTCTGTCCCTGTCTCTCTCTCTCTGTCCCGGTCTCTCTCCCTGTCTCTCTCTCTGTCCCTGTCTCTCTCTCTCTCTGTCCCTGTCTCTCTCGCTCTGTCCGTGTTTCTCTCTCTCTGTCGCTGTCTCTCTCTCTCTGTCCCTGTCTCTCTCTCTCTGTCCCTGTCTCTCTCTCTCTGTCCCTGTCTCTCTCTCTCTCTCTGTGTCTCTGTCTCTCTCTCTCTGTCCCTGTCTCCCTCTCCCTGTCCTTTTCTCTCTCGCTCTGTCCCTGTCTCTCTCTCTCTGTCCCTGTCTCTCTCTCTGTCCCTGTCTCTCTCTCGCTGTACCTGTCTCTCTCTGTCTGTCCCCGTCTCCATCTCTCTGTCCCTGTCTCTCTCTCTCTGTCCATGTCCCTGTCTCTCTCTGTCCCTGTCTCTCTCTCTCTGTCCCTGTCTCTCACTGTCCCTGTCTCTCTCTCTCTCCGTCCCTGTCTCTCTCTCTCTCTCTCTGTCCCTGTCTCTTTCTCTCTGTCCCTGTCTCTCTCTCTCTCTGTCCCTGTCTCTCTCTCTCCCTGTCCTTGTCTCTCTCGCTCTGTCCCTGTCTCTCTCTCTCTCTCTGTCCCTGTCTCTCTCGCTCTCTCCCTGTCTCTCTCGCTCTGTCCCTGTCTATCTCTCCCTGTCCTTGTCTCTCTCGCTCTGTCCCTGTCTCTCTCTCTCTCTCTCTGTCCCTGTCTCTCTCGCTCTGTCCCTGTCTCTCTCGCTCTGTCCCTGTCTATCTCTCCCTGTCCTTGTCTCTCTCGCTCTGTCCCTGTCTCTCTCTCTCTCTCTGTCCCTGTCTCTCTCGCTCTGTCCCTGTCTCTCTCTCTCTCTGTCCCTGTCTCTCTCGCTCTGTCCCTGTCTCTCTCTCTGTCCCTGTCTCTCTCTCTCTGTCCCTGTCTCTCTCTCTCTGTCCCTGTCTCTCTCTCTCTGTCCTTGTCTCTCTCTCTCTGTCCCTGTCTCTCTCTCTCTCTCTCCCTGTCTCTCTCTGTCCCTGTCTCTCTCTCTCTGTCCCTGTCTCTCTCTCTCTGTTCCTGTCTCTCTCTCTCTCTCTGTCCCTGTCTCTCTCTCTCTGTCCCTGTCTCTCTCTCTCTGTCCCTGTCTCTCTCTTACTGTCCCTGTCTCTCTCTCTCTGTCCCTGTCTCTCTCTCTCTGTCCCTGTCTCTCTCTCTCTCTGTCCCTGTCTCTCTCTCCCTGTCCTTTTCTCTCTCTCTCTCTGTCCCTGTCTCTCTCTCTCTGTCCCTGTCTCTCTCTCTCTGTCCCTGTCTCTCTCTCTCTGTCCCTGTCTCTCTCTCTCTGTGTCTCTGTCTCTCTCTCTCTCTGTCCTTTTCTCTCTCGTTCTGTCCCTGTCTCTCTCTCTCTGTCCCTGTCTCTCTCTCTCTGTCCCTGTCTCTCTCTCTCTGTCCCTGTCTCTCTCTCTCTCTCTGTCCCTGTCTCTCTCTCTCTGTACCTGTCTCTCGCTGTCTGTCCCCGTCTCCACCTCTCTGTCCCTGTCTCTCTCTCTCTGTCCCTGTCTCTCTCTCTGTCCCTGTCTCTCTCTCTCTGTCCCTGTCCCTGTCTCTCACTGTCCCTGTCTCTCTCTCTCTCTCTCTGTCCCTGTCTCTCTCTCTCTCTCTGTCCCTGTCTCTCTCTCTCTCTCCCTGTCTCCCTCTCTCTGTCCCTGTCTCTCTCTCTCTCTCCCTGTCTCTCTCTCTCTGTCCCTGTCTCTCTCTCCCTCTCCCTGTCCCTGTCTCTCACTGTCCCTGTCTCTCTCTCGCTCTCTCTGTCCCTGTCTCTCTCTCTCTCTCTGTCCCTGTCTCTCTCTCTCTCTCTCTCTCTCCCTGTCTCCCTCTCTCTGTCCCTGTCTCTCTCTCTCTCTCCCTGTCTCTCTCTCTCTGTCCCTGTCTCTCTCTCCCTCTCCCTGTCTCTCTCTCCCTGTCCTTGTCTCTCTCGCTCTGTCCCTGTCTCTCTCTCTCTGTCCCTGTCTCTCTCGCTCTGTCCCTGTCTCTCTCGCTCTGTCCCTGTCTCTCTCTCTCTCTCTGTCCCTGTCTCTCTCTCTCTGTCCCTGTCTCTCTCTCTCTCTCTGTCCCTGTCTCTCTCTCTCTCTCTGTCCCTGTCTCTCTCTCTCTGTCCCTGTCTCTCTCTCTCTGTCCCTGTCTCTCTCTCTCGCTCCCTGTCTCTCTCTCTGTGTCCCTGTCTCTCTCTCTCTCTATCCCTGTCTCTCTCTCTGTCCCTGTCTCTCTCTGTCTGTCCCTGTCTCTCTCTCTCTGTCCCTGTCTCTCTCTCTCTGTCCCTGTCTCTCTCTCTCTGTCCCTGTCTCTCTCTCTCTGTCCCTGTCTCTCTCTTACTGTCCCTGTCTCTCTCTCTCTGTCCCTGTCTCTCTCTCCCTGTCCCTGTCTCTCTCTCTCTGTCCCTGTCTCTCTCTCCCTGTCTCTCTCTCTCTCTCTGTCCCTGTCTCTCTCTCTCTGTCCCTGTCTCTCTCTCTCTGTCCCTCTCTCTCTCTCCCCAGTCTGCAAAGGTGCAAATAATCAGAGCGCAGGGGATTCTCCCACTCTACTGACCCAGTAACACCACCACAAACAGCTCAACACACAGCAACAGCTGAAAGGTCAAAGTTTAAAGGAGAAAGCCAATCCCGTCCCGGCATGACCCAGGAACCCATCGACCATCGGAACACTCACCTCTAGAGCTGCAATGCTGAGCATTGAGATACATGTCCCTCCCATTGGGATCAGCTCTGAGGTCACATTCCAGACCCTCCCTAGCTCCAGCTACAGTCCAGTTCTCTGCGCAGCCTTTCAATTGAGGTGTGCGGGTGCTCAGGGATTCGTGCGCAGCCATGCCCCTTAGAGGGAACAGTGCACAAATTGTGTTGGAATAGCTCAGGATGAATTTGAAAGAGATGAAGAGGTTTTAGTAGGTTCAACATCAACAAGTGCAACAACTATGGAACAGTAATCAATAAAGTGACGACAATTTTGAACTATACAGGCTACTCGTGTAAATTACAAGTCATTTTTGGGGGGGGTTTTTATTATAATTTTCCTGTAGTTTGAATTAAGCAATTTTAATAAGAGTTTTTTTGCACAACTTCAATTTGAATTACAGCTAATTCTAATTAAACAACTTTGAATTAAGAGTAGAAGATTCTATAGCCCAAATATTAGAGTCAGGGGAAGTCCAGCTCAAACAGTATAGTGCACTGGTCAGAACACACCTTGCGTAGTGTGTCCAATCCAGGTCACCAAGACACTGGGGAAAGATTCTAAATTGCTTGGAGACAATTCAGAGAGTGTGTTAGAGAAATGAGGTATAACGAGAGACTGGAGAAACTTGGATCTTTCCTCCTTCAAAGGAGACAACTGAGTAGTGATTATAGAGATAGTAAACAGATGGAAAAGGTAGATTCAGAATATGACTTCAAACTAATCCATGAATGCAGGACAAGGGGACAAATATTCAAGGCAAATTTAAGATGGCTTTCAGGAAGTTCATTTTTAGACATAGTGATACACACATCGAAAAGACTTCCTGGTAGGTAGTGGAATTGAAAGCCCTGGAGTCATGGGGGAAGAGAACTGTAAAGTCACTCTTGAAGGGTGTGAGAAGATGGGCTGAAAAGCTTTCCACATATGTATTTATCTTGTGGCTGGCCTACATTTACTGTGCCTCCAAGATTCCCCCATATATTTTGTAGACAGCACATCATTCACAATTAGACTTTCAGGCTGGAATTTTCTGTACCTGGGCGGGTCGGGTGCGGACGGTTGTCGTGGCGGGTCGCGACCCCGCTCTTCATTCCATCCCGCTCCTAAGATCGACTTTCTGTTAATGGGGCCTATTAAGTCCGCCCTGCACATTACCCAGCCCAATTAAATGGTGCAGGACTGATGACATCATCGATGATGCGTTTTCAGCCGGGATATTTAAAGGAGCCGTGGCCACATTGCATTTGAACGTTCACCTAGGATTTTGGAAGGCACTGCACTGGAGGCTTTGATTGTTCCAAACAGTTGGAAACATGACTGTACAGAGGCAGAGGGCTGCACCCAGGTTCTCCAATAACTCCCCCAATATGCTTGTGGAGGGAGTCAGAGCACGCAGGAAGGTCCGCTTCCCTTCTGCTGGGCAGAAGAGACCTCTCCAGCAGACCAAAGGAGCCTGGCCCCAAATAGCAGAGGAGGTCATCAACCCTTCATTATTTTGAACACCTCTATCAAATCTCCTCTCAACCTTCTCTGGTCTAAGGAGAACAACACCAGCTTCTCCAGTCTATCCACGTAACTGAAGTCCCTCATCCCTGGAATCATTCTTGTAAATCTTTTCTGCAACCTCTCTAAGGCCTTCACATCCTTCTTAAAGTGCGGTGCCCAGAATTGGACACAATACTCCAGTTGAGGCTGAACCAGTGTTTTATAAAGGTTCATCATAACTTCCTTGCTTTTGTACTCATTGGGCTGGATTTTTCCAATGGGGAGCTTTTGGAGGCGGTACTCCCACTTGTCGGGTTTCAGTCCCGCCTCCATCAACTTCTGGCCAACCCACACCATTTTCCCTTGATTGACCTTGTTAAACCCGCCCAGCGGGCTTAGCAGGCCAATTAAGGGAAAGCCGGTTACTGAGAACGTCAGCGTATGACGTTTCATCTTGTCAAACATTTTTGACAGATGAATTGTCATCGTTTGACAGCGCTGTGAAGCTGTCAAACACTAACATTATCTGTAGTTTGATGAGTTCTTGAATTCAATACCTCATCAAACCTCTTTCTTTTGTAGAAATTAGATGGTTGCTGCATTGGAGAATGCAACGGCCATCTGTCATCTCTACCGCGGAGGTGCGAGACTCTCCGGATACCCACCGACTGAAGCCTGCAGGAAGAAACAAAGGTAAGTATACTTTTTCTAACACTTTGCACTTACCTCAAATACTCACCTCTCCACACTTGCACCCATCGCTTACCTCCACAGCACACTTTTGGACCCCTCCGACCCCCGCAGACCCACTATTCGCCTCGGTGACCCTGGCGGGTTTCGGAGCCTTCGGGAAGCCCGCACTTGTGTGGGCAAAATGGGGATACTCCTATTTTCTGCCTGTTAACAGGCAGTTAAGTGGATGTAATCCCTTCCCGCCTCCAAGGAGATGGGACCCGGCACGGGACGGCTACCCGCCTCCTGGCAAGATGGCATGGAGGCGGGTTGGGAATTCTGCCATTTTCCCAGCAGTTCTGCCTCCAAACCTGCCTCCCCAGGGCTGGCAAAATCGCCCCCTATGCCTCTATTTATGAAGCCCAGGATCCCATAGGCTTTTTTAACCACTTTCTCAACCTGTCCTGCCACCTTCAATGATTTGTGCACATATATCCCCAGGTCTCTCTGTTCATGCACCCCCTTTAGAATTGTACACTTTAGTTTATTTTGCCTCGCCTCATTTTTTCTACCAAAATGTATCACTTTGCACTTTTCTGCATTAAATTTCATCTGCCATGTGTCCGCCCATTTCACCAGCCTGTCTATGTCTTCATGAAGTCTATCACTATCCTCCTCACTGTTCACTATACTTCCAAGTTTTGTGTCATCTGCAAATTTTGAAATTGTGCCCTGTACTCCCAAGTCCAAGTCATTAATATATATCAAGAAAAACAGTGGTCCTAGTACTGACCCCCGGGCAACACCACTGTATACCTTCCTCCAATCCAAAAAACAATCGTTCACCACTACTTTCTGTTTCCTGTCACTTAGCCAATTTTGTATCCATGCTGCCACTGTCCCTTTTATTCTGTGGGCTTCAACTTTGCTGACAAGCCTATTATGTGGCACTTTATCAAATGTCTTTCGGAGTTCCATATACACCACGTCAACCGCATTGCCCCCATCAACCCTCTCTGTTACCTCATCAAAAAACTCGATCAAGTTAGTTAAACACGATTTGCCTTTAACAAATCCGTGCTGGCTTTCCTTAATGAATCCACATTTGTCCAAGTGACTGTTAACTTTGTCCCTGATTATCATTTCGAAAAGCTTCCCCACTACCGAGGTTAAACTGACTGGCCTGTAGCTACTGGGTTTATCCTTACACCCTTTTTTGAACAAGGGTGTAACATTTGCAATTCTCCAGTCCTCTGGCACCAGCCCCTTATCTAAGGAGGATTGGAAGATTATGCTGAGTACCTCTGCGATTTCCTCCTTAACCTCCCTCAGCATCCTAGGATGCATCCCATCCGGTCTTGGTGACTTACCAACTTTAAGTTAAGACAGCCTGTCTTGTACCACCTCCTTATCAATTCTTATCTCATCCAGTATCTCCACTACCTCCTCTTTCACTATGACTTTGGTGAAGACAGATGCAAAGTACTCGTTTAGTACCTCAGCCATGCCCTCTGTCTCCATGCATAGGTCTACTTTTTGGTCCCGAATCAGCCCCACCCCTCCTCTTACTATCCGTTTATTATTTATATGCCTATAGAAGACTTTTGAATTCCCTTTTATGTTAGCTGCCATTCTATTTTCATACTATCTCTTTGCCCTCTTATTTTCTTTTTCACTTCCCCTCTGAACTTTCTATATTCAGCCTGATTCTCACTTGTATTCTCAACCTGACTTCTGTCATACACGCCCTTTTTCTACTTCATCTTACTCTCTAGCTCTTTCGTCATCTAGGGAGCTCTGACTTTAGTTGCCCTACCTTTCCCCCTCGTGGGAATGTACCTCGACTGTACCCAAACCATCTCCTCTTTAAAGGCAGCCCATTGTTCGATTACAGTTTTGCCTGCCAATCTTTGATTCCAATTTACCCGGGCCAGATCCGTTCTCATTCCACTGAAATTTGCCTTCCTCCAATTAAGTATTTTTACTCTAGATTGCTCCCTGTCCTTTTCCATAGCTAGTTTAAACCTTATAATACTATGATCGCTGTTCCATAAATGTTCCCCTACTGACACTTGCTCCTCTTGACCCACCTCATTCCCCAGAACCAGATCCAGCAATGCCTCCTTCCTCATTGGGCCGGAAACGTAGGGCTGGATTTTGCCAATTGGGAGCTTTTGGAAGCAGGACTCCCACTTGTTGGGTTTTAGTCCCACCTCCATCGACTTGTGGCCAACCCACGCTATTTTCCCTTGATTGAACTTGTTAAGCCCGCCCTGTGGGTTTAGCAGGCCAATTAAGGGAAAGCCGGTGACAGAGAACATCAGCGCCTCTGCCGCGCTGGCAAACGCGCCCGAGGGAAAGGCGCATGAGGGCGGGATGACGGCAGGTTCCCGACCCACTCCAAGTTATTTCAAATTTCCCTCCCGACCTGCCTCCAATCGTGCCCGCACGGGCAGCAGAAAATTCCAGCCTCAGTGTCTGAAAACTGGATCCAAAGAACATTTTTGCAGTCAGTTAAGGCACAGGAGATTGATATGGTCACATCTGAAATATTCATCAGGCATAAACTTGAATTCGGATTGATTTTGAGTTAGGTTACTGGTAGTTCAGCAGCCTGATTGTTAATGAGATAATCAAAACATTTCAAGGGTTAAAATGCACCTCCTGATACTGGTTTGGATTTTCAGTTCCCTTTATTTCAGGTGTGCATCATTCAGATAACGTGGTCCGAGGACTCTGCCAATCTTGCTGTGCAATTATGTATTCGGAGGTGCTGGAGGGGTAACTTAGAGTTGTTCTCTGATCTGTAATGCTTCTTTGTGGGGAGCAGTCCGATCATTGCTCTGCATTACCTTGTGTCTTCAGTGGCATGCCTTTTATTATGAATTCTAAATTGAAATTGGAAGTTTCAATGTATTGTTTAGACCATCATACTGAAATGTAACATTTATAGAGTTATAATTCAAAGGTTTTATTTTTTTTCAGAAAAATAAAGACAAACTACTTTATAGTTTCTTTGGCTTTTACTGACCTACTTGTGGCCATTTTAGTAATGCCCTTTGGTACAATTGAGATCGTGCAAGATCACTGGAATTATGGAGAAACCTTCTGTCTTATTCGAACATCTTTGGATGTCCTGCTAACAACAGCCTCCATCCTTCACTTGTGTTGTATTGCATTAGACCGGTAAGTAAAGTACTTCAACTAGATTGGTAGTAGAATAAACTCTACTAATGTAAAGCAGGAGAATAAACTCTACTAATGTAAAGCAGGATCAATCTCTTAAAAGTCTTACTACCAAATGTAATTACATTTCAAGTGAGATATAGGGGTAGAAATTAGGTCGCGCCCCATTTGGGGCGCAAATATCGTCTGGACGCAAATATTAGCGCCTGGCGCTAATTATCGGCACTGACTGGAAACTTCACTTTTACCGCCCCGGGAGGTGAGTGGAGCACTAAAGCAGGCGCTGCACACCTGTCTTAAGGCGCAAAGGCCAAGGAGTGAGGCGCTAACTCAGAGCGCTGGCGAAGCTCATGTAATGTCAGTCAGCAATGGAACACACACACAATGGCACGGGCCAGTTCTTAAAGGGGATGGTTAATCTTGCTTTCCATCCACATCCTGTTCATTGCAACCTTGAATCTCGGCCTGGAGAGACTTGCACATCAAATGTGCTGGAAAGAACAATGGAGAGTACCAGGCAAAGAGCTCAGAGTGCAGCTCCCACAATCTCTGCTAAATCGATTTAAGGAATGGCAAATCAAAATGAACCTGCAAAGTGCTGCTCAGTACCCAAAACTCCTTCACACAACGTTGAATCTCTCCAGAAGTATCTCCCTCTCTCTCTCAGAATGCGTAGTTCAAAAATGCCACCAACAATAAAAGACAGGAAGAGGCCCCCTTTAAATAGCGCCCCCCCCCAGCCCCACAGCGATTGATAGCGTTCCAGTCTTCTGGTCGTTGGATGCGCCAGGCGGTAAGGCAGGGGGCGCCAATCAATTTCCGCTCCGGGGCGCCACAAGGGCGTTGCACCATGGAATGACGTCACAATCTGCGCGCGCAGGTGGTCGCAGCGGTAAGTTTTAGCGCCGCCGCACAATCTCTAGTTAAGTTCCCAAGCAGCGCAAACATCGCTGCACCCGGGCGTTAGCGGCTTTGCGCCCCATTAGCGCCCTCTTAAGGCGCTAACGGGAGGCGCAACCAACTGAATTTTTACCCCATAGAGTAATACACAAATTGAAATGTGGAGCAGTAACATTCCCTATGTGTGAATCTGCTCTCATTTCCTTGTCATACAGGGCTGGAAAAATACAACAATGAACCTTGAAAGCATTAGTTTTAGAGCATCCCATTGAGTGTGATGGTGTATTTATTTCTCAAGCCATTAAAAAAAATCTGCTACAATACTTAACATTTTCTGGCATTGCAGATTATCTGCTCTGTTGCAGTATTGTAGTGAAAAAGCTGCACGATAATTATTTCTTCATGGTAAAAAAAAATATTTTAAAAACTTAGTACACTCATGATATAACTCGTTTTCATGGCCTTGAAATTGTACTGTGAAATGCTCCTTGACAAATACATACCGTGCTCCTCTGAAATCCCTCTTGTTGCTACTCTAGCAGAGGTGTTAACCCATTTCAAATAAATCCTCCCCTGAAACAGCTGAGGGAGAAATTTCAGCAGAACATCGAGGGGGTAAAATTGGTGGCGCCCGTTTTTGGGGCGCTACAAGGCCCTTTGGGATTCCAAAATGGTGTCTATGGCGTACGTGCACACTTCTGATGCGAAGCGCGCCGGACGCCATATGGGTAAAAGGGTTAGCATGCACGTACTTAACATCCACTGGAAGTAAGCAGAGCAGGCAGATCATGACATCAATCATGTGCAATACTGATCAGACGCCACCGCTGCTGTTTTGGAGGTCGACGGTCCAGCCGACGCCCTCTCTTAATCACGCACAGTTGAACACATGTTCAACGGCATGAAGGACCCCCACCGCACTATTTAAAGCAAAGAGATTATTTGCATTGCGATTTTTGACTCTCTGCGCATGCAGCCTGTTTGGCACTGCGCGTGTGCACGCGATCCGGTCCCACATGCGCAGTACGATATATGAGGAAGCCGGAAGTGGGGCCGAACCACGTTGCCGAGCCTGGAGCTGCTGCCATTGCCGCCTGCCTTGTCTGCTGCTCAAGCCTGAGCCTTCTACTAGGGCTTTTGGGTTATCTTTCAAAAATCAATCCCTATACTAAAGGAGCCTCCAGGTCTTTGGCCTAGGTATCGCTGTGATTATCTACATGGACATTTTTCACAGCCTTCTGAGAGAGAGAGGGGGAGAGAGACTGGGAGTAGGCAGAGAGAGGAGGTCAGGAACCAGGCGGAGGGGGAGGTCAGAAACTTGGGTGGTGGGGGCAGGAATTTGTTTGGGGGGCTGGGAGAATGTCTTTACCCGCGAGGGTCAGCCCTGTCTGTTTCTAGTGAGCTCTTCTGTCTGGAGTAGGCAGTCAGAATGGCTCGAATTACACTTTGCAAAGTAATTGATTACATAGGCAGGGAGGATCTAATTACACATTCCAGAGAAACTGCTGGGTGTGTCTTGTCCTCCAATCAAGACTTGTCATCCAGGGAACCAATCATAGCTTTAGGTGTTGCAAATAAACACGTCCCAGTTAAACGGATCATCAGCTACTTACAGGTTAGTTACTGATTTATTTCTTTGGTTGTTGCTGGAAAAAAGGGACAGTGGCATGTGAAGGGGAAAAGGGACAGTGGTAGGGTTGTGGTGGATGAAGAGGAGAAAGTAAGATGTGCATGCTTACACCATCAGCAGCTTCTCTGTCAGAAGAGATAGTGGGATGAGGGAGAAGTGGGATGAGAGAAGGAGGATAAGGTATGCCGATACCTTCACCTTCATTGGCTTCAGCTAGTGGCCACTGCCTCTGCAGTGGCCCTTCGCATAATGGCCAGCACCGTGTCCTCCATGGGGGTTAGAACATGCAGGCGCACCTCTCCTCCTCCAGTTAGCTCCTGCTGCCTCTGGTTGTGTGCCGCCTTCTCCTGCAAGAGAGAGGGAAGTGTGTCAGTGAGTGTCGTGCAATCTGTATGGGTGATGTGTCTGTCATGGTTGAATAGCTGGCAGTGTGCAGGCTGAGAGATGTGGGTGTGAGGCTTGCAGCAGTGCTAAGTGTGTGAGGATGAGGTGAAGCTATGAATGTGAGGTATGAATCCTGATTGATAGAGATTGTTGGTAAGTGAGTGATGGGGTGTGATGAATTGAGCAGTGGCTGAGCCTAGTGTTGCAGTTGGTAGAATATGGAATTTAAAGATGCATTCACAGACCTGGACCATTCATGTGAGATCATTAAACTTCCTCCTGCACTACATCCATGTTCTTGGAGCTAAACTCCTGGCATTGACCTCCTCTGTCATCTCATGCCATTGCCTTCTGAGCATGTGTCTGGAGGGCCTCTGGAGAACATCCCACCTCCGTTCAACCTCTTTCACCAAGACCATCAGTGCAGAGTCTAAAAACCTTGGTGCATGCTCTCTCCCATGGTCAGCCATTGTTGATTGTTGCATAGCACACTATTCCCAATGATCTCAGCACCTTCAGCAGCCACAATGCACCTTCCCTTTAAGAGGTGCAGACTAGCTTTAAGTAGTGCAGGCTAGCTTTAAATAGTGCTAGGAATCATAGAGTCATAGAAATTTATGGCACAGAAGGAGACCATTTGGCCCATCTTGTCCGCGCCAGCCGAAAGAGCTATCCGGCCTAATCCCATTTTCCAGCTCTTGGTCCGTAGCCCTGTTGGTTACAGCACTTCAACTGCATATCCAAGTACTTTTTAAATGCGATGAGGGTTTCTGACTCCACCACTCTTTCAGGCAGTGCATGCCAGACCCCATCACCCGCTGGGTGAAGAAAGTTCTCCTCTAATCCTTCCAACAATTACTTTAAATCTCTGCCCCCTGTTTCTCCTTACTCTGTCAAAACCCGTCATATGAACACTTAACAGGGGTTAAATTGAACAGCCCCAAAAACAGGCATGGGGATCGTGATGTGCGATTAACCCATGCCCATTCAGTGTAATGCAGGCAGCATGCCAACTTCGTGCTGCCTGCTCAGTATAATGGTTTCTGCTTGCAGCCAGTGCTAACTGCACTGTTCATTGGTCGCACGCATCAGTAGGGGGCCCAATATGGTTACTTCCATAGGGACTGCTAACGTTGTACTGTCATTTAAAAAGGGATAGACCGAGTAATTACAGGTCAGTCAGCCTGACCTCGGTGCTGGGCAAATTATTGGAAAACATTCTGAGGGGCAGTATTAATCGTCATTTAGAAAGACACGGATTAATACGGGACAGTCAGCATGGATCTGTTAAGGGAAGGTCGTGTCTGACTAACTTGATTAAATTTTTGGAGGAGGTAACAAGGAGGGTTGAACGTCTACATCAACTCCACTTTCCCACCCTATCCCCATATCCCTTGATTCCATTAGTGCCCATGAACCTATCAATCTCAGTCTAGAATATACTCAACTCCTTCGCCCGGAGATCGTGATGTCATCACCATGAGCATCACACCGGTAGCGCCCCGGATCCGAAATTGACTTCCGCCCCCTGTAGCAGCGCCAGTCGAAAACACCGACAGCTGCAGGAGGTGTGCATTGGGTGACCGGCCGCTTCGGGGGCCATGATTAAAGGCGAGGTGGCCGAGGTAAGTGGGAAAAAAACTTACCTTTCTTGTTCTAGTTTTTTTCACGGGTTCCTGCCTACGATCGATCTGCTGATCGCGTGGGATCGCGGCTGCCTTGGTGGTCCAGGTAGGTACTTTTAAAATTGCAGAGCTGCAGCGATGGGCCTTCCCTTTGAACGCGGCAGCGCTGCACGGCCTAGTGAGCAGCGCTGCTGAAGTCTCCGCCCCGCTCTCCAATGTTAGTGCTCTAAGAAGGAAGTGGAGCTCTAAATCAAGCGCTTCACTTCCTTCTTAGGGCACTAAAATTCAATTTTACTGTCGCCGGCGCTAAAGTTAGCGCCCGGGCGATGTTAGTGCCCCAAAATTGTCGATACCGAATTTTTCCCCCTAATCTGTTTGTCCATATGTCAATTTACCCATGGCTCAGGTAGTAATCCAGAAATTATTGGGCCAGAAATTCGGCTGTTTTTGGCTGAGTACGCGCTGTGTACTCACCCGTAAGGCCACCTGAAGTGCCGGTTTCCTGCATGCACTGTGCATGCGCGGGAAACCAGAACTTCCGTTCCCCTGAAGGAAGGGGTTCAGAAGTCGAACGTGTGCGCGGGAGAGGCAGCGCGCACGCAGCGAACTTCGTTTTTTTTTTCAGGTTTCTCTGTGAGGGTAAGTATGGAGAAGCTACACATTTAAAAAGGAGGCGCAAGGCCTGTTTTTAACAAGGTAAGTGTTTAATTAATTACAATTTAAACATTTTTTCAACAGGTTTATCTTTTTTACATACTTTAAAGAAAGGTAAGTTTATTTTTAGCACCGTTAAAAAGTTTAATTAATTTTTTCAAAAATGTAACTTTTTGTTTAAAGTAGTTAATTTATGTAATTTATAGTTATTTTAAAAATGTGATGGTTTTTTAAAATTTATTTGAAGTTTTAGTGTGGTTTTGGGGCCGATCTCTATTCATAGATTTGACAGGTCTTCCCTGCTAGGATTGGCTCTCCATGGCCCACGTGATCCCAGGGGACGCTTCGAACTAACTGCGCCCCTGGGATACGCAAGCACTGCGCGCCGGCAACTGCAGGAGGCCCAGGACCCGAATTCCTCGTGGGCCCGAAGCACAACAGCAGGCACGGTAGGTAAGTACGCGCATGATGCTTGCCCCCACAGGAAGCCGGAGAGCCGAATTTCTGGCCCATAGAGGTTCCACTTTTTAATTTGTACCCTATCTCCTCAAACTCACTCAGCAGAACCTCATTCCTAATTCTACCTCTGTTGTTGGTTCCTGAGTAGACCACAACAACTGGATCCCCCCCCCCCCCCCTTCTCCAAGTCTTCTCCAGCCACAAGGTGATGTCCTTCGCCCTGACACCGGACAGGCAACACAGTCTTCGGGACTCCCGGTCACGATGCAGAGAACAGTATCTATCCCCCTGACTATACTGTCCTCTACCACTGCAACATTCTTTTTTGCTCCCCCCACTTGAATGGTCTCCTGTACCATGGTGCTGTGGTCAATTTTCCCATCCTCCCTGCAGTCTTTGCTCTCATCCACACTGGGAGCAATTGCCTCGTAGCTATTGGACAAAGGTGCTGAGGCAACTCGACCAATGCATCTGTGGTCCCCTTACCTGCCTGAGTTGCAGTCACATCCACCTGTCCCTGACCATTAGCCAAATCTAAACCACTACCTAACCTAAGGGGTGTGACTGCAAGGTCAAAGTGTCCAGGTAACTCTCCCCCGCCCTGATGCCCCGCAACATCTGCACCTCAGACTCCAGCTCAACAACTCTGAGCCAAAGTTCCTCGAGTTGCAGACACTTACTGCAAATGTGGTTGTCTGGGATCATGTTGCTCTCTACAAACTCCCACATATGGCACACTTCCTGCACTGTCATCTCTATCTAACCTTGTTTTATATATTTAATTAATTACATTTTTATGTAATTAATTAAATTGGTTTATTTGGGGTATTTTAAACTAATTAATTTAACTTGTTTGAATTATTAATTTAATAAAGTATTAGTTATAAGTTCCTGGTTTTAAATACTTGGGGGGGGGGCGGAATTCGGTACCTTAGCACCTCCCGTTAGTGCCACCAGATGGCGCTAATGGGGCGCTAGAGCATTATCGCCAGGGCGAGGTGAATCCAACGGTGCACACCAAATCGCGCCCCCGCCCGCAGTGCCGGCACTAACAGCTATCGCCGGGAGCCTCAACGCCAGGTGGATCATGACGTTAGTGAGTGTACAACGCTCACTGACCGCCCGATCTGTGAAATTGATTGTCACCACCTACCTTAGCACCTGGAATAATCAGTAATAGGGAGAGCTGGCGTGAAGCACCAGGAAGCCGGCTCCAGGGATGTTATTTAAAGGGATCATCAGTAATGACTCACAGCTGGAGGTTAGTGGAGTTTCAATGCTTTCTTGCAAGTTTCACATAGTGCAACAGTCTCATTCCATAATTTCAATGATATTTAGTATCAGGAGTGTTGTGGCAACTAAAAAGTAGCTACATTTATTCTTAAAAAAATTAGACTGCTGCACTTCCTTTCATTAATGGGGGCTGTACTGGCAGTCAACCTCGCCCTCCACGATCTACAGAGGAGGGAGCGCAGGCAGCGAGAAAGACTGGAACATGTGGCCAGAGGGAGAAGGAGGGCCATCAGGGCTCTCAACAGGAGGCCTTACCCTCCGAGGGTATTCCGAGAGCACGTCTCCTACCTTCAAATAAGCGAGGAGCAGTGTATTAAAAGGCTCCATTTCACCAAGGAGGTGGTCACAGAACTCTACCACCTCCTGCAACCAGACCTCGAGCCTCGATCAGGGTGACTCAGTAGCAGTCAAGGTCACCGTCGCCCTCAATTTCTTCGCCAGTGGATCCTTCCAGTCTGCAACAAGAGACACAGCTAACATTTCGCAGTTCGCCATCCATCGTTGCATCCAGGAGGTCACAGAGGCTCTCTATGGTAGGAGAAGGGACTACATTTCCTTCTCCATCACCAGAGAGAAGCAGGACGAATGTGCATGTGGCTTTGCCAGGATAGCGGGATTCCCCATGGTGCAGAGTGCCATTGACTGCACCCATGTGTCTTTGCACGCACCGCATAACAATTCTGAGATCTTCCGTAACCGCAAAGGCTACCACTCACTTAATGTGCAGTTGGTGTGTGACCACACACATCGAATCCTCAAATGTCAATGCCTGCTATCCTGGCAGCAGCCACGATGCCTTCATCCTGCACCAGCACTCTTCCAGCCACCACGTCAAGCTCGCGGTTGGCTGGTCGGAGACAAGGACTATCTGCACTCCACCTGGCTCATGACTCCCCTCCGCAACCCCAATACTTCTGCCCAGCACTCATATACTGAGACCCATTCTGCCACCAGGAACACCATTAAGCAGACCATCGGGGTGCTCAAGCAATGGTTCCGCTGCCTTGACCGCTGGGAGGAGCCCTCCAGTACTCGGCTGAGCGGGTGTCCCATTTCGTGGTGGTCTGCTGCATGCTCCACAACTTAGCCATCATGAGGGTCCAGCCCTTGCCACCAGGGATTGCAGGACCACCTCAGGAGGAGGAAGAGGGAGAGGAGGACGAGGAGGAAGAGGAAGATGAGGAGGACGATGAGGAGGACGAGGGACAGGAGCGAAGGAGGAGGCAGCCACTCAATCGGCCTTCTGGAATGGCGGTCCGTGACTGCCTCATCAGACTGCGGTTCGAATGAATTAAACCCCAGATCCCCGTTGCTCACCACATCCCCATCACCCCATCCCTGTTGCAGGCCATTTCACAGCGCAAAGCTGAAATGAGACACGCTACAAAAGAATCCAAACTGAATTAATAAATTTATCAAAATTCAGTGATCACATATTTACACCAAAAATATTAACTATTCACCCTTGTGCAATCCCTTAGTGCCTCTCGTTATTGTGCAGTTTGTGGAAGTGCAGTTTACTTTTAAGACACAAATAAAATGGCCTCTCTAAGAAAGAAATTTAAAAAGGGAATTCAAAATGGCTGACAATAGGAGTCACCATAAGTAAATCATTCTAATTAGCTACAAGAATAGAGACAACTTGGAATTCCTTATCTAAGAAAAGCTTAGCAAAATAAGGCATCAATTAGTTTTAACCAGCTCAGGATGAGATAAGGTAAGCCATCAACCCACAGATTAGAGAATGAACATTGAACAAAGGGGTCTCATAAGGAAGGTCTGGTTATCTGATCTTTAAGGAATTTCTGCTCGTTATTATAACGAAAACCTATGCAATAACTCACAAGTTTGTGCTTCATTATTCAGGATGTTTAATGTTATGTCAAATGGCCTGTTCTGTGTACTTTTTGTATAAAGTATGTTCAAATCTTGTAAGATTCGAAGCATTCTGACATAGCAACTTGACTGTGTCAGAACCTTCCCTTGTAACAAGTAAACTTTATTAAAAAGCCTTCTTTGACACGATTTTATGTGTTCTACTCGGTATGTAAACTTCGACAGTTTCTTGGAGGTTCCACCGAGATCGCTTGCTGCCTCTCGGTAAGTCACGGACAAAGGACACTATGAATTTCTAGTGGCAAATCCTAACTGGCCAAAAGTGATGTTTTATCACCTAAAAGGATTTCTCACTAGATGCTGAATTAGTGTAAGTCTGTTTCTTCCGACAGCGGCACGGCGATGATCTGTTTTAGAATTGAGTTGAATCTTGTAACTTTTGCTTCTTTTATTTTAACGTTAAAAGGAGAAGAATTCTGACGGCTCAAGTCTCAAAACTAATCGGGCAAAGAAGGCAAGAAAGAGAGTCGGCAGGGTTGCGTCCCGGACTAAAGGTACCAGGTTGTGGAAAAGCGCTAAAAGGTTAAAACTGCAGTATCAAGGGTGGGTCCCTTGAGCCGGAGAAGAGAGTCTCGCGGCAGAAAGGTTTAGAGAGAAACCTTCACTTAGAATATAAGTTACGTATAAAGCATAAGTTAAATGTTAAGGACTCAGTTTGTAGGGGCGTTCAACGCAGGCTGAGAATTGATTATTTGTTTAGTTTAAAGTATAAGATTAATGTCTGATTACTTGATTTGTTTGCCTGTTTGGGCTTTCGCGTTACTTATCATTGTCTTTATTGTTGTTAATTCTTGTTATTGTTTGTCACTTGTGGAGCTCCGAAGGGTTAATAATAATCGTAAGGGGGTAAAGGGTGAAACTTGCGATTTAGAAGAAGAATGCCTAGTATAATTAAAACTTTACTAAGAATAGAAGAATTACATGTCTAGAGGACTGTCTTGCAAATAGAGACCCACAAAGAAGAGGTAAAAAGTCAATAAATTGGTCAGCCGTTTCAGACTGGAAAAAGGAAGCAGAAAGGCGTAAGGACCGTAGTATACAAGCCAGTAGATCTGACATTAAAAAAATAAGAGAAAAGACCCTGAGTAAATTGGCTAAACAAAATGAAGTTAGACAAATAGGGACCAAAAGAATAAAGTTTCCCTCTTAATGGAGCAAGCAGCTTCCGCAACACCGACGGACCAGAATTGAAATCTGAAACTCAAAGCAAAAAAAAAAAGGAAGGGATTTGGAAAGCCAGGAAAAGCTGCTGAGAAAAGTTTTACCGGCATGGAAGTTATTAATGTCTGTGCCGAGATAAAAAGCTAATATACAAGATTTGTTGAGTGAAAGGAATCTTAAAAGGAATACTGGGATCTCAGTTGTGTGAAAAGTGTGGTAAAAAATTCCTGATTGTGTGAATGTTTAAGTTTGTTAAGTTACAGTATTATTTTGTCCCTGGAAAAAAAAATCTGCCTAAGGTGTCTGTCAGTTTGTTTATGTTTTAGCTCCACCCACTCTTTTGTACAGAGAGCTAAAAGCTGTTTTTAACTCTTTGAAGACCTGTCTTGAATGACAGACAAGTGTGTTGTTTTAAGTTTGTTAATTGTTTTACAAAAGAGGTATAAGCTTCAGCCTTGAAGTCACAGTTGCCAATGTGCCTGGAAAGAAAATGACAATTAATTTGAATGTTTACAAGGCATGGTAATTGTTTCTTTGTTAATGTGACGATGTGTTCTTTCTTTTCCAACTGACACTGGTTAGTTTAAAAAAAAATTGACCTGGATTGAATTGGAATTATTGATGTTAATTAACCTATTAAAAACCAGACTTTCATTGTGCATGGTGAAATTCTGGTTGGTGTAAATTTGTGTAGACTGCATTGAATAAGATATTTAATGGTCTGAAACCAGATTTTGAAATATTTACAGTCTTGGATACAGAACGGGTTCTGGTCCATACCATTGGCAGAGGAATCACAAGGAAATTCGCCTTTACTGTCAGGGATAGACAGGAATTTTATATTAGACTTTGCAGGGAAAGCATTGTGCCAGAAAAAAAAATAAAAATAATAAATAATAATTTGAATTACAATTTTAGTTAAGCTGGTGTGTAAAAACTGAGAAGAATAACAGCAAAACAAAAAAAAAAGTTTGTTTAACAAAAGATTAAGTTTCGGTCTAAGATTTAACCTTGGCGTTGCGGTTGCTATGGTGAAATCTTCCAAAGCACTCTGATTTGATTTGTTTAAATTCAATGTTTTTACAGTATTTTGGAAAGACATCTGAAGAAAGGACAATAAGAAATATGATGTAATTTACTAGTTCTGCAAGCATGTGCTATTTTGTTTTGTTTTATCTGTTCTGTTCGTGTTCAGTTAAAGTGTGAAAACACAACTGCTTTTTTTGGATCGGGAAAGTTTTTTTTTAATTTACGTGAAGTGACGCAATTGCGTGCGCCTGATAATGTTTTGCTCCACCTTCTTAAAAACCTGCAAAGGAGTTAACCCTTTCCACTGACAGCTGATTAAGTTCATCAAGCAATAACTTCGGTGTGACATTTAAAGATATTGGACATTATTAATTTTAAGTTAATATTTCCCCACAGTGACAGAAGGAAAATAATGATTTGATAAATTAACCCCTTGGGCTCTAAGCAGAGTCACAATGGATTCTCTTCTTTCTTTTGTTATATGGAAGTTACCTTGTAAACTAATTGCAGCACTTCTGTCTCTAATGTTAAAACACTGTATAAACCACCTAGCCTGGAAATCATTTGTTTCTGAAATTGGAAATGGAAGATAAATTGATAGAAATGAAATTGAACATAGGTTTTGTCAATCAGTTCAACGGTACTGCTGTTTGGATTTTGGGATAATTTTGTAATAACAATATAGACTCAGGCACTAGATATATTTTGGGTTACTTTTGGGAAAATAAAAGATCCTCTAAAATAATGATAAATAAAAAGTGTTAGTAACTTGGACCTAGTGAGAATATTTGATCTATGTTTTCAATCTTAATTATTGTACTGGACAGTAAAGTTACTCCAGGGCTCATGAATGAGATATGAATGGTAATTAATGGGATGCATAAAATTGAAACAGGAGAAATTACACTGCTGAATGGGAATTTTAAAAACTTGCTAGTGAAAGTCAGGAAAGTGCAGTTAAGAATAGTAAATTGATAACTTTCTCTTGGAGACATTTGTGTCCCTGCCTATAATGAACTTTTAAGAAAACTGAATTTGATAGCCTGGCCACTATCCAAGATATTGGGACCATGCAGAAGAAGATGAACAAAGACAGTCTTTTGATAAGATACCTGAAAGCCCGAGAAAGGCACATGTGGCATGATATTGAGATACCGGTATGAGTGTGCAAATGTGATTTGTTACGTATGAAGCGATTACCATCTGGGAATGTATGGTGAATCTGCACTGAAGAACGGGTCTCAGACATGCTCAGTTACTGGACAACAGCAAGACATGAAATGGTTAATGTGGCTCAGGAGAGTGAAACAACTTTTAAAGCAATGACACATACTCCATCGAGAAACTATCTAATTAATGAAACAATCAGAATAGAGTTAAACACACTGGTACCTGTTAGAAGGATTGAAATTGAAGTTGAAGTGGAGAGTTACCTGGAATCTGAATTGGGACAATTGAGGGCTAAGGAGAAATCATGTTTAGTAAGAATTATCCACAAGATGGATATGAGTAAAAGAGAGATCTGGAGAATCTTTTAAGTCCATGATTTGTTGATTAGATGTTAAACTGTAATGTTGCTTGAAATCAGGAAGATAGAAGAAACAGAGGATACCCCAGGCGGGGCAGAATTGGAACACCGGAATGGACTATTAGAAGGGAGAAATCTTCAAGACTCCCTACTAACTAACGCCCAAGTTGAGAGAGAGCAATAAGAACTAGCTAGATTAGTCAAGAGCCGATTGTGAGAAGTCAATAAGGGTTATTTCCTTCTCAAAGAAGGGAATTGAAGAAATAGCTGTTAGATTCAAAGATGGGTTTTAATTCTTAGAACAGAAACTGACAACATGCAGCCAGGAATAGATAGCAGAAATGCCAGCAAGGTTGAATATCAAGCATCAAAAGACAAATAGAAATGATAAGGGTCATCGTAAAATGCAAAACAACACAGGGTGGGGGGGTAATAGACAAAAAAAAAAATAATAATAATTTTGAAGGACTTATACTGTTGATAATCATAGATATGTTTTCAAGATGGGTTGAAGCTTTTCCATGTAAAAAGAATGATGCTGTAACAGTTGCAAAGTGTTTGCTAAAAGAAATCATACCAAGGTTTGGAATACCTATGCAACTTTCATGCGACAACGGATCACATTTTACTCGAATGATCATAAAGGAACTATGTAAAGCCTTGCAGAATAATCAGCATTTTCACTGCAGTTATCATCCACAATCTGCAGGGCTGGTAGAAAGATATAACGGAATGCTGAAGAATAAACTTTCTAAACTTTGCAATGAAACTGGACTAAAATGGGTTGAACTGTTACCCTTAGCATTGATGATAATGCGAGCAGCAACTAACAGGACAACTGGACTGTCGCCACATGAGATTGTTATGGGACGGCCCCAAAGGCTGCCATTCTCAGCACCCTTTACGGTTAAACAAATGGACATTCATAAAATGGATGAAAATTGCATTGCATTAACTAGATGTATTTCCAGCTTTCACCAACAGGTAAAGGAAGCTCAAACGGAACCGGCCGAAGGAAAGTGCCATAATTTGGAACCAGGAGATGACGTCTACATAAAGGTCTTTAAGAGGAAGAACGGTCTGCAGCCACGCTTTGAAGGGCCATATCAAGTACTCTTGACAACAAATACAGCTGTAAAGGTCAAGGAAAGACCTACTTGGATCCACGCATCCCATTGCAAGAAAGTATCAGATAAGGACAGTTGAATTTGAATTTGAAAAGACTTAAATAATGAAGCTGTTATTTACGTTTTACCTACTAATCGGACTGATATGTATAGCCTGCCAAGGGAGAAGAAAAGAACCCCGAAAGAAACGAGAATTACATATGAACACCTTTTTGTATATGTCATATAAGTATGCCAAAAAAAGTGGGATAAACGCCTGTTGGGTATGTAGCCATATTCCTACCCATGTGAAAGGAGGAATACCTCTGCGACCGATACCCTTGAACCTCACAGATATGGCAGAATGGATAATTAATAAAAATCATACGGAATCATCGGAAATAAATGGGAACAAAAGTGGTCTAGCCTAAGAAACGAGTTTAAGGGGGGAGGATATTCGTTAGAAAATTTTAAGGGATGGTACAAGCCGACGTATGATTATACGAAAGTACCTCCTTTTCTAGCCCTTACCAATACATCGGGAAAGGGCCGACCGATCGGGGATATATGCTGGGAAAGCAATCTAGGACAGACTAAAGGGAACAGAGTTAATATGGGGAAAAGTCGTTGCATACAAAAGTTTATTACGTACGGGGCAGGGAGTTCCATGGAAAGCTGGTGGTTCAATACTACCAGTTTGATGAATTTGACTAATAACAGACCATGGAATGGGACTAAACGATTGAATATTGACAATATACATATATATACATATATGCACATTGTGCATGCTCCCCACTTTTGGTAAAAAAATATTCTTCCACCCAAATGGGATCGGCAGGCTAGGGAAAGAGAGAGGACTCCTTTGAACTGCCGGTGACGTCGACCTTGTATACCACTTGGTCCGCACTCTGGAGGCTCACGTAGAAGCACTTGTGCTTTGGAGAACCCCACAGGTCAGGTATAAACTGTGTGGGTCATGAATCAGCTGTAGTTCCTTTGGAGAACCCCACAGGTTAGGTATAAACTGTGTGGGTCATGAATCAGTCCTCCTCTATAAGCTGCAGTCCCCTAGGAGAACCCCACAGGTTAGGCATAAACTGTGTGGGCCATGACTTAGAACTCCTCTATGAACTGCTGTACCCTATCTCCTTAGAGGGTGTATAGCAACACCCGAACTGCAGGCTAGTATAAGCTGCAGGAAAAGTTAGAGAACAGCAGACTAATGAACCACAAAAGTACGCCACAGTCACCAAAACACAACTAAAACCCCTACAAGAACATACACCCAAACACCAAGAATAGATAGAGAAGAAGGACGATCTTAAATAAGGTCAACCATCAATACAGGTATATCCCGGGGATGGTTACAAACAGAAAAGAAGTCGGTATCCTTGACTAGATTTTAAGTTAGTATAAGAACCGTTAGGAGAAAGCTATGTTGTCCTAGAAAGGACAAAAGGGGAAAATGTGGAAGTGCAGTTTACTTTTAAGACACAAATAAAATGGCCTCTCTAAGAAAGAAATTTAAAAAGGGAATTCAAAATGGCTGACAATAGGAGTCACCATAAGTAAATCATTCTAATTAGCTACAAGAATAGAGACAACTTGGAATTCCTTATCTAAGAAAAGCTTAGCAAAATAATGCATCAATTAGTTTTAACCAGCTCAGGATGAGATAAGGTAAGCCATCAACCCACAGATTAGAGAATGAACATTGAACAAAGGGGTCTCATAAGGAAGGTCTGGTTATCTGATCTTTAAGGAATTTCTGCTCGTTATTATAACGAAAACCTATGCAATAACTCACAAGTTTGTGCTTCATTATTCAGGATGTTTAATGTTATGTCAAATGGCCTGTTCTGTGTACTTTTTGTATAAAGTATGTTCAAATCTTGTAAGATTCGAAGCATTCTGACATAGCAACTTGACTGTGTCAGAACCTTCCCTTGTAACAAGTAAACTTTATTAAAAAGCCTTCTTTGACACGATTTTATGTGTTCTACTCGGTATGTAAACTTCGACAGGTTGCCTACTCTAGTGATCCTACAAAGTGTTGGCTCAGTGGCTGCAGCAGGGCTGGTGGAAGGCTGCTGAGTGTCAGTGTGGGAGACTTCAGATGGCCTTGCAGGATGACCTCGACCAGCTCTGGGCCTGGAAGGCCCGGCTGTAGACTGCACCACCTCAGCATAGGCAGCAGCAGTCTGGGCTGGCTGGATGACAGGCTGCGACAAAGGCAATGGCGGAGTGGCAGTGGTCGGAGCAGGAATGCTGTCATCCTGAGAGAGGACAGCAGGTTCCTGCTCCACTGACCCACTCCCACTCCCCCGGGGCAGCAGCTCAGCATCCGTAGCAATCTGCTGGAGCACAGATTGCTGGCCTGCTGCGACACTGTGAAAGCCCCGGTCAGCGGTGGTAGACCCAGCCATGATGGCAGCAGTCAGAGCTTGCATGGCATCAAGTTGAGACTGCATGAGAGCAGTTTGAGATTGGATGCCACCAACCATAGACTGCATCACAGCACTAAGACAGTGCGTCGCTTCCGACTGTGCTGCAATGGAAGCTACCAGATCGCCCATCACACGCAGCATCAGGTCTGGGTCACCACGGTCTCTCTGGGAGTATACCATCCTTTGCAGACTGGAAATGATGGGCTCCATGGTGTGCGCAGAGCCTTGTGCAATGTTGGAGGCAGACTCCTCCATGCTCCTTATCATTGCCGAGAGGCTCTCGAGCACCCTTGCCATTGCACCTATCATCACCGTGTGCATGCCCATCACCCTTCTTCTAAAGGCCTCCCCATCGAGGTCCTCATCTGAGTCCTGTGCAGCAGAACTCGTGTACGAACTCACCCTCCGGGGAGCTGGCCCCCGAGCTACCCTTTCCCCCCTGGCCTTGCTGCAGCCCACCCGTCCCCAGTGCATCACCCTGTGCAGATCCCGCTACAATATGTAAGGGATCCTCTCCTGACCCTGCGTGTCTCGTAGCCTGTGAGGTTCACGCGGCTCTGTGCAGCCTGTATGTCAGTGCGGGTCTAGGCCTGGTCTCCAGCCAGTCTGGGAACACTAGACACCCCTGTGAGTGGTTCGAATCACTCTCCCTTACGGTTCTAGACACTGGACTTAGATGCGAGAGCAGTAATGGAGATAAAACTCATGTAGACTTGGTTTGAACGGTACGAAATGGAAAATCTTTATTGCATGATACTTAAAATTATGAAATACATGTCATATGCACAGATTAATGACAGTACAATCTTACAAACAGTTATAATCACTCTTAGGGAAACGAGGAACGACCAGCACAACGTAAATAGGGCACACATTACAAATATCCTTAAACTTTAAACCCTCCCCTATCAATAACTATCCTAAAACTAGCTTCTAGCTTCGTAGGATCCCGAGACTCATGCTCACCACTCGTAATAACTCGGAGAAATCCCGAATAGCTGATCGGATGTTTTTCACCGCAGCACCCACGTGTTGGTCAGGAGATCTCCTGGTCCCACTTGTTTACTGCTTCTGCTGCTCGGTCAGTCGGCTGGACCGTCCGCTGTAGTGAAGACCTCTGTTGGTTGGATACAGGGTATGGTGGAGCACCGTTGTCAATATCGCTGATACGATGTGTTTGCACAGTCCAGTTATCGTCGATGCAATATGTCTTGTTAAAGAAGAAAACTTCCTGTCGAGAAGACTTGGCTGATCGACCTACAGGCGCGGTCGGGATTTACTGACCGTGGCGATGGATAAGGTCTTCTTCTCTTCTCCTCTCATCTCATCTCATCTCATCCCGGGCCTTCGGTTCCGCTGCCAGCTACCAACATAGGTCTTTGCAACAGTCTTTTACCCAGGAGCAGCCACGAGGTTACGAATCGACCGGATAAAACACAGGAGCAGCCACGATGATAACAGCAGCAAGCGGCAAGAGTCAAGAGCAAAAGAGCAAGCGCAAGAGAGCGAATGGACGGTTTGGGCCTGCAATTATAGTGCACAGTTCTTCCGTTTCCCGCCCAACTACAATGTCCATTCTTTTGTTTAAGGTTTGGCGCCCAAAATGTCCTGTATGGGTGATCTCTGTCCTTAATGGGTTTCGGGGCTACTCCTGAATGTTTGAGTACCTGCTAATATTTCTCCCATTGTTAAATCGGTCGGTGTTCCCCCTGGAGGGGTTTGGGGCTTCCAAGTGTCCTGTATAACTACCTGCTAACGGCTCTCTCATCGTAGAGCCGTTGGGAGTTTACATATTAATGTCCTTTGGATGGGCCCTTGATGGCTTTCCTTTGTACCTGGGAGACCGATTCCAGTATCGATGTTTATACTGTAAACCCATAATGTCCTGTGTATTGTCTTCACTGTGCTGAATCGTTATCGATCCTGCAAAAAAATGTTTATTGGAACGCCATCTTGTCTGCCTGCTGAAAAGTCTCGAATGTTCTGTCACGCGGTGCGGCGGCCATTTTACAGGCTGCTTGTGTCCAATTTAAACCTGACAGCATTCCGCTGAAATAAAAGCTGTTTTTGAACGAAACTTGTGTTCTCTCCTTATTAAAATGAAATCGCGATAATTGCGAATTCTACAGTCCCTCCTGTTGATGCGAATAACTCCGCTTATCGTATCAAAAATCTCAGTGGTGAGCAATCTTATCTCGATTTCACTCCGAATCCAGTAAATTAATCCCATAAAATTTTAACTTCACTAGGGTCTCTGTGTCGTCCTCATTTCCCAAGAAAAAATCACACTTTATATCACCGTAGGCATCATTTGCCCTTAAACTTACACCACTTGTTTTCCTTCCCGGCGTAACCAGGCCGATACCTCACGCATCACCTGTATATTTGTCTTTTATTCAAGGGAAGGAAAAAACAAAACCCAAAAACCAAACAATCAACACCATCACCAAAATAAACAAATCCCGACTCTTAAACATGTCGAGTTTCCAACGTATTTACACTGAGTACAAACTTCCGCGGCGCACGTGGCGAGCGGGAGTGACGCCATCTTCCCATTACACTGCGCTCTCATCGTGCACGCGCACGTAACGTTCTCGCCACTCTCCCGTGTTCTCATGCTTGGTGAGGCGCTTGTCTCTTTTACAATGTATGAACAAAAGGTATACTACAATAAACACTTGACAGACGACTAAAATGTGGGAGGCTATTCTGACCCATGAGGGCACTTCAATATTCGTGAACAGATTCCACCACGGTGGAACCACTATGTCCAAAATGTCTGTACCTATCTCGACGGTTTTCTGTTCTAATGTATAGAAATGCTTTTGTGACACCGCGACGGCTTTTAGAAGTTTGGTTAAATGCTCGGGGAGAGGGGGAATGAGGTACCCAAAATGTGCGACAAATCGCTGCAAGTCGGTAAAATTCTCTTTTACTGTGAGATGAACAGTGGATGGTTCAGGGATTGGGATAATTCGCTGTTGTGCTACTTGAACTTCAGCCCTGGGTTTAAAACAGAAACTGCTGTCACTCACCGGACACCGGCTACGGTTTCCATGCTGGTAGTGTTGCGCTGCAGTGGTAACACAATATGTTCCACCCCCGATGTATGCTACCTGCGGAGGCACATGATCTTGTGCCATTGCCTCCATGGTGCAATTCATGGACTTGGCGCCAGCCGTTCTGAACCCGCACTGTGGTGTTAAAAAGGCATTCAAGTGCTGGGGGCACAGTATTATGTGTGCTCCCCTGCCACGACAACCAGAGAGATCTGTACCTGTCATCGTTTGCTCCCAGCGGATGACGTAAGGTGGAACCGCTGCATAACGAATGTGGGCTCCCCCCTGAATGACACCAATGTTCTCTACCCGATATACCGGGGCGGGCTTTGCTGTGTTGCCCAAAACCGGCATGCGTAATACTATTCCCATAATAGTATGGTTTGAACGTCCGCAGTCCACGGGGACTGGGTAAGCTTCTGAAGCTAGCCTGAGCTGGCACGGACTTAATGCATTCTGAAAAGGGTGGAGCGCCCGCAGGTGTTTGTTACTTATCCAGGACGGGACCAAACCTTGTTTTAAATCCTCCAAATTACTGCGGCCCTCGCCCAGTAACCACGCCCCGTAAAGCACGCACACCTCGTTCTGCGCAGCTTGATCGGATGCATTCCGATCTTCCCTAATCAGGGCATTTACCGTACGCGCCTGTTTCTCCAGCTCTGCTATAATCTCTTTTAAGTGTAGTGTCATGGCTTGGTCCTCGTGCAGACCCGACCCTACCACTTTATTCTCATCTGTAAGAATATCCTTTAACTGTGTTTTTAAACCATTAATCTGGGTCTGCAGCTCCACACTGTCTAGAGCGTTGACCACAGATGTCCCTGTGTTAAAAGCAGTGAACGCATCGTTCACCAAACCCCTTCTTTGCCTCCCTACTTGGTCCAAAACTTCCTGCGGTGCGGTGTATAAACTTGTCTTATCGATTTCTGCAAAATCAAACTCGTAAAATTGCCTGAACATCTTGGTCAACAGGATCTGGTACAACTGTTCCGTCTTTTTGGGGCACCACTCTGGTAACCGTACCTCAGTGAGATTTAAAATCACCGAGGCCACCGCGTAATGTACCCCCTGAAATAGTATCTGGTCTGTGGGGACCAGTACCAAACCGTTCCCGGGTCCCTTACTAGTTTTAGGGCACCCTTCTTCCTCAGTTAGAACTACCGGAATCGTGGGCGGGGCTTTGCGTGGGCGCGTAATGAGCTCAGTGGCATTTACTGGGATCGGAGAGTATGGGGCTCCGCACCCCCTGGTGCTCGCATCCCACCTCATCCCCTGTCCGTTATCCTGCCACTGGTTAATAAAGAATATGGAGATGCCTTTGGGGCAAACGTACTTTGACCCCCACATACAAACATAAATCCCCTCATCTGGTTCCCACCATTTGTCCCAACAGACTTTCACTTGTCCATCTGTCCCCGTAATTGTCCGATGGGTATTATTACCCAGTCGCTCCCACTCAACCGAAGAGTTCCTCATAGTTTTGCTCAGCTTTCGCAGCCACCACCATCGGCTCAATGGGACATTCCCACTGCAGGTCAAACAAATCCGTTTGCCGACGGTGACGCTGATCCTGGGTGCGATGATCCGTACTTTGGGGCACATTAAAGAAGTCTCTTTGTAGGCGAACCCCGATGTGCTGGAATACTCCGTTGAGTTCGTTCCCAGCCATCCTGGCCACCTTCCCTTGTGGAAATAGGTGCTGGTCCCTTCTGCCTTCCGTCTCCCGGTCCCATCCACCGCGATGGGGGCCGTGTCCCCGGAACATCCAAACACCACGACATCCTTGGTGAGGCCCCGATAGGCCAATCCACATCCGATTGCCGCGAGCAATACTATGAGTCGTTCCATCCTTCCTTGGTTCCTGTGATCAGATAGAATGAGGTAGCCAGCCTCGCAAAAAGTCTCTGGCTTTTGTGAAGGGTGAGCGGGTCCCCTGACCTCGCCTCACGTAAACTTCAACGTTTGCTAAATAGACTTCCTCTAAACCTAGCCTTAAAACTCCCATCATTTTATCGTTTTCTGTTACAAACACTACAAACTTAACCTTATTAAAACCACTTAAAACTTTAAACTAAAACTTAAAACCTTAAACTAATAACTTTACAATGCCGCCCGTTCTCAGGGCGGCCCCTTTAAATCCTGAGAAGGCTGCTGCGAGCTCTTCCCGACGGTGGGAGGGCACTGACCCTTCCCTCTGATCTGCCGCAGCCTGTTGCTGCGCTGACCCTTTCCTCTGATCTGCCGCAGCCTGTTACTGCTTCGATGTGGCCTGTCTCTACCCGGGTTATCTTAACCTGAAACTTACGCCCTGGGGCAGCCTGGGGACCTGACCACATCTTCCTGGGCTGGGGTACTCTGCTTGACCTACGGGGAATTGCTATGGGCGGGGGCTCCGTGACGGACGGACCGGGTCCCGAGACCTTCAACGGGATGACCTGGGGTTCCATCACAGGCGCCAGCCCCGCCTCCGCTGACTCCGCCTCCCTAACCTCGGGGCTGGCAGTTCGGGGCCCCGCCCTGCTCGGCCCAGCAGGCGGCCCTTCACTCGCGAACTCTGCCTCCCCTGAGGACTGGACGTTCAAAGCGGGCGGCCACACCTCTGGGAACCACATAGCGGCTGGCCCGGCCTCCTCTAGCTCCTTCCTCCTGCTGTCGGGACCTGCAGCTTGTGTGTCCACCCCGTATGGATCTCTACCTAGCGGCCCCAATCCTTCCAGACCGTTCCTCTGAAACCACCCGTCATCATCACTATGCTCATCTGCACTATCCTCATCTGACCAGGGTACCCTGGGGTCCTCGTCATCTAACCCCCAACTCCAGAAAAACGCTGCATGATCGTCCGGGATGTCCCTTCCCCTGATGCAAGCTGCTACGCCTGCCTGTGTGCCTTGTGGTCCTACCTGGGGCTGTGTTTTCCCATTGGCGGGATTTACCCCTGTAGTTTTCCCTTGCGCACCCGGCTGGTACAGTTTACATTGGTTTATGTGGAACCACTTAGTGCGCCGAGGTACTTTTACGGCGTAAACCATGGGACTCGCCTTGTCTACAATGTTGTAGGGTCCCATATACAGTGGTTCCAGACTCCCTACTCTGGCGTAGTTTCTGACCATGACCTGGTCTCCTACTTCCCACTCCCGCGTTTTGCGGGGTTCCAGCAACAAGCGATTGCCCTGGTGCTGCCTTCCCATGTTCCCAGCCGCCTGCTCATAAACTTGCTTCAGGCGCTCCAAGAGAGTTTGGGCGAACTTGTCCCTGCTGATCTCTTGAAGCTGACCCTCAGTGAGCACCGGGGCTAGCACATGGGTGGGGGTTCGCATGAGCCTGCCGGTCATTACCTCGTGCGGGGAGTACCCCGTACTTTTTGACTGACTGGCCCGGACCCCCATGAGGACTAAAGGCAGAACTTCCGCCCATTTTTGGGGCGAGTTCCTAGTCTCTTTCCTCAATTTCTCCTTCAGGGTCCGGTTCATACGTTCAACAATCCCGGATGACTGGGGATTGTGTGCTACGTGCCACTTCCCTTCAATGCCCAAAAGCATGAGGGTGTTCTGCATCACCTGGCCGGTGAAATGACTCCCTTGGTCTGACTCCACGAAACGGGGGAGTCCCCACCGCGAGAACACTTCCCGGACCAAGATTTTTGCTGTACCCAGTGCCGTAGCTGTTCGACAAGGGAAGGCTTCCACCCACTTGGAAAACACATCCACCAGGACGAGGCAGTACTTATAACCTCCCTGGGTGGTGGGCAGGGGTCCTATATAGTCGATCTGTATCGACTGCCATGGTCCCTCTACCCTTCTTACGTGTCCCATGGGCACCTTCCTTTTCTGGGGGTCTGGGTTGTTTGCAGCGCACACAAGACAGTTTGCACAGAACTCGCGGACTTGTTCCCTGAGCCCTGGCCACCATCCCGCTTGCTCTACCCGTTGCCAGGTAACCTCGGGCCCGGGGTGCCCTGCCCCTGGTCCCTCGTGAGCCAACTGGAGGAATTCCCTCCTGTGCTGCTGCGGCACAACCCACTGCTCCTCGCGGAACAGCATGCCTTCCTTAACTGAGAGGGTTGCCGTACTGTACGGACCTTCTACCTGCCTCCCCTCAGCAATCGTTTTTAGGACTGCTTTTAGGGCGGGATCCTGGGCTTGGACGGTCTTAAGGTCTAGGGGCAATGCTACCCTGGTGTTCCCGGTATTCCCGTCCCCACCTCGGACCGCTGCTATGGGTCCGGTTCTATAGGGGTTCCAGAAAGTACCGTCGCGGGCACCCTCCCTGGCTAGCGCATCCGCCTGCCGGTTGCCCTCCCCACGGGGCTCTGTGGAGGAGTGAGCTTTCACCTTATGGATGAAAATCTCCCCTTCCTCCCCTACTGCTGCTGCTAAGATCTTCTCCAGCAAGGGCTTTACCGTTAAAGGTCGCCCGTCCGCGGAGGTGTATCCACGGCGGGACCAAATGGCCAGGTATTCCGTACACGAATTGCAGGTGAACATACTGTCCGAGCAAATCGTGTATGGGGTTGGGAAAATGTCTGGGTGGGTTACCACGTACACCACGGCAGACAGCTCAGCCTGCTGCGCGCTCATGGTGCTAGGGAGCTTGATCGCCAGGGCAAGGTCTGCCGCAGGGTCATAAACTCCACACCCTGTGAGTCGCTCGCCAGCAGATACTGTGCTAGACCCATCAACATAAATCTCGCGCCCAGTGGGATGTATCCCGGCCCGTAAACCTATGTTGACGTCCCACACCCCCTCCACCGAACACCGGTGGGCTGTACCGGGGTATACCAAATTGGCCGCAAGCCTGGGCTCGCAAAGACCTTTTACTCTGATGTCCAACTGGGAGAGAAGAAGGGTCCAACGCGCAATGCGTGCGCTGCTTACGGTCCCGTCTTTAATCCTCCCATCCAGAAGCATCTTAGTTGGTGTGTGATGTGTGAGGAGAGTGATGGGAGAGAGCCCTGTGAAGATCGCTGATCTTTTCACAGCCCAATGCGTGGCTAAAAGGTGCCTTTCGCAATTGGAAAAACTTCTCTCCACATCCGTTAATACCCTGGATGAATAGACAACCGGCCTCAGCTTGCCGTGACGCTCTTGGAGCAGCACGGCGCTTAAGCTGTCTCCGCTGGCAGCTACCTCCAGGAAAAACTCCTTCCCCCCATCTATGGCCCCTAAGGCTGGCGCGGTCTGCAGATCCCTTTTTAACTTCTCGAAGGCTGCTTGGCAGCCCTCGTCCCAAAGCCACTCTACTCCCTTATGGAGGAGTCGGAGGAGCGGTGCCGCTGTGGCCGCATAATCCTCGATAAAATCCCTGCAGTAACCGGTCAGTCCCAAGAAGGACCTCACACCCCTTACGTTGTTGGGAATCGGTAATTCTTGCACCGACTCCCTCCTTGCTTTGTCTATGGCTCTTTCCCCAGCGCGTAGGGTCAGTCCCAGGAATTTTACTTCCTGCTGACCGATACGTGCTTTCTTTGGGTTTACTTTAAAACCCTTTCTCGCTAACAGCTCCAATAACTCGTCCAGCAGTGGTCCGTGCTCCTCCCTTGAGTCCGTAAATAGGAGCAAATCATCCACATACTGTACTATCTGATTGGGCTGACTAAACTCCTTTAAACTTCCTGCCATACACTGGTGAAAAATACTGGGGCTATTGTGGAAACCTTGTGGCAAACAGTTCCACGTGTACTGTTGCCCTTTAAACGTAAAGGCAAACTTGTACTGGTCCTCTCGCCGCAGCGGGATGGACCAAAAACCGTTCGAGATATCCAGCACCGTGAACGTGGTCGCGGACGCTGGGATGCTCCCTATTAGGTCAGCAACTGCTGCTACTGTGGGCGCGCAGGCGGGGATGTTACTGTTCAGGACTCTGTAGTCCACCGTGGCTCTCCACGAATTATCCGGCTTCCTAACCGGCCATAATGGGGAGTTCACGTGTGTGGCTATCGGCCTCAACACGCCCTGCTGCACCAAGGAAGACATTGCTGCCTCCATATCGGGTTCTGCTTCTTTGGGGAAGTTATACTGCTTTTGGGGTCGGGTCATGGGGTCCCCATCTACGCTGACCTCAAACCCGACCACCCTCCCACAATCGTGCTTGTGGGTTGCAAACGCGTGCATATTATCTGTCACGTACGTTTGCATGTCCGTTGGGACATCTGCGACCATAAGCCTGAGGTCGTAGCCTCCGGATGGCTGTACGGTACACAGGACCCCTGTTTCTTCCTCCCCTTGAATTACCATTACCTCGCCTTTTTCCCCTTTAGCCCCCCAGAGACAGTGATTTCTGAGGTCCACGAGGATCCCGTGTCCCGCTAGCAGATCGGACCCGAGAATACCTCTTCCACCCCCCTTTTGCCATGCCATCAGTATACACTTCCACTTAAGGCGAAGTGTCCCTAAACGAATGGATAGCGGGAGGGAAAACGTGCCAGCCTGTTCTTTCCCTGTGAACCCTGCTAGCGTGAATGGGACCTTGGTAGATAGCGGCGAGTCAAAAGGGTCATCTGTATGGATTATGGTGCAAGAAGCTCCCGTGTCCAACAAATAACTGCCCTTTTGTTTCTCTACCTCCATCTCCACCACAGGTCGCCTCCACGCATCATAGCTGAGCGGACACAGGTAGACGGGCTGTGCTGGTTCTAGTCATGGGGCACTATTAGACGGTCCTGCGGCACCTACGGGGCCGGTTGCGACCGCCACCTGTCCACGCGCATTCAAAACCATCTTGCGCATGACTCCTAACACTGCCTCGAGGTCTTCGGGAGAGGTGGGTGCCTTTGCTTCCTTAGCCGGGACAGGCGCCTGGGTTCGGACCGCGGGATTTTTATCCTTGGAATCCTTCCAAGGGTTCCTGCAGTGCTTGCGCCAGTGCCCTGTCTTCCCACACCCGTAACAGGCATTACTTGCCTGTGGGGCGCGATTACCCTCCTGATGCCACTCTCTTTGAGCCGGGGCTGCGGGTCGTACCTCATGTACTCTTCCCTTAAAGGGACGTGTTGCCATACCCCTTATGTTACGGTAGCCTAACGTGAGTCGATTCAAGACCGACTCTTCCGTAAGGTTGAGGTCATTGGGATCGAACCAGGCTTTTGCCTGCTCTCTAACGGCTGGTAAACTGTTGGCTATTATGCACCTAAGCCAATGAATTAAAGCGGCGCCTTCCACATCTTCGCGCTCGGGCGCACCTAGACAGCTGCGCTCATATACTGGCCACAGCCTGTCGGCAAAAACCTTCGGGGGTTCTCCCTCCATCTGCACTGTCTGTCCCACTCTAGCAAACGGACCTCCGTCGTTCGCTCCCACTACTTCTAGGACCTCATTTTTCAATTCCTCATAACTTTTATTACCCCTCTTGCTATCGCCTGAGAGACACTGAAGGACCGAGCTATCTAAAGAGAACAGCAGCATTTTTGCTGTCTCCCCATCATCGCAGCCGTTGATGGCTGCGGCTTGCTCAACTTCCCTAAAATGTACGGAAGGGTCGTCTATCTCGGTCAGCTTCCTTACGTGGTTTATCATGGCTCTCAGCTGATGTGAACTGTGAGGCAACACCAGCTGTCCGAGGAGATCCCCCGGTTCTTCCCCACCGTTTCTGCTTGGGCCCCTTTTAATCCCCGTTACTGGATACAACGATCCCTTTTCTACTTCCTTTTCAACGGGCTCTTTTGTTTCTTCCGTTGCTTCCTCCCTAACCCAGGTTTCTGAATAGCTGGGTGGCGCGGAGGGCGCAGTGGCTACTACTTCTTCTGCTTTACTTGGTGGGGAATTTCTAAATCTCTCATTTACTAGCGGCTGGCGTGCCGACGGATTAATAAGGCACACCATGCCGTTCGCATTATTCACGGCCTTTTTGAGGCTCTCTATCTCTTTTTCGCAGGCGCTATGGTCGGCTCCCTGAAACTTATCCTCAAGGGCCAACTTATACGCCGACCTAACCCCCATTAAGCTCTCTTCTTGAGTTCTTATCTGGGCAGCTTGACGGTTACATCTTTCCTTCATCCTACTCTCGTTTAATTTTGCTTCAGTGATCTGGCACTCGAGATACTCTACCCTTGTTTTAAGGTAACTGGAGACTTCCTGGCTTTCCTGGCGTAACTCATTTAAACTCTTAATGAGCGCCTCCCCTCCAGAAACCTTCTCCTCCATTTCCTCCTCTAACTGCTTGATTCGAGCGGTTAGCGCTGTATTGGTCTGGTTTGAAATCTGAACCTGCCTTTTGTAGCACATAAGCCAGACTGCTTTCTCAACTGCCTTTTTATGCTCCTTACTATCCGTCCACCTTTCAGCTGCCTCTAGTGGGCTCTTATCCGCTAACAGTTCGCTTATCCACTTTTTCGTTAGATTAACCTTTCCAAATACGTAATCCGCTATCTTTTCCTGCATCACATTTCGTACAGTCATTCCAAAATCTAACACACTACCCTCTCGCTGCCAGTGTCCTGCCGCGGTCGCCATTTTCTGTAAGGGATCCTCTCCTGACCCTGCGTGTCTCGTAGCCTGTGAGGTTCACGCGGCTCTGTGCAGCCTGTATGTCAGTGCGGGTCTAGGCCTGGTCTCCAGCCAGTCTGGGAACACTAGACACCCCTGTGAGTGGTTCGAATCACTCTCCCTTACGGTTCTAGACACTGGACTTAGATGCGAGAGCAGTAATGGAGATAAAACTCATGTAGACTTGGTTTGAACGGTACGAAATGGAAAATCTTTATTGCATGATACTTAAAATTATGAAATACATGTCATATGCACAGATTAATGACAGTACAATCTTACAAACAGTTATAATCACTCTTAGGGAAACGAGGAACGACCAGCACAACGTAAATAGGGCACACATTACAAATATCCTTAAACTTTAAACCCTCCCCTATCAATAACTATCCTAAAACTAGCTTCGTAGGATCCCGAGACTCATGCTCACCACTCGTAATAACTCGGAGAAATCCCGAATAGCTGATCGGATGTTTTTCACCGCAGCACCCACGTGTTGGTCAGGAGATCTCCTGGTCCCACTTGTTTACTGCTTCTGCTGCTCGGTCAGTCGGCTGGACCGTCCGCTGTAGTGAAGACCTCTGTTGGTTGGATACAGGGTATGGTGGAGCACCGTTGTCAATATCGCTGATACGATGTGTTTGCACAGTCCAGTTATCGTCGATGCAATATGTCTTGTTAAAGAAGAAAACTTCCTGTCGAGAAGACTTGGCTGATCGACCTACAGGCGCGGTCGGGATTTACTGACCGTGGCGATGGATAAGGTCTTCTTCTCTTCTCCTCTCATCTCATCTCATCTCATCCCGGGCCTTCGGTTCCGCTGCCAGCTACCAACATAGGTCTTTGCAACAGTCTTTTACCCAGGAGCAGCCACGAGGTTACGAATCGACCGGATAAAACACAGGAGCAGCCACGATGATAACAGCAGCAAGCGGCAAGAGTCAAGAGCAAAAGAGCAAGCGCAAGAGAGCGAATGGACGGTTTGGGCCTGCAATTATAGTGCACAGTTCTTCCGTTTCCCGCCCAACTACAATGTCCATTCTTTTGTTTAAGGTTTGGCGCCCAAAATGTCCTGTATGGGTGATCTCTGTCCTTAATGGGTTTCGGGGCTACTCCTGAATGTTTGAGTACCTGCTAATATTTCTCCCATTGTTAAATCGGTCGGTGTTCCCCCTGGAGGGGTTTGGGGCTTCCAAGTGTCCTGTATAACTACCTGCTAACGGCTCTCTCATCGTAGAGCCGTTGGGAGTTTACATATTAATGTCCTTTGGATGGGCCCTTGATGGCTTTCCTTTGTACCTGGGAGACCGATTCCAGTATCGATGTTTATACTGTAAACCCATAATGTCCTGTGTATTGTCTTCACTGTGCTGAATCGTTATCGATCCTGCAAAAAAATGTTTATTGGAACGCCATCTTGTCTGCCTGCTGAAAAGTCTCGAATGTTCTGTCACGCGGTGCGGCGGCCATTTTACAGGCTGCTTGTGTCCAATTTAAACCTGACAGCATTCCGCTGAAATAAAAGCTGTTTTTGAACGAAACTTGTGTTCTCTCCTTATTAAAATGAAATCGCGATAATTGCGAATTCTACAGTCCCTCCTGTTGATGCGAATAACTCCGCTTATCGTATCAAAAATCTCAGTGGTGAGCAATCTTATCTCGATTTCACTCCGAATCCAGTAAATTAATCCCATAAAATTTTAACTTCACTAGGGTCTCTGTGTCGTCCTCATTTCCCAAGAAAAAATCACACTTTATATCACCGTAGGCATCATTTGCCCTTAAACTTACACCACTTGTTTTCCTTCCCGGCGTAACCAGGCCGATACCTCACGCATCACCTGTATATTTGTCTTTTATTCAAGGGAAGGAAAAAACAAAACCCAAAAACCAAACAATCAACACCATCACCAAAATAAACAAATCCCGACTCTTAAACATGTCGAGTTTCCAACGTATTTACACTGAGTACAAACTTCCGCGGCGCACGTGGCGAGCGGGAGTGACGCCATCTTCCCATTACACTGCGCTCTCATCGTGCACGCGCACGTAACGTTCTCGCCACTCTCCCGTGTTCTCATGCTTGGTGAGGCGCTTGTCTCTTTTACAATGTATGAACAAAAGGTATACTACAATAAACACTTGACAGACGACTAAAATGTGGGAGGCTATTCTGACCCATGAGGGCACTTCAATATTCGTGAACAGATTCCACCACGGTGGAACCACTATGTCCAAAATGTCTGTACCTATCTCGACGGTTTTCTGTTCTAATGTATAGAAATGCTTTTGTGACACCGCGACGGCTTTTAGAAGTTTGGTTAAATGCTCGGGGAGAGGGGGAATGAGGTACCCAAAATGTGCGACAAATCGCTGCAAGTCGGTAAAATTCTCTTTTACTGTGAGATGAACAGTGGATGGTTCAGGGATTGGGATAATTCGCTGTTGTGCTACTTGAACTTCAGCCCTGGGTTTAAAACAGAAACTGCTGTCACTCACCGGACACCGGCTACGGTTTCCATGCTGGTAGTGTTGCGCTGCAGTGGTAACACAATATGTTCCACCCCCGATGTATGCTACCTGCGGAGGCACATGATCTTGTGCCATTGCCTCCATGGTGCAATTCATGGACTTGGCGCCAGCCGTTCTGAACCCGCACTGTGGTGTTAAAAAGGCATTCAAGTGCTGGGGGCACAGTATTATGTGTGCTCCCCTGCCACGACAACCAGAGAGATCTGTACCTGTCATCGTTTGCTCCCAGCGGATGACGTAAGGTGGAACCGCTGCATAACGAATGTGGGCTCCCCCCTGAATGACACCAATGTTCTCTACCCGATATACCGGGGCGGGCTTTGCTGTGTTGCCCAAAACCGGCATGCGTAATACTATTCCCATAATAGTATGGTTTGAACGTCCGCAGTCCACGGGGACTGGGTAAGCTTCTGAAGCTAGCCTGAGCTGGCACGGACTTAATGCATTCTGAAAAGGGTGGAGCGCCCGCAGGTGTTTGTTACTTATCCAGGACGGGACCAAACCTTGTTTTAAATCCTCCAAATTACTGCGGCCCTCGCCCAGTAACCACGCCCCGTAAAGCACGCACACCTCGTTCTGCGCAGCTTGATCGGATGCATTCCGATCTTCCCTAATCAGGGCATTTACCGTACGCGCCTGTTTCTCCAGCTCTGCTATAATCTCTTTTAAGTGTAGTGTCATGGCTTGGTCCTCGTGCAGACCCGACCCTACCACTTTATTCTCATCTGTAAGAATATCCTTTAACTGTGTTTTTAAACCATTAATCTGGGTCTGCAGCTCCACACTGTCTAGAGCGTTGACCACAGATGTCCCTGTGTTAAAAGCAGTGAACGCATCGTTCACCAAACCCCTTCTTTGCCTCCCTACTTGGTCCAAAACTTCCTGCGGTGCGGTGTATAAACTTGTCTTATCGATTTCTGCAAAATCAAACTCGTAAAATTGCCTGAACATCTTGGTCAACAGGATCTGGTACAACTGTTCCGTCTTTTTGGGGCACCACTCTGGTAACCGTACCTCAGTGAGATTTAAAATCACCGAGGCCACCGCGTAATGTACCCCCTGAAATAGTATCTGGTCTGTGGGGACCAGTACCAAACCGTTCCCGGGTCCCTTACTAGTTTTAGGGCACCCTTCTTCCTCAGTTAGAACTACCGGAATCGTGGGCGGGGCTTTGCGTGGGCGCGTAATGAGCTCAGTGGCATTTACTGGGATCGGAGAGTATGGGGCTCCGCACCCCCTGGTGCTCGCATCCCACCTCATCCCCTGTCCGTTATCCTGCCACTGGTTAATAAAGAATATGGAGATGCCTTTGGGGCAAACGTACTTTGACCCCCACATACAAACATAAATCCCCTCATCTGGTTCCCACCATTTGTCCCAACAGACTTTCACTTGTCCATCTGTCCCCGTAATTGTCCGATGGGTATTATTACCCAGTCGCTCCCACTCAACCGAAGAGTTCCTCATAGTTTTGCTCAGCTTTCGCAGCCACCACCATCGGCTCAATGGGACATTCCCACTGCAGGTCAAACAAATCCGTTTGCCGACGGTGACGCTGATCCTGGGTGCGATGATCCGTACTTTGGGGCACATTAAAGAAGTCTCTTTGTAGGCGAACCCCGATGTGCTGGAATACTCCGTTGAGTTCGTTCCCAGCCATCCTGGCCACCTTCCCTTGTGGAAATAGGTGCTGGTCCCTTCTGCCTTCCGTCTCCCGGTCCCATCCACCGCGATGGGGGCCGTGTCCCCGGAACATCCAAACACCACGACATCCTTGGTGAGGCCCCGATAGGCCAATCCACATCCGATTGCCGCGAGCAATACTATGAGTCGTTCCATCCTTCCTTGGTTCCTGTGATCAGATAGAATGAGGTAGCCAGCCTCGCAAAAAGTCTCTGGCTTTTGTGAAGGGTGAGCGGGTCCCCTGACCTCGCCTCACGTAAACTTCAACGTTTGCTAAATAGACTTCCTCTAAACCTAGCCTTAAAACTCCCATCATTTTATCGTTTTCTGTTACAAACACTACAAACTTAACCTTATTAAAACCACTTAAAACTTTAAACTAAAACTTAAAACCTTAAACTAATAACTTTACAATGCCGCCCGTTCTCAGGGCGGCCCCTTTAAATCCTGAGAAGGCTGCTGCGAGCTCTTCCCGACGGTGGGAGGGCACTGACCCTTCCCTCTGATCTGCCGCAGCCTGTTGCTGCGCTGACCCTTTCCTCTGATCTGCCGCAGCCTGTTACTGCTTCGATGTGGCCTGTCTCTACCCGGGTTATCTTAACCTGAAACTTACGCCCTGGGGCAGCCTGGGGACCTGACCACATCTTCCTGGGCTGGGGTACTCTGCTTGACCTACGGGGAATTGCTATGGGCGGGGGCTCCGTGACGGACGGACCGGGTCCCGAGACCTTCAACGGGATGACCTGGGGTTCCATCACAGGCGCCAGCCCCGCCTCCGCTGACTCCGCCTCCCTAACCTCGGGGCTGGCAGTTCGGGGCCCCGCCCTGCTCGGCCCAGCAGGCGGCCCTTCACTCGCGAACTCTGCCTCCCCTGAGGACTGGACGTTCAAAGCGGGCGGCCACACCTCTGGGAACCACATAGCGGCTGGCCCGGCCTCCTCTAGCTCCTTCCTCCTGCTGTCGGGACCTGCAGCTTGTGTGTCCACCCCGTATGGATCTCTACCTAGCGGCCCCAATCCTTCCAGACCGTTCCTCTGAAACCACCCGTCATCATCACTATGCTCATCTGCACTATCCTCATCTGACCAGGGTACCCTGGGGTCCTCGTCATCTAACCCCCAACTCCAGAAAAACGCTGCATGATCGTCCGGGATGTCCCTTCCCCTGATGCAAGCTGCTACGCCTGCCTGTGTGCCTTGTGGTCCTACCTGGGGCTGTGTTTTCCCATTGGCGGGATTTACCCCTGTAGTTTTCCCTTGCGCACCCGGCTGGTACAGTTTACATTGGTTTATGTGGAACCACTTAGTGCGCCGAGGTACTTTTACGGCGTAAACCATGGGACTCGCCTTGTCTACAATGTTGTAGGGTCCCATATACAGTGGTTCCAGACTCCCTACTCTGGCGTAGTTTCTGACCATGACCTGGTCTCCTACTTCCCACTCCCGCGTTTTGCGGGGTTCCAGCAACAAGCGATTGCCCTGGTGCTGCCTTCCCATGTTCCCAGCCGCCTGCTCATAAACTTGCTTCAGGCGCTCCAAGAGAGTTTGGGCGAACTTGTCCCTGCTGATCTCTTGAAGCTGACCCTCAGTGAGCACCGGGGCTAGCACATGGGTGGGGGTTCGCATGAGCCTGCCGGTCATTACCTCGTGCGGGGAGTACCCCGTACTTTTTGACTGACTGGCCCGGACCCCCATGAGGACTAAAGGCAGAACTTCCGCCCATTTTTGGGGCGAGTTCCTAGTCTCTTTCCTCAATTTCTCCTTCAGGGTCCGGTTCATACGTTCAACAATCCCGGATGACTGGGGATTGTGTGCTACGTGCCACTTCCCTTCAATGCCCAAAAGCATGAGGGTGTTCTGCATCACCTGGCCGGTGAAATGACTCCCTTGGTCTGACTCCACGAAACGGGGGAGTCCCCACCGCGAGAACACTTCCCGGACCAAGATTTTTGCTGTACCCAGTGCCGTAGCTGTTCGACAAGGGAAGGCTTCCACCCACTTGGAAAACACATCCACCAGGACGAGGCAGTACTTATAACCTCCCTGGGTGGTGGGCAGGGGTCCTATATAGTCGATCTGTATCGACTGCCATGGTCCCTCTACCCTTCTTACGTGTCCCATGGGCACCTTCCTTTTCTGGGGGTCTGGGTTGTTTGCAGCGCACACAAGACAGTTTGCACAGAACTCGCGGACTTGTTCCCTGAGCCCTGGCCACCATCCCGCTTGCTCTACCCGTTGCCAGGTAACCTCGGGCCCGGGGTGCCCTGCCCCTGGTCCCTCGTGAGCCAACTGGAGGAATTCCCTCCTGTGCTGCTGCGGCACAACCCACTGCTCCTCGCGGAACAGCATGCCTTCCTTAACTGAGAGGGTTGCCGTACTGTACGGACCTTCTACCTGCCTCCCCTCAGCAATCGTTTTTAGGACTGCTTTTAGGGCGGGATCCTGGGCTTGGACGGTCTTAAGGTCTAGGGGCAATGCTACCCTGGTGTTCCCGGTATTCCCGTCCCCACCTCGGACCGCTGCTATGGGTCCGGTTCTATAGGGGTTCCAGAAAGTACCGTCGCGGGCACCCTCCCTGGCTAGCGCATCCGCCTGCCGGTTGCCCTCCCCACGGGGCTCTGTGGAGGAGTGAGCTTTCACCTTATGGATGAAAATCTCCCCTTCCTCCCCTACTGCTGCTGCTAAGATCTTCTCCAGCAAGGGCTTTACCGTTAAAGGTCGCCCGTCCGCGGAGGTGTATCCACGGCGGGACCAAATGGCCAGGTATTCCGTACACGAATTGCAGGTGAACATACTGTCCGAGCAAATCGTGTATGGGGTTGGGAAAATGTCTGGGTGGGTTACCACGTACACCACGGCAGACAGCTCAGCCTGCTGCGCGCTCATGGTGCTAGGGAGCTTGATCGCCAGGGCAAGGTCTGCCGCAGGGTCATAAACTCCACACCCTGTGAGTCGCTCGCCAGCAGATACTGTGCTAGACCCATCAACATAAATCTCGCGCCCAGTGGGATGTATCCCGGCCCGTAAACCTATGTTGACGTCCCACACCCCCTCCACCGAACACCGGTGGGCTGTACCGGGGTATACCAAATTGGCCGCAAGCCTGGGCTCGCAAAGACCTTTTACTCTGATGTCCAACTGGGAGAGAAGAAGGGTCCAACGCGCAATGCGTGCGCTGCTTACGGTCCCGTCTTTAATCCTCCCATCCAGAAGCATCTTAGTTGGTGTGTGATGTGTGAGGAGAGTGATGGGAGAGAGCCCTGTGAAGATCGCTGATCTTTTCACAGCCCAATGCGTGGCTAAAAGGTGCCTTTCGCAATTGGAAAAACTTCTCTCCACATCCGTTAATACCCTGGATGAATAGACAACCGGCCTCAGCTTGCCGTGACGCTCTTGGAGCAGCACGGCGCTTAAGCTGTCTCCGCTGGCAGCTACCTCCAGGAAAAACTCCTTCCCCCCATCTATGGCCCCTAAGGCTGGCGCGGTCTGCAGATCCCTTTTTAACTTCTCGAAGGCTGCTTGGCAGCCCTCGTCCCAAAGCCACTCTACTCCCTTATGGAGGAGTCGGAGGAGCGGTGCCGCTGTGGCCGCATAATCCTCGATAAAATCCCTGCAGTAACCGGTCAGTCCCAAGAAGGACCTCACACCCCTTACGTTGTTGGGAATCGGTAATTCTTGCACCGACTCCCTCCTTGCTTTGTCTATGGCTCTTTCCCCAGCGCGTAGGGTCAGTCCCAGGAATTTTACTTCCTGCTGACCGATACGTGCTTTCTTTGGGTTTACTTTAAAACCCTTTCTCGCTAACAGCTCCAATAACTCGTCCAGCAGTGGTCCGTGCTCCTCCCTTGAGTCCGTAAATAGGAGCAAATCATCCACATACTGTACTATCTGATTGGGCTGACTAAACTCCTTTAAACTTCCTGCCATACACTGGTGAAAAATACTGGGGCTATTGTGGAAACCTTGTGGCAAACAGTTCCACGTGTACTGTTGCCCTTTAAACGTAAAGGCAAACTTGTACTGGTCCTCTCGCCGCAGCGGGATGGACCAAAAACCGTTCGAGATATCCAGCACCGTGAACGTGGTCGCGGACGCTGGGATGCTCCCTATTAGGTCAGCAACTGCTGCTACTGTGGGCGCGCAGGCGGGGATGTTACTGTTCAGGACTCTGTAGTCCACCGTGGCTCTCCACGAATTATCCGGCTTCCTAACCGGCCATAATGGGGAGTTCACGTGTGTGGCTATCGGCCTCAACACGCCCTGCTGCACCAAGGAAGACATTGCTGCCTCCATATCGGGTTCTGCTTCTTTGGGGAAGTTATACTGCTTTTGGGGTCGGGTCATGGGGTCCCCATCTACGCTGACCTCAAACCCGACCACCCTCCCACAATCGTGCTTGTGGGTTGCAAACGCGTGCATATTATCTGTCACGTACGTTTGCATGTCCGTTGGGACATCTGCGACCATAAGCCTGAGGTCGTAGCCTCCGGATGGCTGTACGGTACACAGGACCCCTGTTTCTTCCTCCCCTTGAATTACCATTACCTCGCCTTTTTCCCCTTTAGCCCCCCAGAGACAGTGATTTCTGAGGTCCACGAGGATCCCGTGTCCCGCTAGCAGATCGGACCCGAGAATACCTCTTCCACCCCCCTTTTGCCATGCCATCAGTATACACTTCCACTTAAGGCGAAGTGTCCCTAAACGAATGGATAGCGGGAGGGAAAACGTGCCAGCCTGTTCTTTCCCTGTGAACCCTGCTAGCGTGAATGGGACCTTGGTAGATAGCGGCGAGTCAAAAGGGTCATCTGTATGGATTATGGTGCAAGAAGCTCCCGTGTCCAACAAATAACTGCCCTTTTGTTTCTCTACCTCCATCTCCACCACAGGTCGCCTCCACGCATCATAGCTGAGCGGACACAGGTAGACGGGCTGTGCTGGTTCTAGTCATGGGGCACTATTAGACGGTCCTGCGGCACCTACGGGGCCGGTTGCGACCGCCACCTGTCCACGCGCATTCAAAACCATCTTGCGCATGACTCCTAACACTGCCTCGAGGTCTTCGGGAGAGGTGGGTGCCTTTGCTTCCTTAGCCGGGACAGGCGCCTGGGTTCGGACCGCGGGATTTTTATCCTTGGAATCCTTCCAAGGGTTCCTGCAGTGCTTGCGCCAGTGCCCTGTCTTCCCACACCCGTAACAGGCATTACTTGCCTGTGGGGCGCGATTACCCTCCTGATGCCACTCTCTTTGAGCCGGGGCTGCGGGTCGTACCTCATGTACTCTTCCCTTAAAGGGACGTGTTGCCATACCCCTTATGTTACGGTAGCCTAACGTGAGTCGATTCAAGACCGACTCTTCCGTAAGGTTGAGGTCATTGGGATCGAACCAGGCTTTTGCCTGCTCTCTAACGGCTGGTAAACTGTTGGCTATTATGCACCTAAGCCAATGAATTAAAGCGGCGCCTTCCACATCTTCGCGCTCGGGCGCACCTAGACAGCTGCGCTCATATACTGGCCACAGCCTGTCGGCAAAAACCTTCGGGGGTTCTCCCTCCATCTGCACTGTCTGTCCCACTCTAGCAAACGGACCTCCGTCGTTCGCTCCCACTACTTCTAGGACCTCATTTTTCAATTCCTCATAACTTTTATTACCCCTCTTGCTATCGCCTGAGAGACACTGAAGGACCGAGCTATCTAAAGAGAACAGCAGCATTTTTGCTGTCTCCCCATCATCGCAGCCGTTGATGGCTGCGGCTTGCTCAACTTCCCTAAAATGTACGGAAGGGTCGTCTATCTCGGTCAGCTTCCTTACGTGGTTTATCATGGCTCTCAGCTGATGTGAACTGTGAGGCAACACCAGCTGTCCGAGGAGATCCCCCGGTTCTTCCCCACCGTTTCTGCTTGGGCCCCTTTTAATCCCCGTTACTGGATACAACGATCCCTTTTCTACTTCCTTTTCAACGGGCTCTTTTGTTTCTTCCGTTGCTTCCTCCCTAACCCAGGTTTCTGAATAGCTGGGTGGCGCGGAGGGCGCAGTGGCTACTACTTCTTCTGCTTTACTTGGTGGGGAATTTCTAAATCTCTCATTTACTAGCGGCTGGCGTGCCGACGGATTAATAAGGCACACCATGCCGTTCGCATTATTCACGGCCTTTTTGAGGCTCTCTATCTCTTTTTCGCAGGCGCTATGGTCGGCTCCCTGAAACTTATCCTCAAGGGCCAACTTATACGCCGACCTAACCCCCATTAAGCTCTCTTCTTGAGTTCTTATCTGGGCAGCTTGACGGTTACATCTTTCCTTCATCCTACTCTCGTTTAATTTTGCTTCAGTGATCTGGCACTCGAGATACTCTACCCTTGTTTTAAGGTAACTGGAGACTTCCTGGCTTTCCTGGCGTAACTCATTTAAACTCTTAATGAGCGCCTCCCCTCCAGAAACCTTCTCCTCCATTTCCTCCTCTAACTGCTTGATTCGAGCGGTTAGCGCTGTATTGGTCTGGTTTGAAATCTGAACCTGCCTTTTGTAGCACATAAGCCAGACTGCTTTCTCAACTGCCTTTTTATGCTCCTTACTATCCGTCCACCTTTCAGCTGCCTCTAGTGGGCTCTTATCCGCTAACAGTTCGCTTATCCACTTTTTCGTTAGATTAACCTTTCCAAATACGTAATCCGCTATCTTTTCCTGCATCACATTTCGTACAGTCATTCCAAAATCTAACACACTACCCTCTCGCTGCCAGTGTCCTGCCGCGGTCGCCATTTTCTGTAAGGGATCCTCTCCTGACCCTGCGTGTCTCGTAGCCTGTGAGGTTCACGCGGCTCTGTGCAGCCTGTATGTCAGTGCGGGTCTAGGCCTGGTCTCCAGCCAGTCTGGGAACACTAGACACCCCTGTGAGTGGTTCGAATCACTCTCCCTTACGGTTCTAGACACTGGACTTAGATGCGAGAGCAGTAATGGAGATAAAACTCATGTAGACTTGGTTTGAACGGTACGAAATGGAAAATCTTTATTGCATGATACTTAAAATTATGAAATACATGTCATATGCACAGATTAATGACAGTACAATCTTACAAACAGTTATAATCACTCTTAGGGAAACGAGGAACGACCAGCACAACGTAAATAGGGCACACATTACAAATATCCTTAAACTTTAAACCCTCCCCTATCAATAACTATCCTAAAACTAGCTTCGTAGGATCCCGAGACTCATGCTCACCACTCGTAATAACTCGGAGAAATCCCGAATAGCTGATCGGATGTTTTTCACCGCAGCACCCACGTGTTGGTCAGGAGATCTCCTGGTCCCACTTGTTTACTGCTTCTGCTGCTCGGTCAGTCGGCTGGACCGTCCGCTGTAGTGAAGACCTCTGTTGGTTGGATACAGGGTATGGTGGAGCACCGTTGTCAATATCGCTGATACGATGTGTTTGCACAGTCCAGTTATCGTCGATGCAATATGTCTTGTTAAAGAAGAAAACTTCCTGTCGAGAAGACTTGGCTGATCGACCTACAGGCGCGGTCGGGATTTACTGACCGTGGCGATGGATAAGGTCTTCTTCTCTTCTCCTCTCATCTCATCTCATCTCATCCCGGGCCTTCGGTTCCGCTGCCAGCTACCAACATAGGTCTTTGCAACAGTCTTTTACCCAGGAGCAGCCACGAGGTTACGAATCGACCGGATAAAACACAGGAGCAGCCACGATGATAACAGCAGCAAGCGGCAAGAGTCAAGAGCAAAAGAGCAAGCGCAAGAGAGCGAATGGACGGTTTGGGCCTGCAATTATAGTGCACAGTTCTTCCGTTTCCCGCCCAACTACAATGTCCATTCTTTTGTTTAAGGTTTGGCGCCCAAAATGTCCTGTATGGGTGATCTCTGTCCTTAATGGGTTTCGGGGCTACTCCTGAATGTTTGAGTACCTGCTAATATTTCTCCCATTGTTAAATCGGTCGGTGTTCCCCCTGGAGGGGTTTGGGGCTTCCAAGTGTCCTGTATAACTACCTGCTAACGGCTCTCTCATCGTAGAGCCGTTGGGAGTTTACATATTAATGTCCTTTGGATGGGCCCTTGATGGCTTTCCTTTGTACCTGGGAGACCGATTCCAGTATCGATGTTTATACTGTAAACCCATAATGTCCTGTGTATTGTCTTCACTGTGCTGAATCGTTATCGATCCTGCAAAAAAATGTTTATTGGAACGCCATCTTGTCTGCCTGCTGAAAAGTCTCGAATGTTCTGTCACGCGGTGCGGCGGCCATTTTACAGGCTGCTTGTGTCCAATTTAAACCTGACAGCATTCCGCTGAAATAAAAGCTGTTTTTGAACGAAACTTGTGTTCTCTCCTTATTAAAATGAAATCGCGATAATTGCGAATTCTACAAATACTAGCCTCTAAAGAATGCGTAGTGCCAGTATCTGAGCTGGTGCCTGCAGGTGAGACGTGCAGTGACGCGGTGTGTTCTTCCTCCTCCTCTTCTCCCGCATTGCTCTCAACGTGTCTTCAGGGACAGGCTGCTCCGGTGCTTGCTGATTATCTAAAAGCATAAAGGCACAAGAGACGGGTTAAGGTGAGGGGAGGGGGGCAGGAAGGGAGAAATGCATGTATACAGCATGATTAGCTGGAAAGTGCGAAACACTTGTGGGGTGAGGGGGAAGTGGGATGTGAGAAGAAGGAGTCAGAATGAACATACCATTGTTGTCCCCAAGGGGATCAACATCGCCAGTGGCCACGGCGCCCACCACCTGGTGCCCAATAATCTGCAGCACTCAATTCTCCAGCACAGACAGTGGTTGGGTGTCGGCTTGTCCCCCACCTGTGCACTCCTGCTCCCTCCTGTTGTGAGCCACCTTGACCTGCAAGAGAAAGGAAAGTGCATGAGTGAGTGTGGAGCAATGTGTTTGGGTGATGTGCCTGCCATAGTTGAATAGCTGTCATTGTGTGCAAGGTGTGAGATGTGAGTGTGAGTGTTGGTAGGTAGAGATTGTTGGTGGGTGAGTGCTGGGGGTGTGGTCTTTGGGCAGTGTGTGAAGACTGTGGTACAGATGGTGGTATGTAGCATTTGTAAAAGCATTCACTCACCCTGACCACCCGAGTGAGGTTGTTAAATTTCTTCCTGCACTGTGTGTGGGTCCTGGGGACTACAGTGCTGCCCGAGATGTGCAGCGCTACCTCCCTCCACATAGTGCAGAAGACTTGCGGCAAGGGCCTCCTGCCACTTGTCGGGCAGAGCACTGCCCTTCGTCTCTCCACAGTGAACACCGATGCCTCCAATGCTTGATCACATAATCTGCGGGCTCGCTCCCTGGAGCATGGATTTGCCATGAGTATAGCTGTTTCAGTCCTCCAGCTCCTTCTCCTTGACCTGCTGCTGCTTGCTGAGGCAGCTGCACAGCCAGCAATGCTGAGAACGAGGCTCTGCAGCATCAATGAACCTCCCCGTTAAGAACTGGAAAAAGCCTGTGGCAATCATGACTTGCGATTGGACTGCACCCAATATTGGTCCACCCTTTGAGTGTACTCTTTTTGATTGGGTGGTTAAACAAATAGACTGTAACTAACATAACTTTAAAAGAACCTTAACAAATTAAATTAAAATTGTGTTGGCTGGGGTGATGATGCACTCCAGTCCCCACGGCGCCCACCAGTCGCGGAAGGCCTCAAGCATGCCGGCGGACACCGCATGCTCCATCTCCAGGGCCACCCACCCTTTGAGTGTAACACCAATGAGCTTGGGCTTAAAGACTTGAATTAGGACTTTGAGCAGTGAGCATGAATTTTACGTGCTGTCTAAAGCATTAGCGCCTGGCGCTAATTCTCCAACTTTTCTAATTATACCGCCCAATCCTGGGCTATAATGAATTTCTAGCCCAATCTGCCTCAAGCTGCCTGAAAGAGCTATCCAATTAGTAGTTTGGGCTAAATGGCCTCTTTCTGTGCTGTATGACGATCTACGATGGTATCTCATGGTGTCATTTCAGGACTCACAAGGACTTAAATCTCTTTAACTATTTTTTCCCCTTTCGCTTGTCTCCTCAAGCTGTGCACCAACAATAGCCAAGATGGTGGAGGCAACTTGCATCCAAAGCCTCAGCCAATTATCTTTTAAAGCATGCCTAAAGCAGCTTAATACTAACACTTCCACCAATTGACACTCCCCTTGTAGGGAAGAACTCGATCTCTACTCAGTGCCTCACCAAAATGGCGTGCTTCAGATCAATAATTTAGCAAGGTGAGTGACTGCAGTTGTGGGAATGTCCACAATTCCTTAGTGTCCTGCATTTGTGACATAGCCCATTGGAGCATTGTTCCCCTTTATAGCTATTTTTACCTCCCGCCTTCCCAGTGAAGATTAAAATGATTAGACTGGTAAAACCTGATCTGTTCTTCACAACTAGTGTTTTACCAAAAAGTCAGGGAACAAAGATCTATCAGTGGCAGTCTTGAATGAAAGTAAGGCACGCCAGGCAAAGAGTGATGGAAATAAAACAGAGGACACATCATCTCAAACTGCTCTCTCAAATCTCCTACCGTCTGGTTACCGAGTTAGTTCGGCAGATGTTTTGCATTAGATTACTTGCCCACTCTCTGGACTAAACGAAAATGTGTGGTGGTGGGTGAGATCTAGGGGGCTAAATTGGATAGCCCCCAAAAACGGGCGCGGGGATCATGATGCAGGCAACAGGCCAACTTTGTGCTGCCTGCTCATTTAAATTATCTCTGCGTCCAGCCAGCGCTAACTGCGCTGTTCATTGGCTGGACACATCAGCAGGGGGCCAATATCGTGAGAAGCTAGCACCACTTAAAGCTAGCCTACACTGCTTAAAGCTAGCCTGCACCTCTTAAAGGAGAGGTGTATTGTGGCTGGAGCAGGTGCTGGAAGTCGTTCAAGATGTGAATCTGACCTGAGAAACAGTGAAGAATGGCACAACATGGGAGAGAGTGGGCTCCAAGTTTTGTTGGCTGCTGCACTGGAGGCCTTGGAGGAGGAGGTGGAAAGGAGGAGAGATGTCCTGTATCCGTAGGTGGGAAGGAGGCCCTCCAGACACATGCTCAGAAGGCAGTGGGAGCAGATAGCTGTGGAGGTCCATGCCAGGAATTAAGCCCAGAGGACCTGGATGCAGTGCCGCAAGAAGTTCAATGACCTCACACGAGTGGTCAAGATCAGTGAATGCATCTTCAATGCCATATCCTGCTAACTGCACCACTAGCCTCAGCCACTGCGCAATGCACCAGACCCCCATCACTCACCTACCAACAATCTCTATCAATAAGGATGCATACCTAACATTCATAGCTTCATCTCATCCTCACACACTTAGCACTGCTGCAAGCCTCACACCCACATCCCACAGCTTGCACACACTGATTGCACAACACTCACTTACACACTCACTGACACACTTCCCTCTCTCTTGCAGGACAAGATAGTGCACAACCGGAGGCAGCAGGAGCTAACCAGCGACAGACAGATGTGCCTGCATATCCTACCCGCATGGAGGAGACGATGCTGGCCCTTACTAGAATTGTCATTGTGACATTGATGACAGTATCCTTATACCTAATCCTCCTTCTCACATCCCACTTACCCCTCATCCCACAATCTCTTCTGATTTACAAGCTGCAGATGGTGTAAGTATGCGCCTCTTACCCCTTCCCTTCACCACAACCTTACCCTTGTGCCTGTTTCCTTTCAGATACCCAAGCAGTGCAACCTGGCCAAGAAGTGGAGGAACAGTAAGAAGACAGTGATGATGAAGACACAGTCACTCGATTACACACTCACAGCCACCAGCACAGATACTGGCACTGCACATGAGTTCCGCTGCAGAGGACTCAGATGAGGACTTCAATAGGGCAGCCTACAGAAGAATGCTGATTGGTGCATTGTGAACCCTGCCAGAAAGCCTGTGTGCAATGTCAAGGAGCATGGAGGAGTCCAGTAATAACTTGGCACAGGGCATTGCACAGAGCTTGGAACCCATCCTTTCCAGCATGGAAGTGGTGGCCAACTCCATTAGCACACTTGTGGACCCAACCATGATGCTGTGTCTGATGGATGATGTCTCAGCTTCCATTGCAGCTCAAGCAGCTGCCTGCTTTGCATACTTCCAGAAGATGTTAGCTGCACGTGCTCACCAATATGGATTGGGAAAATAGATTAAAGGGTAAGACGACACATGATCAGTGGTGTACATTCAAGGAGTTATTTTACAACTTCCAAAAAAAATATATTCCACTGAAAAGAAAAGGGTGTAAAAGAAAGGACAGTCATCCGTGGCTAAGTAAAGAAATTAAGGATAGTATTCGACTAAAAACAAGGGCATATAAGGTAGCGAAATCTAGTGGGAGGACAGAGGATTGGGAAAACTTTAAAAGGCAGCAAAAAATAACAAAAAGATTGATTAAGAAAGGGAAGATAGATTATGAAAGTAAATTAGCAAAAAATATAAAAACAGATAGTAAGAGTTTTTATAGTTATATAAAAAGAAAAAGGGTGGCTAAAGTAAATGTTGGTCCCTTAGAGGATGAGACCGGGAAATTAATGGTGGGAAATATAGAGATGGCAAAAACACTGAATGAATATTTTGTATCAGTCTTTACAGTAGAGGACACTAAGAATATCCCAACACTGGACAAACAGGGGGCTATAGGGGGAGAGGAGCTAAACACGATCAAAATCACTAAGGAAGTGGTACTCGGTAAAATAATGGGACTCAAGGCGGATAAATCACCTGGACCTGATGGCTTACATCCTAGAGTCTTGAAGGAAGTGGCGGTAGGGATTGTAGCTGCATTGGTAATAATTTTTCAAAACTCCCTGGATTCCGCTAAGGTCCCGGCAGACTGGAAAACTGCTAATGTAACACCCTTATTTAAAAAGGGCAGTAGACAGAAGGCTGGTAACTATAGACCGGTTAGCCTAACATCTGTGGTAGGTAAAATTTTGGAGTCCATTATTAAGGAAACAGTAACAGGACATTTGGATAATCATAATTTAATAGGACAAAGTCAGCATGGTTTTACGAAGGGGAAGTCATGTTTGACAAATTTGCTGGAGTTCTTTGAGGAAGTAACATATAGAGTGGATAAAGGGGAACCAGTGGACGTAGTGTATTTAGACTTCCAAAAGGCATTTGACAAGGTGCCACACAAAAGATTATTGCTTAAGGTAAAAAATCACGGGATTGGGGGTAATATTCTGGCATGGATAGAGGATTGGCTATCTAACAGAAAGCAAAGAGTTGGGATAAATGGTTCATTCTCAGACTGGCAATCAGTAACTAGTGGTGTTCCACAGGGGTCAGTGCTGGGTCCCCAACTCTTTACAATCTATATTAACGATTTGGAGGAAGGGACCAAGTGTAACATATCAAAATTTGCAGATGATACAAAGATGGGAGGGAAAGTAGTGAGTGAGGAGGACATAAAAAACCTGCAAGGGGACATAGACAGGCTAAGTAAGTGGGCAGAGATTTGGCAGATGGAATACAACACTGGAAAGTGTGAGGTGATGCACTTTGGCAGGAAAAATCCTAGAGCAATTTATTATCTTAATGGCAAGAAACTGGAGAGTACTGAAGTGCAAAGGGATCTGGGGGTCCTGGTGCACGAAACTCAAAAGGTTAGTATGCAGGTGCAGCAAGTGATTAAGAAGGCAAATGGAATGTTGGCTTTCATTACTAGGGGGATAGAATATAAAAATAGGTAGGTATTGCTTCAGTTGTACAAGGTATTGGTGAGACCGCACCTGGAATACTGCATACAGTTTTGGTGTCCTTACTTAAGGAAAGACATCCTTGCTCTCGAGGCAGTGCAAAAAAGGTTCACTCGGTTAATCCCGGGAATGAGGGGGTGGTCATATGAGGAGAGGTTGGGTAGATTGGGACTCTACTCATTGGAGTTCAGAAGAATGAGAGGCGATCTTATTGAAACATATAAGATTGTGAAGGGGTTGGATCGGGTGGATGCGGGGAGGATGTTCCCGATGACGGGTGAGACTAGAACTAGGGGACATAGTCTTAGAATAAGGGGCTGCTCTTTCAAAACTGAGATGAGGAGGAACTACTTCACTCAGAGGGTGGTAGGTCCATGGAATATGCTGCCACAAAAAGCTGTAGAAGCTACATCATTAAATAAATTTAAAACAGAAATAGACAGTTTCCTAGAAGTAAAGGGCATTAAGGGTTACGGGGAGCGGGCAGGAATTTGGGCATGAGTCTAGGTTCGGATCGGTCATGGCCCTGTGGGTAGTGGAGCGGGCCCAGGGACCGTGTAGCCTGATTCTGCTCCTATTTCGTGTGTGCAATTCTGTTAGATGCAGGAGATGGTTCTGTGATAGATAGTAGATTGGCGGTTAGGATCAGATCAGCCATGATCTTATTGAATGGCGGAGCAGGCTCGAGGGGCCGATTGGCCTACTCCTGCTCCTATTTCTTATGTTCTTATGTTCTTATGTGTCTGGCACAATTCACCCCACACGGCACCGTAATGCCCAAACAACGGGCGCTACCGATCCTAATTTCACGCTGTAGAATTTACAAATAATGACATAGAAATTACAACACAGAAACAGGCTGTTCAGCCCAGCCAGTTCATGTTGGTGTTTATCCTCCATATGAGCAGTAGTACTAGTCTCATATCCCTTTATTGCCCTTTTCTTCAACCACCTATCTAACCTTTTCTTAAATGCTGACATGATCAATCAATCACTAACTCTGGTAGTGCATTCCACAGCCTCACAACCCTCTGTGTAAAATTATTTCTCTGGATCTCTGTCATAAATCTCTTACATATAATTTCATATCCCCTTGTTCTTAACCCCTCAACCACTGGAAACAACCTGTTTCCATCTACTCTGTCCCATCCCTTCATAATTTTAAACAACTTTATTAAATCACCCCATAATCTCCTCTGTTCTAATGAAAACAACCACAAATGTTCATGTCTTTATTCATATTTGTATTTCCTCATGGCAGCCAGCATCCCAGGGAATCCACACTACCTTCTCTGTTCCCTCAAAATCCTTCCCACAGTGGGGAACCCAAAACTGCACATGTACTCCAAATATGGTCTTTTATGGTGTTATATAGATTCACCATTACATTTCAACTTTATATTCTATACCTCTTTCCAGTAACTTGTTTTATGGCCTTATCCATTTGAGATGCTGCTTTTAATGTCTTGTGAACCTAAACTCCCAAATCCCTCTGCTCTTCCACATCACACAGCTTTCCAACTGCCACTTTTTTGCCCATTCTACCATTTTATCGATAACCCCTTGCAGCTTCCATTGGTCCTCAGAATTATTTACTATGCCTCCTAATTTAGTATTGTCTACAAATTTGTACAACACTCCCTTTAGCCCTATATTCAAATCATTAACGTACACACACAGTTACCCACTTCTAACCACTCTTGAACCTGCCCTTAACTCCAACTCTCTTCTTCCTCCCTTTAATCAACATCAATAAAAACAGATTTTCTGGTCATTATCTCATTGCTGTGTTTGGGATCTTGCTGTGCACAAATTGGCTGCCGCATTTCCTACATTAAAACTATGACTACACTTTAACGGTACTTCATTGACTGTAAAGCACTTTAGAACATCCTGAGTTCATGAAAGGGGCTATATGAATGTGATTTCTTTCTAACCAGTTTTTAATCCATTTTGCCACCCCCTCCTTAATTCCATACGCCTTAATCTTCTTCAATTGTTGTTGTTGTAACTAAGGCAATAATGTGGCAATACAAAACAGGGTCCTATGATGTGTATAGGACCCGAATTGCCATTTTAGGGCAGTACTGTGCATGCTCAACATTGTATCAGCTGGCGGTCCAGCAGAAGAGGAGTGCAGCAGGCAAGTTTTAATTTATTTTTTATGGTGCTGCGGGAAGCAGGGGTGCTCCTCCAGGCTCCAGAAAAAGCAACCTGGGCCATTACTTCATTGAGTTCCCCTCAACACCGCTCCCCCCCACCTCCCCCCACTGAGATCGGACCCCTCTTGGACCTACCTTCTTTAAGCCCGGAGGCCGACTGGGTTGCCCCGGGGCCTTCATTTTCCTCCCACAGCCTGTCGGCCCTATCCTAATGAGGCCCAGCCCTCAAAATGGGCCATACCTCCCATTGGGACTATCGAGTGGGCGATGGGCCATCCGCAGTCAAAATTTACCCCATTGTGTTGAGAAGTCTCCGTCCTTTTTGGCTGTAAACAAAGTGAGATTTAAAAAAAACAGAGACAGTGACACAGGAAGTGAGTGGAGTGTTTTAAAGCAGAATGCTATAAAGGCACTAGGGGCAAAATTGGACCTGGTTGCGTCCATTTTTCAGGTACAAAACATGGCAAAAAGGTCAAATTTTGCGATGCTACATTCCATGCCCTAAATGCCCCTGAAATACATCCAAAGTCATTTTGACTTGGGCGATATTCAGACGTCCCTGGCCTTAAACAGGTGTTATGACCCTGGGATATGCTAATGAAGGCCCTGACATATGTTCACGAAAGCCTCCCAAAAATTCGTATGCACTGAGCAGAGCAAGCACCGGTCATGCTCTGCTCAGGTTTTCAGTTTCTTCAGTGGCCTAACCAGTAGTCCTTAAAAGGGACCACTGGTGGCTGCCAACAAACGAGTAAATTTGAACATTTTAATTAACTTGATGCGGAGCCAGAAGGGTCATAAGTGCTGTGGGCTGTTGCTGGCCCGCATTCGGCCCGCGCTCGCCCCGCGTTCGCCACGCGTTCGGCCCACGCTCGCCCCGCGTTCGCCACGCGTTCGGCCCGCACTCGCCCCGCGTTCGGCCTGCGCTCGCCCCGCGTTCGGCCTGCGCTCGCCACGCGTTCGGCCCACGCTCGCCCCACGCTCGCCCCGCGTTCGGCCTGCATTCGGCCCGCGCTCGCCCCGCATTCGCCCCGCGCCTGCCCCGCGCTCGCCCCGCGTTCGGCCCGCGCTCGCCCCGCGTTCGGCCCGTGCCCGCCTCGCGTTCGGCCCGCGCTCGTCCCGCGTTCGGCCCACGCTCACCCCCCTGTCATTCACCACCAAATTGATCCACTCCGAACCAGCGAGTTGCCGCTAGATGCCCAACTGGTATCCACAGCTTGCTGGAAATATGCTGATGAAGCCCGAGGCCCAGTTTTGGAAGAGCCTCTGGTCTCTCGCTTCTATCATGTGCATCACCTATTTTGGGCCCAAAAACAGGCCGAAACCAATTACCCAGGTAGTCAGTTTAACAGATACTGCGAGAAGGTTAGAATGCAGGAGAGCACTTAGAAATTATTTAGTTTAAGTTAAATATCCACTTATGTGGGGAAGAATAGAGTGTTCATTATTTCAGATTACACAAAGACAAGCTGTACTGATTTAAGTCAACGGATTCAATCATAACTCTTGCTCGGTCTGTCCACATGCTGTAAAATAAAGCAGCTTAACAATTGATATTTGGCTTCGTCTCACCAAGTGCTTGCTCGGTCCACTGTTGAAGAGATTGAACAGGCACACATGTGAAAGACATGAATATCCAGTCCAGATCACAAGGAAATACTATTGTTACACCCCGAGTTACTCTATCATAGTTAGATATTTGGGAGTACAGGCACACCTCTAAATGTAAGATGCTCAGACCACTTGTGGGAGTGACTCACATCACTGTACCAGAGAGAATATCTGAGGCAAGACCCTAAACTTGCAACAGGCATGGAGTTGCACTTCTCTGTTAACCTAAAACATAAGCCCACCACCTCAGTTACACCATATAAAATAAATAAGTATGTTAGAAATTCTGTAAAATTCCAGTTCTGTAACTGGAACTGAAATGGCTGCCTTGCTGATTGTGCTGAATTCCCTTCCCATGCTCATCTTGTCCTCACCATTTGACCACAGTCTGCTTCCATACTGTTAATATTAGTTGTCAAAAGATCCAGAGCTAAAGCCCTGAGCATATTGAGAAATGTTGACAAAATGATCTGATCCTCAATAATGCAAGTCTGTTTATTTATTTTCAGGTATTATGCAATTTGTTGTAAACCATTGGTCTATAGAAACAAAATGACAACCTTGCAAGTGGTTCTCATGCTTGGTGGCTGCTGGATAATTCCGTGCTTTATTTCCTTTCTTCCCGTCATGCAAGGCTGGAATACCATTGGGATTATTGACATTGTGAGTAGCTCCTGATTCGGAGTACATGATGCCTTTAGTTAAATGCCTAGTGATGGATAAATTGCACTATGATATCATACAATGACATTTCTGTATTCAGCTACTTTTAGGAATACAGTCGCCCTGAATTTTCATGTTTCCAGCAATTCTGTGCAAAATCAAAGCATCTTTTATTGGTCAGCAAAATGAGGCAAAAGTCGTTTCCACTGGTTTTCTGCCCCAAATTGAGTTTCCTAATGTGATTTGACCCTTCTTGAGATCATATTACGAGGGCCACAGCACTGAGACAGCTGGCAGTGAGGGCTTTCTCAGCCTGAAAAGAGTGGAAAGTTTGAGTAGTGATTGCTGCAGCTGGGAATTACTTTTTGGAGGTTTTTTATGCATTCTGCCTACATTGCCTTGGACTTGCTTTTGTCTGCCTGTGGGAGTGTGAAAACACTGGGAAATGTTGACCCCTACCCCATCCCCAATGAGAGCTTGTCAGGAGTGGGTATGGCATTCCCTAAAGGTCATTCATGACGAGGAGGAGAAGCAGCAGTGGATGGCGGAAAGGAGAGTGATGATGCACTATTTAAGGAGGATGCCCCACACCAGATATTAACTCCTCCTCAAGGAATGTACAGGCAGCACAGGTCATTTGATGACTTTAGTGAGGAGCTGTGTATTAGAAGCGCAAGCTTCATCAAAGAGGCAATAGGATAGGTCTGCCCCCTACTGCATGGGAACCTGCAGTCACTGCTCTGTCTGTGGCTATGAATGTGATGACTGCATTCAAGTTTTATGGTACAAGGTCACTTCAGTCAGTCATGTGTGTGTGATGACATGTGAAAGATCCAGCATGACAATGTGAAATATGCTGCAAGGTGTCTCAAAGTATTTATCTTTTGGAATTTGGCCCTCCCTGAGCATTTCAAGCAAGAAAATCATGGCAATACATGGCTTGTGGCTCACCCCTTACTGTAATGGATAATGACACCACTTAAAGTTGCCTGAACAGCAGCAGAGGAGCACACGCCTCTACAAGAGTGGTCATCGAGAGGACCGCTGGGTCTTAAAAGGGAACTTTCACTACATTTGATAGGTCAGGAGGGCCTGTGCAGTATTCTCCAACTCATGTTTCATGCATAGTTGTAGGCTGCTGTTCCCTGCACAACTTCACCATATAAAAAGGCCTGGACTTGAAGATTCCTGGAAAGGTGGTCCTAACTGTTTTGGAGGCAGATGTCCATGGAGGAGAGCATTGCAACTACCATCACACGGGGGACTCCTCGGTGACTGCTGCAAGGGGCATCAGATCGGAACTGATCACTGAAGTTTTCTTTTCTGTTTAATACAGTCTACCTTTTGTCACCACTGCCTTAAACCCTTCTCCACCACCTTCAAATAATAGACTAATCCTTCAATCCAGTACCCATCCTAGAACATGACAACACATCAGACCTCTTTATCCCTACATGACTGTGTTACCAATCACCTGAGTCAATAAGTCAGGTATGAACCAAGTGCACCTTTCCTGTATGACTGTGATTCCCATGAATAACAAAGCATGACATAAGAGTATGTTCTATTTTAATACAACACAGTTCAAAGTGAAGTCATGGGGATAAAAATTTCATTATGCAGAAAACGGGCGCAGGATCGCAACGTGACCGTCGGCTACCTACTAATGGCCATGATTGATGCGTGCAGCCTAATGCCGGGCGTGCTGCTGATTGGCTGAGCACTCACCAGGGGCCCGAAGTTCATGCGAAGCTAGCTCTACTTAAAGCTAGGCTCCACTTTTAAAGGCAGTCTGCACCTCTTAAAGGTAAGGTGCATTTTGCATTCAACAGCCGCTGAAAGTGCTTGTGAAGGCAACTGTGAGTGAGTGAGTAATGACTCAACAGGGCAGAGAAAGGGCACTAAGGTTCTCAGACACAGCACTAGAGGCCTTAGTGCAGGGGGTAGAAAGGAGGAGACAGATCCTCTACCCACAGAAGGCCCTCAAGACACACAGTCAGAAGTCAGTGGGAGCAGATCGCCAGCAGTCTTGCCCTGAGGATCTGGATCCAATTCCCGAAGAAGTTTAATGACCGCACATGAGTGGTCAAGGTCAGTGAATTCATCTTCAAAAGCTGTTTCCCACCAACTGGACCACTAGCCTTACACACTGCTCAATGCAACACACCCCCATCACTCACCTACCAACAATCTACTAAACACAAGGCACACCTCACATTCATAGCTTCATCTCTCCCTCACACACTTACCACTGCTGCAAGCCTCACACCCACATCTCACAGCCTGCACACACTGCCAGCTATTCAATCATGACAGACACGTCACCCAAACACATTGCACCACACTCACTGACACACAAGCCTACATATCCTGACCCAGCTGGAGGAGACCGTGCTTGACATTATTGGAGAAGCCATCACTGAGGCCGTGGCGATTGGCGAGGCTGAAACCATTGAAGATAACAGTATGCTCATTCCTAATTCTCCTTCTCACATCCCATTTCCCCCTCATCCCATAATTTCTTCTCACTTACAAGCTGCTGATATATAAGCATGCACATCTCGCTTTCCCCCCTCCCCCCACCACAACCCGACCCTTTCTCCTTTCAGATACCCAAGAACTCCAACCTGGCCACCCAGTGCAGGAAGAAACATAGAAACATAGAAGATAGGAGCAGGAGTAGGCCATTCGGCCCCTCGAGCCTGCTCCGCCATTCGATGAGATCATGGCTGATCATCTAAACTCAGTACCCTGTACCTGCCTTCTCCCCATATCCCTTGATACCTTTAGCTTTAAGAAATATATCTAACTCAACCTTGAATATATTTAATGACTTCGCCTCAACTACCTTCTGTGGTAGAGAATTCCACAGGTTCACCACTCTCTGGGTGAAGAAATTCTTCCTAATTTCTGTCCTAAATGGTTTACCCGTTATCCGTAGAATATGACCCCTGGTTCTGGACTCTCCGACCATCGGGAACATTCTTCCTGCATCTAGTTTGTCCAGACCTGTCAGAATTTTATATGTTTTGATGAGATCACCTCTCATTCTTCTTATCTCCAGTGAGTATAAGCCCAATCGACCCAATCTCTCCTCATATGTCATTCCTGCCATCCCAGGTATCAGCCTTGTGAATCTTCGCTGAACTCCTTCCATGGCAAGAACATCCTTCCTCAGATAAGGTGACCAAAACTGCACACAGTACTCAAGGTGTGGTCTCACCAAGGCCCTGTACAACTGCAGCAGGACATCCCTGTTCCTATACTCAAACCCTTTTGCTATGAAGGCCAACATACCATTTGCCTACTTCACCGCCTGCTGCACCTGCATGCTTACTTTCAGCGACTGGTGCACAAGGACACCCAGGTCTCATTGCACTTCCCCTTCTCCCAATCTATTGCCATTCAGATAATAGTCTGCCTTTCTGTTTTTGACACCACGCACTTATCCACGTTATATTGCATCTGCCACGCTTCTGCCCACTCACCCAACCTGTCCAGATCATCCTGGAGTTTCTCGGTATCCTCCTCGCAGCACACACTCCCACCCAGCTTTGTGTCATCTGCAAACTTGGAGATATTACATTTAATTCCCTTATCTAGATCATTAATGTATATTGTGAATAGCTGCGGTCCAAGGACCGATCCCTGCGGTACCCCACTAGTCACTGCTTGCCACTCGGAAAAAGACCCATTAATTCCTACTCTCTGCTTTCTGTCCGCCAACCAGTTCTCTATCCAAGTCAATACCTTGCCCCCAATCCCATGTGCCTTAACTTTACCCGCTAATCTCTTATGTGGGACCTTATCGAAAGCCTTTTGAAAGTCCAAATACACCACATCTACTGGTTCTCCCTTATCTATTTTCCCAGTTACATCCTCAATAAATTCCAGTAGATTAGTCAAGCATGATTTACCTTTTGTAAATCCATGTTGACTTTGTCCGATCCTGTCACTGTTTTTCAAATGCTCAGCTATTACATCCTTTATAATGGACTCTAGCATTTTCCCCACTACCGATGTCTGTAATTCCCCGCTTTCTCTCTACCACCCTTTTTGAATAGTGGGGTAACATTAGCTACTCTCCAATCCATGGGTACAGTTCCAGATTCCATCGAATGTTGGAAGATGATCAGCAATGCATCTACTATTTCTAGGGCCACTTCCTTAAGTACCCTAGGATGTAGATTATCAGGCCCTGGGGATTTATCGGCCTTCAATACCGTCAATTTCCCTAACACCATTTCCCTGCAAATACTGATTTCTTTCAGTTCCTCCCTTTCATCAGACCGTATGTTCTCCAACATCTCTGGGAGCTTATTTGTGTCCTCCTTTGTGAAGACAGAACCAAAATATGCATTTAATTGGGCTGCCATTTCTTTGTTCCCCATTATAACTTCCCCCGCTTCTGACTGCAAGGGACCTACACTTGATTTCACTAATCTTTTTCTCTTCACATATCTATAAAAGCTCTTACAGTCAGTTTTTATGTTCCCAGCAAGCTTACTTTCATATTCTATTTTCCCCTTCTTAATGAATCCCTTTGTCCTCCTTTGTTGAATCCTAAACTGCTCCCAATCCTCAGGGCTACCGCTTTTTCTGGCAAATTTATATGCCCTCTCCTTGGATCTTATGCTATCCCTAATTTCCCTTGTTAGCCACGGTTGAGTCACCCTTTTTGTTTTATTCTTATGCCACACTGGGATGTACAAATTCTGTAGTTCATCCATGCAGTCTTTGAATGTTTGCCATTGCCTATCCACAGTCAACCCCTTGAGTGACATTCCCCAATCAATCCTACCCAATTCGCGCCTCATACCATCGTAGTTTCCTTTATTTAAATTCAGGACGCTAGTCTCTGATTCAACTACTTCACTCTCCATCCTAATGAAGAATTCTATCATATTATGATCACTCTGACCCAAGGGGCCTCGTACAACAAGATTGCTAATTAATCCTTTCTCGTTACATAATACCCAGTCTAAGATGGCCTGATCTCTGGTTGGTTCCTCGACATATTGTTCCAGAAAACCATCTCGTAAACATTCTAGGAATTCCTCCTCCACAGTATTTTTACTAATTTGGTTAGCCCAATCTATATGTAAATTAAAGTCACCCATGATGACTGCTGTGCCCTTACTGCATGCTTCTCTAATTTCCCTTTTAATGCCGTCCCCAACCTCCATATTACTGTTTGGAGGTCTATATACCACTCTCACTAACGTTTTCTGCCCCTTGTTATTTCTCAGTTCTACCCAAACAGATTCCGCATCATCAGAGCTAATATCCTTCCTTTCAATTGTGTTAATCCCCTCTTTAACCAGCAATGCTACCCCACCTCCCTTTCTTTTTTGCCTATCTTTCCTAAATATTGAATAACCCTGGATGTTGAGTTCCCAGCCTTGGCCACCCTGGAGCCATGTTTCTGTAATCCCAATCAAATCATATTCATTTACCTCTATTTGCGCAGCTAATTCATCCACCTTGTTCCGAATGCTCCTTGCATTAAGACACAAAGCCTTCAGGCTTGTTTTTTTAACGCTCTCAGACCTATATGAATTATTATTTACTGTGACCATGTTTGATTTAAACCGTTGAGTTCTTTGCCTTCTACTTTTGTTTTTCTCCTTCCTGTCTTTAGCTTTTATCCTTGTTTCCCTTTCCTCTGTCTCCCTGCTCAGGTTCCCAACCCCCTGCCACTTTCGTTTAAACCCTCCCCAACAGCACTAGCAAACACTCCACCTAGGACATCGGTCCCAGCCCTGCCCAGGTGCAGACCGTCCCATTTGTACTGGTCCCACCTCCCCCAGAACCGGTTCCAATGTCCAAGGAATTTGAATCCCTCCCCCTTGCACCATTCCTCTAGCCACGTATTCATTTGAAATATCCTCCTATTTCTACTCTGACTAGCATGTGGCACTGGTAGCAATCCTGAGATTACTACCTTTGAGGTCCTATTTTTTAATTTACCTCCTAACTCCCTATATTCTGCTTTTAGGACCTCATCCCGTTTTTTACCTATATCGTTGATGCCTATGTGCAACACGACAACTGGCTGTTCGCCCTCCCCCTCCAAAGTGTTCTGTAGCCGCTCCGTGACATCCTTGACCCTTGCACCAGGGAGGCAACACACCATCCTGGAGTCTCTATTGCGGCCGCAGAAACGCCTATCTATTCCCCTTACAATTGAATCCCCTATCACTATAGCTCTTCCACACTTTTTCCTCCCAGCCTGTGCAGCAGAGCCACCCATGGTGCCAGGAAGTTGGCTGCTGCCGCCTTCCCCTGATAAGTCACCCCCCCCAACAGCATCCAAATTGGTATATCTGTTTGAGAGGGGGATGGCCACAGGGGACCCCTGTACTACCTGCCTGCACCTCTTACTCTGCCTGGTGGTCACCCATTCACTTCCTGCCTGTACACCCTTTACCTGCGGTGTGACCAACTCGCTAAACGTGTTATTCACGATGTTCTCAGCATCGCGAATGCTCCAATATGCATCCATCCACAGCTCCAGCGCCGCAATGCGATGAGTAAGATGAGAGTGATGGAGAAGAAGAGACACCGTCACTCGACCTCACACTCGCAGGCACCAGCTCAGATATTGGCACTGCGCGTACTTCAGAGGGTAGTATAGAAGCGGGATCTGCACGTGGTGTGTCACCGGGCACGAGTGGGCTGCAGCCAGGGCAGGGGGAAAGGGTAGCGCAGGTGCCAGCTCCCCAGAGGGTGAGGTCGCACACTAGTACTGCTTCAGATGACTCAGATGAGGACTTCGATGGGGTGGCCTACAGAAGAAGGGTGATGGGCATGCACACAGAAATGCTTGATGCAATGACAGGCCTGCCAGAGAGCCTGTTGTCACTGTCAAGGAGCATGGAGGAGTCCGGCTCCAACAAGGCACTAGGCTTTGCGAAGAGCTTGAAGCCCAGGATTTCCAGGATAGAAGTGATGGGCAACTCCATTAGTGCACCCAACCATAATGCCGGGTATGATGGTCGATGTCTCAGCTTCCAGTGCAGCACAAACAAAAGTGGCCCAACATCATGCAAGCTCAGACTGCTCTCATGCAGGCACAGCTTGCTGCCATGCAAGCTCAGACTGCTCTCATGCAGGCACAGCTTGCTGCCATGCAAGCTCAGACTGCTCTCATGCAGGCACAGCTTGCTGCCATGCAAGCTCAGACTGCTCTCATGCAGGCACAGCTTGCTGCCATGCAAGCTCAGACTGCTGCCATCAATGTTCTCCTTAAGGTGCGCAGCCCAATCAGGAGGTCCCGCACAGGCCGCACACCAGCTGCTGCCGCTGGAAGTTACCGCGCACTTAGACTGCAAATTAGAGGGAACATTGGCTGCCATTGTGGCTGCATTTACCAGTGTTGAAAGGGGCTTGCAGGGTGTCACAGCAGTCCAGCAATCTGTCCTCCAACAGATTACTCGGATTGCTGAGACGCCACCCTGGGGGAGTGGCAGTGGCTCCGTGGAGCACGAAGGATGACAGCATTCGTCCTCCCACCACTGCTACTCCGCCATTGCCCTTGCTGTTGCCTGTCAGCCAGCCAGCCCAGTCTGCTGCCGCCCATGCTGAGGTGGTGCAGTCTACAGCCGATCTTTCTAGGTCCAGAGCTGCTCGAGGTCATCCTGCAAGGCCACCTGCAGTCTCCCCCACTGAAATTCAGCAGCCTTCCATCAGCCATGCTGCAGCCACTGGGGTAGCACTGCGTAGAAGCACGAGGACAGGCAAAGGCACACGGAAGACAGATACTAAGAGAAAGGACAAGGGTGATTAGTTGATTTTGTTATGTAATATTGGATTGATTGACTTATAACTTATGTTTGGAATGTTTGTTTTGTGGTGGCTTTCATTTCAGCAATGTGGCCAAGAGGATGCTGTGATGTTCCGTGACAGAAGAATGGTAAAGTGGGGAAGTGTTCAGCAACGGGGATCTGGGATTTCATTCAGGGGAACCGGAGTCTGATGATGAGTTCACGGACAGGCCGTCTGGAACATGGATGTGGAGGCTGCCCCCTCTCTTCCTCCTCCTCTTCATCCTCCTCTTGCCCCTCTTCCTCCTCCTCCTGAGGTGGTTGCAGAACCCATGGTGGCAAGGGCTGCACCCTCATGATGGCCAAGTTGTGGAGGAGGCAGCAGACCACTACAAATTAGGACACCCACTCCGGTGAATACTGGAGAGCTCCTCACGAGTGGTCAAGACAGCAGAACCATCGCTCGATGGTCTGCTCGATGACATTCCTTGTGGCAGCATGCCTGTCATTATATGAGTGCTGGCCACAAGTGGTGGGGTTGCGGGGGGGAGTCATCAGCCAGGTGTAGAGCGGATAGCCCTTGGTCACTGAGCAGCCACCCTTGGGTTCGACAGGGTGGCTGGAAGATTGCTACCGCAGGATGAAGGCATCATGACTGCTGCCAGCATACTGGGCATTCACCAGCATGATGTGCTGGCGTGGTTGTACACCAACTGCACATTAAGTGAATGGAACCCTTTGCGGTTACGGAACATCTCACCATTGATATGCGGCGCCTGCAAAGCCACATGTGTGCAGTCGATGGCACCCTGCACCATGGGGAAGCCCGATATCCTGGCAAAGCCATGTGCACGCTCCTCCTGCTCCTCTCTGTTCAGAGAGAAGACAATGAAGTCCCTTCTCCTAGCGTACAGAACCTCTGTGACCTCCCAGATGCAGCAATGGACGTGAACTGCGAGATGTTAGCTATGTTGCCTGTTCCAGCCTGGAAGGATCCGCTGGTGAAAAAATTCAAGGCCACGGTCACCTTGAGGGCCACTGGCAGCGCCGTCATCGCCCTACTCTGAGACTGCAGGTCTGGTACCAAGTGGGGGCAGATTGCTGTGACCACCTCCTTGGTGAAGTGGAGCCACCAAACACACTGCTCCTGGCTTAGGTGTAGGTAGGAGAAGTGCTCCCTGAAGACCCTAGGTGAGTGAGGCCTCCTGCTCAGAGCCCTCCTCCTCCTCCTCCTCCTCCTCCCTCTGTGAGCAGTTTGTCCTCTTTGCTGCCTTTGCTCCATTTCACTGTCATGCTGCAGTGCAAGGGGGACTGCAGCTCGAGCCCCCATGACTGGGAGCAAGTGGTGTAGTCAGAGGCCTTCCCGTAGCAGCCAACCCCTTCCCAACGTCCAGCAGCACTCCCTGCACACTTTATCAACTTTTCAAATCTCTTCCAGCAACCCAGTACTCCAACAAACTCTGCAAGAGCCAGTACAAAAGCATTAATCAATTACCTGCAAGTTGGATGTCTCCCTTTAAGTAGCACCCTCGTGCAGCTGAAAGCACGTTCAGCTCACGTGTTTAGGCAGTTGAATGGAGCAGCGATGTCGAAAATGGCAGGTTGTGCGTCAAAACAGCGATAGACACTGACTCACGTTACGATCTGCCGACTCTGCTACTGCCGGCGCACACACTAAACGCCCACGCTATCACCCTCACCAAGATAGTGAACAGGGCGAGCTACGCAGGGAGTGGGCAGAAGCGAGCCGCCGTCATTTAAAAAAAAAATCGACCATAACTACCAGCGCTACGGGGGTGAATTTCATGTTTCTCCTGGGTGGTTTTCCTTTCTCCTGTTTTGGTGCTTTTCCAAGGGGCTGAGGTTGCCCTCCTCTCAGTAAATTAAATGGTGTGGGGAATGGAAGAATGCACACTAGTGTGGGATTTTCTTACAAGGTTAGAGCTGAGGCATATTGTAGAGGCAAGCTAAGGGGACCCAAGTAATAAAAAAGGCTTTATCACACTTAACCCAGAAGTGCTCAGTGCTGATACTAGATACAAAATGTGGACAAACATTCCCTTCTCAAGCAATGATAGGTCTATCATTAAGCACATTGTCGACTTAAAAAATAGTCCCTTGTAAAAGTTCACATTATTAACAACACAGTATCTGCAACAGTGAGAACTCGCAGTGGTGGTGAGCAGTGTTCCAGCAGAGCTTTAAATCAGTCTGTTCCAGGAAGTTTGCCTGTGGAAAGTTCAACTTTGAGGCCAAAACATAGTTTATCTAAAAGACAATGCTTACTGCAACACCCCCACCATGCAGCTGCTGTCCAAGGAATGTCATATAAGCATATCAAACATCCATCTGTTAATATCACTAATAGTAATGCCTAACCTTAAAAGGTGATCACTCTATTTAAACTCAGACAGACTTATGACACTACATTGTACAGCATGATGCAATAATTTCAGTAATATTGCTGTTTTAAGCTTTCACCACATTTGCACATCTTGGCTATTCACTTTCCCCAACAGAACAACAATGGCCCTTAAGGTAACTGTTCAATGAGGTTCCTATCTTTTTGAAACACCAAAGTGCTCATCATTAGAGAAATTACTTCCTCTCAATATTTTGCATAATATTTTGTTGTTTTATGTTTTACAGATAGAGGAAAGAAAACTCAACAAAGTTACAAATGAAACATACTGCGTCTTTATGGTGAATAAAGCGTATGCGATGACTTGCTCAGCTGTCGCGTTCTACCTTCCCCTGATTCTGATGGTGCTGGCTTACCAGAGGATATATGTGACAGCAACAGAGCATGCACGTCGAATAGGAACTCTACAGCGAGCAGGAGCTGTGCCAGAATCCAACCACAGCACACAACACCAAGGCTCCAGTGTAATGAAAAGAGAGGCCAAAGCAGCAAAAACATTAGGCATTATTATGGGATGCTTCTGCCTCTGCTGGGCACCGTTTTTCATTACCAACATCATTGACCCCTTTATCAACTACAGTATCCCAAAGCAACTGTGGAATGCGTGGCTATGGCTAGGCTACATTAATTCAGGGTTAAACCCCTTTCTGTATGCTTTCTTGAACAAGTCATTCAGACGCGCCTTTCTGCTTATTCTGTGCTTTGGGGTCCCCAGGTATGGACATGCAGCAGGCTATGGAGCGACTTATGCAATGACCGTCAATGGAACAACTGTGATAGTGAGGTAAGACACATTATTGCACACCTTTCATCTGTTTTGCATCCAGTCTTCTGAGGACTTGCCACATGGTCATCAAAGAAAGTATCATTTTCACCTCCCCCAAATTTGTTCACCAAATGTTCTCCCCTCTTCTGAAGGCAATGACTTCTGCTAGGATTTGTGTTTGTGGGCATCAGCCACTCTCCAGTACCTTAATCAAGTGACCATTATTCATGTGGATCTAGTTGATGAGTATCAGAGAATATTTAATGTTAAGGAACATTCTGGGCACCACTCTTTAGGAAGGATGTGAAGGCCTTAGAGAGGGTGCAGAAAAGATTTACGAGAATGATTCCAGGGATGAGGGACTTCAGTTACGTGGATAGAATAGAGAAGCTGGGGTTGTTCTCCTTAGAGCAGAGAAGATTGAGAGGAGATTTGACAGGGGTGTTTAAAATCATGAGGGGTCTAGACAGAGTAGATAGAGAGAAACTGTTCCCATTGACGGTAGGGTCGAGAACCAGAGGACACAGATTTAAGGTGATTGGCAAAAGAACCAAAGGCGACATGAGGAAAAACCTTTTTACGCAGCGAGTGGTTAGGATCTGGAATGCACTGCCTGAAAGGGTGGTGGAGGCAGACTCAATAGTGGCTTTCAAAAGGGAATTGGATAAGTACCTGAAGGAAAAATATTTGCAGGGCTATGGGGAAAGGGCAGGTGAGTGGGACTAGCTGAAGTGCTCTTGCAGAGAGCTGGCACGGGCTCGACGGGCTGAATGGCCTCCTTCTGTGCTGTAACCATTCTATGATTCTATGAGGGAAAAATTCGGTGGCGTACCCTTTGGGGTGCTAACTTCGCTAGGGCACTACTTTTAGCACCTCAAAAAGGTTAGTGACCCTGCACCGTAAATTCAGTGGCAAAGCAGGAGGCGGGGCGTTACTGGAAGTGCTCCCCCTCCTTCCTGGGGCGCTACCATTGAATATTGCGATGCTACATGCAGCAGTGCCACACATGTCGGCACGTAGTGCCACGGTATTACAGGCCTCCCTCCCCTGATTAAAATGGGAGGGGCCTAGCGCTATGCGTACCGGGGCCCTTCTGGGCCACTGGGGAGAGGGGTGCTGGGAAAACAGCCCGGCACTCGAGAGACGTGCTAGGCTGAGCATTCGCGGCCAGCACCCCGCATAAAAAAGCAGAAGGGGGCAGGTGCTGGCAGGCGGCCAAAAAAAATGTCCGTCCGGCACCTGCCCTTTAATTAGCACCGCCGCAGGCCGCAAAAACACCACCCTGACCTCGGACATAGCGTCCAGCAGTAGGTCAGGGGGCACAACTGAAGTTTGCAGCCGGCGTGCAAGCGGGGCACTACACATGGCGCTGATGTCATCGCCAGAGGCCCAGCACTGCGGGGCGCTACCGGCTACTGCCACCACTAACCTCCCGCTGAATTTCGCGGGAGGCGTTAGCGGCGCGGTGCAAAGCAACCCAATGTTTCCCCCTCTGTGTTTCATGTTCTAGGACACCTAAATCTCTCTGAACACCAACATTTGAAAGTTTCTCACCATTTAAAACATTTTCTGCTTTTCTATTCTTCCTACCAAAGTGAATAAACTCATATTTCCCCACATTATACTCCATCTGCCACATTATTGCCCACTCACTTAACTTGTCTATATCCCTTTGCAGGCTCTTTGCATCCTCCTCACATCTTACTTTTCCACCGGGCTTTGAATCGTCAGCAAACTTGGATACATTGCACTCGGTCCCTTCATCTAAATCATTAATATAGATTGTGAATAGCTGAGGCCCAAGTACTGATCCTTGCAGTACCCCACTAGTTACAGCCTGCCAACCTAAAAATGACCCGTTTATTCCTACTCTCTGTTTTTTGTCCGTTAACCAATCCTTTATCCATGCTAATACATTACCCCCAACCCCATGTGCCCTTCTCTTGCTTAACAACCCTTTATGTGGCATCTTATTGAATGTCTTTTGGAAATCCAAGGGGTAGAAATTAGGTCGCACCCCATTTGGGGCGCAAATATCGTCCGGACGCAAATATTAGCGCCTGGCGCTAATTATCGGCACTGACTGGAAACTTCACTTTTACCGCCCCGGGAGGTGAGTGGAGCGCTAAATCAGGCGCTGCACACCTCTCTTAAGGTGCAAAGGCCGAGCAGTGAGGCGCTAACTCAGAGCGCTGGCGAAGCTCATGTAATGTCAGTCAGCAATGGAACACACACACAATGGCACGGGCCAGTTCTTAAAGGGGATGGTTAATCTTGCTTTCCATCCACATCCTGCTCATTGCAGCCTTGAATCTCGGCCTGGAGAGACTTGCACATCAAATGTGCTGGAAAGAACAATGGAGAGTACCAGGCAAAGAGCTCAGAGTGCAGCTCCCACAGTCTCTGCTAAATCGATGCAAGGAATGGCAAATCAAAATGAACCTGCAAAGTGCTGCTCAGTACCCAAAACTCCTTCACACAACGTTGAATCTCTCCAGAAGTCTCTCCCTCTCTCTCTCAGAATGCGTAGTTCAAAAATGCCACCAACAATAAAAGACAGGAAGAGGCCCCCTTTAAATAGCGCCCCCCCCAGCCCCACAGCGATTGATAGCGTTCCAGTCTTCTGGTCGTTGGAAGCGCCAGGCGGTAAGGCAGGGGGCGCCACTCAATTTCCGCTACGGGGCGCCACAAGGGCGTTGCACCATGGAATGACGTCACAATCTGCACGCGCAGGTGGTCGCAGCGGTAAGTTTTAGCGCCGCCGCACAATCTCAAGTTAAGTTCTCGAGCGGCGCAAACATCGCTGTGCCCGGGTGTTAGCGGCTTTGCGCCCCATTAGGAGCCCTCTTAAGGCGCTAACGGGAGGCGCAACCAAGTGAATTTTTACCCCCAAATATACTACATCCACTGGTTCCACTTTCTCTACCTTGCTAGTTACATCCTCAAAAAACACTAATAAATTTGTCAAACATGATTTATCTTTCATAAAACCATGTTGACTCTGCCTAATCAGATTAGGATTTTCTAAATGCCCTGTTACCACTTCCTTAATAATGGATTCCAGCAATTTCCTGACAATTGATATCAGGCTAACTGGCCAGTAGTACCCTGTTTTCTCTCTCCCTCCTTTCTTGAATAGCGGAGTTACATTTGCTACCTTCCAATCTGTTGGGACTGTTCTAAAATCTAGGGAATTTTGGAAGATCATGACGAATGCATCCACAATCTCTGTAGCCACCTCTTTTAGAACTCTAGGATGTAAGCCATCAGGTCCAGGGGATTTGTCGGCTTTTAGTCCCATTAGTTTCTCAAGTACTTTTTCTCTATTAATATTAATTAATTTAAGTTCCTCACTCTCATTAGCACCTTGGTTCCCCACTATTTTTGGTATGTTTTTTGTGTCTTCTACTGTGAAGACAGATACAAAATATTTGTTTAAAGTCTCTGCCATTTCCCTGTTCCCCAATATAATTTCTCCTGTCTCAGCCTCTAAGGGACCAATGCTTACTTTTGCTACTCTCTTCCTTTTTACATAATTGTAGAAGCTCTCACAATCTGTTTTTATATTTCTTGCTAATTTACTCTCATTCTATTTTCTCCCTTTTTACCAATTTTTGGTTATCCTTTGCTGGTTCCTAAAGCTCTCCCAATCCTCAGGCTTACTACTATTCTTCGCAACATTATAAGCCCCTTTTAATCTAATACTATCCTTAACTTCTTTAGTTAGCCACGGATGGATCACTTTTGCCGTGGAGTTTTTATTTCTCAATGGATTATATATTTGTTGAGAATTTTGGAATATTTCTTTAAATGATTGCCACTGCTTATCTACTATCATACCTTTTAATCTAATTTCCCAATCTACCTTAGCCAACTCACCCCTCATACCTACATAATTGGCTTTATTTAAGTTTAAAACGAGTGTCAGATCTAAGAATGTCACTTTCAAGCTCAATGTGAAATGCTATCATATTATGATCACTCTTCCCTATAGGATCCTTTACTATAAGATTACTAATTGTCAAATTACACAAAACAAGATCTAAAATAGCTTGTTCCCTAGTTGGTTCCATGACGTATTGTTCGAGGAAACTGTCTTGAATACATTCCATGAACTCGTTCTCCCGATTACCCTTGCCAATTTGATTTGCCCAATCTATATGCAGATTAAAGTCCCCCCACAATTATTGTATTACCTTTGTTACAAGCTCCTATTATTTCTTGATTAATACTCTGTCCAACGGTATATCTATTGTTAGGGGGCCTATAAACTACTCCTACCAGTGTTTACTGCCGCTTGTTATTTCTTATCTCCACCCATACTGATTCTACTTCCTTATCTTCTGAGCCAAGATCCTTTCTCACTACTGTTCTTATGTCATCCTTAATTATCAGGGCTACCCCACTCCTGTTCCAATCTGCCTATTTTTTCGACAGGCTTTCTCTCATTGTTGCTTCTCCACTCTCTCCCAACCTGCATTTCCAGGGCTTAGTTTCTCATTCACTTTTTTGTGTTCTAATATCTCCTGATTTCCCAGGCAACCTCTGCCTGCCTGAGCCCAGATCCCATCTCCATCCTGGTCCATATTGCCTATCATTTTGCTGTGTATTCTGGGCTTTTAAAAAGGTAACAGATAGAAATTGAAGATAGAGTACACCAGGAAAGGAACATGTGTGAGAGTCATACAGACAAATTTGAAGCAGTAGAGAAGACAGAGATGAAACAGTGATAAAGAGATGGAGAGAGAAAACATGAGGAAAAGATTTAGAGACAAATCGATACACACAACAGTGAAAAAGTTACCTGAAAGAGAGAGAACAAAAAGAGTGGAAGACAAAGACACAGTGACACCGAAAGAATGAGGGTAGAAAAAAGAGATAGTTGCAGAAAGAGAAACAATTTTGTTTGGAAGTAATGGCACAGGGGATCAACCATGTTAAAACTAATATATTGTGCATACATGCTGCATACATTGTTTCAACCATTAAAAGGTCAGAAAATCGTAGACAATGTTAACTGCAAATTTTCATAATGTTCTCTCACAGTACGAGGCTCACGGCCGGAAGTGCAATTTCAGAAGTGTCTTTTCACTGTCGTTCCTCAACTAGGTGAACACAAGAATGAATGAATAATTGGACAAGTAACTATAATCTTCCAAAGTTCTCTCGATTCAGGAACTGTTCCTTTAGATTGGAAAATTGTGCATGTCACTCCGCTATTAAAGAATGGTGAGAGAGGGAAACCAGGAAATTATAGACCAGTTAGCCTAACATCTGTTGTTGGGAAATCACTATAGTCTATACTTACGGATAGGCTGACTGAACACTTTGAAAATTTTCAGTTGATCAGAGAGCATGGATTTGTAAAAGGTAGGTCATGCCTGACAAACCTGATTGAATTTTTTGAAGAGGTGACTAAAGTAGTGGATGGGGAATATCTATGGATGTTATTAATATGGACTTCCAGAAGGTATTTGATAAAGTCCCACATAAGAGACTGTTAACTAAGGTTGAAGCCTGTAAGGGATTTGACCGTGCGTGTCTCGCAGCCTGTGAGATTCACGCGGCTCTGTGCAGCCTGTATGCCAGTGCGGGTTTAGGCCTTGTTGCCTGTTCTGGTCTCCAGCCAGTCTGGGAGCACTAGACACACCTGTGAGTGGTTCGAATCACTCGCCCTTACGGTTCTAGACACTGGACTTAGATGCGAGAGCAGTAATGGAGATGAAACTCATGTAGACTCGGTTGAATGGTACGAAATGGAAAATCTTTATTGCATGATATTTAAGATTACGAAATACATGTCATAAGCACAGATTAATGACAGTACAATCTTACAAGCAGTTATATAACTAATTCTAGGGAAACGAGGAACGAACGACACACCGTAAATAGGGGCACACATTACAAGTATCCTTAATACTTAAACCCTCCCCTATCAATATCTGTCCTAGCTAGATTCGTAGGATTTCGAGACTCATGCTCACCACTCGTGATAACTCGGAGAAATTCCGAATAGCTGATCGGATGTTTTTCACCGCAGCACCCACGTGTCGATCAGGAGATCTCCTGGTCCCACTTGTTTACTTGCTTCTGCTCCGGCTAGCAGGCTGGAACATCTGCTGTGATGAAGATCTGTGTTGGTTGGTTTAACAGGCACTGTCCGAATGGGTTTCACAGACCAGTCAATATCATCTTGGAGGATCTTCCGAGGTCTATTCTTGCAAGTTCAAAGAAGTCTCCCTAGCAAGGAAAACTTGGCTATTCGACCTACAGGCGCGGTCGGGGCTTACTGACCGTGGCGATGAGTATGGTCTTCCTCTCTTCTCATCTCATCTCATCTCATCTCGGGCCTTTGGTTCCGATGCCAGTTACCAACATAGGTCTTCGTTACGCGACACGAGGTAGATCCGAATGGATCAGAAAGTTCAACAGTCTTTTTCAAAGAGGCACCAGGCAAGCAGGAACAAGACTACGAGTCAAAACACAGGAGCAGCCACGAGGTTACGAGTCGATCGGATAAGAGAATAAGAGAAAGATGGACGGTTGGAGCTTGTAATTATAGTACGAAATCTTCCGTTTCCCGCCCAACCTTAATGTCCTTTCTTTTGTTTGGGTTTGGCGCTCAAATGTCTTGTATGGGTGATCTCCGTTCTTAATGGGTTTCGGGGCTACTCGTAAATGTCTGAGTACCTGTTAATATTTCTCCCATTGTTAAATCGGTCGGTGTTCTCCCTGGAGGGGTTTTTTGGGGCTTCCAAGTGTTTTGTATAACTACCCGCTAACGGCTCTCTCATCGTAGAGTCGTTGGGATTTTACATATTAATGTCTTTGGATGGGCCCTTGATTACTTGGTACAATAGCTTTCATTTGTACCTGGGAGACCGATTTCAGTATTTATGTGTATACTGTAAACCCATAATGTCTCGTGTATTATCTTCAATGTGCTGAATCTTAATCGATCTTGCACAAATGTTTATTGGAACGCCATCTTGTCTGCCTGTCGAAAAGTCTAGAATGTTCTGTCACGAGGTGTGGCGGCCATTTTACAGGCTGCTTGTGTCCACTTTGAGAAACCTGACAGCATTCTGCTGAAATAAAAGCTGTTTGAACGAAACTCTGTGTTTTCTCCTTATTAATAAAAATCGCGATATATTGCGAATTCTACAAGCCCACGGAATTGAGGGCAAATTATTGACCTGGTTAGGAAATTGACTGAGCGGCAGGAGACAGAGAGTAGGGATAATGGGCAGGTACTCTAATTGGCAGGAGGTGACCAGTGGTGTCCCGCAGGGATCTGTGCTCAACTATTCACCGTATTTATTAATGACTTAGATGATGGGATAGAAAGCCACATATCCAAATTTGCTGATGACACAAAGATAGGTGGCATTGTAGGCAGTGTAGATGAAAGCATAAAATTACAAAGGGATATCGATAGATTAAGTGAATGGGCAAAACTGTGGCAAATGGATTTCAATGTAAGCAAATGTGAGGTCATCCACTTTGGGCCTAAAAAGGATAGAACAGGGTACTTTTTAAATGGTGAAAAGCTAAAAACAGTGGAGGTCCAAAGAGACTTTGGAGTCCAGGTACATAGATCATTAAAATATAATTGAACAGGTACAGAAAATAATCAAAAAGGTTAATGGAATGCTGGCCTTTATATCTAGAGGACTAGAATACAAGGGGGTAGGAGTTATGTTGCAGCTATACAAAACCCTGGTTAGACCACACCTGGAGTACTGTGAGCAGTTCTGGGCACCACACCTTAGGAAGAAGGATATATTGGCCTTGGAGGGAGTGCAGCGTAGATTTACCAGAATGATACCTGGACTTCAAGGGTTAAGTTATGAGGAGAGATTACACAAATTAAGGTTGTATTCCCTAGAATTTAGACAGTTAAGTGGTGATTTTTTTTGAAGTTTTCAAGATATTAAGGGGAACAGATAGGGTAGATAGAGAGAAACTATTTCCGCTGGTTGGGGAGTCCAGGACTAGGGGGCAGAGTCTAAAAATTAGAGCCAGACCTTTCAAGAGTAAAATTAGGAAACACTTCTACACACAAACGGTGGTAGAAGTTTGGAACTCTCTTCCACAAACAGCAATTGATGCTAGATCAATTGTTAATTTTAAATCTGAGATTGATAGATTTTTGTTAACCAAATGTATTAAGGGATATGGGCCAAAGGCGGGTATATGGAGTTAGATCATGGATCAGCCATGATCTCATTGAATGGCGGAACAGGCTCGAGGGGCTGAATGGCCAACTCCTGTTCCTATGTATGTGTGTGCTTCATTCAGTAGTTAGTGGTTCCACTGGAAACAGGGTCCTGATAACTCCATGGACATGGCTTATTTTTAATAAATCTGTCAAAAGTAGTATTGTAAAATATCATATCCTGTGAGCAAAGCAATGAAGAATCTGCTTGTTTTTGAAATAAACATATGAGGTACTTTAGGAAACAAAAGTGCTCAATGTATGGTTCAGCCTCTCTACTGGATGCTCTTGAAAGATGATTCTTTCTAAATGAACTAATTATGAGCTCCCTAAGAACTGTAGGACTTGAGTCCTGGATTGAGTTTAAAGGAAGAAAACCAGTCACTGACACTAATACAAGTCATTACCTTAAATATACGATGGTACGATTATTGGGAGAAGTAAATTTAGAATGGCAGGTCCTATCTGTCGACTTCTTAGTTCCTCTTTTAATTAGTGCAAGATCATTAAGCATGTTTAAATGCTTCTTTAGTGCTTGTAACTGAAGTGCTTAACATTTTGACAAACATACAGTTAGAACCAAATCCTTCAAGTATGTTTACAGCCCTGAGCTTTGAATACTGGTTCCACACAATTTACATAATTGCACCCACAAGTTGATTGCGACTTTTGTTTTCTGCCCAACAAGTGCAAGCAGATGAGCCTCCAGAATGCACAAAGATGACCAAAGCCACCAAAATCCTGGCAGGGTATTGGTGAAGCCCTGCTGCATTCTGCAAGGAGAGCTTAGGAGTAAATTCAGTGGCAGCACTGTACCAACCCAAGATCCCAACATCCACACACTACATATTTGAAATTGTTTTATTTTATTCATTCAGGGGATGTGGGCATCGCTGGCACGTCCAGCATTTATTGCCCGTCCCTAATTGCCCTCAAGAAGGTGGTGCTGGGCCACCTTCTTGAATAAGTGTCTTGCTAGGCCATTTCTGAGGGCAGTTAAGAGTCAACCACATTTCTGTGGGGTCTGGAGTCACATTTAGGCCAGACCAGGTAAGAACGGCAGATTTCCTTCCCTAAAGGACATTAGTGAACCAGATGGGTTTTTACTACAATCCAGTAATTTCATGATCACCATTACTGATACCAGTTTTTTTTCATTCCAGGTTTATTTAACTGAATTTAAATTCCCTAGTTGCCATGGTGGGATTTTGAACTCACATCTCCAGATCATTAATCCAAGCTTCTGGATTACTAGTCCAGTAACATAACCACTATGCTACCGTACTCCAGTGCTAAGCTTTTATATGTTATTGGTTACAATATAGCAAGAGCTCAGCATAAGATGGTAATAGATGGCATTTGAAGAACAGCATGAAAGTGCAGGGAAAAAATGTTTTTTCACCAATTATGGCAGATGTAGTTTGTCCTTTTAAGAAATGGTGTAGCTGTGGCAGTCCTTGGAAGTCATCTTGAATTAGTTCCTGGTGCATCAGTCTTATTGTTTTGCTGGTACCTCTGCTAATTCCTTAATGAGATTTCACCCTTTTGCTCTGTTGTGGTTTTGCCATCCTGGTCATTGACCTGCCTACGAAGGTCTTTTTTCAGGATGAAGATATGAAGCATGCAGCAGATGACAATTATCTTGAAACTCTGGGAGGGGAGGGGGGAATGTGATAGCACTGTAATGCTGCTCTAGGATATGAAGATACTAATGGCATGTTTGATAATAATTCTAGTAATAGCATCAGCTTCACTGCATCTACATTCTGCTTCTGTCTGGTTGGCGCATGTGTATCATGAGCCACAGCTGGACAAGGTTGCCTTGGTCTCCTTGTAGCTATCCTTCCCTCTTCATTCCCTTTAAAATAAAGGTGGCACAGACGATAGCCTTAAACCTTCACCACATGGACTGCAGCGATTCAAGAAGGCAGCTCACCACCACCTTCTCGAGGCCAACTAGGGATGGGCAATAAATGCTGGCTTTGCCAGCGACGCCCAGATCCCAGAAACGAATAAAAAATAAGACATTGTGAGAGTTTCTGGAGGAGCAGCAATTTGACCTGCATAGTTCTATACCTTGCCCATTTGTATCTTAAAGGCATAAAATACAGAAGGAAGGAGATAAAGTTAAACTTTACAATATCATAGGTGAAGTATTGTGTACAGTTTCGGGAACCCCATTATGGGAAGCGTGTAAAAGCAATGGAAAAAGTACAACATAGGCTAGGAAATTCATTGCAGCTGCTCGCACTGTGCTGGAGTTATGAACACATTAACAATGACAGACAGATGAAGACACTCTGGTCCATCCAGCCTGTCCCACACAATTTTGATACCTTGTGTGTCACAATATATACACTCCACCCCACCGAAAACCATGTGATCTCCTGGGAGAGGTGAAAAACCAGGGCAATTTGTGGAAAAGAATCTGGGAAATTCCTCTCCGACCCATCTAGGTGATCGAAACTAGTCCAGGAGATCATTCTGGCCCTGAATTCCCTGAAGTACATACCTTTTGTAAGAGGTGATGTCCGCCCCAACCAGAAATAGATCCAGCTCTCACTTGAAGGAATTCAGCGAGTCGGCGTCCACCACACGAGACGGCAGCCTGAACCAGAGGTCCACTATTCTCCGGGAAAAGAGCCACCTCCTGACATCTAACCTAGATCTAGCTTTATACAACTTAAATTTGTGACCCCTGGTCCTCCCTAACATATTTAATTGGAACAAACTGTCAACTGGAACCCAATCTACTCCCATCATCATCTTATAAGAACATAAGAAATAGGAGCAGGAGTAGGCCATTTGGCCCTTCGAGCCTGCTCCGCCATTCAATAAGATCATGGCTGATCTTCTACCTCAACTCCACTTTCCTGCACTATCGCCATATCCCTTGATGCCCTTAATATCCAAAAATCTATCGAACTCTGTCTTGAATATACTCAACGACTGAGCCTCCACAGCCCTCTGGGGCAGAGAATTCCAAAGATTCACCACCCTCTTAGTGAAGAAATTTCTCCTCATCTCAGTCCTAAATGGCCGACCCCTTATTCTGAGACTGTGACCCCTGGTTCAAGACTCCCCAGCCCGGGGAAACATCCTCCCTGCATTTACCCTGTCAAGTCCTGTAAGAATTTTGTATGTTTCAATGAGATCACCTCTCATTCTTCTAAACTCTAGAGAATATAGGCCTCGTCTACAAAATCTGTCCTCATAGGACAATCCCCCCATCCCAGGAACCAGTCTGATGAAACTTCGCTGCACTCCCTCTATGGCAAGTATATCCTTCCTTAGGTAAGGAGACCAAAACTGTACACAATACTCCAGGTGTGGTCTCACCAGGGCCCTATATAATTGCAGTAAGACATCTTTACTCTTATACTCAAATCCTCTTGTAATAAAGGCCAACATACCATTTGCTTTCCTAATTGCTTGCTTTACCCGCATGTTAACTTTCAGTGATCCTTGTACAAGGACACCCAGGTCCCTCTGAATACCAACATTTCCCAATCTCTCACCATTTAAAAAATACTCAGCTTTTCTATTTTTCCTACCAAAGTGGATAACTTCACATTTATCTACATTATATTCCATTTGCCATGTTCTTGCCTACTCACTTAGCCTGTCTATATCCCCTTGAAGCCTCCTTGCATCCTCCTCACAACTTACATTCCCACCCAGCTTTGTATCATCAGCAAACTTGGATATATTACATTTGGTCCCCTCATCCAAATCATTGATGTAGATTGTGAATAGCTGAGGCCCAAGCACTGATCCTTGCGGCACCCCACTAGTTACAGCCTGCCAACCTGAAAATGACCCGTTTATTCCTACTCTCTGTTTTCTGTCCGTTAACCAATCCTCAATCCATGCTAGTATATTACCCCCAATCCCATGAGCCCTAATTTTGTTTAATAACCTCTTGTGTGGCACCTTATCGAATACCTTCTGAAAATCCAAATACACCACTTCCACTGGTTCCCACTTATCTATTCTGCTAGTTACAACCTCAAAAAATTCTAACAGATTAGTCAAACATGATTTCCCTTTCATAAATCCGAGTTGACTCTGCCCAAACCTATTATTATTTTCTAAGTATCCTGTTACCACGTCCTTAATAATACATTCTAGCATTTTCCCTACTACTGATGTCAGGCTAACTGGTTGGTAGTTCCCCGTTTTCTCTCTCCCTCCTTTCTTAAATAGTGGGGTTACATTTGCTACCTTCCAACTCGCGGGAACTGTTCCAGATTCTATGGAATCTTGGAAAATGACAACCAATGCATCCACTATCTCTATAGCCAACTCTTTCAAAACACTAGGATGTACGCCATCAGATCCAGGGGATTTATCGGCTTTCAGCCCATTAATTTCTCCAGTACTACTTTTTTACTAATAATAATTTCTTTCTGTTTCTCATTCTCGGTAGACCCTTGGTTGTCCACTATTTCCAGGAAGTTTTTTGCGTCTTCTTCCGTGAAGACAGACACAAAGAGCTGGATTTTCAATGACCCATGGAGTCGGGTTTGGAGGCATGTCGGGGGTTAAAGTTTCAGATTCGGGGGTCCCGACCCCATCCCGACTCCATTCCGCCTCCACGCAATTTTGACAAAATCGGTCGCGGGGTTCCCGACTCCGTCCCGCCTCCAAGAGGCGGGAGAGGCCATTAAAGCCCTTAACAAGCCCTAAATTGGCTCTGTAATGCCATTTTGAAATGTTTTAGCTAGTTTAACCCTTTTCCGATGTGAAGTACGCCTGATGTGAAACACGCCAGTGAAACCTGCCGGGAGCACAAGTGGATAGCTGACTATCAGCTGCAGGTCCACTATTACAATGGAGATGTGATGAAGGTAGTAGTAGTATTAGGTCTGAAAGTCACCTCTGATGCTGCTGCATTGAATGTCTTCAGAGACTGCCTGGGAGGACTTGGTTGCCAAAAAAAATTCTCATTCTCTCTCTCTCTCTCTCTCTGATGCTGCTCATTTTGCATCCAGGTCCTCTCACAGCAAAGGCCAGGCAATCTCTGAGACCAGGCAGTCTCTGCAATGATGGTCCCTGCAATGATGACATCATCAGAGGCGACTTTCAGACTGAAACCACTAATTGGTTCATGGGTTCCCACATGCTGGAACTCAATTGCCCAATTAAGTGAAAATTGCATCATTCATCCACATTAATCTGGAGTCGGGGGGGGCAACACAAAATGTGGGTAACACGACCCCAACCCGCCTCCATGCCAGTTTCGCTGGAGGCGGGTACCCGACCTGTGCTGGGACCCGCCACCCCAAGGCGGGAAGGGGATTAGTGACAATTAACTGCCTGTTAACAGGTAGTTAACAGGCAGATTTTTGCCTAATCCCTATTTTAAAAGCTGAAATGTGGGCTTCCCGACAGGTCCCAACCGCGCCAAGTTAGCGAGGCAGACCGTGGGTCTGCAGGGGTTGGAGGGTTCGATATGTCCGGTGGGCAGGTGAGTGATGAGTGCATGTGTGCAGAGGTAAGTGTGTAAGGTAAGTGTAAAGTGTGGGAAAAAGTTTTACTTACCTTAACTTCCTCCTGCAGGTGTCAGCCCTTCAGGTCTCGGGAGTCAGAAATCTCACCGGCACAGAAAGCACAATGGCCGTGCTTCTGTCAAAAACTGTAGCCTTCTGCTTTCTGTGCTGGAATGATTTCTAACTCAGCCTGAGTAGAAGGACTCAAGTTAGAAGACAGATTGTCAGTGTTTGACAGCTTCACAGAGCTGTCAAACGCTGATATTTCATCTGTCAAAAGCTCTTGACAGATGAAATGTCAATCTGTGACGTCACCTGTTGCCGGGTGGCCCTTAATTGGCCTCCTGAGCCCACTGGGCGGGCTCAACAAGGTCAATCAAGTGAAAATGCAGTGGGTTGGCCACAAGTCGATGGAGGCGGGACTACAACCCAAAAAGTGGGAGTCCCGCCTCCATCACGACCCCAGTATCAAAACCCAGCCCAAAGTATTTGTTTAATTTCTCTGCCATTCCCTTATTCCCCATTATAATTTCTCCTGTCTCAGCCTGTAAGGGACCCACATTTACTTTTGCTAATCTTTTCCTTTTTACATACCTATAGAAGTTTTTACAGTCTGTTTTTATGTCTCTCTCTAGTTTACTCTCATTCTATTTTCCCTTTCTTTATCAATTTCTTGGTCCTCCTTTGCTGAATTCTAAAATCCTCCCAATCCTCAGGTTTACTGCTCTTTTTGGCAGAATTATAAGCCTCTTCCTTTGATCTAATACTATCTTTAACTTCTCTTGTTAGCCATGGTTGGACCACTTTTCCTGTGGAGTTTTTGTGCCTTAAAGGAATGTATATTTGTTGTAAATTATGTATTAATTCTTTAAATACTAGCTATTGCTCATTCACTGTCATACCTTTTAATGTAGTTTCCCAATCTACCATAGACAACTCGCCCCTCATACCTTCGTAGTTTTCTTTGTTTAGATTTAAGACTCTAGTTTCGGATTTAACTAAATCACTTTCAAACTCAATATAAAATTCTATCATATTATGGTCACTCTTCCCTAAAGGCCTCTTTACTACAAGGTTATTAATTAACCCTTTCTCATTGCACAATACTAGATCTAAAATAGCCTGACCCACTCTGATTATTTTTACCCAAAACTCTACTCTGCTCTAGAGCCTTGACATTTCTCTCACTGCTTTTAAATTTACTCTTTCCTGAATCCTCCAACCCTCCCTTCATTAGTTTAAAGCCCTGTCTACTGCCCTAGTTATTCGGTTTGCCAGTACACTGGTCCCAGCCCGGTTTAAGTGGAGCCCGTCCCAACGGAACAGCTCCCTCTTTCCCCAGTACTGGTGCCAGTGCCCCATGAACCGAAACCCCTTCCTCCTACACCACTCTTTGAGCCACGCATTTAAACCTCTAATCTGTTTGTCCCTATGCCAATTTGCGCGTGGCTCAGGTAACAATCCAGAGATTATTACCTTTGTGGTTCTGCTTTTCAATTTGGATCCTAGCTCTTAAACTTCCTCAGCAGAACCTCATTCCTAGTTCTACCTATGTTGTTGGTTTCTATGTGGACCATGACAACTGGATCCTCCCCCTCCCACTTCTTCTCCAACCGTGAGGAGATGTCTTTAACCCTGGCACCGGGCAGGCAACACAACCTTCGGAACTCTCGGTCGCAGCTGCAGAGAACAGTATCTATCTCCCTGACTATACTGTCCCCTACCACAACTACATTCCCTTTCACTCACCCCACTTGAATGGCCTCCTGCACCATGGTGCCATGGTCAATTTGCTCATCCATCCTACAGGCTTTTCCCTCATCCACACAGGCAGCAAGATCCTCATACCTGTTGGACAAGGGCAAAGGCTGAGGCTCCTCCAGCACTGCACCTGGGGTCCCCTTACCTGCCTGAGTTGCAGTCACGCCCTCCTGTCCCTGACCACTAACCAGACCTGTACCACTACCTAACCTAAGAGGTGTGACTGCCTTCTGGATCAAAGTATCCAGGTAACTCTCCCCCTCCCTGATGTCCCACAATGTCTGCACCTCAGACTCCAGGTCAAAAACTCTGAGCTGAAGTTCCTCACGATGCAGACACTTACTGCAAACGTGGTTGTCCGGGATCACAATGCTCTCCACAAACTCCCACATGCTGCAGCTGCAGCACACTGCCTGCACTGCCATCCCTATATGACCTTGATTTATTTAATTAAATTTAATTAAATGTGTAGTTAGGTAACTTAGTTTACAGTGTAGTTTCCTGACTACTTACTTGATCTAGATTAAGTTAAGGGTAATGAAATTAAATATCTACCTGTAACACGAAGCACTACCATTTATATAGCACCATTAACATTGTAAAATGTCCCAAGATGCTTCACAGGAGTGTGACACCGAGCCACATAAGGAGACATTAGGACAGGTGACCAAAAGCTTCGTCAAAGAGGTAGGTTTTAAAGAGTGCCTTAAAGGACCAGAGAGAAGTAGAGATGCAGAGAGGTTTATGGAAGGATTTCCAGAGCTTAGGGCCTAGACAGCTGAAGGACAGCACTATGAATGTTCAGTAGTAGGATATTCCTTCAGTGCTGCACTAAAGTCTTAGCCTAGATTATACATTCCAGTGCTGCAGTGAACCCTCAATCTTCAGAGGTAAGAAGTCTACCACTGAGCCAAGGCTGACACAGTTCAAATGGCACAGAAAATGTTACACATCCTTCAGCACGCTTTACTGAAATTGTAGTAATAATATTTGCATGTGCCACATTTTTTTCAGACTTTCTAAAATCTATCTTCTTCAGCCTGTCTTCCTGCAATAGCCATGGGCAGTTGGAAAGAAATTCTCTGCAGATGGTATTACGATTCGAGCTGCCAGCAGCTTTTCCTGTGGCTAATACAAATGTCAGCTCCCATTAGCAATTCCATTTAATTCTATGTAATTCTTCCATTTCAATCAGTTTAAAGCCTGCAGTCGCCAATCTGGTGGTAATACCGCTAAAAGAGGCCCATGTCTATTAGTAATCAACAGCTTGATTGACTTCTTTCTAATAAGCTTCAGGCAAGGTCTAAGAAAGGGTCCAGCCTGTAATGGCAGAAGCTATTTTGAGAGTATTCCTTTTTGTCACATTTTTCCTCATGACGGAACACAAAAAAATTTGCAAGTTCAGAACTGGCAGGAATATCAGATTAGGACAAACACTGCTGAATCTAATGTCCTTTCTAATATAATCCAGATTGAATCCAGACTCTCCAACCTTCAAGCTGAACCCCAATTGCAAACTCCAGCCATCAATCTCAAAACTCAACCCGGACTCTTAATCTTATATAGGTTTTTCTTGTGACCTGTATCTACTCGCCAACCATGAACCCTGCTGAACTTCTACTCTGATTACAGCATCCATAATTTCCTCTTACACCAAAACTTTCATTCTTCTTAATGTTGGAAGCAGTGTTGCTCCTTCCATATTGCATGTGCGTAATAGCTACTGCCCTATATCTGAGCACTTCTGCCTTCATGCCTACTTTCTCCCAACCTCTGCCTCCTTACCTTCACCATCTCCTACTATCTCTATCTCTTACACCCCTCCCAACAAACTGCTTCACGGCCACCTCCTTCCTCTGCCTACCCATTGCTATGCTTCCACTGAACTCCGTCTTTTGCTCCAGACATTCATCTCTCCTGGATTGGCTGACAGCTTCTCTATGCCTCGATCTGAGATTCCTTCACCATGCCCATTGCATGTGCTGTCTATTCAGTTATGTGATGATGTTGGCCCCAGAAAGCCATAGATGAACTCTATTGAGACATTTAATAGGGAAATGGATACTTATTTGAGAAGTAGAGTCTTTAAGGGTTATGGAGAATTGGGCTTAAAAAAAGAGTTGCCATGGCTAACGAAGTGATAGAACAGGCTCCTCTAAAATTCATCTTTCTATCCTCTCCAATTATTGCTCTAACTCCAACTTTTCTTTTCTTACCAAAGTCTTGGAAAATATTGTCTTGCAACTAGATTCCCACATTCCAGCATTCCCAACACTTGCTGTCTCTTATCCTCCTGCACCTTTTTGCTGTCATTGACCATTCCATCCTCCTCCAAGGTTTCTCTTCTCCGGCCCACCTATACAGTACTGCTCTCTCCTTGTTCCATCCTGGATTTGACCCAAGGTTGAAAACTAGATTCTGATTGGATCAAAGATGTCTTCCATTCTCAGATGTGGCGCCCTCGAGCTAAATTTAGAACCTTTGCACATAGCACAATGGCCTCGATATTAACCGCCACCACCACCCCACCCCCCCCAACCACCGCCACCCCACGATGCGTGGGAGAGGGTTGGGTGGGGGTGGTTAAAGACTTAAAGTGAAAGGGAGGTGGGTGCTTCTGGCTCCACAAGGTAAGTGGGCCAGGAGGAGCAGGAGTAGTCCCCCCCGCCCCTCAAGAAAGCCTCCTGCCTTCCCCCTGCCGACTGTGGCCTCTCTCTTCTTCACTGCCACCATCCCCGACCTTCTCCCACTCCTGATTGCCAGGGACCGTCCCCAAGGGTCCCCGGCTATGGCCTCCTGCAGCTGGTTTTCCCTCCCGGCTACCAGCCAGGCTATCCATTTGGCCGGCTGCTGGGCAGGAACTGAAACAAGAAAATGCTAATGAGGTCCTGTTGTCCTCTGTGTCCCTGGCCTTGCCAGGTTCTTTGGCCTCCCCGCAACCTCCCCGCAAATATCACTGGCAATACAACAACAACAACTTGCATTTACATAGGGGGTTATTTTGGCCAAAGGGTGAAAACAGGTGCTCAATGAGTGCTGTGCTAATAAGACATGCCTGTTTGAAAGTCTGGATTTTGCATACATTTTGGTCCTAATTGCTGATTACCATAATTTGAACTTGCCTGGAGGTGTTAAACTAGAAACCTGTAGGTTTAACACTCACGTGCTGATTAGATGCAATTTTCTTGGAGCAGTTGATGTGGGCTCCTCGCACTCACTTCCACTGCTGGTGTGGAGTGCGCTGGCTGACACACACATTGCAGGATGGCTCAAGGACGGAGTGAGAGGGCGCACAGGTTCTCGGACACAGCACTGGAGGTCCTGGTGGAGGCCCTCCTGTCCCTCTCTCCTGCAGCAGCTGGTGCTGCTCCGCCTGGCCTCATGTCATCCTCCCATTCCTCGTCCAGACCAAGGGGGAGTGAACAAATTTCTCCTCATCTCAGTTGGAATTTTCTACCTGGCTCAGTCGTTGAGTATATTCAAGACAGAGCTCGATAGATTTTTGAATATTAAGGGAATCAAGAAATATGGGGATCGGGCAGGAAGGTGGAGTTGAGGTAGAAGATCAGCCATGATCTTATTGAATGGCGGAGCAGGCTCGAGGGGCCGAATGGCCTACTCCTGCTCCTATTTCTTATGTTCTTATCCTTGTAAAAGCTACCTCTCCCACAAATCTGACCCTCAGGCATTTCCCTTTGTAGGCCTTGATCCGTGTCATGGGTGTGCGTACCCCAATTTTGTTGGCATCACAAAATCGAGGCTATTATCGAAATGAAATCATTAATCATGCCAATACTATATTTTTGAAAACTTTTTAATACTGCATTCTGATTGAAAGCCACACAGATAAAGTAAGGGCTCTCAATCATAATATTTAAACAAAATGGTAATACAGTAGATGGTTTGCGTTGAGTTAAATTAGTCCTTTTGAAACAGAGCAAAATAAATTTGAGTAAAATTCTGAGACTGAATTATAGCTTTCAATTCATTGCCGTTGATTTGGCATAGTGTGACATCCAGCAACAAATCCTACAAATTTTTACACTTGGCACATGTAATATAAATAACGGTCATTAAAAATCTCAGTACCAGTGAAAATGTCAGGTTGTGAGTAGATCTGAGCAATCACAAATCACTAGCCTTGATAAATCCCTTGCCCTTGTTATAGTCTAACTTTTATTAAATAATATTAATTCTGTGCATTTTTACTGTTATATGGCAGGTAGATGTGGTGTAACTGAAAGGATACCACAATGAAATGATAATGTAAGACCTGAAACTGGTACTATAGTAAAAGGTTATTTTTGGTAGAGATTGCAGAAATCTGTACACTACAATATGCCCCTATTTTCCATAAGGTATTGTAATTCATCATGGTTTGCCCTTCGATATCGAAGAAGACAGCCAGAATACCATCTCATTGTTTGCACTGAGTCCTTTGATGACCGATCAGATCTATTTTTGTTCGGAATGATCGTCGTCAGATTGAACAGTGGATCCCGGATACACCAGGTTGGGGGGTGAATTTGGTCGAATACTTTAATCATTAAAGAGCCTCCGGGGTGGCCAAAATAGTGTCCTAAGCGGCACCGCCGGTTTAGCCCGTGTTTAGCGCGAGACGCCATTTTGGTAAAGGAGTTAAAGCGCTCACTAGGAACGGCCGCCCGGAGGCTCGTTACAGGGCTGATTGACAATTAAATTGCCTGCTAGTGCTCATCAACGAGGCTGCATGCCATTTTGGTGGATAATGCTTCAATTAACAACCTCTCATAACAGCAACCAACTGAACAGGAGTAAAGAAGTCGTTGGTGAGGATTTTGAGTGCTACTTAAAGCTATGCTCAGCTTTCACTGTTCCACTTGCTGATTGAGATCGACTGACTACACTGTGTTTGAAGAGGACTTTTGAGACACATCGGGAGACTTTCTGGGACACTTTGTCAAGACTTCACCAACACTCTATCAACATTTTTCCCAGATATTCTCTCAGGACTTTACCTAAAAAGAGTGACTGTTGTGCTACTCTATATTGGACACATTATAGGAGTCACCAGGAGAATGGGAGTGCTTGATCATGGGCAGCTTGCTAGGGGTCCCCCTTGGTCTGCATGAGGAATGGGAGGAGGACATGAGGTCAGGTAGAGCAGCACTGGATGCTGGAGGAGAGGGACAGGAGGGCGAGGAGAGTTCTCAGCAGGAGGCCCTATCCACCCAGGGTCTTCAGAGAGCATTACTCCTACATTCACATGACCCAAGACCAGAGCATGAGGAGGCTGTGCTTTACCAAAGAGGTTGTCACAGAGATCTGTGGCCTTGTGAAAGGAAGACTCCGATGTCGTAGCACAGTCAGGACTGCATTGCCTGTGGCAGTCAAGGTCACAGTAGCACTTCATTTTTATGTTACTGGAACCTTCTAGGCTGCCACAGGGGATATAAGTTACAGATCACAAATTATCCTCTGTACACTCTGCATAAGGGAGGTCGCTAAGGCTCTATACGCTCGGAGGAATAACTATATATCATTCCCTATTGCCAGGGAAGACCAGAGGCAGAGAGCCATTGACTGTACCCATATGGCCAAGCAAGCCCGTCATTTAAACTCGGAGGTGTTCAGGGACAGAAAGGGATTCTATCCCCTCAATGTACAGCTTGTCTGTGACCACCAGAAGCACATCATGCAGGTGAATGCCTGCTATCCATGGAGCTGCCACGATGAATTTATAATGAGACACTTATCCATCCCACTGATCTTTGATCCCCAACACAATGTGCATGGCTGGCTATTAGGTGACAAGGGATACCCTCTGATGTCATGGCTCATGACTCCCCTCAGAAAGCCCCAGACACCAGCTGAGCACTCATACAATGAGAGACACTCAGCCACCAGGAATATCATTGAGTGGTTGGGGTCCTGAAACAGAGATTTAGATGCCTTAACCGGTCAGGAGGTGCCCTGCAGTACTCGGCTGAGAAGGTGTCCAGATTTGTGGTGATTTGCTGCATGCTCCACAATCTGGTGATCATGAGAGACCAGCCGTTACCACCAGCAATTGTGCTGGAGGGTCAAGCTCAGGAGCCACAAGAGGAAGAGGAGGGGAGACGGAGGAATGGGAGGGGAGAAGGAGGAAGAGGAGGGGGACCAGGGGGAGCACCAGAGGCTTCGAGGTAGACAGCCCGCACCTGGGAGGGACACTTGCCGCCATCTAATTGAACAGCGCTTTTGAGACGTGCTCCACCATCAGACTCCGGAGCACTGTTGCCACATGATGTGCCTTCAACGGCTTAGGATCCATCAGGCAGTCCATCATCTGCACTCAATCCTTTCAACTCCTTCCTCATGAAGATCACAATAAAAAAGACCACCGATTCCATGACTACCCAATTAACATAATCACTGTTTACATACATCAAAAACAAACAATGTAAACATCACACAACCAACAGCACTTACAAATATTAAACTATTCACTCTGGTGCTTACCGTCAGTAACTATCTATAAGTGCTCTTGCATAATCTAATGCTTCTATGAAGTGCAACCCGAGTGGCAGCAACAGGTGAGGTGGGTGGCTGCTGAGAATCTGAAGAGGGCAGTTCAGATGTCCTCGTGGGACGCCCTCGAGAGGTTGTGGGCCATGATGGCCCTGCCTCAGACTGCACCATCTCAGCATGAGCTTCAGCAGTCAGGGCCGCCTGGCTGACAGGCAATGGCAAGGGCAATGGTGGAGTGGCAGGGGAGGAAGCAGGAATGCTGCCATCCGGAGATAGACCAGTCGGTTTCTGCTCCATGATTCCCACGCCACTACCTCGGGGCCTCTGTTCAGCCTGCCCAGTGATCTGCTGGAGGACAGATCTCTGGGCATCGGAGACTCTCTTATAGCCACTTTCAGCTGAGGAGCCCAGAGCCACCATGGCAGCTGCCTGAGCTTCCATTGCACAGTTTGCCGTTCCATGCAAGCTGCAATGACTGCAGTGGAAGCTGCGACCCCAGTCATCAGACCCTGCATGATGTCGGGCTACACAGGTTGCTGGCGGGAATTGACCAGCCTCTCCACGCTGGAGAGGACAGGTTCTAGGCTCTGAGTCCAGCCACACACCAAGGTGGAGTTGGACTCCTCCATCTCCCTAGACACGACCTGTAAGCTTTCAGGCAGGCTCTCCATCGCACCAAGCATTTGGTTTGTAGCACCCATCAGCCTTCTTCTGAAGCTAGGCCCTGCAAGATCCTCATCTGACTCCTCTACAGCAGAGCTAGTATACAACGTTGTCCCCCGGAAATGTAATATCTGTGATGTTCCTTCCACCCTGCATGGCCACTGTCGGCATCCCTCTTCTAAGCTCGCCTCTAGGTTGCGCATGGTGCCGGGTCTCTGAGCTGGTGCCTGCAACAGTGGTAGCCATTGACGCAGTGCATTCTTCTTCGCTCTCCTCCTCCTCCTCTTCCTCCGGGGGCAAGGTGGATGTTGCTCGTCTTGAACTTGCTCCACGGGATGAGGTGGATCTGCAATGATAAAGCTGGAAGAGTTAGGGTGCAGCGCGTGTGGCCACTATAGGAGGATGTGTGTGATGAGACCATATGGAGCTTAGGAGTGAGGATAGCGTTGGGTGATTGGGGATTAGGAATAGTTGTGCATCTGTAAGAAAGCTGGAGTGGCCACATACCTGTAGGTGAGATGCCCGCTGCTCTGCCTCTGGCCACAGCGTCTCCCACTCCTCTCTTGATCACGGCCAGCACTGCCTCCTCAAGAGGAGTGATGTCATGCAGAGGTGGTTGACCTCCCCCAGTCAGGTCCTGCTGCCAGTTATGTGCTTTTTTTTCCTGGAAGAGTAAGGGCTGGATTTTCCCTGCGGAGGCGGGATGGCGGCGGGAGAGCTGGTTGGCGGGTTCCGGTCCCACTCCCATCTGCAGCCACTCTCTCAAAATGATTTTCCATAAATTGGCCTTGTTAAGCCCGCCCTGCAGGGTTCCTGGCCAATTAACAGGAAACAGGATGACGTCATTTGATGACACGTCATCAGCCGATTTCCTTAAAGGGACCACGGCCACATTGATTTTGACGGTTGTCCTGTCAGTGCTCTACAGCATTGAGCTGCTGCAAACACTGACAAGCACTGCACAAAGGTGCACGGCTGCACCCAGGCTCATGCATGACTCACAGCACGCAGGGAGATTCTCTTCCCTTTCCAAGTGCGGAAAAGACCTCCCCAGGAGATCAACGCAGCCTGGTTGCACATTGCACAGGAGGACACAAGCAGGGATGTCGTTAGGAGGACCAGGCTGCAGTGGCGCCAACCTTTCAATGATCTCAGTAGATCACGAAACGTTACTGCAATGCCACACTCAAACTCACCCTGCTGTGCCACTCATCGCATCCCCATCACTCTGCCTTCCCTACCCTACTCCTGCACATCCTTACTCACACCAACTTACCTTGCACCTCCACCCAACCCTCTCTATCTACATTATCACTTCCCCGTCTCACTAGCCACCCCTCACACTCATCCTTATCCTACTGCATGCATACCAACTAACAACACACAAGGGTAGGCACTTGAGAGGTTTAGCCAATGTTCGTGTGAAGTTTCTGGTAATGTGTTGTCATACAATGAAATCTATATTTTCAACACTTCACCTTATTGGACAGACCTGTGCTCACCTTGAGAAGTGTCTTACTGAGTTCCACTGAATGTTGAGACATAACTCCCTCCGCCCCCCCACCCCACCCCACCCCCACCCCCCATAGTGATGAGTGTGAAAGGAATGGCTTGGACATTAAAGGGATGCTTTATGATGCTGGTGTGGGATGGTGTCAACCTGGCGCATCATGCGGCAGGCAGGGTGTACAGCATCAAGTGAAGAAAGTCTGGCCATGGTGATGCAATCGCTGGCCTCCCGGGCAGCAATGTTGTCAGGGGTTGATGCCCTGTGTCCAGTGCAGCATCAGGTGATGACGGAGAAGGTTGGTGATGTTGGTGTTGGGGCTGATCGTGGAAGGAATCAGAGGACCAAGGTGAGATAGTTTCTCGGGCACCTATGTTGCTGCAATAGATGGCAGCTGCAGGTGAGATGACAGAAGCGACCTGTCAATGGTGAGAGAGGTTGTTCCAATGAGGTGGCACTGGATAGAGAGTTGGCTCTAAACACTTGCAAGTTAAAGAAATCTCTATATGTCTTACAAATGCAGTGACCAACAGTTTCTGAGCTCTGAAACTAAACCGCTGCAACATGGTATCCTTTATACCACTTCTGCAGCGGTCAGGTTATCAGATAAATCAAAGCAGACTCAACTCATGCCAGGGTGAGCTGGCATGTTCCCAGAGCAGCGAGTAACCCATGGGGTTCAAAATAGCATTAAATTGGCTGTTAACAAGCCATTTAATGAGCTCAATTGTCTCCCCCACCGCTTGGTGTTGGGTCAGTTCTCCGCTGACAGACCCGACACCTGGGAGACTCGCGTGGAGGTGGGTTGACAGTGGGTTTCCTACCTTTGCTATTTTGACAGTGGACCCGCCTCCAAACCCGCAATCTGAGCGCTGGAAAAATCCAGCCCAAAGAGTGGTGATTGTGAATGAGTGTATTGGCAGGTGTGTTTGTATGTGTGTGATGCCTCACATGGTTGAAGAGCTGTGAGATGCGTCTGAGGTGTGAGTAGTGCCTGTGAAGGATGCAATAGTGTGAGGTGTGTGAATGTCAGTGTATAGTTAGATGGTGGATGAAGTGTGTTGAGGTTGTGATGCTGGTGGTGGTGGCGCATTTGTGTTTGTGAGATGGGATCTTACCTTGACCACTCGTGTCAAGTCATTCAATTTCTTGAGGCACTGGCGTCTGGGGTCAGGGCTCCTGGCTATAACCTCCCGAGCGATCTCCTCCCACATGCGGTGCATCAGCTTCCTCTGTGCCCTCCTCACCCCCTGCGGGTAGAGGACATCCCTCCTCCTCTCTACCTCCTCCACCAGGACCTCCAGTGCCACATCGGAGAACGTGGGCGCCCTCTCTATTGCTCCTTCAGGTTTCATTCCACTCCCAGCCACCGCACTCCATATCTTCAGTGGAAGTGGGTGAGTGCAGGCTAGATATACAGCTCCAGGAAAATTGCATCTAATCAGCGCTTGAGTGCTAAACCTGCAGTTGTCGGTTTCAGCACCTGCAGGCACGTTCAAATCATGATAATCATCAATTAGCCCAAAAATTGCGTGCTAAATCCAGACTTTCAAGCAGGCTTTCCTTATTAGCACAGCATCCATTTAGCCTGTTTTCACCCTTTGGCCAAAATAACCCCCTTGATGTTTCAAGTGACTCTTTCTCAGCTGGCATTTACATTCAACATCAGCAATGCAATGGGCCTCATAGTAGGAGGTGCCTTTGTGGATGGTTTCTCGCCATGCTTTCTTATCTTGAGCAAGTTGTTCCCACTTATGGACGTCTATTTTGCATTACTTCAGAGTCGCTTTTAAACAGTCTTTATATCTCTTTTGTTGTCCACTATCAAATCACTGCACCATAAAAGCTCTTTGGGAATCGTTTATCAGACATTTGCACCACACGGCTCAATCATCGTAGCCATGCCTTCATGATCAGAGCATATATGCTTGACATGTCAGTGGCAGGGATCTTGTCTTGCCATCTGATCTTCATTCGTCATCTCAGGAAGCTGAAGCTCAGGTGAAAGTGATTCTGTTTCTTAATGTGGCATGAATATCTTGTCCATGTTTCACAGGCATAAAGCAGGGTCTTCAGAATGGCAGCCCTGTAAACTTTGAGCTTGGTCTGCAAGCAGATGCTTCTCTTGTCCCAGAGGCACTCATGGTTTTTACAGAGTTTGCCAAAAGCTAAACTGGCTTTGGTGATTCAGCCGGATGCTTCTGTATGTATATGGACTTCTCCAGCCAGGGTACTGCCCAGCTAGGTGAACCAGCCTGGAGCATGTGATTACCGATAGTGATGATTGGTGGATCCTTGCCTGGGGCTGGTTGGAAGAGTACCACTGTCTTTTTAAGGCTGATAGTTATGCCAAATTGCAGGCAAGCTGTTACAAGGTTGTTCATGATTGTTTGCATATCATCCTGGGAGTGGGCAACAAGAGCACAGTCATCACATGGCTTTGAGTCTTTGAGCTGGAGTTCGAGTTAAAGACACTCCGATACATAAGGGAGAGGAAGGAATTTTTGGATAGTTTTCTCCAGAGTGCAGTCATATCTCAGAGGAAGCTGTAGAATTCGCAAAATTATCGCGATTTTATAAAATAAGAAGCAGACATAAAGTTTCGTACAAACAGTTTTATTTCAGCAGAATGCTGTCAGGTTTCAAAACGGACACAAACAGCCTGTAAAATGGCCGCCACGCCTCGTGGCAGAAAGTTCTAGACTTTCAATGGGCAGACAAGATGGCGTTCCAATAAACATTTGTGCAAGATCGTACAGGACTCAGCACATTTGAGATAATTGACAAGACATGATGGGTTTGCATTTTATACATAAATACTGGAATCGGTCTCCCAGGTGCGAATAAGGGCTATTGTACCGAGCGATCAAGGACCCATCCAAAGACATTAATATGCAAAATCCCCACGACTCTACGATGAGAGAGCCGTTTGCGGGTAGTTACAGAAAGCATTTGGAAGCCCCAAAACCCCTCCAGGGAGACTACTAGCCGGTTCCACAATGGGAGAAGTATTAACGGGTACTCAGACAGTTACAAGTATCACCGAAACCCATTAAAGATGGAGATCACCCTATACAAGAAGTTTGAGCGCCAAAACCCTGACAAAAGATAGACATTAAGATTGGGCGGGAAAAGAGGAATTACAGCACTATAACTGTAAGGTACAACCGTCCATCGCTCTGCTGTCTCTGCTTCTTTTTGCGCTTGCTGCTTTGACTCGCTGGAAGGCTGTTGAACTTTTATTCTCTTGCCTGACGGCTCTGGACTCTGATCCGCTAGGATCAACCTCGTGGCTTGCCGCGAAGATCTGTGTAGAACTGGGCTGTGAGGCCTTGAAACGGGCGCACCATCCCGAGAAGTCGGTAAACGGTGTTGGAACCGAAGGCCCGAGAGGAGATGAGATGAGATGAGATGAGATGAGAAGAGAAGAAGACGACAATACGCATCGCCACGGTCAGTAAGCCCCGACCGCGCTTGTAAGTCGAATAAACACTTCCTTGCCTAGGAAGACCCTTCTTTGAGTTCTACAGACAACTGGTGTAGGGCACAGGAAGACTCTTCTTTGAGTAGTATCGGAACTCCGAGGACAACACAGATCTTCATGACAGCAGACGGTCCAGCCTGCTAGCCGGAGCAGAAACGAGTAAACAAGTGGGGTACAGAGACCCCTGATCAACACGTGGATAGTCAGGTGCTGCGGTCAAAACATCCGAGCAGAGTTTCGGAATTCTCCGAGTTATCACGAGTGGTGAGCATGAGTCTCGATCCTACAAATCTAGATTAGGACAGGTATTGATAGGGGAGGGTTTAAGTTTTAAGGATAAGTATAATGTGTGTCCCCTTTTATGATGTGTCATGCGCTCCTCGTTTCCCTAAAATTAGTTTCATAACTGTGTGTGAGATTGTACTGTCATTAATCTGTGCTTATGACGTGTATCTCGTAATCTTGAATAATATGCAATAAAGATTTTCCATTTCGCACTATTCGACCGGGTCTACCTGAGTTTTTCTCTGCATTATTGCTCTCGCACCTAAGTCCAGTGTCAGAACCGTAAGGGCGAGTGGGTCGAACCACTCACAGGTGTCTAGTGTTATCAGGCTGGCTGGAGACCAGAACAGGCAACAAGGCCTAACCTCGCACTAGCACCCAGGCTAAGCACAGAGCCGCAGGTCACCCCTTACAAAGCACAGCTGCAGGAAGGGGAGAGTGCGACTGTTAGTCAGCAGGGTAAGGGGAACCAAGGGGAGATAGAGAAGGAGGTTCCGCAGACACTGGTCCTGTCCAACATGTACAATGTACTTGCTACCTGTGAGGATAAGGTTACAGGCTGCGGAGTGGACAGCCAGAATGCTAACCTAGGCACCGTGGAGCAGGAGGCAGTCTAAGACAGGGAAGAATGGAATAGAAAGGTTGTCATCACTGGGGATTCAATAATTAGGGGGCTAGATAGCATCCTCTCCAGTCACAACCGAGAGTCCAGGAGGATGTGTTGCCTACCTGATGCAAAGGTAAATGATATCTCAGAGCAATTCGAGAGGAACTTGGAAAGGGAGGGATAAGTTCCAGTTGTTGTGGTCCATGTTCGGACCAATGACATAGGGAAGAAAAGGGAAGAGGTCCTACTAAGGGAAAAGCAGATGTTAGGAACCAAATTAAAAAACAGGACCTCACAGGTGGTAATCTCAGGATTACTACCTGAGCCACCTGCTGATTGGCATCAGGATAGGCAGATCAGGAATGTGAACACGTGGCTGAAAGACTGGTGTGGGAAGGAGGGGTTCCATTTCATGGGACACTGGCACCAATACTGGGACAGGAAGGAACTGTACCACTGGATTGGGCTCCACCTGAACCGGAGTGGGACCAGTGTTCTAGCGGAAAGGATAAATAGGGCTGTCAATAGGACTTTAAGACAGGGGGAGGGATCTAGTGAAAATAATATAAGTCTGTAGATAAAAGAAATAGGAGATGTGATTCCTATGTAAAAAGGGAGATAGAACAAGTCCAGGGAACTATAGACCAATTAGCTTAACATCGGTGGTAGGAAAGCGAATGGAATCCTTACTCAAAGATGTAGGCAAAAAACATCTAGAAACTGAAAATATAATAAAGAGTCACCAGCACAGATTCCAAAAAGGAAGGTCATGTTTGAACAACCTTATTGAATTCTTTGAAGAAGTAACAGATAAGGATAATGCAGTAGACGTAATGGGGGAAAAATTCAGTTGGTTGCACCTCCCGTTAGCGCCTTAAGAGGGCGCTAATGGGGCGCAAAGCAACTAGCGCCTTGGCGCAGCGATGTTTGCGCCGCTCGCAAACTTAACTAGACATTTTGCGGCGGCGCTAAACACTACCGCCACGATCTCCTGCGCCGGCAGATCGTGACGTCAGTGGAGTGCGCAACGCCCCGGTATCGCCCCGGAGCGGATATTGAGTGGTGCCCCCTGCCTTACCGCCTGACGCTAGCAACGACAGGTTGAGGGGAGCGTTCTGCAGTCATGAAGGGAAAGGGGGAGCGCTATTTAAAGGTGACCGCTTCCTGCCTTTTATTGTTGGTGCCATTTTTGAACCACGCATTCTGAGAGAGAGAGAGAGAGACTTCTGGAGAGATTCAACGTTGTGTGAAGGAGTTTTGGGTACTAAGCAGCACTTTGCAGGTTCATTTTGATTTACCATTCCTTGTATCGATTTAGAAAAGACTGTGGGGGCTGCACTCTGAGCTCTTTGCCTGGTACTCTCCATTGTTCTTTCCAGCAGATTTGATGTGCAGGTCTCTCCAGGCCGAGATTCAAGGCTGCAATGAGCAGGATGTGGATGGAAAGCAAGATTAACCATCCCCTTTAAGAACTGGCCCGTGCCATTGTGTGTGTGCTCCATTGCTGACTGACATTACATGAGCTTCGCCAGCGCTCTGAGGTAGCGCCTCGCTCCTCGGCCTTTGCGCCTTAAGACAGGTGTGAAGCGCCTGATTTAGCGCTCCAATCACCTCCAGGGGCGATAAAAGTCAAGTTTGCAGTCGGTGGCGCTAATCTTTGCGCACGGCCGATAATTGCGCCCCAAATGGTGCGATACTGAATTTCTCCCCCAATATATTTAGATTTCCAAAATGCCTTTAATAAAAGGTACCACATAGTAGACTCATGAATAAGGTCAGAACATGTGCAGTCAGGGGACAAGTAGCAGAATGGATAGCAAGCTGGCTCCAAAACAGAAAACAGAGAGTAGGGGTTAGATTGGCAAATGGTGGGAAGCGGTATTCCACAGGGATCGGTGCTGGGACCACTGTTCTTCACCATTTACATAAATGATTTGGACTCGGGAATCGGAAGTCCATTTTTAAAATTTACGGATGACAAAAAATTGGGGTGTGTAGTTATTACAGAGGAGGACTGCGACAAAATACAGGAAGACATTAATAAACCTGCAGAATGGCCGTGTAATTGGCAAATTAACTTCAATACGGACAAGTGTGAGGCAATACATTTTGGTAGGAAGAATAAGGAGGTCCCATACTCCTTGGAAAATAAGTGTCTATATGGGGTAGAGGAACAGAGGGGTACAGATACACAAATCACTAAAAGTAGCGACACAGGTTAATAAGCCTTACAATCATTTCTAGAGGGATAGAATTGAAAAGCAGAGAAGTTATGTTAAACTTGTATGGAACCTTGGTTAGACTACGGAGTACTGCGAACAGTTCTGGTCTCCATCTTATAAAAAGGACATCGAGGCACTGGAGAAGGTGCAAAAAAGATTTACAAGAATGATACCAGAACTGAGAGGTTATACCTATCAGGAAAGATTGAACAGACTGAGTCTCTTTTCTGTAGAAAAGAGAAGACTGAGGGGTGACCTGATAGCGGCCTTTAAGATTATGAAAGGGTTCGATAGGGTAGACGTAGAGAAGATGTTTCCACTTGCGGGGAGAGCAGAACTATGGGCCATCAATATAAGATAGACACTAATAAACCCAATAGGGAATTCAGGAGAAACTTCTTTACCCAGAGAGTGGTTAGAATGTTTACGTTGTAATACTTTGTAATCAACAAATCAAAGTTCACAAACAAGTTCTTCCAGCTCCTTTGTTTTAGCTTGTAGTTTTCTAAGGTTGAAGAGCTGCCCATCAGTTTTGAATCTGATAGTGACTCCTATTGCAAGATTATTGAAAGCCAGGAGAATCATAGCAAAACACAATGGCCCAGAAATTCGCGTGTCCGGCTTGCCGCGGGGGTAAGGATCGCGCGCGCTCTTACCTACCGCGCCTGCCGTTGTGTTTTGGGCCCACGGGAACTTCGGGTCCTGGGCCTCTCCCAACTGCGGCGCGCAGTGCTTGCGTGTCCCAGGGGCGCAGTTAGTGCGATGCGACCCCTGGGATCACGTGGGCCATGGAGAGCCAATGGCAGCAGACCAGCTTTCATTCATAGATTTGACAGGAGACCTGTCAAATCTGTGAATTGAAATCGGCCCCAAAAGAACAGCTAAACTTAAAATAATTTTTTTTAAAAACCCATCACATTTATAAAATAACTATAGTTAAATAAATTAACCACTTTAAACAAAAATTTAAATTTTTGAAAAAATTAAAATACTTTTTAAAAGTTATAAAAATAAACTTACCTTTCTTTAAAGTATCTAAAAAAGATAAACCTGTTGAAAAAAATTTAAAATTATACTTAATTAACCACTTACCTTGTTCAAAACGTGTGTTGCGCTTCCTTTTCATTAGCGTAGTATCTTCCATGCTTAACCTCGCGTAGAAACCTGAAAAAAAATCTAAGTGTGTTGCGTGCGCGCAGCCTCTAGCGCGCACGCGGTTCACCTAGGAACCGCCCCCTTCACCATACCGGAAGTTCCGGTTTCCCGCGCATGCGCAGTGCATGCAGGAAACCGGCACTTCGGGAAGCAATACGGGTGAGTGCACAGTCCGTACTCACCCGGGAAGGGCCAAATTTTTGGGCCAAAATGTTGAAGTGTGATAATGCAAGGACATATCCTTGTTTGACACCAATTGTAATGAGAAAAGAGATGGAATTGTCCCCATCTTCCATCAATCGAGCCATCATGACATCATGGAATTGTTTGACCACTTCAATGAATTTGGCTGGACAGCCAAACTTGGTGAGGATTTTCCTGAGACCGTCTCTTCTGACAATGTTGAATGCCATTGTCAGCTCAACAAAGACACAGTAGAGGTACATTTTGCTGTCTACATTTTGATGCAAGGATCTTTCCAGCAAAGTAAAGAGAATCTCCAGTGATCATCATAGATAAAATGATTTCCCTTTCCCTTGTAGAGGTGTACAATTGAAATCCTGGGGGATCTTTCCTGTGCGTCACATAGATTGAAATAGTTTGTTGATGCATTTGACATATATCTCAGCTGGGATAGCATCGGAATCAGATGTCTTTCCATCCGAGAGCAGCTGGATGTCCATTGCAGTCTCTGATATAGGAGCTCCTTTTGCAAGGATATGATTAAATGCACACTAAGTCAGCTGATTGATGCCCTCACCATTGATAGCTGATTTCTTACTTAGAAGGTTTTGGAAATGGTCAGCCCATTTTTTCAGGACTTGTTTACGAATCTCGCTTATAGAATCATAGAATGATACAGCAAAGAAGGAGGTAATTTGGCCCATCATGCCTGTGCCAGTTCTTTGAAAGAGTTATCCACTTAGTCCCACTCCCATGCCTAGCCCTGCGAGTTTCTCCCCTTCAAGTATTTATCCAATTCCCTTTTGACAGTTTCCCTGGTAGCCACCTAAAACAGGCGTTAGGCCCCTACAGAGGTTAATGAGGGGCCTGTGAGGGGCCTAATGCCTCTTTTAGGACCCATTCCAGAAATTTGTCTGACCCTGCTCCATTCAGAATGACTTGGGCTACATGCAGCCCAACCAGTGGTCCTTAAAGACCACCACCAAAAAGGTAAAATTTCTCATATACTTACCTTAATGTAGAGCCAGGAGCAGTAGGAATGCTCCTCTCGGCTCATTATCACTACTGTGTGTTGTTGCTGGGTAGGCCTTACCTGAGGGCTGCTGCTGACCCAAATTAGAGGGCACCAACGTGGCGGCAATGCATCCCTGGCGGTCACCAAAAACAGGTGTTAGGCCCCTTGCATATGTTAATGAGGAGCCTAACCCCTGTTTCAGGGCCACTCCTGCAAATTCATCAGGATTAATTAGGAGCATTCACCTTTTTGCTCCAATCAGATTCTGAGTGACCCAACCAGTGATCCTTAAAGGGAGGATGCCGCAAAAAAGATAAGTATTTTCTTTTCATCTTATCTTCATGTGGAGTGGTGGGGTTGGGGAGCAGAAATAATTGTCCTGGCTCCACACCACTATTACTGGCACTGGCGGCCTGCAATAGCCTCCCTCTTGTTCCCCTCCCCCTTCGTAGGACTTACTTGAGGGCTTCTGCTGGCGAGGCAGCGGACTTAAATTGGTCCTCTTCAAACCAGCAAGCTGTCTCTGGGTGCCCAATCAGCAGCTCAGCGCAATGGAAATATGCTGATGAGGCCTGAGGCCCAATTTTGGTCAAGCCTCGGATCTCTGAATTCTGGCACTGTTCCCAGTGTGTCAACCATTCTGCACCCGAAAATGGATGGAAGAGTTTCTAGCCCAGTGTGTGCATGTATGCAGAGGAGAAAAACAGGTTGAGCAGGATTGTTGGTTTGATGACAGATATTGAATGGTTGAGGAATGACATATTATAGACATACATAGAAAGTACAACATGGAAACAGGCCATTCGGCCCAACGTGGTCCAAGCATTTACCCACTGTGTTCCCATTTTAACTCCTAGCAAGTTTCCTGCAGGAAACAGCAGGAGTCGGTTTGTGTCTGACATGCCCGGCAGCAGCATGAGGCTAAGGTGATTTTAACTGCCGGGCTTCATTACCATGCTCCCGGTCCACTTCCCACCTGGGATGGATGGGAAATGAGTGGGAAGCAGCTGCTTGCCTCCTTAAAATTGAATTTTAGCACAGATTTTAAACATTCCTTTGACGTACATGCGAGAAGGGATATGGCATGTCTTGAGAATGTATGGTATTACTGAGAAATTTGTCAAACTGGTAGAAAACATCTCTAACAATTCCTAGGAAACTAACGGAATGCTTTAAATCAACAGTTGGGGTGAGATAAGGATGTGCACTGTCGCCTGATTTATTTCATCTAATACTGGAAGCAGTGATCAATCTTGTATTAAAAGATGATATTAGAAAGAAAGGGGGGAAAAATTCAGCTGCTTGCGCCTCCCGTTAGCACCTTAAGAGGGCGCTAATGGGGCGTAAAGCAGCTAACGCCCGGGCGCAGCGCCGCCCACACCTCCCGAAAAATTTAGTGGGAGGTTAGCGGCGGCGGCAGCCGTTAGCGCCCTGTGGCGCTGCGCCGCCGGCGATGACGTCATCGCCGTGCACAGCACCCCGCTCGCGCCCCGGCCGTGATCTTCAGTCGCGCCCCCTGATTTACCGCCAGACGCTATGTCCGACGGGTTCAGGGAGGCGTACGTGCGGCCGGGGCGGCGATATTTAAAGCGGAGGTGGCAGGCGGCCATTTTTGTTGCTGGCCGCCTGCCAGCACCTGCCCCCGGCCCCCGTGAAGCCCCCCCACCGTGAAGTGCCGGCTGCGCTCCAAGAGCCCGGCACTTCTCTTGAGTGCCGGGCTCTTTTGCCGGCACTCCCGATCCCTGGGGGCCCAGCTGGGCCCCGGTTCGTGCTGCGCAGGGTCCCTCCCCTTTAAGAAGGGGAGGAAGGCCTGCAATACCGCGGCGCGACGTGCCGCAGCGCATAGCGCTGCGGCACGTAGCGCCAGGATATTCACTCGCAGCGCCCCAAGAGGGATGCGGGCTGCTTCCAGTTGCGCCCCGCTTCCCTCTTGGGGCGCAACCACTGAAGTTCCGGCGCGGGGCCGCTAATTTTTTCGGGGCGCTAAAAGTCGCGCCCCGGCGAGGTTAGCGCCCCAAATGGGGCGCGACTCAATTTTTACCCCAAAGACTTGTATTTCTACAGCGCCTTTCACAACCACCGGATGTCTCAAAGCGCTTTACAGCCAATGAAGTACTTTTTGAAGTGGAGTCACTGTTGTAATGTGGGAAACGCTGCAGCCAATTTGCGCACAGCAAGCTCCCACAAACAGCAATGTGATAATGACCAGATAATCTGTTTTTGGTATGTTGGTTGAGGGATAAATATTGGCCAGGACACCAGGGATAACTCCCCTGCTTCTCTTCAAAATATTGCCATGGGATTTTTTTACATCCACCTGAGAGAGCAGATGGGGCCTCGGTTTAACGCCTCATCTAAAAGACGGCACCTCTGACAGTGCAGTGCTCCCTCATCACTGCACTGGAGTGCCAGCCTAGCTTTATGTGCTCAAGTCCCTGGAGTGGGACTTGAACCCACAACCTTCTGACTCAGAAGCAAGTGTGCTACCCACTTTTTTTTAATTATATCATTTATTGAACATTAAGAACATTTACAACATTGTGATCATTCCATTGTATCATTCAAATCCATTCCACCGCTCTGCACAGCCATTCCTCCACCACATATTAACATCAAAACCTGAAGTTTAATTTGTCTCCAGTAACATATATTAATCGATTGTACTTTAAAAATTGATCAGAAAATACTATCTTTAAATTCCTTTCTGGATAAAACATCCACAGAGCCTTATAACGATCTTTTAACTTATATTTAAAATACTCTTTTCGATTGATTCTCCTCCCCTTAAAAACAGAGCATTTCTTCTTTGCACAATCACGAATCTAGCCAAACTGAACATTAAATTAATTGTCGCTCCGCTAGACTCGGGCAGACTCTCCTGCAATCCTCAACTCAAAATTGAGTCCCACGGGATTCCCATTCTCGCTCTTCGGTCCCCACCCGGCAAAAAAACCTCACACGACTATCGAACATAGCACTTAAAATCATTTAACTGCGGACATAACACCAGTAAATGGGACAGAGTCTCATCCCATGTCCCACACACTGGGCAAGTTGCCCCCTCCACTCGCCCAATCTTACACAAGACTGTCATGGTAAAAATCTGGTTGTGAGGCAATTTGAAATCCAGTTCAATCCACTCTGGACATTTAAAATTCGCCCACACTCCCTTCCAAATCCTGTTGAAGTCCAGCTGTGGGTATATACTCTGCCAAAACTCCTGACCAGCAGGTGTCTTGAATCTCCATTCTATAAATACATCATAGAAATCTCGAGTATTACTGTTGTCAAATTGAACCAAATCTCCCCCTTTCTCCAGAAGAAAGCTTGGAAAAGCGGGACGCATTTTACTTCCTTTGGAGATTTCTGCAATTATTTCTTCCATCCAATCCTGTGGCATTGTCCTCACAATCTTCTCATACATGATCATAATTGCTTTTTCCTCTACCTCCTGATCCTCCTCCCACACCATGTCCCTCACTATTGCTTCCGGCAACCAACCTGGAATTACCTCATGTAATACATCTTTCACACATATTATACCAGTTTTTATAAAAGCTTGATTAAATAATACCTCTCCTTCAATGTTGACCCACCTGTTCAAAAATAAGGGCTGTTCTAAAAATTCCTCAGCACCCTTGGGATAAACAGCACACTTTTTAAAAATTGGGCCCAAGTCTCCACAACCCCCTTATAAAACCTAGGGAGAGGTTTAATCGATTTCAAAAACATATTATTGTATTCCATATACAATATCCCCATCCCTCCTATCCCACTTCGTTTTAAAAAATGCTCAAAACAACTCTTCCAAAAACTTGTATTTGATTTCTGAAGAAATCTCTTCACCCATTTGATTCTAAAGGATTTTTTCTTCAAATCAATATCTGGGGAACTTGAGTCCTCCCTGATTTCTCCGTCCAATGATGGTATTGTAAGCAACCAAGGCTGGTTTCCCTTCCCATAAAAACCTCACACAAGCCTCTCGGATGGACTTTTCCGCCCACTCAGGAATATCCTCCACCATCAATAAGTACCATAGCTTAGATAGCAGGAGAGCGGACACCACTGTTGCTCTTCTTTGCACTTTCAACCACCTTCTTTCCCATCTTCCCAAAATCTTTTCAATTTTCATAACCTTTGGTTCCCAATTTAATCGATCCACTTCATGCCTGTCTTTCTTGCACCCCATATACACCCCCAGAATTTCCAAAACCTCCACCACCTTAAAGGGACTTTCCTCCAACCATTCCCCCCTACCCTTTCCCGCAACCAGGCATTAGGACTTACTATAATTCACTCTAGCTCCTGAAGCTCTACAATATTCCTCCACTACATCCATAGCTTTCTTCACTGACTCCCCATTTCTCAATGTTAAGGTTGTGTCATCTGCATATTGGTGTATCACCGGCACCAGCCCGGAACTGGGAACCGCAACTACACTTTGTTTCTTTCGCATCATGTAACCTAATGGTTCTGCTACCAATGTGTACTACAATGGGGACAGGGGACAACCCTGTCTCACTGACCTCTGTATCGGAAAATACTTGGATAAAAAACCATTACATTTAACGCAGCTAAATATGTTTGAATAAAAAATCCTTATCCTCTCAATGAAATTTTCCCATAAACCAAATGCTTCCAAAACCATCAATAAAACCTCATGAGAGACCCTATCAAAGGCTTTCTCTTGATCTATCTTTAACACATAAGCCTCCCTCCCACTCTCTTCCATGAGCTCTATCGAATCTTGGATTGAGACCACAGAGTCTGCGATGTCCCGGCCTATGACTCCATAAGACTGAGAGGGCAAAACTATCTGTGGCAACACCTCCTTCATACGATTTGCCATAACCCTCGCCAAGATCTTATAATCCACATTTAATAATTCTTCAGATCCCTGCTATCTCCTTTATTTTTATAAGCTAAGCTTATGACACCTCTCCTCACAGATGGGGCCAGGCTTCCCTCAATTTTAATCTCCTTAAAAACCTCTAAGAGCAATGGACTTAAAATCTCAAAAAAAAAATTATAAAATTCTGCACTCAGTCCATCGGACCCTGGGCTTTCCCCCCGCCCCCCCTCCCTTCATTCTACTTATTGCTACTTTTATTTCCACTAATCCTACTTCTTTGTCACACATGCTTCTCTCATCCTCCTTTAAACCCTCTTCAATAAAAGCACTAACCTTCTCCATTGTCAAATTGGAAATGTCTTCTTTTGTATATAACTCTTGATTAAAAGCTGCTAGCCACCTTTACAATCTCCCCACTTTCATTAATGATCTTCCCCCCAACCTTCAACTCTCCAATTAATGATAATCTCTGTCGCAGCTTCTCTTGCTCTAGAAAATATCTAGTGCATCTTTCACCCTCCAATGCATCTTTAGGGCTGGATTTTCAATGACCCGTGGAGTCGGGTTTGGAGGCGTGTCGGGGGTTAAAGTTGCAGATTCGGGGGTCCCGACCACATCCCGCCTCCAACCCGCCTCCACGCAATTTTGATAAAATCGGTCGCAGGGTTCCCGACTCCGTCCCGCCTCCAAGAGGCGGGTGAGGCCATTAAAGCCCTTAACAAGCCTTAAATTGGCTCTGTAATGGCATTTTGAAACGTTTCAGCTAGTTGAACCCTTTTCTGACGTGAAGCACGCCTGATGTGAAACACGCCAGTGAAACCTGGCAGGAGCACAAGTGGATAGCTGACTATCAGCTGCAGGTCCACTATTACAACGGAGATGTGATGAAGGTAGTAGCAGTATTGTGATGAAGGTAGTAGTAGTATTAGGTCTGAAAGTCGCCTCTGATGCTGCTGCATTGAATGTCTTCAGAGACTGCCGGGGCCTTTGGAGGACCTGGATGGAAAAAAAAATTCTCTCTCTCTCTCTCTCAGATGCTGCTCATTTTGCATCCAGGTCCTCTCACAGCAAAGGACAGGCAATCTCTGAGACCAGACCAGGCAGTCTCTGACCTGCAATGATGACATCATCAGAGGCGACTTTCAGACTGAAACCACTAATTGGGTCATGGGTTCCCACATGCTGGAACTCAATTGCCCAATTAAGTGAAAATTGTATCATTCTCCCACATCCAATTTCAGGCGGGTGGATAACACGAAATGCGGAAGCCACAACCCCAACCCGACCCCAAGACAAAATCCAGCCTTTAGTCTTTGCACGGAGAATGGTCCCCTTGCATTTTTCAGCTTGCAATAATTCCCACTCTTCATTTAAAACGCGGAACTTAGACTCAGCTCCCTTATCCCTTCCATCAACTGCTTTACAGGCATCCGTAAACCTTTTGTTTATATTCTCTTCTCGACGCCAGATTAGCTGCCGCTCTCTCTTTCCCATAACATACCGAAAAACCTTAACCTCATATTTGAATTTGTCCCACCAAACTCTTCTTTCTTTCAAGAACAAAGGTTCCTTCCGAGCATTCTTTATTATATTTAAAATCCCTTCTTTATGAGCAATTTCTTTCAGGTATTGATTGTTTAAAATCCACACCCCTGGACCGATCTTAACTCTGCTGTTCCTAATTCTAAGAGTCAAAGCCGAGTGGTCACTAAAAAATACTTTTTTATAATAAATCTCCATCACCTCAGAGCTTAACCCTTCCCGCATTAACACAAAATCTATTCGGCTCTGTTTTAAAACATCACCCACCCAACCTGCTCTGGAGAACTTCCTTTTTATGGGGTTCCGATCCCTCCATAAATCTCTCAAATTTAAATTTGCCATCATTTTTACAATCATCCCTCTGGAGTTATCATCCTTAAAGGTCATCTGTGCTGAAAAGTCCATCCGAGATAAAAATACATTAAAATCCTCCACTATACAAGGGTTTTCCACCTCTGCCACTTCAGTGAATAACCACCGAAAAAACTCGCGCCGCTTGCAATGGTCGTTCGGTGCATAGATATTAAAGAGATCGCAATTAAATTCCTCCATTTTTACCCTTAGCTGTAAAAATCTCCCCTCAGTGTCCTTATCCACCAAGGCAACGTTCTCTTTTATGGACGGACTCACCAAAACAGCCACCTCTCTACGGTTATTGTTTGCACAACTTGCAAACACCTCTCCCTTCCAAACCTTCCGAACTCTTTCTAGGATATCCTCATCCCAAAAAGTTTCTTGCAGACACAACGGACTGGATTTTGATACTGGGGCGGGTTGGGGTCGTGTCATCCACTTTTCCTGTTATCCACCCGACTGCAATTGGATGTGGGAGATTGATGCGATTTTCACTTAATTGGGCAATTGAGTTCCAGCATGTGGGAACCCATGAACCAATTAGTGGTTTCAGTCTGAAAGTTGCCTCTGATGATGTCATCATTACTGCTGCATTGAAGGTCTTCAGAGACTGCCTGGCCTTTGCTGTGAGAGGACTTGGATGCAAAATGAGCAGCAGCATCCCTGAGAGAGAGAGAGAGAGAGAGAGAGAGAGACTGCCTGGCCTTTGCTGTGAGAGGACTTGGATGCAAAATGAGCAGCAGCACCCCTGAGAGAGAGAGAGAGAGAGAGAGAGAGAGAGAGAGAGCCTTGCCTTTGCTGTGAGAGGACCTGAAGACAAAATGAGCAGCAGCAGCCCTACGTCTGCTCCCAGATATTTTTCCTCCTACTACTACTACTCCGTTGTAATAGTGGACCTGCAGCTGATAGTCAGCTTTCGAAATGTGCTCCCGCCAGGTTTCACAATCGTGGTTCAGAACAGGCGTGCTTCACGTTGAACAAGGGTTAAAATCACAAAGGCCTTTCAAAATGGCATTATAGAGCCAATTTAGTGTTTGTTAAGGGCCTTAACAGCCTATCCCGCCTCTTAAAGGCGGGACAGAGTCGGGACCAGCAGACACGATTTAATGAAAATTGCGTGGAGGCGGGATGGAGGCAGACTTGTGCCCGCCCGCCAGTTTTCGCAATTTTAACCCCCCACATGCCTCCAAACCCGCCTCCACGGGTCAATGAGAATCCAGCCCATCTAGTCAGTGCCTTTAAAACACTGCAACAACTGCTGCAATTTCTTCTCACCCCTCATTCCGTTCACATTAATCGAGACCAATGTAATCATGGCTCCGAATAAGGGAAGTATGCCTGATAATCTCTCCATCATTTAATCTCTGGCCCTTCCCTCCTCTCATGCTCCTTCTCAACTTTTTGGGCAGCTGTTGCTTTTTCTTGCAGTCTCCGGCTCTTTTTCACCTCCTGTTTGAACCTTCCCTGCTGTTTCAGCCTTTTCCTTGCATTAGGTTTGGACCGAGGAGTTGCCCCTTCTCCCTCCTTCTGCCCCTCACTAACCTTTACCTTTCCACACGACGCCACACCACCCCCCACTTCCATGTCTCTGTCCCCCTCTGATTCCTCACTCTCGAGCTCTTCTGTAACCTCCTGTCCCTGCTCCCCGTCAGATACATAATCCTGCTCCCCGTCAGATTCTCCAACAGTGCCGCTCCCTTCGGCCTCATCATCCCTTGCTACCTGATCCTTCTCTCTCTGGGACAATGGCGCACCAATATTGCTCCCTTCTGGTGTTTTTGTCTCGCCGCTCCCGTCCTGCTGTCCCTTTAAGGCTCCTGCCTCTTGCACCCTCTCCTTGTCTTGCCCCCTCCTGCTCTCCGAGATGTCCGACTCCCCGTCTTTCTTTGGAGTACTTACATTTACCATGCACCCCGCTCCCGCCTCCTCTCCCCCCGTGGACACCAGATTCTTTAGGGAGAGCTGAACCGTATTATGGCTCGACTCTGCCCTTGACCCATGCTGCCCTCTGCTGTCTTTGTCCTTTTACACTGTACTTGGTGTGTTTTCCACCATCTCCATCTTGTTCTCTGCTCCACAATTTCTGCCTCTTCCTGCGTTCTTTTCTCCTTCAATTCACCAGCTGTGTCCTCCGCCTGCTCCGCTCTTCCGGCCATTCCACTCACACCTACTGCTCCTTCTCCCATCTCCTCATCACTCATAGAGCTTCCTTCTACCTCACACTCACAGTGGGTGGGGCCTTTGTGACACACCCTACAGCTCTCCGCCTTGCAGCTCCGAGTGATGTATCCAGACTCGCCGCAATTATAACATTACAAGTCCGGACAGTTTCTTACAAGATGGTCGTGTCCAAGACAATAATAACAAACCGTCACCTGGTTATCATGCAGTACTCGGAAGTACTGCACTCCTTCCATTGTCTGAACTTTCATGCTATACGGCAATGACTTCACCCCCTCTGGGAACTGCACCTTTATGTAACGGGTTCCATCTGCTACCCGTGTTCCTGGATAGTATCTCTTCTTTATTGCCAAGCAAATCTTAATGTCCCATGACTCCAACTTTTTGAATAGCACCTCGTCCTCAATATAAACCGGCAGGTTTAAGAATGAGACCACCACCTCTTCCGAAGATAGCAGAGATACTTCCAAGAACTTATCACCAACCTTCAAACTCAGTAAAATTCTTTCCACCTCCTCTCGGTCACTGACCGTCACCTCGAACCCAACATTCGGCTTTGGTCGGCAGGCGAAGCAGCTTCCCTCGCCGCAGTCCTCATGTACCACCTGGATAATATCCCAAGCTCATATCTCCTTATCCTCGCACTGAACCACCACCTTGTTTTCTTTTCCATACCTCCTGGGGTCCCAGCCCAAATCTTTGGGCCTTTTTCTCTCCCTTCCAACAACAGTTTCTCCCCTGATTAAATTCATCTTGGGAACACTGTCCTCTGAGGGGCCCAGCACTCCGGGCCCCTCAGCAGCCATTTGGCTGCTGTTTATGGGCCAAAAAGGCCCTAAAACCTGAAAACAAAACCCCACCACCAACCTTTTACAAACTCACTCCAACTCCCTGCAGTAATCAGGCAACCAGCAGCACCTGCTCACTCCTAGCCCCTCCCACCTAGAGAGTGCTACCCACTGAGCCACAGCTGACACTGAATTGGAGGAGCCTCCTTATGTGGCAAAATTTTAAACATTCTCAGATTTGACGATGATATTGACCTATAGCAACATCTAAAACAGATTTTCAGAGACTAACTAATGAGATGGACTTGGAGAGTAGAAAATTTGGATTACAGATTAACATAAAAAAGTCAAAAGTGCGTGTCAGGGAATGGGAGTTGTGAAGAAGGCATCAAAGGAAGAGAGTAATTTTGACTTTGGACGATATCGACTCAGCCGCTCATTATACATCTCTCCCGATTTTCATTTCTATTGAAGGGAGAAGAACATGTCTGAATTCCCAATGGGTACTCCCATCAGGAGTATTAAATATAAACATTTACCCATAGAGTAACATAGACTTCGAGCTAAAGGGTGAATTAACCAACTACGCACTCCCAACTGAGAGCCACCCTTGAAGGGATTGCAGTGTGGAGATTTCCTCCCATCATCAAGACCGTCTACTTCCACCTCGATATTATTGCCCATCTTCACCCCTGCCTCAGCCCATCTGCTGCTGAAACCCTCATCCATGCTTTTGTTACCTCCAGACTCAACTATTCCGATGCTATACTCGCTGGCTTCCCATCATGCGCCCTCCATGCACTTGAGCTCATAAAAAACTCTGCTGCCCACATCCCCACTCACACCAAGTCTCATTCACCCATCACCTCTGCTGCCCACATCCCCACTCACACCAAGTCTCATTCACCCATCACCTCTGCTGCCCACATCCCCACTCACACCAAGTCTCATTCACCCATCACCTCTGCTGCCCACAACCCCACTCACACCAAGTCTCATTCACCCATCACCTCTGCTGCCCACATCCCCACTCACACCAAGTCTCATTCACCCATCACCTCTGCTGCCCACATCCCCACTCACACCAAGTCTCATTCACCCATCACCTCTGCTGCGCACATCCCCACTCACACCAAGTCTCATTCACCCATCACCTCTGCTGCCCACATCCCCACTCACACCAAGTCTCATTCACCCATCACCTCTGCTGCCCACATCCCCACTCACACCAAGTCTCATTCACCCATCACCTCTACTGCCCACATCCCCACTCACACCAAGTCTCATTCACCCATCACCTCTGCTGCCCACATCCCCACTCACACCAAGTCTCATTCACCCATCACCTCTGCTGCCCACATCCCCACTCACACCAAGTCTCATTCACCCATCACCTCTGCTGCCCACAACCCCACTCACACCAAGTCTCATTCACCCATCACCTCTGCTGCCCACATCCCCACTCACACCAAGTCTCATTCACCCATCACCTCTGCTGCCCACATCCCCACTCACACCAAGTCTCATTCACCCATCACCTCTGCTGCCCACAACCCCACTCACACCAAGTCTCATTCACCCATCACCTCTGCTGCCCACATCCCCACTCACACCAATCTCATTCACCCATCACCTCTGCTGCCCACATCCCCACTCACTCCAAGTCTCATTCACCCATCACCTCTGCTGCCCACATCCCCACTCACACCAAGTCTCATTCACCCATCACCTCTGCTGCCCACAACCCCACTCACACCAAGTCTCATTCACCCATCACCTCTGCTGCCCACATCCCCACTCACACCAAGTCTCATTCACCCATCACCTCTACTGCCCACATCCCCACTCACACCAAGTCTCATTCACCCATCACCTCTGCTGCCCACATCCCCACTCACACCAAGTCTCATTCACCCATCACCTCTGCTGCCCACATCCCCACTCACACCAAGTCTCATTCACCCATCACCTCTGCTGCCCACATCCCCACTCACTCCAAGTCTCATTCACCCATCACCTCTGCTGCCCACATCCCCACTCACACCAAGTCTCATTCACCCATCACCTCTGCTGCCCACATCCCCACTCACACCAAGTCTCATTCACCCATCACCTCTGCTGCCCACAACCCCACTCACACCAAGTCTCATTCACCCATCACCTCTGCTGCCCACATCCCCACTCACACCAAGTCTCATTCACCCATCACCTCTGCTGCCCACATCCCCACTCACACCAATTCTCATTCACCCATCACCTCTGCTGCCCACATCCCCACTCACACCAAGTCTCAATCAGCCATCACCTCTGCTGCCCACATCCCCACTCACACCAAGTCTCAATCACCCATCACCTCTGCTTGATGACCTACATTGGCTTCTGATCCATGAACACCTCCATTTTAAAATTCTCATCCTTGTGTTCAAATCACTGATTGGAATTCCCTCCCTAAACCTCTCCATCTCTCGCTCCTCCTTTTAAGACCCTCCTTAACACCTACCTCTTTGACCAAGCTTTTGGTCACCTGTCCGAATAACTCCTTTGGTTCGGTGTCAGTGCTTGTCTGAATACGTTCCTGTGAAGTGCCTTGGGACATTTTACTACTTTAAAGGTGCGATATAAATGCTAGTTGTTGTTGCTGTACAAGAGCATTGTGCCAATTTTTTGACCTGTGTTCCTTTTAAGTGTCTCTCCATGCTGTTGAATTTAAATGGTTTTGGAGATTAGGAGGATTTCAACAGTTGCACTTTGGATCTGCATTCAAAATGGGTTTTTCGGAAAGAGCAGAGAACTTGATCCATTGAGATGGGAAATTACATCAGTTGTACAGGATACAATGAACACTGGATTTATTTTAGCAAATCCAATCTAGGTAGATTCATAATTAGAATTAATTAAGATCTGTTATACTTCTGTTCCACTTTGAATTTAATGGTTAATGGTGTGAGTATATCTGTGGCATTACCTTTACAACAGTCGAGTCCAATACTTCAACATGGGCACCAGACATCTTGTAGCCTTAGATGAATAAACAGAATGAATTGATAGCACTAATGCCCATGTGTGTAAGGGGTGACTTGGCAATCTGGGACTCCCCAGATGAAGCGAGACAGTGCTCACAAGGAGTGCATCTCAAAACATTGCATACATAAGGGACCGATAGTTACGGGGAGGCGGGTGAGACCAGAAACGGCTGAAGAACCCGGGCGGGAGTGAACACCAGCAGCGGGAAGGTTGGGGATTGGGAGGGCTGGGGGTAGGCCTGCGATTGGGGCTGGTGCGGGGTGGGGGCGGGGTGTTGGCAATCGGGGCTGGTGCGGGGTGGGGTGGGAAGTCAGCGATGGGGAGGGTGGGAGGTCAGCGATGGGGGGGTGGGAGGTCAGCGATGGGGAGGGTGGGAGGTCAGCGATGGGGGGGTGGGAGGTCAGCGATGGGGAGGGTGGGAGGTCAGCAATGGGGAGGGTGGGAGGTCAGTGATGGGAGGGTGGGAGGTCAGCGATGGGGAGGGGGGAGGTCAGCGATGGGGGGGAGGTCAGTGATGGGAGGGTGGGAGGTCAGCGATGGGGAGGGTGGGAGGTCAGCGATGGGGGGGAGGTCAGCGATGGGGGTGGGAGGTCAGCGATGGGGGGGGAGGTCAGCGATGGGGGGGTGGGAGGTCAGCGATGGGGGGGTGGGAGGTCAGTGATGGGGAGGAGGTCAGCGATGGGGGGGTGGGAGGTCAGCGATGGGGTGGTAGGTCAGCGATGGGGGGAGGTCAGCGATGGGGGGGGAGGTCAGCGATGGGATGGGAGGTCAGCGATGGGGGGGAAGGTCAGTGATGGGGGGGAGGTCAGCGATGGGGTGGGAGGTCAGCGATGGGGGGTGGGAGGTCAGCGATTGGGGGGAGGTCAGCGATGGGGGGGTGGGAGGTCAGCGATGGGGGGAGGTCAGCGATGGGGGGGTGGGGAGGTCAGCGATGGGGGGATGGAGGTCAGCGATGGGGGGGTGGGGAGGTCAGCGATGGGGGGATGGGAGGTCAGCGATGGGGGGGAGGCCAGCGATGGTGGGTGGGAGGTCAGCGATGGGGTGGGAGGTCAGCGATGGGGTGGGAGGTCAGCGATGGGGTGGGAGGTCAGTGATGGGGGGGAGGTCAGCGATGGGGTGGAGGTCAGCGATGGGGTGGGAGGTCAGCGATGGGGGGGAGGTCAGCGATGGGGGGGTGGGAGCTCAGCGAGGGGGGGGAAGGTCATCGATGGGGGTGGGAGGTCAGCGATGGGGGGGGAGGTCAGCGATGGGGGGGTGGGAGGTCAGCGATGGGGGGTGGGCAGGTCAGCGATGGGGGGGTGGGAGGTCAGCGATGGGGTGGGAGGTCAGTGATGGCGGGGTGGGAGGTCAGCGATGGGGGGGTGGGAGGTCAGCGATGGGGGGTGGGGAGGTCAGCGATGGGGAGTGGGGAGGTCAGCGATGGGGGGTGGGGATGTCAGCGATGGGGTGGGAGGTCAGTGATGGGGGGGTGGGAGGTCAGCAATGTGGGGGTGGGATGTTAGCGATGGGGTGGGAGGTCAGTGATGGGGGGGTGGGAGGTCAGCGATGGGGTGGGAGGTCAGCGATGGGGTGGGAGGTCAGTAATGGCGGGGAGGTCAGTGATGGGAGGGAGGTCAGTTATTGGGGGGGAGGTCAGTGATGGGGGGAGATCAGCGATGGGGAGGGTGGGAGATCAGCGATGGGGGTGGGAGGTCAGCGATGGGGGTGGGAGGTCAGCGATGGGGGTGGGAGGTCAGCGATGGGGGGGAGGTCAGTGATGGGGGGGAGGTCAGCGATGCGGGGGTGGGAGGTCAGCGATGGGGGTGGGAGGTCAGCGATGGGGGTGGGAGGTCAGCGATGGGGGGGAGGTAAGCGATGGGGGGTTGGGAGATCAGCGATGGGGGTGGGAGGTCAGCGTTGGGGGGGAGTTCAGTGATGGGGGGGAGGTCAGCGATGGGGTGGGAGGTCAGCGATGGGGGGAGGTCAGCGATGTGGAGGGAGGGCAGCGATGGGGGTGGGAGGTCAGCGATGGTGTGGGAGGTCAGTGATGGGGGGGTGGTGAGGTCAGCGATGGGGGTGGGAGGTCAGCGATGGGGTGGGAGGTCAGCAATGGGGGGGTGATGAGGTCAGCGATGGGGGTGGGAGGTCAGCGATGGGGTGGGAGATCAGCGATGGGGTGGGAGGTCAGCGACGGGGTGGGAGGTCAGTGATGGGGGGAGGCCAGCGATGGGGTGTAGGTCAGCGATGGGGTGGGAGGTCAGCGATGGGGGGGTGGGAGGTCAGCGATGGGGTGGGATGTCAGTGATGGGGGGAGGTCAGCGATGGGGTGGGAGGTCAGCGATGGGGTGGGAGGTCAGTGATGGGGGGGAGGTCAGCGATGGGGTGGAGGTCAGCGATGGGGTGGGAGGTCAGCGATGGGGGGGTGGTAGGTCAGCGATGGGGTGGGAGGTCAGCGATGGGGGGATGGGAGGTCAGCGATGGGGGGTGGGCAGGTCAGCGATGGGGGGGTGGGAGGTCAGCGATGGGGTGGGAGGTCAGTGATGGCGGGGTGGGAGGTCAGCGATGGGGGGGTGGGAGGTCAGCGATGGGGGGTGGGGATGTCAGTGATGGGGGGTGGGGAGGTCAGTGATGGGGAGTGGGGAGGTCAGCGATGGGGGGTGGGGATGTTAGCGATGGTGTGGGAGGTCAGCGATGGGGGGTGTGAGGTCAGTGATGGGGGGGAGGTCAGCGATGGGGGGGTGGGAGGTCAGCGATGGGGGGAGGTCAGCGATGGGGGGAGGTCAGCGATGGGGGGAGGTCAGCGATGGGGGGTGGGATGTCAGCGATGGGGGGGAGGTAAGCGATGGGGTTTGGGAGATCAGCGATGGGGGTGGGAGGTCAGCGTTGGGGGGGAGTTCAGTGATGGGGGGAGGTCAGCGATGGGGTGGGAGGTCAGCGATGGGGGGAGGTCAGCGATGGGGGGGGGTCAGCGATGGGGGCTGGGGAGGTCAGCGATGGGGTGGTAGGTCAGTGATGGGGGAGTGCGAGGTCAGCGATGGGGGGATGGGAGGTCAGCGATGGGGGGGTGGGAGGTCAGCGATGGGGTGGGAGGTCAGTGATGGGGGGGTGGGAGGTCAGCGATGGGGGGGTGGGAGGTCAGCGATGAGGGGGTGGGAGGTCAGCGATGGGGGGTGGGGAGGTCAGCGATGGGGTGGGATGTCAGCGATGGGGAGGGTGGGAGGTCAGCGATGGGGAGGGGGGGAGGTCAGCGATGGGGAGGGGGGAGGTCAGCGGTGGGGGTGGGAGGTCAGTGATGGGGGGTGGGAGGTCAGCGATGGGGGTGGCAGGTCAGTGATGGGGGGTGGCAGGTCAGTGATGGGGGATGGGAGGTCAATGATGGGGGTGGGAGGTCAGCGATGGGGAGGGGTGGAGGTCAGCGATGGGGAGGGGGGAGGTCAGCGATGGGGAGGGGGGAGGTCAGCGATGGGGAGGGGGGTTGGCTGGCGATGGGGAGGGGGGAGGTCAGCGATGGGGAGGGGGGTTGGCTGGCGATGGGGGATCGGGGCAGTGGGGGTGGGGAGGCTGATGATTGAGCCTGCAGGGAGGACACCTGCTCCTTCTGGCCCACAAGGAGTGCGGAAAGAGCCACTTTAATGTGCGTTCCTCTGCTTCACTGCCGGGTTTCCCGACCTGTGGGAGACCCATACAGCAGCAGTGAATTTCAAAGCGGCCTCGCAGTTGCACTGTTGGAACCTGATTTAGTGAAGTGTCCCACCTCTTCACGGCGGGACGCTTGGACGCCCAGATATCTGTCACCGTAAAAATGGCAGCAGGTGCGTGCGCGCCATGTTCCACGCATTTCACTTTTTAAACCCCAACTCGACCCTCGCCCGCCCATCTTGGAGCAGTTAATAGCGAGGCCATGCAGTGGGTGAATTTTTGAGATATGCTTCCTGCGAGTGCTTCTTTCATGGGAGCACTGATATAGACAGCAAGGAATGAGAAGAAGTTTGGGGACTTGTGCAGAAATGGTTCAAATTCAAAACATCCTGTGAACAGGAGGCCCTTAACTGAATAGACCACATTAGAACAGGGGTGTGCATGAATATGGAATGCCAAGAAAGCAAAATTCCCAGAAAACAACATATAATGCATTACTTGCAATTTTGTGCCATCCTGATTATAAAATGACACTTTCCCCCAATGCTTTAAATACAAAGCAGATATTTTTCAATTCCCCATGAGCATTTTCACATTGCATCTGGAGAGCAGCTGTTTTTGGGAGTAACTATCCCATGATTTTGTTGATAAGATTGCAGTGCTGTCTCACAGCAATCAGGAGCCCGCAAGGCAGGCTAAAGAATAAAAATATTTTTTACTGTTATTTTTCAGTTGTGAATTATTATGCTTGGCTGTGTAATATTGGTCAGTAAGTAACAATCCACCTGCATCCTCAATGGAAGAATAATAATTCCTTTTAATAAATGGTTGGCAGTGCACTGGAGCAGTTATTTGGCCCAGACTTTCAGTTGTGTATTCCAGTTAGTTCATGTACCCTGAAACATCGGAAAATATCATGAATTACTTCTCAGCTATGTTCCTATCACTGGAATATCACTTTCTGTTTAAGAAACTTGCTAATAAATGTGGCAGCAATATGGTTGCAATGTGGAATGCAGTGGAGCTCAGGCGATTAACCTTCTTAGCCCACCCTGACCGTGGGAAATTGTTTGCAGTCCTGAGGAATATAACTATTTCGGTCTACATTAAAAGCAGTTGCACCCTATCTGTAGATGAAAAGTTCAGTTTTTCCTCAAAATTTCATTTGCATGTTGTAAGTACCGCCAAAACACAATTTTGGGCCGAAATCCCAATTGTCTCATGGTAGAACTGACGTAGATCATCCCACAGAGAAATGGAAAATGGGGTAAATCCTGCCGTTGCCGGGATTCCACCCTGTGTTTTCCATTCTCCCATTCTCTGGTGGTGGGGAGTGGGGGGCGTGGAGAGGGGGTGGTGGCATCATTCGGATACTCGGCTCCTGCCCCCTACATCAAGATGGCTTGTCCGGGGGACTTCTCGGTCTACCCCAGGGATTCCACCTGGTACACCTTCAGCGTCAATGGAACTCCAACCAACTAAGGGCTGAAATGAGGCCCGCTGAATCTTAAAAAAGGCCTGATCATCCTGCAGTAAGAAGTTATCAATCCAGGATGGGATTGATTAGCCTTAACAAGTAGCCTCCTATCAGAGCTTAAAAGTCATTCAACCTGAGTACCATTGGGCATCCCGAGGCCTCACCTACATTCTTAGAGTGGTATAATGTTGCTTCAATATTCTTGGTAGCTCATAGGACAAGGCATTATTGATGTGCCCGTACTGGGGCAATACGCTCGCCCCACATATGCTAATGACCCCGTTCTTTGTAATTTGAGAAATCGCACAATATATATGCTTTGCTGATTTGTATTCCTTCACTTTACCTGACGAAAGAGCAGTGCTCCGAAAGCTCGTGATTTCAAATAAAACTGTTGGACTATAACCTGGTGCTGTGCGACTTCTCATTTTTGTCCACCCCAGTCCAACACCGGCATCTCCGCATCATTTGTAATTTGAGATGGGGTCTGGGGCTGGTCACTCAGTGCACCTGGGGAAAGGTTCCCTAATCTTCTGCCAGCAGAGAGGCCCTAATAGATTTTTGAGACCTACATTTAATTGTTTTTTCACATGGCAAATATTTTTTCAAGACATAAAAATTCTTCTGTTTTCTCTAGTTTTCCTGGTTTCCTCATCCTCAATGATGGTGGAGCCCACCATGTGAGTGCAAAAGACAAGGCTGAAGCATTTGCAACCATCTTCAGCCAGAAGTGCCAAGTGGATGATGCATCTCGGTCTCCTCCCGAGGTCCCCACCATCACAGAAGCCAGTTTTCAGCCAATTCAATTCACTCCACGTGATATCAAGAAACAGCTGAGCGCACAGGATACAGCAACGGCTATGGGCCCCGACAACACCCCGGCTGTAGTGCTGAAGACTTGTGCTCCAGAACTAGCCACATCTCTCGCCAAGCCACGGGAACGGTAGCATAGTGGTAATGTCACTGGGCGAGTAATCCAGAGGCCTGGACGTGAGTTCAAATCCCATAATTAAATAAATCTGGAATAAAAAGCTAGTATCAGTAATGGTAACCATGAAACTATCGGATTATCGTAAAAACCCATCTGGTTCACTAATGTCCTTTAGGGAAGGAAATCTGCCGTCCTTACCCGGTCTGGCCTAGATGTGACTCCAGACCCACAGCAATGTGGTTGACTCTTAAATGCCCTCTGAAATGGTCTAGCAAGTCACTCAGTTGTAACAAACCGCTACGAAACTAAATAATAAGAATGAAACCGGATGGACCACCCGGCATCAACCTCGGCACCGGCTACGGCAACGGCACACCCAGCCCAGTCGACCCTGCAAAATCCTCCTCACCAACATCTGGGGACTTGTGCCAAAATTGGGAGAGCTGTCCCACAGACTAGTCAAGCAACAGCCTGACATAGTCATACTCATACCTTTCAGCCAATGTCCTGAAATCCTCCATCACCATCCCTGGGTATGTTCTGTCCCACTGGCAGGACAGACCCACCAGGGGTGTTGGCACAGTGGTATACAGTCGGGAAGGAGTGGCCCTGGGAGTCCTCAACATTGACTCTGGACCCCATGAAGTCTCATGGCTTCAGGTCAAGCATGGGCAAGGAAACCTAATACTGATTACCACCTACCGCCCTCCCTCAGCTGATGAATCAGTACTCCTCCATGTTGAACACCAGTTGGAAGAAGCAATGAGAATAGAAAGGGCACAGAATGTACTCTGGGTGGGGGACTTCAATGTCCATCACCAAGACTGGCTCGGTAGCACCACTACTGACCGAGCTGGCCGAGTCCTGAAGGACATAACTGCCAGCCTGGGCCTGCGACAGGTGGTGAGTGAACCAACAAGAGGGAAAAACCTACTTGACCTTGTCCTCACCAATCTACCTGTCGCAGATGCATCTGTCCATGACAGCATTGGCAGCAGTGACCACCGCACAGTCGTTGTGGAGACGAAGTCCCATCTCACACTGAGAACACCCTCCATCGTGTTGTGTGGCACTACCACCGTGCTAAATGGGATAGATTCAGAACAGAACTAGCAGCTCAAAACTGGGCATCCATGAGGCGCTGTGGGCCATCAGCAGCAGCAGAATTGTATTCCACCACAATCTGTAAACTCATGGCCCGGCATATCCCTCACTCTACCATTACCACCAAGCCAGGGGACCAACCCTGGTTCAACAACGAATGTAGAAGAGCATGCCAGGAGCAGCACCAGGCGTAACTAAAAATGAGGTGGCAACCTGGGGACGCTGCAACACAGGACTACATGCATGCTAAAAAGCGGAAGCAGCATGCTATAGACAGGGCTAAGCAATCCCACAATCAACGGATCAGATCAAAGCTCTGCAGTCCTGCCACATCCAGTCGTGAATGGTGGTGGACTATTAAACAACTAACGGGAGGAGGAGGCTCCAAGAATATCCCCATCATCAATGATGGTGGAGCCCTGCACGTGAGTGCAAAAGACAAGGCTGAAGCGTTTGCAACCAACTTCAGCCAGAAGTGCCGAGTGGATGATCCATATCGGCCTACTCCCGAGGTCCCCACCATCACAGAAGCCACTCTTCAGCCAATTCGATTCACTCCACGTGATATCAAAAAACGGCTGAGCACACTGGATATAGCAAAGGCTATGGCCCCAACAACATCCCGGCTATCGTGCTGAAGACTTGTGCTCCAGAACTAGCTGCACCTCTAGCCAAGCTGTTCCAGTACAGCGACAACACTGGCATCTATCCGACAATGTGGAAAACTGCCCGGGTATGTCCTGTCCACAAAAAGCAGGACAAATCCAACCCGGCCAATTACCTGCCCATCAGTCTACTCTCAATCATCAGCAAAGTGATGGAACGTGTCATCGATAGTGCTATCAAGCGGTACTTACTCACCAATAACCTGCTCACTGATGTCCAGTTTGGGTTCCGCCAAGACCACTCGGCTCCCGGCCTCATTACAGCCTTGGTCCAAACATGGACAAAGGAGTTGAATTCCAGAGGTGAGGTGAGAGTGACTGCCCTTGACATCAAGGCAGCATTTGACTGAGTCTGGCATCAAGGAGCCCTAGTAAAATGGGAATCAGGGGGAAAACGCTCCACTGGCTGGAGTCATACCTATCACAAAGGAAGATGGTTGTGGTGATTGAAGGTCAATCATCACAGCCCCATGACATCGCTGCAGGAGTTCCTCAGGGCAGTGGCCTAGGCCCAACCATCTTCAGCTGCTTCCTCAATGAACTTCCCTCCAACATAAGGTCAGAAATGGGGATGTTCGCTGATGACTGCACAGTGTTCAGCACCATTCGCAACTCCACAGATAATGAAGCAGTCCATGCCCGCATGCAAAAAGACCTGGACGACGTTCAGGCTTGGGCTGATAAGTGGCAGGTAACATTCGCGCCACAGAAGTGCCAGGCAATGACTATCTCCAACAAGCGAGAGTCTAATCACCTCCCCTTGACATTACCATCGCCAAATCCCCCACTATCAACATCCTGGGGGTCACCATTGACCAGAAACTTAATTGGACCAGCCACATAAATACTGTGGCAACAAGAGCAGGTCAGAGGCTAGGTATTCTGCGGCGAGTGTCTCACCTCCTGACTCCCCAAAGCCTTTCCACCATCTACAAGGCACAAGTAAGGAGTGTGATGGAATACTCTCCACTTGCCTGGATGAGTGCAGCTCCAACAACACTCAAGAATCTCGACACCATTCAGGACAAAGCAGCCCACTTGATTGGCACCCCATCCACCACCTTAAACATTCACTCCCTCCACCACTGGCGTACCGTGGTTGCAGTGTGTACCATCTACAAGATGCACTGCAGCAACTCGCCAAGGCTTCTTTGGCAGCACCTCCCAAACCTGTGACCTCTTCCACCTAGAAGGACAAGGGCAGCAGGCGCATGGAAACACCACCACCTCCAATTTCCCCTCCAAGTCACACACCATCCTGACTTAGAAGTATATCGCCGATCCTTCATCGTCACTGGGTCAAAATCCTGGAACTCCCTACCTAACAGCACTGTGGGAGTACCTTCACCACACGGACTGCAGCGGTTCAAGAAGGCAGCTCACCACCACCTTCTCAAGGGCAACTAGGGATGGGCAATAAATGCTGGCATTGCCAGCGATGCCCTGATCCCATAAACGAATAAAAAAAAAGCTACTGCAGTACAGCTACAACACAGTTATCTACCCGATAATGTGGAAAATTGACCAGTTATGTCCTGTCCAAAAAATGTAGGACAAATCTAATCCGGCTAATTACCACCACGTCAGTCTACTCTCAATTATCAGCAAAGTGATGCTCCTGCTCCTATCTTCTAAGGTGTCGTCGACAGTGCTATCAAGTGGCAATTACTTACCAATAACCTGCTCACTGATGCTCAGTTTGGGTTCTGCCAGGACCAGTCAGCTCTGGTCAACCATTGACCACAAACTTAACTGGACCAACCATATAAATACTGTGGCTACAAGAGCAGGTCAGAGGCTGGGTATTCTGCAGCAAGTGTCTCACCTCCTGACTCCCCAATGCCTTTCCACCATCTAGGGCACAAGTCAAGAGTGTGTAGGGGGTGGTGTTTTGTGTCAGCTTCACCTCTGACTTCTGAGCGGTTCGAATCGCTCCCACTCCCTTGGTTCTGGACCTTGGACTTATTTGGGGGTTGTGATATAAAGGTGCAGCAGACAACTGAGTTTGATGAAAGAACTTCAATCTTTATTAAAAGGTAAAACACAAATGACAACACTCTTAACACTCTAAAAGTGGGGAACACTTCGGTACAAGCAAGGGAAATAACATTAGGAGAATACTTCACCCCTCCCAATCCCACTTCACTAGCTAGGTTGGACTCTGGAGAACAAGGGATAATGCTCACCAAACGAATCCTTGACAGTTGAGAGTTAGGGTTTAGAGTCTTTTGAGTAAAAGTTTCGTAAGGCCTTTGTTGCCGCGAGGTGTCCAATGGTCACTGAGGCGGTCGCTCTGGTTTCTTCTTGCGTGTTAGCCTGCTTCTGGAACTGTTGGCCTTCTTTGTTGAACTTCTTTCTGTTGAACTCTGCCTCTGTTTAAACTGTCTTCTTCCGAGCTGTGGAACTGCCTTCTTGCAGAACTGTAACTGTTGTGTTGGAGAACTGGAGAACTCCCTTCTTACTGAACTGTCTTCTTTAACTGCCCAACTTGCTTCTCCTGAACTCTGTAACTCCAGCACTGACTTCTGCTGAAAACAGGCTTTCAATTGGACTCCAAACTGCAGAACTGCCTTCTGTTGAACTTGAACTGTTGTTACTGGAGAACTCTTGATTTGAGGCCTTGTTAACAGTAACGACTTTACTAGTGTGTTAACTGGTTTTGTAAATGTGTGAAGTGGTTTCAGGATAGCTCCATCCTGTCGATCTGTTGTTTAATCGGAGTTTGAATTGTCCTCATGTTTTGAGTTTCTTGACTGGGCCTAGGACTTACATAGACTATTTGCTTTATGCATGTCGTTAACGGGTTCTGTAAACGGTTTGATGGGGCCTGTTATTTTGGGTGGGACTGTCTTCTCCCAGGGTCTATTGTCAAAATGTTAATGCCTGCTGGGGCTTGAGTAGGGTCATCCCGGTCCCCAGACAGTGCAATTAACTGCAATAACCAAAACTGCTTTTGCAGAGGTCGAACCTAACTTCCTTCACAGCCTTTTCTCCCTTTACAGGCCCAGACATGTTTTTAAAATGCCAAAACTTGGTTTTTGGTCTTAAATTCCTTAGGTTAGGCCCAAATGCATTTTTATCACTCTGAGGTAGTTCCAAAGTCCTTTTTCCTTAGGTTTTGGGGATCTGTAAATTTTGGAAACGTTACAAGTGTGATGGAATACTCTCCACTTGCCTGGATGAGTGCAGCTCCAACAACACTCAAGTGGCTCGACACCATTCAGTCCGCTTGATCGGCAGCACATCCACCACCGGCACACCGTGGCTGCAGTGTGTACTATCTACAAGATACACTGCAGTAATTTGCTAAGGATACTTCGACAGCACCTCCCAAACCCCTGACCTCCACTTGGAAGAACGAGGGCAGCAGGCGCATGGGAACACCACCACCTTCAAGTTCCCCTCCAAATCACATGCCACCCTGACTTGGACATATATATATATATATTCCTTCATCGTCGCTGGGTCAAAATCCTGGAACTCCCTTACAGCACTGTGGGAGTACCTTCACCACATGGACTGCAGCGGTTCAAGAAGGCGGCTCACCACCACTTTCTCAAGGGCAACTACGGATGGGCAATAAATGCTGGCCTTGCCAGCGATGCCCACATCCCATGAATGAATACATAAAAAATAAAAACACATCGGACTGGAGTCACCTGTAGACCTGACCGGATAAGGGCGGCAGATTTTCTTTCCTAAAGGATATTAGTGAATCAATTGTTTTTCCTGATTCCTACAAGTTCATGTACTAAAAAATTAAGTATATTTTAAAAATTAACTATTGAATTTATAAAGTCAATGGGCAAGAAATTCATTATCGCCCAGGAATGGGTGCTAACTTTGGAAAAGTTTGAGATTTAGCGCCAGCCGCTAATGAATCTCGCTGCACGCAAAATTCAGTGTCGTCGCTCAAAGAAAGGATCGGAGCGCTAAATCAAGTGATAACGGCCTGGCTCAGTGGCATTAGACTCAAAGTGCTAAGCAATTTCAGGTGCAGTCAAATCGCAAGTCATCATTGCCACAGGCTCTTTCCAGTTCTTAAAGGGGAGGTTCATTCATGCTGCAGAACCTTATTCTCAGCATTGCTGGCTGTGAAGCTGTGTCAGCAAGCAGGAGCAGGCCAAGTCCAAGGAGCCAGATGACTCAAGCAGGAGTCATGATGGCAGATCCACGCCCCAGGAAGAGAGCCCGCAGATTTTCGGACCAAACATTGGAGGAGTTGGTGTCCGCTGTGGAGAGACGGAGGGCGGTGCTCTACCCAGCAAGTGGCAGGAGGCCCTCGCCGCAAGTCTTCCCCGCCATGTGGACGGAGGTAGCCCAGCACGTCTCGGGCAGCACTGTGGTCCCCAGGACCCACACACAGAGCAGGAAGAAATTTAATGACCTCACTCGGGTGGTCAGGGTGCCCAAAGCACCACACCCCCAGCACTCACCCACCAACAATCTCTACCTACCAACACTCACCCCCACATCTTACACCTTGCACACAATGACAGCTATCCAACTATGGCAGGCACATCACCCAAACACAGTAAAGTTTCGCAATTATCGCGATTCAAAATAACGAGTGAGAAGCAGATTCGTTTGATCAGTATATTTAAACGAAATGCTGTCATGATTAAAAAGGACACAGAAGCCTGTAAAATGGCCGCCGCGCATCGTGACAGAAGCTTCCAGAATTTCAGTGGGCAGACAAGATGGCGTTCGAATAAACATTTCAATATAAGACGGGATCATACTCGATAAACACTGATAAAGACAGGATGCAACCTGTTTGCATTCGAAACAATAGCAAAAGATATGAGTGCTGGAATCATTTTCCATGCACAAGTAAGGTTCATTGTACTGGGCAGTCGAAGGCCCATCCAGACACATCAATACACAAATACCCCCACGGCTCTACAATGAGAGAGCCATTCTCGGGTGATTAAACAAGTATTCGGGGGCCCCCAAAACCAGTCAGGGAGACGATTCATACGATCCTGGCTGGGTCAACAATGGGGAAAATATTAACGGGTAGTTGGCCAGTTTCAGGTGCTACCGAAACCCATTAAAGACAAGAATCACCCCATGCTGGGAGTTTTGAGCGCCAATATTTCACAAAGGACAAACATTAAGATTTGGGCGGGAGATAAGGGAACACAGCACTATAACTATAGTGAACAAATGTCCATCGGTCTCTTGTTCTCTTATCTCGCTGCTGACTGCTGAATGCTTATTCTCCCGGTGCTCTTATCCGCTTGAATCGACTCTTATCTCTCGGCAGACCCTTGCTGAAGTTCTTCTTGTGGGCTGGACATTGTTGACTTTTAGCCGTACTGGTCGCTTATTCGAATGTTGGGTGGAGCTCAAACGGAACGAGCCGCCTCGACAAAGGCAAGTGACCGGGTGCACCATCCCAAGAGTCGGTAAACGGTGTCTGGACCCGAAGGCCCGAAGAGACAAAACGAAACGAGACGAGAAGAAGAAGAATCCACGTGCCGCCGCGGTCAGTAAACCCCGACCGCGCCCGAAAATATAAGACCCATTTCTTGAACTCTAGCGGTTATTCCACGAAGACTCTTCTTTGAATTCTACCGACAACCGGTGTCGGTACAGGAAGACTTTTCTTTGAGTTCTACAGCCGGGCCCGAGTTCTGTCGAGTTCTTCATGACAAAAGACGGTCTGGCCTGCTTGCCGCAGCAGCGAAGATAAACAAGTGGGGTACAGAGACCCCTCCAAACACGTGACAGTCAGGCGCTGCAGCGAAACAAGCCGAGTGCCTCACTTTAAAATTCTCCGAAGTATCACGAGTGGTGAGCATGTTTCCCAATCCTACAAATCTAGATGTAGTGTAGGTATTGATAAGGGAGGGTGGTTTTATTAAGGATAAAGTATAATGTGTTCCCCCTTTTTACGATGTGCCATGCATTCTTCATTACCATAGACCAAGCTTTATGAATGTATGTATACTTGTACTATCGTTAATTTGTGCCTATGACATGTACTTCATGATTTTAGACGCTATGCAATAAAGATTTCCTTTTCGTACTATTGAACCGTGTCTATTTGAGTTTTTCTCTGCATTACTGCTCTCGCACCTAAGTCCAGTGGTAGGTGTGACCTATACAAAAGGGACGGTCTACACCTGTGCAGAGATGGAACTGATGTTCTCGGGGTAATTTTTGATAAAGCAGTTCGGGAGCATTTAAACTAGTATGGCAGGGGGCTAGAAACCTATGTAGTGAAATAGAGGAAAGTGAAAGGCAGACAGAAATAAATGGTAAAAGGGTGAGGAACAAAAAACAAAGGGCCCAACTAATTCATAAAAAATGTGAGCATAAAAAAAGCCTGAGGGTTTTATACCTTAATGCGAGAAGCATCAGGAACAAGGTAGATGAATTAGCTGTGGAAATAGAGGTTAATAATTATGATCTAATTGGGATTACGGAAACATGGTTGCAGGGTGAGCAGGGCTGGGAGCTTAACATATTCAGTATTTAGGAAGGATCGACAAAAAAGAAAGGGAGGAGGGGTAGCATTGCTGGTAAAAGAGGGGATAAATGCAATTGAAAGGAAGGATATTAACTCAGTTAATACAGAATCTATATGGGTGGAGCTAAGAAATAGCGAGGGGCGAAAAACATTAATAGGAGTGGTATATAGGCCTCCAAATAGTAAAATAGAGGTTGGGGAGGGCATCACGAGGGAAATTAGAGAAGCGTGCAATAAGAGCACAGCTGTCATCATAGGTGACTTTAACTTACATATAGATTGGACTAGCCTAATCAGTAAAAATAATGAGGAGGAGGAATTCCTTGAGTGTTTAAGGGATGGTTATCTGGATCAATATGTCGAGGAACCAACTCGGGAACAGGTTATATTGGACTGGGTACTGTGCAATGAGAAGGGACTAATTAGTAATCTTGTTGTACGGGGACCCTTGGGTCAGAGCGATCATAACATGATCGATTTCTCACTCGAAATGGAGAGCGAAGAAATTGACTCAGAGACTAAGGTCCTGAATTTAAACAAGGGGAATTATGATGCCATTAGACGGGAACTGAGTAGGTCTGATTGGACAACGTTCCTGGGAGGACTGGAGGTAGATAAACAATGGCAAGCATTTAAAGATAGAATGACAAAATTGCAAAAATTGTTTATACCAATCTGGCATAAAAGGAAATCTAAAAAGGTGACTCAACCGTGGATAACAGGGGAAATTAGAGACAGCATAAAATCCAAAGATAGGGCGTATAAATTTGGCAAAAAAAGCGCCAGAGCGGAAGATTGGGAACAGTTTAAGATAGAGCAAAGGAGGACAAAGGGCTTAATCAAGAGGGGCAAAATAGCTTACGAAAGCAAGCTGGCGGAAAATATAAAAACTAACTCCAAAAGCTTTTATAAGTATATCAAGAGGAAAAGACTGGTGAAAACCAAAGTTGGTCCATTGCAGTCAGATACGGGGGAATATATAACGGGAAATAAGGAAATGGCAGACCAACTAAATGCATACTTTGGGTCAGTCTTTACGAAGGAAGACACAAAAAACCTCCCTGGGATATCGGGAAAAATAGGGACATTGGCAAAGGAGGAACTGACGCAAATCAATATCTCTAAGGATATGGTGTTAAGGAAGCTAAAGGGATTGAAGGCGGACAAATCCCCAGGGCCTGATGACATGCATCCTAGGGTACTGAAGGAGGTGGCCCTAGAGATAGCGGATGCACTAAGTATGATTTTTCAGAATTCATTAGACTCGGGAACAGTGCCCATGGATTGGAGGGTAGCTAATGTTACCCCACTATTCAAAAAGGGGGGTAGGGAAAAAGCAGGTAATTACAGACCTGTAAGCCTTACATCAGTTGTGGGCAAAATGCTGGAGTCCATCATTAAGGATGAAATAGCGGAGCACTTAGCAAATGGGGACAGGATAGGACAGAGTCAACATGGATTTACAAAGGGTAAATTGTGCTTGACTAATCTATTGGAATTTTTTGAGGGAGTAACTGGTAAAATAGATGGGGGAGAGCCAGTAGATGTGGTGTACCTGGACTTCCAAAAGGCCTTCGATAAGGTCCCACATAAAAGATTAGCATGGAAAATTGAAGCTCATGGGATAAAGGGGAAAGTATTGACGTGGATAGAGAACTGGCTGTCAGATAGAAAACAGAGAGTTGGAATAAACGGCTCATTTTCTGAATGGCAGGCAGTAACAAGTGGGGTACCACAGGGATCTGTCCTGGGTCCCCAGCTGTTCACAATTTACATTAATGACCTGGATCAGGGAGTCGGATGCAGCATTTCCAAATTTGCAGACGACACTAAACTAGGAGGGGGGGTGGGCTCAGAGGAGGAGACCAGGAAGCTCCAGAGCGATTTGGACAGACTGGGTGATTGGGCGGATAAATGGCAGATGCACTATAATGTGGACAAGTGCGAAGTTATCCACCTTGGGTGCAGGAATGGGAGGGCAAATTATTATTTAAATGGCAATAAATTGGGAGAGGGGGAAGTACAGAGAGACCTGGGTGTTCTTGTACTCACTGAAGGCGAGCATGCAGGTGCAACAGGCGGTCAAGAAGGCAAACGGTATGCTGGCCTTCATAGCAAAAGGGTTGGAATACAGGAACAGGGATACCTTGCTGCAGCTGTACAGGGCACTGGTGAGACCACACCTCGAGTACTGTGTACAGTTTTGGTCGCCTCATCTGAGAAAAGATGTTCTTGCCATGGAGGGGGTGCAGCGGCGATTCACCAGGCTGATACCAGGAATGGCGGGATTGACCTATGAGGAGAGACTATGTAGTTTAGGGATGTACACACTGGAGTTTAGAAGATTGAGAGGGGACCTCATAGAAGTGTATAAAATTCTGACAGGTCTAGACAGACTAGATGCAGAAGGAATGTTTCCCTTGGCGGGTGAGAACAGAACTAGAGGACATAATTTAAGGATAAGGGCTAAACCATTCAGGACAGAAATGAGGGGGAATTTCTTCACTCAGAGGGTGGTGAACCTGTGGAACTCATTGCCACAGAGGGCAGTGTACGCCAGCTCATTAAATATATTTAAGAGGGAATTAGATATATTTCTACAGGCAAAAGGGGTTAAGGGTTACGGAGAGAAGGCGGGGACGGGATACTGAATTGGAGGATCAGCCATGGTCTCATTAAATGGCGGAGCAGGCTCGAAGGGCCGGATGGCCTACTCCTGCTCCTATCTTCTATGTATCTATGTATCTATATAACCGTAAGGGCGAGTGGGTCGAACCACTCACAGGTGCTTATTGCAACAAGGCTGGCCGGAGACCAGAGCAAGCAATAGTATTAGGCAATGAAGGCCTAACCCCGCACCAGCACCGTCTGCGATACAAGCACGCCGCAGAACCCCTTACAGGAAATGGCGACCACGAAGGGACCCTGGCTGCGAGAGAGTAATGTTTTAGACCCTGGTGTGAATAGGCGAAATGTGATGGATGAGAGGATAGCCGACTATGTGTTTGGGAAGGTTAACTTAACCAAAAGATGGGTAAGTGACCTACTGATGGATAAGCGTCCGCTAGACGCAGCCATCAAATGGACAGGCAGTAAAGAGCATAAGAAGTCGGTGGAGAAAGCGGTCTGGCTGATGTGCTACAAGAAGCAAGTCCAACTTTCGGACCAGGTCATTGTGGCACAGGCAGCTCAGATCAGGGATTTAGAAGTTGAGATGGAGGAAAAGATCACGGGAGGACAGAAACTCATTGCATCCTTGAATGCGTTACATTAGGAACGCCAGATAGTAGCCAACCACCATGAGGCTAAAATTGATTACCTAGAGTGTCAGGTCACGGAAGCGAAATTAAACGAGGGTAGGATTAGAGAACGGTGTGCCCGCCTAGCTAACCAGATAAAAGCCCAAGAAGAAAGCTTGAAGGGAGTAAGGCGGCATATAAGATGGCCCTCGAGGACAGGCATGAGGGAGCCAACCACAGTGTTTGCCAGAAGGAGATAGGGAACCTTAGAGAGGCCCTGAATAAGGCAAACGGCTTGGTGTGCCTCATCAGCCCGTCAGCAAACCAGCCACAGGTGGGTAGGGAATTCCCAAAATCCCTACCAGACAAAGCAGAGGAGGTATTTGCCACTGTGCCCTCCGTGCCACCCAGCTATTCGGCAACCTGGGTAAGGGAGGAAGTGGTGGAAATAGAGAAGGAGGTCCCCGAGGTAGGACAATCCCCAGAGGTAGAGTCCAAACCGGGACCAATGTGTCCGCTCCGAGGTCACAAGAGAGGCCCGAACGCAGCCAATGGGGATGACGGGGATGTCCTGAACCAGCTTGTATTGCCCCACAGCTCACACCAGCTGAGAGCATTGATTAGCCATGTACGGAAGCTGTCCGAATCAGACGACCCTTCCGTACACTTTAGGGAGCTAGAACAGACCGCAGCAATTAATGGCTGCGACGATGTGGAAAAGACCAAAATGTTGCTGTTCTCGTTAAATAGCTCGATCCTCCAGTGTCTCTCGGACGAGAGCAAGAAGGGAAATAAAACCTATGAGGAGTTACGGGACGAGGTCCTAGAAGTGTTGGGGCGGATGATGAAGGTCCATTCGTCAGATTGAGTCAAACCATACAGATGGAGGGAGAACCCCCGAAGGTTTTCGCCGACAGGCTGTGGCCAGTATACCAGCGTAGCTGCCCAGGTGCGCCGGGGCGCGACTACCTGGACGGTGCCGGTTTAACTCATTGGCTCAGGTGTTTAGTAGCCAACAGTTTACCAGCCGTCACGGAGCAGGCCAAAGCGTGGTTTGATTCCACTAACCCCGCCACAACAGAGGAGTCGGTCCTAAATCAACTCACGATAGGGTATCGGAACACTAGGAGCACGGGAGCGCGTCCCCTTAAGGGAAAGGTGCATGAGGCACGGCCCGCAGGTCACTGGCGTAAGAACTGTAGGAACCCCTGGAAGGACCCCAGCGATAAAAATCCCGTAGCCCGAACCCAAGCGACTGTCTCTGAGAGAGGAGCTGGTGTGCCTATCCATCCCGATGCGATAGAATCAATGTTGGGAGCTATGCGGTCCCTCATGATTTCGCAAGGAAGGGTGGCAGTCGCTACCGGCCTCACAGATGCCACAACCCCGTCCACCAGTACCCAATGACTAGAGCCCGCGCAGCCTGCCTACCTGTGTCCCCTTGAAAGACACGCACAGGAGGGGGTCTCCTGTAAGGAGGCCAGGTTAAAAGAGCAGGCCTTGCGGGAGGAGAACGCCCGCTTAATGGGGAAAATAGATGTGCTGGAAGGGCAGCTTAGAGACATAAAGGCAGCCCGCAGGGTAGCCAGAAGCAGGGAGTATGAGGATTTAAACCAGTGCAAGTTGTATAAGCCGGGTGCACAGGGGCCAATCACGGGGGCCAGACCTGCGAGTGGGGACTCGCAGCCCCGGGTAGGACCGCAGGGCACGCAGACCGGTAAAGCAGCCTGCTTGAGGGGAGAGGACGTTCTAGAAAAGTGCAGGATCTTTTCTTGGTGTTGGGATTCAGATGAGGAAGAGCTCGAGGAGCTCGACCAAGGTAGTGACCCGATCGGAGAGGTGCTGGAGTCGGAGGACGAAAGTTTCGTCCTCGACTCAAGCTCAGGGGAGATAGGGGCTGCGAGTGGAGATCCACACAGGGTGGAATCGGAAACTGCAGCTCCCGAGCCCAGGGGGGCGGAGCCAGGGGAGACGGAGCCAGCGGCTGTGGTAGGACCACAGGCCGTCACGGTGGAAGTCTCGGTACCCGGTCCATCGGCCCTGGAAGTCTTGCCCTTGGGGGAGGTAGGGATTGCGAGTGGAGGACCACATACTGGGCCAAGTAGGGTGGAGCCAGAAACTGCAAATCCCGAGTTCAGGGAGGCGGAGCCAGGGGAGACGGAGCCAGCGGCTGTGGTGGGACCACAGGCTGTGACGGTGGAAGTCTTGGTTCCTGGTCCGTCGGCCCTGGAAATCTTGCCCAAAGTAGCCCTCCGTAGGTCAAGTCGGACACCCCAGCCCAGGAAGTCGTGGTCAAGTCCCCCGTACGCCCCCAGGCGTAAGTTCAAGGTCAAGGCAGCCCAGGGAGATCCCAGTCCCAGCGCAGCGACGACAGGCTGCGGCAGATCAAAGGAAGGGGTCAGTGCCCTCCCACCACTGGGAAAAGCTCGCGGCAGCCTTCGCAGAATTTAGGTAGGCCGCCCTGGGAATGGCCGGCGCTGTACAGTTTAAGTTTAGGATAAGTTCATAAGTTTAAGTTTATAGTTTTATAAGTTTGGTAAGTTTGTAGTAAAAAAATTTTAAAAGTATAAGGTAAATGATGGGAGTTAGAGATAGGAATAGTTAAAGTCTATACAGCATACATGTCTTTTTACGTGAGACGAGGTCAAGGGACCCGCTCACCCTTCACAAAATCCAGAGACTCTTGGGAGGCTGGCTACATCATTTTATCTGATCACAGGAACCAGGAAAGATGGAACGGATCCTGATAGTGCTCGCAACGATCGGATATGGATTGGCCTATCGGGGCCTCACCAAGGATGTCGTTGTGTTTGGTTGCTCCGGGGACACGGGCCCCATCGTGACGGATGGGACCAGGGAGCGAAAGGCTGAGGAGACCGCCACTTATTTCCACAAGGGAAGGTGGCCGGGATGGCTGGGAACAAATTCAACGGAATACTCCAGCGCATCCGGATTTGCCTACAAAGAGACTTCTTTGATGTGCCCCAGAGTGAGGATCATTGCACCCAGAATCAGCGTCACCGTTGGCAAAAGCATTTGTTTGACATGCAATGGGAAGGTCCCATTGAGCCGATGGTGGTGGTTACGGAAATTGAGCAAGAATATGAGAAATTCCTCGGTCGAGTGGGAGCGATTGGGTAACAATACCCATCGGACAATTACGGGGACTAACGGACAATTGAAAGTCTGTTGGGACAAATGGTGGGAACCGGATGAGGGAATATATGTTTGTATGTGGGGATTGAAGTACGTTTGCCCCAAGGGTATATCCATATTTTTCGTACACCAGTGGCAGGACAACGGGAAAGGGATGAGATGGGATGTCAGCACAAAGGGGTGCGGAGCTCCATTCTCCCCGATCTCGGTAAACGCCACTGAACTCATCACGCGCCCACGCAAGGCTACGCCCACGATTCCGGTGGTTTTGGCTCAGGAGGAAGGGTGCCCTAAAACCACTAAGGGGCCCGGGAATGGTTTGGTACTGGTCCCAACAGACCAGATACTATTTCAGGGGGTACATTACGCGGTGGCTTCAGTGATTCTAAATCTCACCGAGGTGCGTTTACCAGAGTGGTGCCCCAAAGAGACGGAACAATTGTACCAGGTCCTGTTGACAAACATGTTCAGACAATTCTACGAGTTTGATTTTGCAGAGATTGACAAGACAAGCTTGTACACCACACCACATGAAGTTTTGGGTCAGGTGGGGAGACAAAGAAGGGGTATTGTGAACGATATGTTCACCGCCTTTAATACAGGAACATCTGTGGTCAACGCTCTAGACAACGTGGAGCTGCAGACCCAGATCAATGGTTTAAAAGCACAATTAAAAAGCATCCTCACAAGCGAAAACAAGGTAGTAGGGTCTGAGTTACATGAGGACCAGGCCATGACACTACATTTAAAGGAGATTATAGCAGAGCTGGAGAAGCATGCGAGAATGGTAAATGCCCTGATCAGGGAAGATCGGAATGCATCCGATCAAGCTGCGCAGAACGAGGTGTGCGTACTATACGGGGCGTGGTTACTGGGAGAGGGCCGCAGTAATTTGGAGGATTTAAAACAAGGTTTGGTCCCATCCTGGATAAGTAATAAACACCTGCAGGCGCTCCACCCTTTCCAGAACGCATTAAGCCCGTGCCAGCTCAGGCTAGCCTCAGAGGCATACCCAATCCCCGTGGACTGCGGACAGTCAAACCATACCATCATGGGTATAGTACTACGTATGCCGGTTTTGGGCGACACAGCAAAGCCCGCCCCGGTGTATCAGGTAGAGAACATTGGTGTCATTCAGGGGGGAGCCCACATTCGCTACGCAGCGGTCCCACCTTACGTCATCCGCTGGGAGCAAACGATGACAGGTACCGACCTATCGGGTTGTCGTGGCCGGGGAGCACACATAATACTGTGTCCCCAGCACTTGAATGCCTTTTTAACACCACAATGCAGGTTCAGAACGGCTGGCGCGAAGCCCATGAATTGCACCATGGAGGCAATGACACAAGATCATGTGCCTCCGCAGGTGGCATACATAGGGGGTGGAACATATTGCGTTACCACTGCAGCGCAACACTACCAGCATGGAAACCACAGCCGGTGTCCGGTGAGTGACAGCAGTTTCTGTTTTAAACCCAGGGCTGAAGTTCAAGTGGCACAACAGCGAATTGTCCCGATCCCTGAACCATCCACTGTTCATCTTACAGTAAAAGAGAATTTTACCGACTTGCAGCGATTCATCGCGCACTTCGGATATATCATTCCCCCTCTCCCTGAACACCTCACCAAGCTTTTGAAAGCCGTCGCGGTATCACAAAAACATTTTTACACCCTGGAACAAAAGACTGTTGAGATAGGGACAGAAATTCTGGACATAGTAATCCCACCGTGGTGGGATCTGTTCACTAATATTGAAGTGCCTTCATGGATCAGGATAGCCTCCCACATTTTAGTAGTGTGCCAAGTAGTGATTGTAGTGTACCTATTGGTCGTACACTGCAAGAGAGGCAAACGCCTCACAAAGCAGGAGAACACAGGGGAGTGGAGAGAACGTTACGTGCGCGTGAACGAAGAAAGCGCCGCATAAACGGCCAGGATGACGCCGCTACATTTTACCATGTGTGTTTTGTAATTGATTGTTAGTAATGAATATGTGTAACTAAGTTTGGAACTTTGTATTTTTAAAATGGTTGTTTGATTATTTTTCCTTGTATAATAAAAACATGCACATACAGGTGGTGCGAGAGGCATCGGCCTGTTGCACCTGGAAGGCGTATACGCGATGTAAGTTTAAAGGCGATACTGCCTACGATTTGTCCAAGTTTAAACAGTGTAATTTTCCCTGGGAAATGAGGACGGCATGGAGACCATAGCTAGTTTAAGTTAAGGGAGTGTTTGGATGTGGACAATCGGGATAATTTTGCTCACCACCACTTTTAATTGATACGATAAGCGGAGTTATTCGCATCAACAGGAGGGACTGTAAAGTTTCGCAATTATCGCGATTCAAAATAACGAGAGAGAAGCAGAGTCGTTTGATCAGTTTATTTAAACGAAATGCTGTCATGATTAAAAAGTGGTCATGATGCAGAGATGCCGGTGTTGGACTGGGGTGGACAAAATTGAGAGGTCGCACAACACCAGGTTATAGTCCAACAGTTTTATTTGAAATCACAAGCTTTTGGAGCTTACTACTCCTTCGTCGGGTGAAGTAAAAAGATACAGAATCGCCAAAGCATATATAGATAGAGAACAATGCATGTGTACCTTACAATTGCAGACAACTAAATTAAATCATCCTGACTATCTGCCGAGGTGTGATAAAGTTAATCAGGTCAGCCAGGAATATACCACATCAAAGACATAGCAAGATACAACTGAGACAATGAGGTGGAGTCGCAGGGGGTCTAACGTGTCAAAAGCTGCCGTCTGTATGTAAAACGATAAGCTTTAAAATTTTTACTTTTTTACTGGGAATCACATCTGTGAACAAGCCAACGACGACTCGAGTCCGGATCACGTCATGTATCGTGACATAAACCCAAGATCCCGGTTGAGACCGTCTTCATGAGTGCGGTACTTGGCTATCAGTTTCTGCTCGATGATTTTGCGTTGTCGTGTGTTCCTAAGGTTGCCTTGGAGAACGCTTACCCGCAGATCTGAGGCTGAATGTCCTTGACTGCTGAAGTGTTCCCCGACTGGGAGGTAACAATCCTGCCTGGCGATTGTTGCGCGGTGCTCGTTCATACGTTGTCTCAGTGTCTGCATGGTCTCGCCGATGTACCATGCCGCGCTGCATTCTTTCCTGCAACGTATGAGGTAGACAACGTTGGCCGAGTCACATGAGTATGTACCATGTACCTGGTGGGTAGTGTCCTCACGTGTGATGGTGGTATCTGTGTTGATGATCTGGCATGTCTTGCAGAGTTTGCCGTGGCAGGGTTGTGTGGTGTCGTGGTCGCTGTTATCCTGAAAGCTGGGTAATTTGCTGCGAACGATGGTACTTCTGAGGTTAGGCGGCTGTTTGAAGGCAAGTAGTGGAGGCGTGGGGATGGCCTTAGCGAGGTGTTTGTCGTCATCGATGACATGTTGAAGGCTGCGAAGAACATGGCGTAGTTTCTCCGCTCCGGGGAAGTACTGGACGACGTAGGGTACCCTGTTGGTTGTGTCCCGTGTTTGCCTTCTGAGGAGGTCTATGCGATTTTTCGCTGTGGCCCGTCGGAACTGTCGATCGATGAGTCGAGCGTCATATCCCGTTCTTACGAGGGCGTTTTTCAGCGTCCGTAGGTGTCCATCGCATTCCTCCTCGTCTGAGCAGATCCTGTGTATTCGCAGGGCTTGTCCATAGGGGATGGCTTCTTTAACATGGTTAGGGTGGAAGCTGGAGAAGTGGAGCATCGTGAGGTTGTCCGTGGGCTTGCGGTAGAGTGAAGTGCTGAGGTGTCCGTCTTTGATGGAGATTCGTGTGTCCAGGAATGAAACCGATTCTGAGGAGTAGTCCATGGTGAGTTTGATGGTGGGATGGAACTTGTTTATGTTATCGTGTAGTCTTTTCAGTGATCCTTCGCCATGGGTCCAAAGGAAGAAAATGTCGTCGATGTATCTGGTGTACAGCGTTGGCTGGAGGTCCTGTGCAGCGAAGAAGTCTTGCTCGAACTTGTGCATGAAGATGTTGGCGTATTGGGGTGCGAATTTGGTCCCCATGGCTGTTCCGTGTGTTTGGGTAAAAAAATGGTTGTCGAAGGTGAAGACATTGTGGTCAAGGATGAAGCGGATGAGTTGTAGGATGGCGTCTGGAGATTGGCTGTTGTTGGTGTTGAGTACTGAGGCTGTCGCAGCGATGCCGTCATCGTGACCCATTTCTTGAACTCTACCGGTTATTCCATGAAGACTTCTTTGAATTCTACCGACAACCGGTGTCGGTACAGGAAGACTTTTCTTTGAGTTCTACAGCCGGGCCCGAGTTCTGTCGAGTTCTTCATGACAAAAGACGGTCTGGCCTGCTTGCCGCAGCAGCGAAGATAAACAAGTGGGGTACAGAGACCCCTCCAAACACGTGACAGTCAGGCGCTGCAGCGAAAAAAGCGAGTGCCTCACTTTAAAATTCTCCGAAGTATCACGAGTGGTGAGCATGTTTCCCAATCCTACAAATCTAGATGTAGTGTAGGTATTGATACGGGAGGGTGGTTTTATTAAGGATAAAGTATAATGTGTTCCCCCTTTTTACGATGTGCCGTGCGTTCTTCATTACCATAGACCAAGCTTTATGAATGTATGTATACTTGTACTATCGTTAATTTGTGCCTATGACATGTACTTCATGATTTTAGACGCTATGCGATAAAGATTTCCTTTTCGTACTATTCAACCGGATCTATTTGAGTTTTTCTCTGCATTACTGCTCTCGCACCTAAGTCCAGTGTTAGAAACGTAAGGGCGAGTGGGTCGAACCACTCACAGGTGCTTATTGCAACAAGGCTGGCCGGAGACCAGAGCAAGCAATAGTTTTAGGCAACGAAGGCCTAACCCCGCACCAGCACCGTCTGCGATACAAGCACGCCGCGGAACCCCTTGCAACACATTGCTCCACACTCACTCACACACTTTCCTTTCTCTTGCAGGTCAAGGTGGCTCACAACAGGAGGGAGCAGGAGCTCACAGGCAGGGTACAAGCCGACACCCAACCACTGTCTGCACTGGAGAATCGAGATTATTGGGCACCAGGTGGTGGGCGCCGTGGCCACCGGCGATGTTGACCCCTTTGGGGACAACAATGGTATGTTCATCCCTACTCCTTCTTCTCACATCCCACTTCCCCCTCACCCCACAAGTGTTTCGCACTTTCCAGCTAATCATGCTGTATACATGCACTTCTCCCTTCCTGCCCCCCTCCCCTCACCTTAACCCGTCTCTTGTGCCTTCATGCTTTCAGATAATCAGCAAGCACCTGAGCAGCCTATCCCTGAGGGTATGCTGAGAGCGAGGTGGGAGAAGAGGAGGAGGAAGAACACACCGCGTCACTGCACGTCTCACCCACAGGCACCAGCTCAGATACTGGCACTCCGCGTTCTTTAGAGGCTAGTATAGTAGCGGGATCTGCACAGGGTGATGCACTGGGGACGAGTGGGCTGCAGCAAGGCCAGGGGGGAAAGGGTAGCTCGGGGGCCAGCTCCCCAGAGGGCGAGTTGGCACACGAGTTCTGCTGCACAGGACTTAGATGAGGACCTCGATGGGGAGGACTTTAGAAGAAGGGTGATGGGCATGCACACGGAGATGATAGGTGCAATGGCAAGGGTGCCCGAGAGCCTCTTGGCAATGGTAAGGAGCATGGAGGAGTCCACCTCCAACATTGCACAAGGCTCTGCGCACACCATGGAGCCCATCATTTCCAGTCTGCAAAGGATGGTAGACTCCCATATGATTAAAATCACTAAGGAATTGGTACTCAGTAAAATAATGGGACTCAAGGCGGTAAATGTCCTGGACCTGATGGCTTACATCCTAGGGTCTTGAGGGAAGTGGCAGTAGGGATTGTGGATGCTTTGGTAATAATTTTCCAAAATTCCCTGGACTCAGCAAAGGTCCCGGCAGATTGGAAAACTGCTAATGTAACACCCTTATTTAAAAAGGGTAGTAGGTAGAAGGCTGGAAATTATAGACCAGTTAGCCTAACATCTGTGGTGGGTAAAATTTTGGAGTCTATTATTAAGGAGACAGTAACGGAACATTTAGATAAACATAATTTAATAGGACAAAGTCAGCATGGCTTTATGAAGGGGAAGTCATGTCTGACAAATTTGCTTGAGTTCTTTGAGGACATAACGTACAGGGTGGATAAAGGGGAACCAGTGGACGTAGTGTATTTAGGCTTCCAGAAGGAATTCGACAAGGTGCCACATAAAAGATTATTGCTCAAGATAAAAAATCACTGGATTGGGGGTAATATTCTGGCAAGGGTGGAGGATTGGTTATCTAACAGGAAGCAGAGAGTTGGGATAAATGGTTCATTCTCGGACTGGCAACCAGTAGCCAGTGGTGTTCCGCAGGGGTCGGTGCTGGGTCCCCAACTCTTTACAATCTATATTAACGATTTGGAGGAGGGGACCGAGTGTAACATATCAAAGTTTGCAGATGATACAAAGATGGGAGGGAAAGTAGAAAGTGAGGAAGACATAAAAAACCTACAATGGGATATAGACAGGCTGGGTGAGTGGGCGGAGATTTGGCAGATGCAATACAATATTGGAAAATGTGAGGTTATGCACTTTGGCAGGAAAAATCAGAGAGCAAGTTATTATATTAATGGCGAGAAACTGGAAAGTACTGCAGTACAAAGGGATCTGGGGGTCCTAGTGCAAGAAAATCAAAAAGTTAGTATGCAGGTGCAGCAGGTGATCAAGAAGGCCAACGGAATGTTGGCTTTTATTGCTAGGGGGATAGATTATAAAAACAGGGAGGTATTGCTGCAGTTATATAAGGTATTGGTGAGACCGCACCTGGAATACTGCATACAGTTTTGGTGTCCATACTTAAGAAAAGACATACTTGCTCTCGAGGCAGTACAAAGAAGGTTCACTCGGTTAATCCCGGGGATGAGGGGGTGGACATATGAGGAGAGGTTGAGTAGATTGGGACTCTACTCATTGGAGTTCAGAAGAATGAGAGGCGATCTTATTGAAACATATAAGATTGTGAAGGGGCTTGATCGGGTGGATGCGGTAAGGATGTTCCCAAGGATGGGTGAAACTAGAACTAGGGGGCATAATCTTAGAATAAGGGGCTGCTCTTTCAAAACTGAGATGAGGAGAAACTTCTTCACTCAGAGGGTAGTAGGTCTGTGGAATTTGCTGCCCCAGGAAGCTGTGGAAGCTGTATCATTAAATAAATTTAAAACAGAAATAGATAGTTTCCTAGAGGTAAAGGGAATTAGGGGTTACGGTGAGCGGGCAGGAAATTGGACATGAGGCTGAGTTCGGATTGGTCAGGGCCCTGTGGGTGGCGGAGCGGGCCCAGGGGCTGAGTGGCCGGGTCCTGCTCCTACTTCTTGTGTTCTTTAGATTTGAGGTTAGGATCAGATCAGCCATGGTCTTATTGAATGGCGGAGCAGGCTCGAGGGGCCGATTGGCCTACTCCTGCTCCTATTTCTTATGTTCTTATGTCCCAGAGAGACCGTGGCGACCCAGACCTGTTGCCGCGTGTGATGGACGATGTCGCAGCTTCCATTGCAGCACAGGCAGAAGCGATGCAACATCTTAGTGCTGTAAGGGATTCTGACCCTGCGTGTCTCGCGGCCTGTGAGGTTCACGCGGCTCTGTGCAGCCTGTATGTCAGTGCGGGTCTAGGCCTTGTTGCCTGTTCTGGTCTCCAGCCAGTCTGGGAACACTAGACACACCTGTGAGTGGTTCGAATCACTCTCCCTTACGGTTCTAGACACTGGACTTAGATGCGAGAGCAGTAATGGAGATAAAACTCATGTAGGCTTGGTTTGACTGGTACGAAATGGAAAATCTTTATTGCATGATACTTAAAATTATGAAATACATGTCATAAGCACAGATTAATGACAGTACAATCTTACAAACAGTTATGTAGTCGATCTTAGGGAAACGAGGAACGAACGGCACAAAGTAAATAGGGGCACACATTACAAATATCCTTAATCCTTAAACCCTCCCCTATCAATATCTATCCTAAACTAGATTCGTAGGATCTCGAGACTCATGCTCACCACTCGTGATAACTCGGAGAAATTCCGAATAGCTGATCGGATGTTTTTCACCGCAGCACCCACGTGTCAGTCAGGAGATCTCCTGGTCCCACTTGTTTACTTGCTTCTGCTGCTCCGGCTAGCAGGCTGGACCGTCTGCTGTGATGAAGACCTGTGTTGGTTGGTTTAACAGGTACTCTTGGAGCACAGTTGTCAATATCGTCGATACAATATGTTTCGTTGCAAGTTCAAGGAAGTCTTCCTGGCGAGGAAAACTTGGCTAATCGACCTACAGGCGCGGTCGGGATTTACTGACCGTGGCGATGGATATGGTCTTCCTCTCTTCTCATCTCATCTCATCTCATCTCATCTCATCTCATCTCGGGCCTTCGGTTCCGCTGCCAGTTACCAACATAGGTCTTCGTTACGCGACACGAGGTAGATCCGAACGGATCAGAAAATGCAACAGTCTTTTCAGAAGAGACAACAGGCAAGCAGAAGCCCAACTACGAGTACACAGGAGCAGCCACGAGGTTACGAATCGACCGGATAAAAGCACAGGAGCAAGAGAGCAAGAGCAAGAGAGCGAATGGACGGTTTGGAGCCTGCAATTATAGTGCAAAATCTTCCGTTTCCCGCCCAACTATAATGTCCATTCTTTTGTTTAGGGTTTAGCGCCCAAATGTCTTGTATAGGTGATCTCCGTTCTTAATGGGTTTTGGGGCTACTCGTAAATGTCTGAGTACCTGTTAATATTTCTCCCATTGTTAAATCGGTCGGTGTTCTCCCTGGAGGGGTTTGGGGCTTCCAAGTGTCCTGTATAACTACCTGCTAACGGCTCTCTCATCGCAGAGTCGTTGGGATTTTACATATTAATGTCTTTTGGATGGGCCCTTGATTACTCGGTACAATGGCTTTCCTTTGTACCTGGGAGACCGATTCCAGTATCTATGTTTATACTGCAAACCCATAATGTCTCGTGTATTATCTTCACTGTGCTGAATCTTAATCGATCTTGCACAAATGTTTATTGGAACGCCATCTTGTCTGCCTGTTGAAAAGTCTAGAATGTTCTGTCACGAGGTGCAGCGGCCATTTTACAGGCTGCTTGTGTCCACTTTAAACCTGCCAGCATTCTGCTGAAATAAAAGCTGTTTGAACGAAACTTTGTGTTTTCTCCTTATTAACAAAATCGCGATATATTGCGAATTCTACAGTGCTGTAATGCAGTCAATGGTTGCTGCCATCGAGTCTCAGACTGCTCTCATGCAGTCTCAGTTTGATGCCACGCAAGCTCTGACTGCTGCCATCATGGCTGGGTCTACCACCGTCGACTGGGGCTTTCACGGTGTCGCAGCAGGCCAGCATTCAGTGCTCCAACAGATTGCAAGGATGCTTAGGTACTGCCCCGGGGGAGTGCCAGTGGGTCAGTGGAGCAGGAACCTGCTGTCCTCTCTCAGGATGACAGCATTCCTGCTCCCACCACTGCCACTCCGCCATTGCCCTTGTCGCTGCCAGTCATCCAGCCAGCCCAGACTGCTGCCGCCCATACTGAGGTGGTGCAGTTTACAGCTGAGCCTTCCAGGCCCAGAGCTGGTCGAGGGCGTCCTGCAAGGCCATCTGAAGTCTCCCGCACGGACACTCAGCAGCCTTCCACCCGCCGTGCTGCAGCCACTGGGCCAACACTTCGTAGGAGCATTAGAGTAGGCTTAAGACACAGTAACGAGAGGCACTAAGGGATTGCACAAGGGTAAATAGTTAATATTGTTGTTGTAAATATATGTTCACTGATTATTGATAAATTTATTAATTCACTTTGGATAATTTTGTACTGTCTCTCATTGTATGCTGTGACATGGCCTGCGACAGGGATGGAATGATGGGGATGTGGGGAGCAACGGGGATGTGGGGTTGAATTTACTGGAACCGCAGTCTGATGAGACGGTCATGGACTGCCCTTCCAGAAGGTCGATTGAGTGGCTATCTCCTCCTTCGCTCCTGTTCCTCCTCCTCCTCCTCCTCGTCTTCCTTGTCCTCCTCGTCGTCGTCCTCTTCCTCCTCCTGAGGTGGTCCCGCAATCCCTGCTGGCAAGGCCTGGACATTGAGGATTCGCTGTCTGTGGTCACACACCAGCTGCACATTAAGTGAGTGGTAGCCTTTGCGGTTACGGAAGATCTCAGGATTGTTATGTGGTGCCCGCAAAGCCACATGGGTGCAGTCAATGGCGCCCTGCAGCATGGGGAATCCCGCTATCTTGGCAAAGCCACATGCATGCTCGTCCTGCTTCTCTCTGGTGATGGGGAAGGAAATGTAGTCCCTTCTCCCACTGTAGAGAGCCTCTGTGACCTCCCAGATGCAGCGATGGATGGCGAACTGCGAGATATTACCTATATCTCCTGTTGCAGACTGGAAGGATCCACTGGTGAAGAAATTGAGGGCGACGGTGACCTTGACTGCCACTGAGAGAGCCGTCCTCATCCTGGTCTGAGGCTCGAGGTCTGGTTGCAGGAGGTGGCAGAGTTCTGTGACCACCTCCCTGGTGAAGTGGAGCCTTCTAATACACTGCTCCTGGCTTAATTGAAGGTAGGAGAAGTGCTCTCGGAATACCCTTGGAGGGTAAGGCCTCCTGCTGAGAGCCCCGATGGCCGACCTCCTCCCTCTGGCCACATGTTCCAATCTTTCTTGCTGCCTCCGCTCCCTCCTCTGTAGATCCTAGAGGGCGAGGTCAACTGCCAGTACAGCCCCCATTAATGTAATGAAGTGTAGCACTTTGATATGTTGTGAGAATAAATGTGACTAATTTTTAGTAGTCACAACACTCCGGAGATTAAACAACCTTTAAATGACTGATTTAAACTGTTGCACAATGTCAAACTGACAAGGAAGCAGTGAAACAGCACTAACCTGAGAGCTGCAACTCATTACTCATGATCCCTTTCAGTAGCGCTCCTGGAGCTGGCATCCGCCTGCTTGACGCCTCCTCTCCCTGTCGCTGTCGGGATGAGGCGCTAAGGCAGGGGGTGATACTCAGTTTGGCAGATCGGGCACCCAGTGAGCGTTCACTGATGTCATGATCTGCCTGGCGCTGAAATCCCCGGCGCTAATTCGTAGCGGTGGCGCTATGGAGGGGCCGAATTTGCCGTGCGGCGCTGGATTCGCCTCGCCTCGCCGCGGCGCTGCTGCCTCAGCGCCCCGTTAGCACCCCCGCCAGGCGCTAACTGGAGGCGCTAACCAACCAAATTTCTCCCCCAATCTATTTTAACTGTCAATTTATTAGCATAAGATTTTAAAATCTTCTTTTCTAGCTTAGCTCTATTCCGAAATGGACATCAACATGAGAATAGAGGAAAGATTCTTCCCCAGTGACCCTGAATCCCAAGAATCTGCTGGTGATAATACAAACCATTAAGTGCTGAACAGCTTTGAATCTGTTCTACTATAACAAACTGAAAAGAAAGCAAGAGTTTGTAGAATTTTATTTATTAAATGCCCGTCATTCAGCTGGTATAAAAAAGTATATTTCTGTTACTATGTGACAGCGGTACATTTGTAAATAATTGGTTATACATTGTGATGCAATGAGGAAGAAGAACATTTCAGAAAATTGAAACATTGTGAAACCACATTTTATGAGCACGGCAGATGAAAGACATGAAAACAGTGTATTATGATTCTTATCTGGAGCCATGGACTGATGAATCATGTAATACTGAAATCAGCCTCTGAACATCAAGACTGAAGCCATGCCAACATGCCTAAAAAGACAACTTTGGTGTTATGGTGACGCAAATGAGATACAAAACACTTAAAAACCAAATAATATCAATGTTAATAGTAGAAAGTTGTGTGGAAAGTGTGTATTGTGCCAGTACAGATCAGAGAGAAGTGCTGACTTGAATCACATTTGATGCTGAATGAAAGCAAGCCAGCTTTTCACAAATATGACCAGATTTGAAACAACATGATGTGAGAGTGTTAAGGCTTCAATGATTCTTAGCAAGCCACCACTATATCATACCAGAACCCCCAACCTCTCCCCAATCCCCAACATCAGCACCACAACGTTGCTTGCAACCCTAGATCACCATTCTGAACTTCAAATATGAAGAGTGTATATTGTACTTTAACAGTAAATATTTCACTGTGCCTGTAAGGTATTTAAGTTTAGCATATGTACTTTGAGGATAATTCTATGTAGTTATTTAAGAAGGGACCTACCCTACACATTAAATTCATACACAAACTGTTATGGCACTAAGTATCAGATAAATAGAGCTCGATGATGTGTGACTTATGCCTTTCTGGATCCTTCATGTGTTCAATAGTGTTTCATTATAAAGTTTGCAGATGATACGGAACTTGCCAACATAGTAGATAGTGATGAAGATAGTTGCAGACTTCATAATGACATAGATAGGATGGTGAAATGGGCAGAAGCGTGGCAGATGGAGTTCAAAGTGCAGCAGTGTGAAGTGATGCACCTTGGGAGGACTAATATGGAAAGACAGTATACTATAAATGGCATGATTTTAAAAAGTATAGATGGTGTCCATATACACAAATCCATAAAAGTGGCAGGGCAAGTTGATAAGCATATGATTTACTTGGGTTTATAAATAGCAGGATAGATTATAAAAGCAAAGAGATCATGCTGGAGCTTTATAAATCACTGTTAGGCCTCAGCTGGAGTATTGTGGACAGTTCTGGGCCCCACACTTCAGGAAAGCTGTAAAGGCCTTAGAAAGGGTAGAGGAGGTTTACCAGGATGTTACCAGGGATGAGGGACTTAAGTTATGAGGAGCGGTTGGAAAAATTAGGACTGTTCTCCTTGGAACAGAGCAAGTTAAGAGGTGACCTAATAGAGGTTTTCAAGATGATGAGAGGTTTTGACAGAGTAGATAGAGAGAAAACTTTTCCCTTTGGTGAACGGGTCAATAACCAGAGAGCATAGATTCAAAATCATTGGCAAAAGATCCGGAGGGGAGGGGAGATGAAGAGAATTTTTTTCTCTCACAGGGTTGTCGGGATCTGAAACACTCTACCTGAAAAGGTGGTGGAAGCTGATTCCATAAATAATTTTAAAAGGGAATTGGAAAGATGCTTGAGGACAAGCAACTTACAGGGTTACGGACAAAAAGTGGGGATGTGGGACTAAGTAAGACTGCTCTTTCAAAGAGCCAGCACAGGCACGATGGGCTTAATGGCCTCCTTCTGTGCTGTAATTTTCTATGATTGTATGATTCTATTGTAGTTGATCCTCTTCATTATCTGTTGGACTGGCATGTGCTGTGTGTTCTCCAGAACTAAATGCATGGAATCACATTTTTTTGCTTTTCTCCTTTGTAACTTGCCATTCAGTGAGTATTCATTTTCTTTTCTAAGAGTTAGGTCTTCAATAAAAAATTTGCTTACTGTGTACGACAATAATTAGTGGGGTGAGTATTCTGCCACAGCTTGAGCACCACCACTGCACCTGCACATTGATTGCTACGTTGTTGTAAAGTGAGGTTTTCAGCAGTACCAGGCATCAAGTGCCAGAATCCAGTGAAGAGCTGGTGACTGCCTGTTATATGCCAGGTGCCTTCATGGTGTGGGGCACTGCAAACATTATGGGCATGTACAAACCTCATAAAAATAATGGGCCGTAATTTGCGGCCCCTATGGGTGTGTACAAGCTGCTTACGCGCCCGTAGGGGCTCCGCATGTTCTGGGTTTAGGCATGTGCTACGCATGCGTTAAAACCCGGAACTTGCAATCTGTCAAGACGATCGCACGCATCCCCGGGAAAAAGGCCTCCGCGGGCGAAGAGTTGGGCTATTTGCCAAACTACTGCCCAGCGAATGCCCGTGAAATTCTTACACCTGCTTTTACCAGTGTAAGAGTTTTAAAAACAGAAAAATTAAATTTTATCAATAATTTATACATTTAAAAACCTGTGAAATAAGGTAAGTTTATTTTTAGCCCCTTTAAAATATGTAAATTTATTTTTCAAACATTTAAATTTTTGTTTTAAATATTTAATTAAATGCCATTTTAATTAATTTTAAATATGTGATGGATTTTTAAAAATTATTTGATGTCTGGGTGTATTTTTTGGGGGTATTCCCATTCATGCTTATGGGGTTTCTGTACATACGGAATCTCCATAAGTATGAATGGTGATTCCCTTCTGTCATTGGTTGGGCCGGCCCACATGATCTCTGCGGCGCTTGCGAACCGCCTGCGCCCTGGGATACGTGGGCCTCTTCCCGCGGGTACCCGGAGAGGCCCAGGACCACGAGTCTCCGTGGATTCCGAGGCCCCAGGTATCTGGGCATTTTATTTGCGGATCGGAGGCGTTTCCCCGCAGGAAGCCTCCCACTGCAAATTCAGGGCCAATATAATTATTGAAATCAAATCCCACACCAAATGCTATGATATCAGGCAAGGCTCTGGCCACAGCACGACTGTGCTCATTGACAATGGGGGCAGCAGGATTACTGGAACCTAGCCTGAGCGGCCTTCTTGTACCAACATTATAGCCTTCATGAACAAAAGGATTTTTCACTCAGTTAATGATGGGTAATAGGGCAAGATATCCAGGGTGTCAACCTGTAAAACTAAAAGCACTACTTTTTTCCTCACCGCTAAGTCACTTAACTTAATTTTCAGCTTTCAAATGTAAGAGTTTTTCGTTTTTGATTTTTACACACCCCCCACCCCATGTAGCTTCTTCCTCACTGCAGACTCAGCTGTGTATCCCTTAACTCATCATCTTCCCACAACCTCCTCCCTCTTCCTACCAACTTCCTCGCTCAGCATCAACCTACCTCTTCCCTTTAAAGTACCTAGGCAAGCCTTGTATCTTCTGTTCCCCTTGTTCCACTTTTACTCAACTCACCCTTATCCCTCCAACCACTCTCCCCCACTTCGCCCCTCTCAAGGGTGAGTGGTCAGTAGCCAACTCAACCTGTCTATTTCCCTCCTCCCTTCCGATTTGTTTTCCTCAGAGGTTTTGTTTGCTTTCAAAATTCAACTTGTTGTTTTAAAAATAAATCAAAATTAGAATGAGGCACCCTTTGTCTACCTCTCATAGGCATTTAGGGGGAAAAATTGGGTTGGTTTGCGCCTCTCGTTAGCGTCTCCGGGGGGGGGGGGCGCAAATCCCCTAGCGCCCGGGCATGGCGCCACTAATGCCTTCCACAAAGTTCAGCCGGCGATGATGTCACTGCCATGCGCAGCGCCCCAGCTTGCGCCCCGGCTGCAAACTACTTTTGCGCACTCTGACCTATCGCCGGACGATATGTCCGACAGGATCGGGGGCATTTTTGCAGCAGTGGCGCAAGTTAAAGGGCAGGTGTCAGGCGGCCATTTTTATTTTGGCCGACTGTCAGCACCTGCCCCCTTTCACTTTTTTATGTGGGGAGCCGGCTGCGATCGCTCGACCCGGCACTCCTCTTGAGTGCCGGGCTGTTTTCATGCTGCACGTAGCGCCGTGAAATTCAGTAGTAGCGCCCCAAGCAGGAGGTGGAGCGCTTTCCAGTAGCCTCACCTGCTTGGGGCGCTACTACTGAATTACGGCAGAGGGACACTAACTTTTTCGGGGAGCCACTCAATTTTTCCCCCTTAGAATCTTGGTCTTGCATGTGTATTCAATTTGCATTAAAGTATAAAGGGGAAAGATTGGGTTGGTTTGCACCTCTCATCAGCGCCCCCCGGGGGCACCACCCAATTTCCCCCCCCCGAAGTGTCAAAAAAACAGGTGAGAGAACCAGTTCACTTCAAAATTGAACTAGTGCTTTTTGAAAGTTGAACTATTCTCTTTCTCTTCTCTTGCTTTGACTCAAGTCTCTCTTTCTCAGCTTAATAAAGTTTCTAAAACTTAGATAACACAAAACAAAAGTGACAACAGGTATGTAATCAATTTGCTGTCATTCTCTTTGTCTCTCTGTGTATCTCTGTCTTTCACACACACACACTCAAACTCTCTATTTAAATAAACGCTCATAAATTGTACCTGAACAAAGCTTTAGAAATTTGTCCTCTAGCTTTTCTTCAAATAATTTCTAAATTCTGGTTCAGTACCCATTACAATATCCAGCAGTGATCCTTTTCTTTTTGGAATTCTTACGTACTGAGTAAGGGAAGGTCGTGTCTGACAAACTTGATTGAATTTTTTGATGAGGTAACAAGGAGGGTAGATGAGGGTAGTGCGTTTGATGTAGTGTATATGGAATTTAGCAGGCTTTTGATAAGGTTTCACATGGCAGACTGGTCACGAAGTTAAAAGCCCATGGGATCCAGGGCAAAGTGTCAAATTGGATTCAAAACTGTCTCGGAGACAGGAAGCAGAGGGTAATGGTTGATGGGTGTTTTTGTGACTGGAAGGCTGTTTCCAGTGGGTCTCCGCAGGGCTCAGTGGTATATATCAATGATCTTGACTTGAATATAGGGGGTATGATTAAGAAGTTTGCAGATGATACTAAAATCGGCTGTGTGGTTGATACTGAAGAAGGAAGCTGTAGACTGCAGGAAGATATCAATAAATTGGTCAGGTGGGCAGAACAGTGGCAAATGGAATTCAATCCGGAAAAGTGTGAGGTAATGCATTTGGGGATGGTTAACAAGGAAAGGGAATACACATTAAATGGTAGGACACTGAGTAGTGTAGAGGAACAAAGGGACCTTGGAGTGCATGTCCACAGATCCCTGAAGGTAGCAGGCCAAGTAGATAAGGTGGTTAAGAAGGCATACGGAATGCTTGCCTTTATTAGCCGTGGCATAGAATACAAGAGCAGGGGTGGTTATGCTTCAACTGTATAAAACACTAGTTAGGCCTCAGCTAGAGTACTGCGTGCAGTTGTGGTCACCACATTACAGAAAAGATGTGATTGCACTCGAGAGGGTACAGAGGAGATTTACAAGGATGTTGCCGGGAGTAGAGAATCTTAGCTATGAGGAAAGACTGGATAGGCTGGGTCTGTTTTCCTTGGAACAGAGGAGGCTGAGGGGAGACCTTATTGAGGTGTATAAAATTATGAGGGGCCTAGATAAAGTGGATAGAAAGGACCTATTTCCCTTAGCAGAGGGGTCAAAAACCAGGGGGCACAGATTTAAAGTAATTGGGGGAAGGTTTAGAGGGGATTTGAGGGGAAATTTCTTCACCCAGAGGGTTGTGGGGGTCTGGAACTCACTGCCTGAAAGGGTGGTAGAGGCAGGAACCCTAACCACATTTAAAAAGTACTTGGATGTGCACTTGGGCTGCTCTAACCTGCAGGGCTACGGACCAAGAGCTGGGAAGTGGGATTAGGCTGGATAGCTCTTTGTTGGCCGGCGTGGACACAATGGGCCGAAATGGCCTCCTTCCATGCTGTGACTTTCTATGATTCTATGAGAAAGGAGTCCTGTATTCACTGTAAAAACTACATTCCTTTTTCTCCTTGCACTACTTCTTCCTGCCAGTTTATTTGGGGGTAGTTGAAATCTTCCATGATTATTACTCTGTGCCTGCTACTCACCTCGTAGATTTGCCTACATATTTCTTCTTCCAATTCCCTTCCACTATTTGATGCTCTATAGTTTACCCCGATTATGGTGATGGATCCCTTCAAACCATATCAGGAACGGTAGCATAGTGGTAATGTCACTAGACTAGTAATCCAGAGGCCTGGACTAGTAATGCAGAGACGTAGGGGGCGATTTTCCCAGCCCTGAGGAGGCGGGACAGTTGGGAAAATCGCAAAAATTGAAGGCGGGTTCGGAACCTGCCTCCGCGCAATTTTGCCGGAGACGGGCTTCATGGGTGCGATTCAGTCCCGCCTCCATGAGTCGGGATAGGCAGTTAAGACCCTTAACAAGCGGTTAAGGGCCTCTCTAATCCTATTTTGCCAGGCCTTTGTTATTTTACCACATTTTCAGCGTGTTGCACGGCCCTCCTAAACCTCGCCATCCAGTCCTGGCAGGTTGACAAGTGGCTGGCCTCCTCACAGCTGCAGCTCCACCATAAAAACGGAGCCTTCAACAGGGATGAGTTGCAGGTGGCAGAACTTTTTCCCCACAGGTCTTTGAGCACTTTTTCCAGGCCTACTGAAGTCAGAGGTGGTGCAGCTGAGATCGATCTACTTTGGGACCTTCTGGGAAAACCCTCTCCCCACTTGGTTGAGCGCTTCCCCAACGGAGGTATCTGCCAGCATCATGGGAACCATTTATTTCCTTTCATCATGGACCTCAGATTCGGACGAGGAGCAGCCACGACAGCAGCAGAACCAGGCAGCTCAGCAGCAGGAGCGCCAACCTGCTGCTCACCCACCTGATGGTGCACGGAGCAGAAGGCGCCAGCGCATGGCAGCACGTCGCCGCATGAGATGCCCCCTCTCAGGGTTTACAGACAGAGGATGAGCTTCCTCAACATGAGTGAGCAGCAGTGCCAAAGGAGGGTGAGACTTTTGCGAGAGGTTGTCGGAGACATCTGCACACTGCTGCACCAAAACCTGGAGCCCAGAGGAGCGGGTGGACACCCCTTACCAGTGATTGTCAAAGTCACCACCGCACTCAACTTCTTTGCTTCGGGCTCCTTCCAGGGACCATCAGCGGCATCTCCCAGTCGGCTGCACACACCTACATCACACAGGTTACCAACACCCTCTTTGCAAAGGCCCACAATTACATCAACTTTTCAACAGATCAAGCAAGTATAACCTCGCGTGCGGTTGGATTCGCAAATATGGCAGGCTTGCCAATGGTGCAGGGCATCATAGACTGCACACATGTGGTCCTGAGGGCACCCCATCACAACCCAGCTATTTTTGTCAACTGCAAGGGCTTCCACTCCCTCAACGTTGTTGAAGTTTCGACTTCCGAGTTAGACTCTTTAAACATAAAGTATCTTCAAAGGAAGTTTATTATTTTACTTGCTGCAAGGAGGATGCAACCATAGTCAAAACTAGGCTATGATGACACCCTGCAAATACAAAAACTGTTCGACATTTATACACAGAAACAATACAAGCTTCCTATATCACATGACATGGTAATAAACCATTAATTGACAGCATAATGCCTATAAAACAAGTTAAAAGAGTATTTGTGTATACTGCACATAAAAGGACTTTCTAACGGTCATAAAGATTTAAAACAGCAGAAATCCCTCCAAAGGGGGATGTGTGATTTCTCCCACCACACCATCTAGAATTCAAGGGAGATAGTGATTCACACCATGGCCTTGGAAACTTCTTTGATCTACAAACCCAAGTTATTTATTGGGGGCAATTAAAACAGTCTACAAACTGAAATTCCTTCATTAGGTTGAAACTATAAACAATTGGCTAATCTTTCTAACAGACATTGTGTAGGCCATTTTAGATTTTATATTCTGTGTCTTAGGAAGCCATTTTGTGTCCAACTCAAAATACACTTGCACATTCCCCCCTTTTTGTCCTTACTAGGACAAAATCTAGCTGAAATTGACCCTTTCAGTCCCTTGTCCTTCTTCTCGGTCCCCGAACCCACTGTGACCGGCATCATCTTGGCCATCTAATCCTTAAAAATGTATCTTATTCAATCGCCTTAGTTCTTCTCCTAGAGGGTCGTCGTCCTCTTCTTCATTTAGTTCCCTCTGCACCATCATACTTCCTTCAGGTATAACTGCCTTACCTAGCCTATCACAACAACACTTGGCCATTTTGACAAACAGACTGATACATACAATTACTACTACTACTACAAGTCCATGCAATAATATTTGTCCCATTGATCCCAGCCATCCTCCCAGCATCCAGTCAAACCATCCTTGGCTCTTTGGATTCTTATACTGACTCACTGCATCTCTTATGTGTTTGACAATGTTAGTTATATTTTCTGAACTGTCTGGGATATAGGTACAACATTCACTCCCTATCAAAGCACAAGTTCCTCCTTTATCTGCCAACAGATAATCTAATGCCATTCGATTCTGTAATGTCATTACTCTCATAGCTACCATTTCCACACTCATTTCGGACAATCCTTCCTCAGTTTCATTTGCTACTTTTTCTATCAGGTCTGCTAGCTCGGTTACTTCTCCCATTAATTTCCCTACTCCGTATGGGGCTATTAATACTCCAAAGACTCTTTCATAAGTTTCTACCTCTCTTTTAGTTCTTTGGAATTCATAATGTTTTCCTATCTCATCTAAAATATGGATATAAGGTACCACATAACCTAAATAGCAGGATCCTATCCAGTTATGTGGCAACCATGGGTAAGCCTTGTTCCCGCATATAAAATAGGTACAGTTATAGGCTGTCAGATTACCCTCTCCTCCCATCCATATTCGGATAGGGTCGCCGGTCCAGGGGGACCTGCTGGTTTTATTATTAACTTTAGTCCAGTCAAACTGAAAAAATCCCTGGTCAAACAGGCCAGGAATTGGTGGTTGCCACACGACTGTTTGATTACAAGAGCTCTCTCCGACCTCCTTTTCATCCTGCATCCTGCTTACTTCAGCCTGCTTTTTAAAACATAATGCCCCTGTGGCCTACCAGCTCCTGAGGTATTGGTTAATACAAGAAACAGGGGTGTTCGAGTATGATTATAATTGGGCTGATACCACCCCTGAAAGGTGGTTAGGTTATACCCTGCTGATCTCCAGTGTGTTACGTCCGAGGTCTTATCCGGGTCCCTTGAACTGTTTCGCCTTATTACCCATTCTGCTGTTTCGGAAGTATTAAAGGGAATTGATCTTAGAGGGTTTCCCCCCTTGGTGTGAGTAGGTATATGGGCACAGACCCAACAACTAGTTCTGTCACTAGTTTTAGCATGTTCGTAAGTCATATACAAGAAAGTGTTAACATGTAATTCTCGTTTCTTTCGGGATCCTTCCCCACCTCTTTGGCACGTCATGCGTATTAGTCCGATTGATATGCAAAGTATAAGTAACAGCTTCATTGTTTAAGTCCTTTAAGATTCAATTGTCCTTGTTCGGTGCTTTCTTGCAGTGGGGATGCGTGGATCCAGGTAGGTCTTTCCTTGACCTTTACAGCTGTATTTGTTGCCAAGAGTACTTGATATGGCCCTTCAAAGCGTGGCTGCAGACCGTTCTTTCTTTTGAAGACTTTTACATAGACGTCGTCTCCTGGTTCCAAGTTATGGCACTTTCCTTCTGCTGGTTCCGTTTGAGCTTCCTTTACCTGTCGGTGAAAGCTGGAAATACATCTAGTTAGTGCAATGCAATAGTTTAGCATATTTTCATCCATTTTATGAATGTCCATTTGTTTGACCGTAAAGGGTGCTGAGAATGGCAGTCTTTGGGGTCGTCCCATAACAATCTCATGTGGCGACAGTCCAGTTATCCTGTTAGTTGCTGCTCGCATTATTAATGCTAAGGGTAATAGTTCGACCCATTTAAGTCCGGTTTCATTGCAAAGTTTATTCTTCAGTACTCCGTTATATCTTTCTACCAGTCCCGCGGACTGTGGATGATAACTGCAGTGAAAATGCTGATTAATCTGCAAAGCTTTACAGGGTTCCTTTACGATCATTCCAGTAAAGTGCAATCCATTGTCGCATGAAAGCTGCATAGGTATTCCAAACCTTGGTATGATTTCTTTTAGCAAACACTTTACAACTGTTACAGCATCATTTTTTTTTTTACATGGAAAGGCTTCAATCCATCTTGAAAACATATCTATAATTACTAACACGTATTTGAATCCTAAACATACAGGTAATTCAATAAAATCCATTTGCAAATTTACAAAAGGGCCTGATGGATTTGGGTGGGAGGCAGACTGTACTTTCTCTGTCTTGCCTGGATTCATTTCCTGGCAAGTGGTGCACCTTTCACTGATTTGTTTTGCAATTGCCGAAATACCTGGTGCATACCATGTTTGATTAATATAGTCTGCCATCCCCCCTTTGCCCGCATGCGTGAAAACATGAACGCATCGGGCAATCCACGGGAGTAAAGATTTCGGAGCCACCATGCGGCCGTCATGGTGAACCCATATCCCTTCAGGCGCTTTAAAACAAGAATCCCTTGCCCAACTTAACACTTCGTCTGAGTTAGCCTGTGACTCAAAGGCTAAAACATTAATAGAAGGCGGGTCATTGTCCAATTTTTGTTGACGCAAAGCAAAGGCTGAAACTTGTGGCCCTGTATCAGACAGAGCGGCTGATTTGGCAGCTCTATCTGACCGTTTGCTACCCAGTGCTATTTGATCCTGACTGCCTGTATGAGCCTGACATTTGATAATGAAATTCTAGCGGAACACAATAGAGCCTTTAAAAGATTGTCAATTTGTTCGGCATTTTTAATAGTCGATCCTGAAGTTAGAAATCCCCTTAGTTTCCAGATCTGTCCGTAATCGTGGGCGACCCCGAAAGCATACCGGGAGTCGGTATAAATGTTAACAGATTGATCAGTAGCCAGTATACAAGCCCTTGTAAGAGCGAAAAGTTATGCTTGTTGTGCTGAAAAAGATTGAGGTAATGAGAGCGCTTCTACAACTGAATGATCATCTGATATGGCATACCCAGCTCTGGGTGATCCTTTGTCATCCCTAAGAGCTGACCCATCTACGTAGTATATTAAGTCACTATTAGAAATAGGAGTTTCAGATAGATCTATTCGAGGCTTGGTCACCAATTGGGTGACCGTCTCGCAGCAATGTGGGATTCCATCTTCTTCCGTGGGCAGCAGTGTGGCTGGATTCAAAACCGAACATCTTTGAATTAGGAGATTAGGGTTGGACAATAATTCAACCTCATATTTACTGCTGCGAGCTGATGTCAGATGTTGAGTGGCGCATTTTGTCAACAGTACTTCGACTGAATGTGGCACAAATAAAATAGTCCGGTGATTGAGCGTGATACTTTGAGCCTGTTGTACAGCATAATAGGCGGCGGCTAGAATTGGCAGGCATCCAGGCAGGCCGCGTGCAACAGGATCTAATTGAGTACTGAAATAGGCTAAAGGTCTTTGTTTATCACCATGGGTTTGAGTCAAAATGGATTGAGCAAAGCCCAATTTATGATGGACAAAAAGATTGAACTGCTTCTGATAGTCTGGCAGCCCTAATGCTGGAGCTGATATAAGGGCTTGCTTGACATTCTCAAAGGCATCCGCAGCCTTCTGATTCCAAGCAAGAGGGTCTTCCTCCATGGGCATGGAGATATCAAGCAATGGGCGCACCAGGTCTGAATACCCCATGATCCATTGTCTACAGTATCCTGATATGCCAAGAAAATGTTTTAATTGCTGTTTAGTAGTAGGTAACGGTGCTTCACAAATTGCTCTGATTCTCCCCTGCGACAGACAGTGGCTATCACCACGGAGTTCATGTCCCAAATACTGTACTTTCTCTGACACGAACTGCATCTTGGAACGTGATACTTTATGTCCCTTCACTGCTAAAGCATGAAGCATAATAAGTGAGTCAGTTTGACATGACTGTTTATCAGGCGAAGCTATCAGCAAATCATTGACATATTGGATAAGTGTGGACCCTCCAGTGAAGAGAATGTCCTCTAAATCACGCTTGAGGCTTTGAGAAAAGATTGTGGGACTCTGTGTAACCTTGTGGAAGTCTTGTCCAAGTGAACTGTGTCCCTTTAAATGTGAAAGCGAATAGGAACTGTGAATCTTGGTGGATAAGGATACTGAAGAAAGCTGAACATAAATCGATGACAGTGTAATACTTTGATCCAGAGGGAATACTAGTTAGAATAGTAGCAGGATTTGGCACAACTGGATAAACTGGTAGTACTGATTCGTTAACTGCTCTGAGATCTTGCACTAGTCTCCATTTCCCACTTTCCTTCTTTTCGACTGGCAAAATTGGAGTGTTGCATCGGCTCTGGGTTGGAATGATTATTCCTTGCTGTAACAAAAAGTTAATGACAGGCTGAATTCCTTGTTCGGCTGCTGTTGAAAGCGGGTACTGAGGTCTACGGGGCAATCGGACGGATGGTCTTAACGTAATTTTGTATGGCTGAGCAGTTAGCATTTTGCCAACCTCGTTTGAATGGCTAGACCATACTTGTGGCGGAATTTGATCCAGCAGTTGCTCCGTTTCCCGTGAAATAACTGGAGGGGAGCATTCTTGTAAAGGACACATAGTGCATCTATCAGTAGGGATGTACACCTGTAGTCCTGTTTCGGAACATATTATTGTTGCTTGCATTTTGCATAGCAAATCTCTTCCTAAAAGGTTGTAGAATTCGCAATTATCGCGATTTCATTTTATTAAGGAGAAAACACAAGTTTCATTCAAAACAGCTTTTATTTCAGCGGAATGCTGTCAGGTTTAAATTGGACACAAGCAGCCTGTAAAATGGCCGCCGCACCGCGTGACAGAACATTCGAGACTTTTCGGCAGGCAGACAAGATGGCGTTCCAATAAACATTTTTGCAGGATCGATAACGATTCAGCACAGTGAAGACAATACACAGGACATTATGGGTTTACAGTATAAACATCGATACTGGAATCGGTCTCCCAGGTACAAAGGAAAGCCATCAAGGGCCCATCCAAAGGACATTAATATGTAAACTCCCAACGGCTCTACGATGAGAGAGCCGTTAGCAGGTAGTTATACAGGACACTTGGAAGCCCCAAACCCCTCCAGGGGGAACACCGACCAATTTAACAATGGGAGAAGTATTAGCAGGTACTCAAACATTCAGGAGTAGCCCCGAAACCCATTAAAGACAGAGATCACCCATACAGGACTTTTTGGGCGCCAAACCTTAAACAAAAGAATGGACATTATAGTTGGGCGGGAAACGGAAGAACTGTGCACTATAATTGCAGGCCCAAACCGTCCATTCTGTCTCTTGACTCTTGATTCTTGCTCCTGCCTCGTGTTCGTGACTCTTGCCGCTTGCTGCTGTTATCATCGTGGCTGCTCCTGGGTGAAAGACTGTTGCAAAGACCTATGTTGGTAGCTGGCAGCGGAACCGAAGGCCCGGGATGAGATGAGATGAGATGAGATGAGAGGAGAAGAGAAGAAGACCTTATCCATCGCCACGGTCAGTAAATCCCGACCGCGCCTGTAGGTCGATCAGCCAAGTCTTCTTGACAGGAAGTTCTCTTCTTTAACAAAACATATTGCATCGATGATAACTGGACTGTGCAAACACATCGTATCAATGATATTGACAACGGTGCTCCTCGACTGAACTGTAAAGTCCACCAACAGAGGTCTTCACTACAGCGGACGGTCCAGCCGACTGACCGAGCAGCAGAAGCAGTAAACAAGTGGGACCAGGAGATCTCCTGACCAACACGTGGGTGCTGCGGTGAAAAACATCCGATCAGCTATTCGGGATTTCTCCGAGTTATTACGAGTGGTGAGCATGAGTCTCGGGATCCTACGAAGCTAGTTTTAGGATAGTTATTGATAGGGGAGGGTTTAAAGATTAAGGATATTTGTAATGTGTGCCCTATTTACGTTGTGCTGGTCGTTCCTCGTTTCCCTAAGAGTGATTATAACTGTTTGTAAGATTGTACTGTCATTAATCTGTGCATATGACATGTATTTCATAATTTTAAGTATCATGCAATAAAGATTTTCCATTTCGTACCGTTCAAACCAAGTCTACATGAGTTTTATCTCCATTACTGCTCTCGCATCTAAGTCCAGTGTCTAGAACCGTAAGGGAGAGTGATTCGAACCACTCACAGGGGTGTCTAGTGTTCCCAGACTGGCTGGAGACCAGGCCTAGACCCGCACTGACATACAGGCTGCACAGAGCCGCGTGAACCTCACAGGCTACGAGACACGCAGGGTCAGGAGAGTATCCCTTACAGAAAATGGCGACCGCGGCAGGACATTGGCAGCGAGAGGGTGGTGTGTTGGATTTTGGAATGACTGTACGAAATGTGATGCAGGAAAAGATAGCGGATTACGTGTTTGGAAAGGTTAATCTAACGAAAAAGTGGATAAGCGAATTGTTAGCGGATAAGAGCCCACTAGAGGCAGCTGAAAGGTGGACGGATAGTAAGGAGCATAAAAAGGCAGTTGAGAAAGCAGTCTGGCTTATGTGCTACAAAAGGCAGGTCCAGATTTCAAACCAGACCAATACAGCGCTAACCGCTCGAATCAAGCAGTTAGAGGAGGAAATGGAGGAGAAGGTTTCTGGAGGGGAGGTGCTCATTAAGAGTTTAAATGAGTTACGCCAGGAAAGCCAGGAAGTCTCCAGCTACCTTAAAACAAGGGTAGAGTATCTCGAGTGCCAGATCACTGAAGCAAAATTAAACGAGAATAGGATGAAGGAAAGATGTAACCGTCAAGCTGCCCAGATAAGAACTCAAGAAGAGAGCTTAATGGGGGTTAGGTCGGCGTATAAGTTGGCCCTTGAGGATAAGTTTCAGGGAGCCGACCATAGCGCCTGCGAAAAAGAGATAGAGAGCCTCAAAAGGGCCGTGAATAATGCGAACGGCATGGTGTGCCTTATTAATCCGTCGGCACGCCAGCCGCTAGTAAGTGAGAGATTTAGAAATTCCCCACCAAGTAAAGCAGAAGAAGTAGTAGCCACTGCGCCCTCCGCGCCACCCAGCTATTCAGAAACCTGGGTTAGGGAGGAAGCAACGGAAGAAACAAAAGAGCCCGTTGAAAAGGAGGTAGAAAAGGGATCGTTGTATCCAGTAACGGGGATTAAAAGGGGCCCAAGCAGAAACGGTGGGGAAGAACCGGGGGATCTCCTCGGACAGCTGGTGTTGCCTCACAGTTCACATCAGCTGAGGGCTATGATAAACCACGTAAGGAAGCTGACCGAGATAGACGACCCTTCCGTACATTTTAGGGAAGTTGAGCAAGCCGCAGCCATCAACGGCTGCGATGATGGGGAGACAGCAAAAATGCTGCTGTTCTCTTTAGATAGCTCGGTCCTTCAGTGTCTCTCAGGCGATAGCAAGAGGGGTAATAAAAGTTATGAGGAATTGAAAAATGAGGTCCTAGAAGTAGTGGGAGCGAACGACGGAGGTCCGTTTGCTAGGGTGGGACAGACAGTGCAGATGGAGGGAGAACCCCCGAAGGTTTTTGCCGACAGGCTGTGGCCAGTATATGAGCGCAGCTGTCTAGGTGCGCCCGAGCGCGAAGATGTGGAAGGCGCCGCTTTAATTCATTGGCTTAGGTGCATAATAGCCAACAGTTTACCAGCCGTTAGAGAGCAGGCAAAAGCCTGGTTCGATCCCAATGACCTCAACCTTACGGAAGAGTCGGTCTTGAATCGACTCACGTTAGGTTACCGTAACATAAGGGGTATGGCAACACGTCCCTTTAAGGGAAGAGTACATGAGGTACGACCCGCAGCCCCGGCTCAAAGAGAGTGGCATCAGGAGGGTAATCGCGCCCCACAGGCAAGTAATGCCTGTTACGGGTGTGGGAAGACAGGGCACTGGCGCAAGCACTGCAGGAACCCTTGGAAGGATTCCAAGGATAAAAATCCCGCGGTCCGAACCCAGGCGCCTGTCCCGGCTAAGGAAGCAAAGGCACCCACCTCTCCCGAAGACCTCGAGGCAGTGTTAGGAGTCATGCGCAAGATGGTTTTGAATGCGCGTGGACAGGTGGCGGTCGCAACCGGCCCCGTAGGTGCCGCAGGACCGTCTAATAGTGCCCCATGACTAGAGTCCACGCAGCCTGCCTACCTGTGTCCTTTTAAAAGACACGCACAGGAGGGGGTCTGCGGTGAGGAGGCCAGGTTAAAAGAGCAGGCCTTGCGGGAGGAGAACGCCCGCTTAATAGGGAGAATAGATGGGCTGGAAGGGCAGCTTAGAGAGCAGACCCTGCGGGAGGAGAACGCCCGATCAATGGGAAAGTTAGACGTGCTCAGGCTAGAAGGGCAGCTTAGAGAGATAAAAGCAGCCTACAGGGTAGCCAGGAGCAGGGAGTATGAGGATTTAAAACAGGATAGAAATCTGCAGCCTCCAGCAGGTGAGATTTCACAGAAACAAGCAGGGGCGGTGGCCTGTCTTAAGGGAGGGGCCAGACCTGCGAGTGGGGAAGCACAGCCCCAGGTAGGACCACAAGGCACACAGGCAGGCGTAGCAGCTTGCATCAGGGGAAGGGACATCCCGGACGATCATGCAGCGTTTTTCTGGAGTTGGGGGTTAGATGACGAGGACCCCAGGGTACCCTGGTCAGATGAGGATAGTGCAGATGAGCATAGTGATGATGACGGGTGGTTTCACAGGAACGGTCTGGAAGGATTGGGGCCGCTAGGTAGAGATCCATACGGGGTGGACACACAAGCTGCAGGTCCCGACAGCAGGAGGAAGGAGCTAGAGGAGGCCGGGCCAGCCGCTATGTGGTTCCCAGAGGTGTGGCCGCCCGCTTTAAACGTCCAGTCCTCAGGGGAGGCAGAGTTCGCGAGTGAAGGGCTGCCTGCTGGGCCGAGCAGGGCGGGGCCCCGAACTGCCAGCCCCGAGGTTAGGGAGGCGGAGTCAGCGGAGGCGGGGCTGGCGCCTGTGATGGAACCCCAGGTCATCCCGTTGAAGGTCTCGGGACCCGGTCCGTCCGTCACGGAGCCCCCGCCCATAGCAGTTCCCCGTAGGTCAAGCAGAGCACCCCAGCCCAGGAAGACGTGGTCAGGTCCACAGGCTGCCCCAGGGCGTAAGTTTCAGGTTAAGATAACCCGGGTAGAGACAGGCCACATCGAAGCAGTAACAGGCTGCGGCAGATCAGAGGAAAGGGTCAGCGCAGCAACAGGCTGCGGCAGATCAGAAGGAAGGGTCAGTGCCCTCCCACCGTCGGGAAGAGCTCGCAGCAGCCTTCTCAGGATTTAAAGGGGCCGCCCTGAGAACGGGCGGCATTGTAAAGTTATTAGTTTAAGGTTTTAAGTTTAGTTTAAAGTTTTAAGTAGTTTTAATAAGTTTAAGTTTGTAGTGGTTTTAACAGATAACGACAAATGATGGGAGTTTTAAGGCCAGGTTTAGAGGAAGTCTGTTCAGCAAAAGTTGAAGTTTACGTGAGGCGAGGTCAGGGGACCCGCTCACCCTTCACAAAAGCCAGAGACTTTTTGCGAGGCTGGCTACCTCATTCTATCTGATCACAGGAACCAAGGAAGGATGGAACGACTCATAGTATTGCTCGTGGCAATCGGATGTGGATTGGCCTATCGGGGCCTCACCAAGGATGTCGTGGTGTTTGGATGTTCCGGGGACACGGCCCCCATCGCGGTGGATGGGACCGGGAGACGGAAGGCAGAAGGGACCAGCACCTATTTCCACAAGGGAAGGTGGCCAGGATGGCTGGGAACGAACTCAACGGAGTATTCCAGCACATCGGGGTTCGCCTACAAAGAGACTTCTTTAATGTGCCCCAAAGTACGGATCATCGCACCCAGGATCAGCGTCACCGTCGGCAAACGGATTTGTTTGACTTGCAGTGGGAATGTCCCATTGAGCCGATGGTGGTGGCTGCGAAAGCTGAGCAAAACTATGAGGAACTCTTCGGTTGAGTGGGAGCGACTGGGTAATAATACCCATCGGACAATTACGGGGACTGATGGACAAGTGAAAGTCTGTTGGGACAAATGGTGGGAACCAGATGAGGGGATTTATGTTTGTATGTGGGGGTCAAAGTACGTTTGCCCCAAAGGCATCTCCATATTCTTTATTAACCAGTGGCAGGATAACGGACAGGGGATGAGGTGGGATGCGAGCACCAGGGGGTGCGGAGCCCCATTCTCCCCGATCCCAGTAAATGCCACTGAGCTCATTACGCGCCCACGCAAAGCCCCGCCCACGATTCCGGTAGTTCTAACTGAGGAAGAAGGGTGCCCTAAAACTAGTAAGGGACCCGGGAACGGTTTGGTACTGGTCCCCACAGACCAGATACTATTTCAGGGAGTGCATTACGCGGTGGCCTCGGTGATTTTAAATCTCACTGAGGTACGGTTACCAGAGTGGTGCCCCAAAAAGACGGAACAGTTGTACCAGGTCCTGTTGACCAAGATGTTCAGGCAGTTTTACGAATTCGATTTCGCGGAAATTGATAAGACAAGTTTATACACCGCACCGCAGGAAGTTTTGGATCAAGTTGGGAGGCAAAGAAGGGGTTTGGTGAACGATGCGTTCACTGCTTTTAACACAGGGACATCTGTGGTCAACGCTCTAGACAGTGTGGAGCTGCAGACCCAGATTAATGGTTTAAAAACACAGTTAAAGGATATTCTTACAGATGAGAATAAAGTGGTAGGGTCGGGTCTGCACGAGGACCAAGCCATGACACTACACTTAAAAGAGATTATAGCAGAGCTGGAGAAACATGCGCGTACGGTAAATGCCCTGATTAGGGAAGACCGGAATGCATCCGATCAAGCTGCGCAGAACGAGGTGTGCGTGCTTTACGGGGCGTGGTTACTGGGCGAGGGCCGCAGTAATTTGGAGGATTTAAAACAAGGTTTGGTCCCGTCCTGGATAAGTAACAAACACCTGCGGGCGCTCCACCCTTTTCAGAATGCATTAAGTCCGTGCCAGCTCAGGCTAGCTTCAGAAGCTTACCCAGTCCCCGTGGACTGCGGACGTTCAAACCATACTATTATGGGAATAGTATTACGCATGCCGGTTTTGGGCAACACAGCAAAGCCCGCCCCGGTGTATCGGGTAGAGAACATTGGTGTCATTCAGGGGGGAGCCCACATTCGTTATGCAGCGGTTCCACCTTACGTCATCCGCTGGGAGCAAACGATGACAGGTACAGATCTCTCTGGTTGTCGTGGCAGGGGAGCACACATAATACTGTGCCCCCAGCACTTGAATGCCTTTTTAACACCACAGTGCGGGTTCAGAACGGCTGGCGCCAAGTCCATGAATTGCACCATGGAGGCAATGGCACAAGATCATGTGCCTCCGCAGGTAGCATACATCGGGGGTGGAACATATTGTGTTACCACTGCAGCGCAACACTACCAGCATGGAAACCGTAGCCGGTGTCCGGTGAGTGACAGCAGTTTCTGTTTTAAACCCAGGGCTGAAGTTCAAGTAGCACAACAGCGAATTATCCCAATCCCTGAACCATCCACTGTTCATCTCACAGTAAAAGAGAATTTTACCGACTTGCAGCGATTTGTCGCACATTTTGGGTACCTCATTCCCCCTCTCCCCGAGCATTTAACCAAACTTCTGAAAGCCGTCGCGGTGTCACAAAAGCATTTCTATACTTTAGAACAGAAAACCGTCGAGATAGGTACAGACATTTTGGACATAGTGGTTCCACCGTGGTGGAATCTGTTCACGAATATTGAAGTGCCCTCATGGGTCAGAATAGCCTCCCACATTTTAGTCGTCTGTCAAGTGTTTATTGTAGTATACCTTTTGTTCATACATTGTAAAAGAGACAAGCGCCTCACCAAGCATGAGAACACGGGAGAGTGGCGAGAACGTTACGTGCGCGTGCACGATGAGAGCGCAGTGAAATGGGAAGATGGCGTCACTCCCGCTCGCCACGTGCGCCGCGGAAGTTTGTACTCAGTGTAAATACGTTGGAAACTCGACATGTTTAAGAGTTGGGATTTGTTTATTTTGGTGATGGTGTTGATTGTTTGGTTTTTTGGGTTTTGTTTTTCCTTTCCCTGAATAAAAGACAAATATACAGGTGATGCGTGAGGTATCGGCCTGGTTGCGCCGGGAAGGAAGACAAGTGGTGTAAGTTTAAGGGCAAATGATGCCTATGGTGATATAAAATGTGATTTTCTTGGGAAATAAGGACGACACAGAGACCCTAGTTAAGTTAAAATTTATGGGATTAATTTACTGGATTCGGAGTGAAATCGAGATAAGATTGCTCACCACTGAGTTTTTGATACGATAAGCGGAGTTATTCGCATCAACAGGAGGGACTGTAGAATTCGCAATTATCGCGATTTCATTTTATTAAGGAGAAAACACAAGTTTCATTCAAAACAGCTTTTATTTCAGCGGAATGCTGTCAGGTTTAAATTGGACACAAGCAGCCTGTAAAATGGCCGCCGCACCGCGTGACAGAACATTCGAGACTTTTCGGCAGGCAGACAAGATGGCGTTCCAATAAACATTTTTGCAGGATCGATAACGATTCAGCACAGTGAAGACAATACACAGGACATTATGGGTTTACAGTATAAACATCGATACTGGAATCGGTCTCCCAGGTACAAAGGAAAGCCATCAAGGGCCCATCCAAAGGACATTAATATGTAAACTCCCAACGGCTCTACGATGAGAGAGCCGTTAGCAGGTAGTTATACAGGACACTTGGAAGCCCCAAACCCCTCCAGGGGGAACACCGACCGATTTAACAATGGGAGAAGTATTAGCAGGTACTCAAACATTCAGGAGTAGCCCCGAAACCCATTAAAGACAGAGATCACCCATACAGGACTTTTTGGGCGCCAAACCTTAAACAAAAGAATGGACATTATAGTTGGGCGGGAAACGGAAGAACTGTGCACTATAATTGCAGGCCCAAACCGTCCATTCTGTCTCTTGACTCTTGATTCTTGCTCCTGCCTCGTGTTCGTGACTCTTGCCGCTTGCTGCTGTTATCATCGTGGCTGCTCCTGGGTGAAAGACTGTTGCAAAGACCTATGTTGGTAGCTGGCAGCGGAACCGAAGGCCCGGGATGAGATGAGATGAGATGAGATGAGAGGAGAAGAGAAGAAGACCTTATCCATCGCCACGGTCAGTAAATCCCGACCGCGCCTGTAGGTCGATCAGCCAAGTCTTCTTGACAGGAAGTTCTCTTCTTTAACAAAACATATTGCATCGATGATAACTGGACTGTGCAAACACATCGTATCAATGATATTGACAACGGTGCTCCTCGACTGAACTGTAAAGTCCACCAACAGAGGTCTTCACTACAGCGGACGGTCCAGCCGACTGACCGAGCAGCAGAAGCAGTAAACAAGTGGGACCAGGAGATCTCCTGACCAACACGTGGGTGCTGCGGTGAAAAACATCCGATCAGCTATTCGGGATTTCTCCGAGTTATTACGAGTGGTGAGCATGAGTCTCGGGATCCTACGAAGCTAGTTTTAGGATAGTTATTGATAGGGGAGGGTTTAAAGATTAAGGATATTTGTAATGTGTGCCCTATTTACGTTGTGCTGGTCGTTCCTCGTTTCCCTAAGAGTGATTATAACTGTTTGTAAGATTGTACTGTCATTAATCTGTGCATATGACATGTATTTCATAATTTTAAGTATCATGCAATAAAGATTTTCCATTTCGTACCGTTCAAACCAAGTCTACATGAGTTTTATCTCCATTACTGCTCTCGCATCTAAGTCCAGTGTCTAGAACCGTAAGGGAGAGTGATTCGAACCACTCACAGGGGTGTCTAGTGTTCCCAGACTGGCTGGAGACCAGGCCTAGACCCGCACTGACATACAGGCTGCACAGAGCCGCGTGAACCTCACAGGCTACGAGACACGCAGGGTCAGGAGAGTATCCCTTACAGGTTCATAGGGGCGTCGTCTGATAGGAGAAAGGCGTGCTGGCCAGAAAAATTGTCTGTTTGTATTGCTAATGGTTGTGACCACGTCATAGTCTGTGAGACGCCGGAGAGTCCTACACATGTGACATTCTTTTCTGTACATGGGGCTTTTCTAGCATATTGCTTTGTTAATAGTGAGCTTGTGGCTCCTGTGTCAACAAGAAAAGGAACTTTCTTGCCCTGCATTTTTATGGATAAGTATGGCTCATCTTTAGAATTTACTGATACTGAAGGTAACTGAAGAATGTGGGTAACATTCGGGGCTGTTTCTCTGCGTCATTTTGAATAATTTTGCCATGGGGATCCAAATTGTCCTTCCATATTTTGACCTCCCCAAGGGTTCCCTGTTGTAAAACCTGCCTGCGGACGAGTGTAAACCTGGGCTTGGGTATCTACATCGTTTGGTGCACCTCCCCAGCCTTGACTTTGCTGCTTGGGGAACGGGCAGTTAGCCTTCCAGTGTCCGATCTGACCACAGTTAAAACATGGAGAGTTTGCACCTCCTCCGTTCCACTGGCCTCTGCCTGTCCCTCCTCTACCTCTTCCTCTAAATCTACCTCTGTTATTCCCTCTGCCTTGTCCTCTGTATTGACCCTGATAATAAATGGTTGTCTGGGCAGTCGGGGCTGCAAAAGCTGCTTGTTCCATTAAGAGGGAAACCTTGTTCTTTTGGCCTCTATTTCTCTCCTGAATTCCTTTTAGAATCTGTGTTAACTCAGGAGTTGTTTTATGTCTCCAATCTAGGCAGACTAGAGTCAATGGTTCTTTAAGTTCCGCTCTGAGACCATTTACAAGGGCATTGATTAAAGGAATCTGGTAATTTTCTTTGGTCATTCCAGAATGCTGCCCCATAACTGCTTCTATTCTTTCTATATAATCCTCAACGTCTTCGTCCTTTTTCTGAGTTGTCTCAATTATTTTTGTCCAATTAGTTCTTTTTGGGAATTTAATATGCATTACTCTATAGAATTCGGTCCAGAATTGATCATTTGGTAGTGTTTCTGGATTCCATCCCTTGTCTGTTTTATGATCGTTAATATCTTGGAAACTATCTTCGCCTTCTGTTAAAAGGCGGTATCTGGAATCCTTTAACCAAGCCCTGAGTAGCTGGTTAACGTCCACAATAGTGGGCTGTTGGCAAATAATGGTGCTTTTGAGCTCACTAATTGCTTTTTCTAAGTCCTCTGAGGGGTTCGGTAACTCGTGGATTATTGTCCGTAGCTCGGAAGCTGTCCATGGGCGATGGACAACAACTGGATCTCCGTCAGACTTGTGGACGTTGGGGAACCGTCTGAGCGGATGTATATTGAGGGCTGTGTGGGATCTGGTATTTTGACTTGGGCCTCCGTTAACGGTGGTGTGATGTGGGCTAGACCCCTGATCTCCATTTCGGAGGTCGCTTACTTCACCAGCCGTTGTACCCTGTAGTCGCTCTTCATATGCGGGAGGTTTTCTGTACCATCCCTTATCCTCGTCATCACTTGAGTGAGACGTGGGTAAAGGAGGGTAAAGAGAGGTATGAGCGGTAGGCTTCAGGGTTTGTCTTAAAGTCATTTGTCTAACTTCATCTTGTTTAGCCAATTTACCACTGGGCTCTTGCTCTTTTCTCTTATTTTTAATTTCAGATCTACTGGCTTGTATACTACTGTCCTTACACCTTTCTGTTTCCTTTTTCCAGTCTGAAAAGGCTGACCAATTTACTGACTTTTTACCTTTTCTTTGTGGGTCTCTATTTGTGAGACAGTCCTCCAGACATGTAATTCTATCCACGTTAAAGGTTCCGTCAATGGGGAACGGGTGTCTGCCATTCTTGGTCCATTTAGACCAATCAGGCAAATCCCTTGTGGACATCCAACCACAGTTCTGGAAGATGTAAAAGGCTGGAGTTCCTTTTTCTGGGATCTTGCTCTGTGAAGCTCCCATCTTAGTAAAGTTTAGTTATACTAGGCACTCTTCTTCTGAATGGCAAATTTCACCCTTTACCCTTTACGATTATTATTAACCCTTCGGAGCTCCACAAGTGACAAACAATAACAAGAATTAACAACAATAAAGACAATGATAAGTAACGCAAAAGCCCAAACAGGCAAACAAATCAAGTAATCAAACATTTAACCTTATACTTTAAGCTAAACAAAGAGTCAATTCCCAGTTTGCGTTGTTCGCCACTACAAACTGAGTCCTTAACATTTAACTTATACTCTATATATGAAGGTTTCTTATCTAAACCTTTCTGCCGCGAGACTCTTTTCTCCGGCTCAAGGGACCCACCCTTGATACTGCAGTTTTAATCTTTTAGCGCTTTCTCACAACCTGGTACCTTTCAGTCCGGGCCACAACCCTGCCGACTTTTTTCCTTACCTCCTCTGCCCGATAGTTTTGAAACTTGAGCCGCCAATATCCTCCCCCTCCTCTTAACATTAGAAATAAAAGAAGCAAAAGTTACAGGATTCAACTCAAATCCAAAACTCGAGTCTTACAGATCGCTGTGTCACCGTCGGAAGAAACAGACTGCACCAATTCAGTATCTAATGAGAAATCCTTTTTATGTGATAAAACATCACTGTGGCCATTCAGGATTTGTCACTAGAAATTTGTGGTGTCCTTTGTCCGTGACTTACCGAAAGGTAGCAAGCGATCTCGGTGGAACCTCCAAGTAATACTGTCGAAGTTTCGACTTCCGAGTAAGACTCTTTAAACATAAAGTATCTTCAAAGGAAGTTTATTATTTTACTTGCTGCAAGGAGGATGCAACCATAGTCAAAACTAGGCTATGATGACACCCTGCAAATACAAAAACTGTTTGACATTTATACACAGAAACAATACAAGCTTCCTATATCACATGACATGGTAATAAACCATTAATTGACAACATAATGCCTATAAAACAAGTTAAAAGAGTATTTGTGTATACTGCACATAAAAGGACTTTCTAACGGTCATAAAGATTTAAAACAGCAGAAATCCCTCCGAAGGGGGATGTGTGATTTCTCCCACCACACCATCTAGAATTCAAGGGAGATAGTGATTCACACCATGGCCTTGGAAACTTCTTTGATCTACAAACCCAAGTTATTTATTGGGGGCAATTAAAACAGTCTACAAACTGAAATTCCTTCATTAGGTTGAAACTATAAACAGTTGGCTAATCTTTCTAACAGACATTGTGTAGGCCATTTTAGATTTTATATTCTGTGTCTTAAGAAGCCATTTTGTGTCCAAGAAGCCATTTTGTGTCCAACTATAAATACACTTCCACAACGTACAGCTGGTGTGTAACCACAAAAAGGAGATTTTGCATGTTTGCGCCAAGTACTGTGGCAGTTGCCATGACTTGTTCATCCTGCGGCAGTCTAGTGTGCCTCTGCTTTTCCAGCCGCCAAACCAACTTAATGGATGGCTACTTGGAGACAAGGGCTACCCCCTGAAGACGTGGCTAATGATGCCGATCAGGAGGCTAGCGAACGAAGCTGAGGAGCGCTACAACGCCAGCCACATTTCAACCAGGTCCATCATTGAACAAACCATCGGCTTGCTGAAGATGCGATTCAGATGCCTTGACCGATCAGGTGGAGCCCTGCAGTACTCAGCAGCCAGGGTCTCCAGAATGGTCGTGGTCTGCTGTGCACTGCACAACATTGCACAGCATCGTGGCTTGCAGCTTCCTGAGGAGCAAGTGGCTCAGTACATAGCTTCCTCAGATGAAGAGGAGGAGGAGAAGGAGAAGGATGAGGAGGAAGACCGAGCGGAGGTGGATCCACCAGCAGCACGCGAGCACATTGCTGGCCGGAATGCAAGGGATACACTCATCTTGGCCAGACTTGCTTAGGTTGCCCATTCTAGCAAATGTGCTTGGCTCCTTCTTAGCACAAGATGCACAATGGACATGACTCTCTGGCTTCCTCTCACTCTGACCACCAATCTGACCAAGCAAGTCTCGCTGAAGCCGCAATGTGGAACTTCCAAAACCAAAATCACAGAGGCCATAACGTCAACAGTTTGCCATCACCAGAGTTTAATACATTCACATTGCATTTAATTATTAAACACAAAAAAAACCAAAGTGACTGCCCGTATGACTAATTGTGCTTTATCTTCCTCTTACTCGTGCTCCTACGTGGTGCTTCCCCTGTGGCTTCAGCAGAAGGGGAGGCCCCTTGCTCACTTTCATGCTGCTCCTGCTTGGACACCTTTAGTGGGCGTCCTCTGGGTTTGCGAGCCTGTGAGGGCTCGACAAAAGTCTGCTCCTCCTGCGGCTGTGCAGGGGTTGAGACGCCCATCTCAGTTGGGTGAGGACTCTGGTGACCGATGGCAACGCAGTGGCATGGAAGTGTGAGTGCTTGGAGAGGAGCCCCCACTTCCCTGTTCTCTGCCATCAACATCCCTCTCATGGGTCAGCCCCACCTCAGCGCTAGCAAGTGGCTTGAGAGCACCTTGCTGTACATCAGGGGGGCCATGAGGACCCGTGTCTGCACTGGCAGTCCTACTGCTGAGGACTTCCATGAAGCTTTGGTCTCTCTGATCAATAGCTGGCCATTGCTCCTCCAGAGATGTCAGTCTATTCTGAACATTGACCATGTTTTCAATACTCTGGCCACTTATCTCCTCCATGGCCCTGGCCATGGTCTGCAGAGAGGCAGCCATCGATACCACGGAGCTGGCCATCGCTTCCACGGAGGTAGCCAACCTTTCTGAGGAGATGCGCTCATGCGCCAATGACTCCACAAAGGCTCTGCTCATATTCGAGTTGGACTCCTCCATCCTCTCCATACATGCAATGACCCTGGAGACAAGGCCTGTCAGAGACTCCTGCACCTGTTCCTGGAGTTCCAGCATCGCTCTCCTGGATGGACCCAGAGGCAGAGTCCACATGCAGCTGAGCAGAGCTAGGAGAGTCCTGCGACCTCCGACGAGGACTCTCCACTGCTGCCCCTGTCTCCACCATCTGCTGATGCTCACTTGTGAGATGTGAACCACCAGGTGACAACACTACTGTATGGCCCGAAGGTCCCACCGAGGTGTGCATATCTGCGCTGGTGCTGGGTGCGCTTACATCTGCTGACGCTGCGTCCTCAGAGGTTGCAGGTTGCCCTGAGGAGACTTGCTGCTCAGTCTCTTCCTCGTCGACAGTGGAGGGGGGGGGGGGCTCTGTGGATGTTCCTGTGGGGGAGTAAAGGCATGGGTTAGACATTTGACGGAAGTCTGGCATGCACATGCAATAGTGCAGATGATCAAGGGGCATTCTATTAATGTACAGCAGCAGCCATTTCAGTCACTCATGCAGTGTAAACGAGAGAGATGCAAAACTATTCTGTCACCAGCTTGGTCTGCTACACCCGTCTGTCCATCCCCCACTTCGACCTCCACCTCTGCGCCGGCGATGTCCAGTGCCGCCTCTTCAACATGGGTGAAATGGGCGAGAGACGGTGGCCCTCCTCCAGTCTTCGCCCTTTCCCTTCTATTGTGGACTCTCTTTTCCTGCAAAGAGGGAGACAAGTGGAGTTTGAGTGAGAATGATGGAGTGAGTGTAGAGAGTCCAGAGCATAGATGTTTAGAAGGAGACAAAGATGGAGTGAGGTTCCATGTCCAAGGGCCCTCCCTGTGCATTGTTAGTCGTTGTCATTGCATAACATTGAAAGGGAGTGTGAGGGCAGCGTAGTCGAATAGTGAAGTGATTGGGCTCAGAGTGAGAAGGATGGTGAAGGTTGCAAGGGTAAAGTGGGATGTGTAGGTGGAGGTTGACAATGCAGAGTGCTGGTGATGAGAGGAGAAGGGGAGCAGAAGGAGGGTCAAGCTGATGGTATACTCACTTTGGCTGATCTTACAAGGTCATTGAACCTTTTACGGCACTACAGCCATGTTCTGCTGCACACTGATCTGCCAGCTGTACCCACACAGCCATTGGTTTGTTTGGGAGGCTTCTTCCTCCCAGATGAGGGGATGTGCACCTCCTTGCTAGCTCTCACCCCCTCAACCAGAATACTCAGCGCCTCATCCGAGAACCTCGGGGAGGCCTTGGAGCTGGCCATTTTTCTCAACTTCCAAAGTTAGCAGGTTGTGTAGCTTCCACCAAATAGCAGTGGAATGAACCAAGGAAGCAAGCAGCCCTTAAATGAAGCTGCATACGTGGCATCAGCAGAGGCGAGTTTCAGTCCCAAAAGAGTAATTGCCCAGGGGAACCCATACGCCCGGAATTAATTGGCCAATTAGGGGAAAAGCCCAACTTTTTCCCCACCTGACAGTGGAGGCGGGTTTGGAACCCACCCAAACCGAAAACCCCTTCCCACCTACCTCCAACAGGAAAATCGCCCCCATGAGTTCAAATCCCACCATGGCAGTTGGGGAATTTATATTCAGTTAATTAAATAAATCTGGAATAAAAAGCTATCACTAATGGTAACCATGAAACTATCGGATTGTTGAGGCTGCCGCGAAACACGAATGGAGGCTGAATCCATATGTGGAAAACAAGAAACTTTAATTCACTGCATGGCACACAAAATGGCTGAGAAAGCTGCTCCCAGAATTCTCTGGAAAACCCCTGAAGCCCCGCCCACTCCTGTCTTAAAGGTAAGGTGCCTTACAGGGAAGGTTCACCGATATTTTGTCCACAGACGGAAAAGTGGGTTATGCCCATTTAGGTGGCGATCCGCCACACAGCTCCCCCCAGAAGCCGCTTAGGAGGTGTGGATGAGATGGTGCGGCGGTCTGATGGGCCGGCCGGAGCGGCTCTTGTAGGATGCCGGTGGGCGTGGAACGGCCGGGCGTGGAGCAGCCGGGTGAACCGGCTTGAGGGCAGGTCGGCCGCGTGGAGGTGGACGACCTACAGGGACCTGCTCACCGGGCTCCGAGTGTGCTGGCTTGAGTCGGTCAACCGACACTTTTTCGGTCCTGTTGCCCACTTGCAGGGTGAAAAATTTGGCCCCAGCCTGTAGCACCTTGTAGGGCCCATCGTACGGGGGTTGAAGGGGTCCGCGGTGGGCGTCGTGCCGGACGAAAACAAACCATGCCTGGTGCAGGCTTAGTGGGACGCGTGAGGTGGATTCGCCGTGTCGAGCAATGGGAACCGGGGCGAACTGCAGCGCCGGTGAGGCGAAGTCGTGGCGTTGCTGATCGGCTGACCAGGATGTCGTGGCGGTGGGCAGGAACTCGCCGGGTACGCACAGTGGCTGACCGTACACAAGCTCTGCTGCCGATGCGTGGAGGTCTTCTTTAACTGTGGTGCGCAGGCCGAGGAGGACCCACGGAAGTCGGTCGGTCCAGGCGCCGTCTTGGAGGCTGGCTCGAAGAGATGCCTTCAAGGATCTGTGGAACCGCTCACACAGTCCGTTGGCTTGGGGGTGGTATGCTGTGGTGCGGTGAATGGTCACCCCGAGATTGCGTGCAACGGCAGTCCAGAGTTCAGAGGTAAATTGCGGACCTCTGTCCAACGTCATGTCGGAGGGGACGCCGAAGCGTGCGACCCAGGTGCTGACGAAGGCTCTGGCGATGTCGGCGGTGGTGGTAGAGGTCAGTGGAATTGCCTCAGGCCAGCGTGTGGTGCGGTCAACAATGGTCAGCAAGTGCGTGTGGCCTTGCGACGGCGGCAGGGGCCCGACGATGTCTACGTGGATGTGGTCGAATCTCCGCGAGGGGATGGTAAACTCTGAGGGGTGCTTTCGTGTGTTGCTGTACTTTGGCCCGTTGGCAGACTAGGCAGGAGTTGTCCCAAGTACGCACATCCTTGCGAAGGTCGCGCCAGACGAAGCGGTTGGCTACCAATTTGATGGATGCGCGGGTGCCGGGGTGGGAGAATTTGTGGAGAATGTCGAATACCCAGCGGCGCCAGGACGCTGGGCCGAGGTTGACATAGGGATATGTCGCACTTGACCGTGCCTGCGGCCCGGCCGCAGGCGACGTCGGCCAGGCGTAGCCCTGGTAGGTTGGTGGGTGCGGAGAGCAGATCAGGGTCGGTGATCTGACCTGCTGCGAGTTGAGCGTAGTCGACTGCTAGGTGTGCGGCGTGGATGGCGGGGAGGGAGAGGCAGTCGGCTACCACATTGTCTCGGCCGGAGACGTGTTGGATGTCCGTGGTGAACTCGGACACTGCCGCGAGCTGGCGCTGCTGCCTGGCGGAACAGGGGTCGGTTGTCTTTGCCATTGCGAATGTCAGGGGCTTGTGGTCGACAAACGCCATGAAGGGGTGGCCCTCAAGCAATAACCGGAAATGGCGGACCGCCAGGAACAGCGCGAGGAGCTCGCGGTCGAAGGTGCTGTACTTGACCTCCGGGGGGCGTAGTTGGCGGCTGAAGAAGGCAAGTGGTTGCCAGGCGCCGTCGACCCACTGCTCATACACGGCGCCGACCGCGTGGTCGGAGGCGTCCGTGGTGAGCGCTACCCTGGCATTGGGCCGTGGGTGCGCGAGCAGGGTGGTGTCATCGAGCGCGGTCTTGGTGGAGTCGAAGACGGCGGACGCGTCTGCCGTCCATTTGACCGCCATCTTGCCGCTCCTGCCCCGGAGGGCTTCATACAGGGGCCTCATGAGGGACGCCGCTTTGGGGATGAAGCGGTTATCGAAGTTCACCATCCCGAGGAACTCCTGGAGGCCTTTGATGGTGGTGGGGCGGGGAAATTGTTGGACGGCCTACACCTTGGTGGGCAGGGGAATGGCCCCAGCATGGGTGATGTGGTAGCCGAGGAAGTCGATCTTGTCCAGGCCGAACTGGCATTTGGCTGGGCTGAGGATGAGCCCGTGGTCGCTGAGGCGCCCGAACAGGATGCGGAGGTGTTCCTGCTTGGAGGAGCTGGCTACCAGGATGTTGTACAGGTAGACGAACAGGAACTTCAGGTCCCGAAGGACCGAGTCCATGAGCCGTTGGAATGCCTTGGCCGCGTTTTTGAGGCCGAAGGGTATCCGCAGGAACTCGAACAGGCCGAAGGGGGTGATTATGGCCGTCTTGGGGACGTCCGCGGGGTGGACGGGGACTTGGTGGTAGCCGCGCACCAGGTCGACCTTGGAAAAGACTGAGCGGCCGGCTAGTCTAGCTGAGAAGTCCTGAATGTGCGGCACGGGGTACCGATCAGGGGTGGTGGCGTCATTGAGGCGGCGGTAATCCCCGCAGGGGCGCCAACCTCCGCCTGGTTTGGGGGCGATGTGGAGTGGGGAGGCCCAGGGACTGTTGGAGCGGTGGATGATGCCGAGCTGTTCCATGGTGGCAAACTCGGTCCGCGCGATCTCCAGTTTGGCCGGGTCCAGCCTGCGGGCGTGGACGTACACTGGGGGGCCTGTGGTGGGGATGAAGTGTTCCACCCCGTGTTTGGCGGCCTCCGCGGAGAAGGTCGGATTGGTAAGGGCTGGGAATTCGGCCAGGAGTGCCGAGTAGTCATCCGTGGCCCGGGCGTGGCACTGTGACGCCATGTCGGCGGGTTGACGGGGGGCCATGGCGCCCAGGATGGGGGACATGGTGATCATGTCCACGAGGCGGTGACGGGGGATGTCTACCAGTAGGCCGTGGGCGCACAGGAAATCTGCGCCGATGAGGGGGGAGAGCACCTTGACAGTGATGAACTCCCATTGGTAGCGGCAACCAGCGAGGTCGAGGGTGACTGTCCGGGTGCCATACGTCCGGATTTCCACGCCGTTAGCAGCAGCCAGCGCCGGTCCTCGTTCGCCCTTTTCGATGTCGAGGGAGGAGGCCGGGATGATGCTGTGCTGAGCCCCAGTGTCGCACAGGAACCGGCGGCCGGTTTTGTCATCCGTAACGAACAGCAGGGAGCCCGCCTGGCCCACAGCCATTGCGGGGGCTGGTACGGGGGCAGACTTGAAAGAGCAGGGAGGTGTGCACCGTTGTGCCCTGGCGCCGAACCGTGCGTGGTATTAACAGTGGCCCGGGTTAGTGGGGCGTGAAGGCCCCGTGGGCCTGGTGAGAGGCCCTTGTGGCTGCTTGCTGGATGGTGAGGGGCGCGCCCAGGCATTGGCTGCCAGGTCCGGAGTGACGTCGCGGCTGGAGTGAGCGGACAGCAGCTTGCCGGCCTCATCGGCCAGGGCTTCCAGGTTCGTGAGGCCGGATGCCACGATCGCTGGGCGGATGCTGAGAGGGAGCTGGCGGATGAACAGCGTGCAGAAGAGGGATCTGGGTGGGCTCTCGTCGGTGAGGGAGAGCATGTGGGAGAGGAGGTCGGACGGTGAGGCATCACCGAGGCCTGGAAGGTCGAGGAGGTGGCAGTTTCGCTGATATGCCGAGGCCGTAAATTTTTTAAGGAGCGCTGTCCTGAGATGTGCATACTTGCCTTCCTCTGGTGGGTTCTGCAGCGTTGTCCAAACCTTGGAAACTGCGGCGCTACTGAGTGATGTGACGAGATAGTCGTACTTCGTCCCATCTGTGGTGATATTTCGCAGCCGGAAGCGAGATTCAGCTTGGAGAAACCAGCCTTCGGGCTGGTTTTCCCAAAACTCCGGCAGTTTCACGGAAACTGCGTTCGTGTCTGCCATTGCAGTGCTCGGAATACGTTCTGAGCGTCGGGGTCACCAATGTTGAGGCTGCTGCGAAACACGAATGGAGGCTGAATCCATATGTGGAAAACAAGAAACTTTAATTCACTGCATGGCACACAAAATGGCTGAGAAAGCTGCTCCCAGAATTCTCTGGAAAAACCCTGAATCCCCGCCCACTCCTGTCTTAAAGGAAAGGTGCCTTAAAGGGAAGGTTCACCGATATTTTGGCCACAGACGGAAAAGTGGGTTATGCCCGTTTTGGTGGCGATTCGCCACAGGATTGTCATAAAATGTCCATTAGGAAGGGAACCTTACCTGGTCTGACCTATATGTCACAGCAATGTGGTTGACTCTGAAATGGCCTAGCAAGTCACTCAGTTGTAAAAAAACGCTACGAAACACAATAATATGAATGAAACCGGACAGACCACTCGGCACCGACTACGGACACGGCAATGGCACACCCAGCCCAGTCGACCCTGCGAAGTCGCTGGGGACTTATGCCACCTACTGCCCTCCCTCAGCTGATGAATCAGTACTCCTCTATGTTGAACACCACTTGGAAGAAGCACTGAAAGTAGCAAGGGCACAGAATGTACTCTGGGTAGGGGTCTTCAATGTCCATCACCAAGAGTGCCTAGTAGCACCACTACTGACCGAGCTGGACATAGCTGCCAGTCTGGGCCGGCGACAGATGGTGAGAGAACCAACACGAGGGAAAAACCTAACTTGTCCTCACCAATCTACTTGTCGCAGATGCATCTGTCCATGACAGTATTGGTAGCAGTAACCACCGCAGTCATTGCGGAGACAAAGTCCCGTCTTCACACTGAGGACACCCACCACCGTGCTAAATGGGATAGATTCAGGACAGATCTAGCTCAAAACTGGACATCCATGAGGCGCTGTGGGCCATCAGCAGCAGCAGAATTGTATTCCACCACAATCTGTAGCCTCATGGCCCGGCACAGCCCTCACTCTACTATTACCATCAAGCCAGGGGACCAGCCCTGGTTCAATCAGGAATATAGAAGAGCAGCAGCAGCATCAGCAGCACCTAAAAATGAGGTGCCAACCTGGGGAAGCTGCAACACAGGACTACATGCATGCTAAAAAGTGGAAGCAGCATGCTATAGACAGGGCTAAGCGATCCCACAATCAACGGAACTGATCAAAGTTCTGCAGTCCAGCCACATCCAGTCGTGAATGGTGGTGGACCATTAAACAACAAAAGGGAGGAGGCGGCTCCATCCTCAGTGATGGTGGAGCCCAGCACGTGAGTGCAAAAGACAAGGCTGAAGCATTTGCAACCATCTTCAGCCAGAAGTGCTGAGCGGATGATCCATATCGGCCTACTCCTGAGGTCCCCACCATCACAGAAGCTAGTCTTCAACCAATTCGATTCACTCCACATGATATCAAGAAACGGCTGAGCGCACTGGATACAGCAAAGGTTATGGGCCCCAACATCCCGGCTATCGTGCTGAAGACTTGTGCTCCAGAACCAGCCGCACCTCTAGCTAAGCTGTTCCAGTACAGCTACAACACTGACATCTACCCAACAATGTGGAAAACTATCCAGGTATGTCCTGTCCACAAATAGGACAAATCCAATCCGGCCAATTAGCACCCCATCAGTCTACTCTCAATCATCAGCAAAGTGATCAAAGGTGTCATCAACAGTGCTATCAAGCGGCACTTATTCACCAATAAACTGCTCACTGATAACCAGTTTGGCTTCCGCCAAGACCACTTGGCTCCCAACTTCATTACAGCCTTGGTCCAAACATGGACAAAGGAGCTGAATTCCAGAGGTGAGGTGAGAGTGACTGCCCATGACATCAAGGCAGCATTTGACTAAGTGTGGCATCAAGAAGCCCTAGTAAAACTGAAGTCAATGGGAATCGGGGGGAGAAGAAACTCTCCACTGGCTGGAGTCATACCTAGCACAAAGGAAGATGGTTGTGGTGGTTGAAGGTCAATCATCACAGCCCCAGGACATCGCTGCAGGAGTTCCTCAGGGCAGTGCCCTCGGCCCAACCTTCTTTAGCTGCTTCATCGATGACCTTCCGTCCAACATAAGGTCAGAAATGGGGATGCTCGCTGATGACTGCAGTGTTCAGCGCCATTCACAACTCCTCAGATAATGAAGCAGTCCATGCCCGCATGCAACAAGACCTGGACGACGTTCAGGCTTGGGCTGATAAGTGGCAGGTAACATTCGCGCCACAGAAGTGCCAGGCAATGACTATCTCCAACAAGCAAGAGTCTAACCACCGCCCATTGACATTCAACGGCATTACCATCGCAGAATCCCCCACCATCAACATCCTGGGGTCACCATTGACCAGAAACTTAATTGGACCAGCCACATAAATACGGGGGTTAGAGTTAGTGGCAACAAGAGCAGGTCAGAGGCTAGGTATTCTGCGGCGAGTGTCTCACCTCCTGACTCCCCAAAGCCTTTCCACCATCTACAAGGCACAAGTAAGGAGTGTGATGGAATACTCTCCACTTGCCTGGATGAGTGCGGCTCCAACAACACAAGAAGCTCGACACCATCCGGAACAAAGCAGCCCGCTTGATTGGCACCCCATCCACCACCTTAAACATTCACTCCCTCCACCACCGGCGTACCGTGACTGCAGTGTGTACCATATACAAGATGCACTGCAGCAACTCACCAAGGCTTCTTTGGCAGCACCTCCCAAACCTGCAACCTCTTCCACCTAGAAGGACAAGGGCAGCAGGCGCATGGGAACACCACCACTTCCAAGTTCCCCTCCAAGTCACACACCATCCTGACTTGGAAGTATATCGCCGATCCTTCATCGTCGCTGGGTCAAAATCCCAGAACTCCCTAACTAACAGCACTGTGGGAGTACCTTCACCACATGGACTGCAGTGGTTCAAGAAGGTTGCTCACCACCACCTTCTCAAGGGCAACTAGGGATGGGCAATAAATGCTGGCCTTGCTAGCGATGCCCACATCCCATGAACAAATTAAAAAAATATGGATTCTGTCACTATCTTAGTGCCAGTTACATCCTTTTTTCTACTGCCATTATGTTATCTTTAATTGTACAGCTACTCCACCTCCGTTTATTCCTTCCCTTTACTTCCTAAATGTGTTATATCCTGCAATACTCAGTTGCCAATCCTGTTCTCTATGTAGCCATGTTTCAGTCATGCACAAATTAGGTTAATGTTTATCGCTTGGTCACCTGTCACTTTAATTATCCGCTCCACTCCCACTCTGACCTCTGTCCTCGGCCTCTTACACTGTTCCAATGAAGCTCGAGGAACAGCACCTCATCTTTTGATTAGGCACTTTAAAGCCTTCTGGACTCAATACTGAGTTCAACAATTTCAGACTATAACTCCTGCCCCTATTTTTTCCACATGGCAGCTGTTGATGATTCTGACATCCCCATTTGCAACATTTAACCACTCCTGCCTCCCACCCTCGCATACATCATTCCTTTTGTTCTTTCCTCCCCTCCCCGCTTTCCCTGCCCTTGCTTAAAACCTGTTACATCTCTAATTTTTTCCAGTTCTGACGAAGGGTCACAGACCTGAAACCTTAACTCTGTTTCTCTCTCCACGGATGCTGCCTGGCCTGCTGAGTGTTTCCAGCATTTTCTGTTATTTCAGATTTCCAGCATCCGCAGTATTTTGCTATTTTATTAATGTTTATCGTTTTGGACGGTGTACACAATGTTCTGTTCTGGTCTCACTACAAGCAAACCCTTGTGTGATTCTCCAGAAATGTGGCAATTTCGATAATTATTTTACGTGGATTTCAAGCCAGTTTAAAAATTTCAAAAATATCACTGAAACACATTAGACACCCAATGTCCCATCCTGCAATTTAATCTGCTTGTTGCATATCGTCATATATTTTTTTAAAATCCTAATGTTGTTACAAAACAAACTATCCTGAAAGAAGACAAGCTGATTATATTTCTGTCCACAGAATGATAGTACATTCAAGATAAAAACATAAGAAATAGGAGCAGGAATTGGCCATTTGGCCCCTTGAGCCTGCTCTGCCATTCAATAAGATCATGGCTGATCTTCCACCTCAACTCCGCTTTCCTGCACTATCCCCATATCCTGAAATATCTATCGATCTCTGTCTTGAATATACTCAACGACTGAGCCTCCACAGCCCTTTGGGGTAGAGAATTCCAAAGATTCACCACCCTTTGAGTGAAGAAATTTCTCCTCATCTCAGTCCTATATGGCCGACCCTTTATTCTGAGACTGTGACCCCTGGTTCTAGACTCCCCAGCCAGGGGAAACATCATCCCTGTATCTACGCCGTCAAGCCCTGTAAGAATTTTGTATGTTTCAATGAGAGCACCTCTAATTCTTCTAAACTCTCTGGAGTGAGATTTGAACCCACAACCTTCTGACTCAGAGGTGAGGGTGCTACCAACTGAGCCATGGCTGACACTAGAGGGAATTCTTCTCTATCTACTCTATCCAAACCTCTCATCATCTTGAAAACCTTTATTAGGCCACCTCTTAACCTTCTCTGTTCCAAGGACAACAGTCCTAACTTTTCCAACCTCTCCTCAGAACTGAAATCTCTCATCCCGGTAAACTTCCTCTGTACCCTAAGGCCTTTATATCTTTCCTGAAGTGTGGTGCCTCGAATTGCCCACAATATTCCAGCTGAGGCCTAACCAGTGATTTATAAAGTTCTAGCATGATCTCTCTGCTTTTATATTCTATGCCTCTATTTATAAACCCAAGTAGCCTATATGCTTTTTTAACTGAAGGGATAATTACTAGCCCCTTTAGGGCTACCCCGAATCAGGCGTATTTCTCAAGACGTTCACTTTCAACTAAAGTTTGAGGTAGCCGAATCCTAAAGATGCTTAATTGGGTCTAAAGGTCCGGACTATCTCTCCCTAAAGGAAAGGAACAACCCGAGAATGTTACCGTCCTCCAGATAGCACTTTTAATAAGTTTAGCTAGACTGTAACGTTCCGGATATTATGAGGGTCTGGAAAACTCCCTCAGAATTCTGCAACTCCTCACCAAAGAGTATACAGAGATTGAGTTTGTGAGTTTTTGATACAGAAGTCTTATGTGAGACAATTCTAAAAATATATAGATTTATTAAAGAACCGACATGTAATTTACAGTTGGTGAGTCAATCGCAACATTAACAGTTCCAAAAAGAGAAAACTTACAATCTTATTAACAGAGAATCTTACTTTTAAATCTTAACTTCATTACAGTATTACAGTTCTTAGTGTTCTACAGGATATCCACCAAAATCAAATAGCTTTGATCCCCGAGGTACAAAGAGTTGGAGACTTACAGAGCTGCCTCTGAAGCCGAGAATCGCTTTGCCCGATTAAAGCGAGTCTGTTATCCCATTTGAGAGTTCAATATTTATAACCTTTTCCAGTGGTATTTCCTTTAAATTTTCTGCTGATGCAAGCTAATTATCTCTAGTCATTTTTCTGCCGACCTCTGCAACTCTCACTGCCACCTCAGCCAGACTCATGTCTCATCTCTAGATGTTCTAAGTTTACCATATAAAAACTGTGTGATGGCAGGTGTTCCTTACTTGATGTCATCTTTACGAGGACAGATGTTCCTTATTTTATGTGCTTCTTTACGAAGTGTAAATTAGAACACCTTATCTAGGGTGAACCATTGTTTCGTTCCCAAAGGTCAGACTGTCAGAGCCCTTCACCTTCTGTTTCAATAAGGTTATTTATTCAGGGTCAACAACTGTCTTAACTCAATAGCCAGAATGCTTTCATAGCTATTTCACAGTTAAGTTTCTAAATTTCCAAACCCAGTTTGTCATGTTTTAATAAGGCTAGAATTCTTTCATAAGATAGTGAATTTTTCTGAATAGGTTTGTTAGATTCGAATTTTGGAGAAACCTCAGACGGAGACGGAATTGAGGACAAGTTCAGAATTTATTAAAACAAATAAAAGACTTGTGCACAAGGGAGAGCCACTCAGCTTCCTCAAGCTAGGAATGCACTCTCTAAGGGACAAGTAACGGTTCATTCAAGTTATACACTTCTATAAGCACCGCCCACTTACTACAGAATGGGGGCGTACACGTACAAACAGTGTCACTACAGTTACTTTTTATTGGTTATGTGGTTAGTCACTCAACTGTCGGGCCCTCCCCTTGAACTCAGATACCTCCTGACTATGCCAGCCACAGATGTTAGTTGTCTCATCCTACTCCCCAAATTCTTGCTGTTATCTCTTCCCCTTTGTAGGCATAGTTTATAGTTTGAGAAAACATATTTTATCCCTAACTGTCAGGCAAGCGGGGTGGTTCAAGGCCGTAATGGCTTTGGCGCTCAGTGACTGGAATAGTGTTGGTCATTAATTGCACCCTTCTCTCTTGGGAGACCAGGTTCGAATATTAGATGTACCCAGTGACTGGAACTGTGTTGGTTGTTAATTGCATCCTTATCTCTTGGGAGGCCAGGCTGTGTTTCGACAATGGCTCTACTGAGGCTGTGAATACACACATTCCAAGGTTTGATAAGGAAAGGGGCACCTTACAGTCTACAAATATGCTTTAGTTAGCTAAACCTACTATCTGGGTAAAATAGAGGGTTAATGTAGTCAAGTACCCCAGAATTCTTTGGGAACAAGCTGGATCCTTCAGGTTATATGGCTTATTCCTTCACATAACCACCTTCTAAACTTGCCCTGCCACCCTTAAGGATTTGTGTATATGGACACCAAGGTCTCTCTTCTCATCTAAACGCTTCAAAATCGTGCCATTTATAGTATACTGTCTTTCCCTAGTAGTCCTCCAAAAATGCATCACTTTACACTTCTCCGCAGTGACTCCATTTGCTATGCTTCTGCCATTTCGCCATCCTGTCTGTCATCGTGAAGCCTATAACTATCCTCATCACTATCTACTACTTTGCAAGTTTCGTATTATTTGCAAACTTTATAATGCTGCTCCCAACACCAGTCTTGGTTGTTTATAAAAATTGAAGAGTGTAATGAACCCAAAACTGACCCTTGGGGAACACCACTACAAACCACCTCCCAGTCTGAAACATCCATCCACCACTACCCTATCACTGAGCCAATGTTGTATCTGTACCGCCATTCCCCTCAATTCCATGGGCTTCCATCTTCTTAATAAGCCACCGTTGTTGAGCACTTTGTTGAATGTCTTCCGAAAGTCCATATATACATCTACATTGATCAACCTTCTGTTACCTCAGAGAATTCAATCAAGTTAGTCAGACACGATTTGCCTTTAACAAATCCATTCTGGCTCTCCTTGATTAACCTATGCCTTTCCAAATGAAAATTTAATTTGTCCCCGATAATGGTTTCCAATAACTTCCCCACCACCGATGTAAGGCTGACTGGCCTGTAGTTTCCTGGTGTATCCCTCTCCCTTTCTTGAATAGTGGTATAACAGTAGCAACCCTCCAGTTCTCCGGCACTATTCCTGTATCCAATGAGGATTGAAAGATTGTGACCAATACCTCGGCTATTTCTAACTTTGCTTCTTTCAACAACCTAGGATGCATTCCATCTGGAGCAGGTGACTTACAAACTTTCAGTAATGCTAATTTTTTTTTAAAGGAAGACTTGCATTTATATAGCACCTTTCACGACCATCGGACACCCCAAAGCACTTTACAGCCAATGAAGTACTTTTTTTTAAATATAAAGTGTAATCATTGTTGTAATGTAGGATATCTATTACTATTCTGTCCATAACTTCCCTCCTCTGTGTCACCTTCACATCATCCACTTCCTTTGTGAAGACAGAGGTAAAGTACTCATTTCATACTTTAAACCTCTACATGCAGTGCAAAGAAAATTTTTGATTATTGACATAGTACCAAAGACTTGTGATGCTTAAAGCCTACTCTTAAAAATTGACACTTAAAAATACTGACACCCAAAATAGCAACCAGACAACACAAATTTGGCCCTGAATTTCCGCTGCTGCGCCACCGTAACTTCAGAAGTTTTCTCGCATGTGCGAGGGGGGCGCTGGAGAGTGTGAGAACAAGAGACACTTCAGCTCAACCACTGTTGGCATTTATCCTCTGAGCGATAGTCCTCCTCTCATGTGCCCATCCTGTTCCAATATCCCTTTAGCCTCCTGTTCTTCAACCACCTATTCTTGTTGACATGGGCGCTAGTCACCAATTCCAGTCGTGGTTTCCACAGCCACACAACCTTCTGTAAAAAAAGTTTCACCTGCTCTCACTTACTGGAAACAGTGGCAGTGAATTAAAAGGAGTTCTCCTGCGTGTCCGCCATAATTTCATTCACAGCTATCTGGGGTTTCTGCCAATCCTCTGAAGTTACAGCAGCCGATCACGAGAACACCCAAGGAAATTGCAATTGCCTGTGTTAGGAGTTTGGGCAGTCTCAGTCCTTGGAATGAGGCCACAGCACAAAACTGCACTAACTGGAAAAATGACCATGAAGCTGTCAGATTGTTGTAAAAATCCAGTTGGTTTACTAATGTCCTTTAAGAAAGGGAACCTTCCTTCTCTGGCCTATATGTGACTCTTAACTGCCCTCAGGAGAGGTCTAGCAAGCCATTCAGTTGTATTAAAATGCTACAAAACAATAACTGACTGATCACTCGGCTACAACCGAGGCATAAAATTAGGATACAACGAAGGCACACCAAGCCCAGTTGATCCTGCAAAGTCCTCTTCCTCACTAACATCTGGGGACTGGTGCCAAAGCTGGGAGCGCTGTCCCACAGACTAGTCAAGCAACAGCCTGACAGTCATACCCACAGAATCATACCCATGAGATAATGTCCCAGACTACTACTTCATCTCAGTTTATGTCCCACTGGCAGGACAGACCCACCAGAGGTGGGGGTACAGTGGTATAGAGTCAGGTGGAGTTGCCCTGGGATCCTCAACATTTGACTCTGGTCCCCATGAAGTCTCATGTCTGCATGTCAAACAAGGGCAATGAAACCTGCTGATTACCACCTACCTCAGCTGACAATTAGAAGCACTATGTTGAACTCCACTTTGGAGGAACCATTGAGGGTAACCAGGGTGCATCTGCAGCAGCCAAATTGTATTCCATCACAATCTGTAACCACATGATGTGATACATCCTTCACTTCACCATCAAGGCAGATGACCAAATCTGGAGAAATGGTGCAGGAGGAGGGAGGGCTTCAGATTCCTGGGGCATTGGGACCAGTTCTAGTGGAGGAGGGACCTATACAAGATGTACAGGTTGCACCTCAACAGGGCTGGGACCAATGTTCTCGTGGGAAGGTTAACATGGTGTGGCAGAGGGTTTAAACCAATTTGGCAGGGGAAGGGGCACCAGGATGAAACATGAGAGGAGAGATACAAGGTGCACAGAGGACTGGGTGAGACAAACAGCATTAGAATAAAGAGTAGTTCAGAAAGAAGAGGGCTCAGGCAGGAAATTGCAAGGCAAACTAAAATGGGTTAAGAGTGCATGTGCATAAATGCCTGGAGTGTGGTAAATAAGGTTGGTGAGCTGCAAGCACAAGTAGCCACATGTGATTATGATAATAGTGGCAATAACAAAGACCTGGCTCAAACAAGGAAGAATGGGCACTTCATATTTCATAGAGTCAGAGTTATACAGCACAGAAAGAGGCCCTTTGGCCCATCGTGTCAGCGTCGGCCATCAAGCCCTATCTATTTTAATCCCATTTTCCAGCACTTGGTCCGTAGCCTTGTATGCTATGGCGTTTTAAGTGCTCATCTAAATGCTTCTTGAATGTTGAGGGTTCCTGCCTCTACCACCCTTTCAGGCAGTTAGTTCCAGATTCCAACCACCCTCTGGGTGAAAAAGTTTTTCCTCAAATCCCCTCTAATCCTCCTGCCCCTTACCTTGAAACTATACCCCCTGGTTATTGACCCCTCTACTAAGGGGAAAAGTTCCTTTCTATCTACCCTATCTATGCCCCATATAATTTTGTACACCTCAATCAGGTCCCCCCTCAGCCTTCTCTGCCCCGAGGAAAACAACCCCAGCCTGTCCAGTCTCTCTTCATAGCTAAAGCGCTGCAGTCCAGGTAACATCCTGGTGAATCTCCTCTGCACCCTCTCCAATGCAATCACATCCTTCCTATAGTGTGGCGACCAGAACTGCACAGTATTCCAGCTGTGGCCTAACTAGCGTTTTGTACAGCTCCATCATAACCTCCCTGCTCTTATATTCTATGCCTCGGCTAATGAAGGCAAGTATCCTATATGCCTTTTTAACCACCTTATCTACCTGTCCTGCTGCCTTCAGGGATCTATGTACATCCACGCCAAGTTCCCTCTGATCCTCTGTCCTTCCTAGGGTCCTACCATTCCCATGCCTGGTTAGTCCTCCCAAAATGCATCACCTCACACTTTTCAGGGTTAAATTCCATTTGCCACAGTTCTGCCCATCTGACCAACCCATCTATATCGTCCTGTAGCCTGAGGCTTCCCTCCTCGCTATTTACCACCCCACCAATTTTCATATCATCTGCAAACTTACTGATCATAGCTCCTACATTCATATCTAAATCATTAGTGTACACTACAAACCCAGCACCGATCCCTACGGTACACCACTGGACACAGGCTTCCAGTCACAAAAACAACCTTCGACCATCACCCTCTGCCTCCTGCCACTAAGCCAATTTTGGATCCAATGTGCCAAGTTGCCCTGGATCCCATGGGCTTTTACCTTCTTGACCAGTCTCCCATGCAGGACTTTGTCAAAAGCCTTACTGAAGTCCATGTAGACCACATCAACTGCACTACCCTCATTAACACACCTAGTCACCCCCTCTAAAAATTCAATCGAATTGGTCAGACATGATCTCCCCTTGACAAAGCTATGCTGACTATCCTTGATTAATCCTTGCCTCTCCAAGTGGAGACTAATTCTGTCCCTCAGAATTTTCTTCAATAATTTCCCTACCACTGATGTTAGGCTCACTGGCCTGTAATTCCCTGGTTTATCCCTACTACCCTTCTTGAATAATGGTACTACGTTAGCTGTTCCAGTCCTCTGGCACCTCCCCTGTGGCCAGAAAGGTTCTGAAAATTTGTGTCAGAGCCCCTGCAATCTCCTCCCTTGCCTCACACAGAAGCCTGGGGTACATCTCATCTGGGCCTGGGGATTTATCCACTTTTAAGCCCACTAAAACTGCTAGTACCCCCTCCCTCTCAATACTAATTTGTTCAAGGATATCACAATCCCCCTGCCTGATTTCTATGCCTACATCGTCCTTCTCCATAGTGAACACAGATGCAAAATATTCATTTAAAACCCCACCTACATCTTCTGGCTCTACACAGATTGCCACTTTGGTCCCTAATGGGCCCTACTCTTTCCCTGGTTATCCTCTTGCCCTTAATATACTTATAAAACACCTTGGGATTTTCCTTTATTTTGCCCGCCAGTGTTTTTTCATGCCCCCTCTTCACTCTCCTAATTTCTTTAAGTAACCCCCTGCACTTTCTATACTCCTCTAGGGCTTCCACTGTTTTTAGTCCTTTGTATCTGCCAAAAGCCTCCCTTTTTTTCCTAATCCATTCTCGTATATCCCTCGACATCCAGGGTTCCCTGGGCTTGTTGGTCCCACCCTTGACCTTTACGGGAACATGTTGACGTTGTACTCTCTATTTCCTTTCTGAAAGACTCCCACTGCTCTGATGTGGATTTTCCTACAAGTCCACTTTGGCCAGATCCTGCCTTATCATATTAAAATCGTCCTTCCCCCAATTTAGAACCTTTATTTCCGGTCCATCTTTGTCCTTTTCCATGACTACCTTAAATCTCACCGAATTATGGTCAGTCACTAAAATGCTCTACTAACACATCTACCACTTTCCCGGCTACATTCCCTAGAATTAGGTCCAGTACCGCCCCCTCTCTTGTAGGACTTTCTACATGCTGGCTCAAAAAGCTGTCCTGGATGCACTTTAAGAATTCTGCACCCTCTAAGCCTTTCACACTCTGACTATCCCAGTTAATATTGGGGAAGTTGAAATCCCCTACTATTATTACCCTATTATTTCTACACTTCTGAGATTTGCCTACATATCTGTTCCTCTATCTCCCCCTGACTGTTTGGGGGCCTATAGTACACTCCCAGCAATGTGCTTGCCCCCTTTTTGTTTAAGTTCTACCCATATGGCCTCATTAGAGGAACCTGCTAAGATATCATCCCTCCTTACAGCAGTAATCGACTCCTGATTAATATTGCAACATCCCCTCCTCTTTTACACCCCCCTCTGTCTCGCCTGAAGATTCTATACCCCGGAATATTGAGCTGCCAGTCCTGCCCCTCCCTCAACCATGTCTCTGCGATAGCAACATCATACTCCCATGTGTTCATCAACACCTTCAATTCATCTGCCTTACTCGCAAGACTCCTTGCATTAAAATAAATGCCATCCAGCCTTGCCATACTCCTTTGTGCCGTTACATATTTGCTCTGTCTTCCAGGTGACCTTGTTTTTTCCCCTCTATATTTGGCTGCGCATCACCCCCTACTATAGCTCCACTCCGTATCCCATCCCCCTGCCAAGTTAGTTTAAACACCCCCCCCCCGCCCCCCCCAACAGTACTAGCAAACCTCCCCGCAAGGATGTCGGTCCCATTCCGGTTCAGGTGCAACCTGCCCGACTTGTACAGGTCCCACCTTCCCCAGAAGCAGACCCAGTGATCCAGGAAACTAAAGCCCTCCCTCCTGCACCAACTCTTTAGCCACGCATTCATCTGCTCTATCCTCCTATTCCTATACTCACTAGCACGTGACAATGGGAGTAATCCAGAGATTACAACCTTTTGAGGTCATAAGAACATAAGAACATAAGAAATAGGAGCAGGAGTAGGCCAATCGGCCCCTCGAGCCTGCTCCGCCATTCAATAAGATCATGGCTGATCTGATCCTAACCGCCAATCTACTATCTATCACAGAACCATCTCCTGCATCTAACAGAATTGCACACACGAAATAGGAGCAGAATCAGGCTACACGGTCCCTGGGCCCGCTCCACTACCCACAGGGCCATGACCGATCCGAACCTAGACTCATGTCCAAATTCCTGCCCGCTCCCCGTAGGTCCTGCTTTTTAATCTGCTACCTAGCTCTCTAAATTCTTGTTGCAGGACCTCATCCCTCTTTCTACCCATGTCGTTGGTACCAATGTGAACCACGACCTCTGACTGTTCGCCCTCCCCCTTCAGAATGCCCTGCAGCCGTTCAGTGACATCCTTGACCCTGGCACCAGGGAGGCAACATACCATCCTGGAGTCACGTCTGCAGCCACAGAAACGTCTATCTGTTCCCCTTACGATAGAATCCCCTATCACTATTGCTCTCCCACTCTTTTTACTCCCCTCCTGTGCAGCTGAGCCAGTCGTAGTGCCACAGACATGGCTCTTGCTGCATTCCCGAGAAACCCTCTCCCCCATCAGTATCCAAAAGGGAAAATCTGTTGGAGAGGGAGATGGACCCAGGGGACTTCTGCACTACCTTCCTAGTTCTTTTACTCTGTCTGGTGGTCACTCATTCCCTGTCTGCCTGTACACTCTTTACCTGCGGTGTGACCACCTTGTTAAACGTGCTAACCACGAAAATCTCAGCTTCGCGGATGCTCCACAGTGACTCCAGCCACAGCTCCAGCTCCGAAATGCGGATTTCGAGTAGCTGTAGCTGGAGACACTTCCTGCACATGTGTTCGCCCTGGACTCCTAAAGTGTCCCTGATTTCCAACATAGCACAGGAGGAGCACTCCACGTTGCCAAGCTGCCTTGCCATGTCATGCCCTACCCTTAATTTACTCCCTTTAAATTAAATATTAAATACACTAGGGACCTTACTTCCCTTTAAACACTTACTCCAAACTAGAGACTTACTTTTACTTTAATGACTAGAATGTAGAAATACTGAGCGCTGGTTCTCTGTCCCCTCTTGTGCAGCTTTTTAGCTCCTGCTCTCCTGGAAGCTGACAAAGATGGAAAAAAGGAACACCTCCCTCCCCTCACCAAACTTGCAGTTTAACACGGTTCCGATCTGCACTCCGTGACAAACTGCACTCTAGCCTCCCCTATTTATCCAGCTGAGATTTAAATAAGTGAGCTCTCTGGCAGTTACAGAACCAGATTAGACCACTTAATTAATTATTCTCACCTGCTCTCCAGCACAGAGCTTGCTTAGCCCTGCCCAAGCCTGGAAGAAACTCAAAACTTGAAACAGTAAATTTAAATGCTAATTGCAAGCACACAAGACTAGAATTTATAAAAATAAGAGATTAACCTTTAAGATTTACTCCCAGCTACAATTTATTCAGGAAAGAATGAAGGAAAAAATGAGGGGGCTGGAAGTATTTATCAAAGATACTGTTACAGCACTAGAAAGGGATGATGTACTTGAGGGTTCAAAGAATCTATGGTTAGAATTAAAGAATACAGAGGAGCTATACTTCTGCGAGTATACTATAGGCCACCAAATAGTGGGAAGGACAGAGAGGCAAATTACAGAAAGATGCAAGAACTTTTAAGTAATGATAATGGGGGACTTCAAAATAAGTGTAAAGAGAAAGATGGGAGGAATTTCTCCCATCTTTCAAGAGAACTTGATCAGTATGCTCCCAAAGGAAGGAAGTAGTGCTGGATCTAATTGTTGGGCATGAAGTGGGGCAAGTTTCAGTGGGGGAGCATTTGAGAAACATTGATCACGATCATTAGGTTTAGAGTAGTTATGGAAAAGGATAAGGAAAAATCATGTGGAAGTATTCGACTGGAGGGGGGCTAATTTCAGTGAGCTGCAAAGGGATCTGGCCCAGGTGGATTGGAATCAGCAATTGGCAGGTAAAACAGTAAATGAAAAATGGGAGGCCTTCAAAGAGATAGATCGGATACAGACTGGACACATTGCCATGAGGGGGAAAGGAAGGGCATCCAAAGCTAGAGCTCCCTGGATGGATGACTAAATAGAGATTAAATGAAACAGAAAATGAAAGCTTAATGTCAGGTTCATAATTCAGTAGAGAACCAAGCTGAACACAAATACAGGGGAGAACTGAAGAATGAAATAAGAGGAGCAGAGAGTCTATGAGAATAGATTAACGGGCAACATAAAAGGTAACCCAAGTCTTTTATAAACAAACAGTAAAACGGTAGTCAAAGGGTCAGGTTGATTAGGGACCAAAAAATATCTTCTGGTGGCAGAGAGCATGGCTGAGGTAGTAAAATCAGTACTTTGCATCTGTCTTCACTAAAGAGGATGCTGCCAATGCCACAGTAAGAGGTGGCAGCAAAGAAATTTGATAGAATATAAAAGGAGGTTGGCAGCAAAGTCACCTGGTCAGGATGGGATGCATCCTAGGTTTTTGGAGGAGAGTAAGGGTGGAAATTGCAGAGACTCTGGCCACAATATTCCAAACCTGGATAGATATGCAAGTGGTGCCAGAGGATTGCAAATGTTACACCCTTGTTCAAAAAAGGGGATAAACCTGGCAATTAGAGGCAAATTAGCATATCAGTGGTGGGTGTTAGAATGATTTAAATGGTGAAGGTATCCAAGCATCTTTAGTGTTAGAGCAAATGTGGAATAAAGGGAAACTTGAATCTTGACTGTGCTTGAACAGACAGTTTGGAAATGCAAAGAGAAAATGATAATGATAAACACCCAGCCAATAAAAAGGCTCATACCCTGATCAGAATAGTTGCCAAGACACCATATTCCACATTAAAACATTCTATGATTGTATGAATTGGAAGAAACAGATCATGTATAAATCTTTCTCATTCTTTACAGTGTGCTGCTAGAGACAGAACTGCATTTAAATTCTATCATGGGGGGCTGAACTAGAGGATGAGACACCAATACTTCATAATTCAGTACTAACGTTATTCCTCAAAAGTAATCAAGTGAAAACAGGCAAAGTAGCAAAAAAAATTACTTGAAACAAAACGTGTAATGTTTCCATTTAAGTAACTCCACATGGATGCCTTATAAATAGTTGGAGGTGGCCACAGCAAACATCAAATCAAGCTTTCCTAAAACAAGGAAACAAAAAAAGGATAATCCTACCATTTAAGTTGATTTTTGGATGAGTTTACCATGAAATTAAAAAAAAGTGCTTAGATTAGCAAATTCTAATCCTGTCTGCACTTCCCTCCACTCACCCCCACCCAATCCAAAAAAAGGGAAGGCATACTGGTACAATAAATTTGACAATGAGGATAATTTTCAATAAAAAAGTGTCATACAGCTACTTTATCCACATCCAGAAATAAGAAATGTTGAAACCAGCAATTGACAAATGAATGAGTATATACTAGAATCATAGACTGGTTACAGCACAGGCTGCCATTTGGCCAGTCGAGCCTATGCCAGCTCTCTGCAAGAGCGCTTCAGCTAGTCCCACTCACCCACATTTTCCCCGTAGCCCTGCAAATTCTTGTCCCCCCCCCTCGGGTACTTATCCAATTCCCTTTTCAAAGCCACGATTGAATCTGCCTCCACCACCCTTCCAGGCAGTGCATTCCAGATCCTAACCACTCGCTATGTAAAAAAGATTTCCCTCACGGCGCCTTTGGTTCTTCTGCCAATCATCTTAAATCTGTGTCTTCTGGTTCTCGACCCTTCTGCCAATGGGAACGGTTTCTCTTCTGTCTAGACCACTCATGATTTTGAACACCATCAAATTTCCTCTCGACCTTCTCTGTTCCAAGGAGAACAACCCCAGCTTCTCCAGTCTACCCATGTAACTGAAGTCCCTCATCCCTGAAACCATTGTAAATTTTTTCTGCACCCTCTCGGGCCTTCACATCCTTCCTAAAGCGCAGTGCCCGGAATTGGACACAATCCTCCAGTTGAGGCCAAACCTGTGTTTTATAAAAAAGTTGATCAATAACATCCTTGTTTTTGTACGCCATGCCTCTATTTATGAAGTCGATAGTGGTCATGATGTGGAGATGCCGGTGTTGGACTGGGGTGGACAAAATTGAGAGGTCGCACAACACCAGGTTATAGTCCAACAGTTTTATTTGAAATCACAAGCTTTCGGAGCTTACTACTCCTTTGTCGGGTGAAGTAAAAAGATACAGAATCGCCAAAGCATATATAGATAGAGAACAATGCATGTGTACCTTACAATTGCAGACAACTAAATTAAATCATCCTGACTGTTTATCTGCCGAGGTGTGCTAAAGTTAATCAGGTCAGCCAGGAAGGTACCACATCAAAGACATAGCAAGATACAACTGAGACAATGAGGTGGAGTCGCAGGGGGTCTAACGTGTCAAAAGCTGCCGTCTGTATGTAAAACGATAAGCTTTAAAATTTTTACTTTTTTACTGGGAACCACATCTGTGAACAAGCCAACGACAACTCGAGTCCGGATCACGTCATGTATCATGACATAAACCCAAGATCCCGGTTGAGACCGTCTTCATGAGTGCGGAACTTGGCTATCAGTTTCTGCTCGATGATTTTGCGTTGTCGTGTGTTCCTTGGAGAACGCTTACCCGCAGATCCGAGGCTGAATGTCCTTGACTGCTGAAGTGTTCCCCGTGCTCGTTCATACGTTGTCTCAGTGTCTGCATGGTCTCGCCGATGTACCATGCCGCGGTGCATTCTTTCCTGCAACGTATGAGGTAGACAACGTTGGCCGAGTCACATGAGCATGTACCATGTACCTGGTGGGTAGTGTCCTCACGTGTGATGGTGGTATCTGTGTTGATGATCTGGCATGTCTTGCAGAGTTTGCCGTGGCAGGGTTGTGTGGTGTCGTGGTCGCTGTTATCCTGAAAGCTGGGTAATTTGCTGCAAACGATGGTACTTCTGAGGTTAGGCGGCTGTTTGAAGGCAAGTAGTGGAGGCGTGGGGATGGCCTTAGCGAGGTGTTTGTCGTCATCGATGACATGTTGAAGGCTGCGAAGAACATGGCGTAGTTTCTCCGCTCCGGGGAAGTACTGGACGACGTAGGGTACCCTGTTGGTTGTGTCCCGTGTTTGCCTTCTGAGGAGGTCTATGCGATTTTTCGCTGTGGCCCGTCGGAACTGTCGATCGATGAGTCGAGCGTCATATCCCGTTCTTACGAGGGCGTTTTTCAGCGTGCGTAGGTGTCCATCGCCTTCCTCCTCGTCTGAGCAGTTCCTGTGTATTCGCAATTGTAAGGAACACATGCATTGTTCTCTATCTATATATGCTTTGGCGATTCTGTATCTTTTTACTTCACCCGACGAAGGAGTAGTAAGCTCCGAAAGCTTGTGATTTCAAATAAAACTGTTGGACTATAACCTGTTGTGCGACCTCTCAATTTTGTCCACCTCAGTCCAACACCGGCATCTCCGCATCATGACCACTATCGACACCACAAACTGCCGGCTCAAAGTGGAGAGAATCGCCAAGAAGATCGCGCATATCGACACAGACATCAAGTATCTACAGAGATGCAAGAAAGCAGACAAGATCCCGAAAGGACTACAGATCACGAACCCACTCAAGTCGACATACAACACAGACTACGCTGAGAGACTCTGCCGTCGTACCTCTCGCACACTCCTCAACCATCTCGTACACCAGCTCTACAGCAAACGCCACAACCTCGAAACCAAGATAGAGTCCATGCTCTCAGCCTGTGCTCAGGACTAGCAGACCAGTTACGAGACACCGCCAAACAGACGAGGCAACGGAACTACGCTGCCTACATGCGCATCAAGAACAGGAAGCTTGAGAAACTCGGCATCACCACCAGCAGCAACCAAGCCTCCCCCGGTACCACGGCTGCAACCACAGGGAAGTCCATCGTCAACTTGTCCGACCATACCCTTCAACCAGACGAAATCGAAGTTCTCGCCCTAGGGCTCAAGTTCTGCCCAACCACCAAAATGGACCCCATCGGTCTCGCAGCAGACACGGAGGAATTCATCAGGAGAATGAGGCTCCGGGAATACTTCCACAAATCCCAAGATGTCAGCAACAAACCCAATGAGACAATCAATGATCCAGAACAGCAGACAGAGGGACTCGCAGTGCAGCAACCGAAGAAAAAAGAGTCAAACTGGCCCCCTCCGGAGGGTCGCTGCCCCAAGCTTGACATGTATGCTCAAGCTGTCAGGAGATGCATCAACGCCAGATTCATCAGCCGCAATCAAGATAGTCCAGAATGTCACCCGCAACGCCATCCACGTTCTCAAGACCAACCGCAACATCGTCATCAAACCAGCGGACAAAGGAGGAGCCATCGTCATACAGAACAGAACGGACTATTGTAAAGAAGCATACCGACAACTGGACAACCAGGAACACTACAGACAGCTACCCGCAGATCCGACCAAAGAACACACCCGCCAACTCAATAGACTGATCAAGACCTTCGATCCAGACCTTCAAAACATCCTACGCGCTCTCATTCCACGTACTCCCCGCGTGGGAGACTTCTACTGCCTCCCAAAGATACACAAAGCCAACACAACCGGACGTCCTAGCGTATCAGGCAATGGAACCCTGTGTGAGAACCTCTCTGGATACGTCGAGGGCATTCTGAAACCCATCGTACAGGGAACCCCCAGCTTCTGTCGCGACACTACAGACTTCTTACAGAAACTCGGCACCCACGGACCAGTTGAACCAGGAACACTCCTTGCCACGATGGACGTATCGGCACTGCGACAGCCTCAGTACTCAACACCAACAACAGCCAATCTCCAGACGCCATCCTACAACTCATCCGCTTCATCCTTGACCACAATGTCTTCACCTTCGACAACCATTTTCTGGAGCATCCTTTACTGCAACGTATCAGGTAGACAACATTGGCCGAGTCACATGAGTATGTACCGTGTACCTGGTGGGTAGTGTCCTCACGTGTAATGATGGTATCTGTGTCCATGATTTGGCATGTCTTGCAGAGGTTGCCGTGGCAGGGTTGTGTGGTGTTCTGGGGGAGGTGGGACCAGTACAAACCGGACGGTTTGCACCTGGGCAGGGCTGGGACCGATGTCCTAGGAGGAGTGTTTGCTGGTGCTCTGGGGGAGGGTTTAAACTAAAATGGCAGGGGGTTGGGAACCTGAGCAGGGAGACAGAGGAAAGGGAAACAAGGATAAAAGCAAAAGATAGGAAGGAGAAAAACGAAAGTGGCAGTCAGAGAAAACAACGGTTTAAATCAAACATGGCCACACTAAATAATAATTCTAATAGGTCTAACAGCGTTAAAAAAACAAGCCTGAAGGCTTTGTGTCTTAATGAGAGGAGCATTCGGAATAAGGTGGATGAATTAGCTGCGCAAATAGAGGTAAACGAATATGATTTGATTGGGATTACGGAAACATGGCTCCAGGGTGGCCAAGGCTGGGAACTCAACATCCAGGGGTATTCAATATTCAGGAAAGATAGGCAAAAACGAAAGGGAGGTGGGGTAGCATTGCTGGTTAAAGAGGGGATTAACACAATTGTAAGGAAGGATATTAGCTCTGATGATGTGGAATCTGTATGGGTAGAACTGAGAAATACCAAGGGGCAGAAAACGTTAGTGGGAGTGGTATATAGACCTCCAAACAGTAATGCGGAGGTTGGGGATGGCATTAAAAGGGAAATTAGAGAAGCATGCAATAAGGGCACAGCAGTCATCATGGGTGACTTTAATCTACATATAGATTGGGCTAACCAAATTAGTAACAATACTGTGGAGGAGGAATTCCTGGATTGTTTACAGGATGGTTTCCTGGACCAATATGTCGAGGAACCAACCAGAGATCAGGCCATCTTAGACTTGGTATTATGTAATGAGAAAGGATTAATTAGCAATCTTGCTGTACGAGGCCCCTTGGGTCGGAGCGATCATAATATGATAGAATTCTTCATTAAGATGGAGAGTGAAGTAGTTGACTCAGAGACTAGGGTCCTGAATTTAAATAAAGGAAACTACGATGGTATGAGGCGCGAGTTGGGTAGGATTGATTGGGGAATGTCACTCAAAGGGTTGACGGTGGTTAGGCAATGGCAAACATTCAAAGACCGCATGGATGAACTACAGAATTTGTTCATCCCTGTTTGGCATAAGAATAAAACAAAAAATGTGACTCAACCGTGGCTAACAAGGGAAATTAGGGACAGCATAAGATCCAAGGAGAGGACATATAAATTGGCCAGAAAAAGGAGCAAATCTGAGGATTGGGAGCAGTTTAGGATTCAGCAAAGGAGGACAAAGGGATTAATTAAGAGGGGGGAAATAGAGTATGAGGGGAAGCTTGCAGGGAACATAAAAACGTACTGTAAAAGCTTCTATAGATCTGTGAAGAGAAAAAGATTGGTGAAGTCAAGCGTAGGTCCCTTGCAGTCAGAATCAGGGGAACTTATAATGGGGAACAAAGAAATGGCTGACCAATTAAATACATATTTTGGTTCTGTCTTCACAAAGGAGGACACAAATAACCTCCAAGAGATGTCGGGGGACATAGGGTCTGATGAAAGGGAGGAACTGAAAGAAATCAGTATTTGTAGGGAAATGGTGTTAGGGAAACTGACGGGATTGAAGGCCGATAAATCCCCAGGGCCTGATAATCTACATCCTAGGGTACTTAAGGAAGTGGCCCTAGAAATAGTAGATGCATTGCTGATCATCTACCAACATTCGATGGAATCTGGAACAATACCCATGGATTGGAGGGTAGCTAATGTTACCCCACTATTCAAAAAAGGTGGTAGAGAGAAAATGGGGAATTACAGACTGTCATCGGTAGTGGGGAAAAAGCTAGAGTCCATTATAAAAGATGTAATAGCAGAGCACTTGGAAAACAGTGACAGGATCGGACAAAGTCAACATGGATTTACAAAAGGTAAATCGTGCTTGACTAATCTACTGGAATTTTTTGAGGATGTAACTGGTAAAATAGATAAGGGAGAACCAGCGGATGTGGTGTATTTGGACTTTCAAAAGGCTTTCGATAAGGTCCTGCATAAGAGATTAGCGTGTAAAGTTAAGGCACATGGGATTGGGGGCAAGGTATTGACTTGGATAGAGAACTGGTTGGCAGACAGAAAGCAAAGAGTTGGAATAAACGGGTCTTTTTCCGAGTGGCAGGCAGTGACTAGTGGGGTACCGCAGGGATCGGTCCTTGGACCCCAGCTATTGTAAGGTTTCCAAAATTTGCAGATCCCCAAAACCTAAGGAAAAAGGACTTTGGAACTACCCCAGAGTGATAAAAATGCATTTGGGCCTAACATAAGGAATTTAAGACCAAGAACCAAGTTTTGGCATTTTAAAAAGACATGTCTGGACCTGTAAGGGAGAAAAGGCTGCACAGGAGGTGGGATCGACCTCTGATCCCTCCCATTTTCCCTACCTGATCACCCCATCCGTTCCTCTCTATGCATTCCCCTACCCCATCCCTTCCCCTCGCTCTTCCCCTTAAACCCAGCTGACCCCTACCCCCACCTCCTTCCACCTGCAGCATACTCTTTACTGATTTTCTGTAATAAATGTCCTTTAATACAAAGAGGCAACATCATTAAAGTTTGAAATTAGGGGGAGAATGGCAAACTGTCAGAAAGAAGGAGTGCAGGAGTCTGTGACAGGACATTGGTACATTAAGGGAGTGAGCAGATGTATGTCAAATGCAGCTCAACATAGATAAATGTGAAGTAGCAAACTTTGGCAGAAAAAGCAAAATGGACAATATGCAGAATAGTAAAGTTATCAATGGAGTGGAGGAAGAGAGAGAATTAGGATTGCAAATACACAGATTTTTAAAAGCAGGATGCAAGTGGAAAAAGACAAAAAAAAGGACAAATGGAATTCTGGATTTAATAAATGGGGCATTGAGTTCAAAAGCAAGGAAACAATGATGAATCTGCACAAGGTATTGATAAGGCAATAATTGCAATATTATGTGCGGTTTTGGGCATCCGATTACCGAAAGGCTATTGAGCTATGGAAAAGGTAAAATACAGATCCACTAAGATGATACCAGGGATGAGAGAATATAGTTATGATGAAAGATTTGAAAACCTAGGGCTATACTTATTGGAGCAGATAAGGTTAAGGGGGAATCTAATAGAAATGTTCAAAATTATGAAACAGTTTGAGAAGATAAATAATGAAAGATCATTTCCACTGGTTGGTAACAAGAAGGCATAAATTCAGGATGAGTACTAGGAGCATAACGGCAGATATTAGAAAAATGTTCATCATGCGTAGTAAACAGTGAGGAAGATAGTAATAGACTTCAAGAAGACATAGACAGGCTGGTGGAATGGGCAGGACACATGGCAGATGAAATTCAATGCAGAGAAGTGTGAGCTGATACATTTTGGTAGGAAGAATGAGGAGAGATCACACATACTAAATGGTACAGTTTTAAAGGGGGTGCAAGAAGAGAGAGACCTGGGGGTTTTTGTGCACAAATCTTTGAAGGTGGCAGGACCGGTTAACAAAGCAGTTAATAAAGCATATGGGATCCTGGGCTTTATAAATAGAGAGGTCGCACAACACCAGGTTATAGTCCAACAGTTTTATTTGAAATCACAAGCTTTCGGAACTATCGCTCCTTCCTCAGGTGAAGTAAATTGGATACAGAATCGTCAGAGCATATATAGATGGAAAAAAAAGCATGTGTACTTTACAATTGCAGACCAATAAATTAAATCATCCTGACTATCTGCCGAGGTGTGATAAAGTTAATTAAGTCAGCCAGGAAGGTACCACATCAAAAGACATAGCAAGATACAACTGAGACAATGAGGTGAAGTCGCAGGGGTTCTAACGTGTCAAAAGCTGCCGTCTGTATGTAAAACGAAAAGCTTTAAAAAAAAAAATTTACTTTTTTACTGGGAAAATTTTTACTTTTTTACTGGGAATCACATCTGTGAACAAGCTAACGACGACTCGAGTCCGGATCACGTCATGTATCGTGACATAAACCCAAGATCCCGATTGAGACCGTCTTCATGAGTGCAGAACTTGGCTATCAGTTTCTGCTCGATGATTTTGCGTTGTCGTGTGTTTCTAAGGTTGCCTTGGAGAACGCTTACCCGCAGATCCGAGGCTGAATGTCCTTGACTGCTGAAGTGTTCCCCGACTGGGAGGTAACAATCCTGCCTGGCGATTGTTGCGCGGTGCTCGTTCATACGTTGTCTCAGTGTCTGCATGGTCTCGCCGATGTACCATGCCGCGGTGCATTCTTTCCTGCAACGTATGAGGTAGACAACGTTGGCCGAGTCACATGAGTATGTACCATGTACCTGGTGGGTAGTGTCCTCACGTGTGATGGTGGTATCTGTGTTGATGATCTGGCATGTCTTGCAGAGTTTGCCATGGCAGGGTTGTGTGGTGTCGTGGTCGCTGTTATCCTGAAAGCTGGGTAATTTGCTGCGAACGATGGTACTTCTGAGGTTAGGCGGCTGTTTGAAGGCAAGTAGTGGAGGCGTGGGGATGGCCTTAGCGAGGTGTTTGTCGTCATCGATGACATGTTGAAGGCTGCGAAGAACATGTCGTAGTTTCTCCGCTCCGGGGAAGTACTGGACGACGTAGGGTACCCTGTTGGTTGTGTCCCGTGTTTGCCTTCTGAGGAGGTCTATGCGATTTTTCGCTGTGGCCCGTCGGAACTGTCGATCGATGAGTCGAGCGTCATATCCCGTTCTTACGAGGGCGTTTTTCAGCGTCCGTAGGTGTCCATCGCGTTCCTCCTCGTCTGAGCAGATCCTGTGTATTCGCAGGGCTTGTCCATAGGGGATGGCTTCTTTAACATGGTTAGGGTGGAAGCTGGAGAAGTGGAGCATCGTGAGGTTGTCCGTGGGCTTGCGGTAGAGTGAAGTGCTGAGGTGTCCGTCTTTGATGGAGATTCGTGTGTCCAGGAATGAGACCGATTCTGAGGAGTAGTCCATGGTGAGTTTGATGGTGGGATGGAACTTGTTTATGTTATCGTGTAGTCTATAAATAGAGGCATAGAGTACAAAAGTCAGGAAGCTATGCTAAACCTATATAAAACACTATTACGGCCTAGCTGGAATATTGTATCCAATTCTGTGCACCACACTTTAGGAAGGATGTGAAGGCTTTGGAGAGGGTACAGAAGAGATTTATTAGAATGGTTCCAGAGATGAGGGAATACGGTTACGTGGATAGACTGGATAAGCTCGGGTTGTTCTCCTTGGATCAGAGAAGGCTAAGAGGAGATTTGATAGAAGTGTTTAAAATCATGAAGGGTCTAGATAGAGTAAATAAAGAGAAACTGTTTCCAATGGATGAAGGATCAATAACCAGAGGGCACAGATTTAAGCTGATTGGCAAAAGAACCAGAGGCAACATGAGGAATAACTTTTTTACGCAACGAGTGGTTAGGATTTAGAATGCAGTGCCTGATCAGGTGGTGGATACAGATTCAATAGGAGCCTTCAAAAGGGAATTGGATAAATACATGAAGGAGAAAAAATTGCAGGGATATGGGGAAAGAGCGAGGGAATGGATTGCTCTTCGAAAGAGCCGGTGCAGACTTCTTCTGTGCTGTACTATTCCATGATTCTGTGATGCAACGGGTTATTAGAGTACAGAATGCTTCATGTGGTTGTTGAAGCCGAATCAATCACAACATTTATGAGGAAATTAAACACTTGAAAAGTATTAAAAGTGTTTGGGGAAAAATAATCCAGAAAGGGACAAGATTTACAATGGAGCCGGAACCAGCAGAGCCGTGATGAGCTGAAATGGCCTCTTTCTATGTTGACATTTCTATGATTCGATCACTCCCTGCTGCTGCTCCAGTCTTATAACCCCTCGTGAACATTTTGTTCCTCTGTCTCTAGCCGTCGATACATCCTCCCCTCCCTTCGATCCACCAATGGTGGCAGAGCCGTAAGCTACCTCAGTCCTATTCTCTGGAACTCCCTCCAAACACCTTTCCATCTCTCTCCACTTTTAAAAATCTTCTCTGGACCCATCTCTTCAAGCAAGTTTGTGGTCACCCTTCCAAATCTCTCAATCCTGGCTCAGCATCCATTTCCTTTCATCCATCTGCGCAGCGCCTCAGAGCATTTCTTAACATTAAAGGTGTTATATAAAATATAAGTTGTTGTTGCTGTGTGGGATCTTTACTGCCCACCAGAACCACAGGGACAAGCAGATGGGTCCACAGTTTAATGTCTCAGCAAAAGAACAGCACCTGCAATAACTAAATACTCCCTCATTATTGTACTGGAGTGTCACCCTTGGTTACGTGCTCAAGATCTGGAGTGAACCCACGACCTTCTAACTCCGACACAGAATGAGCCAATTGAGCCAAGAAGACACTTGTTAAAAGTTTCATAATCAGTTGAAACTAGTGATTAATCTAAGAGTTGTCCTGAAGACAGCAAACTGTTAAAAATAGAGTTACTGACTTGTATTGCATGTGTAATTTGTAGTTCAGACTAAGGTGTTCTTAATTCTTGGCAAGTGAAATCAAGGAAATTGAGGAAAACCCAAAGATGTTTTATAAATATATTAAGAGTAAGAGGATAACTAAAGAAAGGGTAGGGCCTATTAGAGATCATGAGGGTAATCTGTGTGTGGAGGCGGGAGACGTCGGTAGGGTTCTTAATGAATACTTTGCGTCTGTTTTCACAAAGGAGAGGGGCGAAGCAGACATTGCTATCGGGGGGGAGGAGTGTGAAATATTAGATGAAATAAACATAGTGAGAGAGGAAGTATTAAGGGGTTTAGCAGCTTTAAAAGTGGATAAATCCCCAGGCCGGGATGAAATGTATCCCAGGCTGTTAAGCGAAGCAAAAGAGGAAATAGCAGGTGCCCTGACCATCATTTTTCAATCCTCTCTGGCTTCAGGTGTGGTGCCGGAGGACTGGAGGACTGCTAATGTGGTACCCTTGTTTAAAAAGGGAGAAAAGGATAGACCGAGTAATTACATGCCAGTCAGCCTAACCTCGGGGTTGGGAAAATTATTGGAAAGAATTCTGAAGGACAGGATAAATATTCATTTAGAAAGACACGGATTAATCAAGGATAGTCAGCACGGATTTGTTAAGGGAAGGTCGTGTCTGACAAACTTGATTGAATTTTTTGAGGAGGTAACAAGGAGGGTAGATGAGGGTAGTGCGTTTGATGGAGTGTATATGGACTTTAGCAAGGCTTTTGATAAGGTTCCACATGGCAGACTGGTCACGAAGTTAAAAGCCCATGGGATCCAGGGCAAAGTGTCAAGTTGGATTCAAAATTGGCTCGGAATCAGGAAGCAGAGGGTAATGGTTGATGGGTGTTTTTGTGACTGGAAGGCTGTTTCCAGTGGGGTTCCGCAGCACTCAGTACTAGGTCCCTTGCTTTTTGTGGTATATATCAATGATCTTGACTTGAATATAGGGGGTATGATTAAGAAGTTTGCAGATGATACTAAAATTGGCTGTGTGGTTGATACTGAAGAAGGAAGCTGTGGACTGCAGGAAGATATTAATAAATTGGTCAGGTGTGCAGAACAGTGGCAAATGGAATTCAATTCAGTGAAGTGTGAGGTAATGCATTTGGGGAGGGCTAACAAGAAAAGGGAATACACATTAAATGGTAGGACACTGAGTAGCGTAGAGGAACAAAGGGACCTTGGAGTGCATGTCCACAGATCCCTGAAGGTAGCAGGCCAAGTAGATAAGGTGGTTAAGAAGGCATACGGAATGCTTGTCTTTATTAGCTGTGGCATAGAATACAAGAGCAGGGGGGTTATGCTTCAACTGTATAAAACACTAGTTAGGCCTCAGCTAGAGTACTGCGTGCAGTTCTGGTCACCACATTACAGGAAAGATGTGATTGCCCTAGAGAGGGTCCAGAGGAGATTTACAAGGATGTTGCCAGGAGTAGAGAATCTTAGCTATGAGGAAAGACTGGATAGGCTGGGTCTGTTTTCCTTGGAACAGAGGAGGCTGAGGGGAGACCTTATTGAAGTGTATAAAGTTATGAGGGGCATAGATAAAGTGGATAGAAAGGACCTATTTCCTTTAGCAGAGGGGTCAAAAACCAGGGGGCACAGATTTAAAATTATTGGGGGAAGGTTTAGAGGGGATTTGAGGGGAAATTTCTTCACCCAGAGGATTGTGGGGGTCTGGAACTCACTGTCTGAAAGGGTGGTAGAGGCAGGAACCCTAACCACATTTAAAAAGTACTTGGATGTGCACTTGGGATGCTCTAACCTGCAGGGCAATGGACCAAGAGCTCGGAAGTGGGATTAGGCTGGATAGCTCTTTGTTGGCCGGCGTGGACACGATGGGCCAAAATGGCCTCCTTCCGTGCTGTAACTTTCCATGATTCTATGATAAGAGTGATTAATTTAAATTTTTGCATTTAATACTGGTTTGTGGCTTTCATTCAAAACTGGATGCAATGACAGAATTCTATCCTCATAATTCTGATAAAGGTGCCACAGTCCCATGTAATAAAACAGAATTTGACATATTGATCCAGAATTTGCTGGAGCGGGGCATCTCGCAGCATGCCCCATTAGTTAGACTCACCCTTCAGCTTGAAAAACATTTGCCCTGCAAGTTGCTGGACGTGTGAGTTGATAACAGGGCATCTGGGACTTTGGTGAACAACGGGACCAACAGTCTATCTCCCTAACCAATGAGATTTAAGGATTGAGAAAGAAACGGGAATGACGGAGAATGAAATAGAGTGAATTAGTCAAATCAGATACAGAAAGCGTAGAGAGAGGAAAAGAAAGACAGGATTAAGAGAAAGAAAAAAGAGACAGAAAGGAAAAGTAAGAAAAAATGTAAAATTTTAAATTTATAATGTTAAAAATCTCTAACAACAATTTACTATCTGTAGGAATTAGACGCCATAGTTTAAATTGTTCCCTTTCTGGACCGGAGAGGTTGTTGGCATTGCCGGAACATAAATCTCGTAATTACAAAGGTACTTACGCTGTGACTTAACAGCCCTAACTTTCTATAGCAAGTTTAATTGGCAATTAATGCGCAAATGCAGCAATTTCTTGAAACTCACGTGGCGGTTGAGGACGTTTTCATGAGGCTAACGGCGCAGCAGCACAAATCATCCAGCAACTTTCTCACCACAAGTTGCTGGACATTTTACACATTAATAACAGGGAGTGCCATTAAACTTGTCATTATTTTGGCAGCAAAATCTGGGCCACTCAGTCAGTGGTAAACCAATGACACTGATAATAAAGAATTGCAAAGTCTTCCCACAATGCCAAACTGCTGGGTTGGAGTTCACCACTAGAGGTCCTCAAATACTCACAGAAGGAAATGGTCTGTGGTGTTCATTTTCCTGAATTAATGTTGGTTTTTATGATTGTTATATTAAGGTTTTTATACCACAATGTAATGACTTAAATAGATCATGAAATTCTAACGGTGAGCTGCTGTATTACAAAATCATTCCAAGTCTAATGAGAGACACTCAAAGGGTGGCCAATGGTGGAAATATGTGTTACCTGCTGTCTAACAAAGTGCCTGCATGTATACTGTAGCACTTGGAATTTTCAAGGAAGCCAGAATGCCCACTGTGTGCAGCTAGTATTAGGCTAGCAGAACTGAGTCAGCGCTGTTCAATACTAACACAGCACTATAGAGCACTTACTGTAAGCTACAGTTCTATCAATATTGCCTGGCATATCAGGAGGTGATTTACTTACACGTTGCTAATTAACCATATATGCAACAGTTCCACTTTTGAGGAATTAGCACTGTATCAATTATGTTTACAATTACCTTTTGAATGCATCAAAACTAAAATAAATGAGAATCTTTACAGTAGCTCAAAATGACCTATTGACAAACCTGATGATTACTATCTGCAGAATCGCATACTCTTCACCATGTTTGTTCAATATCATTAAATACACATGACTTACAGAAATATTACGAAAGGCCCCTCACTTTGAATACTTTCCAGTAGACTGCAACGCAGCTTAGTTTAGCTCATAGCAGAAGAGAAGAATAGTCAATGGAGCTTGTGTGAAATCCCGTGCCATTTATTCTTTGTGTAGTTTAATGGATCCTGAAATTGCCATATTTTTCTTTCTTATTTGATGGCTTTATCCTAATTTGTTGAAGTAATTTTTTCTCTCTCCTTTTTTATGTTCCCTCTGTGCCATACACCATTCTCCCTTCAAAGAGGGTGAGCAAGTGATCTGCTCCCAGGCATCTGCCAAATCCAGACTCAAATCACTGGAAGGAGTGTGAGAGCAGATATCAACAAGAATTGCTCTCGGAGTTTTAGGCCCTTCCCTGTACAAATAAGCAATGCTGTCAATAACCATATTTCTATATCTACCTATTTTTAAGCAAGATTTTCTCCTTTTTGTGGATAGAATAATCCGAGCACCATGGTTCCTCCGGCCCAAGAACATATCACATTTTCCAAATATGATTAGTTTTCTCATTACTTGGAGAAGGGTGTGGGTGGGGGGAGTGGAGATGGAGTTATCTGATCTTCCATTGGGTAGCTTACAGGTAGTCTGGGTCTGAAGCTTGGCCGTTATCTTTGGTGTGATCCCAATCTGATTCAGGGAGTGCAGCACAGGGTGGATTTCTATCTCTTCTCCGTCTCCATCTCTGGGGATAGGTTATTGACAAACATTCACTACAAGCCCACTGACTCCCACAGCTACCTGGACTACACTTCCTCCCACCCCGCCTCCTGTAAGGACTCTATTCCATTCTCCCAGTTTCTCCATCTCCGCCGCATCTGCTCTGATGATGCCACCTTCCATACCAGTGCTTCCAACATGTCTTCCTTTTTCCTCAACTGAGGATTCCCCTCTACAATGGTTGACACGGCCCTTAACCGTGTCCGTTCTATCTCCCGCACTTCTGCCCTCACCCCTGCCCCTTCCTCCCGGAACCACGATAGAGTTCCCCTTGTCCTCACCTTTCACCCCACCAGCCTCCACATTCAACGGATCATCCTCCGCCATTTCCGCCACCTCCAGCGTGATCCCACCACCAAACGCATCTTCCCCTCACCTCTCCTTTCAGCATTCCGTAGGGATCGCTCCCTCCGCGACACCCTAGTCCACTCCTCTATCGCCCCCAATACCCCTTCCCCTTCGCCCGGCACCTTCCCGTGCAAGCACAGGAGATGCAACACATGCCCTTATACCTCCCCCCTTCCCACTGTCCAGGGCCCCAAACACCCCTTCCAGGTGAAACAGCGATTTACTTGTACTTCTTGCAATTTAGTATACTGTATTCGCTGCTCACGATATGGTCTCCTCTACATTGGGGAGACCAAACGCAGATTGGGTGACTGCTTTGCGGAACACCTCCGTTCAGTCCGTAAAGGGGACCCCGAGCTTCCGGTCGCCTGTCACTTTAATTCACCGCTCCACTCCCACTCAGACCTCACCGTCCTCGGCCTCTTGTATTGTTCCACGGAAGCTCAGCGTAAGCTCAAGGAACAGCACCTCATCTTTCGATTAGGCACTTTACAGCCTTCTGGACTCAACATAGAGTTCAACAATTTCAGATCATAACCACGGCCCCCATCATATATATATTTTTTATCCACACTTTTTGTTTGGCCTTCTGTTCTTCTCTCCCACATGGCAGCTGTCTTTCATTCTGCCAGCGCAATTTACACTTCATCTGGAGCCATCCTTTGTTTCTTAACCTGTCCCATTACCATCTCCTTTTGCCTTGAATATCTCTTAATGTCTCTCAATGTCTCTTAATCTCTCCTGCCTTCTATTCTATCACAGACCTTCCCTTTTGTTCTTTCATCCCCTCCCCCATTTCCCAGCCACTACACTTGCTTAAAAGTCTGTTCCATTTCCTGCTTTGTTCCAGTTCTGACGAAAGGTCATTGACCTGAAACGTGAACTCTGTTTCTCTCTTCACAGATGCTGCCTGACCTACTGAGTTTCTCCAGCATTTTCTGTTTTTATTTCAGATTTCCAGCATCTGCAGTATTTTCTTTTTGTCTTCGTGGATTTCTATCTGTTCAGTAATATTTGAGGGAATAAGCATTGGTTAATTAACAGAGATTTCTTGCTGTTTTATTGATGGTATTTCAGCTAATCAAGCATGAGAGACAACCTGACATAAACTTTTCACATGCAATATTTTAAAGAGTGACAAACATGCCCAGGGATGTACAATTGAACTTATTCAGCAAGTATGGCATAAGACCATCACATGCATTATACAAAAACAAAAATAAACACAAATGAATAGTGCGTCTTGATGCCCAAAAACATAAACAAAGGCATTAATTTGCCAAAGTCAATTCCGTACACTATAATACACCTCTGGCCAAACTTACTTGTACATGAACATGTGCCTACTGTGAATACTTTGCAGTCGCTTTGATCTGTGGTATCACTCACTCAATATATGAAAATATATTAGTTTTAAAAATACAGCAACATAGCAATGTTTTGAGCAGGAGAAGACCACTGGTCCATCTAAGCTAACCTTCCATCAGTTTCCTTACTGCAGTTCTAGAACTAGTAGCCCTGTATCCCATTTATAAACGTCAATGGCTTTCTGCTCCACCACCCTCACTGGTAATCTGTTCCACAATTCTGTCACCCTTTTACTAAGAAAGGGTTGTCTAACTTTCTTATTTTCCTTGGATACTTTTCTGAATCTAAATGCTCCATGCTTGTGAAAATTATAAAGACTTTTATCAAGACTCCTCTCTTCTTTCTCGTCTCCAGAGAGTAAAGTCCCAGGATAGACAACCTTTCCTCACAACTCAGTCCAGGAATCAGCAAAAGCAGCAACTTCATGAAAATCATGGGCAGGTTACGAGCGAGATGCCGTTTTCACGAAGCCAATGGTGGAGCAGCGCAAATCGGCCCGCAACTTGTGGCAATTCTCAATTCTCAGGGTATCTCTTCCTCACCACAAGTTGCTGGCCGATCTGCACATTATTAATGGCGTGCATCATACAAACATCGTTATTTTTTCAGCAAATTCTGGGCCTATATCTTTTCTGTAATATGGAAACTAAAACTGGAACACAGCACTACCAAGGCCACATCTTACCATCATCAATGTCTGCAAACACTGAACTGACAGTTTGAACAACCTATCCACAAAACCCCAGATTTCTTACCTGAACTTTTACCCGCAGCACATGTATTCCATATTCTCACTTTAACCTAATCTCATGATTTTACAATTATTTGTCTTGGATTCCACCGCCACCTTTCTGCCCACTGACCGAACCTTGATATGACCCTTACGATGATGGTTGGCATTTTTGGCCCATCCAAATTGGTGTCATTTGCAAACTAAGTCAAATTCCTTCTTCTAAGTCATTTATAAAAATTATAAACAGTGACCCCCAATACCAACCACTGTGGAACTCTACTGGCAACCGTGTTCCACTGACACCTCCCCACTTACCACCAACCTTATGCTGTTTACCTTCTTAGTCAGTTATCAGCCCAGCCTAATACATTGCCATCTGTCCCATGGGCACATACCTTATGAATCAGTCTGTTATGTGGAACAGGCTCAAATTCCTTCCTGAACTTTAGGAAGACAATATCCACTGCCTTATCGTCACCCACCAGGCCAGTAACCTCCTCAAAGAAATACAGCAAATTCATCAAACATGACTATCCCTTATAAACCCCATACTGGCTCTCTAACAATGCCATGCTCTTCCAGGTGACCCATTGTGCTAGGATTTCAAAAGGTAACTTCCAGCTATCATGTCAGCTTGCCTCGGAGTCAGAAGGTTGTGGTTCTAGCCGTATTCCAGAAGCTAAGCACATAACCTAGGCAGATATTTCAATGCAGTATTCAAGGAGTGCTGACTGTCAGAATGCCATCCGATTTCTTCCTCCATTCATTTAGGGCAGTGTAGACTTGGAGGCTACGCGATAGAGATCTATAAGATAATTAAAGGACTGGTTAGCATCCCGCTTGATAGATTATTCCAGTTTAACAGATTGTGGAGCACCAGGTGACATGAGTTTAAACTATGCAAGAGTAAGAATAGACTGGATGATAGGCGGCTCTTCTTTCCCCGAGAGTAGTGAGCCTCTGGAATACATAAGAACATAATAATTAGGAGCAGGAGTAGGCCTTATGGCCCCTCGAACCTGCTCGCCATTCAATAAGATCATGGCTGATCTTCTACCTCAACTCCACCTTCCCACCTGATCGCCATATCCCTTGATTCCCCTCGAGTCCAAAAATCTACCTATCTCAGCCTTGAATATACTCAACGATTCAGCATCCACAGCCCTTTGGGGTAGAGAATTCCAAAGATTCAGAACCCTCTGAGTGAAGAAATTCCTCCTCATCTCAGTCTTAAAGGGCCAGCCCCTTATCCTGAGACTCTGCCCCCTAGTTCTAGACTCTCCAGCCAGGGGAAACAACCTCTCAGCATCTACCCTGTCAATCCCCCTCAGAATCTCATCACCCGGAATTTATGCCTTTGCTTTGCCGCTGACCGTAAATTCCGGGTGATGAGATTCTGAGGGGGTGCACAGCGCAGCCTGTGTGGAGCAGTGAATGACAGACCATAACTTCAAGATTTCCATATGCGCCAAGTCCTGAAGTTGCAGTCAGTTTCAAAAGCGGAATGACAGCTAATGCTGCCAGTTCGCCATCATCCGGAGTGCAATTTCTGGGCCTATATGTTTCAATGAGATCACCTCTCATTCTTCTAAACTCCAGAGAGTATAGGCCCATTCTACTCAATCTCTCCTCATAGGACAACCCTCTCATCCCAGGAATCAATCTCGTGAACCTTCATTGCACCACCTCTAAGGCAGGTATGTCCTTCCTCAGATAAGGAGACCAAAACTTTGCACAATACTCCAGGTGTGGTCTCACCAAAGCCCTGTATAATTGTAGCAAGACTTCCTTACTCTTGTACTCCAACCCCCTAGCAATAAAGGCCAGCATGCCATTTGCCTTCCTAATTGTTTGCTGCACCTGCATGCTCACTCTCTGGGCTGGATTTTGTGAATGGAGGCGAGTTGGAGGCGGGTCGGCTGCTTGTCGTGTCAATGTCCTGCCTCCATCCTCGCCTGACCATTCAGAGGGATTTTCCGCTGATTGAGCTTGTTAAGCCCGCCCTGCGGGCTCAGCAGGCCAATTAGGGAAGAAGTCACTGACAGATCACGTCAACGTCAGATGTGCTATCTGTCAAGACTTCTTGAAAGAAAAAATGACAGCGTTTGACAGCTCTGTGAAGCTGTCGAACACTGACATTCTCTTCAGTTTGATGAATCTTTGAGGTGAGGACTCATCAAACATTGCAAACTTGTAAATTTCAGATGTCTGATGGATCGGAGGGTCCATCAGCCATTACCTGAAATTGACAAGCAGCATGTCAGCTCTCCTGATCCTCCGCGGCTAAAGGCTATGCAAGGAAAACAAGGTAAGTGAACACTTTTTTAAACTTATCACTCACCTTGCATACTTACCACTCCACACATGCACCCATCACTCACCTCTACATCTTACTTCCAGGTGCCTCTGACCCCCGCAGACCTCCTTCATGTCTCCTCCAACCCGGCAGGGTTCACCGAGGTCGGGAAGCCTTCACCTGTGAAGGTAAAATGGCACTAATCCTTTTTTCTGCCTGTTAACTAACTGTTAACAAGCAGTTAAAAGGATTAAATGCCTTTCCCGCCTCCAGGAGACGGGACCCGAAGCTGCACATCTTCCCGCCTCCTGGCAAATGGGCACGGAGGCGGGATGGGGGGCGGGTTTGCCATCCGCCCCTAATTTCTCCAAGTTTACCGGCTGTCCCGCCTCCATGCCCGCCTCCTCGGGGCTTGGAAAATCGAGCCCTCTGTGTTTCCTGTACAAGGACACCTAAATCTCTCTGAACACCAACATTTAATAGTTTCTCAGCATTTAAAAAATATTCCGTTTTTCTATTCTTCCATCCAAAGTGAATAACCTCACATTTCTCCACATTATACTCCATCTGCCACCTTATTGCCCACTCACTTAACCTGTCTGTATCCCTTTGCAGGCTCTTTGTGTCCTCCTCACAGCTTACGTTCCCACCTAGATTTGTATTGTCAACAAACTTGGATGCATTACACTCAGTCCCTTCATCTAAGTCATCAATATAGATTGTGAATAGCTGAGGCCCAAGCACTGATCCTTGCGGCACCCCACTAGTTACAGCCTGCCAACTGGAAAATGACCCGTTTATCCCTACTCTCCGTTTTCTGTCGGTTAACTAATCCTCTATCCATGCTAGTATATTACCCCCAACCCCATGAGCCCTTATCTTGCGTAACAACCTTTTATTGGCACCTTATCGAATGCCTTTTGGAAATCCAAAGATACGACATCCACTGGTTCCCCTTTATCTACCCTGCTAGTTACATCCTCAAAAAACTCTAATAAATTTGTCACACACGATTTGCCTTTCATAAAACCTTGTTAACTCTGCCTAATCATGTTATGATTTTCTAAGTGACTTGATACCACTCCCTTAACAATCGATTCCAGCATTTTCCCGATGACTGATGTCAGGCTAACTGGCCTGTAGTTCCCTGCTTTCTCTCTCCCTCCTTTCATGAATAGCGGGGTTACATTTGCTACCTTCCAATCCGCTGGGACCGTTGTAGAATCGAGGGAATTTGGGACGATCATTGCTGGCTGGTGTGGTGGGTGCTGACTCTCTGCAGGCAAGAGGGAGCTGGACTGGTTCTTGGCTGAGGCAGAGATGGCATCACATAGAGAGACGAGTGTCTTTATAGACAATACTTGGTCCACGTGATCTCCTGGACTAGTTTTGATCGCCTGATGGGGTCGGAGAGGAATTTTCCAAAGTATTTTTTCCCTTTTTGGCCCTGGCTTTTTCACCTCTCTCGAGACATTACATGACGGCGGGAGGAGGCAGTTTGGGAGGGGGTTGGGAAGTGTCTGTCACGATGCTCCAGCCATCATGAGGTGTGGGACAGGCTTGCTGGGCCAGCTGGTCTTTTCCTGCCCGTCAATTTTGTATGTTTGTATGAATCCAAAATGGATCTATTTTGTTGGTTCAAGTGGACATTAAAGATCCTATGGCATTATTTGAAGAAAAGCAGGAAGTTCTCCCAGTGTTCTGCCCAAAATTCCACCTTTAAACAAGACCACCAAAAAAACAAGTTAACTGATAGTTCGTCTTTTGCTGTTTGCGTGTTCTTGACATGAGCAAAAAGGCTGCTACTTTACCTACTTAAGAACTACACTTTAAAAGTAATTTATGGTCTGTAAAGTGCTGATGAATGCAATAAGGCATTTAAAAAAATGCAACTCTGTCTTTCTGTCATAAGTGTGCTGATAATGCCCTGTCCAGCACCTGTAACACAGCTACACATGGCAGGGCCCCAGGCTTTCGAAGTATCTAATGCACAGTACATATCACAATGCAAACCACAAGCACCTGTGGAGCTCAGAGTTTATGCACCTCGTCTCATTAGGAGCTAAATTTGAGGATCCCCCATTATACATTTGGAGCAAGTGAAACGTGCTCAGGACATTCAGGACCCATTTAAACAGGCTCTTCCCACATGTTGGGCCTTTTCCCTAAAAGTGGTTGACTTGCTGGTGATAGTTGTGATGATTGTCTGCACCTATTTCAGCCCTTCTTTCTGTTCAGCATTTTACCTGATGACTTGTTTAGCTGCTTTGTAACAAAGAAACTTACTGAGATCATCTTAAAGCTGGACCCCATCTGTTATCTGTGCCAGTTTTCCCAAGGATATTTCATTGTGCGTTTTCTATATTGCAGCTATGAGTATCCCTCTGGGCATCCCTCTGTGATTGCAATTCGTAGAGAAGCAGGAGAAAGATCAGAGGAGGCACACCACAATAGTCACATTGGGCTTCACTCAGGACTCCCCTTATGTTGCCAGATAATCATACTCGGATATGTTCTAAGAAATCTGCATGCAGAGACCATGATTCCCCAAGAAAGCCATCACAAACCTGTACACGCAGACCTGGAAATCATTTCCACAACAGGGTTTTACTCCAGTGTATGCTTTTGACAGTATGTAGGGTTCTCAAAATTCCCACATTCCCCAGAGTTATTAATAAGGGGTACCCTGGACAAAGTGGCTTCTAGACCTCATGGCAGAAGCCTGCGACATTGAACAGAAACCAGGGCCCTGCAAAAACAGCAGGCAAGGTGACATGCCCAGGTCTGTAAGAGAGTTGCGAAATTCCCAGACCCCCAAAAGACTCAGAGGAAAAGAGAGAGACCCTAAGAAAAAGGGGCTTTGGACATTTGAAAACCAATTGGGTATATTGGACCTTGGGACATTTTAAAACATTTTTAAACAGACCTCAGAGGCTGCCAAAGGAGGCGGGGCTGGCCTCTACAGACAATGTTGCATATTCGACCTATCTCCAGCCCCATCAAACTGTTTAGCATTTATACAAAGAAGTAAAGGCAACACAAATGAACAACCATCAGACCAGCAATCATCCTCCACTTAACAAATATTTAATATCGTTAAAGGCCATCTCCTGCCATTAAAAGTTAACTACCTTAACAAGCCCACCAGAATTAAACAAAGAAGATTTGGCTGGCAAATAAGGGACAATCGAACAGTATAACTTTAGACTGGAACAAGCCGGAGTGCTGGAGAGATGAGTCCTACAAGCCGGGGGCTACAGAGACCTGTGCTGAAACAAGCAGGAGTTCTACACAGAGAGGCCACAAGCAGGACAGCTGAAGCATAGGAATTCTCCAGTCCAGAGTTCAAGAGAAACAAGACCGTTCAACAAAGAAGGCCAGCAGCTCCAGAAACAGACCGACATGCAAGAAACCAGAGCAACGGTTCCAGTGACCATCAAACACCTCGAGGCACAAGGGCCTTATGAAACTTTTTACTTAAAAGGACTTTAAACCATATCCTCAACTGTCAAAGGATTCGTTTGGTGAGCATTATCCCTGGTCCTCAAGAGTCTAACTTAGCTAGTAAAGTGGGGTTGGGAGGGGTGAGGTATTGTTCTACTGTCATTTCCCTCGTTTATACCGAAGTTAAGATTGACATGTTCTGTTTCATCTCTGTTAAATAAACATTGGTTTTCCTCGCACCAATCCACGGGTCTGTTCATTTGTCCTTATCACCGCTCGATAAGTCCTGGGCTCAGAACTAATAAGGGGATAGCGATTCGCAACCGCACAGCGGGCAAGGACAGTCCAGGAAAACATAACTGGCTGACCTACAAATAAGCCCGAGACAAAAACCCCTTACAAGTATGATGCATGTCTTCTACTTCTTAATCATGTGCTCCTTCTAAGTATTTCTCCTGTGGGAAGAGGAAGTGAGGTGAATAGCTGCTGCTATGATTTGGATGAGGGGACTAAATGTAGCATTTCCAAATTTGCTGATGATACAAAGCTAGGTGGCAGTGTCAGTTGTGAAGAGGAAGTGAAAAGGCTTCAAGGGGATCTCGACAGGCTCAGTGAGTGGGCGAAAACATGTCAGATGGAATATAATGTGGATAAATGTGAAGTTATCCACTTTGGTGGAAAAAACAGAAAGGCAGAGTAGTTCCTATATGGTGAAAGATTGGGGAATGCAGATGCGCAAAGGGACCTGGGTGTCCTTGTACATGAGTCACTGAAAGTGAATGTGCAGGTGCAGCAAGCCATTAGGAAGGCAAATGGTATGCTGGCCTTCATTACAAGAGGATTTGAGTCTTACTCCAATTATATAGGGCCTTGGTGAGACCACACCTGGAGTACTGTGTACAATTTTGGTCTCCTTAGCTAAGGAAAGATATACTTGCCATAGAGGGAGTGCAACGAAGGTTCACGAGATTGATTCCTGGGATGGCGGGACTGTCGTATGAGAAGAGATTGAGTAAACTAGGCCTGTATTCTGTTGAATTCAGAAGAATGAGAGGGGATCTCATTGAAGCATACAAAATTATTACTGGGCTTGATAGGATTGATGCTGGGACAATGTTTCCCTTGGCTGGGGAGTTTAGAACCAGGGGCCACAGCCTCAGGATAAAGGGTAGGCCATTCAGGACTGAGATGAGAAGAAATTTCTTCACACAGAGGGTGGTGAATCTTTGGAATTCTCTACCCCAGAGGGCTGTGGAGGCTCAGTCATTGGGTATATTCAAAACAGAAGTCGATAGATTTCTGACTAGTAAAGGCATCAAGGGATATGGTGATAGGGCCGGTGAATGGAGTTGAGGCAGAAGATCTCATTGAATGGCAGAGCAGGCTCGAAGGGCCGAATGGTCTACTCCTGCTCCTATTTCTTATGTTCTTATGCATGTCAGTATCTACCTCTTGACTATTGCATACATCTGCTGTCATTTAAGCAGGGTAGCTGGGTATTACAGATGCAATTTCAGTTATTTCCATAATTCATGCCAGCTCTTAGCATTCCCCTGCTGCTGGGCAGAGCTAGAAATCTGTGTGGCAGCAATGAGATTGCTAAGTTCTGCATTATGGCTGTCTCAATCTCAAAACATGAAGAATCCAGACAAGATAGACTGCTGCAGATTGGAGCCCAAGGACTCTCGAGCCCCAGTCAAATCATTCATGATGAAAGTTATGCCTGAGCTAAGGACCAGAGCCAACTAAAGTTGCCCTGCAGAAGAGCCATCAAGTGCCAATGCTCTCAATGGTGGTTTGCAGCTCGGTCAGTCATGTAGCATTGCATAAATGTAGGCTATGGACAATTTTATAGAAGGCCCCAAACCATTTCTCATGCTCTCGAATAACTGAATGAAATAGTGATGATGAGCTACGAAATGGTGTTTGTCGGCAGGCCTGTGGGGACTAAACTATTAGGCTGAGCAACTGAAGGAGCCCTCGAGCTGGCTCTCTGGCCAGCTGCTGTGGCTCCTACAAATCCATCTGCACATGTTCCTTCTCACTAATGCTTTAGCAAGCAACTCATTAATTGAACCTCTTCCCTTCCTGGCAAGGATATATCTGTGATGATCCTCCCCACTATAGGAGTGGATGGTGCAAAGAGCTGTGAAGTGCTTGGTTCAGGCTGCACTTGTACTCTCCTGCCTCCTTCTTTTAGGAACCTACTGGAGTAGAAGAACGGATATTAGAATGGCAGTAAGATACTTTTGAAAAGCAGTATAAATGGCAGGTCATCCCAATGCATTATTCTGCACTGCATATTTGTATGATGCAAGGATTGAGTAAGTAAACGAATGAAAAGCAAAGGATGATACGAGCAATGAGCTTGAGGGAGGTCTCAGAACCTACCACTCCCCACTCCCTTTATTGTCTCCAGGCCCGAACCTCCAGCACCTTCTCCTTATAAAGAATCAGGATCTTTTGTCAGCTGAGTCCCCAATACACTCTGTTTGCAAACACTGGAACTGGTATTGGCAGCCCTGCCCTGCAAGCAGATTAAAATGTGATGGCTGATGAAATATAGTACCCAAAGGAAGATGTGCATTCTTGAAATAACCAGGGCAGCAGCCAACTTAAGTGAATCCGTGAACATACAGCATGCAGGTACCTTGGGTTGACAGCATGATTTGTTTTTGTTGCTTGCTATATTTCATGGGACACATGGTAAACGCAGTGTCATGGCAGACATGTACAGTGACCTTTTAAAGCTTAGGTATGCCAGTGCTTTTAGAAAGTACAAGCCCATTTGCCTGACTGCTGGGCATTCTTCCTCTATGATACTGTACCAAGCTTACAGCAAAGTACCGTTAAGATGCAATGTAACACAACATTGTAGAATTAACAACTAATCTGAGCAACTTTTCTGAGACCAAATTACTTCCTCACCTGCTCCTAGGTTCAGTGCACAGATGAGACACCACTGATTGTTTCTGCTATCTTCATGCAGGCTGCTCTGGCACTGCTTTTGACTGCAGGGACTATCTCCAAAAAGGACCACACTTCTTTCAAACACCTCCCACAGCAGCTTCACTGAAAGGAACAGTTTCATTTTTGTAACTTGTTCCAGTCATTTCTCTCCAGGACAGCTATAAGGGCAAGTAGCAGCTCTGCCCCTTATCCTACCTTTTATGCACTCCCAGTGTATCAGGCAGGCAGCACTGCAATATTGTACCAATGGGCTGACTCTGCATTATATCACGAGGTCAGCTCATTGCAGCACAGACGCAGAAGGCATCAAAGTGCAGTGGCCTCTGCATCCAGACTGCATTATTGACCACAAATTCTGTGCATCTTGCCTTTGAACTGCACTTACCATCTATCTGCCCACTCACTAATCTGTTCATATTTCGACTGAAATCTCTTGCATTCTTCCTTAGTTTGCCATACCTTTGGATTGTCAACAGGTTTAAGTATCATTCCTCTCGTGCCCGTGTCTAAATCATTTATAAAAGAGGGAGTGAATGTTTAAGGTGGTGGATGGGGTGCCAATCAAGCGGGCTGCTTTGTCCTGGATGGTGTTGAGCTTCTTGAGTGTTGTTGGAGCTGCACTCATCCAGGCAAGTGGAGAGTATTCCATCACACTCTTTACTTGTGCCTTGTAGATGGTGGAAAGGCTCTGGGGAGTCAGGAGGTGAGGCATTCATCACAGAATACCTAGCCTCTGACCTGCTCTTGTTGCCACAGTATTTTTGTGGCTGGTCCAGTTAAGTTTCTGGTCAATGGTGACCCCCAGGATGTTGATGGTGGGGGATTCGGCAATGGTAATGCCTTTGATTGTCAAGGGGCAGTGGTTAGACTCTCACTTGTTGGAGATAGTCATTGCCTGGCACATGTGTTGCGCGAATGTTACCTGCCACTTATCAGCCCAAGCCTGAACGTCGTCCAGGTCTTGTTGCATGCAGGCATGGACTGCTTCATTATCTGAGGAGTTGTAAATGGCACTGAACACTGTGCAGTCATCAGCGAACATCACCATTTCTGACCTTATGTTGGAAGGAAGGTCATTGATGAAGCAGCTGAAGATGGTTGGGCCTAGGACACTGCTCTGAGGATTTCCTGCAGCGATGTCTAGGGCTGTGATGATTGACCTTCAACCACCACAACCATCTTCCTTTGTGCTAGGTATGACTCCAGCCAGTGGAGAGTTTTCCCCCCGATTCCCATTGACTTCAGTTTTACTGGGGCTCCTTGATGCCACACTTGGTCAAATGCTGCCTTGATGTCTATGATTAAACTGACTGGGCTGTAATTGCCAGGTTTATCCTTCTCCCTTTTTTGAACAAGGGTGTAACATTTGCAATCCTTCAGTCCTTTGGCATCACCCCTCTATCTAAGGAGGATTGGAAGATTGTGGCCAGCACCTCCGCAATTTCTACCCTTACTTCCCTCAGCATCCTAGGATGCATCCCATCCAGGCCGGGTGACTTGTCCACTTCAATTACCGCCAGCCTGTCTAGTTCCTTCTCTTTATCTATTTTTATCTCATGCAGTATCCCAGCAACCTCCTCTGCTTTATCCTACTCTCCAACTCCTTTCTCATCCAGGGAGCTTTGGGTTTGGTTGCCCTTCCTTTCCCCCTTATAGGAATGTACCTAGACTGTACCCAAACGATCTCTTCTTTAAAGGCTGCCCATTGCTCCATTACATTTTTCCCTGGCAGTCTTTGACTCAAATTTACCCGGGCCAGATCCCTCCTTAATTTGCTGAAATTAGCCCTCCTCCAGTTAAGTATTTTTACTCTAGATTACTCCTTGTCCTTCTCCATAACTAATCTAAACATTACGATACTATGATCACTATTCCCGAAATGCTCTCCAACTATGACATTCTCCACTTGACCCACTTCATTCCCCAGGACTAAATCCAGCAATGCCCCCTTCCTCGTTGGGCAGGAAACATAATGATCAAGAAAATTCTCCCGAATACACTTCATAAATTCCTCCCCTTCTCTGCCCTTAACACAATCACTGCCCCATTCAATATTGGGGTAAAGTCTCCCATTATCATTACTCTACAGTAATTTATTTGCAAATCTGCTCCTCTATCTCCTTCCCACTATTTAAGAACATAAGAACATAAGAAATAGGAGCAGGAGTAGGCCAATCGGCCCCTCGAGCCTGCTCCGCCATTCAATAAGATCATGGCTGATCTGATCCTAACCGCCAATCTACTATCTATCACAGAACCATCTCCTGCATCTAACAGAATTGCACACACGAAATAGGAGCAGAATCAGGCTACACAGTCCCTGGGCCCGCTCCACTACCCACAGGGCCATGACCGATCCGAACCTAGACTCATGTCCAAATTCCTGCCCGCTCCCCGTAACCCTTAATGCCCTTTACTTCTAGGAAACTGTCTATTTCTGTTTTAAATTTAATTAATGTTGTAGCTTCTACAGCTTTTTGTGGCAGCATATTCCATGGACCTACCACCCTCTGAGTGAAGTAGTTCCTCCTCATCTCAGTTTTGAAAGAGCAGCCCCTTATTCTAAGACTATGTCCCCTAGTTCTCGTCTCACCCGTCATCGGGAACATCCTCCCCGCATCCACCCGATCCAACCCCTTCACAATCTTATATGTTTCAATAAGATCGCCTCTCATTCTTCTGAACTCCAATGAGTAGAGTCCCAATCTACCCAACCTCTCCTCATATGACCACCCCCTCATCCCCGGGATTAACCGAGTGAACCTTTTTTGCACTGCCTCGAGAGCAAGGATGTCTTTCCTTAAGTAAGGACACCAAAACTGTATGCAGTATTCCAGGTGCGGTCTCACCAATACCTTGTACAACTGAAGCAATACCTCCCTATTTTTATATTCTATCCCCCTAGCAATGAAAGCCAACATTCCATTTGCCTTCTTAATCACTTGCTGCACCTGCATACTAACCTTTTGAGTTTCGTGCACCAGGACCCCCAGATCCCTTTGCACTTCAGTACTCTCCAGTTTCTTGCCATTAAGATAATAAATTGCTCTAGGATTTTTCCTGCCAAAGTGCATCACCTCACACTTTCCAGTGTTGTATTCCATCTGCCAAATCTCTGCCCACTTACTTAGCCTGTCTATGTCCCCTTGCAGGTTTTTTATGTCCTCCTCACTCACTACTTTCCCTCCCATCTTTGTATCATCTGCAAATTTTGATATGTTACACTTGGTCCCTTCCTCCAAATCGTTAATATAGATTGTGAAGAGTTGGGGACCCAGCACTGACCCCTGTGGAACACCACTAGTTACTGATTGCCAGTCTGAGAATGAACCATTTATCCCAACTCTTTGCTTTCTGTTAGATAGCCAATCCTCTATCCATGCCAGAATATTACCCCCAATCCCGTGATTTTTTACCTTAAGCAATAATCTTTTGTGTGGCACCTTGTCAAATTTGATGGCTATAAAATACACCAAGTAGCGTAATAGCTCCTTTATTGTTTCCCAACTCCAAACAAATAGATTCTGTCATACTCTCTTTCTAACACCATAATATTTTCCTTAATCAAAATTGCTACCCCACTCCTTTTTTTCCTTTTCTATTTTTCCTGAATACCTTGTACCCAGGAATATTAAGCATCTAGGGCCCCAAACACCCCTTCCAGGTGAAACAGCGATTTACTTGTACTTCTTGCAATTTAGTATACTGTATTCCCTGCTCACGATGTGTTCTCCTCTACACTGGGGAGACCAAACGCAGATTGGGTGAACGCTTTGCAGAACACCTCTGTTCAGTTCGTAAGTGTGACCCGGAGCTTCCGGTCGCCTGTCACTTTAATTCTCCACTCCACTCCCACTCTGACCTCTCTGTCCTTGGCCTCTTACACTATTCCAATGAAGCTCGAGGAACAGCACCTCATCTTTCGATTAGGCACTTTATAGCCTTCTGGACTCAACATTGAGTTCAACAATTACAGACCATAACCTTTGCCCCCATTTTTTCAGATGACAGCTGTTGATGATTCTGCAATTCCCATTTACACCTCTTCTAGACGCATTACCATCTCCTTTTGCTTTGTACAATCATACCTTTTGTCATTTAATCTCTCCTGCCTTCCACCCTATCACAGACTTTCCTTTTTGTTCTTTCCTCCCCTCCCCCCTTTCCCTGCCTCTGTACTTACTTAAAACCTGTTATATCTATAACTTTTTCCAGTTCTGACGAAAGGTCATCGATCTGAAACATTAATTCTGTTTCTCTCTCCACTGATGCTGCCTGACCTGCTGAGTATTTCCAGCATTTTCTGTTTTTATTTCATATTTCCAGCATCCACAGAATTTTGCTTTAATATTAAGCATCCAATTCTCCCCTTTTTTGAGCCAGGTCTCAGTTACCGCCACGACAACATATTTCCACATGACTATTTGTGCCTGCAGCTCACCAACCTTATTAACCACACTTTGTGCATTTATACACCTGTACACAAACCTAACTTAGACCTCTTTGTATTTTCTATGATCCCACCTAATTCTGTATTATTTCTAACTCTAAGGCTGCGATTTCGCCTACCTTGGAGGGATCGAGGCGGGCGACGTCGGTGGCGGGTCCCGGCACCGCCGCTGGCTTTGTCCAGGCCTTCCACATGACTTTCCCTTGATTGGGCTTGTTAAGCCTGCCCAGCAAGGTTCCCGGCCAATTAAAAGGAAGCGGGTCTGATGACGTCATTTGATGACGCGTCATCAGCCCGTTTCCTTAAAGGGACTATGCCCAAATTAATTTTGAGATTTGTGCTGTCAGTGTTCTACAGCATTGAGGTGCTGCAAACACTGACAAGCACTGCACAGAGGTGCAGGGCTGCACTCAGGCTCTCCCATGACTCCCTCCATATGCTTATGGAGGGAGTCACAGCACTCAGGGAGGTTCTCTTCCCTTCCCATGGGCGGAAGAGACTTCCCCAGGAGATCAATACAGCCTAGTTGCACATTGTGCAGGAGGGCACAAGCAGGGATGTCGTCAGCAGGATTTGGGTGCAGTGGCGCAAACCGTTCAATGATCTCAGTAGATCACGAAACGTTACTGCAAAGCCACAGCAACCTCATCCTGCTGTGCTATTTATCACATCCTGATCACTCTGCCTTCCCTTCCCTACTCCTGCACATCCTTACTCACACCAACATACCTTGCACCTCCACCCATCCCTCTCTCTCTATCTACATTATCATATCCCCATCTCACTAGCCACCCCTCATACTCACCCTCATCCTAGTGCAATCATACCAACTAACAACACACAAGGGTAGGCACATGTGTTTTAGGCAATGTTCATGTAAAGTTTCTGTTAATGTGTTGTCAAACATTGAAATCTTTATTTTCAACACTTTGCCTTCTTGGACAAATGTGTGTGCACCATTGGAAGTGGCTTAGTGAGTTGCAGTGAATGGTGAGACATAGTGGTACCCCCCACAGTGCTGATGAGTGTGAAAGGAATGGCTTGGGCATTGTAGGGATACTTTATGGTGTTGGTGTGAGGTGGTGCCAACCTGGCGCATCATGTGGCAGCCAGGATGTACAGCGCCAAGTGAAGTGAATATGGCCATGATGAGGCCATCCCTGGCGTTCCAGGCAGCAATGTGGTCAGGTGCTGATGCCCTCTGTCCTGTGCAGCATCAGGTGATTGCAGAGAAAGTTGGTGTTGTTGTTGGTGCTGCTGGTGTGCCTGGTGATGGTGGTGTTGGGATTCGTGGTCAGATTCTGAGGGCCAAGGTGACAGAGTGTAAATGGTTCCCATCCTGATGGAGTAGATACCAGTTGAAGGTGAGGTGACAGAAGCACTCTGTCAAAGATGAGAGAGATTGCTGCAATGAGGTGAGCCTGGCTGGAGAGTTTGCTACAAAGACTTGCAGCCTGCATAAAGCACAATCTGTCGTCCAAGGGGAGAAACCAAAGAGTCTCTGGTTTTGGAAAGTGTGCAGGTGTAAATTGTGAGGTTTTATACAAGTTTTAACGCTATCACCAATCATCTGCTTCAATGGCCACTCAACCTCCGCCTCAGCTGAACAGACGGGGTCCAGGAACAGTGTGAAATCCGTGGGCGACCTGGTAATGTTAAAAGGTGAGTAAAATACCGCTGTTAAGGGCTCCTAAACAAGCCAATAATTGGCTCAATTGCCTCCCCGCCACTGCCAGTCAGGTCTGCTCAGCGCAAGCAGACCCGACATTGGGAAAGTGGAGTTCATGCGAGTTCTCGACCCGCTGTCAATCTTCGTCAGTTTCCCGGCCACCCCATCCCCAGTCCCGCCCACTGAGCGCCGGCAATATCACGGCCTCACTGTCTCTCCCAGTCCTCTGTTCACCTTGTTTCTACTTTTTAATACTACATCCTGGTGCCCAACACCCTGGTGAATTAGTTTAAACCCACCCCCACAACACTAGTTAATCTGCCTGCAAGGATTTTGATCCCAGCTCTGTTCAGGTGCAACCCATCCATACTGAACAGGTCCCTCCTGCCACAGAACTTGTCCCAATGTTCCAGGAATCTGAAGCCCTCCCACCTGCACCATGTCTCTAGCCATGCATTAACCTGCCATATCCTCATATTTCTACTCTCACTAGCGCATGGCACTGGGAGTAATCCAGAGATTACTACCTTTGAGATCCTGCTTTTTAACTTCCTCCCTAGCTCCTTAAGCTCTGACAGCAGGATGTCAACATTCTTCCTCCCTATGTCATTGGTTCTGGCATGAACCACAACTTCTGGCTCTTCCCCTTTCCCCCACAGAATGTTCTGCACCCTTTCCGTGATGTCCCTTAACCTGGCACCAGGGCGGCAACATACCATACGGGTCTCACGTCGACGGTAGCAGAACTGCCTGTCTGTCCCCCTATCAAATCCCCAATTACTACTGCATTCCTACACTTTGCTGTAGCCCCGTGTGCAGTCCTTTGCCTCACGGTGCCAGGCTGGGGACTGCACTCCTTTGAGGTGTGCTTATCCTCATCGGTATTCAATGCTGAATATCAGTTTGAGAGTGACACACTCACAGAGGATTCCTGCACTGCCTGCCTCTTCCTACCGTTCTGGGTGACCACCCACTTGCTATTCTGAACTCTATCTGGTTGTGGGATGACCACCTCCTGGAACCTGTGATCCAGGACACACTCAGCCACCCGCATGCCCTGCAGTGAATCCAGCTGCCCCTCAAGCTCAAAGTGGTAAACCTGTGGAATTCTCTACCACAAAAGGCTGTGGAGGTCAAGTCACTGAATATATTTAAGAAGGAGATAGATAGATTTCTAGACACAAAAGGCATCAAGGGGTATGGGGAGAGAGCGGGAATATGGTATTGAGATAGAGCATCAGCCATGATCATATTGAATGGCGGAGTAGGCTCGAAGGGCCAAATGGCCTACTCCTGCTCCTATTTTTCTATGTTTCTAAAGTGTTGTGTATCACTACGTCCGCACAACTATGTTCTCTTTAATATCATATTTTCATAATAAGGGCCTATGCAGCACCTTATCACTTTCTGAAAATCCATATATACACTATCCATTTATCTACTCTGATTTCCTCAGAAAATTAGTCAAGCATGACCTGCCTTTTATTGATCCATGCTGACGTCATCAGCCCATGCCTTTGTAAGTATTTACTAAATTCATTCATATTTTGGATGAGAAATGTTCTGACTTTTACACCCAATAGGGAACCTCACCCACTGGGAGTGCATATCAGAAATTCCGGCACATGCCTGTGCATGATTTTCCAATAAAATTGTCTCAGGCCAGGTCACTCTTCAGCCAATTGTTAAGAGGTGTACAAGTATGATTACTGTGTCTCCCAGGTGTTATGTGGCATTTCCCCACAGTGTGGTAGAGCAAAGCTACATCCCTGCATCAATGATGGTACACATTTTCTGAACAAAGGCAGCCCCTTCAACAGTTGCTTTAAGATCCATAAAGAATGTACAACTTGTACTTTTATTCACCTTTCCACAATCCTACCCATTCATTGAGAAATTTCTTAGCGAACTTACAACGCACAAAGTAGCAATTCTCATTTTTAAGACTAAGGTTGAACATCTCGAAGCATTTCAAATGCAGCAAATTAAATTGAAATGCACCATTTTCCACCTAGCAAGTTTCCACAAATACTGATTAGATGCATGATCATTTGCTCTGCTTTTGGTGGCAATGGTAGTCCCACTGAACTGAACAACAAAGCAGAGGAGTTGCAGGAGGCTGGTGTGGTCGACTGTGTCAAACACTGCAGAGAGGTCAAGGAGGATGAAGAGGGATAGTGCACAGTCACAGAGGATCTTGTCTGTGACTTTCGTTCGGGTTTTTTTGGAACTGTGGCAGGAGCGGAAATCTAATTGCAGAGATTCAAACATGGGGTTGCGGGAAAAATGGCCAGGGATTTGGGAGAACATAAGAAATAGGAGCAGAAGTAGGCCATACGGCCCCTCGAGCCTGCTCCGCTATTCAATAAGATCATGACTGATCCTCCACCTCATCTCCACTTTCCTGCATTATCCCCATATCCCTTGATTCCCTTAAGAGTTCAAAAATCTATCAATCTCAGCCTTGAATATACTCAACGACTGAGCCTCCACGGCCCTCTGGGGTAGAGATTCACAAACCTCTGAGTGAAGAAATTTCTCCTCATCTCAGCTGACCCCTTATCCTGAGACTGTGACCCCTGGTTCTACACTCTCCAGCCAGAGGAAACAGCCTCTCATCATCTACCCTGTCAAACCCTCTCAAAATTTTAAATGTTTCAATGAGATCACCTCTCATTCTTCTAAACTTCAGAGAGTATAGGCCCATTCTACTCAATCTCTCCTCATAGGACAGCCCTCTCATCCCAGGAATCAATCTAGTGAACCTTTGTTGCACCAAAACTGTGCACAGTACTCCAGGTGTGGTCTTACCAAAGCCCTGTACAATTGCAGCAAGACTTCCTTACTCTGGTACTCCAAGCCCCTTACAATAAAGGCCAACATACCATTTGCCTTCCTAATTGCTTGCTATACCTGCATGTTAACTCTCTGTTTCCTGTACGAGGACACCTAAATCTCTCTGAACACCAACATTTAATAGTTTCTCGCCATTTAAAAAAAAATTCTGTTTTTCTATTTTTCCTACCAAAGTGAATAACCTCACATTTCCCCAATTTATACTCCATCTGCCACCTTTTTGCCCACTCACTTAACCTGTCTATATCCTTTTGCAGACTCTTTGGCTGGGATTTTCCCGTTTCTCACCCGCACGGAGCGGGGGACCCAGTAGACGGTTTCCCGGCACGCTGTGGAGTTTTAAATCCACAGTGTGCGTGTGAGGTAATGGGCAGGTTCCCCACTCGGAAGCCGGCCTGATTGGCAGACTGGCTTCCAGTCGGGCGGGGATCGCTGGCTGACCAGGACGCTGCAGGACCAGGTAAGTGCTGGGTCCAAGGGGGGGTGGAGGGGGGAGTCCAAGCCCCGACCCCAGGGGGGTGTTGTGATCCCCAGGGGGAGTTCTGATCCCCCAAACTCGGGGAGGGTCGGGCTGCTGGTGGGTGAACTTGGGGGGCCGGGAGAAAGCACTTCTGCACCTCCCATCCCACAAGGATTGCTCTCCGAGGCTGTTCTACCCTCACTGCAGCTACCAGGAATCCAGAGCCCCGGGATCCCCGGCCGCATGCAGTTAAACATGCACAGCAGGTTAAAGCAGAGGCTTCAGGACTCATTATAATATTCAAAATGACAACCCGCCTCCTGGCAGTGGGTTAGCTGCTCACCCCCGTCGAGTGAAAGGTGAAAGTGGGGGCAGGTTGGTGTAAAGTTTCACAATTATCGCGATTCGAAATAACATAAGAGAAGCAGATTCGTTCGATCAGTTTTATTAAACGAAATGCTGTCCTGATAATAAAGGACACAGAAGCCTGTAAAATGGCCGCCGCGCATCGTGGCAGAAGCTTCCAGAAACACAGTGGGCAGACAAGCTGGCGTCGAATATACATTTCAGTATAAGATTGGATCATACTCGGTAAACACTGATAAAGACAGGATGCAACCCGTTTGCATTTCGAACAATAGCAAAGATATAAGTGCTGGAATCGTTTTCCTATGCACAGTAAGGACCATTGTACTGGGCAATTGAAGGCCCATCCAGACACATCAATACACAAATACCCCCACGGCTCTACAATGAGAGAGACATTGACGGGTGATTAAGTCAGTATTCGGGGAGGCCCCAAAACCAGTTAGGGAGACTCCTGGCTGGTTCAACAATGGGGAAAACATTAACGGATAGTTGGCCAGTTTCAGGTGCTACCGAAACCCGTTAAAGAAAATAATCGCCCCATGCTGGGAGTTTTGTGCGCCAATATTACACAAAGGACAAACATTAAGATTTGAGCGGGAGATAAGCGGACACAGCACTATAACTATAGAGAACAAATGTCCATCGGTCTCTTATTCTCTTGACTCGCTCGATCGCTTGCTGAAGCTCTTCCTTAGAGCTGGACTTTGTGTTTCTCTGGACTTTGTTGACTCTTGACTCTTAGCCGTACTGGTCAGTTATTCGAGTGTTGGGTGGAGCTCAATTGGAACAAGCCGCCCCGACAAGGGCAAGTAACAGGGTACACCATCCCGAGTGTCGGTAAACGGTGTCTGGACCCGGAGGCCCGAAGAGACGAGATGAGAAGAAGACGAGAAGAAATTCCACGTGCCGCCACGATCAGTAAACCCCAACCGCGCCCGAAAATATAAATAAAGAACTCTTCTTTGAGTTCTACCGACTACAACCTGTATCTGACTCAGGAAGACTCTTCTTTGAATTTTATCCGAGTTCCGTCGAGTTCTTCATGACAACAGAGAGTCTGGCCTGCTTTTCGCAGCAGCGAAAGTAAACAAGTGGGGTGCAGAAACCCTTCCAAACACGTGAGTCAGGCGCTGCAGCGAAACGAGCTGAGTGCCTCACTTTAAAAATCTCCGAAGTAACACGAGTGGTGAGCATGTTTTGCGATCCTACAAATCTAGACGTAGTGTAGGTATTGTTAAGGGAGGGTGGTTTTAATAAGGTTAAGGTATAATGTGTTCCCCTTTTTACGATGTGCCGTGTGTTCTTCAATTCCATAGACCAAGCTTTATGAATGTATGTATACTTGTACTCTCTTTGATTTGCGCCTATGACATGTACTTCATGATTTTGGACGCCATGCAATAAAGATTTCCATTTTGTACTATTCAACCGGGTCTATTTGAGTTTTTCTCTGCATTACTGCTCCCAGCACCTAAGTCCAGTGTTCGAACCGTAAGGGCGAGTGGGTCGAACCACTCACAGGTGCTTATTGCAAAAAGGCTGGCCGGAGACCAGAGCAAGCAGTAGTATTAGGCAACGAAGGCCTAACCTCGCACCAGCACCGTCTGAGACACGCCCCCTTACAGAAGCTATCAGCAAATCATCGACATATTGGATAAGTGTGGACCCTCCAGTGAAGAGAATGTCCTCTAAATCACGTTTGAGGCTTTGAGAAAAGATTGTGGGACTCTCTGTGTAACCTTGTGGAAGTCTTGTCCAAGTGAACTGTGTCCCTTTAAATGTGAAAGCGAATAGGAACTGTGAATCTTGGTGGATAGGGATACTGAAGAAAGCTGAACATAAATCGATGACATGTAATACTTTGATCCAGAGGGAATACTAGTTAGAATGGTAGCAGGATTTTGCACAACTGGATAAACTGGTAGTACTGATTCGTTAACTGCTCTGAGATCTTGCACTAGTCTCCATTTCCCACTTTCCTTCTTTTCGACTGGCAAAATTGGAGTGTTGCATGGGCTCTGGGTTGGAATGATTATTCCTTGCTGTAACAAAGAGTTAATGACAGGCTGAATTCCTTGTTCGGCTGCTGTTGAAAGCGGGTACTGAGGTCTACGGGGCAATCGGACGGATGGTCTTAACGTAACTTTGTATGGCTGAGCAGTTAGCATTTTGCCAACCTCGTTTGAATGGCTAGACCATACTTGTGGCGGAATTTGATCCAGCAGTTGCTCCGTTTCCCGTGAAATAACTGGAGGGGAGCATTCTTGTAAAGGACACATAGTGCATCTATCAGTAGGGATGTACACCTGTAGTCCTTTTTCGGAACATATTATTGTTGCTTGCATTTTGCATAGCAAATCTCTTCCTAAAAGGTTCATAGGGGCGTTGTCTGATAGGAGAAAGGCGTGCTGGCCAGAAAAATTGTCTGTTTGTATTGCTAATGGTTGTGACCACGTCATAGTCTGTGAGACGCCGGAGAGTCCTACACATGTGACATTCTTTTCTGTACATGGGGCTCCTCTAGCATATTGCTTTGTTAATAGTGAGCTTGTGGCTCCTGTATCAACAAGAAAAGGAACTTTCTTGCCCTGCATTTTTATGGATAAGTATGGCTCATCTTTAGAATTTACTGATACTGAAGGTAACTGAAGAATGTGGGTAACATTCGGGGCTGTTTCTCTGCGTCATTTTGAATAATTTTGTCATGGGGATCCAAATTGTCCTTCCATATTTTGACCTCCCCAAGGGTTCCCTGTTGTAAAACCTGCCTGCGGACGAGTGTAAACCTGGGCTTGGGTATCTACATCGTTTGGTGCACCTCCCCAGCCTTGACTTTGCTGCTTGGGGAACGGGCAGTTAGCCTTCCAGTGTCCGATCTGACCACAGTTAAAACATGGAGAGTTTGCACCTCCTCCGTTCCACTGGCCTCTGCCTGTCCCTCCACTACCTCTTCCTCTAAATCTACCTCTGTTATTCCCTCTGCCTTGTCCTCTGTATTGACCCTGATAATAAATGGTTGTCTGGGCAGTCGGGGCTGCAAAAGCTGCTTGTTCCATTAAGAGGGAAACCTTGTTCTTTTGGTCTCTATTTCTCTCCTGAATTCCTTTTAGAATTTGTGTTAGCTCAGGAGTTGTTTTATGTCTCCAATCTAGGCAGACTAGAGTCAATGGTTCTTTAAGTTCCGCTCTGAGACCATTTACAAGGGCATTGATTAAAGGAATCTGGTAATTTTCTTTGGTCATTCCAGAATGCTGCCCCATAACTGCTTCTATTCTTTCTATATAAGTCTCAATGTCTTCGTCCTTTTTCTGAGTTGTCTCAATTATTTTTGTCCAATTAGTTCTTTTTGGGAATTTAATATGCATTACTCTATAGAATTCGGTCCAGAATTGATCATTTGGTAGTGTTTCTGGATTCCATCCCTTGTCTGTTTTATGATCGTTAATATCTTGGAAACTATCTTCGCCTTCTGTTAAAAGGCGGTATCTGGAATCCTTTAACCAAGCCCTGAGTAGCTGGTTAACGTCCACAATAGTGGGCTGATGGCAAATAATGGTGCTTTTGAGCTCACTAATTGCTTTTTCTAAGTCCTCTGAGGGGTTCGGTAACTCGTGGATTATTGTCCGTAGCTCGGAAGCTGTCCATGGGCGATGGACAACAACTGGATCTCCGTCAGACTCGTGGACGTTGGGGAACCGTCTGAGCGGATGTATATTGAGGGCTGTGTGGGATCTGATATTTTGACTTGGACCTCCGTTAACGGTGGTGTAATCTGGACTAGACCCCTGATCTCCATTTCGGAGGTCGCTTACTTCACCAGCCGCTGTACCCTGTAGTCGCTCTTCATATGCGGGAGGTTTTCTGTACCATCCCTTATCCTCGTCATCACTTGAGTGAGACGTGGGTAAAGGAGGGTAAAGAGAGGTATGAGCGGTAGGCTTCGGGGTTTGTCTTAAAGTCATTTGTCTAACTTCATCTTGTTCAGCCAATTTACCACTGGGCTCTTGCTCTTTTCTCTTATTTTTAATTTCAGATCTACTGGCTTGTATACTATGGTCCTTACGCCTTTCTGCTTCCTTTTTCCAGTCTGAAAAGGCTGACCAATTTACTGACTTTTTACCTTTTCTTTGTGGGTCTCTATTTGTGAGACAGTCCTCCAGACATGTAATTCTATCCACGTTAAAGGTTCCGTCAATGGGGAACGGGTGTCTGCCATTCTTGGTCCATTTAGACCAATCAGGCCCTTGTGGACATCCAACCACAGTTCTGGAAGATGTAAAAGGCTGGAGTTCCTTTTTCTGGGATCTTGCTCTGTGAAGCTCCCATCTTAGTAAAGTTTAGTTATACTAGGCACTCTTCTTCTGAATCGCAAATTTCACCCTTTACGATTATTATTAACCCTTCGGAGCTCCACAAGTGACAAACAATAACAAGAATTAACAACAATAAAGACAATGATAAGTAACGCAAAAGCCCAAACAGGCAAACAAATCAAGCAATCAAACATTTAACCTTATACTTTAAGCTAAACAAATAGTCAATTCCCAGTTTGCGTTGTTCGCCACTACAAACTGAGTCCTTAACATTTAACTTATACTCTATATATGAAGGTTTCTTATCTAAACCTTTCTGCCGCGAGACCCTTTTCTCCGGCTCAAGGGACCCACCCTTGATACTGCAGTTTTAATCTTTTAGCGCTTTCTCACAACCTGGTACCTTTCAGTCCGGGTCACAACCCTGCCGACTTTTTTCCTTACCTCCTCTGCCCGATAGTTTTGAAACTTGAGCCGCCAACATCCTCCCCCTCCTCTTAACATTAGAAATAAAAGAAGCAAAAGTTACAGGATTCAACTCAAATCCAAAACTCGAGTCTTACAGATTGCTGTGTCACCGTCGGAAGAAACAGACTGCACCAATTCAGTATCTAATGAGAAATCCTTTTTATGTGATAAAACATCACTGTGGCCATTCAGGATTTGTCACTAGAAATTTGTGGTGTCCTTTGTCCGTGACTTACCGAAAGGTAGCAAGCGATCTTGGTGGAACCTCCAAGTAATACTGTCGAAGTTTCGACTTCCGAGTAAGACTCTTTAAACATAAAGTATCGTCAAAGGAAGTTTATTATTTTACTTGCTGCAAGGAGGATGCAACCATAGTCAAAACTAGGCTATGATGACACCCCGCAAATACAAAAACTGTTCGACATTTATACACAGAAACAATACAAGCTTCCTATATCACATGACATGGTAATAAACCATTAATTGACAGCATAATGCCTATAAAACAAGTTAAAAGAGTATTTGTGTATACTGTACATGAAAGGACTTTCTAAAGGTCATAAAGATTTAAAACAGCAGAAATCCCTCCAAAGGGGGACGTGTGATTTCTCCCACCACACCATCTAGAATTCAAGGGAGATAGTGATTCACACCATGGCCTTGGAAACTTCTTTGATCTACAAACCCAAGTTATTTATTGGGGGCAATTAAAACAGTCTACAAACTGAAATTCCTTCATTAGGTTGAAACTATAAACAATTGGCTAATCTTTCTAACAGACATTGTGTAGGCCATTTTAGATTTTATATTCTGTGTCTTAGGAAGCCATTTTGTGTCCAAGAAGCCATTTTGTATCCAACTTTAAAATACACTTCCACAACGTACAGCTGGTGTGTAACCACAAAAAGGAGATTTTGCATGTTTGCACCAAGTACTGTGGCAGTTGCCATGACTTGTTCATCCTGCGGCAGTCTAGTGTGCCTCTGCTTTTCCAGCCGCCAAACCAACTTAATGGATGGCTACTTGGAGACAAGGGCTACCCCCTGAAGACGTGGCTAATGATGCCGATCAGGAGGCTAGCGAACGAAGCTGAGGAGCGCTACAACGCCAGCCACATTTCAACCAGGTCCATCATTGAACAAACCATCGGCTTGCTGAAGATGCGATTCAGATGCCTTGACCGATCAGGTGGAGCCCTGCAGTACTCAGCAGCCAGGGTCTCCAGAATGGTCGTGGTCGTGGTCTCCTGTGCACTGCACAACATTGCACAGCATCGTGGCTTGCAGCTTCCTGAGGAGCAAGTGGCTCAGTACATAGCTTCCTCAGATGAAGAGGAGGAGGAGAAGGAGAAGGATGAGGAGGAAGACCGAGCAGAGGTGGATCAACCAGCAGCAGCAGCAGCACGCGAGAACATTGCTGGCCGGAATGCAAGGGATACACTCATCTTGGCCAGATTTGCTTAGGTTGCCCATTCTAGCAAATGTGCTTGGCTCCTTCTTAGCACAAGATACACAATGGACATGACTCTCTGGCTTCCTCTCACTCTGACCACCAATCTGACCAAGCAAGTCTCGCTGAAGCCGCAGTGTGGAACTTCTAAAACCAAAATCACAGAGGCCATAACGTCAACAGTTTGCCATCACCAGAGTTTAATACATTCACATGGCATTTAATTATTAAACACAAAAAAAAACCAAGTGACTGCCCGTATGACTAATTGTGCTTTATCTTCCTCTTACGCGTGCTCCTACGTGGTGCTTCCCCTGTGGCTTCATCAGAAGTGGAGGCCCCTTGCTCACTTTCATGCTGCTCCTGCTTGGACACCTTTAGTGGGCGTCCTCTGGGTTTGCAAGCCTGTGAGGGCTCGACAAAAGTCTGCTCCTCCTTTGGCTGTGCAGGGGTTGAGACGCCCATCTCAGTTGGGTGAGGACTCTGGTGACCGATGGCAACGCAGTGGCATGGAAGTGTGAGTGCTTGGAGAGGAGCCCCCACTTCCTTGTTCTCTGCCATCAACATCCCTCTCATGGGTCAGCCCCACCTCAGCGCTAGCAAGTGGCTTGAGAGCACCTTGCTGTACATCAGGGGGGCCATGAGGACCCGTGTCTGCACTGGCAGTCCTACTGAGGACTTCCATGAAGCTCTGGTCTCTCTGATCAATAGCTGGCCATTGCTCCTCCAGAGATGTCAGTCTATTCTGAACATTGACCATGTTTTCAATACTCTGGCCACTTATCTCCTCCATGGCCCTGGCCATGGTCTGCAGAGAGGCAGCCATCGATACCACGGAGCTGGCCATCGCTTCCACAGAGGTAGCCAACCTTTCTGAGGAGATACGCTCATGCACCAATGACTCCACAAAGGCTCTGCTCATATTCGAGTTGGACTCCTCCATCCTCTCCATACATGCAATGACCCTGGAGACAAGGCCTGTCAGAGACTCCTGCACCTGTTCCTGGAGTTCCAGCATCGCTCTCCTGGATGGACCCAGAGGCAGAGTCCACATGCAGCTGAGCAGAGCTAGGAGAGTCCTGCGACCTCCGACGAGGACTCTCCACTGCTGCCCCTGTCTCCACCACCTGCTGATGCTCACTTGTGAGATGTGAACCACCAGGTGACAACAGTACTGTATGGCCCGAAGGTCCCACCGAGGTGTGCATATCTGCGCTGGTGCTGGGTGCGCTTACATCTGCTGACGCTGCATCCTCAGAGGTTGCAGGTTCCCCTGAGGAGACTTGCTGCTCAGTCTCTTCCTCGTCGACAGTGGAGAGGGGGGCTCTGTGGATGGTCCTGTGGGGGAGTAAAGGCATGGGTTAGACATTTGACGGAAGTCTGGCATGCACATGCAATAGTGCAGATGATCAAGGGGCATTCTATTAATGTACAGCAGCAGCCATTTCAGTCACTCATGCAGTGTAAACGAGAGAGATGCAAAACTATTCTGTCACCAGCTTGGTCTGCTACACCCGTCTGTCCAACCCCCACTTCGACCTCCACCTCTGCGCCGGCGATGTCCAGTGCCGCCTCTTCAGCATGGGTGAAATGGGTGAGAGAAGGTGGCCCTCCTCCAGTCTTCGCCCTTTCCCTTCTATTGTGGGCTCTCTTTTCCTGCAAAGAGGGAGACAAGTGGAGTTTGAGTGAGAATGATGGAGTGAGTGTAGAGAGTCCAGAGCATAGATGTTTAGAAGGAGACAAAGATGGAGTGAGGTTCCATGTCCAAGGGCCCTCCCTGTGCATTGTTAGTCGTTGTCATTGCATAACATTGAAAGGGAGTGTGAGGGCAGCGTAGTCGAATAGTGAAGTGATTGGGCTCAGAGTGAGAAGGATGGTGAAGGGTGCAAGGGTTGTAAGGGTAAAGTGGGATGTGTAGGTGGAGGTTGACAATGCAGAGTGCTGGTGATGAGAGGAGAAGGGGAGCAGAAGGAGGGTCAAGCTGATGGTATACTCACTTTGGCTGATCTTACAAGGTCATTGAACCTTTTACGGCACTACAGCCATGTTCTGCTGCACACTGATCTGCCAGCTGTACCCACACAGCCTTGTTTGTTTGGGAGGTTTCTTCATCCCAGATGAAGGGATGTGCACCTCCTTGCTAGCTCTCACCCCCTCAACCAGAATACTCAGCGCCTCATCCGAGAACCTCGGGGAGGCATTGGCCTTGGAGCTGGCCATTTTTCTCAACTTCCAAAGTTAGCAGGTTGTGTAGCTTCCACCAAATAGCAGTGGAATGAACCAAGGAAGCAAGCAGCCCTTAAATGAAGCTGCATACGTGGCGTCAGCAGAGGCGAGTTTCAGTCCCAAAAGAGTAATTGCCCAGGGGAACCCACATGCCCAGAATTAATTGGCCAATTAGGGGAAAATCCCAACTTTTTCCCACCTGACAGTGGAGGCGGGTTTGGAACCCACCCAAACCGAAACCCGCTCCCAACCTACCTCCAACGGGAAAATCGCCCCCATGAGTTCAAATCCCACCATGGCAGCTGGGGAATTTAAATTCAGTTAATTAAATAAATCTGGAATAAAAAGCTATCAGTAATGGTAACCATGAAACTATCGGATTGTTGAGGCTGCCGCGAAACACGAATGGAGGCTGAATCCATATGTGGAAAACAAGAAACTTTAATTCACTGCATGGCACACAAAATGGCTGAGAAAGCTGCTCCCAGAATTCTCTGGAAAAACCCTGAAGCCCCGCCCACTCCTGTCTTAAAGGTAAGGTGCCTTAAAGGGAAGGTTCACCGATATTTTGTCCACAGACGGAAAAGTGGGTTATGCCTGTTTAGGTGGCGATCCGCCACACAGCTCCCCCCAGAATCCGCTTAGGGGGTGTGGACGAGACGGTGCGGCGGTCTGATGGGCCGGACGGAGCGGCTCTTGTAGGACGCCGGTGGACGTGGAACAGCCGGGCGTGGAGCAGCCAGGTGAACCGGCTTGAGGGCAGGTCGGCCGCGTGGAGGTGGACGAGCTACAGGGACCTGCTCACCGGGCTCCGAGTGTGCTGGCTTGAGTCGGTCAACCGACACTTTTTCGGTCCTGTCGCCCACTTGCAGGGTGAAAAATTTGTCCCCAGCCTGTAGCACTTTGTAGGGCCCGTCGTACGGGGGTTGAAGGGGTCCGCGGTGGGCGTCGTGCCGGACGAAAACAAACCGTGCCTGGTGCAGGCTTAGTGGGACGTGTGAGGTGGATTCGCCGTGTCGAGCAATGGGCACCGGGGCGAACTGCAGCGCCGGTGAGGCGAAGTCGTGGCGTTGCTGGTCGGCTGACCAGGGTGTCGTGGCGGTGGGCAGGAACTCGCCGGGTACGCGCAGCGGCTGACCGTACACGAGCTCTGCTGCCGATGCGTGGAGGTCTTCTTTAACCGCGGTGCGCAGGCCGAGGAGGACCCACGGAAGTCGGTCGGTCCAGGCGCCGTTTTGGAGGCTGGCTCGAAGAGATGCCTTCAAGGATCTGTGGAACCACTCACACAGTCCGTTGGCTTGGGGGTGGTATGCTGTGGTGCGGTGAATGGTCACCCCGAGATTGCGTGCGACGGCGGTCCAGATTTCAGAGGTAAATTGCGGACCTCTGTCCGACGTCATGTCGGAGGGGACGCCGAACCGTGCGACCCAGGTGCTGACGAAGGCTCTGGCGATGTCGGCGGTGGTGGTAGAGGTCAGTGGAATTGCCTCCGGCCAGCGTGTGGTGCGGTCAACGATGGTCAGCAAGTGCGTGTGGCCTTGCGACGGCGGCAGGGGCCCGACGATGTCCACGTGGATGTGGTCGAATCTCCGCGAGGGGACGGTAAACTCCTCGAGGGGTGCTTTCGTGTGTTGCTGTAGCTTGGCCCGTTGGCAGGCTAGGCAGGAGTTGGCCCAAGTATGCATATCCTTGCGAAGGCCGCGCCAGACGAAGCGGTTGGCTACCAATTTGATGGATGCGCGGGCGCCGGGGTGGGAGAGGTTGTGGAGAATGTCGAATACCCGGCGGCGCCAGGACGCTGGGACGACGGGCCGAGGTTGACATAGGGATATGTCGCACTTGACCGTGACTGCGGTCGGGCCGCAGGCGACGTCGGCCAGGCGTAGCCCTGGTAGGTTGGTGGGTGCGGAGAGCAGATCAGAGTCGGTGATCTGGTCTGCTGCGAGTTGAGCGTAGTCGACTGCTAGGTGTGCGGCGTGGATGGCGGGGCGGGAGAGGCAGTCGGCTACCACATTGTCTCGGCCGGAGACGTGTTGGATGTCCGTGGTGAACTCGGACACTGCCGCGAGCTGGCGCTGCTGCCTGGCGGACCAGGGGTCGGTTGTCTTTGCCATTGCGAATGTCAGGGGCTTGTGGTCGACAAACGCCGTGAAGGGGTGGCCCTCAAGCAAAAACCGGAAATGGCGGACCGCCAGGAACAGCGCGAGGAGCTCGCGGTCAAAGGTGCTGTACTTGACCTCCGGGGGGCGTAGTTGGCGGCTGAAGAAGGCAAGTGGTTGCCAGGCGCCGTCGACCCACTGCTCATACACAGCGCCGACCGCGTGGTCAGAGGCGTCCGTGGTGAGCGCTACCCTGGCATTGGGCCGTGGGTGCGCGAGCAGGGTGGCGTTGGCGAGCGCGGTCTTGGTGGAGTCGAAGGCGGCGGACGCGTCTGCCGTCCATTCGACCGCCATCTTGCCGCTCCTGCCCCGGAGGGCTTCATACAGGGGCCTCATGAGGGACGCCGCTTTGGGGATGAAGCGGTTAAAGAAGTTCACCATCCCGAGGAACCCCTGGAGGCCTTTGATGGTGGTGGGGCGGGGAAATTGTTGGACGGCCTGCACCTTGGTGGGCAGGGGAATGGCCCCAGCATGGGTGATGTGGTGGCCGAGGAAGTCGATCTTGTCCAGGCCGAACTGGCATTTGGCTGGGCTGAGGATGAGCCCGTGGTCGCTGAGGTGCCCGAACAGGATGCGAAGGTGTTCGAGGTGTTCCTGCTTGGAGGAACTGGCTACCAGGATGTCGTCCAGGTAGACGAACAGGAACTTCAGGTCCCGAAGGACCGAGTCCATGAGCCGTTGGAATGCCTGGGCCGCGTTTTTGAGGCCGAAGGGCATCCGCAGGAACTCGAACAGGCTGAAGGGGGTGATTACGGCCGTCTTGGGGACGTCCGCGGGGTGGACGGGGACTTGGTGGTAGCCGCGCACCAGGTCGACCTTGGAAAAGACTGAGCAGCCGGCCAGTCTAGCCGAGAAGTCCTGAATGTGCGGCACGGGGTACCGATCAGGGGTGGTGGCGTCATTGAGGCGGCGGTAATCCCCGCAGGGGCGCCAACCTCCGCCTGGTTTGGGGGCGATGTGGAGTGGGGAGGCCCAGGGACTGTTGGAGCGGCGGATGATGCCGAGCTGTTCCATGGTGGCAAACTCGGTCCGCGCGATCTCCAGTTTGGCCGGGTCCAGCCTGCGGGCGTGGGCGTATACTGGGGGGCCTGTGGTGGGGATGAAGTGTTCCACCCCGTGTTTGGCGGCCTCCGCGGAGAAGGTCGGATTGGTAAGGGCTGGGAATTCGGCCAGGAGTGCCGAGTAGTCATCCGTGGCCCGGGCGTGGCACTGTGACGCCATGTCGGCGGGTTGACGGGGGGCCATGGCGCCCAGGATGGGGGACATGGTGATCATGTCCACGAGGCCGTGACGGGGGATGTCTACCAGTAGGCCGTGGGCGCACAGGAAATCTGCGCCGATGAGAGGGGAGAGCACCTTGGCAGTGATGAACTCCCATCGGTAGCGGCGACCAGCGAGGTCGAGGGTGACTGTCCGGGTGCCATACGTCCGGATTTCCGAGCCGTTAGCAGCAGCCAGCGCCGGTCCTCGTTTGCCCTTTTGGATGTCGAGGGAGGAGGCCGGGATGATGCTGTGCTGAGCCCCAGTGTCGCACAGGAACCGGCGGCCGGTTTTGTCATCCGTAACGAACAGCAGGGAGCCCGCCTGGCCCACGGCAATCGCGGGGGCTGGTACGGGGGCGGACTTGAAAGAGCAGGGAGGTGTGCACCGTTGTGCCCTGGCGCCGAACCGTGCGTGGTAGTAACAGTGGCCCGGGTTAGTGGGGCGTGAAGGCCCCGTGGGCCTGGTGACAGGCCCTTGTGGCCGCGTGCTGGATGGTGAGGGGTGCGCCCAGGCATTGGCTGCCAGGTACAGAGTGACGTCGCGGCTGGAGTGAGCAGACAGCAGCTTGTCGGCCTCATCGGCCAGGGCTTCCAGGTTCGTGAGGCCGGACGCCATGATCGCTGGGCGGATGCTGAGAGGGAGCTGGCGGGTGAACAGCGTGCGGAAGAGGGATCCAGGTGGGCTCTCGTCGGTGAGGGAGAGCATGTGGGAGAGGAGGTCTGACGGTGAGTCATCACCGAGGCCTGGAAGGTCGAGGAGGTGGCAGTTTCGCTGATATGCCGAGGCCATAAATTTTTTAAGGAGTGCTGTCCTGAGATGTGCGTACTTGCCTTCCTCTGGTGGGTTCTGCAGCGTTGTCCAAACCTTCGAAACTGCGGTGCTACTGAGTGATGTGACGAGATAGTCGTACTTCGTCCCTTCTGTGGTGATATTTCGCAGCCGGAAGCGAGATTCAGCTTGGAGAAACCAGGCTTCGGGCTGGTTTTCCCAAAATGCCGGCAGTTTCATGGAAACTGCGTTCGTGTCCGCCATTGCAGTGCTCGGAATACGTTCTGAGTGTCGGGGTCACCAATGTTGAGGCTGCCGCGAAACACGAATGGAGGCTGAATCCATATGTGGAAAACAAGAAACTTTAATTCACTGCATGGCACACAAAATGGCTGAGAAAGCTGCTCCCAGAATTCTCTGGAAAAACCCTGAAGCCCCGCCCACTCCTGTCTTAAAGGTAAGGTGCCTTAAAGGGAAGGTTCACCGATATTTTGTCCACAGACAGAAAAGTGGGTTATGCCCGTTTAGGTGGCGATCCGCCACAGGATTGTCATAAAATGTCCATTAGGAAGGGAACCTTACCTGGTCTGACCTATATGTCACAGCAATGTGGTTGACTCTGAAATGGCCTAGCAAGTCACTCAGTTGTAACAAACCGCTACGAAACACAATAATAAGAATGAAACTGGACAGACCACCCGGCACCGACTACGGACACGGCAATGGCACACCCAGCCCAGTCGAACCTGCGAAGTCGCTGGGGACTTATGCCACCTACTGCCCGCCCTCAGCTGATGAATCAGTACTCCTCTATGTTGAACACCACTTGGAAGAAGCACTGAAAGTAGCAAGGGCTCAGAATGTACTCTGGGTGGGGGTCTTCAATGTCCATCACCAAGAGTGGCTCAGTAGCACCACTACTGACCGAGCTGGACATAGCTGCCAGTCTGGGCCGGCGACAGATGGTGAGAGAACCAACACGAGGGAAAAACCTAACTTGTCCTCACCAATCTACTTGTCGCAGATGCATCTGTCCATGACAGTATTGGTAGCAGTAACCACCGCAGTCATTGCGGAGACAAAGTCCCGTCTTCACACTGAGGACACCCACCACCGTGCTAAATGGGATAGATTCAGAACAGATCTAGCTCAAAACTGGACATCCATGAGGCGCTGTGGGCCATCAGCAGCAGCAGAATTGTATTCCACCACAATCTGTAACCTCATGGCCCGGCACATCTCTCACTCTACCATTACCATCAAGCCAGGGGACCAGCCCTGGTTCAATCAGGGGTATAGAAGAGCAGCAGCAGCATCAGCAGCACCTAAAAATGAGGTGCCAACCTGGGGAAGCTGCAACACAGGACTGCATGCTAAAAAGCTGAAGCAGCATGCTATAGATAGGGCTAAGCGATCCCACAATCAATGGATCAGATCAAAGCTCTGCAGTCCTGCCACATCCAGTCGTGAATGGTGGTGGACCATTAAACAACAAAAGGGAGGAGAAGGCTCCATCCTCAGTGATGGTGGAGCCCAGCACTTGAGTGCAAAAGACAAGGCTGAAGCATTTGCAACCATCTTCAGCCAGAAGTGCTGAGTGGATGATCCATATCGGCCTACTCCTGAGGTCCCCACCATCACAGAAGCTAGTCTTCAACCAATTCGATTCACTCCACGTGATATCAAGAAATGGCTGAGCGCACTGGATACAGCAAAGGTTATGGGCCCCAACAACATCCCGGCTATCGTGCTGAAGACTTGTGCTCCAGAACTAGCCGCACCTCTAGCTAAGCTGTTCCAGTACAGCTACAACATTGACATCTACCCAACAATGTGGAAAACTATCCAGGTATGTCCTGTCCACAAATAGCAGGACAAATCCAATCCGGCCAATTAGCGCCCCATCAGTCTACTCTCAATCATCAGCAAAGTGATCGAAGGTGTCATCAACAGTGCTATCAAGCGGCACTTATTCACCAATAAACTGCTCACTGATAACCAATTTGGCTTCCGCCAAGACCACTTGGCTGCCGACTTCATTACAGCCTTGGTCCAAACATGGACAAAGGAGCTGAATTCCAGAGGTGAGGTGAGAGTTACTGCCCATGACATCAAGGCAGCATTTGACTAAGTGTGGCATCAAGAAGCCCTAGTAAAACTGAAGTCAATGGGAATCGGGGGGAGAAGAAACTCTCCACTGGCTGGAGTCATACCTAGCACAAAGGAAGATGGTTGTGGTGGTTGAAGGTCAATCATCACAGCCCCAGGACATCGCTGCAGGAGTTCCTCAGGGCAATGTCCTCGGCACAACCATCTTTAGCTGCTTCATCGATGACCTTCCGTCCAACATAAGGTCAGAAATGGGGATGCTCGCTGATGACTGCAGTGTTCAGCGCCATTCACAACTCCTCAGATAATGAAGCAGTCCATGCCCGCATGCAACAAGACCTGGACGACGTTCAGGCTTGGGCTGATAAGTGGCAGGTAACATTCGCGCCACAGAAGTGCCAGGCAATGACTATCTCCAACAAGCAAGAGTCTAACCACCGCCCATTGACATTCAACGGCATTACCATCGCAGAATCCCCCACCATCAACATCCTGGGGGTCACCATTGACCAGAAACTTAACTGGACCAGCCACATAAATACGGGGGTTAGAGTTAGTGGCAACAAGAGCAGCTCAGAGGCTAGGTATTCTGCGGCGAGTGTCTCACCTCCTGACTCCCCAAAGCCTTTCCACCATCTACAAGGCACAAGTAAGGAGTGTGATGGAATACGCTCCACTTGCCTGGATGAGTGCAGCTCCAACAACACTCAAGAAGCTCGACACCATCCGGAACAAAGCAGCCCGCTTGATTGGCACCCCATCCACCACCTTAAACATTCACTCCCTCCACCACCGGCGTACCGCGACTGCAGTGTGTACCATATACAAGATGCACTGCAGCAACTCACCAAGGCTTCTTTGGCAGCACCTCCCAAACCCGCGACCTCTTCCACCTAGAAGGACAAGGGCAGCAGGCGCATGGGAACACCACCACTTCCAAGTTCCCCTCCAAGTCACACACCATCCTGACTTGGAAGTATATCGCCGATCCTTCATCGTCGCTGGGTCAAAATCCCAGAACTCCCTAACTAACAGCACTGTGAGAGTACCTTCACCACATGGACTGCAGTGGTTCAAGAAGGTGACTCACCACCACCTTCTCAAGGGCAACTAGGGATGGGCAATAAATGCTGGCCTTGCTAGCGATGCCCACATCCCATGAACAAATTAAAAAAATATGGATTCTGTCACTATCTTAGTGCCAGTTACATCCTTTTTTCTACTGCCATTATGTTATCTTTAATTGTACAGCTACTCCACCTCCGTTTATTCCTTCCCTTTACTTCCTAAATGTGTTATATCCTGCAATACTCAGTTGCCAATCCTGTTCTCTATGTAGCCATGTTTCAGTCATGCACAAATTAGGTTAATGTTTATCGCTTGGTCACCTGTCACTTTAATTATCCGCTCCACTCCCACTCTGACCTCTCTGTCCTCGGCCTCTTACACTGTTCCAATGAAGCTCGAGGAACAGCACTTCATCTTTTGATTAGGCACTTTAAAGCCTTCTGGACTCAATACTGAGTTCAACAATTTCAGGCTATAACTCCTGCCCCTATTTTTTCACATGGCAGCTGTTGATGATTCTGACATCCCCATTTGCAACATTTTCAACATAACTCCTGCCTCCCACCCTCGCATACATCATTCCTTTTGTTCTTTCCTCCCCTCCCCTTGCTTAAAACCTGTTACATCTCTAACTTTTTCCAGTTCTGACGAAGGGTCACAGACCTGAAACCTTAACTCTGTTTCTCTCTCCACGGATGCTGCCTGGCCTGCTGAGTGTTTCCAGCATTTTCTGTTATTTCAGATTTCCAGCATCCGCAGTATTTTGCTATTTTATTAATGTTTATCGTTTTGGACGGTGTACACAATGTTCTGTTCTGGTCTCACTACAAGCAAACCCTTGTGTGATTCTCCAGAAATGTGGCAATTTCGATAATTATTTTACGTGGATTTCAAGCCAGTTTAAAAATTTCAAAAATATCACTGAAACACATTAGACACCCAATGTCCCATCCTGCAATTTAATCTGCTTGTTGCATATCGTCATATATTTTTTTTTAATCCTAATGTTGTTACAAAACAAACTATCCTGAAAGAAGACAAGCTGATTATATTTCTGTACACAGAATGATAGTATATTCAAGATAAAAGCTTAAGAAATAGGAGCAGGAATTGGCCATTTGGCCCCTTGAGCCTGCTCTGCCATTCAATAAGATCATGGCTGATCTTCCACCTCAACTCCGCTTTCCTGCACTATCCCCATATCCTGAAATATCTATCGATCTCTGTCTTGAATATACTCAACGACTGAGCCTCCACAGCCCTTTGGGGTAGAGAATTCCAAAGATTCACCACCCTCTGAGTGAAGAAATTTCTCCTCATCTCAGTCCTATATGGCCGACCCTTTATTCTGAGACTGTGACCCCTGGTTCTAGACTCCCCAGCCAGGGGAAACATCATCCCTGTATCTACGCCGTCAAGCCCTGTAAGAATTTTGTATGTTTCAATGAGAGCACCTCTAATTCTTCTAAACTCTCTGGAGTGAGATTTGAACCCACAACCTTCTGACTCAGAGGTGAGGGTGCTACCAACTGAGCCATGGCTGACACTAGAGGGAATTCTTCTCTATCTACTCTATCCAAACCTCTCATCATCTTGAAAACCTTTATTAGGCCACCTCTTAACCTTCTCTGTTCCAAGGACAACAGTCCTAACTTTTCCAACCTCTCCTCAGAACTGAAATCTCTCATCCCGGTAAACTTCCTCTGTACCCTAAGGCCTTTATATCTTTCCTGAAGTGTGGTGCCTCGAATTGCCCACAATATTCCAGCTGAGGCCTAACCAGTGATTTATAAAGTTCTAGCATGATCTCTCTGCTTTTATATTCTATGCCTCTATTTATAAACCCAAGTAGCCTATATGCTTTTTTAACTGAAGGGATAATTACTAGCCCCTTCAGGGCTACCCCGAATCAGGCGTATTTCTCAAGATGTTCACTTTCAACTAAAGTTTGAGGTAGCCGAATCCTAAAGACGCTTAATTGGGTCTAAAGGTCCGGACTATCTCTCCCTAAAGGAAAGGAACAACCCGAGAATGTTACCGTCCTCCAGATAGCACTTTTAATAAGTTTAGCTAGACTGTAACGTTCCGGATATTATGAGGGTCCGGAAAACTCCCTCAGAATTCTGCAACTCCTCACCAAAGAGTATACAGAGATTGAGTTTGTGAGTTTTTGATACATAGAAACATAGAAAATAGGTGCAGGAGTAGACCATTCGGTCCTGCGAGCCTGCACCGCCATTCAATGCGTTCATGGCTGAACATGCTACCTCAGTACCCCATTCCTGCTTTCTCGCCATACCCCTTGATCCCCCTAGTTGTGAGTATTATATCTAACTCCCTTTTGAATATATTTAGCGAACTGGCCTCAACAACCTTCTGTGGTAGAGAATTCCACAGATTCACCACTCTCTGGGTGAAGTAGTTCCTCTTCATCTCAGTCTTAAATGGCTTCCCCTTTATCCTCAGACTGTGACCCCTGGTTTTAGTTTCCCCTAACATTGGAAACATTCTGCCCGCATCTAATTTGTCTAAACCAGTCAGGATTTTAAACGTCTCTATAAGATCCCCCCTCATTCTTCTGAACTCCAGAGGATACAAGTTCAGTTGATCCAGTCTTTCTTGATATGTCAGTCTGGCCATCCCAGGAATCAATCTAGTGAACCTTCGTTGCACTCCCTCAATAGCAAGAATGTCCTTCCTCAAGTTAGGAGACCAAAACTGCACACAATACTCCAGGTGTGGCCTCACCAAGGCCCTGTACAACTGTAGCATCACCTCCCTACTCCTGTACTCAAATCCCCTTGCTATGAAGGCCATCATGCCATTTGCTTTCTTGACTGCCTGCTGCACTTGCCTTCCCACCTTCAGTGACTGATGTACCATGACGCCCAGGTCTCGTTGCACCTCCCCTTTCCCTAATCTTCCACCATTCAGGTAATAGTCTGCCTCCCTATTTTTACCACCAAAGTGGATAACCTCACATTTATCCACATTGTACTTCATCTGCCATACATTTGCCCATTCACCCAACCTGTCCAAGTCACTCTGTAGCCTCCTAGCATCCTCCTCATTGTTCACACTGCCTCCCAATTTAGTGTCATCCGCAAATTTGGAGATATTACAATTAATCCCTTCCTCCAAATCATTAATATATAATGTAAACAGCTGGGGCCCCAGCACCGAACCCTGCGGTACCCCGCTGGTCACTGCCTGCCATTCTGAAAAGTACCCATTTACTCCTACTCTTTGTTTCCTGTGTGCCAACCAGTTCTCAATCCACGTCAACACATTACCCCCAATCCCATGTGCTTTAACTTTGCACACCAATCTCTTGTGTGGGACCTTGTCGAAGGCCTTCTGAAAGTCCAAATACACCACATCTACTGGTTCCCCCCCCCGTCCACCCTATTGGAAACATCCTCAAAAAATTCCAGAAGATTTGTCAAGCATGATTTCCCTATCACAAATCCATGCTGACTTGGACCTATCATGTCGCCACTTTCCAAATGGTCTGTTGTGACATCTTTAATAATTGATTCCATCATTTTACCCACCACCGATGTCAGGCTGACCGGTCTATAATTCCCTGCTTACTCCCTCCCTCCTTTATTAAAAAGAGGGGTTACATTAGCCACCCTCCACTCCTTTGGAACTGATCCAGAGTCTAAGGAATGTTGGAAAATGATCGTCAATGCATCCACTATTTCCAAGGCCACCTCCTTAAGTACTCTGGGATGCAGACCATCAGGCCCTGGGGATTTATCAGCCTTCAGTCCCATCAATTTCCCCAACACCTTTTCCCGACTGATAAGGATTTCCCTCAGCTCCTCCCTCTTACCAGATCCTTTGATCTCTTTTATTTCTGGAAGGTTGTTTGTGTCCTCCACAGTAAACACCGAACCAAAGTACTTGTTCAATTGATCTGCCATTTCTTTGTTCCCCATTATGACTTCCCCTGTTTCTGACTGCAGGGGACCTACGTTTATTTTTACTAACCTCTTTCTTTTTACATATTTATAGAAGCTTTTGCAGTCCGCTTTAATGTTCTCCGCAAACTTCCTTTCATATTTTATTTTCCCTGCCCTAATCAAACCCTTCGTCCTCCTCTGCTGAGTTTTAAAGTTCTCCCAGTTCCCGGGTTTGCTGCTACTTCTGGCCAATTTGTATGCCACTTCCTTGCTTTTAATACTATCCCTGATTTCCCTTGTTAGCCATGGTTGAGCCACCTTCCCTTTTTTATTTTTATGCCAGACAGGGATGTACAATTGCTGTAGTTCATCCATGCGATCTCTAAATGTCTGCCATTGCCCTTCCACTGATAACCCCTTAAATATCGCTTGCCAATCTAACCACGCCAATTCACGCCTCATACCCTCAAAGTTGCCCTTATTTAAGTTCTGGACCATGGTCTCTGAATTAACTGTTTCCTTCTCCATCCTAATGTAGAACTCCACCATACTATGGTCACTCTTCCCCAAGGGGCCTCGCACCACAAGATTGCTGATTAGTCCTTCCTCATTACACAACACCCAGTCCAGGATGGCCTCCCCTCTAGTTGGTTCCTCAACATATTGGTTTAGGAAACCATCCCTTAAACACTCCAGGAAATCCTCCTCCACCGTATTGCTTCCAGTTTGAGTAGCCCAATCTATATGCATATTAAAGTCACCCATGATAACTGCTGCGACTTTTTTGCCTGCACCTCTGATTTCCTGTTTCATACCCTGCCCCACCTCACTATTACTGTTTGGAGGTCTGTACACAACCCCCACTAACGTTTTCTGCCCTTTGGTGTTCTGCAGCTCAACCCATATTGATTCCACATCCTCCAAGCTAATGTCCTTCCTAGCTATTGCATTAATCTCCTTTTTAACCAACAATGCTACCCCACCCCCTTTCCCTTTTATTCTATCCTTCCTGAATGTTGAATACCCCTGGATATTCAGTTCCCAGCCTTGATTGTTCTGGAGCCATGTCTCTGTAATCCCAATCACATCATATCCGTTAACATAAATTTGCACAGTCAATTCATCCACCTTATTACGGATACTCCTTGCATTAAGACACAGAGCCTTTAGGCTTGTTTTATTAACACCCTTTGTCCTTTTAGACTTATGATTTAGTATGGCCCTTTGTGTTTCTTGCCTTTGTTTACTCGGATTTCCCTTATTGTTTCTCACCCTTCTAACATTTGTTTCTGACTGCATATTACTTCCCCCTGTTTCGCTACATAGGTTCCCATTCCCCTGCCATATTAGTTTAAATCCTCCCGAACTGCCTTAGCAAATATTACAGAAGTCTTATGTGAGACAATTATAAAAATATAGAGATTTATTAAAGAACCGACATGCAATTTACAGTTGGTGAGTCAATCGCAACATTAACAGTTCCAAAAAGAGAAAACTTACAATCTTATTAACAGAGAATCTTACTTTTAAATCTTAACTTCACTACAGTATTACAGTTCTTAGTGTTCTGCAGGATATCCACCAAAATCAAATACCTTTGATCCCCGAGGTACAAAGAGTTGGAGACTTACAGAGCCGCCTCTGAAGCCGAGAATCGCTTTGCCCGATTAAAGCGAGTCTGTTATCCCATTTGAGAGTTCAATATTTATAACCTTTTCCAGTGGTATTTCCTTTAAATTTTCTGCTGATGCAAGCTAATTATCTCTAGTCATTTTTCTGCCGACCTCTGCAACTCTCACTGCCACCTCAGCCAGACTCATGTCTCATCTCTAGATGTTCTAAGTTTACCATATAAAAACTGTGTGATGGCAGGTGTTCCTTACTTGATGTCATCTTTACGAGGACAGATGTTCCTTATTTTATGTGCTTCTTTACGAAGTGTAAATTAGAACACCTTATCCAGGGTGAACCATTGTTTCGTTCCCAAAGGTCAGACTGTCGGAGCCCTTCACCTTCTGTTTCAATAAGGTTATTTATTCAGGGTCAACAACTGTCTTAACTCAATAGCCAGAATGCTTTCATAGCTATTTCACAGTTAAGTTTATAAATTTCCAAACCCAGTTTGTCATGTTTTAATAAGGCTAGAATTCTTTCATAAGATAGTGAATTTTTCTGAATAGGTTTGTTAGATTCGAATTTTGGAGAAACCTCAGACGGAGACGGAATTGAGGACAAGTTCAGAATTTATTAAAACAAATAAAAGACTTGTGCACAAGGGAGAGCCACTCAGCTTCCTCAAGCTAGGAATGCACTCTCTAAGGGACAAGTAACGGTTCATTCAAGTTATACACTTCTATAAGCACCGCCCACTTACTACAGAATGGGGGCGTACACGTACAAACAGTGTCACTACAGTTACTTTTTATTGGTTATGTGGTTAGTCACTCAACTGTCGGGCCCTCCCCTTGAACTTGGATACCTCCTGACTATGCCAGCCACAGATGTTAGTTGTCTCATCCTACTCCCCAAATTCTTGCTGTTATCTCTTCCCCTTTGTAGGCATAGTTTATAGTTTGAGAAAACATATTTTATCCCTAACTGTCAGACAAGCGGGGTGGCTCAAGGCCGTAATGGCTTTGGCGCTCAGTGACTGGAACAGTGTTGGTCATTAATTGCACCCTTCTCTCTTGGGAGACCAGGTCCGAATATTAGATGTACCCAGTGACTGGAACTGTGTTGGTCGTTAATTGCATCCTTATCTCTTGGGAGGCCAGGCTGTGTTTCGACAATGGCTCTACTGAGGCTGTGAATACACACATTCCGAGGTTTGATAAGAAAAGGGGCGCCTTACAGTCTACAAATATGCTTTAGTTAGCTAAACCTACTATCTGGGTAAAATAGAGGGTTAATGTAGTCAAGTATCCCAGAATTCTTTGGGAACAAGCTGGATCCTTCAGTAGTAGTCAAGTATCCCAGAATTCTTTGGGAACAAGCTGGATCCTTCAGGTTATATGGCTTATTCCTTCACATAACCACCTTCTAAACTTGCCCTGCCACCCTTAAGGATTTGTGTATATGGACACCAAGGTCTATCTTCTCATCTAAACGCTTCAAAATCGTGCCATTTATAGTATACTGTCTTTCCCTCGTAGTCCTCCCAAAATGCATCACTTTACACTTCTCCGCAGTGACTCCATTTGCTATGCTTCTGCCATTTCGCCATCCTGTCTGTCATCGTGAAGCCTATAACTATCCTCATCACTATCTACTACTTTGCAAGTTTTGTATTATTTGCAAACTTTATAATGCTGCTCCCAACACCAGTCTTGGTTGTTTATAAAAATTGAAGAGAGTAATGGACCCAAAACTGACCCTTGGGGAACACCACTACAAACCACCTCCCAGTCGGGAACATCCATCCACCACTACCCTATCACTGAGCCAATGTTGTATCTGTACCGCCATTCCCCTCAATTCCATGGGCTTCCATCGTCTTAATAAGCCACCGTTGTTGAGCACTTTGTTGAATGTCTTCCGAAAGTTCATATATACATCTACATTGATCAACCTTCTGTTACCTCAGAGAATTCAATCAAGTTAGTCAGACACGATTTGCCTTTATCAAATCCATTCTGGCTCTCCTTGATTAACCTATGCCTTTCCAAATGAAAATTTAATTTGTCCCCGATAATGGTTTCCAATAACTTCCCCACCACCGATGTAAGGCTGACTGGCCTGTAGTTTCCTGGTGTATCCCTCTCCCTTTCTTGAATAGTGGTATAACATTAGCAACCCTCCAGTTCTCCGGCACTATTCCTGTATCCAATGAGGATTGAAAGATTGTGACCAATACCTCTGCTATTTCTACCTTTGCTTCTTTCAACAACCTAGGATGCATTCCATCTGGAGCAGGTGACTTACAAACTTTCAGTAATGCTAATTTTTTTAAAGGAAGACTTGCATTTATATAGCACCTTTCACGACCATCGGACGCCCCAAAGCACTTTTTAAAAAAAATAGTACTTCATTGGCTGTAAAGTGTAATCATTGTTGTAATGTAGGATATCTATTACTATTCTGTCCATAACTTCCCTCCTCTGTGTCACCTTCACATCATCCACTTCCTTTGTGAAGACAGAGGTAAAGTACTCATTTAATACTTTAAACCTCTACATGCAGTGCAAAGAAAATTTTTGATTATTGACATACTGTAGTACCAAAGACTTGTGATGCTTAAAGCCTACTCTTAAAAATTGACACTTAAAAATACTGACACGCAAAATAGCAACCAGACAACACAAATTTGGCCCTGAATTTCCGCTGCTGCGCCACCGTAACTTCAGAAGTTTTATCGCATGTGCGAGGGGGGCGCTGGAGAGTGTTAGAACAAGAGACACTTCAGCTCAACCACTGTTGGCATTTATCCTCTATGAGCGATAGTCCTCCTCTCATGTGCCCATCCTGTTCCAATATCCCTTTAGCCTCCTGTTCTTCAACCACCTATTCTTGTTGACATGGGCGCTAGTCACCAATTCCAGTCGTGGTTTCCACAGCCACACAACCTTCTGTAAAAAAACTTTCACCTGCTCTCACTTACTGGAAACAGTGGCAGTGAATTAAAAGGAGTTCTCCTAAGTGTCCGCCATAATTTCATTCACAGCTATCTGGGGTTTCTGCCAATCCTCTGAAGTTACAGCAGCCGATCACGAGAACACCCAAGGAAATTGCAATTGCTTGTGTTAGGAGTTTGGGCAGTCTCAGTCCTTGGAATGAGGCCACAGCACAAAACTGCACTAACTGGAAAAATGACCATGAAGCTGTCAGATTGTTGTAAAAATCCAATTGGTTTACTAATGTCCTTTAAGAAGGGGAACCTTCCTTCTCTGGCCTATATGTGACTCTTAACTGCCCGCAGGAGAGGTCTAGCAAGCCATTCAGTTGTATTAAACTGCTACAAAACAATAACTGACTGATCACTCGGCTACAACCGAGGCATAAAATTAGGATACAACGAAGGCACACCAAGCCCAGTTGATCCTGCAAAGTCCTCTTCCTCACTAACATCTGGGGACTGGTGCCAAAGCTGGGAGCGCTGTCCCACAGACTAGTCAAGCAACAGCCTGACAGTCATACCCACAGAATCATACCCATGAGATAATGTCCCAGACTACTACTTCATCGCAGTTTATGTCCCACTGGCAGGACAGACCCACCAGAGGTGGGGGTACAGTGGTATAGAGTCAGGTGGAGTTGCCCTGGGATCCTCAACATTTGACTCTGGTCCCCATGAAGTCTCATGTCTGCATGTCAAACAAGGGCAATGAAACCTGCTGATTACCACCTACCTCAGCTGACAATTAGAAGCACTATTTTGAACTCCACTTTGGAGGAACCATTGAGGGTAACCAGGGTACATCTGCAGCAGCCAAATTGTATTCCATCACAATCTGTAACCACATGATGTGATACATCCTTCACTTCACCATCAAGGCAGATGACCAAATCTGGAGAAATGGTGCAGGAGGAGGGAGGGCTTCAGATTCCTGGGGCATTGGGACCAGTTCTAGTGGAGGAGGGACCTATACAAGATGTACAGGTTGCACCTCAACAGGGCTGGGACCAATGTTCTCGTGGGAAGGTTAACATGGTGTGGCAGAGGGTTTAAACCAATTTGGCAGGGGAAGGGGCACCAGGATGAAACATGAGAGAGGAGATACAAGGTGCACAGAGGACTGGGTGAGACAAACAGCATTAGAATAAAGAGTGGTTCAGAAAGAAGAGGGCTCAGGCAGGAAATTGCAAGGCAAACTAAAATGGGTTAAGAGTGCATGTGCATAAATTCCTGGAGTGTGGTAAATAAGGTTGGTGAGCTGCAAGCACAAGTAGCCACATGTGATTATGATAATAGTGGCAATAACAAAGACCTGGCTCAAACAAGGAAGAATGGGCACTTCATATTTCATAGAGTCAGAGTTATACAGCACAGAAAGAGGACCTTCGGCCCATCAGGTCAGCGTCGGCCATCAAGCCCTGTCTATTTTAATCCCATTTTCCAAGCACTTGGTCCGTAGCCTTGTATGCTATGGTGTTTTAAGTGCTCATCTAAATGCTTCTTGAATGTTAAGGTTTCCTACCTCTACCACCCTTTCAGGCAGTGAGTTCCAGATTCCAACCACCCTCTGGGTGAAAAAGTTTTTCCTCAAATCCCCTCTAATCCTCCTGCCCCTTACCTTGAAACTATACCCCCTGGTTATTGACCCCTCTACTAAGGGGAAAAGCTCCTTTCTATCTACCCTATCTATGCCCCATATAATTTTGTACACCTCAATCAGGTCCCCCCTCAGCCTTCTCTGCCCTGAGGAAAACAACCCCAGCCTGTCCAGTCTCTCTTCATAGCTAAAGCACTGCAGTCCAGGTAACATCCTGGTGAATCTCCTCTGCACCCTCTCCAATGCAATCACATCCTTCCTATAGTGTGGCGACCAGAACTGCACAGTATTCCAGCTGTGGCCTAACTAGCGTTTTGTACAGCTCCATCATAACCTCCCTGCTCTTATATTCTATGCCTCGGCTAATGAAGGCAAGTATCCCATATGCCTTTTTAACCACCTTATCTACCTGTCCTGCTGCCTTCAGGGATCTATGTACATCCACGCCAAGGTCCCTCTGATCCTCTGTCCTTCCTAGGGTCCTACCATTCCCTTGCCTTGTTTGTCCTCCCAAAATGCATCACCTCACACTTTTCAGGGTTAAATTCCATTTGCCACAGTTCTGCCCATCTGACCAACCCATCTATATCGTCCTGTAGCCTGAGGCTTCCCTCCTCGCTATTTACCACCCCACCAATTTTCATATCATCTGCAAACTTACTGATCATAGCTCCTACATTCATATCTAAATCATTAGTGTACACTACAAACAGCAAAGGACCCAGCACCGATCCCTACGGTACACCACTGGACACAGGCTTCCAGTCACAAAAACAACCTTCGACCATCACCCTCTGCCTCCTGCCACTAAGCCAATTTTGGATCCAATGTGCCAAGTTGCCCTGGATCCCATGGGCTTTTACCTTCTTGACCAGTCTCCCATGCAGGACTTTGTCAAAAGCCTTACTGAAGTCCATGTAGACCACATCAACTGCACTACCCTCATTAACACCTAGTCACCCCTTCTAAAAATTCAATCAAATTGGTCAGACATGATCTCCCCTTGACAAAGCTATGCTGACTATCCTTGATTAATCCTTGCCTCTCCAAGTGGAGACTAATTCTGTCCCTCAGAATTTTCTTCAATAATTTCCCTACCACTAATGTTAGGCTCACTGGCCTGTAATTCCCTGGTTTATCTCTACTACCCTGCTTGAATAATGGTACTATGTTAGCTGTTCTCCAGTCCTCTGGCACCTCCCCTGTGGCCAGAGAGGTTCTGAAAATTTGTGTCAGAGCCCCTGCAATCTCCTCCCTTGCCTCACACAGCAGCCTGGGATACATCTCATCTGGGCCTGGGGATTTATCCACTTTTAAGCCCGCTAAAACCGCTAGTACCCCCTCCCTCTCAATACTAATTTGTTCAAGTATATCACAATCCCCCTGCCTGATTTCTATGCCTACATCGTCCTTCTCCATAGTGAACACAGATGCAAAATATTCATTTAAAACCCCACCTACATCTTCTGGCTCTACACAGATTGCCACTTTGGTCCCGAATGGGCCCTACTCTTTCCCTGGTTATCCTCTTGCCCTTAATATACTTATAAAACACCTTGGGATTTTCCTTTATTTTGCCCGCCAGTGTTTTTTCATGCCCCCTCTTCACTCTCCTAATTTCTTTAAGTAACCCCCTGCACTTTCTATACTCCTCTAGGGCTTCCACTGTTTAGTCCTTTGTATCTGCCAAAAGCCTCCCTTTTTTTCCTAATCCATTCTCGTATGTCTCTCGACATCCAGGGTTCCCTGGGCTTGTTGGTCCCACCCTTGACCTTTACGGGAACATGTTGACGTTGTACTCTCTATTTCCTTTCTGAAAGACTCCCACTGCTCTGATGTGGATTTTCCTCCAAGTAGCTGATCCAGTCCACTTTGGCCAGATCCTGCCTTATCATATTAAAATCGTCCTTCCCCCAATTTAGAACCTTTATTTCCGGTCCATCTTTGTCCTTTTCCATGACTACCTTAAATCTCACCGAATTATGGTCAGTCACCAAAATGCTCTACTAACACATCTACCACTTGCCCGGCTACATTCCCTAGAATTAGGTCCAGTACCGCCCCCTCTCTTGTAGGACTTTCTACATGCTGGCTCAAAAAGCTCTCCTGGATGCACTTTAAGAATTCTGCACCCTCTAAGCCTTTCACACTCTGACTATCCCAGTGAATATTGGGGAAGTTGAAATCCCCTACTATTATTACCCTATTATTTCTACACTTCTGAGACTTGCCTACATATCTGTTCCTCTATCTCCCCCTGACTGTTTGGGGGCCTATAGTACACTCCCAGCAAAGTGCTTGCCCCCTTTTTGTTTAAGTTCTACCCATATGGCCTCATTAGAGGAACCTGCTAAGATATCATCCCTCCTTACAGCAGTAATCGACTCCTGATTAATATTGCGACATCCCCTCCTCTTTTACACCCCCCTCTGTCTCGCCTGAAGATTCTATACACCGGAATATTGAGCTGCCAGTCCTGCCCCTCCCTCAACCATGTCTCTGCGATAGCAACATCATACTCCCATGTGTTCATCAACACCTTCAATTCATCTGCCTTACTCGCAAGACTCCTTGCATTAAAATAAATGCCATCCAGCCTTGCCATACTCCTTTGTGCCATTACATATTTGCTCTGCCTTCCAGGCGGCCTTGTTTTTTCCCCTCTATATTTGGCTGCGCATCACCCCCTACTATAGCTCCACTCCGTATCCCATCCCCCTGCCAAGTTAGTTTAAACACCACCCCCCCCCCCCCGCCCCCCCAACAGTACTAGCAAACCTCCCCGCAAGGATGTCGGTCCCATTCCGGTTCAGGTGCATCCTGCCCGACTTGTACAGGTCCCACCTTCCCCAGAAGCAGACCCAGTGATCCAGGAAACTAAAGCCCTCCCTCCTGCACCAACTCTTTAGCCACGCATTCATCTGCTCTATCCTCCTATTCCTATACTCACTAGCACGTGACAATGGGAGTAATCCAGAGATTACAACCTTTTGAGGTCCTGCTTTTTAATCTGCTACCTAGCTCTCTAAATTCTTGTTGCAGGACCTCATCCCTCTTTCTACCCATGTCGTTGGTACCAATGTGAACCACGACCTCTGACTGTTCGCCCTCCCCCTTCAGAATGCCCTGCAGCCGTTCAGTGACATCCTTGACCCTGGCACCAGGGAGGCAACATACCATCCTGGAGTCACGTCTGCAGCCACAGAAACGTCTATCTGTTCCCCTTACGATAGAATCCCCTATCACTATTGCTCTCCCACTCTTTTTCCTCCCCTCCTGTGCAGCTGAGCCAGTCGTAGTGCCACAGACATGGCTCTTGCTGCATTCCCGAGAAACCCTCTCCCCCATCAGTAGCCAAAAGGGAAAATCTGTTGGAGAGGGAGATGGACCCAGGGGACTTCTGCACTACCTTCCTAGTTCTTTTACTCTGTCTGGTGGTCACTCATTCCCTGTCTGCCTGTGCACTCTTTACCTGCGGTGTGACCACCTTGTTAAACGTGCTAACCACGAAAATCTCAGCTTCGCGGATGCTCCACAGTGACTCCAGCCACAGCTCCAGCTCCGAAATGCGGATTTCGAGTAGCTGTAGCTGGAGACACTTCCTGCACGTGTTCGCCCTGGACACCTAAAGTGTCCCTGATTTCCAACATAGCACAGGAGGAGCACTCCACGTTGCCAAGCTGCCTTGCCATGTCATGCCCTACCCTTAATTTACTCCCTTTAAATTAAATACACTAGGGACCTTACTTCCCTTTAAACACTTACTCCAATCTAGAGACTTACTTTTACTTTAATGACTAGAATGTAGAAATACTGACCGCTGGTTCTCTGTCCCCTCTTGTGCAGCTTTTTAGCTCCTGCTCTCCTGGAAGCTGACAAAGATGGAAAAAAGGAACACCTCCCTCCCCTCACCAAACTCGCAGTTTAACACGGTTCCGATCTGCACTCCGTGACAAACTGCACTCTAGCCTCCCCTATTTATCCAGCTGAGATTTAAATAAGTGAGCTCTCTGGCAGTTACAGAACCAGATTAGACCACTTAATTAATTACTCTCACCTGCTCCCCAGCACAGAGCTTGCTTAGCCCTGCCCAAGCCTGGAAGAAACTCAAAACTTGAAACAGTAAATTTAAATGCTAATTGCAAGCACACAAGACTAGAATTTATAAAAATAAGAGATTAACCTTTAAGATTTACTCCCAGCTACAATTTATTCAGGAAAGAATGAAGGAAAAAATGAGGGGGCTGGAAGTATTTATCAAAGATACTGTTACAGCACTAGAAAGGGATGATGTACTTGAGGGTTCAAAGAATCTATGGTTAGAATTAAAGAATACAGAGGAGCTATACTTCTGCGAGTATACTATAGGCCACCAAATAGTGGGAAGGACAGAGAGGCAAATTACAGAAAGATGCAAGAACTTTTAAGTAATGATAATGGGGGACTTCAAAATAAGTGTAAAGAGAAAGATGGGAGGAATTTCTCCCATCTTTCAAGAGAACTTGATCAGTATGCTCCCAAAGGAAGGAAGTAGTGCTGGATCTAATTGTTGGGCATGAAGTGGGGCAAGTTTCAGTGGGGGAGCATTTGAGAAACATTGATCACGATCATTAGGTTTAGAGTAGTTATGGAAAAGGATAAGGAAAAATCATGTGGAAGTATTCGACTGGAGGGGGGCTAATTTCAGTGAGCTGCAAAGGGATCTGGCCCAGGTGGATTGGAATCAGCAATTGGCAGGTAAAACAGTAAATGAACAATGGGAGGCCTTCAAAGAGATAGATCGGATACAGACTGGACACATTGCCATGAGGGGGAAAGGAAGGGCATCCAAAGCTAGAGCTCCCTGGATGGATGACTAAATAGAGATTAAATGAAACAGAAAATGAAAGCTTAATGTCAGGTTCATAATTCAGTAGAGAACCAAGCTGAACACAAATACAGGGGAGAACTGAAGAATGAAATAAGAGGAGCAGAGAGTCTATGAGAATAGATTAACGGGCAACATAAAAGGTAACCCAAGTCTTATATAAACAAACAGTAAAACGGTAGTCAAAGGGTCAGGTTGATTAGGGACCAAAAAAGATCTTCTGGTGGCAGAGAGCATGGCTGAGGTAGTAAAATCAGTACTTTGCATCTGTCTTCACTAAAGAGGATGCTGCCAATGCCACAGTAAGAGGTGGCAGCAAAGAAATTTGATAGAATATAAAAGGAGGTTGGCAGCAAAGTCACCTGGTCAGGATGGGATGCATCCTAGGTTTTTGGAGGAGTGTAAGGGAGGAAATTGCAGAGACTCTGGCCACAATATTCCAAACCTGGATAGATATGCAAGTGGTGCCAGAGGATTGCAAATGTTACACCCTTGTTCAAAAAAGGGATAAACCTGGCAATTAGAGGCAAATTAGCATATCAGTGGTGGGTGTTAGAATGATTTAAATGGTGAAGGTATCCAAGCATCTTTAGTGTTAGAGCAAATGTGGAATAAAGGGAAACTTGAATCTTGACTGTGCTTGAACAGACAGTTTGGAAATGCAAAGAGAAAATGATAATGATAAACACCCAGCCAATAAAAAGGCTCATACCCTGATCAGAATAGTTGCCAAGACACCATATTCCACATTAAAACATTCTATGATTGTATGAATTGGAAGAAACAGATCATGTATAAATCTTCCTCATTCTTTACAGTGTGCTGCTAGAGACAGAACTGCATTTAAATTCTATCATGGGGGGCTGAACTACAGAGGATGAGACACCAATACTTCATAATTCAGTACTAACGTTATTCCTCAAAAGTAATCAAGTGAAAACAGGCAAAGTAGCAAAAAAAATTACTTAAATGGAAACATTACACGTTTCGTTTCAAGTAACTCCACATGGATGCCTTATAAATAGTTGGAGGTGGCCACAGCAAACATCAAATCAAGCTTTCCTAAAACAAGGAAACAAAAAAAGGATAATCCTACCATTTAAGTTGATTTTTGGATGAGTTTACCATGAAATTTAAAAAAAGTGCTTAGATTAGCAAATTCTAATCCTGTCTGCACTTCCCTCCACTCACCCCCACCCAATCCAAAAAAAGGGAAGGCATACTGGTAGAATAAAATTGACAATGAGGATAATTTTCAATAAAAAAGTGTCATACAGCTACTTTATCCACATCCAGAAATAAGAAACGTTGAAACCAGCAATTGACAAATGAATGAGTTACTTACTAGAATCATAGACTGGTTACAGCACAGGCTGCCATTTGGCCAGTCGAGCCTATGCCAGCTCTCTGCAAGAGCGCTTCAGCTAGTCCCACTCACCCACATTTTCCCCGTAGCCCTGCAAATTTTTGTCCCCCCCTTCAGGTACTTATCCAATTCCCTTTTCAAAGCCACGATTGAATCTGCCTCCACCACCCTTCCAGGCAGTGCATTCCAGATCCTAACCACTCGCTGTGTAAAAAAGATTTCCCTCACGGCGCCTTTGGTTCTTCTGCCAATCATCTTAAATCTGTGTCTTCTGGTTCTCGACCCTTCTGCCAATGGGAACTGTTTCTCTTCTGTCTAGACCACTCATGATTTTGAACACCATCAAATTTCCTCTCGACCTTCTCTGTTCCAAGGAGAACAACCCCAGCTTCTCCAGTCTACCCATGTAACTGAAGTCCCTCATCCCTGAAACCATTGTAAATTTTTTCTGCACCCTCTAGGGCCTTCACATCCTTCCTAAAGCGCAGTGCCCGGAATTGGACACAATCCTCCAGTTGAGGCCAAACCTGTGTTTTATAAAAAAGTTGATCAATAACATCCTTGTTTTTGTACGCCATGCCTCTATTTATGAAGCCCAGGATCCCATAGGCTTTAACAGCTTTCTCAACCTGCTCCGCCACCTTCAACGATTTGTGCATATATACCCACAGGTCTCTGTTCATTCACCCCCTTTAGGATTGGATCCTTTAGTTTATATTGCCTCTCGTTCTTCCTACCAAAATGTAGCACTTAGTGTTAAATTTCATCTGCCACGTGTCCACCCATTCCACCAGCCTGTCTATGTCCTCTTGAAGTCTATCACTATCCTCCTCACTGTTCACACTATACTTCAAGTTTTGTCTCATCTGCAAATTTTTGAAATGGTGCCCTGTACACCCAAGTCAAAGTCATTAATATATATCATCAAGAAAATCAGTGGTCCTAGTACTGATCCCTGGGGACCACCAGTGTACCTTCCTCCAGTCCAAAAAACCAACCGTTCAGCACCTTGGTTTCCTGCCACTTAACCAATTTTGTATCCATGGGCTTTAACTTTGCTAGCAAGCCTATTATGTGGCACTTCAAATGCCTTTTGGACTACTTGCTCTATGTGATGGAATGCAATAGCAACCACATGTATTCTCACTGCTAATAAAGACAAAGAGCAGACATTCCATCTCAAGTGAGTTACATACATAGCCTTGATAGCAGGGAACAAACATTTTCAATTATAAAACTTTAAAATAAAAGCTTTGAAATGGACAGAGAACCACTACCACTGAAAGAATTTGGTTTTGTTATACTAGTTACTCAAGAGGTAAACATCTGGATGGTTCAGTGCTGCTGTGGTAAGGCGATCAGAGACCAAGATGTACTTGGGCAATAAGCAGCAAGAAGAAATGCTGGCTAGATCAAAGTGATCTGGCTTGTCAGGAAAAAAAAGCTGCCTGTTCCTGAAATCCACTACTTGTTCCTGAACAATCTTCAGAACTTCCTATTTGGGACCATTGCCATAAGACCTAGGTTTATGCAACCCCTCTAACAATCCACTCAAGCATGCACCTAACCCCTGACTAGGCCATGTTCTGCAATATTCTCTATAGATAACAGCAAAACTAATATTTGCATGGTTAAAAAAGGTACAAGATAGGTCTTAATCATTAGCCATGAGATCCTTAAATTTTCCAAGACATTGGACACAAAGGGGGAAAAATTAGGTCGCGCCCCGTTTGGGGCGCAAATATCGTCTGGACGCAAAAATTAGCGCCTGGCGCTAATTATCGCCACTGACTGGAAACTTCACTTTTAACGCCCCGGGAGGTGAGTGGAGCGCTAAATCAGGCGCTGCACACCTGTCTTAGGGCGCAAAGGCCGAGCAGTGAGGCGCTAACTCAGCGCGCGAGCGCAGCGCAGGTGCTGCCAGTTAGCGAGGGAACACAGACACACTGGCGCCGGCCAGTTCTTAAAGGGGGGGTGGGGGGCATCTTGCTCCCCAGCCACACCCTGCTCATTGCAGCCTTGAATCTCAGCCTGGAGAGACCTGTGAATCAATTTTGCTGCCAAGGATGGAGAGGGTGAGAGAACGAGCTCAGCGCTTCACCGAGCGGGCCTTGGATGCTCTGGTTGGCGCGGTGGAGCGCAGAAGATCTATACTCTTCCCTGAGAGTGGCAGGAGGCCTTTGCCACGCGAGTACAGAAGAGTGTGGAGGGAGTTGGCTCAGAGCGTCTCCTCCAGGAGCATGGTGCCCAGGACCCATGTTCAATGCCGCAAAAAGTTCAACGACCTCACTCGGGTCGTCAGGGTGAGTGGCTTTTTCTCAATACCTCTCCATCCCTCCATCTCAACCTCACTCTATGGCCAGAGGGTCTTAAAACCCCAATGCACAACACTCATCCAACACCTATGGCCCTTTCACGAAACACACACACACACATTCCACACTTTGCATACAGTAAGGGCTACTCACCTATGGGAGGCACATCAGGCAAGACCATGGCTGCATACAGTAAGGGCTATTCACCTATGGGAGGCACATCAGGCAAGACCATGGCTGTATATTTACTCAGATGCTGTCCTTTTTCTTGCAGGCCAAGCTGGCGCATAATAGGAGACAGCAGCAACGGACAGCTGGAGGGCGGCCTCAGCTGCAACCCCTCAGCGATCTTGAGGAGCGCGTCCACAGGATTGTGGCAAGCCGGGTGATCGGTCCCGTCGCCACTGGAGACGCCGACCCCGTTCTGGACAGCAATGGTAAGGTCATCACCTTTTTGTCCTCTGTCCTTCCACTTGTCCCTCACAACACCAGCCTTTGACACTTTCAATCCAACTTGCTAACTCGCTGCACTTATTCCTCCCTTACTGCCACCCTGTCCTCACGCTAAAGCCACTCTTGTACCTCCCTGCTTTCAGATGGTGATTCACCAGCTCAGGAGACGGGCCCTGAAGCTGCCAGTGGGAGTGAAGCTGCAGCCGAGGAGGAAGAGGAAGCCGGAGCATCAGTGCCACCCTCTCCCGAGGAAGCCCATGCCCACACTGGGAACACGCCTTCCCTGGAGGGGAGCAGGGGGGAAGGGTCTGATGAGGGTGAAGCTCCAGGACCCAGCGGGCTGCAGCAACGCCATGGGGGTAGGGAAGAACGGGGGCCTTCTCCCCAGAGGGAGAGTATGCCAGCGACTCCTACTGCAATAGACGCAGAGGAGGAGCGGCTGATCGCAGAAATGAACACCCAGGCGGTGGGCATGCACACTGAGCTCATGGGTGCAGTGGGAAGGGTGCCCGAATGCATTGAGTCACTGGCAAGGAGTGTGGAGCACTTCGCTGTAGCACAGGCGGATGCCACACTAAAGCTTAGTGCTGCAATTCAGTCACTGACTGCCGTGATCCCATCTCTGACTGCTCTCATGCAGACTCAGATTGAGGCCACGCAAGCACTGACTGCTGCCAACCTCGATGGTTCCTTCACATGTCCCCGGGGCTCTCACCGCGCCGCAGCAGGCCAGCAATCTGTGCTCCAGCAGATTGCTCCGGATGCTGAAGTGCTGCCCCGTGGGAGTGCCAGTGTGTCGGTCGAGCAGGGAGTTGCTGTCCTCTCTCACGATGACAGCATTCCTGCTGCCAACACTGTCACTTCTCCACTGCACTTGCCACCGCCTGTAGGACAGACTGCTGCCGCCCATGCAGAGTTGGTGCAGTCTGCAGCCGGGCCCTCCAGGCCCAGAACTGGTCGAGGCCGTCCTTCAGGGGCATCTGCAGTGTCAGGGTCTGACAATCAGCAGCCTTCCACCAGCCTTGCTGCAGCCACTGAGGTCCCATTACGGAGGAGCAGTAGGGTTAGAAGGGGGGGAAGTGCGCAAGGGAAGGAGATCACCCTCGAAGGGCAAAAAGTAGGAGGCGTGACAAAATGCTGGTCATTTTTTTTATTAAAGGCCGAGGTTCGTGGTCCAACTTTTGTCTAGTGTTTTGGACATTATCTCCAGGTTGTGAGAACCAGTTATGTTAATGACTGTTTTTTTGTGTTTATTTCTAGGAGTTTGTCATGAGGAAATGACACACACAGAGTTTGTAAAATAAATAAGTTTTTGTATTCAAAATATACATGTTTGGTGTTTGGAATCATTGGTGCCTTGGCCGGCTTAGGGGTTGCGTGCTGGGTTCATTGATGTTGTTAGCAATGGCAGAAGCCATTTCCACAGCAGGGGCCCTAGAAGCGGCTTGCTATCAGCCGTTGACGGACGGCCCTTGCAGTTTCACCATTGTGGGCCGCCCTCCCGCCTTGGTGCTGCTGATGATCATCCTCCTCGTCCTCTTCCTCCTCCTCCTCTGGTGGTGCTCCAAGGCCTGGTGGCATTGGCTGGGTCCTGACGATTGCCATGTTATGCAACATGCAGCACACAACTACGAAGTTGGATACTCGCTCAGGCGAGTACTGCAGGGCTCCTCCAGAATGGTCGAGACAGCGGAACCGTTGCTTCAGCACGCCGATTGTGCGCTCAATGATGTTCCTGGTAACTTGATGGCTCTCGTTGTACCGCAGCTCAGCAGGGGTGTTGGGCGTATGGAGCGGTGTCATCAGCCAGGTGCTCAATGGATACCCCTTGTCCCCGAGAAGCCAACCAACTGGCTGATGCGGTGCCTCGAAAAGTTCTGCCACAGTAGTCTGGCGCAGGATGAAAGCATCGTGGCAGCTGCCAGGATAGTGGGCATTGACAGCGAGTATCAGCTGTCTGTGATCACAGACCAACTGAACATTCAAGGAATGGAACCCCTTTCTGTTCTGGAAATCCTCGGCATTCTCATGTGGAGCACGCAAAGCCACATGCGTGCAGTCAATGGCGCCCTGCACCATGGGGAAGCCCGCTATCCTCGCAAAGCCCAGAGCGCGGTCACGCTGCTTGTCTAGGGTCATGGGGAAAGAGATGAACTCTCGTCTCCTTTTAAAGAGGGCATTTGTGACCTGCCGGATGCAGCAATGCACCGCGAACTGGGAGATATTGGCGAGGTCCCCAGCAGCAGCTTGAAATGAGCCAGTAGCATAGAAGTTGAGAGCCACTGTGACCTTCACTGCCACCGACAGAGACGTCCTTGACCTCAGTTGAGGCTGCAGATCTGGCTGCAGCAGGTGGCAGAGCTCAGTGACCACCTCCTTGCTGAATCGCAGCCTTCGCAAACAGCTCCTTAGACATATGAATGTAGGAGAGCTGTTCACAATATACCCTGGGAGGGTAAGCTCTCCTGTACAGACGCCTGTTGGCCCTCCTCTGTCTGGCCATCATTGCCACACTCTCTCTGCGTCTCTGTGTCCTCCGATTCAGCTGGAGCAGGACGACGCCCCCATTCAGTGCAGCCCCCATAGTCTCTTTGCAAGCAAAGTTATGAAGGACAGCAACCAAAGTACCAGCGAAGTTAGGATCAGTAGGCAAAACTACCTCACAAAGCATTGACTCAATGCAGAAGTCTCTCTCTCTCTCTGAACGAGTGGTGCAAAAATGTCAACCACAGAAAAAGACAGGAAGAGGCCCCCTTTAAATAGTGCACCCCCCAGCCCCACAGCGATTGATAGCGTTCCACTCTTCCGGTCGTTGGATGCGCCAGGCGGTAAGGCAGGGGGCGCCACTCAATTTCCGCTCCGGGGCGCCACAAGGGCGTTGCACCATGGAATGACATCACAATCTGCGCGCGCAGGTGGTCGCGGCGGTAAAGTTTAGCGCCGCCGCACAATGTCTAGTTAAGTTCCCGAGCGGCGCAAACATCGCTGCGCCCGGGCACTAGCGGCTTTGCGCCCCATTAGCGCCCTCTTAAGGTGCTAACGGGAGGCGCAACCAACTGAATTTTTCCCCCAAAGCATCTTATTGATTAAAGTATTTTATTGTAGAAATATCTGGTTTCACAATCCAAGAACAAAAAAAGTAGTTATTCAATTCAAGATTTTAAAATGTCAACTTGCACAATGGTAAATAGACATTGCTCAAAGATTCACCCAAAATGAAGAGTTCAATACTTTAAGAATCAACCACAGACACAATTAAACGAGTCGTTGATTGAATATTCATCAGCCTTTTAAAAGCTGCTGAAGCATTCTTTATTTAAGCAATCTGAATTCACAGAAAAATACAAATTAAGCCCAGTTGAAGAAGGCGGGCCCGATTTATTTACAGATCAGGAGTAATGGAGACCATTACCCAGGTATTTCAGTTTAGTTACATGTATTATTTCCTCATGCCAGACTCATTCCTAGTGTGGCACCTTTTAAACTGAAAACCCAAAAACAAAATGAATACAATACTTTTTTTTTTATAAAAATCCCAATGTCAAGATTCCTTAATACTAAACAAAGGTAACATCAAATTTTTGCAAAACGCATCAATTCCAGCAAGCAGCTTTAAATTGACCTCTGCAGGAATAAGTCAGTTAAGCTACAACTCGTACAACTGAAATTTGAGGAGTTTAGAAAACCTGTGTAAAATAGGAGGTAGATACAAGACAGACAAAAAAGGATGAAGTCCAACATATAAAAGATACACAAAAATAATTGACACTTGGCCACCACATTAGAATGCAATTTCTATGCAAAACTGAAATTAAACACATGTCCTCAAACTTGATTGTGTACTTCCAAACAGGAATAAAGTGAACATCTACAGTAAACAAGTTATATTACCAATTGTCGAAGTACCATGCAGAACAAGTCCTTTGAACTGGTGGAATCTGAAGTGGAGATAAGATATCCTAAGGATTATCAAGAGTTGTAGAATTGAGCTGTCCACTGCCGTGATCAGATTTTCCGGAAGAGTCATGCTAAAAAGAGGGAGGGAAGTTTTAGGTGGATAAAAATTCTGAACAGCAACATTTTTAGGCCTTAAGGCAATTATGTTTTTAAACACCCATTTGCAGGTCATTCTAGTTTAGATGCACATAACGCTAACAACTGAAACCCAATGCAAATACTAATTTGAGGAAAAGAGTCAAATATTTCAAATTTGATAGTTTGCTTACCTCAAATTTATTAAAAAGCATACTCAATGCCAGGTTTAAACTTGCAATTTTCTAAAGACATTATTAACATGGTAGACAAGAAATATTTGTATTTTCAGAAACTGGAAAAGATTCTACATTAGTATTAATGGCTATAGCAAGGAGTCATAATCATTTGAAGAATGGCACTGTATAGAAATTGGCTTAAAGGCAGAAAACAAAGTAGCCATCTACTTTTCCCCAAATCTGAAAGAGGTTGGAAACAGGATACTCCAGGTGTTAGTCTTGGAACTCTTGCTTTAATACTCGGTGTGGTCTCACCAGGGCCCTATATAATTGCAGTAAGACGTCTTTACTCTTATACTCAAATTCTCTTGTAATAAAGGCCAACATACTATTTACTTTCCCAATTGCTTGCTGTATCTGCATGTTAACTTTCAGTGATTCGTGTACAAGGACACCCAGGTCCCTCTGAACACCAACATTTCCCAATCTCACCATTTTAAAAATACTCTGCTTTTCTATTTTTCCTACCAAAGTGGATAACTTCACATTTCTCCACATTATGTTCCATTTGTCATGTTCTTGCCCACTCACTTAGCTTGTCTATATCCCCTTGAAGCCTCCTTGCATCCTCCTCACAACGTACATTCCCACCCAGCTTTGTATCAGCAAACTTGGATATATTACATTTGGTCCCCTCACCCAAGTCATTGATGTAGATTGTGAATAGCTGAGGCCCAAGCACTGATCCTTGCGGTACCCCACTAGTTACAGCCTGCCAACCCAAAAATTACCAGTTTATTCCTACTGTTTTCTGTCTGTTAACCAATCCATGCTAGTATATTACCCCCAATCCCATGAGTCCTCATTTTGTTTAATAACCTCTTGTGTGGCACCTTATCGAATGCCTTCTGAAAATCCAAATACACCACATCCACTGGTTCCCCCATATCTATTCTGCTAGTTACAACCTCAAAAAACTCTTATGAAAGGGAAATCGTGTTTGACTAATCTATTAATCAGTGTTGACTCTGCCCAATCCTATTATTTTCCAAGTGCCCCATTACCATGCCCGTAATAGATTCTAGCATTTTTCCTACTACTGATGTCAGGCTAACTGGTCTGTAGTTCCATTTTCTCTCTCCCTCCTTTCTTAAATAGTGGGGTTACATTTGCTACCTTCCAATCTGCAGGAACCATTCTAGAATCTATGGAATTTTGGAACATGACAACCAATGCATCCACTATCTATAGCCAACTCTTTCAAAACCCTAGGATGTAGGCCATCAGGTGCAGGGGATTGATCAGCTTTCAGTCCCATTAATTTCGCCATCACTACTTTTTTACTAATACGAATATCTTTCAGTCCCTCATTCGCTAGACCCTTGGTTGTCCACTATTTCCAGGAAGTTTTTTGCATCTTCTTCTGTGAAGACAGAAAGTATGTTTAATTTCTCTGCCATTTTCTTATTCCCATTATAATTTCTCCTGGCTCAGCCTGTAAGGGACCCACATTTACTTTTGCTAATCTTTTCCTTTTTACATACCTATAGAAGCTTTCAGTTTGTTTTTATGTCTCTCGCTAGTTTACTCTCATTCTATTTTCCCTTTCCTCATCAATTTCTTGGTCCTCCTTTGCTGAATTCTAAAATCCTCCCAATCCTCAGGCTTACTATTCTTTTTGGCAGCATTATAAGCCTCTTCCTTTGATCTAATACTATCTTTAACTTCTCTTGTTAGCCACGGTTGGACCACTTTTCCTGTGGGGGTTTTTGTGCCTTAAAAGGAATGTATATTTGCAGTAAATTATGCATTAATTCTTTAAATGCTAGCCATTGCTTGTCCACTGTCACTGTTTAATGTAGTTTCCCAATCTACTTTAGCCAAGTCTCCCCTCATACTTATGTAGTTTGCTTTGTTCAGATTTAAGACCCCAGTTTCAGATTTAAGTCACTTTCAAACTCAATATAAAATTCTATCATATTATGGTCATTTCCCTAAAGTCACTTTACTACAAGGTTATTAGTTAACCCTTTCTCGTTGCACAATACTAGATCTAAAATAGCCTGTTCTAGTTGGTTCCTCAACATACTGATCTAGAAAACTATCTTGAATTCATTCACCACACTAACTGCAAATTTGGTTTGCCCAGTCTATGTAGATTAAAGTCCCCCATGATTACTGTATTACCCTCATTACATGCACCTCTAATTTCCTGATTTATACTCTGCCCTACATTACAACTACTGTTTGGGGGCCTATAAATAACTCCCAGCAATGTTTTCTGCCCCTTGCTGTTTTAGCTTCAGCCAAAGTGATTCTACTTCGATTCTCAGAGCCAAGACCCTTTCTCTCTACTGTCTTTATCTCATCCTTTACCAGGGCTACCCCGCCTCCTTTTTCATTTTGCCCATCTCTTCTAAAAGAGAAGTATCCTGGAATATTTAGTTCCTAACCTTGGCCACTTGGCAACATGTCTCCATTATGGCTATTAGATCAATCCTGTTAATTTCTACCTGTGCTATTAATTCATCTATTTTATTGCAAATGCTTCATGCATTGATATACTGCCTTTAGCTTTGACTTTTCTTTTTCCCTGATGTCACCTTTGTTAGTTACTTTCTCTGTCCCTCTGCTTATTTTTACCCCAAACTCTACTCTAGAGCCTTGAAATTCTCGCTGCTTTTAGATTTACTCTTTCCTGAATCTGCCCCTCCCACCCCTCGTTAGTTTAAAGCCCTGTCTACTGCCCTAGCAATTTGGTTTAAGTGGAGCCCGTCCCAACAGAACATCTGCCTCTTTTCCCCAGTACTGGTGCCATTGCCCCATAAACCTAAACCCCTTCCTCCCACACCACTGAGCCACACATTTAAACCTCTAATCAGTTTGTCCCCATGCCAATTTGCACATGGCTCAGGTAGCAATCCAGAGATTACCACCTTTGAGGTTTTGCTTTTTAATTTGGATCCTAGCTCCTCAAACTCCCTCAGCAGAACCTCATTCCTAGTTCTACCTATGTTGTTGGTTCCTATGTGGACCATGACAACTGGATCTTCCCCCTCCCACTCCAAGTTCTTCTCCAGCCACAAGGAGCTATCTTTAACCCTAGTACCGGGCAGGCAACACAACCTTCGGAACTCTTGGTCGCGGTTGCAGAGAACAGTATCTGTCCCCCTGACTACTGTCCCCTACCACAACTACATCCCCTTTCACTCCCCCCCACTTGAATGGCCTCCTGCACATGGTGCGCCTGCTCATGCATCCTACAGGCTTTTCCCTCATCCACAGACAGCAAAAACCTCATACCTGTTGGACAAAGGCAAAGGCTGAGGCTCCTCCAGCACTGCACCTGGAGTCCACTTACCTGCCTGAGTTGCAGTCACACCTTCCTGTCGCTGACCACTAACCAGACCTGTACCTAACGAAAGGGGTGGGACTACCTTCTGGCTCAAAGTCAGAGTCATAACGGCACAGAAGGCAGCCATTCGGTCCATGTTGGTTCTCTAGAGCAATCCAGTTGGTACCATTCCCGTTCCATCCCTGAAAGTTTATTTCCCTCAAGCACCTATCCAGTCTCCTTGAAAACATTGTGTCTCCGCTTCCACCACTTCCGTCGACAGCGAATTCCAGGTTATTACCACTCACTGCATAAAAACGTTTTCTCACATCCCCCCGTATCTCTTGCCCAAAACCATAAATCTGTGCCCCTTAGTCCTTGTACCATCAACTAGTGGGAACAGCCTTTCCCTGTCCAGCCTATCCAAACTATCAATCTTGTACACCTCTATCAAATCACCCCTCCACCTCCTTTGCTCCAGCTTCGCCAACCTGTCCTTGTAGCCAAGATCCCCCATCCCCAGAACCATTCTGGTAAATCTCCTCTGCACCCTCTCAAGGGCCTTCACATCCTTCCTAAAGTGTGGTGACCAGAACTGGACACAATACTCCAGTTGTGGCCTAAACAGCATTTTATGAAGGTTCAGCATAACTTCACTACTTTTGTACTCAATACCCCTATTTATGAAGCCCAAGAGCCCATATGCTTTGCTAACCACTCTCCCAATATGTCCTGCCACCTTCAGGGACCTATGCACATTAACTCCCAGGTCCCTGTCCCTGCACACTCTTTAAAACTGTGCCATTAAGTGTATATTGCCTCTCCCTGTTCCTTCTGCCAAAATGCATCACCTCATACTTCTCTATTAAATTCCATTTGCCACTGGTCTGCCCATTCTGCTAGCCTTTCCATGTCCTGTTGCAGTCGATTGGTATCATCACTGTTTGCCACACCCAAGTTTGGTGTCATTAGCAAATTTAGAAATTCTACTCTATTCCAATATCCAGGTCATTTATATATCTCAAAAAAGCAGGGACCACCACTGTACCATCCTCCAGTCTGAAAAACAGCCATATACCACAACTCGCTGTTTTCTGTCTTTAAGCCAATTCCTTATCCAAGCTGCCACTGACCCACCTATTCCATGAGCCTCAATTTTGTTAACTAGCCTTTTATGTTGGACTTTGTCAAATGCCTTCCTAAAATCCATGTAGACAACATCCATTGCATTCCCTTCATCAATCCTCTTACTTCACCAAAATATTCAATTAGATTAGCCAAACACGATCTGCCTTTTACAAATCTGTGTTGGCTCTCCTTAATTAGCTTAAACCTCTCCAAGTGCCAGTTAATTTTTTCCTTGATTATGGTTTCTAAAACTTCACTCACCACTGATGTTAAACTGACTGGCCTGTAGTTACTAGGATTGTCCTTACACCCTTTGAACAATGGTGTCACATTTTCCAATCCTCAGGCACCTCCCCTGCATAGAGGGAAGAATGGAAAATTATGGCAAGCCCTTCTGCTATCTCCTTCCCCAATTCCCTTAGCAACCTGGGATGCAAGCCACCTGGAGCAGGCGACTTATCCACTAAGCATACCCAGCCTTTAGTACATCCTGTCTATCAATTTTCACCCCTTCCATTGCTTCTACCTTTTCCACTTCTACCGATATTTTGTCAACATCCACCTCCTTAGTAAACAACAAAACAAAGTACTCACTGTATTCTAGCCTTGCCCTGCACATCTAAGCATATATCACCTTTGTCTCTAATAGGCCCCACCCCACAGTGTTCAGGTAACTCACAATCCCTGATGCCCCGCAATGTCTGCACCTCAGACCCCAGCTCAAAAACTCCTGAGCTTAAGTTCCTCACGATGCAGGCACTTACTGCAAACGTGGTTGTCTGGGATCACAATGCACTCCACAAACTCCCACATGCTGCAGTTGCGGCACACCGCCTGCACTGCCATCCCTATATGACCTTGATTTATTTAAATTTGTAATTAGGTAGCTTCGTTTAGTGTAGTTTCCAAACTACTTACTTGATCCAGATTAAGTTAAGGGTACTGAAATTAAATATCTACTTGTAACACAAAGCACTACAAGTGGTGTAGGCAAAAAGCAACAACTCCTTCCCACTCTTTCCAAATTCCCAACCAAAGCACTCTTGTTCAAATCCACTCCGTTACTCCGTTTAATCCCGCTCTGTGCAGAAGGTAATAGAAGATTGCTCAAGGTAGTGCAGCAGATGTTGTATATATGGACTTTTGGAAGGCATTCAATAAAGTAGAGGAGGCCTGACACCGGAGGTGGGGGACCTGTGTTGGAGCGGCAGCGGGACCCGAGAGAAGGCGGAGCAGCCATAAAGGAGCACTGCGAGTTGGGAAAGAGTCAGAGAGCGGGAGCAGTCAAACAACAACTGCAAAACCGCTAAAGTGACGTCACAACCAGGGAAGGAGCTGATTAGAAATACTCACCAGGTCCTACTTACCACAGTCCAGGTGTTGAAGTAAAAGTAAGGTCTCTAGTTTAGAGTAAGTAGTGTTTAAAGTGAAGTACGGTCCTTAGTGTATTTAATATTCTTCAATTTAAAGGAAGTAAAGGGAGTAAATTAAGGTTAGGACATGGCAGGGCAGCTCAGCAGCGTGGAGTGCTCCTCCTGTGCTATGTGGGAAGTCAGGGACACTTTCGGTGTCCAGGGCGAACACATGTGCAGGAAGTGTCTCCAGCTGCAACTACTCGAAATCCACCCTCCTTAAAATTTCAATGGTGGAGAAACAAATGACAAAAGATAGATAAATCTCCAGGACCCAATGGTTTTTCACCCCAGGGTGGTGAGTAAATTGTTGATGTGTTAGTCACGATCTTCCAAAACTCAGGAATTGTCCCCTTTGATTGGAAAGCTGCTAATGTCACTCCATTATTTAAGGGTAGCAGGTCTATAATCTAATGTTAGTTGTGAGGATGTTACTAGAATCTGTTATTAGGAACAGAGTGACTGAGCATTTTGACAGATGCTGATCAGAGTGAGCTAGCATGGATTTTTAAAGGGCAAGTTATGTCCAATGTACCTAGTTGAATTTTTTGAAAAGGTAACCAATGTGGTAGATAAGGGATGTTATTTGTATGGACTTCCAGAAGGCATTGACAAGGTTCCATATAAGAGACTTAACAAAAATGAGAGCAACCTATTGGCTTGGTTAGGAGGCAAGAGACAGTAGGGATAATGGGTATGTACTCAAATTGCCAGTATGTGACTATTAGTGTCCTCCAGGAATCCGTACTGGAGCCACAGCTTTGCAGTATATTTATAAAAGGAGTTGGAAGGTGGAAGAGAGCCTTATATCCAACTTTGAGAACACTAGTTAGGTGGCACAGAAAATAAATGTAGATGGGAGTAGAAAGTTGCAAGGGACATTGACAGATTAAGAGTGGGAAAAACTGCGGCAGATGGAATTCAATGTGGGAAAATGCAAGGTCATCCACTTTGGACCCAAGATAGATCAGAGAATTTTCTAAATGGTGAGAAGCCAGGAACTGCAGACAAGCAGAGAGATTTAGAGGTCCCAGTACATAAATCATAAAGCTAGTGGACAGGTGCAAAAAATAATTAAAGATTAATGGAATGTTGGCCATTACCTCAAGGGAGCTGGAATGCAAAGGGTTGGAAGTTAAGCTGCAGATGTACAGAGCTCTGGTTAGACAGCATCTGGAGTACTGCATTCAGTTCTGGGCATCACACCTCAGGAAGGTGATACTGGCCTTGGAGGGGGTGCAGCACAGATAAAATTCTGAGGACAGGTCGCATAGACTAGCATTGTATTCCCTTGAATATAGAAGCTTAAGGGGTGATCTAATTGAAGTGTTGAAGATGAAGGATTTTGATAGGGTAGATAGAAAGTAAGAGTGTAACTATTTCCTCCGGTGGCAGGGGGGGGGGGGGTAAGACTCCAGAACAAGGGGACATAACCTAAAATTAGAGCTAGGCCAGTCAGGAGTGATGTTAGAAAGCACTTAAATCATACAAAATGGTCACAGAATCCCCACAGTGCAGATAGAGGCCATTTCGGCCCATCGAGCCTGCACCGACATATATCCCACCCTATTCCCGTAACCCCACTTATTTAATCCCCCCCAACACGAAGGGTCAATTTATCATAGCCAAATCAACCTAACCCGCACATCTTTGGACTGTGGGAGGAAACCGGAGCACCCGGAGGAAACCCACGCAGACACGGGGAGAATGTGCAAACTCCACACAGACACCCGAGGCCGGATTCGAACCCGGGTCCCTGGCGCTGTGAGGCAACAGTGCTAACCACTATGCCACCGTGTTGAAGCTAGGTGAATGAAAATTTCAAAACAGAGATTGATGTGTTTGGCAAGAGTATTAAGGGTTATGCAACCAAGGTGAGTAAAATGGAGTCTGGATACAAAAATCAGCCACGATCTACTTGAATGGCAGAACAGGCTCGATGGGCTAATGGCCTACTCCTGTTCCTGCATTCCCAAGTGGGAGGACTGTCACTGACCTATTTCCTGTTCAGGGGTTGCCAGTAGGTCCGTCAACCAAATTGGCTACCTCCCTCCCAAGAATTTATTCTGAGCAGACAGACTGCTACGGGTACGCAAGAATATTAACTTGGGTGGATGGCCTACTGTTAACCTGAAAATAAATTACTTATCATCCCCCAGTCATTGTGGAGAACTGCAATCAGTTTGGCAATTTAGCACAAATTCTCTCTTGCTGCAAGAAAGATTAAGCTTATATTTTAAAATAAACATAACTCATTCCCAAATCCTTGGTGGAAAAAATGGTCAAAAGTCCCAACACACATCTACCAAGTCCAGATCATTCATTATCAAAATAAGGATGATCGAACCCAATACTGACCCATTAACTACTACGGTCTTCAGTGCTCTACTCAGCTTCCTATTTATGAAAGTTCCTTTGAATATCGAACTAATTTTATCAAGTCTCCTGTGCAGCATTTACTCAAACACTTACTGAAAATCCAAATGCACATTAGAATTTTCTCCATTTTCTGAAATAAAGCTTACATTTTTCAAAACAACTCATCTTTTACAAATCTGTGCTGGTTGTCCTTGTATAACCCATACCAAGTATTCAGAAGTTTACTGTGACATTACAAAACTAATTCTTCCAGTTAACTGCCATCAAGGATATTTGAAAGAATGTTGGTCAGACCCTCTGCCATTTCCTCAGACTACCCTAATCATTCTAGGAGTCATGCTCCAGAGAAGTTTTATCCACCAAGTTATCAACTTTCAGCATGACTTCAACATCTAGTTCTTCAAGCTACATCTCCATCAATGCCACCTGAATTTCTACCCCTAGTTCATCAATTATATACAAATGCACAAAGCCTCTGAATTTGAACCCTCATCAATTTTTAATAATTTTGTTGTCCGCATCTCCCCCCCCCCTCCATTATTTATACTACACCACTTGCTCTCTTCTCTGCCTCATTTTTTCCTTTCCTCTTTGCCTTATTAGCTTACACCTCCCCCACAACACTAGTTATTCTCCCAGCAAGGAGTCTTGTCAGGTGAGGCTCATCCATCTTGCCCAGTACTCCAGGATTCAGGACTCTACATCATCCACATATATACCTACTTTATCTTATATTTCTATAACATGTAGTGCATGGTACCAGGTGCAATCTTAAGATTATTACCCTGGAGATCCCGCTTTAATATAGTGATACCTGTAACTCCCTTTTAAGGACAAGTTAATTCTATTTACCAATTCATTGGTTTTAACATAAAACACAACATTCAGGGGTTTCCCTTTCCTTTAAACATCTTTTCCCCAACACCAGAGGGGCAACACACCATTCGGGCCATTCTGTCAAAGCTACAAATTGTAGCATCCTCCCAACTGTAGCATCTCTGATCCCCAACCACCAACAGTGCCACAATATGTCCTCTGAGGAGACATTGTCACAAGTATGCAGCACTATATCTGTCACTTGAACATGCAGGGGATTCCTGCACTGCCTCATCTCTTCCTACCCCAACAGATGGCCACTCCCCTCCCTTCCTCACTATCTTGCTCTGCCTGTGTAATCTCCTAGAATAGCTATTCCAGGCTACCATGTAAAAAAGTGTCCTCAGCAGCTCAAACTGAAACATCAAGCTCAAGCAGTCAAGAGGCACATCCTGCACCGGTGGTGATCCCAAAATCTCCCACATAAGGTACTTCAAATCATATGCCTCAGTTGTGTCTGTGCACCCCTATTACTAAATGGTTTGCTTTTTTAATAACTTAACTCTACAAAGTTGGGCCAACACCACTTTGTGTTTAGGCACTTCAAGAAAATGTACTTCAAGTTTATTTCCACAAAACAAGGAAACATGCTCTCTGCACCTCCAGTGGCTGAATTTATTCACTGCGTACACAGATCAAGATCACCCAGGTTTAGCAAACTTAACTGATCTCACCCAGGAGAGTGATAAAGACATTACAACCAGCTATAGCATCTCAGGGCTTTGGGGGATGGGGTGGAAATACAGCAAAGACATCTGTCAGATGTTTTTGATTACCATCTAGGAACCTTTGAAGTGAAAAGTCAAGACCAGTTGCAATTCCGCTTTTCTTTCCTCCCCTCTAAAACTGCAAACAAATGCTAAGGTTCATATTAGATTTGATTCAAAAGTATGAAACTATATTGAACACCTTTTCTTTGGCTGCACTTGTGAGGTGATTTTTAAGCTCCTCTAGTTCTTGGAGAGACGGAACTTTGCCAGTAGGAATATAGTACGGTGTCTTGCAGATGTCAGTACACAAAGCTTGATCTTCTTTTAAAAGCATTTCACACTCCTCCATTCGACCATTTTTCTCTTGAAGCAAGGCCTTCACTTTATTTCTAAGCTCCTTTTCCAATTGAAGGAGAGTAGAACTCTCATCAGCCTGAGAATTAATAAACAATTTAGTTCAAGGTGCAAGTAGCTACTTTAGAAGTAGATCACAATGGCAAAAACACACATTTTTGGGGTACTGATCAAGGAAGAGCCCATCTGGCAAGGACAGTACCAAGTAATTTAGAATGTTAGGGATAGGCCACCCACTCCACTTTCTTGCCCTCCTTGGGTAAGTTGATCTCAATGGAAGGCAATAGATTCAGGCAACTCCAGCCTACTGAAGTTTTATTTCAGATTATAGCCAAGTCACCCAAATGCTATTCCTTTGAAGAATAGATGATCTGGACTTCCGATTGGAAAGCTGATCAAATGACTGTTGTGGTCTAATTCTCAATCCCCTTCTGCAGGTAGGATCATTTCCAGGCCACCTTTCTCAGGTTGACCCAGCAGCAAAGGCTGTGAGGAAATCAGAAGAATGGCAGTGGCTATATTTGAAACAGCTAACCAAGAAAGATGTTGATTTAGCTAAACCGTCAACGTGAGCCCCTGCTACTCAGAAAGGTGACAAGACACCAGTACTCTTCCTGAGCATTGAAACAGGGACCTAAGTTAGAAACATATTGCAGATGCCTTGGAGGGGTGTAGGGAAACCATATAAAAATGGCAAAAAAATAAAAGGATTCACTGTGGAACTCCCCCTCAATAGAAGAACAATGAATAAGTGAATGTGATGTCTGAAAACTGTATAGTGCTTAACAGGAACAACCGCCCAAGGCTGGATTAGCACCATCCAAATCAGAAGTTGGGGCAACAAGACATTCAACAGCAACCTCAGCACCAAAGGACTCATTTCCTCTGATGAAGTCTTGATACTCCAGGGATCCATGGAGCATAAAGGACAAGACTATTTGCACCATGCAATTCAGATAATTCTGAACTATATCAGCCTTCATTCAAAAAGGTACATTAAGCAAACAAATAAGCAGCAAGAATGCTCTGATGAAACAAAAATTGTTCACCTGCACTCCAAAAAAGTAATTACTAAAAAGTACATTACCTTATAAGGATCTAGATGAAGCTCCGAACATAAAGTCTGCAGTTCCCCCTGCCAATTTTTAATGGCCTCCTCTAACTGTTCTTTCATAAGTTCCTCTTTGTGAAACATTTGACCTAGAAGTCTCTATCAGAAAGTGTTAAAAAAAAAAGTGTTAAGTTTCCAAACTGAAGGATTTTCTTTAGTTTATTACCCCGTAAAACAGAATCATCTTTCAAGTACAGATTAGAGCATTGGATCATGGGGGGCGGGCGGGGGGGGGAACCCAGCTTAGATTGATACAAGTCATTGCTGATTTGGCCTGTTAATTATGTAATAATTGTACAACTTTAAAAATTGACAAGCTACTTGCTGAAATCGCCATGATTCTGAAAAAGTACTTTTCTAGTCAACCTACTTTTAAATACTGTACTGTAACTAATGAACAATTCTCTTGCTGTCAATTGTAGTTAAAGATAAGCTTGTCAATTTATCTTGTTCTGGCAGCTTCCCATGCTGCACTTCTGCCTAGCACCCAAGAACACCACCAGGTTATCGTGCAAGCAGGGGAAGCTAGTAGTACTCAAACAAATGCACTATAAAAAGAATGCCAGCATGTTGTGTTGCTACATTATTAATTACACTTACTTTAATGTAAAAACACACCAGTACTTATGCTATTTGGCAACAAAAGATGATCCAGGACCAAAGGATAGATTATTTTGTACAAGCAATGCACAGCTGAGTGAAAAACAAGCAGAGCGAGCAGCTACTTCAGTTAACCGACAGTAGCAAGCATTTGATGAATGTCATCAATTAATTTAATTTGACGCAAGTTTAAAAAAACCATACATTAGGTATCTGGATACCCAGACATTTGATGAATCATGGATTAATCAATGATAGGTGGCATTGTAAGCAGTGTGGATGGAAGTTACAAAGATAATAGATTAAATGAATGGTCAAAACTGTGGCAAATGGATTTCAATATAGGCAAGTGCAAAGTCACCCACTTTGGATCTAAAAAAGGATAGATCAGAGTACTTTCTAAAATGGTGAAAAGCTCGAAGCAGTGGAAGTCCAGAGAGACTGGAGGTTCCATTTACACAGATCATTTCAATGTGATGGACAGGTACAAAAAAAAATCAAGGCAGCTAATGGAATGCTGGCATTTATATCTAGAGGACTAGAATACAAGGGGGTAGAAGCTATGCTGCAGCTATACAAAACCCTGGTTAGACCACACCTGGAGTACTGAGCGCAATTCTGGGCACCACACCTTAGGAAGGATATATTGGCCTAGGAGGGAGTGCAGCGTAGATTTACTAGAACGATATCTGGATGCCGAGGGTTAAATGAAGGAGAGATTACACAAATTAGGGTTGTATTCCCTGGAATTTAGAAGATTAAAGGGGTAATTTGATCAAAGTTTTCAGAGAGAAACTATTCCCGCTCATTGGGGAATCTAGAACTAGGGGGCATAGTCTAAAAATGAGACACAGGCTTTCAGGAGTGGAGTTAGGAAACACATCTACATGCAAAAGGTGATAGAAGTTTGGAACTCTTCTGTAAACAGCAGTTGATGCTGGGTTAATTTTAAAATCAGAGTTTGATAGATTTCTGTTACCCAAAAGGTAATAAGGGATTTGGGGCAAAGGCAGGTATAAAGAGTTAGGTTACAGATCAGCCAGGATTTCATTGAATGGCAGAACAGGCTCGACGGGCTGAATGGCATACTCCTGTTCCAATGTTCATATGGATAAACCAGACTATAACAACTTACATTTATACAGAACATTTAATGTAGTAAAACAACCCAAGGCACTTCACAGGAACATAATCAGACAAAAATTGACATGGAGTCAAAGGAAGAGATAGAGTGTTCAGTTAAGGAGTGTCTTAAAGGAGGGGGGCATTTAGGGAGCAAATTCCCAAGCTTAGGGCCTAGATAGCTGAAGGCACATCTCCCAGTAATAGGGGGAATGAGAGAAGGACAAAAGGCCAGAGGTGGAGGAGGAGATTTAAGGGTTGTAGGGCTGAAGACAGTTACAGAGATAGGGAGGGGAAGGAAAGGCCATGGGGTACTTGAACAGGAGGGTGAGAATTTCTAAAAGAGGCATTGGTGGACTAGGGTCCAATGTAGGTCAGCAAATACAGGGGAGATGGTGGAACCAGACTTGGTGAAAGTTAGGATATGTGCAGCAAAATTCTGGATGAGCTTCAGTTCATGGAGGGTGAAAGATGAGGTTGGCCAGGAGAGCATTGGAATCGTTGAGTCTGGAGGTAATAACACAAATGAGGGTTTCAGCATCTGATGGGCAGAGGCAACTATTTAGAGGTGGAAGTAGCCAGCTCAGGGGGTAAATAAGGACGTTGAGGTTGCAGCGGTGGCCAGGGAACTGAGTTCATGGCGGGGCCAAGATTATCTATAGTGCAAGTATACATAATAAAGTGATTGTGCTTTCAAACTTTGTCTCTAGAGAAAAAGCATTAAATTATACATCACTAGATGATGTAGTTGTGGCTACAGGTCTCTCACTGGTGTGGTGGAAGCAATGTGAAGCAAGTAATTAATAGCACATTTATATTGTGGAACAGAGTCCTACAACTGTTCTGGAGCATCAACGTCTGGTCTTGCTGACACGATTCCGTAATATGAATAATGCACTTCCGAAAGCAGCGGTTTAACTTCAACCGTAAAACACAAGCTCACAGATGCTGTAAAGTCAATATTAGTGACTATTTAGCTAGTGACAGGACGGCCTTCAACGCTAACTATTTCACTGACTTGTACCAAGCAGACATGAGCATTTAAGCATTAATAAAGAACACAGCCAACTCATTAGTGATACCCAATACCTTACAGTGCCAATGGGAGGGGGAGATGCGGTGTTCATGTCATTCAAAAACACATTTTCCTTATTCAGCTCATTAGTGTCCTAAATAAGCCTGACCATTCCAGTTATCTTAAAACCGTTTAAATCACAAAGCCTAAAAAAAGGACCACAAATTCCTGCAAATTGAGAATATTCAGTGTAAATACTATAAGTCTATAACCATAGCTGATATAACATGCCTCCACATCCCAGAATATGGTACACCATTTACCCCGTTAACGCCACATATCGCCGTCCTCCGAGCATTTCCTCCAAGACAAACAATAACGTTTCTTTTAAATATTTCTTTAAAACTACCTCGTTATGCATCTTTAAAGGTCCCATTCGCTCAAGCCGCTTGTCTTCTTGGATACCAATAACATCCCAGACGTCCCGGAACTTCTTCATCTCACTGTCCAGAAGATGATTTATTGAGGCGAGAACTTCACTGGAAAATAATTGCATTGACGATCTGATTAGCTTTCAATTAGCTTTCATTTTCTGAAGCGTTAATTGCCGCCGTATTCTGTATTCTTGGTTACAGAGAACTACTTTCAAAAACAGAACAAAATATCTAAACAAACAATTTTTTAAAAAGGTAATTAGAATTATAGAACTTTGAAATGTTCTATAACCTCTCCCTCTTGATATAAGCAAATAAAGCACATGGAAATTATTCCAATAAATAAAACAGTACACGGACTTTTCTAAACATGTTACACGGAGGGAAGAACGACCTACAGCCAAAGTATATTTTAAAACACACCCACCTTTTCCAAGCCATTGCTTGAAAGAGCCTGAGGTAAAGCGGGAGAGCCCAGTGGCGCCGAACCTGAGGTAAAGCGGGAAAGCCAGTGGCGCCGAGCCAGCGGGACGGGACAATCGAGTCAAACCACAACTCCCCACACAGCTTCCAATTTAAATCCAACCGACCTCGCGGAGCCTTCAAACCATTGGTTAGCGCGGGCCAATAGGAGGAAGGAGTGAAAAAAGATAGCCAATCATAAGTAGCCTTCCGGGTGCGCGTGCGCTGACCGGGCCAGGCCCCTGCTGTCACGTGGTGCGTTGGTTGATGGTTTCGGGAAGGAAGGTTTTTTTGGGGGGTTGGATAGAAAATGCAACTTCCCTAAAACCAGTTATAATCAGCGTGAAATATTTTAAAACGTCTGCAGTAAAGTTTGTCAACATTGCTTAACTTCATTTAGAAGCGTGAAGCGCAACAAGTACGTTCAAACAATACCCGAGCAAGGCGTTTCTTCCTTTAAATGCCCAGTGAGGCTGGTGCGAAGACTTTTGAGCTTCCATTTGTTATACGTTGATCATGAATCCAAGGTGTGTTGCTCGCATGAGCGCTTTGCTGCACTGCATAATGCAGCGTTACTTGTCTGTACACCCACAACAACATGGACCTCAATCTTACTCAATAGTAGTGGATGCATCTAAACCACAAAGAGAGCTGAGGCACTTCTGGAAGAGTACAGGATTTTGGTAGGTTTTTTTAATTTTATTTTGCCATGTAAACATTACAGGGCTGTCACCATCAGGAAATGTTAAGAATGAGATTTTTAATCAAAAGGAAGTGAAAGATTGCACGCCCACTTGAACATATGGGAGGTGTTTTGTCCACAGGAATCATGTAAATGGTTCACACTTTTAAACCCTCCACTGGCCTGGATGAGTGCAGCTCCAACAACATTAAAGAAGCTCGACACCATCCAGGACAAAGCAGCCTGCTTTATTGGCACCCCATCCACCACCTTAAACATTCACTCCCTCCACCACCGGCGTACCGTGGCTGCAGTGTGCACCAACTACAAGGTGCACTGCAGCAACTCGCCAAGGCTTCTTTGGCAGCACCTCCCAAACCCGCGACCTCTACCACCTAGAACAGGGGTATGCAAGTATTTGGGCTGGAGGGCCACTTAACAAGTTTTGGTGAACTGTTGAGGGCCGCACACCAATGTTCCCCCTAAGGTGTGTGGCCACACGGTTGCGCACCAATCGCAAGGTCCCACGCAGGCCGCTCACCAGCTCCTGCTGCTGGAAGAGATACTGCGCAGCAAATTTAAAGGGACTGTGCACGTTGGTAAGAGCAAAGTGTTAAATTGGTAAATTTGAAACAGGCCAACAGGTGTTGATCATCACTTCCACTTCTACCCTCCCAATAATTTATAAACATAAATTTAGTTGGTAGTCAGATACTATCTTAAATACACAAAATGTAGTGTACAGTAGTAAAATCTTCTGTTACTAAATTAATGAAATGATTGATCAATCGATCGATTTTATGTTGTACTGTAAGTCTACGTGGCTGTTTGGCAGAGCGGCCTCCGACACGAGAAGTATTTTTAGTGTGGTGAGTACAGGAACCCGAGGCTTCGCAAGGCCTGAACTACAATCAAGTGCCATTACCTGGAGTCCTTGTGCTCCGGAATCCACTCCTGTATCTAAGGTGGTGATGAGAACCCCCTTGCCGTCGTACTTTGGGTACCGGGAGAGGAAAGACAAGTCTCTTTGGTGAAAGAGTCATCGAGATGAGCAGCCGTGACTCGACTCAGACTAATTTGCAGCTCGAGTTCCGGCTCGCATTCCATTTCAGTCACATCCAGCAAGCTGGATAGAATGAACTAGTGGGGCGCGTACGGCCCGCGGACCGTATTTTGGCCACCACTGGGCTAGAAACTCCCACGCTCTTTACTGAGGAAACTCCCAGAAACGGCAGGGACCCAACTTAACTGGGTCTGTTCCAGAGTTATGCTGGGAGACTTGCGGTAACCCAATGGAATAGATCCCCTGGACCTGATGGCCTACATCCTAGGGTTTTGAAAGAGGTGGCAATAGAGATAGTGGATGCATTGTTTGTCGTTTTCCAAAATTCCATAGATTCTAGAACGGTTACCGCAGATTAGAAGGTAGCAAATATAACCCCACTATTTAAGAAAGGAGGGAGAGAGAAAACGGGGAACTACAGACCAGTTAGCCTGACATCAGTAGTAGGGAAAATGCTAGAATCTATTATTAAGGACATGGCAACAGGGCACTTAGAAAATAATAATAGATTGGCCAGAGTCAACACGGATTTATGAAAGTTAAATCCTGTTTGACGAATCTGTTTTTTGAGGTTGTAACTAGCAGAATAGATCTTCTTAGGCAGTCCCTCGGAACCGAGGATGTCTTGCTTCCACACTAAAAATGAGTTCTCAGGTGACTGATGAGTCCAATGCGGGACCTACAGTCTCTGTCACAGGTGGGGCAGACGGTGGTTGAAGCGGCGGGTGGGTGGGGTGCTTGGGTTGACGTGCGCTCCTTCCGCTGTTTGCGCTTGGTTTCCGCTTGCTCCCGGTGAAGAGACTTGAGGTATTCGGCGCCTTCCCGGATGCTTCTCCTCCATTTTGTGCGGTCTTGGGCCAGAGATTCCCAGGTGTTGGTGGGGAATGTTGCACTTTTTCAAGGAGGCTTTGAGGGTGTCCTTGAAGCGTTTCCTCTGCCCACCTGGGGCTCTCTTGACGTGTCGGAGCTCCGAGTAGAGCGCTTGTTTTGGGAGTCTTGTATCGGGCATGCAGACGATGTGACCCATCCATCGGAGCTGATCGAGCGTGGTCAAAGATTCGATGCTGGGGATGTTGGCCTGAGCGAGAACACTGACGTTAGTGCACCTATCCTGCCAATGGATTTGCAGGATCTTGCGGAGGCAGCGTTGGTGGTACCTCTCCAGTGCTTTGAGGTGCCTGCTGTACATGGTCCATGTCTCTGAGGCATACAGCAGGGCGGGTATCACTACTGCTCTGTAGACCATGAGCTTAGTGCCGGGTTTGAGGTCCTGGTCTTCAAACACTCTCTTCCTCAGGCGACCAAAGGCTGCACTGGCACACTGAAGGCGGTGTTGGACTTTGTCATCAACGTCTGCCCTTGTTGACAGTAGGCTCCTGAGGTATGGAAAGTGGTCTACGTTGTCCAAGGCCTCATCATGGATTTTGATAATCGGGGAGCAGTACTGTGTGGCGGGGCCAGGTTGGTAGAGGACGTTTGTCTTACGGATGTTTAGTGTGAGGCCCATGCTCTCATACGCTTCGGTGAAGGTGTTGAAGATGGTTTGGAGTTCGACCTCAGAGTGTGCGCAGACGCAAGGGTCGTTTGCATACTGTAATTCGATGACAGAGGATGGGACAACCTTGGATCTGGACTGGAGGCGACGGAGGTTGAACAGTTTCCCGTTTGTTCTGTAGATTAGCTCCACTCCAGCGGGGAGCTTAGTGAGGGTGAGATGGAGCATTGCAGCCAGGAAGATCGAGAAGAGCGTTGGTGCGCTGACACAGCCTTGCTTGACCCTGGTCCGTACGTGAACTGGGTCTGTGGTGGATCCGTTGGTCAGGATCACGGCTTGCATGTCGTCGTGAAGCAGGCGGAGGATGGTGACAAACTTTTGATGGCAGCCAAATTTGAGGAGGACACTCCATAATCGCTCACAGTTAACGTTGTTGAAGGCCTTTGTGAGGTCAAAGAAGGCCATGTACATCGGTTGGTGCTGTTCCCTGCATTTCTCTCTTAGACAAATCTGTTAGAGTTTTTTGAGGTTGTAACAAGCAGAATAGATAAGGGGGAACCAGTGGATGTGGTGTATTTGAATTTTCAGAAGGCATTCGATAAGATGCCACACAAGAGGTTATTAACCAGATTAGGGCTCATGGGATTGGAGGTAATATACTAGCATGGATTGAGGATTGGTTGACGGACAGAAAACAGAGAGTAGGAATAAACGGGTCATTTTCGGGTTGGCAGGCTGTAACTAGTGGGGTACCCCAAGGATCAGTGCTTGGGCCTCAGCTATTCACAATCTACATCTATGATTTGGATGAGGGGACCAAAAGTAATATACGTATCCAAGTTTGCTGATGATACAAAGCTGGGTGGGAATGTAAGTTGTGAGGAGGATGCAAGGAGACTTCAAGGGGATATAGACAAGCTAAGTGAGTGGGCAAGAACATGACAAATGGAATATAATGTGGAGAAATGTGAAGTTATCCACTTTGGTAGGAAAAATAGAAAAGCAGAGTATTTTTTAAATGGTGAGATTGGGAAATGTTGGTGTTCAGAGGGACCTGGGTGTCCTTGTACAAGAATCACTGAAAGTTAACATGCAGGTACAGCAAGCAATTAGGAAAGAAAATGGTATGTTGACCTTTATTATAAGAGGATTTGAGTAAAAGAGTAAAAGGGGGGAAAATTCGGTTGCTTTGCGCCTCCCGTTGGCGCCCCACGGCGCTGCACCGCCAGCGATGTCGTAATCACCGCGCGCAGCACCCTGGACGCGATCTTTGGTAGCGCCCCCTGATTTACCGGCGGATGCCAATTCCGATGAGGTCAGGGGTGCCTACCTGCAGCCGGGGCGGCGCTAATTAAAGGCGAGGTGCTGGGCGGCCATTTTGTTGCTGGTCGCCTGCCAGCACCTGCCCCCGTTGCCGTCCCCAGTCTCCTGACCAGCACCCCCGCGGAGTGCCGGCTGCGCTCCGTAAGCCCGGTACTTCTCTTGAGTGCCGGGCTCTTTTGCCGGCACTCCGATCCCTGGTGGCCCAGCTGGACCTCCGGTCGCGCTGCGCAAGGCCCCTCCCCTTTAAGAAGGGGAGGAAGGCCTGCAGTACCGTGACATGACATGCCGCAGCGCGTGGTGTTGCGGCACGTAGCGCCGCGATATTCCCTCGCAGCGCCCCAAGAGGGAGGCGGGGCACTTCCAGTCGTGCCCCGCTCCCCTCTTGGGGCGCTACCAATGAATTTCGGCTGCGGGGGCACTAATTTTTTCGGGGCACTAAAAATAGCGCCCCGGTGAAGTTAGCGCCCCAAAGTGGCCGCGATTCAATTTTTCCCCCAAGATGTCTTACTGCAATTATATAGGGCCCTGGTGAGACCACACCTGGAGTATTGTGTAAAGTTTTGGTCTCCTTACCTAAGGAAGGATATACTTGCCATAGAGGGAGTGCAACGAAGGTTCACCAGACTGGTTCCTGGGATGGGGGGATTGTCCTATGAGGAGAGATTGAGTAGACTAGGCCTATATGCTCTAGAGTTTAGAAGAATGACAGGTGATCTCATTGAAACATACAAAATTCTTACAGGGCTTGACAGGGTAGATACAGGGAGGATGTTTCCCTTGGCTGGGGAGTCTAGAACCAGGGGTCACAGTCTCAGAATAAGGGGTCGGCATTTAGGACTGAGTTGAGGAGAAATTTCTTCACTCAGAGAGTGGTGAATCTTTGGAATTCTGTCCCTCAGAGGGCTGTGGAGGCTCAGTCGTGAGTATATTGAAGACAGAGATCGATAGATTTTTTGAATATTAAGGGAATCAAGGGATATGGGGATAGTTCAGGAAAGTGGAGTTGAGTAGAAGATCAGCCATGATCATATTGAATGGTGGAGCAGGCTCGAAGGGCCGAATGGCCTACTCCTGCTCCTATTTCTTATATTCTTATGTTATGAATTCAGACACCACCTTTCACCCAATTGCACCAATAAACAAAAACAGCATTTTATAACTCACTGGAATGAAATCAAACCCAGGACTAATTTTGAATTAGTCGCTAAAATTCCTTCAGAGTTAAGTTGAGACTAAAAACTCGCTCCAAGTTTCAAAAATAGTTTTAAGTAAACAATCTACCAACCAATTTGATTGTGTCAATTCCAAGTCATGCTGCCAATGGCATTTTTTAATATATTTAAAGTATTTATGTTATCGTGCATTTATCTGGAAAGTTTGCATAGATTTATGGAAACTGAACCTACAAACCATGAGTAACTTACCTTTCACATTGCAGTGACGGAGCAGAAACTGAGGTTCTGAGTGTGATAATGACACATTGATGCAGCGAACGGCAGATTCGATTTGCACGCCTCTGTTTTTGGCTATGACTCCCCTGCTGCCTCAGACAATGACCTGCCTCCTAACGTTACGTGGGGTGGAGTCAGGCTAGGGGTTACGTGCGGTGGATGTACGGCCTTGAAGCCAGGCCTTGGCGGGCCGGATTGAATTCATTGGCGGGCTGGATACGGCCTGCAGGCCGTATTTTGTATGCCACTGACCCAGAAGGACAAGGGCAGCAGGCGCGTGGGAACACTACCACCTCCAAGTCACACACCATCCTGGGTCAAAATCCTGGAAATTCCTCCCTAACAGCACTGTGGGAGTACCTTCACCGCACAGACTGCAGTAGTTCAAGGCGGCAGCTCACCACCACCTTCTCAAGGGCAAATAGGGATGGGCAATAAATACTGGCCTTGCCAGTGACACACACATCCCGCGAATGAATTTTAAAAAAAGCACACCTCTCATGGTTTTTGCTTGTACTTAGGCCGAGATTTTGCTGGCGCTCAGAGGGCGGGTTCGGAGGCGGGTCCGCTGTCAAAATCAAAATGATTGACAGCGGGTTGGGTACCCGCTCCAAACCCGCCTCCATGTAAGTTTCCAAAGTGTCGGGTCTGCGACTTCAGAACAGACCCGACACCAAGCGGCGGGGGAGGCATTTAAGATAGTTAAATGCTTGTTAAACACTTGTTAACTACTATTTTGCCAGCCTATTTCTATTTTACTACTTTTTTAACGAGGTTCACGTCTGCACATAATGTAAATTATGAATAACTGGTCCCAGCACTGATCCTTGTGGAGCACTGATCATTGTGAAACACTGCTTTCTAGCTTCCTCCAATCTGAATAACTACCACTGCACTCAATTTTTAGCCAATTATTAAGTAGTGAGGTCTATCACTTGTCTGGACTTTATATCATTGCCTTTTTTGCGGAACGGGGCAGGGTCAGATCATGGCTTGAGTTCAGATATTTTCTTTGCTGATAATTCTTTAATTTAAAAATCTTAAACTTAAGCCTTCACATTGTAAGATAGAGAAATAAGTGGGAAAAGAAAATGGACTTTAATTTAGAAAGAGAGGCTTATTGTCCTCTGATTTTAACCCCCCCCCCCCCCCACTAAACGGGGGGACAGTTATAGCGAGGGCAGTGACTTCACCCCTCTGAACCCACTGCCTTCCTGCTGTGTCCCGCTCTTAACTTGCTTTTTTGAGCAGCCAAGCTAGACACCTGACCAATGTTACCTCTAATTTTTTTATATACTGAGCAGGCCACAAACTCTGTTGAGCGCAATCTTTTTGTCCGTGGACAAATTTTACAACAACAAATAATTTTACAACAACAATAACTTTTGCAACAATGACAGCAACAGCAACCATTTAAAAACATATGTACAGTAATACCATATTGTCACCCCACCATTTCAAATCATGAGACATAAGAACATAAGATATAGGAGCAGGAGTAGGCCATTTGGCCCCTCGAGCCTGCTCCGCCATTCAGTAAGATCATGGCTGATCTTCTACCTCATCTCTACTTTCCTGCACTATCCCCATATCCCTTGATTCCCTTAATATTCAAAAATCTATCGATCTCTGTCTTGAATACACTCAACGACTGAGCCTCCACAGCCCTCTGGGGCAGAGAATTCCAAAGATTCACCACCCTCTGAGTGAAGAAATTTCTCCTCCTCTCAGTCCTAAATGGCCGACCCCTTATTCTGAGACTGTGACCCCTGGTTCTAGACATCCCAGCCAGGGGAAACATCCTCCCTGCATCTACCCTGTCAAGTCCTGTAAGAATTTTGTATGTTTCAAAGAGATCACCTCTCATTCTTCTAAACTCCAGAGAATATAGGCCTAGTCTACAAAATCTGTCCTCATAGGACAATCCCACCATCCCAGGAACCAGTCTGGTGAACCTTTGTTGCACTCCCTCTATGGCAAGTATATCCTTCCTTAGGTCAGGAGACCAGAACTGTACACAATACTCCAGGTGTGGTCTCACCAGAGCCCTATATAATTGCAGTAAGACATCTTTACTCTCATACTCAAATCCTCTTATAATAAAGGCCAACATACCATTTGCTTTCCTAATTGCTTGCTATACCCGCATGTTAACTTTCAGTGATTCTTGTACAAGGACACCCAGGTCCCTCTGAACACCAACATTTCCCAATCTCTCACCATTTAAAAAATACTCTGCTTTTCTATTTTTCCTACCAAAGTGGATAACTTCACATTTCTCCACATTATATTCAATTTGCCATGTTCTTGCTCACTCACTTAGCCTGTCTATATCCCCTTGAAGCCTCCTTGCATCCTCCTCACAACTTACATTCTCACCCAGCTTTGTATCATCAGCAAACTTGAATATATTACATTTGGTCCCTTCATCCAAATCATTGATGTAGATTGCGAATAGCTGAGGCCCAAGCACTGATCCTTGGGGTACCCCACTAGTTACAGCCCGCCAACCCGAAAATGACCTGTTTATTCCTACTCTCTGTTTTCTGTCCGTTAACCAATCCTCAATCCATGCTAGTATATTACCCACCAATCCCATGAGCCCTAATTTTGTTTAATAACCTCTTGTGTGGCACCTTCTCAAATGCCTTCTGAAAATCCAAATACACTACATCCATTGGTTCCCCCTTATCTATTCTGCTAGTTACAACCTCAAAAAACTCTAACAGATTTGTCAAACAGGATTTCCCTTGCATAAATCCGTGTTGACTCTGCCCAATCTATTATTATTTTTTAAGTGCCCTATTACCACGTCCTTAATAATAGATTCTAGCATTTTCCCTACTACTGACGTCAATCTGCGGGAACCGTTCTGGAATGAATGGAATTTTGGAAAATGACATCCAATGCATCCACTATCTCTATAGCCACCTCTTTCAAAACCCTAGGATGTAGGCCATCAGGTCCAGGGGATTTATCGGCTTTCAGTTCCATTAATTACTCCAGTACTATTTGTTTACTAATACTAATTTCTTTCAGTTCCTCATTCTCGCTAGACCCTTGGTTCTCCACTATTTCCGGGAAGTTTTTTGCGTCTTCCATGAAGACAGACACAATGGGCTGGATTTTGATACTGGGGCGGGTTGGGGTCGTGTCATCCACTTTTCGTGTTATCCACCCGACTGCAATTGGATGTGGGAGATTGATGCGATTTTCACTTAATTGGGCAATTGAGTTCCAGCATGTGGGAACCCATGAACCAATTAATGTTTTCAGTCTGAAAGTCGCCTCTGATGATGTCATCATTATTGCCGCATTGAAGGTCTTCAGAGACTGCCTGGCCTTTGCTGTGAGAGGACCTGGATGCAAAATGAGCAGCAGCAGCAGCCCTGAGAGAGAGAGAGAGAGAGAGAGAGAGCCTTGCCTTTGCTGTGAGAGGACCTGAAGGCAAAATGAGCAGCAGCAGCCACCCTACGTCTGCTCCCAGATATTTTTCCTCCTACTACTACTACTCCGTTGTAATAGTGGACCTGCAGCTGATAGTCAGCTTTCGAAATGTGCTCCCGCCAGGTTTCACAATCGTGGTTCAGAACAGGCGTGCTTCACGTAGAACAAGGGTTAAAATCACAAAGGCCTTTCAAAATGGCATTATAGAGCCAATTTAGTGCTTGCGAAGGGCCTTAACAGCCTATCCCGCCTCTTAAAGGCGGGACGGAGTCGGGACCAGCAGACACGATTTAATGAAAATTGCGTGGAGGCGGGATGGAGGCGGACTTGTGCCCGCCGCCAGTTTTCGCAATTTTAACCCCCCACACGCCTCCAAACCCGCCTCCACGGGTCAATGAAAATCCAACCCAATGTATTTGTTCAATTTCCATGCCATTTCCTTATTCCCCATTATAATTTCTCCTGTAAGGGACCCACATCTACTTTTGCTAATCTTTTCCTTTTTTATATACCTATAGAAGCTTTTACAGTCTATTTTTATGTCTCTCGCTAGTTTACTCTCATTCTATTTTCCCTTTGTTTATCAATTTCTTGGCCCTCCTTTGCTGAATTCTAAAATCCTCCCAATCCTCAGGCTTACTGCTCTATTTGGCAACATTATAAGCCTCTTCCTTTGATCTAATACTATCTTTAACTTCTCTTGTTAGCCATGGTTTGATCACTTTTCCTGTGGGGTTTTTGTGCCTTGAAGGAATGTATATTTGTTGTAAATTATGTATTAATTATTTAAATACTAGCCATTGCTTGTCTACCGTCATACCTTTTAATGTAGTTTCCCAATTTACCTTAGCCAACTCGCCCCTCATACTTACGTAGTTTGCTTTGTTTAGATTTAAGACCCTAGTTTCAGATTTAAGTCACTTTCAAACTTAATATAAAATTCTATCATATTATGGTCACTAAAGGCCCCTTTACTACAAGATTATTAATTAACCCTTTCTCACTGCACAATACTAGATCTAAAATAGCCTGTTCCCTAGTTGATTCTTCAACATACTGATCTAGAAAACTATCTTGCATACATTCCATGAATTCGTCCTCCACACTATTACTGCAAATTTGGTTTGCCCAGTCTATATGTAGATTAAAGTCCCCCATGATTACTGTATTACCCTTGTTACATACCCTCTAATTTCCTGATTTATACTCTGCCCTACATTACAACTACTGTTTGGGGGCCTATAAACAACTCCCACCAATGTTTTCTCTGAAAAACATTAAAAGCCCCATGAAATCCATGTGGTTAAACTGGCAGTGGCTCTGCTACTCCATCTGGCTTGCTTTCTGCTGCAGAGGCCATTAGCACAGAAGGGTTTGTATTTGTATTGATGTCAACCCTCATTTGTTCCTGTGTTCGGCTTGAGGTGGAATTGAGCATATGGGAAGCATGGCTAAATGACAAGCCACACTTTAGTTATAGAAGAGTTGCATGCGGCTTGTGAGAGGCGAGTTAGGCACCCATACCCAGAGATCAACACAGGAGATTAAATAATAGTTCAAGCTTTCTGCCCGTGCCCTTGTCTATGATCCTCTTTATTTTAGAATTATTTGCTTAGTGGAGACTAAAGGCTAACAAAGACTGGTTAGACCAAACAGTCAGTCTTGGAGCTATTACTTATGTATTTTAATGCTTGTTCTCCTAAACTGTTCAATGTGAGAGATGATACTTTTTTAATAATTAAAATGAAAGCACTGAACTTAGTGTAAATAGAGAATTGCTAAAAATAAACACCAAAACCTGGAAATAAATAAAAGCCAGAAAGGTACAGCTGAAATGCTTCCAATCATACAGTTATTTATGTAATCTCCATTTCCCCATTAATCTATGATAGGGTTGCCAATATTCCTGGAGGTTTTATCACAGGACCTTCTGCCTGCAATTGCCATGCCCAGTTAAACAGTCTTTTCCCCCCATCTCGAATACTTTTATAACAAATAAATGAAAGTGTTCATATAAAATGAAAAGAACACACATTTTGTTTGAGTGCCCCATGACTTTTCTCCTGGGATCGTGTGTAAGTGTCCAGGAGATTAATCTGTAATTCCTGGAGACTCCAGGGCAATCCTCAAGGGTTGACAACACTAATCTATTGTATTATTAAAAACATTGCATGGTCACAACATTCGAATGGTGCTTGTACGTGATGCTGCCAGAATAACATTAACTTATGTACCCGCCACCCCCCCCACACGTAATAGTACAATACTGTCCAGTCAACTGATCTTAAGCCTCACCTGTGAAATCTTGGTGCAATATTTAACTTGGTCCACCAGGTGACACTGCAGCAATTCTTTCTGTGGAGAATAGCAGAAAAGTTGGTGAAGGTGAATAAGGCTAAACCCACTCAGTGAAACACAAATAAAATTAGAAGCACTTAAAAGCCCAGATACTGCAGTACAAAAGATATAAAGGGGAGGAACAACACCTCCCCCGCCCTCCCCCAAACAGGAGACTCTTGAAGAAATGGAAACTGAAATCCTAGATCAGCTGTCTGATGGTTATAGTGTCCTGCTGAGACAATGGCCCAGAATTTGCGGTGGGTAACAACAGCGAACAAACAGCGTTCGCTGTTATTACCCCTTTGAAACTAATCGCAACTTCAGGATGTAGCGCATGCGCATCCTAGATATACTGACATTTATATAGCGCCTTTCACGACCACCGGACGCCCCAAAGCGCTTTACAGCCATTGAGTACTTTTTGAAGTGTAGTCGCTGTTGTAATGTAGGAATCCTAACGCGGAAATCCTGAACTTGCGGTCAGTTATTCACTGCTCCGAAACTGGCTGCGCTGTGGAACGCCCCAGAGCCGGCAATCAGTGTAATCTGTGAAATCGGTGAAACTGTTGAAAACTTTGGCTCTTCCGTGGTAATACCGCTGGTAAACACCACATTAAAAGTTAGACCCTTTTGAATTAGGTGTAACTGGGGTTTTAACAGCGTATCGACTGCTAAACCAAGGTTATGACCCTGAAAAATTAATTTTAATTTTGTGGAGTGTTAAATTTCTCCATTTTAATAAAAATAATTTTTTTTAAGAAACTTAAAATAAACAGGTTTGCTTTTTCCCCATGTGAGAATAGTACTGGAGAAATTAATAGGACTGAAAGCCGATAAATCTCCTGGACCTGATGCCCTGCATCCTAGGGTTTTGAAAGAGGTGGCTATAGAGATAGTGGATGCATTGGTTGTCATTTTCCAAAATTCCATAGATTATAGAACGGCTACCACAGATTAGAAGGTAGCAAAAAAAAAAATTATATTTGTTTTATGGGACGTGGGTGACGCTGGCAAGGCCAGCATTTATTGCTCATCCCTAATTGCCCTTGAGAAGGTGGTAGTGAGCCGCCTTCTTGAACCGCTGCAGTCCGTGTGGTGAAGGTACTCCCACAGTGCTGTTAGGGAGGGAGTTCCAGGATTTTGACCCAGCGACGATGAAGGATTGGCGATATACTTCTAAGTCAGGATGGTGTGTGACTGGGAAGGGAACTTGGAGGTGATGGTGTTCCCATGCGCCTGCTGCCCTTGTCCTTCTAGGTGGAAGAGGTCGCGGGTTTGGGAGGTGCTGCCGAAGAAGCCTTGGCGAGTTGCTGCAGTGCATCTTTTAGATGGTACACACTGCAGCCACGGTACGCCGGTGGTGGAGGGAGTGAATGTTTAGTGTGGTAGATGGGGTGCCAATCAAGTGGACTGCTTTATCCCATGTGGTGTCGAGCTTCTTGAGTGTTGGAGCTGCACTCATCCAGGCAATTGGAGAGTATTCTGTCACACTCCTTACTTGTGCCTTGTAGATGGTAGAAAGGCTTTGGGGAGTCAGGAGGTGAGACACTCGCCGCAGAATACCTAGCCTCTGACCTGCTCTTGTAGCCACAGTATTTATGTAGCTGGTCCAGTTAAGTTTCTGGTCAATGGTGACCCCAGGATGTTGATGGTGAGGGATTTGGCAATGGTAATTCCATTGAATGTCATGGGGCGGTGGTTAGACTCTCGCTTGTTGGAGATGAAAACCCACTATTTAGGAAAGGAAGGAGAGAGAAAACAGGGCACTTGGAAAATAATAATAGGATTGGGCAGAGTCAACACAGATTTATGAAAGGGAAATCGTGTTTGACGAATCTGTTAGAGTTTTTTGAGGTTGTAACTAGCAGGATAGATGAGGGGGAACCAGTGAATGTGTACAGTAAACTCTTTAGTATCCGGCACCTACGGGACCGGGATGGTGCCAGTTGATGAAAAATTCCGGATAACAGAGAAGTAGGCAATTTTTAACACAAAAAATAAAAACCACTAACTAACTTGGCCACCGCGGGAAACTCGGACTCGGAAAAATGAAAAATGGATGGATTCGGCAAGATTACCGGTTATCTATTTTGCCGGTTATTAAAGAATTCCAGATGATGAAGTGCCATTTAAACAAGAGTTTACTGTATTTGGTTTTTCAGAAGGCATTCGATATGGTGCCACACAAGAGGTTATTAAACAAAATTAGGGCTCATGGGATTGGGGATAATATACGTACATGGATTGAGGATTGATTAACGGACAGAAAACAGAGAGTAGGAATAAATGGGTAATTTTTGGGTTGGCAGGCTGTAACTAGTGGGATATCGCAAAGATCAGTGCTTGGGCCTCAGCTATTCACAATCTACATCAATGATTTGGATGAGGGGACCAAATGTAATATATCCAAGTTTGCTGATGATACAAAGCTGGGTGAGAATGTAAGAACATAAGAAGTAAGAGCAGAGTAGGCCATACGGCCCCTCGAGCCTGCTCTGCCATTCAATAAGATCATGGCTGATCTTCGACCTCAACTCCACTTTCCTGCCCGATCTCCATATCCCTTGATTCCCCTAGAGTCCAAAAATCTATCTATCTCAGCCTTGAATATACTCAAAGACTCAGCATTCACAGCCCTCTGGGGCAAAGAATTCCAAAGATTCACAACCCCCTGAGTGAAGAAATTCCTCCTCATCTCAGTCTTAAATGGCCTACCCCTTATCCTGAGACTATGCCCCCTAGTTCTAGACACTCCAGCCAGGGGAAACAACCTCTCAGCGTCTACCCTGTCAATCCCCTTCAGAATCTTGTATGTTTCAATGAAATCACCTCTCATTCTTCTAAACTCCAGAGAGTATAGGCCCATTCTACACAATCTCTCATCATAGGACAGCTCTCTCATCCCAGGAATCAACCTAGTGAACCTTCGCTGCACCGCCTCCAAGGCAAGTATATCCTTCCTTAGATAAGGAGACCAAAACTGTGCTCAGTACTCCAGGTGTGGTCTCACCAAGGCCCTGTACAATTGTAGCAAGACTTCCTTACTCCTATACTCCAACCCCCTTGCAATAAAGGCCAACATGCCATTTGCCTTCCTTATTGTTTGCTGTACCTGCATTCTAGCTTTCTGTGTTTCTTGCATGAGGACACCCAAATCTCTCTGAACACCAACATTTGAAAGTTTCTCACCATTTAAAAAATATTCTGTTTTTCTATTCTTCATACCAAAGTGAATAACCTCACATTTCCCTACATTATACTCCATCTGCCACCTTACTGCCCATTCACTCAGTCTATCTATATCCTTTTGCAGACTCTTTGTGTTCTCCTCACAGCTTGCTGTTCCACCTAGCTTTGTATCATCAGCAAACTTGGATACATTACACTCGGTCCCTTCATCTAGGTCATTAATATAGATTGTAAATAGCTGAGGCCCCAACACTGATCCTGTGGCACCCCACTAGTTACAGCCTGCCAACCTGAAAAGATCCGTTTATCCCTACTCTCTGTTTTCTGTCCGTTAACCAATCCTCTATCCATGTTACTATATTACCCCCAACCCCATGAGCCCTAATCTTGTGTAATAATCTTTTATGTAAGTTGTGAGGAGGATGCAAGGAGGCTTGAAAGGGATATAGACAGGCTAAGTGAATGGGCAAGAACATGGTAAATGGAATATAATGTGGAGAAATGTGAAGTTATCGACTTTGGTAGGAAAAATAGAAAAGCAGAGTATTTTTTAAATGGTGAGAGATTGGGAAATGTTGGTGTTCAGAGGGACCTGGGTGTCCTTGTACATGAATCACTGAAAGTTAACATGCAGGTACAGCAAGCAATTGGGAAAGCAAATGGTATGTTGGCCTTTATTACAAGAGGATTTGAGTATAAGAGTAAAGACATTTTACTGCAATCATATAGGGCCCTGGTGAGACCACGCCTGGAGTATTGTGTACAGTTTTGGTCTCCTTACCTGAGGAAGGATCTACTTGCCATAGAGGGAGTGCAACGAAGGTTCACCAGACTGGTACCTGGGATGGGATTGTCCTATGAGGAGAGATTGACTAGGCCTATATTCTCTGGAGTTTAGAAGAATGAGAGGTGATCTCATTGAAACATACAAAATTCTTGCAGGACTTGACAGGGTAGATGCAGGGAGGATGTTTCCCCTGGCTGGGGAGTCTAGAACCAGACATCACACTCTCAAAATAAGGGGTTGGCCATTTAGGACTGAAATGAGGAGAAATTTCTTTACTCAGAGGGTGGTGAATATTTAGAATTCTCTACCCCAGAGGGTTGTGGAGGCTCAGTCGTTGAATATATTCAAGACAGAGATCGATAGATTTTTGCATATTAAGGGAATCCAGGCATATGGGGATAGTGCAGGAAAGTGGAGTGAGGTGGAAGATCAGCCATGATATTGAATGGCGGAGCAGGCTCGAAGGGCCAAATGGCCTACTCCTGCTCCTGTTTCTTATGTTCTTATGTATCCCCTCCAAGACCATATACCCTTTCTGAGGTGCGGTGCCAAAAACTGAATGCAGTACGCTATTGCTTCTTGTGGTTCTGAGAATCCTCATGACCTCATTTTGGGTATTTTTGTTTGACTGGACACTACCTATTGCATTTGATAAGTTTGAACAATAATCAAAATGGTTCAGGCTTTCTTTGTGACCTCTAATTCTATTCTATTCATACTTTAGAATATATTGCTTATTATTTTAGTATTGCATGTAATTCTAATTGTGTCTGTATTGTTATGGTCACAATTACTTTTTGATCAGGTTTTACCATTTACATTTTTTATTAACTGTTTCTGTTGTCAATTTTTACTTATTTTTGTTCATTTCCTTTTACATATCCTTCACAGTCCTCCTCTGCCACACAACAAAGCAAATGTGTTTGATCTAAGCAGAGACCAACAATTGAACCTTGCATACATTGCCTCGGTACCTCATAGTAGCATCGAACAAGTTTGAATTCATTGGCTATTGGAGCTAGTCACAATCCGGTAAGTCTGCAGGATCACGTTGTTTGTAGAAATAAATATAAAAATTTGTCTGAAATGTTTCAGTGGTTTTTACTTGTATCTTCAGTTATAATCTACCATTAATCCCGGATTATAAACCATACCCATGTATAGGCTACTTCCCCATAAAAAGTCCTAGTTTTTTTTTAATCAGAATTAGTCTGTGGTGGTTTATTATTAAGAATATGAATTGAATATATAATGGACTTGATATTAACGCAGAGATTGGATCAGAGCCGGGGAGGAGGCGATAGCGGGTGACAAAAGTGCAATATGGTGGGATGTGTTGGGAATGTCCGATTTCAACATGGATTTCAACATTTCCTCATTATCATTTTACCTTGGGGTTTCGCATCTCCACTGCATGTGAGCGGGCATGATGCAGACTTCACATGATGCGATTTCACTTCAACTATTTAAAGGCCTAGTTCACAGATGCAATGGCGGAGGTGGTTTGGAGGTTTGTGTTTGTGTTTAGTTAAGTAGAAGGAGAAAAATGGAAGCAAGGAGGGCAGAGGCTACACCCAGAATCAACAAGGTGCCCCTGGATGTACTGCTGGGTACAGTAAGGGTGAACTTTCCTAGCAATGGGAAAAAGAAACCGGCAGCCACCACGAAGAAGGCGTGGCTGGAGGGGGCCCACGAGGTCAGCAGCAGTAGCCTAATTATGAGAACTTGCATCCAGTGCAGAAAGCGTTTTAATGACCTAACCAGGTCAGGAAAGGTGAGTAAAGTTGCAGATTCACCTACATCCTGTAGTGTACCCCTTCTCACTCTGTCCTGTCAAGCCGTTCACATCACTCTTCACACCCACTTAAGTTTCAGCAGCACCCATCGTTCTGTCGCGCCACCCTTGCAGGAGAAGAAAGCTTAGAGTACAAGGGAGAGGGAGAGGACCGGAGGAGATCCCCATAGATCGTTGCACTGACCAATGTGGAACAGGAGGCTTTGGAGATTAGCGGCCTATCAGTCTCCCTGAGCATTGGAGATGCTGAGGCTGGTCGTTCATTGCTGCAGGGTGACAGAATTACTCTCGCAAACCCACATCTCCTATAAGACTAAGTCATCTTGGCTTGAATTCAGCACCTAATGAAATATGATCACCTTAATCATATACATTTCAACATTTGTACATTCTCATGACTAAATCATATCCGTCTCTTCTCCAGCACCATTAGAAGAAGAATAACAGCCTTTGTTGACGAGGATTCCTCAGAGGAGTTTGTTCCTGCTGAGGTTGCACCAGCACAGAATACATGCGTACCTGGCACTAGCGCAGATATGAGCACTTCAGTGAATCCTCTTAGAGAGTTAGATGAGATCTCACCAGGTGAATCACAGTTCACAAATGAGTACGAGCAGAGAGTGGTGGTAGGCACAGCTGTGGAGAGTCTGTGTCGGAGGGCGCAGACCTCTCCAAGCTCTGCTCAGCTGGACAGAGATGCTGAACCCGGTGGGAGGTGGGGTGGGGCCATCAATGAAAAAGAGAATGATAGAGGGTCAGCAGATACTGTGCGAGGTACTGGCTGTCCTGCCAGGTACACTAACACAATGTCCCTGAGGATGGAAGAGTTCAAATCAAAATATTTGTGAAGTGATGTCGCAGGCCCTTTCGAAGATATCTTCCATTGAGAGAGTGGCCTCCTCTGTGGAACTTGAGGCCCTGCAGGCCCTGACAGCGGCTCTGCAAACTTTGAACAGCAACATGTCTACCGCTTTACACCAGATGACAGATAGATTAAAAGTGGGCTTCCAAGACATCGCTGATCTTCTCCAGGCTGCTCTGTCGCAGAGAGGCAGGAGTGATGTGCCACTGGCCCAGGAGCGGGACGATGATGAAAGGGGAGACGAAAGTGCAAACTCCTCGCAAAGCGTTTGCATGTCTCACCCATTGCCTCCTGCTGAACCAGTACCCGACATGCTGCCTCCTGTCTCACTGGCCCAGTCTGCCCCTGCACAGGTGCCAGTGGAGGAGTCTTTGGCGGGCCCCCCACAGGCTCCAACACCCAGAGGTCGTCAGCCGCGAGCATCTAAAAAGTCAGAGCCGGGATCAGGGCAGCCTGCCACCACCTCTGATGAGGCCACAGGGATTGCATCACGTTGAAGTGCTAGAGAGAGAAAGAGAGAAAATTTGTAGTTCAACGAGGGTACGCACATGGGTGTTTTTGAAAATTTGTTAAATTAATTTGCACCACTTTCCCGTGTTCCCCATTCTTGCATGACGAGTGCCAGCTCTGCTTTTCATTTGTTTGGTGCTGAATGTGAAGACATGGAATTGACTGAGACCAATTGGTGCTTGTGCAATGAGTGGATGGATGGCTTCAGGTTGATTGTGTAGACGTAGTTTGGGGGGGCAGTGGAAATGGTGGTAGCAGGCGGGGGATGTGATAGTTACTTTGGTTCATTGTGAGTGATTAACTGAATCTTCGAGCTATATGGGGATCCCGGGCATCTCGAGCAGCAATGTGATCAGGTGGTATGGCGCTGGGTGCCTAATCCTTGGAAAAGCAAAATACTGCAAATGCTGGAAATCTGAAATAAAAACAGAAAATGCTGGAAACACTCAGCAGGTCAGACAGCATCTGTGGAGAGAGAAACAGAGTTAGCGTTTCAGGTCGATGACCTTTCGTCAGAACTGGAAACAGTTAGAGATGTAACAGATTTTAAGCAAGTGCAGGGGCAGGTAAAGGGGGGAGGGGAGGAAAGAACAAAAGGGAAGGTATGTGATGGGGTGGAAGGCAGGAGAGATTAAATGACAAATGGTATGACAGTACAAAGCAAAAGGAGATGTTAATGGGACAAGTAAAGAAACAAAAGATGGGTCTAGAAGAGGAGTAAATGGGCATAGCAGAATCATCAACAGCTGTCATCTGGAAAAAATAGGGGCAGAGGTTATGGTCTGCAATTGTTGAACTCGATGCTAAGTCCGGAAGGCTGTCAAATGCCTAATAGAAAGATGAGGTGCTGTTCCTTGAGCTTACGTTGAGCTTCATTGGAACAGTGTAAGAGGCCGAGGACAGAGAAGTCAGAGTGGAAGTGGAGCGGACAGGCGACCGGAAGCTCGGGGTCACGCTTGCGGACTGAACGGAGGTGTTCCGCAAAGCGGGCATACAATCTGTGTTTGGTCTCCCCAGTGTAGAGGAGATCGCATCGAGAGCAGCGAATACAGCATACTAAATTGCAAGAAGTACAAGTAAATCGCTGTTTCACCTGGAAGGAGTGTTTGGGGCCCTGGACAATGGGAAGGTAGGAGGTAAAAGGGCAGGTCTGTGCTTGCATGGGAAGATGACGTGGGAAGGGGAGAGGGTGTTGGGGGTGATTGAGGAGTGGACTAGGGTGTCATGGAGGGAACGAATGCTGAAAGGGGAGGGGAGGGGAAGACGTGTTTGGTGGTGGGATCACGATGGAGGTAGCATTTTCTGTTTTTATTCCTTCTCCTTGTCATTGAAATCTTCATCAGATGAGGAGTGCTGTTTGGCTGGCTTGTTCCTCCTGCACCTCTAGTCCTCGCTGCTGTGCTTTGTTGTGTAGAACGCAGCACACCACGATTATCCTAGAGATTCTCGCTGGTGTGCACTGAAGGGAGGCGTATGACAGATACCGAAGGCTAAATACTCCAGAATCTTTAGAGGAGTACAGAAAGGGCAGGGCTGCAATTAAAAAGGATATTAGGAAAGCAAAGAGAGAGCATGAAAAATTCTTGGCAAGTAAAATCAAGGAAAATCCAAAGATGTTGCTATCGGGGGGGGGAGGAGTGTGAAATATTAGATGAAATAAACATAGTGAGAGAGGAAGTATTAAGGGGTTTAGCAGCTTTAAAAGTGGATAAATCCCCAGGCCCGGATGAAATGTATCCCAGGCTGTTAAGCGAAGCAAAAGATGAAATAGCAGAGGCCCTGACCATCATTTTTCAATACTCTCTGGCTTCAGGTGTGGTGCCGGAGGACTGCTAATGTGGTACCCTTGTTTAAAAAGGGAGAAACGGATAGACCAAGTAATTACAGGCCAGTCATCCTAACCTCGGTGGTGGGAAAATTATTGGAAAGACTTCTGAAGGACAGGAAAAATCTTCATTTAGAAAGACACGGGTTAATCAGGGATAGTCAGCATGGATTTGTTAAGGGAAGGTCATGTCTGACAAACTTGATTGAATTTTTTGAGCAGGTAACAAGGAGGGTAGATGAGGGTAGTGCATTTGATGTAGTGTATATGAACTTTAGCAAGGCTTTTGATAAGGTCCCACATGACAGACTGGCCACGAAGTTAAAAGCCCATGGATCCAGGGCAGAGTGTCAAGTTGGATTCAAAACTGGCTCGGAGACAGGAAGCAGAGGGTAATGGTTGATGGGTGTTTTTGTGACTGGAAGGCTGTTTCCAGTGGGGTTCCGCAGGGCTCAGTACGAGGTCCCTTGCTTTTTGTGGTATATATCAATGATCTTGACTTGAATATAGGGGGTATGATTAAGAAGTTTTCAGATGATACTAAAATCGGCTGTGTGGTTAATACTGAAGAAGGAAGCTGTAGACTGCAGGAAGATATCAATAAATTGATCAGGTGGGCAGAACAGTGGCAAATGGAATTCAATCCGGAGAAGTGTGAGGTAATGCATTTGGGGAGGGCTAACAAGGAAAGGGAATACACATTAAATGGTAGGACACTAGTAGTGCAGAGGAACAAAGGGACCTTGGAGTGCATGTCCACAGATCCCTGAAGGTAGCAGGCCAGGTAGATAAGGTGGTTAAGAAGGCATACGGAATGCTTGCCTTTATTAGCCGTGGCATAGAACACAAGAGCAGGGGGTTATGCTTCAACTGTATAAAACACTAGTTAGGCCTCAGCTAGAGTACTGCGTGCAGTTCTGGTCAGCACATTACAGGAAAGATGTGATTGCACTAGAGAGGGTACAGAGGAGATTTACAAGGATGTTGCCGGGAGTAGAGAATCTTAGCTATGAGGAAAGACTGGATAGACTGGGTCTGTTTTCCTTGGAATTGGAACAGAAGAGGCTGAGGGGAGACCTTATTGAGATGTATAAAATTATGAGGGGCATAGATAACATGGATAGAAAGGACCTATTTCCCTTAGCAGAGGGTCAAAAACCAGGGGGCACAGATTTAAAGTAATTGGGGGAAGGTTTAGAGGGGATTTGAGGGGAAATTTCTTCACCCAGAGGGTTGTGGGGGTCTGGAACCCATTGCCTGAAAGGGTGGTAGAGGCAGGAACCCTAACCACATTTAAAAATGACGACGAACACCTCGCTAAGGCCATCCCCACGCCTCCACTACTCGCCTTCAAACAGTCGCCTAACCTCAAACAGACCATCGTTCGCAGCAAATTACCCAGCTTTCGGGAGAACAGCGACCACGACACCACAACCCTGCCACGGCAACCTCTGCGAGACATGCCAGATCATCAACACAGATACCATCATCACACGTGAGGACACCACCCACCAGGTACATGGTACATACTCATGTGACTCGGCCAAAGTTGTCTACCTCATACGTTGCAGGAAAGGATGCCCCGGAGCATGGTACATCGGCGAGAACATGCAGACACTGCGACAACGTATGAACGGACACCGCACAACAATCGCCAGGCAGGAGTGTTCCCTCCCTGTCGGGGAACACGTCAGCAGTCAAGGACATTCAGCCTCCGATCTTCGGGTAAGCGTTCTCCAAGGCGGCCTTCGAGACGCACGACAACGCAAAATCGTCGAGCAGAAACTGATAGCCAAGTTCCGCACCCATGAGGATGGCCTCAACCGGGATCTTGGGTTCATGTCACGCTACATTTAACGCTACATGTAACCCCACCTGACGTAGAGTCATCCAGACTCGAGTCGTCGTTGGCTTGTTCTCTCTACACACCTGCTGTGATTTCCAGCAAAAAAAGTTTTTTGTTTTCCATTCAGACCCCAGCATCTGCCACATTTGACCCCTTGTGACCCCACCTCATTGTCTTTGATGCAATGTTTTCCTGACTGACCTGTTTGGACACCATCCACACCTTTGATTGCCGTGATTATCTCTCTGCCGAGGTGTGATAAAGGGCAGTTAGAAAGATTAACTGTAATCATCTGGCTGTGTTCTCTGACTATATATGCTGTGCCTATATGTATCTCTTCACTTCACCTGACGAAGGAGCAGCGCTCCGAAAGCTTGTGATTTCAAATAAAGCTGTTGGACTATAACCTGGTGTTGTGCGACTTCTCACATTTGTCCACATTTAAAAAGTACAGGAAACTCTTTATTAACCGGCACCGACGGGACCGGCGTGGTGCCGGTTAATCAAAAAGTCCAGATAACGGAGAGTTATATCTCCCAACATACGAGAGCCCCGTACACATTGACATGCGCCTGCATTCGGAGCTCCGTCTCCCCGGGGACCGCCAGCTGACCATCTGTCGTGTCCGCTGCCTACCCGGGCTGCACATTCCCCTCCCAATCTACATGCTCCGATACAAGGCAAACGCTCGGGGGGTTTTTTTAAGTTAATTTTAAACGAGAGATGAAGGAAAACCCCGGTTACCTACTCAAGAATTTTGCCGGTTAAGAGAGATTTCCAGATATTTGGGTGCCGGTTAATAAAGAGTTTCCTGTACTTGGATGTGCACTTGGGATGCTCTAACCTGCAGGGCTACGGACCAAGAGCTGGGAAGTGGGATTAGGCTGGATAGCTCTTTGTTGGCCGGCGCGGACATGATGGGCTGGATTTTGTCTTGGGGTCGGGTTGGGGTCGTGTCATCCGCATTTCGTGTTGCCCCCCCCCCCCAACCCCCCCGACTCCAGATTAATGTGGATGAATGATGCAATTTTCACTTAATTGGGCAATTGAGTTCCAGCATGTGGGAACCCATGAACCAATTAGTGGTTTCAGTCTGAAAGTCGCCTCTGATGATGTCATCATTGCAGGTGAGAGACTGACTGCCTGGTCTCGGAGACTGCCTTGCCTTTGCTGTGAGTGGACCTGCCTGGCTTTTGCTGTGAGTGGACCTGCATGCAAAATGAGCAGCAGCTGAGAGAGAGAGAGATAGAGATAGAGATATTTTCCATCCAGGTCCTCTCACATCAAGGCCAGGCAGTCTCTGAAGACATTCAATGCAGCAGCATCAGAGGCGACTTTCACACCTAATACTACTACTACCTTCATCACATCTCCGTTGTAATAGTGGACCTGCAGCTGATAGCTATCCACTTGTGCTCCCGCCAGGTTTCACTGGAGTGTTTCACATCAGGCGTGCTTCACGTCGGAAAAGGGTTAAACTAGCTAAAACGTTTCAAAATGGCATTACAGAGCCAATTTAGGGCTTGTTAAGGGCTTTAATGGCCTCTCCTGCCTCTTGGAGGCGGGATGGAGTTGGGAACCCCGCGACCGATTTTGTCAAAATTGCGTGGAGGCGGGATGGAGTCGGGATGGGGTCGGGACCCCCGAATCTGCAACGTTAACCCCCCACACGCCTCCAAACCCGACTCCACGGGTCATTGAAAATCCAGCCCGATGGGACGAAATGACCTCCTTCCGTGCTGTAACTTTCTATGATTCTATGAAGGACGCCTCCAGACCTGTCCAGACACTTGAAGCACAACTGGAGCATGCCAATGGCTTGATCCATGACACATCTGCTTATCATATGGCTTGCATTGTAATGCTCCTGGTGTTCATCAGTGGGGTTCCTCAGGGGTGTCATCAGCCAGTTTAAACGGGTATCCTTTGTCACCTAGTAGCCACCCTTTAAGGCTGGCTCCAGGTCTGAACAGGTTGAGGATGTTAGATTATAATTTCTCCTGTCTCTGTCTCTAATGGGCCCACGTTTACTTTCACTAATCTTTTCCTATTTACATACCTATAGAAACGTTTAAAATCTGTTTTTATGTCTCTTGCTAATTTACTCTCTCATTCTTTTTATCTTTCCTCATCAATTTCTTGGTCCTCCTTTGCTGAATTCTAAAATCCTCCCAATCCTCAGGCTTACTGCTCTTTTTGGCAGCATTATAAGCCTCTTCCTTTGATCTAATACTATCTTTAACTTCTCTTGTTAGCCACGGTTGGACCACTTTTCCTGTGGGGTTTTTGTGTCTTAAAGAAATGTATATTTGTTGTAAGTTATGTATTAATTCTTTAAATGCTAGCCACTTTTAGAAGTGTAGGGCTGGATTTTGTCAATGGGGCACGTTGGGGACGGGACTGCTGGTTTCCGGGTTTTAGTCCCGCCCCCAACGATGTCTGGCCAACCCACGCTATTTTCCCTTGATTGACCTTGTTAAGCCCGCCCTGCTAAAAAATACCTTTTTGGGGGTAGTTGGTGCATTGCAGCGAGAAGTGTTCATTCTGAAGTTCCAAGAATACTAGGAAATAGATCAGTTACTTGCAACAAATAACTGGGCAGTAGAAATAACTGGACAAGACTCAGGTACTCACGGGGGGGAAAACAAAATTAGTACTGTACAAATCTCCCACAACAATAACTATTATATAGCGCCTTTAATGTAGTAAAATGTCCCAAGGCGTTGCACAGGAGTATTATGAGACAAAAAATTTGACACCGAGCCACATAAGGAGAAATTAGGGCAGGTGACCAAAAGCTTGGTCAAAGAGGTAGGTTTTAAGGAGCGTCTTAAAGGAGGAAAGAGAAGTAGCGAGGCGGACTGGTTTAGGCAGGTAATTCCAGAGCTTAGGGCCGAGGCAACAGAAAACATGGCCACCAGTTTGAGCGATTATAATCGGATGCTCGAGGGCAGAATTAGAGGAGTGCAGATATCTTGGGGGGTGGGGGGGGCGGCGGTTGTGGGGCTGAAGGAGATTATAGAGATAGGGAGGGGCGAGGGCCATGAAGGGATTTGAAAACAAGGATGAGAATTTTGAAATCGAAGCGCTGCTTAACAGGGAGCCAACGTAGGTCAGCGAGCACAGGGGTGATGGACGAACGGGACTTGGTGCGAGTTAGGGCACGGGCAGCCGAGTTTTGGATGACCTCAAGTTTACATAGGGTAGAATGTGGGAGGCCAGCCAGGAGTGCGTTGGAATAGTCAAGTCTAGAGGTAATAAAGGCATGGATAAGGGCTTCTCAGCGGATGAGCTGAGGCAAGGGCGGAGACGGGCGATGTTACGGAGGTGGAAGTAGGCAGTCTTTGTTATGCTGCGGATATGTGGTCGGATGCTCATTTCGGGGTCATGTATGACACCAAGATTGCGAACAGTGTGGTTCGGCCTCAGACAAATGTTAGGGAGAGGGATGAAGTCAGTGGCTAGGGAACCATCTTGTAGAACAAGGTCTTGACTGATCATCATCAGACTTCACTGACTGATTCTGGTAACTACTTTTTCATTATTTTATAAAACTATTTTCCTCACGAACAGTCTCAACTTATTAGTTATTATGCCTTGTAGTAATGTAATCTAATAAAGCAGATAAAATATTTATAGTCCATTATCAATTGCTTATTCACAAGTTCAAAACAGTTTTGTACATTTTGTTTAAAAGTTGTCATTCGGTCCTTTTTTTGTGTAATCAAATGTGAACTAAGGGAAAGCTTTTTGTACCTTCACATGATTTGCACATGTGTTTGTCCTCAAGGTTGGAACAGGGGCAAGCCTTTGTGATCTTTGAGGAGAAACGGCCTGATGTATGTATTGAAGGTTTGGAAACAGAAGACAGGAAGTGACGTAATAAAGACTCACTACGCACTTGAACATAAAGCAAGGCTTTAATCAACTTGTAACAAAACATGGAGGTCTAGTTAGCAGTCACTAGCTTCCTGTTTCCAGATTGTCTCTGCCCAAGGTGGGCCCATGCCTGAGTATTTATACTCCCTGGACGGCGCCCCAGCTGGCCGCCCAGTAGTACTTCCTGAGTTGTTACTTGCGATTTATGACATTCTTCCTCCCTAAAAGGTTTGGAAGTCCAGTCTTCCTTTAACGGACTAGGCGGACCAGAAATAGCCGTAGACGTTTAGCTCTCTGCTTGTGACCGGAAGGCACGTCTCCCCGGACCGTGTCCTGGTCCCTGGGTCGCTTGGCCCGTACCGGTAAGTCAGTAGAGTCCGCGTCATCTTGATCATCCTGTGGAGGACTGGGAATATCATGACTCCGGGTGCGGGTCCCCACAGGTGCTGAGCTGGCCTCATCCCGGGTCGTGGCTGGAGATTGTCCGGCGTCCTGGTTTCGGGTGGCCATCCTACGGGGAGCGTCCAGCTCCCTGAGTTGATCCGGTAGCGTTGCCGGCAGATCCCCCGATGTCCCAAGCGGGGCGTCATTTTCATAGGGGTGCGGAGTGTTGATATCCTTGTCGGGGGATCCTTCATCATTCGGGCCCGTGTGACCGGTTGGGCAGGGAGCCAGATCTCGGAGCGAGACGGTGGTCTCCCGGCCATCAGGGTACCGTACGTGCGCATACGTGGGGTTTACCTCCGTTAACTCCACCTCGTCAACGAGAGGGTCGTTTTTGGCAGACCGGACGAACCTCCGGAGTAGCACCGGGCCTGGAGCCACCAACCATGACGGTAGAGACGTCCCATGTGTAGAGCGACGCCGGAATTTGAAGAATCGCTCATGAGGCGTGACATTAGTAGACGTGGAGAGAAGAGACCTGATAGAGTGTAACACGTCGGGGAGCACCGTTACCCACTGCTGGTCCGGTAGGTTGCGTGACCTTTGTGCCAGACGGACAGCGTTCCAGATGATGGCATTGTATCGTTCAACCTGTCCGTTACCGATTGGGTGATATGGTGTCGTCCTACTTGAGGCGATTCCCCGTTGGGAGAGATAACTTTTAAGTTCACTCGACATAAAGGAGGGACCCCGATCAGTGTGGATAAAATTGGCCGTCCCGCAAAGGGAAAAGACCTGATCGAGGCATTTAATTACCGTAGAGGTAAGCATATTAGGGCAGGGGAAGGCGAAGGGAAAGCGTGAATACTCGTCCACCATCGTAAGTAGGGAGGTGTTCCTTGTCGACGAAGGCAATGGCCCTTTAAAGTCTATGCTGAGCCTCTGCATAGGCTGCATTGCATGTATGAGTAAGCCATCTGATGGGCGAAAGAATTGTGGTTTCAATTCTGCACAAATCCTACAGGAGGAGCATGTTTTCTTTACGTCCTCGGTTGAAAATGGTAGATTTTTGGAGCGCACAAAGTGCAACATGCGGGTCACACCAGGATGGCATAAGTCCATATGCAAATCCGCCAGAGTCGACGTTGACATTGAGGAGCAAAGTGCCCGTGTGAAGGTATCTGGGGCCACGTTCTGTTTGCCGGGTCGGTAACAGATAGTATATCCAAAGGCAGCCAGCTCCATCCTCCAGAGTTGAATTTTATTATTTTTGATTTTCGTGCGCCTCCGGTTATCCAACATGAAGGCCACAGAGCGCTGGTCAGTTATAAGCGTAAAATGACGCCGAGCAAGAAAATGACCCCATTGGCGTACAGCCTCGATGATGGCCGTAGCCTCCTTCTCGACGGGGGGGTAATGGAGCTCGCTACCCTGCAAGGTTCTGGATAGGAATGCCACGGGTCAGCCACCTTGATTCAAGGTAGCGGAGATCGCCACCTCCGATGCATCGCATTCGACCACAAAAGGAAGATTTTCGTCAATGGAGCGAAGTGTGGTTTTCTCCAGCTGTCGTTTGAGGAGGTTGAAGGCAGAAATAGCCGTAGCTTCCAATGGAAACGACTTCGCATGGAGCAGGGGCTGTATTTTATCGGAGAAGTGTGGTATCCATTTTGCGTAATAAGCAAACATGCCAAGTGCCCGACGAAGAGAGCCGAGGTTCGTCGGGGGAGGGAGCTCCTGAAGTGGACGAAGTCGCTCTGGGTCCGGTTTAATAACACCGTTGCCCACCCAGTAGCCAAGAATGTTCACCGATGGCACCGACTTCACGTTAAGTGGCGACGGCGGAGTACGTCAAAAAATCTCTGAAGATTGGCGTCATGCTCCTTTTGATCATGGCCGGCAATAGTGATATTGTCTAAATACGGAAAGGTATCCGTCAAGTTCTCTTGCCGGACTAGGCCATCCATGGCCCGTTGGAAGACGGCCACCCCATTGGTGACCCCGAATGGAAGGCGGCGAAACTGGAAAAGCCGACCATTGGCCTCAAAGGCCGTATACTTCTTGTCGGAGTCTTGCAGTGGCACCTGATGGTACGCGCTTTTTAAATCGAAGGTCGAGAATACCTTGTATTTCGCAAGGTTGTTGACCATGTCATCTATGCGTGGCAGCGGGTAGGCATCCAGATCGGTATATAGATTAATAGTCTGCGAATAATCGATACACAGACGTTTTTTATGTAGTTTTAAGGGATTCCTCACGATGACGACCTGAGCCCGCCAGGGAGATGAACATGGCTCAATAATACCGTTGACTAAAAGGCGAGAGATTTCCGCCTCAATAAACGCTCGATCGTCTTGGCTAAAGCGCCGCGATTTGGTGGCTATGGGTTTACAGCGGGGGGGAAGATTGGCAAACAGGGAGGGTTCACCGAGTAAGGCCGCCGAGAGTGCACAAAACGGCACCTTAGAAATGGTAAGCTCCGGCCTTGACCCTCCAAACTCAAAAGTGATCTTCTTGTGCTGCTTCTGGAAGTCCTGTCCCAGAAGCACATCGCTGCATAAGTTTGCGAGTACTCCGAGCCGGGTGGAGAGATACATGCGGCCGTTGAGGATGAGGTTGACCAGACAGAAGCCAGAAGAATTGGTGGTCAGAGTCGTCAGAGCCATTGCAATCTCCCTGTCCGAGGGATAAATGTGCAGTTTTAACCTGTTGACAGCCCGCTTACTAATGAAGCTGTCAGAGCTGCAGGAGTCGATTAGCGCGCTTAGAGTGTGCCCATTTACTGAAACCTTCGTGGCTGCATGGGACAAACTTTGGGGAAAAACAGCCGTGATGGGAGGAGGGGCAATTTTCCCTTCGGCAACTGTAGCCTTAACAGTAGTTCTTGGGGGAGGAGCAGCTCCATAGATAGCAGCTGTGAAGCTAACAGGAGCTCTCGACCGGTATACTTTAGAGGAGCGGCCTTTCTTGTTAGCAAAGGCCCGTGCCTGGCATACCTTGGAAAAGTGTCCTTTCTTGCTGCAATGATTGCAGGTCACATTACGAGCCGGGCAAAATTTTCTGTGATGGCACGCCCCTCCACAAAAGAAACACTTTCTTCCTGATTGCCAGGATGCTGCTAGGGCGGGGTCGTCATCAGCGAAGGCCTCTAGGGTAGGGTCGTCGTCCGTTAGAGTAGAGTCAACATCAGTGGGGGCATCCGCCCGAGACCTACCGAAAGACTCATTAAAGGAGATAGCCGCCGCCCGTGCACGTGGTGGGAGATAAGTGTCTGCATTTTTCTTGGCCAAGTCCAAGGAACACGCCTGGTCATAAGCAGCCCGTAAATTGAGGGTTTTATTTTCCAGCAGGCGCTGACGTATAAAAGGGGACGCGATTCCATTGATAAAGGAATCGCGGATTAGTTCCTCTTGATACTGTTCAACTGTAACTGCTTTAAGGTTACAATCCTTGCTGAGCCTGCGAAGTTTCTGGAGAAATTCATCGAGTGATTCCCCAGGCTGCTGCCGAGTTGTGGCCAGTAGGTGTCGAGCAAATATTTCATTTGGGGACTTGACATATAGCTGCTGTAAGATTTCGATAGCAGTGTCATAGACTATACAGTCCTCAATATAATCATACACATGAGGAGACACGTAGTTGATAAGCATTCGTAACTTATTAGGGACATCCGCCCCACATTCTTCAAGAAAGTTGCTAAAGGTACGAAACCAATGCTTCCATACCTTCGCTGCCGCAGGTGCATTCGGGTCCAGGTCGAGACGAGCGGGTCTAAGGAGTTTTTCCATGATGGATCAGTTTCTTGCCCTAGTTCCCTTCTGTGGTTCGAGTTGCAGCTGGTTGTTCTGAATCACCCAAAGCGTGGAGACGATATCAAGTTGATTAAATTGACGTAATAAAGACTCACTACGCACTTGAACATAAAGCAAGGCTTTAATCAACTTGTAACAAAACATGGAGGTCTAGTTAGCAGTCACTAGCTTCCTGTTTCCAGATTGTCTCTGCCCAAGGTGGGCCCATGCCTGAGTATTTATACTCCCTGGACGGCGCCCCAGCTGGCCGCCCAGTAGTACTTCCTGAGTTGTTACTTGCGATTTATGACAGGAAGCATATCCCTAAATATACAATTGGCTGGTGGGATACTGTCTTTTGTGTGGAGATATCTCCATTGGGACATTATAGGTAAGAAGGACACCAGCTAGATTGTGCAGGTGCTGTCCATTCATCTCCTCCATCACAGGGCAAGACCACACAGGAGACCGAACATAACCTCAATATGAGAAACTAAATATACTTGTGGGTTCAACCAAATGCATAAATATATTTTGGAGCCTGCTGTTGCAGAATCCCATATTTCTGGTTGATATAATGCACACATTGGTGAGACACTCCAGTCCTCTTGCATTGTAGTAGAGGAAGGACATGTTGAGAAGAATGCCACTCTAACCCGTGGAGAGCATCTCCACTGAGGGTGCCTCAGATAATGATGTATAAACAGGAAAATATGTATGAACATCTGTTGTAATCTGATATATTTATATGGTCTTTTATGATAAGATCTATCTACCGCTAACATTTCAGATTCATGTTTTTCCAGTATTTTGTACAATAGTACTTCAGCATTAAAAAATAACATTAATAATTTCATTTATTTTAATGAATCTCTTATGTAACTGTCACTACGGCTACAAATGATAGATTGTTTGCACTACTATAAAGCTTTCTCTGTAAGCTTTCCCAACGCAAGGTGTGACATTGAGCGATACAGAGCTGATCCGATTGCTGTTCTGAGTTAGCTTATCTGGTGGTACAATTGACCTCATTACCCCCGAGTAGGATGGTGAAAAATCAGCCTTGCTCAAAAGTGCTTACTCTCTCGCAATGCTGATCAACATTTATTCTGTTGCAGATTGCTTAAAACACAAGCTGACTACCATGTTTTATTTGAATCAGAAGATATCAGTATTTGTGATTACAAATCTTTATTTAGCACATTATCAATTATTATAGGTTTTAGATACAATGATGAAATTGTTGCAAACAATCTTTCCTTTATAAGCGGATTCAGAATCGAGTATAAAATACAGTAATTGTTGCACCTTAAATGAAAATTACAAAATATTCAGAAACACACAGACATCTGTTTTATTGAGTCATTCATAATTCCATGATGACATGAGCGATAAATACTATTTTAACTAAGTTGTCCACATCGGATACCATCACAGTACTACAATAATTGTTTTAGATCACATAATATCTTATACATTAACCTAATTTCCCCCCAAAAAACACCCTTAAGCAAAAATAATTTTCATGAATCAGCTGGGCTGTCAATAGACAAACAGTGGTTTGATTTGGGTTTTAATTGAAACTGTCCTGTTTCATTTACTTTTATCCATTTACAATCAACCTTACTTGTGGACACAATTTCACCATCAAAGGTGAAGCCCAGTGATACAATAAACCAATGGAATGTTGGAAAGTGCAGACTGTTTCCAGGATAACTTAGTCCAATAAACAGTAACAAAGCATTGTTAGAGTACAATAGACTACAAATATAGAACCGAAATTAAGAATAATCAACTTGAATTTATTTGGGTGTTGCAGTTTGATTACTGCTCCAGTTTTAGCTACTACCTTTTAAGTATCTCATTGTTGATGATGACCACAATGATCTGCCATTGTAGGACATGCCCTCAATTATTTTTTGAAAAACTTTTTTCATTAAATCCAATAGCTACTATTGCTTCGCATCGTACTGTGTGAGACTTGTGGTTGAAACAAATTAGAGAAAGATAATTTTTCATTTTGTCCATTCCTCTTTGGTCACGATAGACTATTCCCTTACCAAGAAGAGGTGACTTATCCTAACCAGTTGAACCATTAAAAAAAGAGAGGTGAGGGTGTACATTACTGAAAGTACTCATTGGTAGTCTTTCAAAGCTGCAAACCCCCACAGTTTTGTGGTTTTAAATCAGCAGTCCCAGTGTAATGTCGGCAGGAAAGTGGGAAAACCTTTCTAGTTAAAACATTGCATTTAAGGAATAATTATGTCCATTGAGCACAGTAGTGCATGGCTTTCCATCTACCAAAGCACTGGCAGCATTTGGGAGGATGGTGCCGTCTAGTAGTTCAGCACTTAGCACAATTACTTTATAAGTGAACAAAGTTTGTGTTTTAAAAGATGGCAAATAATACAGTTTTTCTTTATTCATGTGATTACTACTGACAACTTACTTTAAAATCTTTAAAAACTGTTTTTATCCCTCCTCTCTAAATATGTTGACTCATACTGGTATACACTGCTATGGGCAACTGCTGCCGTCTTTGTGTACAGTATATCGATCCATGCACATATTCCAGCGAGGATCACTGGATAGTGATCAGGAGCAGGAGCCCTCCTGTTTTTTTCCTTCTTCTCCCTCACTCAGTAATATTGAATGAATTGTAAAATTTCCACACTTGCCTGGCTGAAATCAGCTAACTCAGTAGAGACCCAAATCAAAATTGGGATCTTTGCAGTCTGTATCGCCACAATGAGTGGTACGTTTACTTACTGAGCCATAACTCAACTAATTTTAAAAGCACCTAAATCGATTAAAAATTCCAGTGATCGTTAGTTTAAATAAAAAGTCTTTTAAGATTGGCACATATTGCCATTTTCATAGTGCATGTCTATGTGGCAACAATGGACATAAATATGAAAACTCAGAGAGAGGAATTACCTGCTTCAGGCCAGTTGGCTTCAGCATACTGAACAGCTGCATGCACACTATAAAATGCCAAAGTGTTCATCTCCTTACAGTTTTCTCCAAAGTACCCTCCCCTACTCAATGAATCAATCACTGAAGGATTACAGTTGGTCAGGAGGACTCTGATACCAATCTCATTATAATCCTTCAGCACTGTCATCAGTGTATTAATACCAACAGTGTCCAAGAGTTGTATTGTGGAACAGTCTAGAATAATGGTGTAAAAATTGTAGACTTTTGGAACCAAGTGTTTGCTGACAGCAGGCTGTTCTTGATTGATGTTACCATTGAATGTTTTTCCATCTTTCTTTTTTTTTGTTTTTATTTGTTTGCTTTCTGCCTTTTTCTGCTTTGCAACCTCCAAAGCAGGATTCAGATCAACTTTTCTGAACAGGGCACTCATAAAGAAATCTTTATTAGCATAGTACAGAGGGGCTTCAAAACGAAAGATCTTAATTCGGGGAATAGATGAAAGATTATTATATTCTGCTTGATCTTCGTACAGAGTTGAACCCTGGATTTGACCTAACAAAGCTGTTCTAGGCAGTTGAGTGCGAATTATGACACACACAAGTGAAAACGTTACCCCTGTAAAAAGCCCTAGCTCCGTGCTTACTAAAGTTACAGACAGCATTGTGACCCACCAAACCAGAGTGTCAATTTTGCTCATTTTCCATTGCTTTGGCAGATCACGAAATTTCATGAGAGCTCCTCTTAAACTGACTATAATGATGCATGCTAGAACACACTTCTGCAAAGAATAGAACACAGGAGCTAAGAAAAGAAGCAGCATTAATACCAACACAGCACTGACAACACTGGAGAGCTGGGTCTGACAACCATTCGAATCTTTAACAAGTGTTTTAACCAGAGTCGCACTGGAAGCATATGAATGAAAAAATGATTGAACTACATTCCAAAATCCAAGAGCATAGGTCTCTTGATTGGCTTGTATTGTGTATCCATGCTTCTTTGCAAACAACTCAGATAGTGAGATTGTAAATGCAAAGCTGATGATTGCAAGTGTTACAGCATCCATGGCAACTCTGGGTAAGAGGTTCCAACTTGGAACCGTAGGGGGTAAGAATCCAGTGGGGATCGCTCCAGTAATGCTTGAGCCATACATTTCATTTAGATTTACAAAGTGGGATATTATTGTAGCTACAACTACAATGGTCAATTCCATCGGGAAAGGGAATTTAAGCTTGTCCTTATATCGTTCTCCTAATTCTTTGAAAACAATTAGCAGATGCATGCAAATGGCAGTTGTTATCAGATCACAGAAATTGGTTTTGTGAATGTTCTTAAAAATGTTTATCCAAGTTACAACAACACTGCCGGGTCCGTGGCTACGTGGTAGTTTGATTCCAATGAGGTACTTGACTTGCATTGTTACGATGGTAATCGAGGCACCAGTTGCAAACCCATCCAGCAAAGGCTCAGATAGATACTTTGATACAAATCCAAGGTGGAAAACTGCCATTAGTACCTGGAACAAAAAAAATAAGAATGAGAACAACCACGAGTCTTAAACCTTAAATCGGGCACCTTCACCCAAAAAGGGAGGGAAAATCTCTCATTTCATTTATTCACAACTATAAAACTTCACTGTTTATAAAATGGCATCAATAGAGCCCTAGGACTCTGAACTTTAGATCATGGTCGGTGCATGGCAATGGGAGAACAGAAATATTCTTTCTGTCTGCCTTTCAAAATTTTGTTTCATTTGGGCTTTCTCTGAAAAGAGTGGTTCAGGGACATACAATTTTCTAATTCCCCATATTGTGTATTCAGTGCTGTATTTGTGCAAAAGCACCTCAGAAAAATGTGGAAAGTGCAATGTAGGATTAAAAATGTGTTTGAGAATACTGGACCAAAGGGGCTTGTGGTATCAAAATGTTTAGACCTTGCAGCATTTTACAAGAATATACAGTATCTACGGAAGTATTGTAGTAGTGTACTTAATGGTGACCATGAAACTACCAGATTGTCTTAAAATTCATCTGGTTCACCAATGTTCTTCAGGGAAGGAATTCTGCCGTCCTTACCTGGTCTGGCCTATGTGTGACTCCAGACCCACAGCAATGTGGTTGACTCTTAACTGCCCTCTGAAATGGCCTAGCAAGCCACTCAGTTGTATCAAACAGCTAGGAAAAACAATACGAATAAAACTGGATGGGCTACCTGGCTTCGACCTTGGCACTGGACTTGGACACGGCAAAGGCACACCCAGCCCAGTCAACCTTACAAAGTTTTCCTCACTAACATGTGGCGACTTGTGTCAAAATTGGGGGAGCTGTCCCATGGACTAGTCATAGTCACACTCTCAGAATCATACCTTTAACATTCAGTCCCTTCACCACCGGCGTAACGTGGCTGCAGTGTGTACCATCTACAAGATGCACTGCAGCAACTCGCCAAGGCTTCTTCGATAGCACCTCCCAAACCCACGACCTCTACTACCTAGAAGGACAAGGGCAGCAGGCGCATGGGAACACCACCACCTCCAAGTTCTCCTCCAAGTCACACACCATCCTGACTTGGAAGTACATCGTCGTTCCTTCATCGTCGCTGGGTCAAATTCCTGGAACTCCCTCCCTAACATAGAAACATAGAAGATAGGAGCAGGAGTAGGCCATTCGGTCCCTTGAGCCTGTTCCGCTATTTAATGAGATCATGGCTGATCATCCAAATTCAGTACCCTGTCCCTGCTTTCTCCCCATATCCCTTGATCCCTTTAGCCTTAAGAAATATATCTAACTCCTTCTTGAATATATTTAATGAATTGGCCTCAACTGCCTTCTGTGGTAGAGAATTCCACAGGTTCACCACTCTCTGGGTGAAGAAATTCCTCCTCATCTCAGTCCTAAATGGCTTACCCCTTATCTTTAGACTGTGACCCCTGGTTGTGGACTCCCCCGCCATCGGGAACATCCTTCCTGCATCTAGTCTGTCTAGTCCTGTTAGAATTTTATAAGTTTCAATGAGATCCCCTCTCATTCTTCTAAACTCCAGCGAATATAAGCCTAATCGACCCAATCTCTCTTCATACGTCATTCCTGCCATCCCAGGTATCAGTCTGGTGAATCTTCGCTGCACTCCCTCCAAGGCAAGAACATCCTTCCTCAGATAAGGCGACCAAAACTGCACACAATACTCAAGGCCCTGTACAACTGCAGCAAGACATCATCCTTGCTCCTGTACTCAAACCCTCTCGCTTTGAAGGCCAACATACCATTTGCCTTCTTAACCGCCTGCTGCACCTGCATGCTTACCTTCAGCGACTGGTGCACAAGGACACCCAGGTCTCGTTGCACTTCCCCTTTTCCCAATCTATTGCCGTTCAGATAATCTGTCTTCCTGTTTTTGCCACCAAAGTGGATAACCTCGCATTTATCCACATTATACTGCATCTGCCCAATCACCCAACCTGTCCAAATCATACTGGAGTTTCTCTGCATCCTCCTCACAGCACACACGCCCACCCAGCTTTGTGTCATCTGCAAACTTGGAGATATTACATCTAGTTCCCTCGTCTAGATCATTAATATATATTGTGAATAACTGGGGTCCTAGCACCGATCCCTGCGGTACCCCACTAGTCACTGCCTGCCACTCGGAAAAAGACCCGTTTATTCCAACTCTTTGCTTTCTGTCTGCCAACCAGATCTCTATCCAAGTCAGTACCTTACCCCCAATCCCATGTGCTTTAACTTTGCACGCTAATCTCTTATGCGGGACCTTATCGAAAGCCTTCTGAAAGTCCAAATACACCACATCCACTGGTTCTCCCTTATCTATCCTACCAGTTACATCCTCAAAAAATTCCAGTAGATTAGTCAAGCATGATTTACCTTTTGTGAATCCATGTTGACTTTGTCCGATCCTGTCACTGTTTTCCAAGTGCTCTGCTATTACATCTTTTATAATGGACTCTAGCATTTTCCAACTACCGATGTCAGGCTTACCGGTGTATAATTCCCCGTTTTCTCTCTCCCACCGTTTTTAAATAGCGGGGTTACATTAGCTATCCTCCAATCCATGAGAACTGTTCCAGAGTCTATAGAATTTTGGAAGATGACCAGCAATGCATCTACTATTTCTAGGGCCACTTCCTTAAGTACCCTAGGATGTAGATTATCAGGCCCTGGGGATTTATCTGCCTTCAATCCCGTCAATTTCCCTAACACTGTTTCCCTACAAATACTGATTTCATTCAATTCCTCCCTCTCATTAGACCCTATGTTCCCCGACATCTCTGGGAGGTTATTTGTGTCCTCCTTTGTGAAGACAGAACCAAAGTATGTATTTAATTGGTCTGCCATTTCTTTGTATCCCATTATAAATTCCACTGATTCTGACTGCAAGGGACCTACGCTTGACTTCACCAATCTTTTTCTCTTCACATATCTATAGAAGCTTTTACAGTCAGTTTTTATGTTCCCTTCAAGCTTACTCTCATTCTATTTCCCCCCTCTAAATTAATCCCTTTGTCCTCCTTTGCTGAATCCTAAACTGCTCCTAATCCTCAGGTTTGCTGCTTTTTCTGGCCAATTTATATGTCCTCTCCTTGGATCTTATGCTATCCCTAATTTCCCTTGTTAGCCACGGTTGAGTCACCTTTTTTGTTTTATTTTTATGCCAAACAAGGATGAACAAATTCTGCAGTTCATCCATGCGATCTTTAAATGTTTGCCATTGCCTATCCACCGTCAACCCTTTAAGTAACGTTCCCCAATCCATCCCAGCCAACTCGCACCTCATACCATCGTCGTTTCCTTTATTTAAATTCAGGACCCCAGTCTCTGAGTCAACTACTTCACTCTCCATCTTAATGAAGAATTCTATCATATTATGATCGCTCCTCCCCAAGGGGCTTTGCACAACAAGATTGCTAATTAATCCTTTCTCATTACATAATACCCAGTCTAAGATGGCCTGATCTCGAGTTGGTTCCTCGAAATATTGGTCCAGGAAACCATCCTGTATACACTCTAGGAATTCCTCTTCCACAGTATTGTTACTAATTTGGTTAGCCCAATCTATATGTAGATTAAAGTCACCCATGATAACTGCTGTGCCCTTATTGCACGCGTCTCTAATTTCCCGTTTAATGCCATCCCCAACCTCAGCATTACTGTTTGGGGGTCTTTATACAACGTTTTCTGCCCCTTGGTATTTCTCAGCTCTACCCATGCAGATTCAACATCATCAGAGCTAATATCCTTCCTTACTATTGTGTATCCTTCCTTACTATTGTATTACTAACAGCACTGTGGGAGTACCTTCACCACAAGGACTGAAATGGTTCAAGAAAGCAGCTTACCATCACCATCTCAAGGGCAATTAGGGATGGGCAATAAATGTTGGCTTTGCCAACGACACCCACATCCCATGAATGAATTTTAAAAAATACCAGGGGGTGATCGTTGGGGGGGTGGGGGGGTGGGGGGGTGATCGTTGGGGGGGTGATCGCTGGGGGGGTGGGGGGGGTGATCATTTGGGGGGGGGGAGGTGATCATGGGGGGGGAGAGGTGATCATGTGGGGGGGAGTGGATCCTGTGGGGGGGGAGTGGATCGTGTGGGGGGGGAGCGGATCGTGTGGCGGGGGGAGCGGATCGAGTTGGGGGGGGGAGTGGATCATGTGGGGGGGGGAGTGGATCATGTGGGGGGGGGAGTGGATCATGTGGGGGGGGAGTGGATCGTGTGGGGGGGGGGAGTGGATCGTGTGGGGGGGGAGTGGATCGTGTGGGGGGGAGCGGATCGTGTGGGGGGGGAGTGCATCGTGTGGGGGGGGAGTGGATCGTGTGGGGTGGGGAGTGGATCGTGTGGGGGGGGAGTGGATCGTGTGGGGGGGAGCGGATCGTGTGGGGGGGGAGTGGATCGTGTGGGGGGGGAGTGCATCGTGTGGGGTGGGGAGTGGATCGCGTGGGGGGGGAGTGGATCGTGTGGGGGGGGAGTGGATCGTGTGGGGGGGGAGTGGATCGTGTGGGGTGATTGTTGCGGGGGAGGTGATCGTGGGGGGGTCATGGTGGGGGGGTAATCGTGGAATGCGCAGAGGTTGGTGATTGTGGGGTGGGGATTCCGATCGCATGGAGTGGGAAACATGTTTGCTTTGGGGGTCGGGGGGAAGCACTGCTGCGCCTCTTGGTCCACAGGCAGTGCTGGAAAAGCACTTACCTTTTCCATGCACCAGTCCTTGTCCCCCTTTAGCTGCTGGGTTTCCCGAGGTCCGGTAACCCAGCCGGCCACGTGAAAGCTGAACGAGAGATAAAATCTGAGGCATGCAGCCTCATTAAAATATTTAATTGACTGACCCACCTCCGTTAAATCCAGAAGTGGACAGAATCAAGGCAGGTTGGGTTGAAGTTTGAGATTTTTGACATTTTCACATTCCACCTGACCCAAGCCCACCCATTTTTGGGTGTTAAAATTACCCCCAATAAGTCAGAGTTTAATTACTCTTTGGGTTGTTGGTCATAACCCATGATTAAATGCCTACACAATAGCAAAATGCTGCGGTTGCTGGAAATCTGAAATAACAACAGAAAATGCTGGAAGCACTCAGCAGGTCAGGCAGCATCCGCGGAGAGAGAAACAGCGTTAACGTTTCAGGTCTGTGACCCTTCATCAGAAATGCCTAACTTTTTTTTAATAAGTGTGATTGCTATGATTATTTTTGAAGGATAGTGACATTGTGATTCATGCATTAATAAGGTACTTTGTGTCAGTGGGGGAATTTCTCCGCACATTCTAAATGACTGGTTTCTCAATTGTTGAAAGAAATTTGCATATCGGCTAATATGGGCCCCAATCAGCTACAAGAAATTCAACTGGTCTAAACTTGCCTATAATTAAGTGCGACAGAAGTAGTTTGGCAAAGCTAAGTGTGATTGACAGGACATGTGAAATAGAAATACACAGAAGGTACAACACAGAAACAGACCGTGTCGACGTTTACCCTCCACGTGAGCAAATATCTCTAACCACATTTACCCTCAATATTCTTCCTCTAGTGCGGAGTCCAATACTGTGCACAGTGCTCTAACTGAGGTTTTATGTATGCTCATCGTTACTGCTGGCTATACCTCTAAACCTAGAATTCTATTAGCTTTTTTTCTTTACAGTCTTATCAACTTCAGTTGCTGCCTTTCATGTTCTGTAAACGTGCATCCCCAAGTCCCTCTGGTTTTTCACAGCACCAAGCCTACTTTTATTCAGAGAATAATTTCTGCTGGTTTTTTTTTTAAAGTAAAATGCGCCACTTCACAATTATTGACATTAAATTCCATCTGCCACTTTAGTCCATTTGCCCATTTTATCTATATCTGCTTGCAGTGTGTGCAAGTGGACTGTTTTAATAATAAATATATAAATAATAGACTTAGCAGAATTTTCTTTGATGTTTTAGCTTTTTTTAACTGGATTTGAGATCTTCGAGCTGAATCTCCCTGTTGGGCTGCTGTAGTGACGTAACTGATAATCTATATAACCTCAGCAAATAGCCTGATTTCTAATAGTCCCAGGTCTGTTAGATCAGTTTGGGATGATAGCTCCTAAATACTAAGGGACCAGTTTGGGATGCATAGGGATACTCCCTCTGAGTTGAGTCACAGGATTTATTTGATGAAGAAAGAATTTGCAATTCATATTCATATGGTCAAAAGCAGTTCATATTGCGTGTGTCAAGTCGTAATTGTAGTGTACCTATTGGTCGTACACTGCAAGAGAGGCAAACGCCTCACAAGGCAGGAGAACACAGGGGAGTGGAGAGAACGTTAAGTGCGCATGAACGAGGAAAGTACCGCATAAACGGCCAGGATGACGCCGCTCCATTTTACCATGTGTGTTTTTGTAATTGTTGTTAGTTATGAGTATGGGTAACTAAGTTTGGAACTTTTGTATTTTTAAAATAGTTGGTTTGATTATTTTTTTTCCTTTTATAATAAAACGTGCATATACAGGTGCTGCGAGAGGCATCGGCCTTTTGCACCTGGAAGGCGCATACGCAGTGTAAGTTTAAAGGCAATGCTGCCTACGATTGTCCAAGATAGACAGTGTAATTTCCCTGGGAAATGAGGACTGCATGGAGGCCATAGATAGTTTAATTACCGGGAGTGTTTGGATGTGGAGAATCGGGATAATTTTACTCACCACCATTTTAATTGATACGATAAGCGGAGTTATTCGCATCAACAGGAGGGAATGTAAAGTTTCGCAATTATCGCGATTCGAAATAACATAAGAGAAGCAGATTCGTTTGATCAGTTTTATTAAACGAAATGCTGTCCTGATAATAAAGGACACAGAAGCCTGTAAAATGGCCACCGCGCATTGTGGCAGAAGCTTCCAGAAACACAGTGGGCAGACAAGATGGCGTCGAATATACATTTCAGTATAAGATTGGATCATACTCGGTAAACACTGATAAAGACAGGATGCAACCCGTTTGCATTTGAAACAATAGCAAAGATATAAGTGCTGGAATCGGTTTCCTATGCACAGTAAGGACCATTGTACTGGGCAATCGAAGGCCCATCCAGACACATCAATACACAAATACCCCCCCGGCTCTACAATGAGAGAGACATTGACGGGTGATTAAGTCAGTATTTGGGGAGGCCCCAAAACCAGTCAAGGAGACTCCTGGCTGGGTCAACAATGGGGAAAACATTAACGGATAGTTGGCCAGTTTCAGGTGCTACCGAAACCCGTTAAAGAGAAGAATCGCCCCATGCTGGGAGTTTTGTGCGCCAATATTACACAAAGGACAAACATTAAGATTTGAGCGGGAGATAAGGGGACACAGCACTATAACTATAGAGAACAAATGTCCATCGCTCTCTTATTCTCCAGGCTGGCTCTTATCTCGCTGCTGACTGCTGAACTCTTATTCGCTTGCCTCTTCATGGACTCGCTTGACTGGTGAGCTTTTGATTTTCTCTCTGGACTTTGTTGACTCTTGACTCTTAGCCGTACTGGTCAGTTATTCAAATGTTGGGTGGAGCTCAATCGGAACGAGCCGCCCCGACAAGGGCAAGTAACAGGGTACACCATCCCGAGTGTCGGTAAACGGTGTCTGGACCCGGAGGCCCGAAGAGACGAGAAGAAGAGGAGAAGAATCCACGTGCCGCCACGGTCAGTAAACCCCGACTGCGCCCGAAAATATAAATAAAGAACTTTTCTTTGAGTTCTACCGACTACAACCTGTATCTGACACAGGAAGACTCTTCTTTGAACTTTATCCGAGTTCCGTCGAGTTCTTCATGACAACAGAGAGTCTGGCCTGCTTTTCGCAGCAGTGAAAGTAAACAAGTGGGGTGCAGAAGCCCTTCCAAACACGTGACAGTCAGGCGCTGCAGCGAAACGAGCTGAGTGCCTCACTTTAAAAATCTCCGAAGTAACACGAGTGGTGAGCATGTTTTCCGATCCTACAAATCTAGACGTAGTGTAGGTATTGTTAAGGGAGGGTGGTTTTTAATAAGGTTAAGGTATAATGTGTTCCCCTTTTTACGATGTGCCGTGTGTTCTTCATTTCCATAGACCAAGCTTTATGAATGTATGTATACTTGTACTCTCGTTGATTTGCGCCTATGACATGTATTTCATGATTTTAGACGCTATGCAATAAAGATTTCCATTTCGCACTATTCAACCGGGTCTATTTGAGTTTTTCTCTGCATTACTTCTCCTTGCACCTAAGTCCAGTGTTAGAAGCGTAAGGGCGAGTGGGTCGAACCACTCACAGGTGCTTATTGCAAAAAGGCTGGCCGGAGACCAGAGCAAGCAATAGTATTAGGCAACGAAGGCCTAACCTCGCACCAGCACCGTCTGAGACACGCCCCCTTACAGAAAAGGTTGGGTTTTAGATTTTTAAAACATTCCCCCCCACCTGTTTTTTCATGTGAAAATTACCGCCTTTTGTTCTCCTCACAGCTTACATTCCCACCTAGCTTTGTGTCATCAGCAAACTTGGATACCTTACACTCGGTCCCTTCATCTTAGTCATTAATCTAGATTGTAAATAGCTGAGGCCCCAGCACTGATCCTTGCGGCACCCCATTAATTTCAGCCTGCCAACCTGAAAATGCCCCGTTTATCCCTCTCTGTTTTCTATCCTTTAACCAATCCTCTATTCATGCTAATATTACCCTCAACCCCATGAACCCTGATCTTGTGCAACAACCTTTCTTGTAGCACCTTATCAAATGCCTTTTGAAAATCCAAATATACTACATCCACTTGTTCCCCTTTATCTACTCTGCTGGTTACATCCTCAAAAAACTCTAATAAATGTATCCCTTTCATAAAACCATATTGACTCTGCCTAATCATATTATGATTTTCTAAGTGCACTGTTACCACTTCCTTAATAATGGGTTCCAGCATTTTCCCGATGACTGATGTCAGGCTAACAGGCCTGTAGTTCCCTGTTTTCTCTCTCCCTCCTTTCTTGAATAGCAGTGTTACATTTGCTACCTTCTAATCCACTAGGACCATTCCATAATCTAGGGAATTTTGGAAGATCACTTCACAACCAATGCATCCACTATCTCTGCAGCCACCTTTTTTAGAACCCTAGGATGTAGGCCATCAGGTCCAGGGGATTTGTTGGCTTTTAGTCCTATTAATTTTCCCAGTACTTTTTCTTTACTAATATTAATTACTTTAAGTTTCTCACTCTCAGTAGACCTTTGGTTCCCCACTAGTTCTGTTTTTTTGTGTCTTCCACTCTGAAGACAGATGCAAAATATTTGTTTAATGTCTCTTCCATTTCCTTATTTCGCATTATAATTTCTCCTGTCTGAGCCTCTAAGGGACCCACATTCAATGTTCCTGTTAAGCTAAGCCATGCGACCCGCAACGGTTTGGAGGTCCCATACAGCTGGCGCATCGACTTTTAAATGGAAAAACCAAGCATGCGCGGAAATTTGAATGGGTCGCGCAGTCCATTAAAGGGGCAGTGCACCCAAAAAAATTTAGAGGGAACATTGCCCACATTTATTTTCGCTACTCTCTTCCTTTTTACATACATATAGAAGCTCTTACAATCTGTTTTTATATTTAAAAAACTTACATCTATTGCAGCAAACCACTACTTCAGTAAAATAAAAAAAAAACAGTCCTGCAAACTTACCTGAAAGATGTGTGTATCCCTTTTAAGAGGTGCTGATAACACCTCTGAGTCTGTTTGCATGCTGGGTTTACCTGGCGAGCTTAGGACCCAGCGCTGAACTCAGCGCAAAGGTCCAGGTTCGCTGTGGTGACGTTAAGTCAGTGTGTGAAGTCACCACGCCTTCATTTTACTTTGCCGGGTGATACATCTTAGCGGCAGCGCTGCTGGGCCTGGGAAAATAGAGGACGCCGCGGGACCTGCCACCAACTGGAGAAAGAGTGGCGGCTGCCCTCTTCTCGCTATTTTTTGACGATAACGGGTGGCGTAAAGCCCCCGAGTCTTTAGTCCATTATGTTTTAACTTATGTTTAAAAAAACAGGTTGTTAATCCAAAAAACTAAAAATAACACAATTTTATCTTTATATATAAAAATGTAAGTTTGTATTGTATACAGAAATTCAAGGTTATTGCAATATACAAAACATTTGTATTGTAATTGGTAAAAAAGAAAGGAATGCACCAAAGCTGTATAATGTGTGTAAATTTCTGGTTCTTATGTTACATCACTTATCTTGGAGTCTCACAGATGTACAGCTCACAGATGTATGTATATAAAAAACATTAAGGAAACATTTTAAAACTTATATTTCAAGTTTGTAGTGTTAATCATTTATATTGAAAGTCAACAATAGTATTAAGGGGAAGCTAGATAAGTGAGGGAGACAGAAATAGAAGGATATGATGATAGGGTGAGATGAAGTAAGGTGGGAGGAGGATCTTGTGGAGCATAAACACCGGCATAGACCTGTTGGGCCGAATGGCCTGTCTCCGTGCTGTAAAATTCTATGTAAGAACACATTAGAACAGTGTATAGACAACTGTCAAAAATAATTATTTTCAAAATAATATTTTATACAATTGTTAATTTACTGCAATATCAAGTCTCAAGAAAGAACCTAAATGCATTGTGCTTTGGATGCACATACATTAGCAGACACCTCTATAATATAATGGGGATATATGCCAATCTGTTACTCTCCTCTCCTCTAATTTTCCCTCTCCCCATCACTCCCAATTATTTACGCCCTTCCTGCCATTTTTACTTTGTCAGTCAGTGTTGACAGACACATTCTTAAGTAATTCAGTCTCCGACGTGTCATATTTATGTCACCGTCTCTACTTCGAGCCCTTTCTTGTTTTTTTCTCTGTTCCATGACTTTATTTATCTGCCACTTACATTCCATGAGAAGTCGCACAACACCAGGTTATAGTCCAACAGATTTATTTAATTTTACAAGCTTTCGAAGCAGTTCGCTCCTTCGTCAGGTAAGTTAGCAATGAGAGAATCTCCCAGAATTCACAATTTAAACCCAGACAAAATCTATTCACATTATTCCCTACAACAAAGAGCACAGCCAAGACAATGAGATGTGTCCCAGGGGGTCCAACGTGTCAAACCACCTGCTGGCTGCATATCCTGTCAATTTGTGTTCTTGTGTTAGTCTTTTAAAAAAAAACACACCTGGGAAGACCGGCCATGATGTCAAGTCACGTTCTGTATCGTGACATGAACCCAAACACACATAATTTGTAGAGCTGAATGTGGTATTTTCCTGTGATGGTGTAAATTGACCCTTTGTTACAGTACTTCCTGTATTAGATCAAAGGAATCTCACAGAGCAGCTGCAGCCTGAGAGGCGAGAAATTGACATTCATGACTCACGTCATCACTCCAGCAGTGGCTGCATCTGTGGTATTGTGTAATGCCATAAATTATTAGTGTTCAAATGAAATACAGCACCTCAAAGGCCTGGTTTCAGTTTTACATTTAAATAGTACAGTGAGTAAACTATTTTCTTTTGAAGACATTATTAATACCTAATTATCATCATGGTTTGATACTGTAGAATTTGCAAAATTATCGCGATTTTATAAAATAAGAAGGAGACATAAAGTTTCGTACAAACAGCTTTATTTCAGCAGAATGCTGTCAGGTTTTCAAAGCGGACACAAACAGCCTGTAAAATGGCCACCATGCCTCGTGGCAGAACGTTCTAGACTTGCAATGAGCAGACAAGATGGCGTTCCAATAAACATTTGTGCAAGATCGTACAGGACTCAGCACATTTGAGATAATTGACAAGACATAATGGGTTTGCATTTTATACATAAATACTGGAATCGGTCTCCCAGGTGCGAATAAGGGCTATTGTACCGAGCGATCAAGGACCCATCCAAAGACATTAATATGCAAAATCCCCACGACTCTACGATGAGAGAGCCGTTTGCGGGTAGTTACAGAAAGCATTTGGAAGCCTCAAAACCCCTCCGGGGAGACTACCTGCCGGTTACACAATGGGAGAAGTATTAACGGGTACTCAGACAATTACAAGTATCACCGAAACACATTAAAAACAGAGATCACCCTATACAAGAAGTTTGAGCGCCAAAACCCTGACAAAGGATAGACATTAAGATTGGGCAGGAAAAGAGGAATTACAGCACTATAACTGTAAGGTACAACCGTCCATCTGTCTCTTGTTTCTCTTGCCTCTTGCTACTCTTGCTGCCGACTACTGTCTCTTGCCTCTTGCCTTGTTGCTCTTGTCTCTTGCCGCCTGCCTCTTGCTGCTCTTGCTGTTTTGACTCGCTGGAAGACTATTGAACTTTTATTCTCTTGCCTGACGGCTCTGGACTCTGATCCGCTAGGATCAACCTCGTGGCTTGCCGTGAAGATCTGTGTAGAACTGGGCTGTGAGGCCTTGAAACGGGCACACCATCCCGAGAAGTCGGTAAACGGTGTTGGAACCGAAGCCCCGAGAGGAGATGAGATGAGATGAGATGAGAAGAGAAGAAGACGACAATACGTATCGCCACGGTCAGTAAGCCCCGACCGTGCCTGTAAGTCGAATAAACACTTTCCTTGCCCAGGAAGACCATTCTTTGAGTTTTACAAACTGGTGAGGGCACAGGAAGACTCTTTTTTGAGTAGTGTCGGAACTCCGAGGACAACACAGATCTTCAGGACAGCAGACGGTCCAGCCTGCTAGCCGGAGCAGAAGCGAGTAAACAAGTGGGGTACAGAGACCCCTGATCAACACGTGGATAGTCAGGTGCTGCGGTAAAAACATCCGAGCAGAGTTTCGGAATTCTCCGAGTTATCACGAGTGGTGAGCATGAGTCTCGATCCTACAAATCTAGATTAGGACAGGTATTGATAGGGGAGGGTTTGAGTTTTAAGGATAATTGTAATGTGTGCCCCCTTTTACGATGTGTCATGCGCTCCTCGTTTCCCTAAAATTAGTTACATAACTGTGTGTAAGATTGTACTGTCATTAATCTGTGCTTATGACATGTATCTCGTAATCTTGAATAATATGCAATAAAGATTTTCCATTTCGCACTATTCAACCGGGTCTACCTGAGTTTTCTCTGCATTATTGCTCTCGCACCTAAGTCCAGTGTCAGAACCGTAAGGGCGAGTGGGTCGAACCACTCACAGGTGTCTAGTGTTACCAGGCTGGCTGGAGACCAGAACAGGCAACAAGGCCTAACCTCGCACTAGCACCTAGGCTAAGCACAGAGCCGCAGGTCACCCCTTACAGAAAATGGCGACCACGAAGGGACACTGGCAGCGAGAAAATAATGTGTTAGACCCTGGTATGAATGGGCGAAATGTCATGGAAGAGAGAATAGCAGATTATGTGTTTGGAAAAGTGAATTTGACTAAGAAATGGATAAGTGACCTGCTGGTGGATAAGCGTCCACTAGAGGCAGCCGAGAGGTGGACAGATAGCAAGGAACATAAAAAAACAGTAGAGAAAGCGGTCTGGCTGATGTGCTATAAAAGACAAGTCCAAATTTCGGACCAGGTCATCTTAGCGCAGGCAGCTCAGATCAAGGGTTTAGAGGTGGAAATGGACGAGAAGGTCGCGGGGGGGCAGCAGCTCATCGCGTCTTTAAATGCGTTGCATCAAGAACGGCAGTTAGTCGCCAACCACCATGAGGCAAAAATAGATTACCTCGAGTGCCAGGTCACTGAGGCAAAGTTAAATGAGGGCAGAATAAAGGAACGATGTGCCCGCCTAGCTGCCCAAATAAAAGCCCAGGAAGAGAGCTTAACGGGGGTTAGGGCGGCATATAAGATGGCCCTCGAGGATAAACATCAGGGGGCCGATCACAGCGTCTGCCAAAGAGAGATAGGGAACCTTAAAAAGGCCCTGAACAAAGCGCACGGCATGGTGTGCCTTATCAGCCCGTCAGCACACCAGCCGCTGGTGGATGAGGAATTTGAGAAATCCCCACCGAACAAAGCAGAGGAGGTATTAGCCACTGTGCCCTCCGCGCCACCCAGCTATTCGGCAACCTGGGTGAGGAAGGAAGTGGTAGAAGTAGAGGAAGAGCCCACTGAGATAGAAGTGAAGCCGGGACCGTTGTGTCCGGTCACGGGTATCAAAAGGGGCCCGAACAGAGACGGTGGGGCAGAGGGGGATCTCCTCAACCAGCTTGTGTTGCCTCACAGCTCACACCAGCTGAGGGTTATGATCAGTCACGTACGGAAGCTGGCCGAGTCAGACGACCCTTCCGTACATTTCACGGAGGTAGAGTAAACCGCAGCCATTAACGGCTGCGACGATGGGGAAAAAGCAAAAATGCTGTTGTTCTCATTAGACAGCTCGATCCTTCAGTGTCTCTCAGACGAGAGCAAGAGGGGAAATAATACCTATGGGGAATTAAGGGATGAGGTCCTAGAAGTGTTGGGAGCGGACGATGAAGGTCCGTTCGTTAGATTGGGACAAACAGTGCAGATGGAGGGAGAACCCCCGAAGGTTTTCGCCGACAGGCTGTGGCCAGTATACCAGCGTAGCTGCCCAGGCGCGCCAGCGCGTCACCGCATAGACGGTGTCGGTTTAACTCATTGGCTCAGGTGTATAGTAGCCAACAGTTTGCCAGCCGTCAGGGAGCAGGCAAAAGCGTGGTTTGATCCCACTAACCCCGCCACTACAGAGGAGTCGGTCCTAAATCGACTCACGGTAGGGTACCGTAATACCAGGAGTACGGGAGCACGTCCCCTTAAGGGAAAGGTGCATGAGGCGCGGCCCGCAGCCCCGGCTCAAAAGGAGTGGCATCAGGAGGGTAACCGCGCCCCGCAGGCCAGTAATGCTTGTTATGGGTGTGGGAAGACAGGGCATTGGCGCAAGAACTGCAGGAACCCTTGGAAGGAGTCCAGGGATAAAAATCCCGCAGTCGGAGCCCAGGCGCCTGTCTCCGATAGGGGAGCTAGTGCACCTATCCATCCCGATGCGATCGAATCAGTGTTGGGAGCCATGCGCACCCTCATGATTTTGCATGGAAGGGTGGCAGTTGCTACCGGCCCCGCAGATGCCACAACCCCGTTCACCAGTACCCATTGACTAGAGCCCACGCAGCCTGCCTACCTGTGTCCTTTTAAAAGACACGCACAGGAGGGGGTCTCCTGTGAGGAGGCCAGGTTAAGAGAGCAGGCCTTGCGGGAGGAGAACGCCCGCTTAATAGGGAAAATAGATGGGCTGGAAGGGCAGCTTAGAGAGCAGGCCCTGCGGGAGGAGAACGCCCGCTTAATGGGAAAGTTAGACGTGCTCATGCTAGAAGCACAGCTTAGAGAGATAAAGGCAGCCTGCAGGGTAGCCAGAAGCAGGGAGTATGAGGATTTTGACCAGTGCAAACTGTATAAGCCGGGTGCACAAGGGCCTACCACAGGGGCCAAACCTGCGAGTGGGGACTCGCAGCCCCAGGTAGGGCCACAGGGCACACAGGCAGGCAAAGCAGCTTGCATCAGGGGAGAGGACATCCTAGAAAAATGTAAGATCTTTTATTTGGGTTGGGAGTCAGATGAGGAAGAGCTCGAGGAGCTCAACAAAGAAAGTGACACAAGCGAAGAGGAGCTGGAATCGGAGGACGAAAGGGTCGCCCCCGATTCAGGTATAGGGGAGACAGGGGCTGCAGATAGAGATCCACACAGGGTGGAGGCCGAAGCTGCAGGTCCCGAACGCAGGGGGGCGGAGCTAGGGGAGGCGGAGCCAGCCGCTGTGTTGGGACCACAGGGCGTGGCAATGGAAGCCTCAGAGCCCGAGCCGCCCGCCTTGAACGTCTTGCCCTCGAGGGAGGTAGGGACTGCGAGTGAAGGGCCGCCTACTGGGCCAAGTAGGGCGGTGCCACAAGCTGCAGATCCCGAGTTCAGGGAGGCGGAGTCAGGGGAGGCGGAGCCAGCGACTGTGGTGGGACCACGGGTCGCCACGCTGGAAGTCTCGAAACCCGGTCCGTCAGTCCTGGAGTTCCTGCCCCCGGTAGCTCTCCGTAGGTCAGGTCGGAAACCCCAGCCCAGAAAGATTTGGGTAAGTCCCCCATCTATCCCCAGACGTAAGTTCAAGGTCAAGGCAGTTCAGGGAGATCCCAGTCCCAGCGCAGCAGCGACAGGCTGCGGCAGATCAAAGGGAGGGGTCAATGCCCTCCCACCGTTGGGAGAAGCCTGCGGCAGCAACCGCAGCATTTGAGTGGGCCGCCCTGGGAACGGGCGGCACTGTACAGTTATTAAGATGAGTGATATGTTTAGGATAAGTTTATGAGTTTATAAGTTTATAGTTTTAAATCAGGTTAAGTCGGTAGTTTAATTTTGTTTAACAGAAAGAGGTAAAATGATGGGAGTTTTTTTAGAGATAGGAATAGTTAAAGTCTATGCAGCGCACATGTCTTCTTACGTGAGGCGAGGTCAGGGGACCCGCTCACCCTTCACAAAAGCCAGAGACTCTTGGGAGGCTGGCTACCTCATTCTATCTGATCACAGGAACCAAGGAAGGATGGAACGAATTCTAGTATTGCTCGCGGCAATCGGATGTGGATTGGCCTATCGAGGCCGCACCAAGGATGTCGTGGTGTTTGGATGCTCCGGGGACACGGCCCCCATCACGGTGGATGGGACCGGAAGGCGAGAGGCTGAGGAGACCACCACCTATTTCCACAAGGGAGGGTGGCCAGGATGGCTGGGAACGAATTCAACTGAGTATTCCAGTACATCGGGTTTTGCCTACAAAGAGACTTCTTTAATGTGCCCCAAAGTGAGGATCATCGCACCCAGAGTCAGCGTCACCGTCGGCAAACGAATTTGTTTGACTTGTAATGGGAATGTCCCATTGAGCCGATGGTGGTGGCTACGAAAGCTGAGCAAAAACATGAGGAACTCTTCGGTCGAGTGGGAGCGACTGGGTAATAATACCCATCGGACAATTACGGGGACAAACGGACAAGTGAGAGTCTGTTGGGACAAATGGTGGGAACCGGATGAGGGAATTTATGTATGTATGTGGGGGTCAAAGCACGTTTGCCCCAAAGGCATCTCCATATTTTTCATCAATCAATGGCAGGATAACGGACAGGGGATGAGGTGGGATGCGAGCACCAGGGGGTGCGGAGCCCCATACTCCCCGATCCCGGTAAATGCCACTGAACTCATTACGCGCCCACGCAAAGCCCCGCCCACGATTCCGGTGGTTCTAGCTAAGGAAGAAGGGTGCCCTAAAACCAGTAAGGGACCCGGGAATGGTTTGGTACTGGTCCCCACAGACCAGATACTATTTCAGGGGGTACATTACGCGGTGGCCTCGGTGATTTTAAATCTCACCGAGGTGCGGTTACCAGAGTGGTGCCCCAAAAAGACGGAACAGTTGTATCAGGTCCTGTTGACCAAGATGTTTAGACAATTTTATGAGTTCGATTTTGCGGAAATTGATAAAACAAGTTTGTACACCGCACCACATGAAGTTTTGGGTCAGGTGGGGAGGCAAAGAAGGGCTGTTGTGAACGACATGTTCACTGCTTTCAATACAGGTACATCTGTGGTCAACGCTCTAGACAGCGTGGAGCTGCAGACCCAGATTAATGGCTTAAAAACGCAATTAAAAAGCATTCTCATAGATGAAAATAAGGTGGTTGGGTCTGGGTTGCACGAGGACCAGGCCATGACTCTCCATTTAAAAGAAATAATAGCCGAACTAGAGAAACATGCGCGTACGGTAAATGCCCTGATTAGGGAAGATCGGAATGCGTCCGATCAGGCTGCGCAGAATGAGGTGTGCGTGCTTTACGGGGCGTGGTTACTGGGCGAGGGCCGCAGTAATTTGGAGGATTTAAAACAAGGTTTGGTCCCGTCCTGGATAAGTAACAAACACCTGCAGGCGCTCCACCCTTTTCAGAACGCATTAAACCCGTACCAGCTCAGACTAGCTTCAGAAGCATACCCAGTCCCCGTGGACTGCGGACGATCAAACCATACCATCATGGGTATAGTATTACGTATGCCGGTTTTGGGCGACACAACAAAGCCCGCCCCGGTGTATCGGGTAGAGAACATTGGTGTCATTCAGGGGGGAGCCCACATTCGCTATGCAGCGGTTCCACCTTACGTCATCCGCTGGGAGCAAACGATGACAGGTACAGATCTCTCTGGTTGTCGTGGCCGGGGAGCACACATAATACTGTGTCCCCAGCACTTGAATGCCTTTTTAACACCACAGTGCGGGTTCAGAACGGCTGGTGCCAAGCCCATGAATTGCACCATGGAGGCAATGGCACAAGATCATGGGGTAGAAATTAGGTCGCGCCCCATTTGGGGCGCAAATATCGTCTGGACGCAAATATTAGCGCCTGGCGCTAATTATCGGCACTGACTGGAAACTTCACTTTTACCGCCCCGGGAGGTGAGTGGAGCGCTAAAGCAGGCGCTGCACACCTGTCTTAAGGCGCAAAGGCCAAGGAGTGAGGCGCTACCTCAGAGCGCTGGCGAAGCTCATGTAATGTCAGTCAGCAATGGAACACACACACAATGGCACGGGCCAGTTCTTAAAGGGGATGGTTAATCTTGCTTTCCATCCACATCCTGTTCATTGCAGCCTTGAATCTCGGCCTGGAGAGACTTGCACATCAAATGTGCTGGAAAGAACAATGGAGAGTACCAGGCAAAGAGCTCAGAGTGCAGCTCCCACAGTCTCTGCTAAATCGATACAAGGAATGGCAAATCAAAATGAACCTGCAAAGTGCTGCTCAGTACCCAAAACTCCTTCACACAACGTTGAATCTCTCCAGAAGTCTCTCCCTCTCGCTCTCAGAATGCGTAGTTCAAAAATGCCACCAACAATAAAAGACAGGAAGAGGCCCCCTTTAAATAGCGCCCCCGCCAGCCCCACAGCGATTGATAGCGTTCCAGTCTTCTGGTCGTTGGATGCGCCAGGCGGTAAGGCAGGGGGCGCCACTCAATTTCCGCTCCGGGGCGCCACAAGGGCGTTGCACCATGGAATGACGTCACAATCTGCGCGCGCAGGTGGTCGCAGCGGTAAGTTTTAGCGCCGCCGCACAATGTCAAGTTAAGTTCCCGAGCGGCGCAAACATCGCTGCGCCCGGGCGTTAGCGGCTTTGCGCCCCATTAGCGCCCTCTTAAGGCGCTAACGGGAGGCGCAACCAACTGAATTTTTACCCCCATGTGCCTCCGCAGATAGCATACATCGGGGGTGGAACATATTGTGTTACCACTGCAGCGCAACACTACCAACATGGAAACCGTAGCCGGTGTCCGGTGAGTGACAGCAGTTTCTGTTTCAAACCCAGGGCGGAAGTTCAAGTAGCACAACAGCGAATTGTCCCGATCCCTGAACCATCCACAGTTCATCTTACCGTAAAAGAGAACTTCACCGACCTGCAGCGATTCGTCGCGCATTTCGGATACCTCATTCCCCCTCTCCCTGAACACCTCACCAAGCTTTTGAAAGCCGTCGCGGTATCGCAAAAACATTTTTACACCCTAGAACAAAAGACTGTCGAGATAGGGACAGAAATTCTGGACATAGTAATTCCACCGTGGTGGAATCTGTTCACCAACATTGAAGTGCCTTCCTGGATTAGAATAGCCTCCCACATTTTAGTTGTATGCCAAGTGTTTATTGTGATATACTTATTGGTCGTGCATTGTAAGAGAGACAAACGCCTCACCAAGAATGAAAACACGGGAGAGTGGCGAGAACGTTACGTGCGCGTGCACGATGAAAGCACCGCGTAAACAGACAAAATGGCATCACTCCCGTTTTCCACGTGCGCCTCGGAAGTGCTGTAATCGATCGTGATTTTTCTCAGAAACTGTAATTAAGTTTGGAACTCTACATGTTTAAGAGTTGGTTTTGATTATTTTGGTTTGGTGTTGTTGAATATGATTGTTTGGGTGTTTTTTGTTTTCTTTTTCCTTGAATAAAAAATATGCATCTGCAGGTGGTGCGAGAGGCATCGGCCTGGTTACACCTGGAAGGAAAATACAAGTGGTGTAAGTTAAAGGCAAATGCTGCCTACGGTGTTATAAGAATGTAGTTTTTCCTGGGAAATAAGGACGACACAGAGACCCTAGATAGTTTTAAGTTATGGGAATTTTTGGATGTGGAGAATCGAGATAATATTGCTCACCACAATATTTTTTTGATACGATAAGCGGAGTTATTCGCATCAACAGGAGGGACTGTAGAATTCGCAAAATTATCGCGATTTTATAAAATAAGAAGGAGACATAAAGTTTCGTACAAACAGCTTTATTTCAGCAGAATGCTGTCAGGTTTTCAAAGCGGACACAAACAGCCTGAAAATGGCCGCCACGCCTCGTGGCAGAACGTTCTAGACTTGCAATGAGCAGACAAGATGGCGTTCCAATAAACATTTGTGCAAGATCGTACAGGACTCAGCACATTTGAGATAATTGACAAGACATAATGGGTTTGCATTTTATACATAAATACTGGAATCGGTCTCCCAGGTGCGAATAAGGGCTATTGTACCGAGCGATCAAGGACCCATCCAAAGACATTAATATGCAAAATCCCCACGACTCTACGATGAGAGAGCCGTTTGCGGGTAGTTACAGAAAGCATTTGGAAGCCTCAAAACCCCTCCAGGGAGACTACCAGCCGGTTACACAATGGGAGAAGTATTAACGGGTACTCAGACAATTACAAGTATCACCGAAACCCATTAAAAACGGAGATCACCCTATACAAGAAGTTTGAGCGCCAAAACCCTGACAAAGGATAGACATTAAGATTGGGCAGGAAAAGAGGAATTACAGCACTATAACTGTAAGGTACAACCGTCCATCTGTCTCTTGTTTCTCTTGCCTCTTGCTACTCTTGCTGCCGACTGCTGTCTCTTGCCTCTTGCCTTGTTGCTCTTGTCTCTTGCCGCCTGCCTCTTGCTGCTCTTGCTGTTTTGACTCGCTGGAAGACTATTGAACTTTTATTCTCTTGCCTGACGGCTCTGGACTCTGATCCGCTAGGATCAACCTCGTGGCTTGCCGTGAAGATCTGTGTAGAACTGGGCTGTGAGGCCTTGAAACGGGCACACCATCCCGAGAAGTCGGTAAACGGTGTTGGAACCGAAGCCCCGAGAGGAGATGAGATGAGATGAGAAGAGAAGAAGACGACAATACGTATCGCCACGGTCAGTAAGCCCCGACCACGCCTGTAAGTCGAATAAACACTTTCCTTGCCCAGGAAGACCATTCTTTGAGTTTTACAAACTGGTGAGGGCACAGGAAGACTCTTTTTTGAGTAGTGTCGGAACTCCGAGGACAACACAGATCTTCAGGACAGCAGACGGTCCAGCCTGCTAGCCGGAGCAGAAGCGAGTAAACAAGTGGGGTACAGAGACCCCTGATCAACACGTGGATAGTCAGGTGCTGCGGTAAAAACATCCGAGCAGAGTTTCGGAATTCTCCGAGTTATCACGAGTGGTGAGCATGAGTCTCGATCCTACAAATCTAGTTTAGGACAGGTATTGATAGGGGAGGGTTTGAGTTTTAAGGATAATTGTAATGTGTGCCCCCTTTTACGATGTGTCATGCGCTCCTCGTTTCCCTAAAATTAGTTACATAACTGTGTGTAAGATTGTACTGTCATTAATCTGTGCTTATGACATGTATCTCGTAATCTTGAATAATATGCAATAAAGATTTTCCATTTCGCACTATTCAACCGGGTCTACCTGAGCTTTCTCTGCATTATTGCTCTCGCACCTAAGTCCAGTGTCAGAACCGTAAGGGCGAGTGGGTCGAACCACTCACAGGTGTCTAGTGTTACCAGGCTGGCTGGAGACCAGAACAGGCAACAAGGCCTAACCTCGCACTAGCACCTAGGCTAAGCACAGAGCCGCAGGTCACCCCTTACAATACAACAAGTAAAGCTGAACTGTGGTTCTGGCTTTAATAAAAGGTAATTCTGCAACTTAAAAATCCTATAGATGCATTAGACAGTTTAGGTTGTGTCTATAAAATTTCTGATGAATTGGTTTGAGAATGCATTATTTGTGGTGTTGTAAATAGAAGTCATTTGATGAATTGATTGACTTTGAATATTTCTGAAACTGTTCATTTCTCTCGATTGGATCTTGTTTGGAAATATTTGCCAATATGCTATTTATCTTCATTCAGAGTAGATCTTACCTGTTCTTTCCCTTGGTCTGCTGGACATACCATGGTCTGGGTGTGGGAGCAGCAGCAACCTCCGACACCAATCAGATTTGGGATTCCCTTTGACTGAGGGCTCTTGGTGGGCAGTATGTGCAATCCCAAAAACTCGAGCCAGGCACCTTCACTTTGAAAAGATATACTGTGGCTCAGTAGGTAGTACACTCGCCTCTGAGTCAGAAGGTTGTGGGTTCATAGACCCACCCCAGGGACTTGAGCGCGTAAAGCTAGGCTGATGCTCCAGTGCAGTGCTGAGGGAGTGCTGCACTGTCGGAGGTGCCGTCTTTCAGATGAGATGTTAAATTGAGGCCCCGTCTGCTCTCTCAGGTGGATGTAAAAGATCCCATGGCACTATTTCGAAGAGCTGGGGAGTTATCCCTGGTGCCCTGGCCAATATTTATCTCTCAACCAACTTAACAAAAATAGATTATCTGGTCATTATTACATTGCTGTTTGTGGGACCTTGTTGTGTGCAAATTAGCTGCCGTGTTTCCTACATTACAACAGTGACTCCACTTCAAAAGTACTTCATTGGTTGTAAAGCGCTTTGAGACGTCCGGTGGTCGTGAAAGGCGCTATATAAATGCAATTCTTTCTTTTATGAGACGGACGGTGTTCCGCTCGTTCATTTCAAATTAAACAGACTTTTCATTACCCAATTGGATGACTTTTGACTGTCAAACAGCCTTTATCCCCCATCCCCAATATCTTTGTAACTAATAAACAAAAGTGCTCCAAGAAAATGAAAAAAACCCAACTTTTTTTAATGTCTCTATCTCTCCTGGTTTACTCACAGCAGTGTCCTTGAGATTAATCTTTCATTCCTGGAGACTCCAAGACAATCCTGGGGGGCGGGGAGTTAACAACCATATGTCCCGTATCGCATGTCCCAGTAAGTAAGGTTACAAAGTTCCACAAAGAAACAACAGCATTTCTCAGTTATATTTATTCCCAGCTCTGTATAAACTGGAGTTAGAGGCATAAACATAGTATATTTCTACCATTTTCAACAAAAATATAACTATTATGTACAATTATTGTATTAAAAATACAAAAGGGATACAGACTCCACCAATTGTCTTTCTAAAAGACATACAGGTACAAGTAGTATCAAAAGTATGAGGAAATCACCAGTTAATCATACATCTTGCACTTAACATCACAGATTTCACAGAATCCCCACAGTGCAGATAGAGGCCATTTCGGCCCATCGAGCCTGCATCGACACATATCCCACCCTATCCCTGTAACCCCACGTATTTAATCCCCCCTAACACTAAGGGTCAATTTATCATAGCCAAATCAACCTAACCCGCACATCTTTGGACTGTGGGAGGAAACCGGAGCACCCGGAGGAAACCCACGCAGACACGGGGAGAATGTGCAAACTCCACACAGTCAACCGCGGCCGGATTCGAACCCGAGTCCCTGGCGCTGTGAGGCAACAGTGCTAACCACTATGCCACCGTGTTGAAATGAGATTAACAGTTCTATGTTTTACAATTACGGTTAGGTTTATATTATTTGTGCAACTCTTCAATATAACTATGAATTATTTTTATCTGCCTATCTGGACACAATGTCCATTGACTGTATACTGAAACTGGCAAATTATGCATAATACAGTTAAATTACTATTGCATAACTGACAGACATGAAGTATTTGCAAATATGAAGGAGGGCCTGAACTATGTTTATTTTACGACAGTTAAATAAAGCACTGATGTTTTAAATACAGTGAAAACACTGCAGTCTTCAATTGAAACTAAGTTATCTACCGATCAATATGATCAGCTGAGCTCAATGGAAAACAAAAATAAGTAAAACAAAAACCAAGAGTAGCAGTTCCTCATATTTGAGTACTACTCAGATTGGCAACCTTCACTACTGGGAGTCTGCAGAATGGCAACAAAAATGCCGCAAGGGACATTAACGGTGACAATCGGAACAACCACAAACTTAAATGGTAGTATCGGACTAACAGGTATCAGCGTATTCAACGACAGACCAGGCTGGCACACAGGAGATGCCGGTATAAGAGGAATGGTAGTGATATGGACAGAGGTGGGCACCGTATGTTTCAAGAAAAATAGTGATGATATATTTTCATGTGTGCCGGATAAAGGGGTGCAAGTAAGATGCGAGCTAGATTACACTCAATTCTCTGGATAACCCCAACAAGGGGAGGATGAATGGGGAATCTGCCCAGTCTCCCAAAGCTCCCAATGCCCCGACACAGATTATTGGTGTTGGAAGATTAGCCCCCGCAATGACCCCACTACTACTAAACAACCCACCACTTCGATCCTCAAAACGGTCCCGACCACCACAGCCCCAGCACCACCTACGTGCCCAACTGTGAAATCTGGAGCAAAAGGGGGATTGGTAATAAAGAAAACCAAGGATAAAATACACTTTGGGGTACGCCAACGAATAATTACGGTGTTCCTAAACCTAACGGATATAACCATCCCCAGCTTTTGTGGAAAGGAGACCATAAGCCTGTACAATAACTTGACCCTGCGAGCACTTGAAGGCCCTGAATCAAGAACCATGACATTTAATGTGAAAAGGAGGACAGCTAAAAAAGGGGACCGGGTGAAAAGAGGGATACTAGAAATGGTAGGCGCGGGATACGCGGCAGGGGTTGCGACGGTGAACACTATAGACCTGCATACCATAGACGATCGGGTTGCTGCCCGAACCCGAACCTTACAAGGATTGTTGGGTAGGGAGGGGGATAACCAAAGACTGCAGGCATTGCGAGGTGATGGCGCGGAGGGAGAATTGCTGCAAGTGGCCCACACATTGCGGGACCACGCCAGAACTATAAATTTGATAAACAAAGTGGGGGAAGACGTGAGCCGGCAACTACAGTCGGAAATAGTTTGCACAGGGTACGGAGCATGGATACTCAGTGAAGTACAACATAACCTAGAGCAACTCCAAAATGGAGAAGTGCTGGATTGGATACCGAATGATGTATTTACTAATTGGACCTTAGATAAAAACATGACTCATACGTGTGAGGTACGGAGGAACAGACATGCTTGGATACCAAAAGCTAGATGCATAACTGAACATTTAAATATAATAGGATTTGTATCATCAATACCGCAGTATGATGTAACAAAAGGAGATCCCTTATACCAAACAAACAATATAGGGGAGATAAGGAATCAAGCTCGCTTGCGCTACCATGACATATCCAGACATGTGATTAAAGAGAACAACAGTACGAGGAGTATTAACATAGATGATTGTTATAAAAATAACCAAGTTGTTTTATGCCGAGATCCACAAAGAATGACCAAGAATGACTGTGGATATGGCCGAACGAAAGGGTTCACATTGAGTATCACGCCAATAACGCGGGATTCCGAAACAATCGCTGCCCCGCGAGGGAATGGAGAATGGTGTGTGAGCACCAAGGCACCCAATATGACAGTTACGAATAGGGGAGGGATCACCTCCTGTGCCATCACGGATACTGACTTCTGCTTTACCCCACAAGAAGAGACGCATATAAACGGGTATTAACATATATCCTGAACTAAAAGAACAAACAATTAATGGGACAGTGACGGACACTATCTGAGAAGGGTATATAAAGGCAATAAGGCCACAAGGAAAACCAATACCCGAACTGAGGCAGAGGGTGTAAAAAAATGATGGTCCTGAAATATCTGTTTCAATGTTAAAATGGAATTTAACCCTGAAAAGTGTGAGGTGATGCATTTTGGGAGGACTAACAAGGCAAGGGAATACGCAATGAATGGTAGGACCTTAGGAAGGACAGAGGATCAGAGGGACCTTGGTGTGCATGTACATAGATCCCTGAAGGCTGCAGGACAGGTAGATAAGGTGGTTAAGAAGGCATATGGGGTACTTGCCTTCATTAGCCGAGGCATAGAATATAAGAGCAGGGAGGTTATGATGGAGCTCTTAGGCCACAGCTGGAAAACTGTGTGCAGTTCTGGTCGCCTCACTATAGGAAGGATATGATTGCATTAGAGAGGGTGCAGAGGAGATTCACCAGGATGTTACCTGGGCTGGAGCATTTCAGCTATGAAGAGAGACTGGATTGTTTGCCTTAGAGCACAGAAGGCTGATTGAGGTGTACAAAATTATGAGGGGCATAGATAGGGTAGATAGAAAGGAACTTTTCCCCTCAGTAGAGGGGTCAATAACCAGGGGACATAGTTTCAAGGTAAGGGGCAGAAGGTTTAGAGGGGATTGGAGGAAAAACTTTTTCACCCAGAGGGTGGTTGGAATCTGGAACTCACTGCCTGAAAGGGTGGTAGAGGCAGGAACCCTCACAACATTCAAGAAGCAGTTAGATGAGCACTTGAAACGCCATAGCATACAAGGCTACGGACCAAGTGCTGGAAAATGGTCCCACCAGACAGGCAGAGAAAGTGGTGGGACAGTGAAAAAAATAATAAGACGGAGCAAGTCCAGATAATAATACTTGCCTGTTACCGGTAACAAATAAGGTAGATAGATACTCAAACAAAACTAGTCCAAAGGTTAGAAGCGAAGATAAAGAAGCTGGAGGAAATAACAGGAGGAGCCGAACTGGTAGTACAGTGTGCAGCGGTGAGAGGGCCACCAACAGCTCCCCCAATAGCACCGCCGTACCCCTCACTGGACGAATTAAGTCCACAAGTCAAACCTGACAGCGGACCGGACTGGGACGAATTAACAGATAAAGAGTTACATTATAACGACGATGACGAGGAAGACTGGCTCCCGGCCTATCATAATAGTTGCGTACCAGTAGCGCCCGTACGCACCACTACGGTTTCCGCGCACAGATAGATACCAGCCCAGATCACTATACAAGAAGTACCCCTTAGTCCACATGAAAGGCAAATAATTCTGAATGAGTTGCCAAACCCTAAGCCAAACAGTAGAAATACAGAATTTTGGCAGAAGGTTGACGAAATGTTCGATGCCCATAACCTAACACTAGCGGACGTTCACAGCCTGGTAAAAGCCAAAACGGGTCCGGTAAATTGGCAAAAGGCGACTCAAGGGGTGCAAAGTGGAAACTGGCAGAATAGGGGAGGGGAGCAAATGACAAAACAACAAAAACTGGGATACCTCAGACACGGGATGGATGAGTGTTGGGGACCGGTTTGGACTAATTGGAGTAGAATATTGAAAGTAACTCTAAAAGCCGGTGAAAGTGTCGGGGAATATGGGGAACGAAAATGGATCGAGTACAAAGACCACTCCGGCTCCAATAACCCTGACAAAGATGAGGCGGCATTTTTTTAAATGTTTAAAGACGGACTGGGTGAATCACACCAAAAGATAATTAAATTGGGGTTCAAGGTGGGGGGTGATTACGACAAAACTCTAGAATGGGCAGAGAATGTGGAGGAGTTAAAGGCAGAGCAGAAGGAAAAAATAGCTCAAATGGCAGCAGTGGCAGCGGGAAAAGGGAGAGAGGGGGAGATACCTCACGCAGCTCGCTTGACGTGTTTTAACTGCAGCCAGGAAGGTCACTTTAGTAGAGAGTGTCCGCAGAAGAAGAAAGGACAGGGAAATTCTAGGACAAAATGTCAGAATTGTGAGAAATTGGGGCACGCATCCAAAAAGTGCTGGGCAAAGGGAGGGGGCGCGGCAGGAAAAGGGCCTCAGCAAGCGGGAGGGGGAACACCAGTGACCCGTGAAGAACTGATGGAAATGCTCAGACAGATACCGGCCCCCGGCGAAGGTATGGGACAGCAAATAGAGGACCCACGAATGTTTATTAGTGCAGTGTTAGGGGGCCGGCAGTGCGATATGCTAATAGACACGGGAGCGTCCGTATCCATAACCAACTTGGATTTGCCCCTTACCAAAAGAACAGTCACCATACAAGGAGCAGGAGGAGGATACAGGAAAGCAATTTTAAGCGAGATCGTGTTACTAGAAGTACAGGGGATAATGCTACCTACTCAGTTTTGGTGTTGCCCCAATTCGGAGGGCACCATATTGGGGATAGATACCCGAAGAGAGATAGGAGTACTGATAGACCCCCAGCGTAACCGGATAATTTTGGGAGATAAACACCAAAACCAAATTAAATTCGATCACCCGGGACACCAGCAGCAACGAGTGGCCGGGATAACCCCAATACGACCTGTGTGGGAACTGAAGGATGCTTGGGGTAGCGTGTGCCAATTGTACCCGATTTTGTGGGCACAATACAAGCAGGATTGTGGGTTGGCAGGGGTGCCACCCATTAAAATTCCCGGACCAGAACACAAAGCTCATCGACAATACCCACTGAAGCCTGAAGCCGAAACGACGGTCGTCCGATAGTGCAGGACCGAGAGGAACAAGGGGCAGTGAAGCAAATAACAGCCACAACTAATTCGCCTTTGTGTCCAGTTAATAAGCCTGACGGGTCTTATAGATTAACAATCGATTATACAGCCCTGAACAAAATCACCCCTAAAGAACACCCGATAGTGGCAAGTCCGGCCACTATCGTTAATGGGCTGGAACCAGAGCACAAGATATTCACCGTGCTCGATATAGCGAACGGATTTAGGGCCATACACTTAGATGAAGGATCTCAAGTGAAATTTGCCTTCACCCTCAGGGGAAAACAGTACACATGGACTAGAGTACCGCAGGGATTCCACAATAGTCCGAGCATATTTCACCGAGTATTGTCAGGAATTCTGGAACCAAGAAACGTAGGAGAAGGAAGCACCCTCTTACAATATGTGGATGATATCCTTATCGCCTCCCGTACCGAACAACCACACAGACTAGTCTTGACTACGGTACTGGGAGCCCGACAGAATGCGGGACTAAAGGTAAACCCTAGAAAGGTACAGGTAGGGAAGGATGAAGTAACCTACCTAGGATACATAACACAAGGGAGGAGACAAATGCCCGAAGACAGAAAGGAGGCTATTAGAACGATGCTGAGGCCAGGAACAGTGAAAGGGGTCAGGCAGGTACTAGGGCTATTTAATTATTGCTGGAACTTTATCCCAGAATATGCGGAAATGGCCCAACCTATACAGGACTTGATCAAAGGGGGGAAACCATCCCAGGAGGGGGTGGACTTGGGCCCCGACCAAGAAACAGTGTTTGTAAAGTTCAAACAAGCCCTCGTAAGTGCTCCTGCCCTGGGATTACCAGACCAGAATAGGCCATTCCGCATTTACACCTACCACAGTAAGGATCATTACAATGCGGTAGTAACCCAGGTGCATGGGGATAGACAAAGGCCGGTCGCGTACTACTCCACTAAGCAGCAGCCTGTAGCTGCAGGATTGTCCGGATATATTGCTGCCCTCGACTGTGCTGCATGGGCCATCAGAGTTAGTGAACCAATAGTGATGTCAGGACAAATTATTCTACATACCCAGCATACCCTAGTAGAGTTGCTCAACACGGGAAGACTAAGAACTGTATCAGATGCGCGAAGGGCCACATGGGAGGCAATGCTCCTACCCGCCAATGGCACAGTAACAATAGTAAAAGACAACGGTAATAATCCCGCAGGGTGGATTATGACGGAAGGAGAGGAACATCAGTGGAACCCGACAGGAAGTGAAGAGGAATGTAGTCATGTTAGTGAAACCCCACTCGAGGAAGCGGAAATGGATCTCTATGTAGATGGGTCCCGGCGATATATAGACGGGACACCACGAACAGGATGGGCAGTGGTAGATGGCAATGTACAGGTTAAAAGGGAAGGTCGGCTCGAAGGAAGCCTTTCGGCTCAGGTAGCGGAATTGGTGGCTCTCACCGAGGCCCTGAGGTTAGCCGAAAGAAAACTATATATATATACATCACTATATATACAGACAGTCGAAACGCCTTTGGGGTGGTGCATGATTACATGGTAGCCTGGAGTAGACGAGGATACATGACATCAGGAGGAGGACCCATAAGACACGAGAATATAATCAAGGAATTAGTGGAAGCCTCCATCCTACCCCAAGAGTGCGCAATAATAAAAATTAAAGCACACATGAAGATTACTGACCGACACCAACAGGGCAATGCATGGGCAGACGAGGCAGCCAAACGGGCAGCTGAGAAAGGGAATCTGACCAATGAAGCCCAAGTCGGTGTGTGTGCAATTGGGCCCGAAGAGGTGAACATGCTTAAGGTACAGGAAGAAGCCACCCCGCGGGAAATGATGTGTGGAAACAGATGGGAGCCCAACAAAGGACAGACGGGGTTTGGAGGAAAGATGGTCATGTGGTAGCCCCAGAGTGCATACGACAAAGCCTGCTGGGTATATACCATGGGTACGCACATACCGGTAAAACAAGTATGACGAGTTGGATGTCTCGATGTTGGTGGACGAAAGGAATGGGTCGAGATATCGAAAATTACTGCAGAAAATGCCTGACATGCGCCAAATATAACCCCGGTGGGAAAATAAAGGTCAGAATGGGACACCAACCCCGACCAAAGGGACCCTGGGAAAACTTACAGGTAGATTTTACCAGGCCGATACCCAGCCAAAAGGGGAAATCATACTGCTTGGTTATAATAGACCAGTTTACAAGATGGGTAGAAGCTTTCGCCACGAGAAATTGCTCAGCCGAAACGGTGGCTAGAATCTTAGCCGAGGAAATAATACCCAGGTGGGGAATGCCGCTGCAGCTGGACTCAGATCAAGGTACACACTTTACGGGAAAGGTGATGAAACAGGCATGCGCCCTACTGGGGATTAGACAGAAATTCCATATCCTACACCATCCGGAGTCATCCGGATTAGTGGAACGAATGAATAGAACCTTAAAGACAGTATTAGCCAAGGCAATCGAGGAGACCGGACAGGGATGGGTGGACATGTTACCCCGAGTCCTGATGAAATTCAGGGCAACCCCTAGCCAGAATACAGGACTAACGCCCTTTGAGTTAATGACAGGAAGAGCAATGAGACTGCCCGAGGTACTGGTTACAGGAAGTGAGGACGTAGGACCATATAAAGACAGAATACAGAGGTTTGTGACAGAACTCTAAGCAATTACACGACCTGAAAGCACAGGCTAGAGACCAGCAAGTAATTAAAGATTAGCCCCCGCAATGACCCCACTACTACTAAACAACCCACCACTTTGTCCCCCACAACAGTCCCAACCACCACGGCCCCAGCACCACCTACGTGCCGAACTGTGAAATCTGGAGCAAAAGGGGGATTGGTAATAAAGAAAACCAAGGATAAAATACACTTTGGGGAGCGCCAACGAATAATTATGGTGTTTCTAAACCTAACGGATATAACCATCCCCAGCTTTTGTGGAAAGGAGACCATAAGCCTGTACAATAACTTGACCCTGCGAGCACTTGAAGGCCCTGAATCAAGAACCATGACATTTAATGTGAAAAGGAGGATGGGTAAAAAAGGGGACCGGGTGAAAAGAGGAATACTCGAAATGGTAGGCGCGGGATACGCGGCAGGGGTTGCGACAGTGAACACTATAGACCTGCATACCATAGACGATCGGGTTGCTGCCCTACCGCGAACCTTACAAGGATTGTTGGGTAGGGAGGGGGATAACCAAAGACTGCAGGCACAGCTTGGTGATGGCGCGGAGGGAGAATTGCTACAAGTGGCCCACACGTTGTGGGAACATGCCACAACTATAAATTTGATAAACAAAGCGGGGGAAGACGTGAGCCGGCAACTACTGTCGGAAATAGTTTGCACAGGGTACGGAGCATGGATACTCTGTGAAGTACAACATAACCTAGAGCAACTCCAAAATGGAGATGTGCCGGATTGGATACCGAATGATGTATTTACCAATTGGACCTTAGATAAAAACATGACTCATATGTGTGAAGTACGGAGGAACAGTCATGCTTGGATACCAAAAGCTAGATGCATAACCGGACTTTTAAATATAATAGGATTTGTATCATTAATACCGCAGTATGATGTAACAAAAGGAGATCCCTTTTACCAAACAAACAATATAGGGGAGATAAGGAATCAAACTCGCTTGCGCTACCATGACTTGTCCAGACATGTGATTAAAGAGAACACCAGTACGAGGAGTATTAACATAGATGATGGTTATAAAAATAACTAAGTTGTTTTATGTCGAGATCCACCAAGGATGACTGTGGATATGGCCGAACGAAAGGGTGCACATTGAGTATCATGCCAATAACGCGGGATTCCAAAACAATCGTGGCCCCGCGAGGGAATGGAGAATGGTGTGTGAGCACCAAGGCACCCAACATGACAGTTACGAATAGGGGAGGTATCACCTCCTGTGCCATCACGGATACTGACTTCTGCTTTACCCCACAAGAAGAGACACATATAAATGGGTATTATCATATATCCTGAACTAAAAAAGAAACCATTCATGGGACAGTGACGGACTCTATCCAAGAAGGGTATACAAAGGCAATAACGCCACAAGGAAAACCGATACCCGAACTGAGGCAGAGGGTGTAAAAATATGATGGTCCTGAAACATCTGTTTCAATGTTAAAATGGAATTTAACCCTGAAAAGTGTGAGGTGATGCATTTTGGGAGGAATAACAAGGCAAGGGAATACACAATGAATGGTAGGACCTTAGGAAGGACAGAGGATCAGAGGAACCTTGGTGTGCATGTACATAGATCCCTGAAGGCTGCAGGACAGGTAGATAAGGTGGTAAAGAAGGCATATGGGATACTTGCCTTCATTAACCGAGGCATATAATATCAGAGCAGGGAGGTTATGATGGAGCTTTACAAAACGCTAGTTAGGCCACAGCTGGAATACTGTGTGCAGTTCTGGTCGCCACACTATAGGAAGGATGTGATTACATTAGAGAGGGTGCAGAGGAGATTCACCAGGATGTTACCTGGGCTGGAGCATTTCAGCTATGAAGAGAGACTGGATTGTTTTCCTTCAAGCAGAGAAGGCTGAAGGGGGGATCTGATTGAGGTGTACAAAATTATGAGGGGCATAGATAGGGTAGATAGAAAGGAAATTTCCCCTTAGTAGAGGGGTCAATAACCAGGGGGCATAGTTTCAAGGTAAGGGACAGGAGGTTTAGAGGGGATTTGAGGAAAAACCTTTTCACCCAGAGGGTGGTTGGAATCTGGAACTCACTGCCTGAAAGTGTGGTAGAGGCAGGAACCCTCACAACATTCAAGAAGCATTTAGATGAGCACTTGAAACACCATTGCTTACAAGGCTACGGACCAAGTGCTGGAAAATGGGATTAGAATAGATAGGCTTGATATCCGGCACAGACACGATGGGCCGAAAGGCCTCTTTCTGTGCTGTAAAACTCTATGACGCTATGACTAACTGCCTAAAGTGGACTGGAAAAATAAAAATGAGAAGTCGCACAACACCAGGTTATAGTCCAACAGATTTATTTAATTTTACAAGCTTTCGGAGCGTTTCGCTCCTTTCTCAGGTAGTGTAGCAGTGAGAAAATCTCCCAGAATTCACAATATAAACACAGACAAAATCTATTCAAATCTTTCCCTACATCAAAGACACACTAAGAGCACAGCCAAGACAATGCGATGTGTCCCAGGGGGTCCAACGTGTCAAAACACCTGCTGGCTGCATATCCTGTCAATTTGTGTTGGTTCTTGTGTTAGTCTTTTTAAAAAAAAACACACCTGGAAAGACCGGCCATGATGTCAAGTCACGTTCTGTATCGTGACATGAACCCGATCTCGCGATTGAGGCCATCCTCATGAGTGCGGAACTTGGCTATCAGTTTCTGCTCTATGATTTTGCGCTGTCGTGTATCCCGAAGGCCGCCTTGGAGAACGCTTACCCGCAGATCCGAGGCTGAATGTGCCTGACTTCAGCAGCCAGGGGCATTCAGCCTCGGATCTGCGGGTAAGCGTTCTCCAAGGCGGCCTTCGGGATACACGACAGCGCAAAATCATAGAGCAGAAACTGATAGCCAAGTTCCGCACTCATGAGGATGGCCTCAATCGCGATATCGGGTTCATGTCACGATACAGAACGTGACTTGACATCATGGCCGGTCTTTCCAGGTGTGTTTTTTTTTAAAAAGACTAACACAAGAACCAACACAAATTGACAGGATATGCAGCCAGCAGGTGTTTTGACACGTTGGACCCCCTGGGACACATCGCATTGTCTTGGCTGTGCTCTTAGTGTGTCTTTGATGTAGGGAAAGATTTGAATAGATTTTGTCTGTGTTTATATTGTGAATTCTGGGAGATTTTCTCACTGCTACACTACCTGAGGAAGGAGCGAAACGCTCCGAAAGCTTGTAAAATTAAATAAATCTGTTGGACTATAACCTGGTGTTGTGCGACTTCTCATTTTTGTCCACCCCAATCCAACGCCGGCATCTCCACATCATGACCTCTGTGGAAAAATAAATTAAAGGGTAAGGCAGTTGAAATGCCAAGTGGCCTATTCCTGCTCCTATTTCTTATGTTCCTATGTATTATAATGTCATCTAGTTATACTTATCTTGGCTAATTAGATTCTGTTCTATCATGACAGTTGGTTCTCATTTTTCAGTTGAATACCCTAAGGCTGCTGAATCCCCCTCGCCAATCTGGCTTTGTACAGCAACCCCAACTATCCCATAGGTCCGTGGTGCTTTGTTATTCTTGTTACTGTTTTCACTTCCAAGAGAGGATCAAGAGCCTGATAGGTCCGACTGTCTGGAGCCATGAGATCTCAGCTTACTGCCACCTGACAAACAGGATGAGAAAACCAATTTAGAAACCAAATCTGACACTTGCTGTATCTCCCTTGAACAGAAGCAGGCTCTCATTTATCCAGACAACTTTTTCAGTGGTGAAGTTAGTCTGACTAATTCAGAGGAAGTTCTTCGGGACTTTTAACCAGATATAATTAGTTGGCAATTTTTCTCTCTCCCATTAAAAAATATAGCTACAAGATTGTCTACTACATGAAATACCGGTACATACAACGGCAACCATTCCACACTTTTACAAAATAATTATGCCATGTACTCTAACCAGCAAATTCACAGTACATCAGATACAGCCATATCCTGGCATGGGTTAAGGCCTACACTGTTAAATGACATGCCCTCATACTGGCTGTTATCTGTATACTACCAATTTTTAACACTTGTATTAAAAGTAACAAATGAAAAATATGAAAAAGGATATAATATTCATAAAAAGGTATGAAATAAACATTACTGAAAGGAGAGTGCTCATTTTCACAGTCATGTACTCTGCTGAATATCTGGAGTTAGTCTGTAGTTTAAGAGTAATCTTTAATTACATAACAGTGAAAAATATAAGCACTGCTTATTGAATGAGGTATAGCTTGGAAGAGGTCAGAATTCTTAAAAGTGGAAAAAGTAGTTTATCTAATGTTTTTCAACATCCTGAAAGCAGCACTGGACAGCTTTCCATTATTTTCTTGTGGAGATTCAGTCTAATTCCTATTGATAATGTGTTCTATGGTACTGATGAGATGATGGTTTCATTCAAGTACATATTGAATCCTTCCATACAGAAATATACAGACTGAACTAAAAGATCATCTAACTCAATAGTGAAGCACTAGATTCTATCGTGCTATATTAGTTAGCTAAGCAGCTATTAGTCAATGCAGCGATGGTGGCAAAATAATTCAACATTAATGCTATCCCAAGGTCATGTAATTATGCTGTACAAGACCTGAGCCAACAAATAGCAACAGGAGAAACAGGACTTTTTCCCTATTTACAACGGGAGTTGAGTGCCATGCTGGTCAGTTGTAGTTTGAAATGAAGGGGTGCAAATTTTCAACATGAAGTAAATGTATTTGTGGCAATTTAAACTATTTCTACGAGGCAAAAAAACAGCTGAATTATTTATACCATTCCAATGAATTATATTTACAAAGCACCTGGAGTCAGCTGTATTAGAGATAATATTATTGGATGTGTGTAAATGGATGTTATGGTATTTTTAATACCGCAATAATTAAGAATAATAGTGTGTTTAATGTAAAAAGTTATTGTAAAATAGTTTTGCTATTTGTCAGTACAGCCATGTTTATCATGATACTCTACTATGAGGAGCTCCTTTCTGTTTCGAGCAAGATAGGCATCGGGCTGCTTAAAACTGGCAAACACCACACTTCTTCCACTGACATGGTAATGCACATAACATATGAATAACCACAAGAGGGGAGTGATGTGACAGATTTGGGCATATGGGCTAAGCAGACTAAAAATTTGCTTGTAGCAGATTGGAAATCTCAAATCCTATCAGTATTTGTACCACAGCACATTAGCAAATACACTGCTTTTTCATAGGTTTGGGAAGGGGCACATCTTTGGATCTGGTGCATTTTCTTTCTAAGATGCTACCTTTCCTTGACGAGGTCTGAGGAGATGTAGGAGGAGACGACAGCTGGGATGATGTGTTTGATATAGTATCTTCTGCCTGCTTTTTATTTCGATCCAAATTTGCTTCTTCAGACAAGGACAGAATTTTCTTCAAAGCTTGAGGAGAATGGGTATCTTAAAGACAGAAATTGAAGTAGCAATGCAGTTAAAGTAACCTTGTTCATTTCAACTCATACAAAGCAAAATAATGCTGAACAAATGTACAATTGTAAAGAAAAGATATTCAAATTCACAAGTCTTTGGAACAAAAGCACTTGATATTTTACTGAAATGGCTCTTCAGACAGGTTATTTTTCAAGCACACTTTGTGGAAGGGAAATAGCAAACGCTTAGTTCAAAAGCAGAGCAGCAAATAATTCTTTAAAATGTTATTACCAAATGGAGGGAGGTCTTTAACTTGCACTTTCTTGCGTGATGGATACAGTGATACAGCTGGGACCTGGAGGGCCTGATTTACTTTCTGCTGCTGCTTCTGATGCTGTGCCCCTGATCTGGCAGCAACTGGAGATGTATCTGAAAGTTTCCCTGCTTTCTTTTCTCCTGTGCTCTTGGGTACGAGATACCAATGAAGAAAAAAAATAACATATGTACAGATTTCATTGAAAAAGCAAGATTCCAACTTACAATTTTTAAATCACTTAACTTGCTGGCACTTATAAAGATATGTATTTCTTGGAATGGGGGAATGAAACATGCTGCAATTCAGCTTTGTTTCAAATGCTTTGGTATTAGTTGATTTTATTTTTATTTTTGGTCCCTGCTTTTTATGTTTCAGAAGTGTAACAGAAAGTGCAACAATGTCATCATGCTGCAGGTCACAAGACTCACAGCTGCAAAGAACAGTTTTTAAAACAACAGTTGCCCTTTAGTTTCACAAGTTGTGGAAAGGAATAAACACAAAAAAGGTTGAAAAATCTTTTCTTCCACCTGAGGTGGAATAAAAAATATTTAGTTTTCAGTTTTACTTTTTAAAACATTATTGAGACTGGTACAATGAACTGGAGCACCAGTGAGCTGTACCAGAGTGAGCTTTTAATTCCAGCCATGTACTCGCTTCAGAGATATGTCCTGAGCAGAGTGAAGACAGTTTTCTAACCCAGTGAACTACCTATTCTCCATACTTTTACATCAAAATATATACGAAATAGTGCATGTCGCACATGCCCATGTCCCCATATCTTGGGTGTCACAATTGCACCTGATTGGCTTAAATTTCATATTCATATATTATGGCCGATTCTAATGTTTTTCGATTTACTGTTTTAGCTTTACTTATTTTTCTCTTTATGTTTCCATCTTTTTTCTCTGTAGGGAACATGCGTGTGGGCCAAGGGGGGGTCACGCAGCTGTGGGCCAAGGGGGGGGTCACACAGCTGTGGGCCAAGGGGGGGGGGTCACGCAGCTGTGGGCCAAGGGGGGGGGGGGTCACGCAGCTGTGGGCCGAGGGGGGGGGGTCACACAGCTGTGGGCCAAGGGGGTCACGCAGCTGTGGGCCAAGGGGGGGGTCACACAGCTGTGGGCCAAGGGGGTCACGCAGCTGTGGGCCAAGGGGGTCACGCAGCTGTGGGCCAAGGGGGGGTCACACAGCTGTGGGCCAAGGGGGTCACGCAGCTGTGGGCCAAGGGGGGTCACGCAGCTGTGGGCCAAGGGGGGTCACACAGCTGTGGGTCGAGGGGTCACGCAGCTGTGGGCCAAGGGGGGTGTCACGCAGCTGTGGGCCAAGGGGGTCACGCAGCTGTGGGCCAAGGGGGGCGGGTCACGCAGCTGTGGGCCAAGGGGGGTCACGCAGCTGTGGGTCGAGGGGTCACGCAGCTGTGGGCCAAGGGGGGTCACGCAGCTGTGGGTCGAGGGGTCACGCAGCTGTGGGCCAAGGGGGGTCACGCAGCTGTGGGCCAAGGGGGTCACGCAGCTGTGGGCCAAGGGGGGCGGGTCACGCAGCTGTGGGCCAAGGGGGGGGGGGTCACGCAGCTGTGGGCCGAGGGGGGGGTCACACAGCTGTGGGCCAAGGGGGTCACGCAGCTGTGGGCCAAGGGGGGGGTCACACAGCTGTGGGCCAAGGGGGTCACGCAGCTGTGGGCCAAGGGGGTCACGCAGCTGTGGGCCAAGGGGGGGTCACACAGCTGTGGGCCAAGGGGGTCACGCAGCTGTGGGCCAAGGGGGGTCACGCAGCTGTGGGCCAAGGGGGGTCACACAGCTGTGGGTCGAGGGGTCACGCAGCTGTGGGCCAAGGGGGGTGTCACGCAGCTGTGGGCCAAGGGGGTCACGCAGCTGTGGGTCGAGGGGTCACGCAGCTGTGGGCCAAGGGGGGTCACGCAGCTGTGGGTCGAGGGGTCACGCAGCTGTGGGCCAAGGGGGGTCACGCAGCTGTGGGCCAAGGGGGTCACGCAGCTGTGGGCCAAGGGGGGCGGGTCACGCAGCTGTGGGCCAAGGGAGGTCACGCAGCTGTGGGTCGAGGGGTCACGCAGCTGTGGGCCAAGGGGGGTCACGCAGCTGTGGGTCGAGGGGTCACGCAGCTGTGGGCCAAGGGGAGTCACGCAGCTGTGGGCCAAGAGGGGGTCACACAGCTGTGGGCCAAGGTGGGGTCACGCAGCTGTGGGTCGAGGGGGGGTGTCACGCAGCTGTGGGCCGGGGGGGGGGGGTCACGCAGCTGTGGGTCGAGGGGTCACGCAGCTGTGGGCCAGCGACCACCAATGAGAAATCAAACCTGATTTTATTCTTGGCACATCTGGAGTTAGTCTTACTTTACGTGCATCCCTTATTTGTGTAAAGTTTCGCAATTATCGCGATTCAAAATTACAAGATAGAAGCAGATTCGTTTGATCAGTTTTATGAAACGAAATGCTGTCATGACATAAAGGACACAGAAGCCTGTAAAATGGCCGCCGCGCATCGTGGCAGAAGCTTCCAGAAATACAGTGGGCAGACAAGATGGCGTTCGAATAAACATTTCAATATAAGACGGGATCATACTCGATAAACACTGATAAAGACAGGATGCAACCTGTTTGCATTTGTGACAATAGCAAAAGATATAAGTGCTGGAATCGTTTTCCATGCACAAGTAAGGTTCATTGTACTGGGCAATCGAAGGCCCATCCAGACACATCAATACACAAATACCCCCACGGCTCTACAATGAGAGAGACATCGACGGGTGATTAAGCAAGCATTCGGGGGCCCCCAAAACCCAGCCAGGGAGGCTCCTAGCCGGTTCAACAATGGGAAAAACATTAACGGGTAGTTGGCCAGTTTCAGGTGCTACCGAAACCCGTTAAAGGAAAGAATCGCCCCATGCTGGGAGTTTTGAGCGCCAATATTATACAAAGGAAAAAACATTAAGATTTGGGCGGGAGATAAGGGAACACAGCACTATAACTATAGTGAACAAATGTCCATCGGTCTCTTATGCGCTTGATTCGCTCTCTTATCTTGCTGCTGGCTGCTGAACTCTTATTCTCCCGGCTGGCTCTCTTATTCGCTCGAATCGTCTCTTATTCTCTTCGACTTCGAATGTTGGGTGGAGCTCAATTGGAACGAGCCGCCTCAACAAGGGCAAGTGACCGGGTGCACCATCCCGAGAGTCGGTAAACAGTGTCTGGACCCGAAGGCCCAAAAGGACAAGATGAAATGACAAGAAAAGAAGAAGAATCCACGTGCCGCCACGGTCAGTAAACCCCGACCGCGCTCGAAAATATAGAACTCATTTCTTGAATTCTACAGGTTATTGCACGAACCGGTTTGGGTCCATCGACTTCTTCATCACAACAGGAAGACTCTTCATTGAATTCTACCGACAACTGGTGTCGGTCCAGGAAGACCTTTCTTTGAGTTCTACAACCGTGCCCGAGTTCTGTCGAGTTCTTCATGACAACGGGGAGCCCGGCCTACCTGCCGCAGCAGCGAAGATAAACAAGTGGGGTACAGAAACCCCTCCAAACACGTGACAGTCAGGCGCTGCAGCGAACGAGCCAAGTGCCTCACTTTAAAATTCTCCGAAGTATCACGAGTGGTGAGCATGTTTCCTGATCCTACAAATCTAGATGTAGTGTAGGTATTGATAGGGGAGGGTGGTTTTATTAAGGATAAAGTATAATGTGTTCCCCTTTTTACGATGTGCCGTGCGTTCTTCATTACCATAGACCAAGCTTTATGAATGTATGTATACTTGTACTCTCGTTAATTTGCGCCTATGACATGTACTTCATGATCTTGGACGCTATGCAATAAAGATTTCCATTTCGTACTATTCAACCGGGTCTATTTGAGTTTTTCTCTGCATTACTGCTCTCGCACCTAAGTCCAGTGTTAGAACCGTAAGGGCGAGTGGGTCGAACCACTCACAGGTGCTTATTGCAACAAGGCTGGCCGGAGACCAGAGCAAGCAATAGTATTAGGCAATGAAGGCCTAACCTCGCACCAGCACCGTCTGTGATACAAGCACAACAGGACCCCTTACATTTGTTTCTTTCTTTTCACAGCCGTTTCAAAATGTTTTTTCACTGCAGTCTTTACAATTGTGCATGTCTGCAATGGATTATATGCAATTTTTTTCTATGGCCTGCAGAGAGCCAAGTAGCCAGGAAAAGGGATCGGCAAAACCAACTCCACAAAGACCAGCACAGAAAACAGAAAAGTACATAAAAAATTAAATAATTTTTTTTTGAAACAGCAAAAATATACCTAAAAATAGTGTGCAAGGAATAAATTATTTTAAATAATTTATTTTAAATTTATTTCTTGCACTTATTTTTACGTATATTTTTGCTAGGATATTTTTCTTTTCTATTTTATGCACCTTTTTCTGTTTTCAATGCTAATCTTTGTGGGGGGTTTTAGCCTACCCGTTTTCATGTCCAATTGACTCCCATGTGCTTGAGCGAGAGTGAGCTAAAAGAAAATGAATGGAATTCCTTATCATCTTAAAGCTGGTTAATTTTATACTTGTTCTCTAGTTCTGTGTTCATATCACAACTTACATTTATAAATCACCTTTAAATGTCAGCAAAACATCCCAAGGCACTTCCCAGAGGCCGAGCCAAAGAGATGTGTTTTGAGGAGTGTCTTACAGGAGGAGAGGGAGGTGGAGAGCTAGAGAGAAGAAATCCCAGAGCATCAACCCATGACGGCTGATATCACAGCTGCCAATGTTGAGAAGTGGCGGGGGGGGGGGGGGGGGGGAAAGAGAAGGAACACAAGGCCAGAGTAAGAGGAACGGAGGAAAGTTTAGGTCTGGAGGATGTTATAGAGATAGGGAGGGGTGAGGGAGGCCATGATTTAAGCATGAGGACGAGAATTTTAAATTGGAGGCGTGGGGGACTGGAAGCCAATGTGGGAAGTTGGATGGTCAGCAGTTTAGTGGAAATGGCATCAAGAGAGCTTGGAAAGGGCATGGGAGTGATAGAAGAGAGGTTATAGAAATATGCAGGTTCAGGACTAGGCCAGAGGGGAAGTCTACTTTAGTGGACAAGAACAAGGGGAGGAAGCAGCAGAGGCAGCTGAACAGATGGTTTCAATTTTATGAAATGTGTGAATAAAACGTGACCCCAAACGAACTCTACCAGTTAGTCCCAGGAGGAGCTTCTTCTATTTATCATAACCTTCTGCTTTCAATCCAATTCATTATGTGCTGTTAATTCCATAAATCTTAACCTTCTTTAAAAGCTTCCCAGGAAACCTCGCAGTAATTTTGCAGTAATAATAACGGCGAGGCTATCAGCGTCACTGTTATTACAGGGTAAATTGGACAGCAACTTCTGGCATCGGCACATGCACAGATAAACGCAGAAATCCGGAAGTTGCTATCAGAGATACCCCGCTCCTCCACAGGGTGCGCTGTTGCAGTTCTCACCGATAGACGCAACATTGAAATGACTGCAACGGCATGAACTTGCTGTACTTGCCCACTAGTTCTGCACTAAAGACAGCTGAAATAGTTAGGGCTGGGGCATTCAGGAGTAAGTGAGTTTTCAGTGGCGTGATAATTACTGCTGAACAACCTCCCTGCCCCTGAAAAATTAATTTTACAAGTGTGGAGTCTCATTCCCTTGGAAGAAAATTAGATATATAAAAAATTTTTTTTAATTGTTTTACTTTTTATGTCTGTCTTTTTTCTCTCTCCCTTAATCACATCTACATTTCCCAATCTTTATTTCACTTTCTGTACGTCATTTAAATCTAATGCAAAAGCAAAATACTGCTGGAAATCTGAAAAAACCCCAGAAAATGCTGGAAATACTCAGCAGGTCAGGCAGCATCTGTGGGCAGAGAAACAAAGTTAACGTTTCAGGTCAATGACCGATCAGAACCGGAAAAACTAAAAAGAGATGCAACAGGTTTTAAGCAAGTGGAGAGGTAGGGAAAGGGCGGGGTGGGGTGGAAAGAACAAAAAGGAAGGTCAAGAAAGAACAAAAGGGAACAAATGGGAGACCCATCTTTGTTTCTTCACTTGCCCCATTAACACCCCCTTTTGCCTTGCACCATCATCCCTTTTGTCATTTAATCTTTCCTGCCTTCCACTCTATCACATACCTTCCCTTTTTTTCTTGCCTCCCCTCCCCGCCCCCTTTCCCTACCTCTGTACTTGCTTCAAGCCTGTTACATCTTTTTCCAGTTCTAATGATAGGTTATTGCCTTGAAACTTGAACTCTGTTTCTCTCTCCACAGATGCTGTCTCTCTCCACAGATGCTGCCTGATCTGCTGAGTATTTCCAGCAGTTTCTGTTTTTATTTAAATTTAATTTATATTTCCTGCTTTGGACTCTACGGGCTCAATTTTCACCGGCCCGTGGAGGCGGGTTTCGAGGAGGGAGTGGTGTGAAAATAACAGATTCGGGGTTCCCGAACCCATCCCGCCCCCAACCTGCCTCCATGTCAGTTTCCCAGGAGGCAGGTACCTGACCTGTGCTAGGACCCGCATCCCCGAGGCGGGAAGGGGATTAGTGCCAATAAACTGCCTGTTAACAGGTAGTTAACAGGCAGTTTTTTGCCGAATCCCTATTTTTAGCCCTGAAGTGTGGGCTTCCTGACAGGTCCGAACCACGCCGATTTAGCGAGGCGGACCATCGATCTGGAGGGCTTGGAGGGGTCGAGATGTCCGGTGTGCAGGTGAGTGATGGGTGCATGAGTGCAGAGGTAAGTGTGTTTGGTGTGTGTAAAGTGTTTTAAGAACTTTTACTTACCTTAACTTTGTCCTGCAGGCTAGCTTCCTTAAGGTGTCGGGAGTCCCTCACATCCACGGCACAGAAAGCAGAATGGCCGCGGAGCTGTCAAAAGCTGCAGTCTCTGCTTTCTGTGCTGGATTGATTTCTAACTCAGTCAAAGTACAGGGACTCAAGTTAGAAATCATATTGTCAGTGTTTGACAGCTTCACAGAGCTGTCAAACGCTGAAATTTCATCTGTCAAAAGCTCTTGACAGATGAAATTTCAATGGCTGACGTCACCTATATCCAAGGGACCCTTGATTGGCCTGCTAAGCCCGCTGGGCGGGCTTAACAAGGTCAATCAAGGGAAAATACAGTGGGTTGGCCACAAGTCGATGGAGGCGGGACTACAACTTAAAAAGTGGGAGTCCCGCCTCCATCACGTCCCCATTGAGAAAATCCAGCCCTGCGTGTCTCAGTGAGGATTCTTCAATCTGATTGGTTGAATAGCCTTGCTCTTACTTGACCTGCTCACAGACGCCACAGATCCCCTGTAGTGGGCGCTGCTCTGGAACAAACATCAGATTAGAGCAAATCTGCAATCTAAAGCCGGTCAAAAGTTTGTGGGCAGATGTCAGCAAGGTGAACGGCAAGTGCTGTTCCTTCGCCGCTGACTGCAAAATCCGGGTCCTCATCATGCTTCTTATAGGAATATACTGCTTTATCATATCCCTTAAAATCATCCAAAAAACATTTTGTTTGGTTTTACTTCAAAATTGGTCCTCATGGGAATACTTCTCATTAATACCATAAATAAGAATTAAATATTTAACATAGTATGTTTTTAATTAAGTGTTGGTTTATTGCAGCCTTTCTAGTGTTTAAACTGTAATATTAGTGCATATTTCAGTGCTGAATACTTAAACCAGTTGACCCAAGGTAATTGTCATTTCCCTGGACCTGCAACTTGAACAGCAATGACAGCAGCTTCAACCTGCTGAATGGGATTGGCATATTAATCGTGAATCTGGAGCACTCAATTGATACTTAAACGTTGGAGTTTTAAGTAAACATTCAGGCATTATTTTTATTTAAAACACTGCACGTGAAAGAATGGTATAGATTGCTCCAGATGTTCTATCACAAAAAGAATTTAAAATCCTAATTTCATAATGGATTATCTCATTTTAATTATGCAGTAGAACCATGTTATAAATTGTTTCTTTTGTAACAAAACATCATATTTAAAGTCAAGACTACTAGTATTTTAATAAACCATTTTAAAATTGTTATTTATTGTTTTTCACAACTGGAAGGAAATTGAATGTTTCCTTTAACCCACAGCCTAATAAAATCTGAACTACTGGTTGCTTCATTTGTTGATACAATGCAAATTAATTAATGTTTTCTCAAAGAATATAAAAAAGTTCTGTGACTTACATCTTTTAGTACTTGGCTCACACTGCAGTGACAAGGCCTGCAGGCTTTCTTCATCCATGTCAAGGTTAAGGTTTGCAAGGTACTGTTTTACTTTCCGAGCCATCTGTGCATCTTCATAGAGTTTCTTTGCATTGAGAAACGAGCTGCGACGTACCCGTTTCTTGTGTCCCCCTGTCTGTACCACATCCAGCACTGCAGCATTTGTACTGCCCTGGCTAAGCGACCTGCCACAGGGGAAAGAGAGATGCCGCTGGTTTCAGCATGGAAGGTCAAAGACAGGGACATGTAAAAGTCAGATTGAGGTCAGTCTTGTTCAAGCTCAAAATAACACATGCCTCATTCCAGTAAGTCAGACAGACAAAAATGAAGGAAAAGGAATGAAGAGTGAAAGGGAAATAAAAACCAGCAACTACTCTGCAGATAGCCCTATCCTGCTTCAACTTGGCAATCAAACTTTACACCACTATAAGCATCTCTGCCCACTGGTTTAAAAGAAGCTACTACTCCAGCGGAACAGTTGGAGCAGGAGTCGAAGCTCATGCAGGACTGATGTTAAATAGCAGTTATAATAAATCCTGGCAATATTAAAAACAAAAATAACTCAATATTTCTCTACACCACTTTATGATCAGAAGGAAGGTACAATTTAAGCAGCCACTCTCTTCCACTCACAAAGAATGGAACTTCTCCCTCTACATAAGATAAATAAACAAATACTGGGACTGCAATCCATCAGTAGCTTAGCCCAAAAGTCACTGAATGCTGAGACTTCAAAAATCACTCCCATCATCTGAGCTACCAGGATGCCAATAAATACAGATAAATATTTAGAATAAAACTTTTCCACTACAGTGAAAGTATTTAACAAATTATGTATAAATATGTGGTTATTTTCCCTGTAAAAGTAAATTAAGTTAAAAAAATAAAACCCAATTTTCCATTTATAAGTACCTAAAGTTTATTAAAATGTATCTCTACCAACTACTGTCAAGAGAGATACAAACCCAACATTAAGCTGAACCACTGATGAAACCAGAAGTCAAACTCGATCCCTAATGCTGTAGGAAAGGGGAAGTATATTGTAATTATAATACTTAATTGTCCACATAATTATGACTCAATTTTTTTTAATGTCTATCTTTAAAAAGTCTTTTTAAACAGTTACTGTTTTTCAGGGCTAAAAATCTGACAATTTATCATATATATTAAATGTCATTTTCAAACCATCATTAAATATGAAACTTTTAAGGGACTATGTGCTTTAATGGTTTTGAAGCTATTGCTTATAAAATCTCTTTTAAATGACCTTAGTAGCCTAAGCAATGTTAGAACAGACTCACGTGAGTAAGTAAAGATCATCCAATATAAGGCCAGAGCAAAAAAGGTTAAACTGAAAAATATCAAAGCATAAAGGAAGCAGCAGAAAGGAAAAATGCAAAATGGCAAAAAATGTCCTTGGTGCCTGCAGTACCACCACTTACCCCAGACTTCTCCACTTCTTCTTCCTGTAAGTGAGAGCTATGAATATTGAAGCGTGGGTATAGGAAGAAAGACAGAGAAAGATCACAAGCTCAGACAGAAATGACCAGATCTCAGACATGCAGTAACAGAAGCCAAGGGACATAACACAGTCCAGTCACCTCAGTCATTACAACACAGAAAGCTGACCATGATCAAACACACTAAGTTAGATTCAAACATTCCCCAGTCCAGTCAAAGTAACAGTTACCCTTCACTGTAGAAAATAACTTAATGAAAACATCAATATATTAATAGTGAAATTATATACAATAATTGAAGACTATTTGGAAGTTCTTTTTTGGCATTGTTCTCTATAAAGACAAAGTAAATGCAGATAAAATTCTGTCCATTATAGCTGCAATCAAATATCTATAGGAACAGAACATCTAATAACCAGAATGCACAGAACCACCTGAAACCTGGATTTCTATAAACTTTACAGATACATGCCAGATAATTATCTCATCATTTCATTTGAAAGACAGTCTAAAGCTGTGTTAAATATGCTATATTTCTTTAAAATCCAAAATAATGTACTTTTTTAGTAGTACAGATTGCAGCTTCAATTAATTCTGCCTATGGGTTAGATTTTTTACTTGCCGTCTAGATTAAAACTAGCGTTGCGGATCGGCCGCCCAGTATAGAAGCTGACCATTTTCATTTCTGTTGGCAACCAGTTGAAAATCTACCCCTAAATTCAAAGCCAATATTTGTTCAGCACATTTCTATAGTGAATTCTTTACAACACTGCATATCCAAAAAGCCTTATTTTGGCTTAATTCTAGACAAAATGTTTTTAAAATGTCATCTGTTAATGGACAGTCCTACATCAAAAACAACCAAAGGTACAAGGACCACTGATAAACCCAGCATGAAATCTAAAATGAGATACCACAGTTTTAAATTGTACTATAACAGTGACTAGTGACAAACATGGGAATGGGAAAAGTAAGGTTCATCTGAAAAAATGAAAGTTATTTAGATTGGAAACAATTAAATAATCTTACTTTCTGTGAAAGACTGATCATTACTTTACAAACTATTCTGGAACTGAAACACCTGATTTACAGCATATACAGCTGCTTTAAAAAGCAGTTTTGTAGATTAGCAGTTTTCATCTTCCTACTGATTAAGTTGCCTGGTTTGTAGAACAGTGTGATTCTGCCACTACAATGGCAAGAACAATAGGCAAAAAGCACAAATGCAACAGACACGTTTGCTCATCTTAAACCAGCAGATATATTCTAATTTTTTTGAAAACTGTGCACATGCTAGCTTGCTGCATGCAAGTCCTTGCGTACTTTACCACGATATTTTTTTAAAGAGAGATCCAAGAGGAACTAGTAAAATGAGTGCAAGGACGCTATGGGAGGGCTTTTGTTATTCAAGCTACTACAGCTGCTCTTTCGTCAGTACTTTCAATTTGTCACCATCATGGGTTTACAAACTTGAGCTGCTTTAATACTTTTGATTTTGGAAAATCAAAACAGTGCATATGCAAAATACGGGACTGTACACAATTTTGTCAGTTATAGTAACAAATAGGAGCTATTTGATGCATTTATTTAGCTCCTGTTCATAGTGTAAAATATAAGACACTTCTGAATTGTCGTCTACAGACTGCTAATGTAAGACCTGCATTGCACTGCAGAAGAAAGAGACATTTCAAAAAAATTAGTGAAACACTGTACACCTGGATGAAACACCAAAAACATACAGCGCCAAAATAACTATGATTAAATAACTAACATAATTACACTTCTTTTTGTGCTGATTATGCAACTCTTAGCACTTAGGTATCAGACAGGTTACTTCAATGGAAAGCAAGGTGTTTTGTATCCTCAGAGCACCAATGCTGCTGTGTCTTCTCGATTGAAACAATCTGAATTGTGCTGATTCTTTTAGGAACAAAAAGCATTTTTATCCACATCCAGCCTTTCTGAGGAGGTATTTAATTCTGTACGATGAATAATTTTCATTGGCTCAGTTTACATCACTATGGATTCCATTATTCTGTGAACAGATAGCACTAACCTTGTTCTGAACATAACAGCAGGATCCATATTAACTGAAGCCATACGGCCAACATGACGGATTTCTTTAGCAATCATCCGTAGCTTTTCAAAACTCACCAAACCTTCCACTTTGGAGTCATTCCCTAAGGGAAGAAAAAATAAAATGACTCCTGACGAGGACAGTGAAACAGATTTCAATTTTACACATTAAAATGTCTATTTAACATCCAGAGAACCCCAGGTGAAGGACTGAGACCCCATCAAGGTTGAAAAGGTAAATCAGGAAGTAGGGAATGGATGACAGCAAGCTTGAGTTTTAAATGTCTTAAAATTGTAGGAGGAAGGAAAGACTGAGTGAAATAAGGAATGCCAAAGTTTTATAACTGAGAAGGAATGAGTCAGAGTATGAGACTGCATGATGAGTATTGATTTCAATAATAGGGATGTTGGTAGGAGGAAGACGGCACCGACCGTAAATCAGGATAGAGCTATTAATGGTTAGCAGCTATGCTAACCTAGACGTTGCAAATTAATTAGTGAAAATGGAAGGTTAAAGGGAAATCACACCGTAATTATAAATACATGGCATTCTGAAAGATTAGACTGTGTAATTAGACCTATGATTCTCCTGGGTTTTTACTTTCTTAAACTCAAATATCTTTCCCAGGATTTTATATCATCCAAATGCCTGCAAACACTATAAAAATGTAAAGTTAAAAAATAGTTTTGATAGTGGATTTGGTAGCAGCATGGACCAGCATAGAGTCATTCCTGCTAAGGAACCTCGGTCTGAGCTCAGCCGAGACTGACGGGATGAAAGCTTTCTTCAACTTTGTAACATTCTGATGTAAAATGAGCTTTAGCAACCGCAACTCAACAAAGCTCAGTCTGAAGGGCCATAAGGATGTTTGGTGAGGAAGCTGGAAAAAATTTATGAATTGCAGTCGAAAGTTCTCTTCAAAGATTTGAGCTCACCAAAAAATAGAGGAAGCTTTACTGTGCAGTTGAATGTGGTGCATCTAATCTGGGAATAATTGATGCTGAGACGATACACAAAGCAGGAAATAAGCCATTTCCCAGCACTAACATCCCTTGCCTTGCTCAATGCAAAAATTAACCAATTCTACTTTCAAGTTATGATTTTCATGTGTTTTGCACTCAGCTCAAAATGGTAGAAGTGAATGTCACTGAGGACAGAAAGCTCTTTGTTGGGCTCACTTCCATTTCTACTATTCATGCAAACATCTAGATTTTTCAAAAGCATGGCATCACAAATAAACGTAGGAAACTAATGGGATTGTAACCTCCAGAGCTCAGTTTTATCATCACCACTCAACTAGGCAGCCCAGGGATGTTGATCTAGTTTTTTTAAAAACCTAGGCCCAATGGCGTGCAGTTTCCAGTACCATCAGCATTTCTCAGCTTGACAAATAAAAGTCACCTTAACAGTCATTGATCTTTCAGTCTATATTTAGGTATTCTTTGAAAGTTAACTGTTATAAGGATAAAGAATGAAGACAGAAATCTTTTGGGGGTTTTGTGAGTCTGTTGCTGCAACTCTGCGAGGAGACCAGTGGAATCTACCAGAAAACAAAGACCACGATGCTGGCTGGAAGCACCAGTGTCTGTCCATCCTGGGGGGAGGGGTTATCCAAGCACCCGACTGCAGCCATGTCCTGTGTTAGGAGGCTGATCACTTACTTAAAAAAATAAGAATTTGTGGCACTTTCTTCTGTGGAGTGCAGAGTGTCCAGGCCTTGTTCGGGGCAAAACCTTCCTTCACCCTTACCAGGCAATTGACTGCAATGGAACAGAGCCAGGGGCAGGGATTCCTACACCGGCAGTTCCTACTCCTTTGGCTCAGTTGGGATCCGGTGTATCTGTGGAGAGTTGTACGCCCAGTGAGGTGAGGAGTACTGGCCTCCACATCGGTGGATGTGGGCCCCATCAGTAGGGTTCAGGCCAGGGTAGTGGCCTGGAACCCATTCACCCAAAAGAAGAAAGATCCTCAATTCTTCTTATTTTCAGTCCCCATATCACAGACTGTTATTGATAAATTCCAAGTCATATCGTGATGGCATAATTTCCTCATACTTGAAGAGTGAGGGGCTTGCACAAGCTCAATGACAAGAGTAAAACTTTGTTTTCAATATTTCCCTTCTTTAACATTCTGATGTATAAAAGATACAATATACACAAGTATACCTTTATTGGGAAACAAATAAATTGACCTGTGGTGACACAGCTTCATCTAGTAGAGAATAGGATATCACTAGAAATGAGCACAACACAGTAATTTAATTGAGTGGTTCAGATAAATTCATAAAGCTCGAGTTATTTATATTAGTCACCTAAGGCCCGAGATGAAATTGAAATTACTGCTGAACACGCAATAGCATGGCATAAATGGGGGTCAGTGCAATAGTCATGGCAGTCCTTGCCTCGCTGCAGCTACCGGGAGTCCTGAGGCCCGGGAGTCCCGGCCAACCACAGTTAAACCTGCACACCAGCTTAAATCTTGAGGCTTCCAGACCTCATTATCATATTTAAAGTGCCAACCCGCCTCCTGGCAGTGGGTTGACTGCCCGTGACCCCTCAGTTAAACCCAGAAGTGGGCGGGTTGGGGTCGGGATTTAGACTTTTAATACTTTAACTTCCCCCTCGCCCCCAAGTTTTTTCAGGTTAAAATTCCCCCCAAAGTAATTAAATGGATGTGCTAACGTAACAAGATAATTGACAAATCATGAGCATGGTGTGAAAAGAGTACTGATATTTAAAGTAGAGAAAACTGCAAAAATGAAACCACAGTCACAATTTTTTTTTTAAATAGAGCTACCTTCATGCAGGAATGTCAGATCTTTCTTGATCACAGGGAAGAGAGGAATAATGGGAGGCTGCAGGTTCTGGTTATTGAGAACATTGCGGTATTTAGCCATATTTCTGGAAGGGTCCAAGAGATCCTGAAGATCCTGAAATAACTTCTTATATTTGCTTGGAAGTTTTTTCCAAGTATTCCGCAGTCGTGCCACCGGTGCAAGAGATAGACCACTAGATTTTGTGAGAAGACAAAAAAAAATTACAATATGTATTACTTACAACAAAATCTAAATAGGTCTTTTAAGAAGTAAACCGGCAACTTAACTTGAAATTTAGCCATCTTTAAAAAAAATGTATTAAACCGCAATGTTTCAATCTCTAAAACACTAGACAGAAATTTTGTGTCTCCCCTTTTTTATATGAACCATTGAATGTATGACATTATGGGTTGAAATGAAGATTGTGGGTAGGATTCAATTCACAATATCAGTAGCCAAAACCATTCAGCAAGAGTGTAGCACATATTTAGCAACATAACCTGTGAACACGTCCTGCAGAAACATTTTTCATTTGCAAATACAGCATCTTTATAAGAGAATAAGATCCACAGCACAACTTATACCATTATAATTTCATATTTTCCAAGATAGATTAAAATAAATTTTACATTTTTCTGAGTTTAAAGCAGAAATATATTCTCTGTGTATTATTCAGCTCTAGCTTTAATATTGCTAACAATGAACAGAAAAAATGTAACAATCGCTGTACCCCACTTTCCATTTCCACCTATAATTAATTCAGAAAGTCAGTAATGATGGTTAATTAATGTCCTTGGCTCACTGTCACTTTCAGCAAGCACTGGGGATTGCAGGAGACTTCCTTTGCTGGTCTAACCCACTTATCCTTTGCCCCTACAATATTCCAGCACTGGGACTACAATTTACAAACACTTTTCTTGTAATTGAAACTAGTTACATAATCTAAATATTTTAATCATAATAAAAGATATATTCCAAGCAAATATTTTAACTTATGTCAAAGATTTACTATTTATATAACTCATTAAAATTTTGTAACTAAACATCCTTAAGTAGGATTGCAATCTTTGCACAATATGCACTTGAACAACTTTTAGTGTTAACAATAAATCTTGTGTTTTTAATGTTTTTCAGCTTTTGTTATTCAATACAATTTTGAAACTTATAAAAAGGCGTAACATTTCACATTTGAATAGTAAAAGCAAAGGATACATTTGTGTCCCTCCATTTAGAAGCTCATCATTGCCATTATTCCATTTCCAATAGAAAGAAACACATTTGCCTAATCAAGCTTTACTACAGCTTTGCCAGTGAAGAATTACAACTCCTTCAGATTACTCTAGTAAGTCATCATTTGAAGGAAAATATGATACTCATCAGGTCAAGCTTCACATTAGAGTCATTTGGAAAGGATAGTGATGCATTTAAATTTTTGTCAACAGAGTCATTTCAAACCAATATAGGACTGCTATTAAAGTCTACAGTACCGCAACGTCTTTCCATCTTCTGTGATATTTCCACTAACATATGATTCGTTTTTTTTAAATACAACACACAGAATAACCATAGATTTCGGTTGCAACTTCAGTGCAGTGCCATCTTGATAAAGTGTTCAATTATCTTCATCCTTTTCAGTTGGTTTGGCTCTCGAAGAATCTCTGTTGCAACCCAAAATGTTTCCTGATTGTTAATGTTCTCAAATTTCTTCAGATTGACACATTCAGTTTTTGACTTAAGTTTGAACAAGTCATCTATGTACTCTGTGGGTTCAATGTTATGAAATAGTTCAAAGTTTCTCATGGAGAGCTGGGTGGCAACTTCAATAGTGCTTAGTTGCAGCAGTATGATATGACTCTCCCGGAGCAATTCCTGAGCATCTTCATCTGAGCAGAGTATCTTTGTCTCCATGTTGTTCTTCAGGTAGTACCTTAGGGAGGCAAAAATAATCAACGTTACATTAACTGAAAGGAAAACATTACAGCAACAACACTTTGATCAGACTTATTCCAGGTGTGTAAATCGTTTCTCTTTTCAATTTATTTTATACCAGCTAGCAATTAACTGTCATCCTCCCCGTCCCAACTTTTTTTGCACTGCATTCAGATCAATAGTCGAACAGAAACAAAACTTCCTATGATGCTCTAACAGTCTCACAACTTTCTTAGAAATCTCTCACATCACCCACTATGCTATCCTAAAACTGGATTTGCAACCATACATTTTCTTGTGCAACATCGGCAGCAACAGCTTGCCTGATGTCTGCAACCTTCTTCTTGATGATTTCCCAAACTGAGTTTGAATTCCATGAGGGCCAGGCCCTGAAAAAAACATCAAGGAGTAAATGAACTCAGGTGCCTCTATGCACCTCCCAGTGGCCAGCCCCTGAACAGAGGACTGGGAATATTGGGGTGGGAGCAATCGGAGGGGGAAAAGAACACTTTACAAAATTAGACAAAAAATAATTCACCCAAAGTAGTGACTGATTTGATTCAGAGGTTGACATGCTGCTATGCTTGTATGCATTACACCTATAGATAATGCTTTAAATATATCTTCAAACTTGGTGTTTCCCCATCCAAATCCAACATAAAACAAGTTTATTTTAATTGGTTTCCTTGCAGGAACATGGATTCTGGCATTTTAGTCATCCTTACCTGCCACTAAGTTGGATTCGGTCAGCGAGCTTTGATAGCTGATCCGGAAGTCGTCTTTGTTTGATAACACCTTCAGGAGTAACAGAGACTTCACATAGCGAGTATGATTCAGGAGCAGCAGTCACTGCAAATTCTCGAAGTGCCTGAATTACCACTTCCTTTGCGGTGGTATCTCTGCTGATCATTATGTAGCGACTTTGTTGGTCTGCCTTGAAAACTCTTAAAACTTGATCTGGTAGCTCTGTTCAAAAAACAAAATAAATTGAATATGTGGGTAGCATAAAGAAAGACCGCTTTATTAAGATTATACAAACATGTGCAATCAACGGGCCGGAAAAGACCAGCTGGTTCATCAAGCCTGCCCCACACTATATTATACAACAATATTATTTTCTTTTTGTTCATTAGTACGCAGTGACAAACAGGACAAAGACTACATCAGTTCGTCAGTTAATGGCACAGTGAGGTAATAGGGCTGAATATTCCATCTGAACTCTATTCAGATGCTGATAACCTTCAATAACTAATGCATCATTTAGGTGCTACTTCTATATCTGACTATATTGCTGCAAATAAAAATATATGTTGTTATAGACGATTTTTTGTTAGCAACAGAACAATTTATTTTTGTAAACCTATTCTTTACATATAATTATTTTCTTAAAGATCCAATTTCCAATACATAATGGCCCGGATTTTCCATTAAGACTAACGGTGAGGCTATCAGCATTCACCGCTATGATGGAGTAAATCGGACAGCAAGTTCTGGCATCCACACATGCGCAGTTAAACGCAGAAATCCAGAAGCTGCTGTCCGATTTGCTCTACTCCTCCACAAGCTTCACTACACCAGTACCTCGCAGATAGATTCGGCATTAAAATACATGAAGGGCATGAAGTTTCTGTATGTGCCCACCAGTTACCCACTAAACATGCCAGAAAGAGTCAGGGCCTGTGCATTCAGGTGCAAGTGAAATTTTAACAGCATGATAAATCTTAGTTACTGCTAAACAACCTCTCTGGCACTGAAAATTTACTTTTACAAGTGTAGAATCTCATTCCATCAGATTTTAGAATTTTTTTTTAACTTTTCCCTTCTGTCTCTTTTATCTTTCTCTCTCAATCCCATCTTTCTTTCCCTCACTTTGTTTCACTTTCTGTACATGATTTTATATTGAATCTTCTAATTTATACTTCCTGGTTTAGTCTGCGTGTCTCGGTGAGGATTCTTCAATCCGATTGGATGAAGAGACACACTGTTGCTTGCTCTACTCACCACAGATCCCCTCTAGAAGGCACCACGTTGAAAAGGATCTCGAGTAACCGTAAGTTGCCACTCAAAAGCCCATGAAAAGTTTGTGGGCAGCTGTAAATGTAATGAATGGCAAGCACCGTTCCTTCGCTGTTGACCTCAAAATCTGGGCTGTTAAAGTAACCTTTGTTGGTCATCTAAAATTTGGTACTAGACTTTTAAAAAAAAGCCATATTGTCTCTGCTACCTTCCTGCAGTTTTAGCATCACGTACATTCTGGTCTGCATTTAGTAAAACTCATTTTTAATTACTCTGGAGAAATCATCTAATTTTAAGGAGGTAACAGCAATTTTCTCACTAAATTTAAATTTGATATACACTCGTGAAGATGAAGGATAACAAAGCAGACAAAAGTTTGTAACATAACAAGCAGCAGAGATGAAGTCACATTCAACAACATGTATTTATATAGCACCTTTAACACAGTAAAACGTCCCAAGGCGCTTCTCAGGAGTGTTAAAAATCAAAATTTGACACCAAGTCACGTAAGGAGATATTAGGGCAGATAACCAAAAACTTGGTCAAAGAGGTAGGTTTTAAGGAGCATCTTAAAGGAGGAAAGAGAGGTGGAGAGGTTTAAGGAGGGAATTACAAAACTTAGGGCCTTGACAGCTGAAGGCACGGCCACCAATAGTTGAGCAATTAAAATCAGGGATGCTCAAGATGCCAGAATTTGAGGAGCGCAGATATCTCGGGGGCTTGTGGGGCTGGAGGAGGTTACAGAGATAGGGAGGGGCGAGGCCATGGAGGGATTTGAAAACAAGGATAAGAATTTTAAAATCGAGGTGTTGCTTAACCGGGAGCCAATGTAGGTCAGCGAGCACAGGGTTGATGGGTGAACGGGACTTGGGGCGAGTTAGGACACGGGCAGCAGAGTTTTGGATGACCTCAAGTTTACGGAGGGTAGAACGTGGGAGGCCGGACAGGAATGCGTTGGAATAGTCAAGTCTAGAGGTAACAAAGGCATGGACGAGGGTTTCAGTAGCAGATGAGCTGAGGCAGGGCGCAGTCAGGTGACGTTCCGAAGGTGGAAAAAGGCGGTCTAGTGATGGCGCAGATATGTGGTCGGAAGCTCATGTCGGGGTCATATATGACAACAAAGTTGTGAACTGGTTCTGCCTCAGACAGTTGTCGGGGAGAGGGATGGAGTCAGTGGCTAGGAAACGAAGTTTGTGGCAGGGACTGAATACAATGGCTTCGGTCTTCCCAATATTTAATTGGATGAAATTTTTGCTCATACTATACTGAATGTCGGACAAGCAGTCTGACAACTTAGAGACAGTGGAGGGGTCGAGGGAGGTGTTGTTGAGGTAGAGCTGGGTGTCACCAGCGTACAAGTGGAAACTGACGTAGTGTTTTCGGATGATGTCGTCAAGGGGCAGCATGTTGGTGAGAAATCGGAGGGGGTCAAGGATAGATCCTTGGGCGACACCAGAGGTAATGGTGCGGGAGCAGGAAGAGAAGCCATTGCAGGTGATTCTCTGGCTCCGATTAAACAGATAAGAATGGAACCAGGCGAGTGGAGAGGCATTGGAGCAGGATGGTGTGGTCAACCTTGTCAAAGGCTACAGATGGGCAGTGAAGGACGAGGAGGGATAGTTTACCATTGTCACAGTCACATAGGATGTTATTTGTGACTTTGATAAGAGCCACTCCGGTGTTGTGGCAGGGGTAGAAACCTGATTGGAGGGATTCAAACATGGAGTTCCGTGAAAGATGTGCACAGATTTTGGAGGCGACAACACGTTCAAGGACTTTGGAGAGGAAAGGGAGGTTGGAGATGGGGCAGTAATTTGCAAGGACGGAAGAGTCAAGAGTTGGTTTTCTGAGGAGAGGGGTGATGACGGCAGATTTGAAGGAGAGGGGGACAGTACCTGAGGAGAGAGAACCGTTAACAATATCAGCTAACATGGGAGACAGGAAAGGAAGTTGGGTGGTCAGCAGTTTAGTGGGAATAGGGTCGAGGGAGCATGAAGTAGGTCTCATGGACAAGATGAGCTCGGAGAGGGCATGAAGGGAGATCGGAGAGAAACTGGAGAAAGATGCGAGTTCAGGGCTAGGGCAGGGGGGAACCTGAGAGGAAGTTTGGCCCAGTGGGCTAGGGGAAGAGAGGGAAGTGGCAGAGGCAGCTGATCGGATGGTCTCAATCTTAGTGACAAAGAAGTCCATGAGCTCCTCACACTTCTTGTTGGAGGTGAGTGCAGAGGAGACAGGGAGAGGGGTTTAAGAAGATGGTTTGTAGTGGAGAAAAGAAGCTGGGGTTATCTTTAAATCCCAGAATGATCCTGGAATAGTGAGCAGTTTTGGCAGATGAGAGCAGGATCCTTTAGTGCTTTATGTGGTCCAGCCAGATCTGGCGGTGAATGGCTAACCCAATTGTTCGCCATACCTGTTCAAGTTTGTATCCCTTGGACTTAAGGGAATGGAGATGCGGGCCATACCAGGGGGAATGGCCAGGATGAGAGAGAGTAATGGTTTTAATGGGGATTAGGGCATCAAAGGTGGTGCTGGGGGTGTGGTTGAGCAGATTGGTAGCTGCAGAAATGTCATGTTGAATGGAGGACCAAAGGCTCGACAGTTGGGATTTGGAAATTGCAGTTGTAAGTGAATTGGGAGAGAGCTTATTCCAGGGGCGGACACAGAAGGAAGTAGGGTTGGGAGGGGAAAGGGGTATGTGGGTGGACAGAGATACAAGGAATGATCAGAGATGGCCTTATCTGTGATTGGCACAAATGTGATTGACATTTGCCCTAAGAACGGAAGGGCTAATTCCATGATTCCGTACGGACTAATTCCATGATTCAGCACTCCTCACAGGGTGCACATCTTGGGAACTCATGCACTGTGCACCTGTGATTTCCTGAAATGCACTCACTGTGAGCAGTGTTCCCTGCTGGAAGTCTCAGATTATGCAATCATACTTATAATCTCAAGAGTTATTCTTTGAAAAGTATTATTCTTTGAAAAGTATTGAAATATAGTATTCTTGTTACTGTCTCTGTATGTTTTTCATTTTTATTTTTGTCTGCGGATGGGGAAGTGAATAAAATATGGGCAGCTGCTTACAGAGAATAAATTTAGTGCAGAACTAATATTGATCTACTTTATTGGCTGAAGCAGGAGAACATTGGGCCAGAAATTCAGCTTTCAGGCTTCCTGCGGGTGCAAGCATCGCACGCGTACTTGCCTACCACGCCTGCAGTTGTGCTTTGGACCCACGAGGACTTCGGGGCCTGGGCCTCCTGCAGCTGCCGGCGCGCAGTGCTTGTGTATCCCAGGGGTGCAGTTAGTTCGAAGCATCCCCTGGGATCACGTGGGCCATGGAGAGCCAATCCTAGCAGGGCATTTTCATTCATAGATTTGACAGGAAGACCTGTCAAATCTATGAATAGAAATCAGCCCCAAAACCACACTTAAACTTCAAATAAATTAAAAAATAAATCACATTTTTAAAATAACTATAAGTTAAATAAATTAACTACCTTAAACAAAATTTAAATTTTTGAAAAAATTAATTATACTTTTTAACGGTGCTAAAAATAAACTTACCTTTCTTTAAAGTATCTAAAAAATATAAACCTGTTGAAAAAATTTTAAAATTGTAATTAATTAACCACTTACCTTGTTAAAAACAGGCCTTGCGCCTCCTTTTTAAAAGCGCAGCTTCTTCATACTTACCTTCCCGGAGAAACCTGCAATATAAAACTGAAGTTCGCTGCATGCGCGCAGCCTCTCCCGCGCCCGTGTTCGACTTCTGAACTCCTCCCACGAGTGGTCAAGGTCACTGACTGCATCTTCAAATGCCATATTCTAGCAACTGCACCACCAGCCTCAGCCACTGCTCAAATCAACACACCCCAATCAATCACCTACCAGCAATCTCTATCAATCAGCTCTCATACATAACATACACACACCATCCTAACTTGGAAATATATCGCTGTTCCTTCATTATCGCTGGGTCAAAATCCTGGAACTCCCTACAGAACAGCACTGTGGGAGTACCTTCACCACACGGACTGCAGCGGTTCAACAAGGCGGCTCACCACCATATTCTCAAGGGCAATTGGGGATGGGCAATAAATGTTAGCCTTGCCAGCGACGCCCACATCTTGTGAATGAAAAAAAAATGCTTCACCTCACCCTTACACACTTAGCACTGTTGCAAGCCTCACATCCACATCTCACAGCTTGCACACACAAGAGTGGGAGCAGAATGGAACGGCTGTTTAAAAAGAGCGGGAGCAGAGCGGAGCGGCTGAGCAACAAACCGAGAGAAAAAAGTCGCTGACTCAAGGGAGCTGAGAGGTGAGTACTGGGTGAGTATTTGTGGTAAGTTTCTTTTTCGTTCGGTTTTGAGTATATTTCTGCTAAGTAGTTCATAGCCTATCTAATAGAGGGAAGTGCTGATTGGTAGGTAGCTGTTGAGAGTTTCTTGTTAAGTTTTAAGTTTATCTCTGCTAAATTATCTCCATAGTCTGGTAAATAGAGGCATGGCAGGGCAGCTCAGTCCCGTGATTTGCACATCCTGTACCATGTGGGAAGTCCTGGACGCTTCTTGTGACCTGGATGACCACGTGTGCAGGAAGTGTCACCAACTGCAGCAACTCGAGCTCCGGGTTTCGGAGCTTGAGTGGCAGCTGGAGTCACTACAGTGCATCCGCGAGGCTGAGAAATACTTGGAAAGCACATTTCTAGAAGTGGTCACCCTGCAGCCTCAGAATGTGCAAGCAGAGAGGGAATGGGTGCCCACCAGACAGAGAAGGAGGACCAGGCAGGTAGGGCAGGAATCCCCAGAGTGCATCTCGCTCACTAACCGGTTCACAGTTCTGGAAACTGGTGGGGGTGATGGTTCCTCTGGGGAGAGCAGCCAGAGCCAAGGCCACAGCACCACGGGTGGCTCAGCTGCACGGGGGGTGGAGGAAGAAGAGCGGAAGAGCAATAGTGATAGGGGATTCATTAGTTAGGGGAACAGATAGGCGTTTCTGTGGACGCAGGCGTGACTCCAGGATGGTATGTTGCCTCCCTGGTGCCAGGGTCAAGGATGTCACTGAGTGGCTGCAGGACACTCTGAGGGGGGAGAGTGAACAGACAGAGGTCGTTGTCCATATCGGTGCCAACGACATAGGCAGAAAGAGAGATGAGGTCCTGCAGGCAGATTATAGGGAGCTTAAAAAGCAGGACCTCAAAGGTAGTAATCTCCGGATTACTCCCGGTGCCACGTGCTAATGAGTATAGGAATAGGAGGATAGGATAGATGAATGTGTGGCTGGAGAGATGGTGCAGGAGGGAGGGCTTTAGATTCCTGAGGCATTGGGACCGTTTCTGGGGAAGGTGGGACCTGTATAAGCCGGACGGGTTGCACCTCAACGGAGCCGGGACTGATATTCTCACGGGGAGGTCTGCTAGTGCTGTTGGGGAGGGTTTAAACTAGCGTGGCAGGGAGATGGGCACCAGCATATAGGAGTAGAAAGGAGGAATAAGGTGCATAAAAGAGTGAGTGTGCTAGATAGTACTAGAGAAGAAAGTAGTATTAGAGGCGGAAGTAGTACCATATTAGATAGGAGCAGACAAAGAAAGACTATGAAAAATTCAATAATAGTTTTCGAATGCATGTACGTAAATGCACGAAGTGTGGTGAATAAGGTTGGTGAGCTAAAAGCACAATTAGCCGTGGGGCAATATGATGTTGTGGCAATAACGGAAATGTGGCTTAAAAGCGGTTAGGACTGGGCACTTAATATTCAAGGGTACAAGATAGGGAAAGTAAAAAGGGAGGTGGGGTGGCAGTGCTGATTAAGGAAGACATTGTAGTGTTGGAAAGGGAGGAGGTTCTTGAGGGGACAAGGACAGAATCCATTTGGTTAGAGTTGAGGAGCAAAAAGGGTATGATCATGCTATTGGGGGTATTCTACAGGCCTCCAAATAGTGAGAGGGGGAGGTAGAGGATCAAATCTGCAGGGAAATCTCAGAGATATGCAAGAGCTAAAGAGTGGTGATATTGGGGGACTTTAATTACCCAAATATCGATTGGGATAATACTAGGGTAAAGGGAAAGGAGGGGGAGGAATTTCTGAAATGTGTTCAGGAGAATTTCCTTGACCAGTATGTTCTTGGCCCAACTAGCATAGGTGGCATCGCTGGATCTGGTGCTGGGGGATGAGGTGGGCCAGTTCGACCAAGTGTCTGTGGGAGAACACTTTAGTACGAGTGATCATCGTATCATAAGATTTAGATTTGCAATGGAGAGGAGCAAGGAACAATCTAGAGTGGAACTTCTAAACTGGAATAGGGCTAACTTCAATGGGATGCAAAAAGATCTAGCCAGGGTAAAATGGAACCAAAGACTGACAGGAAAAACTGTAACGAAACAATGGGTGATCTTTAAGGAGGAGATGTTCCAAGTACAGGCTAGGTTCATTTCAACAAAAGGGAAGGGTAAGGGAATCAAAGCAAGGCATCCTTGGATGATGAGGGAGATAGAGAAGATGATGAAACAAAAAAAAGAGCGTGTATGATGCATGTCAGGTGAATTCTTCAAGGGAGAACCAGACCAAATACAGTAAGTTGAGAGGGGAAGAAGTAAAGATGAAAATAAGATTGGCAAAGAGAGAATATGAGAGTAGAATGGCAGTTAACATAAAAGGGAACCCAAAAATCTTCTATCGGCATGTAAACAGTAAGCGGGTAGTAAGAGGCGGGGTGGGGCCTATTAGGGACAAAGAAGGTGATATATGCTTAGAGGCGCAGGGCAAGGCTAGAATACTTAATGAGTACTTTGTATCGGTGTTTACTAAGGAGGTGGATGCTGACAAAATATCGGTAGAAGTGAAAAAGGTAGAAGCAATGGAAGGGGTGAAAATTGATAGACAGGATGTACTAGAAAGGCTGGGTATGCTTAGAGTGGATAAGTCGCCTGGTCCAGATGGCTTGCATACCATGTTGCTAAGGGAATTGGGAGAGGAGATAGCGTAAGAGCTTGCCATAATTTTCCAATCTTCCCGAGATGCAGGGGAGGTGCCTGAGGATTGGAAAGTGGCAAATGTGACACCATTGTTCAAGAAAGAGTGTAAGGACAATCCTAGTAACTACAGGCCGGTCAGTTTAACATCAGTGGTGGGTAAAGTTTTAGAAACAATAATCAAGGAAAGAATTAACGGGCACTTGGAGAGCTTTAAGCTAATTAAGGAGAGCCAACACGGATTTGTGAAAGGCAGATCATGTTTGACTAATCTAATTTGAATTTTCTGACGAAATAACAGGGAGGATTGTTGAAGGGAATGCAATGGATGTTGTCTACATGGATTTTAGGAAGGCGTTTGACAAAGTACCACATAGAAGGCTGGTTAACAAAATTGAGGCTCATGAAATAGGTGGGTCAGTGGCAGCTTGGATAAGGAATTGGCTTAAGGATAGAAAATTGCGAGTTGTGGTACATGGTTGTTTTTCAGACTGGAGGATGGTAGGCAGTGGTGTTCCCCAAGGGTCAGTGCTGGGGCCATTGCTTTTATGATATAAACGACCTGGATATTGGAATACAGAGTAGAATTTCCAAATTTGCCGATGACACCAAACTTGGGCGTGTGGCAAACAGTGAGGATGATACCAATTGACTGCAACAGGACATAGAAAGGCTAGCAGAATGGGCAGACAAGTGGCAGATGGAATTTAATACAGAGAAGTGTGAGGTGATGCATTTTGGCAGAAGGAACAGGGAGAGGCAATATATACTTAATGACACAGTTTTACAGTGTGTACAGGGACAGAGGGACCTGGGAGTTAATGTGCATAGGTCCCTGAAGGTGGCAGGACATATTGAGAGAGTGGTGAGCAAAGCATATGGGATCTGTTCTTCATAACTAGAGGTATTGAATACAAAAGTAGAGAAGTTATGCTGAACCTTTATAAAGCGCTGGTTAGGGCGCAACTGGAGTATTGCGTCCAGTTCTGGTCACCACACTTTAGGAAGGATGTGAAGGCCCTTGAGAGGGTGCAGAGGAGATTTACCAGAATGGTTCCAGGGAAGGGGGATCTTCGCTCCAAGGACAGGTTGGAGAAGCTGGATGTGTTTTCAAAGGAGGTTGAGGGGTGATTTGATAGAGGTGTACAAGATTATAACAGGTTTGGATAGGCTAGATGGGGAAAGGCTGTTCCCACTAGTTGATGGTACAAGGACTAGGGGACACAGATTTAAGGTTTTGGGCAAGAGATACAGGGGGGATGTGAGGAAAAACTTTTTTACGCAGCGAGTGGTGAGGACCTGGAACTCACTGCCGACAGAAGTGGTGGAAACAGAGGCACTCAAGGGGAGACTGGATAGGCACTTGAGGGAAATTAACTTGCAGGGCTACGGGGATAGAGCGGGGGAATGGGACTGACTGGATTGCTCCAGAGTGCCGGCATGGACTCGATGGGCCGAATGGCCTCCTTCTGTGCTGTTATGACTCTATGACACTGGCAGCTATTCAACCTTGACAGCCACATCACCCAAACATATTGCACAACACTCGCTGACACACTTCCCTCTCTTTTGCAGAAGGTGGCGCACAACCGAAGGCAGCAGGAACTAACCGGAGCGGGAGAGGCACGCCTGCATGCTCTAACCCCATGGAGAAGACGGTGCTGGCCATTATCGGAACAGCCACTGCTGAGGCCATGGCCAGCGGCGGGGCTGAAACCATTGAAGATGACGGTATCCTCAACCTAATCCTCCTTCTCACATCCCACAATCTCTTCTGATTTACAAGCTGCAGATGGTGTAAGCATGCACCTGTTATGTTCCCCTCCTCCCCTCACCACAACCTAACCTTGTGCCTGTTTCCTTTCAGATACCCAAGAAGTGCAACCTGGCCAGGCAGTGGAGGAACACCAAGAGGAGAGTGATGATGAGGACATACCGTCACATTTCACACTCGCAGCCACCAACTCAGATATTGACATTCAGCATATCTTAGAGGATAGGTTAGAAGCGGGATCTGCACGTGGTGAGACACCAGGCACAAGTGCGCTGCAGCCAGGGCAGGGAGCAAGGATAGCGCAGGTGCCAGCTCGCCAGAGGGATAGGTCGCACACGAGTTCTGCTGCAGAGGACTTTGATGGGCTTGGCTACGGAAGAAGGCTGATGGGTATACTTGGTGCTTGGTACAAAATGCTTGGTGCATGAGGAAGCCTGCGTTCAATGTCAAAGAGCATGGAGGAGCCCAGCACCAACTTGGCACAGAACTTTGCGTTGAGCTTGGAGCCCATCCTTTCCAGCATGGGAGTGGTGGCCAACTCCATTAGCACACTTGTGGACCCACCCATGATGCAGCGTCTGATGGCCGATGTGTCCGCTTCCATTGTAGAACAAGCAGCTTCCACCAAAAGTCTGAGTGCTGCAGTGGAAGCTCAGGCTTTTGTCATGCAAGGTTAGCTTGCTGCCATGCAAGCTCAGACTGCTCTTATGCATGCTCAGCTTACGGCCATGCAAGCCCATTCTCATCATGGCTGCGGATACCAGTGTTCAAAGGAGCTTGCTGGGTGTCACAGCAGTCCAGCAATCTGTCCTCCAACAGATTACTAGGAATGTTGAGGCGCTGTCCCGGGGGACTGGCAGTGGCTCCATGGACCAGGAATCAGCTGTCCTCATTCAGGATGACAGCATTCGTCCTCCCACCACTGCCACTGCGCCATTGCACTTGCTGTTGCCTATCAGCCACCCAGCCCAGACTGCTGATACCCATGCCAAGATGGTGCAGTCTGAAGCCGGGCATTCTAGGCCCAGAGCTGTTTGCGTCATCCTCCAAGGCCGTCTGCAGTCTCCTCCACTGAAAGTCAGCAGGCTTCCACCAGCCATGCTGCAGCCACTGGGGTAGCATTGCGTAGGAGCACTAGGACAGGCAAAGGCACACGGAAGACAGGCACTAAGAGAATGCACAAGGGTGATTAGTTTATGTTTGTATGCAATATGGCATGGTTTCATTCATAAATTTGGTTTGGAATGTTGCTTTTGTGGTGGCTTTTATTTTTGTATTGTGGCCAAGAGGACGATGTGATCGTCAGTGACAGAGGGAAGGTAAGGAGTGTAGGACTGTTGGTGAATGGGGAATTGGGGTTGCGGTTACTGGTATCGCATTCCAATGAATTCTTCACATACAACCCAGGCAGAAAGGGACTGTCTTGGTTGCTGCTTCCCATCCTCTTCCACCTCCTCCTCTTCCTCCTTCTGCTTCTCAGCTTCTCGTCTGATAGCTGGTGGCAAGGGCTGTCCCCTAATGATGGCAAGGTTGTGCAGCCAAGTACTGCAGGGCTCCTCCAGAGAGGTCCAGGCACCGGAATCGTTGCTTCAGCACGCCAATGGTCTGTTCTATCATATTTCTTGTGGCAACATTGCTCTCATTGTATGCATGCTACACACGTGTGTGTGGATTGCAAACCAGAGTCATGAGCCATGTCGTCAGTGGATAGCCCTCATCAACCAGTAACCACCCTTTGATTTGCCGTGGTGGCTGAAATGCAGCCAACACAGCGGATTGCCGCAGACTGAAGGCATCATGGCTGCCAGGATACCAGGCATTGACCTGCAAGATGCAGTGCCCATGGTCACACACCAGCTGGACGTTGTGGGAGTAGACATCCTTTCGGTTCCGATGGCTGGCAGAGATGACATGCGGCACCTGCAAAGCAATGTACGTGCAGTCAATGGCACCCTGCACCATGGGGAAGCAAGGATAGAAGCAAAAGACAGGAAGGAGAAAAGCAAAAGTGAAGGCAGAGAAATCAAGGGTGTAAATCAAACAGGGTTACAGTAAATAATAATTCTAAAAGGACTAAGAGTGTTAAAAAAACAAGCCTGAAGGCTTTGTGTCTTAATACGAGGAGCATTCGTAATAAGGTGGATGAATTAGCTGCGCAAATAGATGTAAACGGATATGATATAATTGGGATTATGGAGACATGGCTCCAGGGTGACCAAGGCTGGGAATTCAACATCCATGGGTATTCAATATTCAGGAAGGACAGACAAAAAGGAAAAGGAGGTGGGGTAGCATTGCTGGTTAAAGAGGAGATTAACACAATAGTAAGGAAGGATATTAGCTCTGATGATGTGGAATCTGTATGGGTAGAGCTGAGAAATACCAAGGGGCGGAAAACGTTAGTGGGAGTTGTATACAGACCACCAAACAGTAATGCTGAGGTTGGGGATGGCATGAAATGGGAAATTAGAGATGCATGCAATAAGGGCACAGCAGTTATCATGGGTGACTTTAATCTACATATAGATTGGGCTAACCATTTTAGTAACAATACTGTGGAGGGGGAATTCCTAGAATGTATATGGGATGGTTTCCTGGACCAATATGTCGAAGAACCAACTAGAGATCAGGCCATCTTAGACTGGGTATTATGTAATTCGCAATCTTGTTGTGCGAGGCCCCTTGGGGAGGAGCGATCATAATATGATAGAATTCTTCATTAAGATGGAGAGTGAAGTAGTCGATTCAGAGACTAGGGTCCTGAATTTAAATAAAGGAAACTATGATGGTATGAGGTGCGAGTTGGCTTGGATGGATTGGGGAGCGTTACTTAAAGGGTTGATGGTGGATAGGCAATGGCAAACATTTAAAGATCGCATGGATGAACTACAGAATTTGTTCATCCCTGTTTGGCATAAAAATAAAACAAAAAAGGTGACTCAACCATGGCTAACAAGGGAAATTAGGGATAGCATAAGATCCAAGGAGAGGACATATAAATTGGCCGGAAAAAGCAGCAAACATGAGGATTGGGAGCAGTTTAGGATTCAGCAAAGGAGGACAAAGGGATTAATTAAGAGGGGTAAAATAGAATATGAGAGTAAGCATTGCAGGGAACATAAAAACTGACTGTAAAAGCTTCTACAGATATGTGAAGAGAAAAAGATTGGTGAAGTCAAGCATAGGTCCCTTGCAGTCAGAATCAGGGGAATTTATAATGGGGAACAAAGAAATGGCTGACCAATTAAATACATACTTTGGTTCTGTCTTCACAAAGGAGGACACAAATAAACTCCCAGAGATGTCGGGGAACATAGGGTCTAATGAGAGGGAGGAATTGAATGAAATCAGTATTTGTAGGGAAATGGTGTTAGGGAAATTGATGGGATTGAAGGCTGATAAATCCCCAGGGCCTGATAATCTACATCCTACAGTACTTAACGAAGTGGCCCTAGAAATAGTAGATGCATTGCTGGTCATCTTTTAAAATTCTATAGACTCTGGAACAGTTCCCATGGATTGGAGGTTAGCTAATCTAACCCCACTATTTAAAAAAGGTGGTAGAGAAAAAACGGGGAATTATAGAGCCTGACATCGGTAGTGGGCAAAATGCGAGAGTCCATTATAAAAGATGTAATAGCAGAGCACTTGGAAAACAGTGACAGGATCGGACAAATTCAACATGGATTTACAAAAGGTAAATCATGCCTGACTAGTCTACTGGAATTTTTTGAGGATGTAACTAGTAGAATAGATAAGGGAGAACCAGTGGATGTGGTGTATTTGGACTTTCAGAAGGCTTTTGATAAGGTCCCGCATAAGAGATTAGCGTGCAAAGTTAAAGCACATGGGATTAGGGGTAAGGTACTGATTTGGATAGGTAACTGGTTGGCAGACAGGAAGCAAAGAGTTGGAATAAACGAGTCTTTTTTCCGAGTGGCAGGCAGTGACTAGTGGGGTACCGCAGGGATCGGTGGTAGGACCTCAGCTATTCACAACATATATTAATGATCTAGACGAGGGAACTAGATGTAATATCTCCAAGTTTGCAGATGACACAAAGCTGGGTGGGCATGTGTGCTGTGAGGAGGATGCAGAGAAACTCCAGTATGATTTGGACAGGTTGGGTGATTGGGCAGATGCATGGCAGATGCAGTATAATGTGGATAAATGCGAGGTTATCCACTTTGGTGGCAAAAACAGGAAGACAGATTATTATCTGAACGGCAATAGATTGGGAAAAGGGGAAGTGCAACGAGATCTGGGAGTCCTTGTGCACCAGTCGCTGAAGGTAAGCATGCAGGCGGTTAAGAAGGCAAATAGTATGTTGGGCCTTCATAGCGAGAGGATTCGAGTACAGGAGCAAGGATGTCTTGCTGCAGTTGTACAAGGCCTTGGTGAGACCTCACCTTGAGTATTGTGTGCAGTTTTTGTCGCCTTATCTGAGGAAGGATGTTCTTGCCATGGAGGGAGTGCAGCGAAGATTTACCAGACTGATACCTGGGATGGCAGGAATGACGTATGAAGAGAGATTGGGTCGATTAGGCTTATATTCGCTAGAGTTTAGAAGAATGAGAGGGGATCTCATTGAAACTTATAAAATTCTATCAGGACTAGACAGACTAGATGCAGGAAGGATGTTCCCGATGGTGGGGGAGTCCAGAACCAGAGGTTACAGTCTAAGGATAAGGGGTAAGCCATTTAGGACTGAGATGAGGAGGAATTTCTACACCCAGAGAGTGGTGAACCTGTGGAATTCTCTACCACAGAAGGCAGTTGAGGCCAATTCATTAAAAACATTCAAGAAGGAGATTGATATATTTCTTAAGGCTAAAGGGATCAAGGGATATGGGGAGAAAGCAGGGACAGGGTACTGAATTTGGATGATCAGCCATGATCTCATTAAATGGCAGAGCAGTCTCGAGGGGCCGAATGGCCTACTCCTGTTCCTAGCTTCTATGCTTCTATGCTTCCTCCCGTAAGTCTCGGCTGCCTGGTTCTGTATCGGCCTTGCGGCATGCAAGTCCCAGTTTGAGTCGAAGTCCGTCTCGTTTGGAAGAGCAAGGCTCAGCTCCTCTTGACATTCCGTTGTGGGTAGGGCAGAGAGAGAGAGACAGAGAGCTATCCAAAACAGCTCTCTGATATACCCCTCCAATACACAGACCGCTGTCTGTGGTTTTAATGGACACATGGCCTCAGGGAAATGGTTTCCAGGCTGCCTCCCAGGTTTGGATGGTTAAGATCTCGTTTCGATCTCCCAGCCGATTTAACGTAACGAGCTCATCTTCTTCAGAAACAATGACCCAGAAATTCGGGTCGGAGACTTCCCGCGGGCGTAAGCCCCCGACCTGCACTAACATAGCGCGCCTACCGTTGTGCTGTGGGCCCGCGTGCAATTCCGATCCTGGGCCTCCTCCAGCTGCCGGTGTGCAGTGCTCGCGTATCACAGGGGCGCAACTAGTTTGCAGCGTCCCCTGGGATCACGTGGGCCATGGAGAGCCAATCGGAGCAGGGAATCTCCATTCATAGATTTGACAGGAAGACCTGTCAAATCTATGAATAGAGATCGGCCCCAAAACCTAAGTAAAACTTCAAATAAATGTTAAAAAAAAATCACATTTTTAAAATAAGTATAAATTACATAAATTAACTATTTGAAAGAAAAATTTAAATTTTTGAAAAAATTAATTAACGTTTTTAACGGGGCTAAAAATAAACTTACCTTTCTTTAAAGTATTTAAAAATGATAAACCTGTGGAAAAAATGTTTCAATTTTACTTAATTCACCTCTTACCTTGTTAAAAGCAGACCTTGCACCTGCTTTTTCCATGCACAGCTGCTAGGGACTTACCCGCACGGAGAAACCTGTAAAAAAAGCGGAAGTTCCAGGTCTACGCGCTGCCTCTCCGGCGCACGCGTTTGACCTGTGAACCCTTTCCTTCAAGGGAACAGAAGTTCCGGTTTCCAGTGCATGCCCAGTGCATGCGTGAAACCGGCAGTTTCGTTGGCCTTACGGGTGAGTACACAGCGCTTACTCACCCGTGGTGACCCGAATTTCTGGGCCATTGAGTCGCCAGCCTCGTTATTCATGACTTGGGAGTGGGCCTCTCGGGCCATTGTTCCCAAGGACAGTCCGTTACCAGACAAATGCAAATTGGTTACGTCAGCCACCTTCAGCTCGAGTGTTTTCCCACAGCTTCCCCCCCAAACAGCCTGTCCAGTTTTTAATAAGGGTATATGTTCATAATCTAAAAATCCATGGAGTCTGCGCCGACTGCTACAAAGGAGCCAGATGCATTCGAGTTCATCGCTACGGTCAGCTTCACAGCCACTGGCAACGAGGTCCTTGCGCTGCTCTGAGGTTGCAGTTGTGGCTGCAGCAATTGGCAGATTTCAGTGAGGATCTCTTTAGTGAAGCGCAGACATCTCACACACTGTTCCTCGCTCAGGTTCAGATTGGAGAATTGCTCTCTGACCATCCTGGGCAGATATGGCCTCGAGCTGAGAGACCTTCCACCCCTCCTCGTCCTCCCTGTTCTAGCAACTTGTCCTGCTCTGCAAGGCTTCTGCTCAGTCTCCCAGTCATGGTCTATTCCAAGAGGAAAGCCAACTGGTACACCCATGTCTGGGATCAACTGGTTTGTGCAAAAGCCTTGAAGTCAACAAAAAGTACTTCAGCACCTGCCACATCACTCTCTGTAGACTTTTGAAACTTGAAACAACAATAGAAAGCACCGAAAACATGTAGAATTGTAACAATAGCCAGAATAAAATTCAACCAGCAACTAACCTGCAAGTAGTTGATGATCCCTTTAAATAGCACTGGTTGGGGGGGGGGGGCGGGGGGTTCCTTCCTGCTGCTTAACGCATGTTCAGCTGTGCGAGCTTAAGGGAGGGCATCGGCCGGAACGTTGAGCTCCAATTGCAGCGCTGGCATCAAATCAGCATTGCAGGCTGATTGACGCCATGATCTGCCTGCTCTGCATACTTCTAGTGGGCATTAACTGTGCACGTGCCACGCCTGCAGCAAGATGCCATCCGGCCTCACAGAGCAGGACAAACTGCTAGAACAGGGAGGAAGAGGAGGGGTGGAAGGTCTCTCAGCTCGAGGCCATATCCGCCCAGGATGGTCAGAGAGCAATTCTCCTACCTGAACCTGATTGAGGAACAGTGTGTGAGACGCATGCGCTTCACTAAGGAGATCCTCACTGAAATCTGCCAATTGCTGGGTGCGCTTCGCATCAGAAGTGTGTGAGGGCGCTGCGGATGCCATTTTGGATCCCTAACGGCACTCGTGGCGCCCAAAAAACAGGCGCTACTGAGCCCCATTTCTTCCCCACTGTATATTATCCACAGGCAATATGGTAACAAAATGAGAAAGCAGAAATGTCACTTGTAAATGTCAGACAACAAAAATTGAACAGGAGCTGGAGGATTAAACTGGAAAAGTTCTGCCTGTCTAAACAACGAGTACAAGGACCAAAGTGATGGAAACCACTCAAGTTCTCAACTAGCTCGCATGCAAAGTCTGAAGACTTTCCTGTGCATAACGGTCAAATGGTGAATGCAAAAGCTCTTTTCTTCTTCTATGCAATTGAATCCATAGGGTGGTCCAAATATTTCCTGCACTTTGAGGACTGTGCTTTTATTATTATTGAAACATTCAAAACAATCTCAACCACGATAAAGGTTGTTCTGAAGTATTTTCTTAAAAAATATTGATACATCTGACTGAATGTGAATCCTTCAATGTTCTAGCCTCAACTTTAATCCAGCAAACGCAGTCATCACAATGTCATATAAAGACCCAACAAGAGGGGAATTTATTTAGCGCCTTTCACAACCTCAGGATGTCCCAAAGCACTTTACAACAGCAACAACAATAACTTGTATTTATATAAAAATGAGAAGTCGCACAACACCAGGTTATAGTCCAACAGATTTATTTAAAATTACAAGCTTTCGGAGCTGTCGCTCCTTCTTCAGGTAGGGTAGCTGTGAGAGAATCTCCCAGAATTCACAATATAAACACAGAAAAAATGTATTCAAATCTTTCCCTACATCAAAGACACACTAAGAGCACAGCCAAGACAATGAGATGTGTCCCAGGGGGTCCAACGTGTCAAAACACCTGCTGGCTGCATATCCTCTCCATTTGTGTTTGGTTCTTGTGTTAGTTTTTTTTTTAAAAACCTGGAAAGACCGGCCATGATGTCAAGTCACGTTCTGTATCGTGACATAAATCCGATATCGCGATTGAGGCCATCCTCATGAGTGCGGAACTTGGCTATCAGTTTCTGCTCTATGATTTTGCACTGTCGTGTATCCCGAAGGCCGCCTTGGAGAACGCTTACCCGCAGATCCGAGGCTGAATGCCCCTGACTGCTGAAGTGTTCCCCGACTGGGAGGCAACCCTCCTGCATGGCGATTGTTGCGCGGTGTCCGTTCATACGTTGTCTCAGTGTCTGCATGGTCTCGCCGATGTACCATGCTCTGGGGCATCCTTTACTGCAACGTATCAGGTAGACAATGTTGGCCGAGTCACATGAGTATGTACCATGTACCTGGTGGGTAGTGTCCTCACGTGTGATGATGGTATCTGTGTCCATGATCTGGCATGTCTTGCAGAGGTTGCCGTGGCAGGGTTGTGTGGTGTCGTGGTTGCTGTTCTCCTGAAAGATGGGTAATCTGCTGCGAACGATGGTACTTTTGAGGTTAGGCAGCTGCTTGAAGGCGAGTAGTGGAGGCGTGGGGATGGCCTTAGCAAGGTGTTCATCGTCATCGATGACATGTTGAAGGCTGCGAAGAACATGGCGTAGTTTTTCCGCTCCGGGGAAGTACTGGACGACGTAGGGTACTCTGTTGGTTGTGTCCCGTGTTCGTCTTCTGAGGAGGTCTATGCGGTTTTTCGCTGTGGCCCGTCGGAACTGTCGATCGACGAGTCGAGCGTCATATCCCGTTCTTACGAGGGCGTCTTTCAATGTCCGTAGGTGTCCATCGCGTTCCTCCTCGTCTGAGCAGATCCTGTGTATTCGCAGGGCTTGTCCATAGGGGATGGCTTCTTTAACGTGGTTAGGGTGGAAGCTGGAGAAGTGGAGCATCGTGAGGTTGTCCGTGGGCTTGCGGTAGAGTGAAGTGCTGAGGCGTCCGTCTTTGATGGAGATTCGTGTGTCCAAGAATGAAACCGATTCTGAGGAGTAGTCCATGGTGAGTTTGATGGTGGGATGGAACCTGTTGATGCTATCGTGTAGTCCTTTCAGTGATCCTTCGCCATGGGTCCAAAGGAAGAAGATGCCGTCGATGTATCTGGTGTACAGCGTTGGTTGGAGGTCCTGTGCAGCGAAGAAGTCTTGCTCGAACTTGTGCATGAAGATGTTGGTGTATTGGGGTGCGAATTTGGTCCCCATGGCTGTTCCGTGTGTTTGGGTAAAAAAATGGTTGTCGAAGGTGAAGACATTGTGGTCAAGGATGAAGCGGATGAGTTGTAGGATGGCGTCCGGAGATTGGCTGTTGTTGGTGTTGAGTACTGAGGCTGTCGCAGCGATGCCGTCATTGTGGGGGATATTGGTGTAGAGTGCCGATACGTCCATTGTGACGAGGAGTGTTCCTGATTCAACTGGTCCATGGGTGCTGAGTTTCTGCAAGAAGTCTGTAGTGTCGCGACAGAAGCTGGGGGTTCCCTGTACGATGGGTTTCAGGATGCCCTCGACGTACCCAGAGAGGTTCTCACACAGGGTTCCGTTGCCTGATATGATAGGACGTCCGGGTGTGTTGGCTTTGTGTATCTTTGGGAGGCAGTAAAAGTCTCCTATGCGGGGAGTATGTGGGATGAGAGCGCGTAGGATGTTTTGAAGGTCTGGATCGAAGGTCTTGATCAGTCTATTGAGTTGGCGGGTGTGTTCTTTGGTCGGATCTGCGGGTAGCTGTCTGTAGTGTTCCTGGTTGTCCAGTTGTCGGTATGCTTCTTTACAATAGTCCGTTCTGTTCTGTATGACGATGGCTCCTCCTTTGTCCGCTGGTTTGATGATGATGTTGCGGTTGGTCTTGAGACCGTGGATGGCGTTGCATTGTGCTCGGGTGACATTCTGGACTGTCTTGTGAGTACGGCTGATGAATCTGGCGTTGATGCATTTCCTGACAGCTTGAGCATACATGTCAAGCTTAGGGCTGCGACCCTCCGGAGGGGTCCAATTTGACTCTTTCTTCCTCGGTTGTAGCACTGCGGTTCCCTCTGTCTGCTGTTCCGGATCATTGATTGTCTCATTAGGAATGTTGCTGACATCTTGGGATTTGTGGTAGTATTCCCGGATCCTCATTCTCCTGCTGAATTCCTCTGTGTCCGCCGCGAGACCGATGGGGTCCATTTTGGTGGTGGGGCAGAACTTGAGCCCTAGGGCGAGAACTTCGATTTCGTCTGGTTGAAGGGTGTGGTCCGACAGGTTGACGATGGACTTCCCTGTGGTTGCAACCGTGGTACCGGGGGAGGCTTGGTTGCAGCTGGTGGTTACGCCGAGTTTCTCAAGCTTCCTATTCTTGATGCGCATGTAGGCAGCGTAGTTCCGTTGCCTCATCTGTTTGGCGGTGTCTCGTAGCTGGTCTGCTGAGTCCTGGGCACAGGCTGAGAGCATGGACTCTATCTTGGTTTCGAGGTTGCGACGTCTGCTGTAGAGCTGGTGTACGAGATGGTTGAGGAGTGTGCGAGAGGTACGACGGCAAAGTCTCTCAGTGTAGTCTGTGTTGTATGTCGACTTGAGTGGGTTCGTGATCTGTAGTCCTTTCGGAATCTTGTCTGCTTTCTTGCATCTCTGCAGGTACTTGATGTCTGTGTCAATATGCGCGATCTTCTTGGCGATTCTCTCCACTTTGAGCCGGCAGTTTGTGGTGTCAATAGAGGTCATGATGTGGAGATGCCGGCGTTGGACTGGGGTGGACAAAAATGAGAAGTCGCACAACACCAGGTTATAGTCCAACAGATTTATTTAAAATTACAAGCTTTCGGAGCTGTCGCTCCTTCTTCAGGTAGGGTAGCTGTGAGAGAATCTCCCAGAATTCACAATATAAACACAGAAAAAATGTATTCAAATCTTTCCCTACATCAAAGACACACTAAGAGCACAGCCAAGACAATGAGATGTGTCCCAGGGGGTCCAACGTGTCAAAACACCTGCTGGCTGCATATCCTCTCCATTTGTGTTTGGTTCTTGTGTTAGTTTTTATTGTATTTATATAGCACCTTTAACGTAGTAAAACGTCCCAAGGCGCTGCACATGAGTATTTTAAAACAAAAAATTTGACACCGAGCCACATAAGGATAAATTAGGGCAGGTGACCAAAAGCTTGGTCAAAGAGGTAGGTTTTAAGGAGCGTCTTAAATGAAGAAAGAGAGGTAGCGAGGCGGAGAGGTTTAGGCAGGGAATTCCAGAGCTTAGGGCCTAGGCAACAGAAGGCACGGCCAATTAAGTACTTTTGAAGTGTAGGCACTATTGTAATGCAGGAAACGTGGCACCCAATAAGCGCACAGTAAGCTCTCACAAACAACAATTAAATGAATGACCAGATTCTCTGTTTCTCAGGTGTTCAATGAGGGATAAATATGACGTGGGACACTGGGAGAATTCCCCATCTCTTTTGGAATAGTGCCGTAGGACCTTTTACGTCCACCTGAGAGAGGTTTAACATCTCATCTGAAAGATGGCACCTCCGACAGTGCAGCACTCCCTCAATACTGCAATGAAGTGTAAACCTGGACTATGTGCACAAAAAAACATTGCTGTTTCAATGCAAACTAGCAATAGTAACCACCAATAAAAGATATTTAAAGATGGTGTTGATTAAGTATTCCTTTTATCAATTCAATCAAACCTTCAATCATCACAGCAGTAGAGAGGTAGGCTTAGCTGTATTCAGTTAGTAATTTGAATCATCACAGTTGAGAGCTATTTTTTCATAAAAGTGTTTAAATTCTAACAACTCACAGGGATTTTTTTCCCCTACGGATAAGAGTTAATCATATTATCATTCAGTTATAATAGCCCATTTTTTTATAGTAAGGGAGTATTAAAAAATTGCAATATTAATCCAATGCTGAATTTGCTGTGAGAAGTCGCACAACACCAGGTTATAGTCCAACAGCTTTATTTGAAATCACAAGCTTTCGGAGCGCTGCTCCTTCATCAGGTGAAGTGAAGAGATGCACCTGACGAAGGAGCAGCGCTCCGAAAGCTTGTGATTTCAAATAAAGCTGTTGGACTATAACCTGGTGTTGTGCGACTTCTCACATTTGTCCACCCCAATCCAAAACCGGCATCTCCACATCACGAATTTGCTGTACTCAGCCAACAATTCACAAACATTGATTTGAAATAACTATTTCTATGTACCACATAAAATAAATTTAGTGAGAACGAGGTTTCTTCCCTCTCATAATAACATAAGAGAATGCATATGGAACATCTGTCCAACTGATACAACAAGCAGTAATCTGACTTTGGAGTTAAACTAACACTCACCTGGTGTGGTGTTAAAATCAAGAATGCGATGATGAGACTGCAGCAGGTCAGGATTACTGGATGATAAGGTGTCGCTTACAGGCAGTGCAGGTGCAATATGTCTAGACTGCTTCAGCCCTACTATGCTGTCGTCCTGGGACTGACCAATACCAATATCACTGTAAGAAGCAATAGAAACACAAGTAAATAATGGATCAATGTTGCAAATCTTAAACCACAAATCTGCTGTAAAAAGAACATATCACACAGTATTTACAGCACAGAAACAGGCCATTTGGCCCAACAGGTCCAAGCCAGTGTTTATGCTCCACACGAGCTTCCTCTCACCTTACTTCATCTCACCCTATCAACATATCCTTCTATTCCTTTCTTCCTCATGTACTTATCTAGCTTGCCCTTAAATTCATCAATGCTATTCGCTCAACTACTCCATGTGGTAGCAAGTTCCACATTCTAATCACTCTCTGAATAACAAAGTTTAATGATTATCTTATATTTATGGCCCCTAGTTTTGGACTCCCCCACAAGTGGAAACGTCTTCTCTACATCTACCCAATCAAACCCCTTCTTAATTTTAAAGACCTCCATCAGGTCACCTCTCAGCCTTCTCTTTTCTAGAGAAAAGAGCCCCAGACGGTTCAGTCTTTGCTGATAGTTATAACCTCTCAGTTCTTGTATCATCCTTGGAAATCATTATTGAATCTTCCTCAGTGCCTCTATACCCTTTTGGTAAATGGAGACCAGAACTGATCACAGTACTCTAATTGTGATCTGACCAATGTTCTACATAAGTTTAACATAACTTTCCTGCTTTTGAATTCTATTCCTCTAGAAATGAACCAGAGTTTTGTTTAATTTTTTTTATGGCAGGTATATCTGATTCTACTTCTTTTGAACTGTCAGCAACTTTTAATTCATACTTGCAAAGTCATTACTAGCAGTACATTCATTAGTTTTTCCTACATTGATACATCCACAATATCTAATCTATAGCACATATGGCAACTTTGTTTAAGTCCCGGTGTCTATCTCTCCCTTTGTGTCTACAGTTAAGTTGTATTTTTTTAATTCCTAGATTTATGCAGTTTTCCCAGAAAAAAGTGACAACTGGCTTCTGTGTTCCTAGACTAGCGAGATGGAAAACAATCAGCCAGACTTTCCACTGTCAATAACTCTTCAGTGACCCTTGCTGAAATGGGCAGATGTGTGGACACCGGATAAGAACAATGATGTTCCGGCTAAAAAAACACCTGTCACACTCTTTCGGCTGACACAAGAAGAATAGCCAATGTGAGGACCGATGGCACTTTCAAAGAAGGAAGGGAGATGGAGGAGAAAATTGAGAAAATAAAAAAAGCAAAATATACAGGCAAGCCCTGAAGTTCTATTGCATTCATTTAAAAATATTTTTCATTCACTTTGAACTTGGAAGAAATACAAGAGTTAGAAATATTTTCCAAAGCAAATCAATGTGGATCTTCAAAGGAAACACAATGTAAAAAAAATGAAAACCTCAGCTCCAACGTTTAACACAAATTTTTGTAATTATTTCATTAAATTACCAAAATACTAGAAACTTTGAAAATATTGGGGACCATAAAGACTGTTCAGTAATGAATGATTTAGATCCACTTCAAAATAAATATGAAAGTACAATCAACTTATGGAGTTTTACAATAGATTTAACTATAAGTTCCTTGAAACTAAACAAAGACATAAATAATTAATGGTAAACTCAAATTTTCACTTTTGACTCAAACTCACTTCTTAAAATCAACAGGTTAGTCATAACAACTCAGTCATGAAAATGAAACATTACTCAATATTAAAACATGAACAGTTAGCACTATTAGAATGAGGGCCTTTTAACATATGGCGTGATTAAATCAATACACCCACAAGATTCCATGCTGAAAACACACACTAACAGCTTGTAGTACTGTAGACATATAAGGCTGGATTTTGATACTGGGGACGTGATGGAGTCGGGACTCCCACTTTTTGGGTTGCAATCCCGCCTCCATCGACTTGTGGCCAACCCACTGCATTTTCACTTGATTGACCTTGTTGAGCCCGCCCAGAGCTTTTGACAGATGAAATATCAGCGTTTGACAGCTCTGTGAAGCTGTCAAACACTGACAATCTGTCTTCTAACTTGAGTCCTTCCTCTCAGGCTGAGTTAGAAATCATTCCAGCACAGAATACAGAAGGCTGCAGTTTTTGACAGCACCACGGCCATTGTGCTTTCTGTGCCGGTGAGATTTCTGACTCCCGAGACCTGAAGGGCTGACACCTGCAGGAGGAAGTTAAGGTAAGTAAAAAATTTTCCCCACACTTTACACTTACCTTACACACTTACCTCTGCACACATGCACCCATCACTCACCTGCCCACCGGACATATTGACCCCTCCAGCCCTTGCAGACCCACGGTCCGCCTTGCTAACTTGGCGTGTTTGGGACCTGTCGGGAAGCCCACATTTCAGCTTTTAAAATAGGGATTCAGCAAAAAACTGCCTGTTAACTACCTGTTAACAGGCAGTTAATTGTCACTAATCCCCTTCCCGCCTCGGGGAGGCGGGTCCCAGCACAGGTCGGGTACCCACCTCCAGCGAAACTGGCATGGGGGCGGGATGGGTTCGGGACCCCCGAATCTGCAACTTTAATCCCCCACACGCCTCCAAACCCGCCTCCACGGGTCAATGAAAATCCAGCCCAAAGGGTGGGATGCCATATACAGAAGAGACTCTGCTTTCTTATGAGTGAAGTGAAATAGAGTTATTTCAGTCCACAGTGTTTGAACTCTTGCCCAAATAATCCCCATAACAGGGATTTGCAGAGTAAAAGGAAGAGAAAAAAATAAGTGACCAACAGAAAGACAAGACATTTTGTGTAATTAACAAGATTTAGAGAGAAAAACACAAACTGGGCAAATGAGAACATTTTCAACATTAGTACAAAGAAACTTAAAATATTTAGAATACATATACACTCCAAGAATGAAATTAGCTTTTGCAAAATACCACATTAATTATTACACTAAATATGATCACAAACCCATATATACGTACACACCTTCATCTTCATCATTGCTATGAAAACCACCTTTATTTTTAAACCTGGTATGAAGCAATTTATATAAAATGCATTTTTTAAATTATATAAATGAAATAAGTAGACTTTAAATTGGTGTTGAGCATTAGTTGTGCCAGGTCTAAGCAGAATATTGACAGAGAGATACCAAAACAAAATTAAGCCACGTAAATGTGATATTTACAGACAAAATACCAAGGGCTAAAAATTCCTTTTAACAAAAGACTCTAAGGAAATGCCTGTCTTTGTCCATAATTAATGACCTGTTAACAAATTCATGGAACATGTGGCTTTGAAACATTCAAATTCTGAGAATGTGATTAAGTTAGTAGGACACCTCAATTTTTAAAAAGAATTTTGAAGAAAAATTAAATTCAGGCTTTGCCACTGTTGTCTAAAACGCAACAGATTAAACAATTTTTAAAGCTTAAAATCTAGGAAATTCATTCATCAGTGAAGATCTATAAAGTAATTCCATGGTTCCTGCTCACCGACACTCAGTTTGGGTTCCGCCAGGAACACTCTGACCCAGACCTTATTACAGTCTTGATCCAAAATTCTTGAATTCCGGAGGCGCGGTGAGAGTGATTGCCCCCGACATCAAGGCAGCATTCAACCGAGTGTGGCATCAAGAAGCCCGAGTAAAACTGTAGTCAATGGGGTTAAGGGGGAAAACTCTCCACTTGCTGGAGTTATGCCTAGCACAAAGATGGTTGTGGCTGTTGGAGGCCAATCAGCTCAGTCCCAGGACATCGCTAGAGGAGTTCCTCAGGGCAGCGCCCTAGACCCAACTATCCTCAGGTGCTTCATCAATTACCTTTTCTCCATCATAAGGTCAGAGGTGGGGATGTGCGCTGATGATAGCTTGGTCTTTAGTTCCACTCGCAATTCCTCAGATAATGAAGCAGTGTGTGCCTGCATGCAGAAAGACCTGGACAACATCCAGCCTTGGGCTGATAAACGGCAAGTATTATTCGCTCCACATAAGTGCCAGGCAATTACCAAATCCCGCACCATCAACATCCTGGGGGGGGGTTGCCATTGACCAGAAACTCAACTGAATCAGCCGCTAAAATGCCATAGCTACTTGAGCAGGCCATGCAGAGTATTCTGTGGCAACTAGCTTACCTCCCAACTCCCCCAAGTCTCTCCATCACCTACAAGGCACAAGTCTGAAGTGTGATGGAATACTCTCTACTTGCCTGGATGGGTGAAGCTGCAACAACATTCAAGAAGCTCAACACCATCCAGGCCAAAGCAGTCCGCTTGATCGGCACTCCATCCAGCAGCTTAAAAAGTCACTCCCTTTACCGCAGGTGTACTGTGACTGCAGTGTATACTATCTACAAGATGCACTGCAGCAACTCGCCAAGGCTTCTTCGACAGCTCCCAAACCCGCAACCTCCAGCACCTAGAAGAACAAGGATGGCAACTGCACGGAAACAGCATGACCTCAAAGTTCTCCTCCAAGTCACATATCAGCCCGACTTGGAACAGAAATAGAGCTGCTGCTTAATCGTCGCTTGGTCAAAACCCTGGAACTCCCTACTTAACAGCATTATGCGAGTACCTTCACCACAGAGACTACAGCGGTTCAAGGAGGCCCACCACACCACCTTATCAAGGGCTACTAGGAATAGGCAACAAAATGCTGCAGTTGCCAGCAATGCCCCATCCAGAGAAAAAAAAATCTATCCCCTTTCCTTTATTTCATCCCATCCTTTTACCTGATGAATGGTATGAAGTTACCCTCTGCTTGGAATCTATCAATGCCTTTTGCCATCAAGTGGTGCACAAGAATACGCAAAGTTTGAAATTCTCACACTCTATCATAGAAACAAGTGCATATTTTTTAGGATAGTGATATAAAAACATATTGTGCAAAGGTCAAAAAATTCTCAGTGAAACGAGTAAAAATAGATTACTTTACTTAGTTCCCAGGGCAATTCCTAGCCTGCTGGACTGATCATATGATTAAGTCCAAATTATTGCTCACCATCCAGCCAATAAAGCAACATCTAAGCTAAGTAAGCAACACGAGATAGTCTCAAACAGCGAACTGAAGTGATGTAACCTTATGACAGTACTATTAACCATACCCCATACACAAGAAATTGAAAAAAATCAACCTTGAGGCTAAATAGATTATTTTATGCAGCACTGAGTACTGAGGTGCCGCTGATCAATAATGATGTCTTCAAAGGAAAGGCACCAGGATTCGTTTGAAGAATAGTGCTTCGACAGCCATGGTTCTCCATGAAAAGCATGGACCACAACATTTCTCAGTAAGAAGCAGAGATCACATGTGGAAACTGGGGATAATCAACAGATATGATAGCATAGTGGTTATGTTACTGGACGAGTAATCCAGAGGCCTGGACTAATGATCCGGAGACGTGAATCCCACTATGGCAGCTGGGGAATTTAAATTCAGTTAATTAAATGAATCTGGAATGAAAAAGCTACTATCAGTAATGTCGTAAAAACCCATCTGGTTCACGAATGTCCTTTAGGGAAGGCCATCCTTACCTGGTCTGGCCTATATATGACTCCAGACCCACAGCAATGTGGTTGACTCTTAACCGCCCTCTGAAATGGCCTAACAAGCCACTCAGTTGTAACAAACCGCTACAAGAAACAATAACAAGAATAAAACCGGACAGACCACCCAGCATCGACCTCGGCACCGGCTTCGGACATGACAACGGCATACTCAGCCCAGTTGACCCTGCAAAGTCCTCCTCACTAACATCTGGGGACTTGTGCCAAAATTGGGAGAACTGGCCCACAGACTAGTCAAGCAACAGTCTGACATAGTCACACTCACAAAATCATACCTTTCAGCCAATGTCCCAGACTCCTCCATCACCATCCCTAGGTATGTCCTGTCTCACTGGCACGACAGACCCACCAGAGGTGGCGACACAATGGTATACAGTCAGGACCGAGTGGTCCTGTGAGTCCCGAACATTGAGTCCGGACCCTATGAAGTCCAACTGCTTCAAGTCAAGCATGGGCAAGGAAACCTCCTGCTGATTACCACCTACTGCCCTCCCTCAACTGATGGATCAGTACTCCTCCATGTTGAACACCACTTGGAAGAAGCACCGAGGGTAGAAAAGTCACAGAATGTACTCCGGGTGTGGGACTTCAAGAGTGGCTTGGTAGTACCACTACTGACCGAGCTGGTTGAGTCCTGAAGGACATAGCTGTGGCAGGTGGTGAGAGAACAAACACGAGGGAGAAACCTACTTGACCTCGTCATCACCAACCAATCTACCTGTCGCAGATGCATCTGACAGTATTGGTAGGATTGACCACTGCACAGTCCTTCTGGAGACGAAGTTCCGTCTTCACACTGAGGACACCCTCCATCGTGTTGTGTGGCACTACAACTGTGCTAAATGGGATAGATTCAGAACAGATCTAGCAGCTCAAAACTGGAATCCATGAGGCGCTGTGGGCCATCAGCAGCAGCAGAATTGTATTTCACCACAATCTTGTAACCTCACGGCCCGGCATATCCATCACTCTGTTATTACCATTAAGCCAGGGGACCAACACTGGTTCAATGAGGAGTGCAGAAGAGCATGCCAGGAGCAGTGCTGATTAAGGAAGACATTGTAGTGTTGGAAAGGGAGGATGTTCTTGAGGGGACAAGGACTGAATTCATTTGGTTAGAGTTGAGGAGCAAAAAGGGTATGATCGCACTATTGGGGATATTCTATAGGCCTCCAAAATACTGAGAGGGAGGTAGAGGAGCAAATCTGCAGGGAAATCGCAGAGATATGCAAGAGCTATAGAGTAGTGATATTGGGGGACTTTAATTACCCAAATATTGATTGGGATAATGCTAGGGTAAAGGGAAAGAGGGGGAGGAATTTCTGAAATCTGTTCAGGAGAATTTCCTTGACCAGTATGTTCTTGGCCCAACTAGGATAGGAGGCATTGCTGGATCTGGTGCTGGGGAATGAGGTGGGCCAGGTCGACCAACTGTCTGTGGGAGAACACTTGGGTACGAGTGATCGTCGGATCATAAGATTTAGATTAGCAATGGAGAGGAGCAAGGAACAATCTAGAGTGGAACTTCTAAACTGGAATAGGGCTAACTTCAATGGAATGCGAAAGGATCTAGCCAGGGTAAAATGGAACCAAAGACTGACAGGAAAAACTGTAACAGATGAATGGGTGATCTTTAAGGAGGAGATGTTCCAAATACAGGCTTGGTACATTCCAACAAGAGGGAAGGGTAAGGGTACCAAAGCAAGGGCTCCTTGGTTGATGAGGGAGATAGAGAAGATGATGAAACAAAAAAAGAGGGTGTATGATGCATGTAGGGTGATTTCTTCTAGGGAGAACCAGACCAAATACAACAAGTTGAGAGGGGAAGTGAAGATGAAAATTAGATTGGCAAAGAGAGAATATGAGAGTAGAATGGAGGTTAACATAAAAGGGAACCCAATAATCTTCTACCGGCATGTAAACAGTAAGCGGGTAGTAAGAGGCGGGTGGGGCCTTTTTGGGACAAAGAAGGTGATATATGCTTAGAGGCACAGGGCAAGGCTAGAATACTTAATGAGTACTTTGTATCGGTGTTTACTAAGGAGGTGGATGCTGCCAAAATATCGGTAGAAGTGGAAAAGGTAGAGCAATTGAAGGGGTGAAAATTGATAGACAGGATATACTTGAAAGACTGGGTATGCTTAGAATGGATAAGTCGCCTGGTCCAGATGGCTTGCATCCCAGGTTGCTAAGGGAATTGCGGGAGGAGACAGTAGAAGGGCTTGCCATAATTTTCCAAACTTCCCTAGATGTGGGGGAGGTGCCTAAGGATTGGAAAGTGGCAAATGTGACACCATTGTTCAAGAAAGGGTGCAAGGACAATCCTAGTAACTACAGGCCGGTCAGTTTAACATCAGTGGTGGGTAAAGTTTTAGAAACAATAATCAAGGAAAAGGTAATGAGCAATTGGATAGGTTTCAGCTAATTAAGGAGAGCCAACACGGATATGTAAAAGGCAGATCGTGTTTGACTAATCTAATTGAATTTTTTGATGAAGTAACAGGTAGGATTGATGAAGGGAATGCAATGGATGTTGTCCACATGGATTTTAGGAAGGCGTTTGACAAAGTATCACATAGAAGGCTGGTTAACAAAATTGAGGCTCATGGAATAGGTGGGTCAGTGGCAGCTTGGATAAGGAATTGGCTTAAGGACAGAAAACAGCAAGTTGTGGTAAATGGCTGTTTTCCAGACAGGAGGTTGATAGACAGTGGTGTTCCCCAAGGGTCAGTGCTGCGGCCACTGCTTTTTTTGATATATATATAAATGACATGGATATTGGAATACAGAGTAGAATTTCTAAATTTGCCGATGACACCAAACTTGGGCGTGTGGCAAACAGTGAGGATGATACCAATCGACTGCAACAGGACATAGAAAGGCTAGCAGAATGGGCAGACAAGTGGCAGATGGAATTTAATACAGAGAAGTGTGAGGTGATGCATTTTGGCAGAAGGAACAGGGAGAGGCTATATACACTTAATGGCACAGTTTTACAGAGTGTGCAGGGACAGAGGGACCTGCGAGTTAATGTGCATAGGACCCTGAAGATGGGGGGACATATTTAGAGAGAGGTTAGCAAAGCATATGGGATCTTGGGCTTCATAAATTGAGGTAATGAGTACAAAAGTAGAGAAGTTATGCTGAACCTTTATAAAGCGCTGGTCAGGCCACAACTGGAGTGTTGCATCCAGTTCTGGTCACCACACTTTAGGAAGGATGTGAAGGCCCTTGAGAGGGTGCAGAGGAGATTTACCAGAATGGTTCCGGGCATGGGGGATCTTAGCTACAAGGACAGGTTGGAGAAGCTAGATTTGTTTTCATTAGAGATTGAGGGGTGATTTGATAGAGGTGTACAAGATTATGATGGGTTTGGATAGGCTAGACGGGGAAAGGCTGTTCCCACTAGTTGATGGTACAAGGACTAGGGGACACAGATTTAAGGTTTTGGGCAAGAGATACAGCAGGGATGTGAGGAAAAACTTTTTTACGCAGCGAGTGGTGATGACCTGGAACTCACTGCTGACAGAAGTGGTGGAAGCGGAGACACTCAATGTTTTCAAGGGGAGATTGGATAGGCACTTGAGGGAAATAAACTTGAAGGGCTACGGGGATAGAGCGGGGGATTGGGACTGACTGGATTGCTCTACAGAGAGCCGGCACGGATTCGATGGGCCAAATGACTTCCTTCTGTGCCGTTATGACTCTATGCCATGAGACAACAACCTCACATGGAGCTACTTCAACTCAAGCCACCATATATTTAAAAAAGAAGTGAAGCTCAATGTTAGTGCTCAATGGCAACTAACATTAGCTGTAAGCGCAGCCGTGCCAATCTAATGAGCTTTATTGTGGTGTCGCTTTCAGAAGCAAAGTACCCTCACCATATGGTGACCATCATATGCTTATATAGTGTCTCTGAGAACACTGCTTTGTGGTGATGTGTACTATGCAAGAGAAAAAATAAATACATACTGGGCCAATACTTTAAAGATAATTTAAAATTGAAATGAAGTAGGACACATTTACATTGTATAAATGTAATACTGCATGTTCGTTCTTGTGACAAAGACCTGTACAATTCATTATGAGTTGTGTTCTCCTTCATTCATAAAGAATTGTGTTCAGTAGCAACTTGTGCATGGTGCTTCCATAAATACTCTGCTTTGTGTTCACCCTGGAATTAAGGATGAGTAAATGGTACTTAAGAAAAAGGATCTATGATCCATTGTATGTTGAGGGAATTTTATGTGAACATCTTCATAGCATAATAACCTACTAATTGCTAGGTGACCTCAGCTTTTCTCAGTGCTGAAATCTCTTAATTAGTGTGATTATTATATAAGCAGCCAAACTATTCACAAGATTAGCTTCATAAGCTTAAAGGACAATGTTTTGTCCTCTCGTCTCTGTATGTGGGGACTTGCCTTTGCTTTCAACCTGTTAACATAAATTTTCAAAAATTCCCATTGAAAATGCTTGGGCTATTCTAGTAGTGCTATCACTGTTCTCAAATGACACAGAGGCCAACACATTTTTACAAGGGTGTCAACCTTTACAAAATAATGACACCTGATTAAATTAATATGTTGAGTGTAAATGTTAAATTTTTAAGTGTGAATTATATGAAAATTTGTGAGCAGTTTAGTGATGATACTATGAACATTTGTTATATTTAACACCTCTGCTTATAGGTGTAAGAAATGCAATTTAATTCTTTCTATTATGAAATTTTAAATTGCATCATTATTTGTATCTATCTTAGTTTTGTTTTGTATTAGTATGGTACCAAAGTACTTTAGTATGGTACCAAATGCTGCAGCCTTATCCATTTGAAAATTTTCATTTTCTCTCCTTCATGGTATATTGTGCCACCCACCATGAAAATATAAATGGATCACTGTTAGCGGATTTTCCCGTAGTAACTGTCGTAATAAAGGGTTGTTAGTCCAGCGACAATAACTCCGCTCAGCTTCTAGCCCGAGTAGTTTTATAATCAACAAGCTTTATTTGCATTGACTAATAAGAGTATTAGGTTTTATATAACTGTTCTACAATATTATATTAAATGGACAAGATAACATGCAAATAATATAAACTGGTTCCCAGGCCTGGAGTGATCACATTTGGCTCTCTAGGCTGCCTGCGTTGCTGTGGCTTCCGACTGACCCTGGGACTGCTCCGAACCCCAAGAGAGCAACACATTTCGGTTCCTAAGGCCTGAAGCGACCAGCTCCAGCCCTCCAGGCTCCTGACCACCCCGATAATGCTCAGCTCGTGGAGGGGGGGAGGAGCGGGTGGGGGGACAGGTTCTATTCTTATCCTATCGGATACCTTGGGCTGTGCCTACGTACAACATAATATGTAGGTGCACGTTTGCGGAGGCCGCATATTTAGGTGTTTACCCCGCTTCTAATCTTTTCGGCCTCCAATTCTGTTCCACAAGCTTTGTTTATTGTACTTTTAAGTGTGTAGGCCGATCTTTATCCTTTACTGTGGTATATGGTGTCTTGGCAACTAGTCTCTTATCAGGACGGGCCATTTCTTGACCTGGGTGTTTATTATTCTTTCTACTTTCCAAACAGTCTTTGGTCATACATTAGTTCTAACCTAAGCTTGCTGGGATACTTCGACCAATTTAAGATATTCTAACAATCACCAAATTCATCTTCATGGACTCTATCAATTGCTGTATGAGTCTAGCTGGTAATGGGTGATGAGGTTGTGAATCCATACAAATTAATTTATTTTTCTTTCCTCTCATTAGATATCTTTGCATTTCTGCCAACCTAGAAAACCAGCAAAAGCTGGCCATCAGTTTCAAAAAAATTTATGTTGCCTCAGAAAAGCTGACAATTCAAGAACAGCCCTGATTATAGGGAATCAAGTCTGAAAACAAGTAATTGTACTGAAATTGCAATGGGATACTTTCTTTTTGTAACTTGAGCTGCAGATGCAAAGCTTCATCACTTCTAGTGCACAGAAAAAATAAAATTACATGGAAATGTATTTTGCAACAGCGGTGAAATTGGACATTTCTGAAAGCATTTGCAAGTGCTGAAGGTCTAAGATTTATTTTCTGCAGGGAATCTGGGGGTGTGCCACCTCTGGAAAATTTTGATTTTTGACACTTTTTTGATGCACTATCAAACATTTTGGAGCACACTTTGCACTAAAAATAACTTATCTTGTAAGGGTTAAAGATATTTTAAATATGAAATTAAAACAGCAGTTACAAGTGATGTATAACCATCAAAAATTATTCATTGAGTGGAGGACTTAAAAGTTGGCTGACAGAAACACTACATATGAGACAGGGTTATTTAGTAATCTCAAAGTAAAGGATCCTCTGGGGAAGAGTAATCATAATATCATAGAATTTCAAATTGAGTTTGAGAGCGAAATACTTTAGTCTGAAACAAGAGTCTTAACATTAAATAAAGCCAATTACATAGGTATGAGGGGCCAGTTGGCTAAGATAGATTGGGAAATTAGATTAAAAGGTATGAAGGTAGATAAGCAGTGGAAAACATTTAAACATCAAAATTCTCAACAAAAATACATTCCATTGAGAAATAAAAACTGAATGGGAAAAGTACTACATCTGTGGCTAACTGAAGAGGTTAAGGATAGTATTAGATCAAAAGAAGAGGCTTATAATGTTGCGAAGAATAGTAGTAAGCCTGAGGATTGGGAGAGCTTTAGAAACCAACAAAGGATGACCAAAAAATTGATAAAAAGGGAGAAAATAGATTATGAGAGTAAACTAGCAAGAAATATAAAAACAGATTGTAACAGCTTCTACAAGTATGTAAAAAGGAAGAGAGTATCAAAAGTAAATGTTAGTCCCTTAGAGACTGAGACAGATGAAATTATAATGGAGAATAAGGAAATGGCAGAGACTGTAAACAAATATTTTGTATCTGTCTTCAGAGTAGAAGACACAAAAAGTATACCAAAAATAGTGAGGAACCAAGGGGCTAATGAGAATGAGGAACTTAAACTAATTAATATCTGTCGGGAAAAAGTACTTGAGAAACTAATGGGACTAAAAGCCGACAAATCCCCTGGACCGGATTGCCTACATCCTTGGGTTCTAAAGAGGTAGCTGCAGAGATAGTGGATGCATTGGTTGTGATCTTCCAAAATTCCCTAGATTCTAGAACGGTCCCAGCGGATTGGAAGGTAGCAAATATAACCCTGCTATTCAAGAAAGGAGGGAGAGAGAAAACAGAGAACTACAGGCCAGTTAGCCTGACATTGGAAAATGCTGGAATCCATTATTAAGGAAGTAGTAACAAGGCATTTAGAAAATCATAATATGATTAGGCAGAGTCAACACGGATTTCTGAAAGGGAAATTGTGTTTAACAAATATTTTTGAGAATGTAACTAGCAAGGTAGATAAAGGGGAACCAGTGGTTGTAGTACATTTGGATTTCCAAAAGGCACTTGATAAGGTGCCACATAAAAAGTTGCTAAAAGGATAAATCTTCATTTTGAAAGACACGGATTAATCAAGGATAGTCAGCACAGATTTGTTAAGGGAAGGTCGTGTCTGACAAACTTGATTGAATTTTTTGAGGAGGTAACAAGGAGGGTAGATGAGGGTAATGCGTTTGATGTAGTGTATATGGACTTTAGCAAGGCTTTTGATAAGGTTCCACATGGCAGACTGGTCACGAAATTAAAAGCCCATGGGATCCAGGGCAAAGTGTCAAGTTGGATTCAAAACTGGCTCAGAGACTGGAAGCAGAGGGTAATGGTTGATGGGTGTTTTTGTGACTGGAAGGCTGTTTCCAGTGGGGTTCTGCAGGGCTCAGTACTAGATCTCTTGCTTTTTGTGGTATATATCAATGATCTAGACTTGAATATAGGGGGTATGATTAAGAAGTTTGCAGATGATACTAAAATCGGCTGTGTGGTTGATACTGAAGAAGGAAGCTGTAGACTGCAGGAAGATATCAATAAATTGGTCAGGTGGGCAGAACAGTGGCAAATGGAATTCAATCCGGAGAAGTGTGAGGTAATGCATTTGGGGAGGGTTAACAAGGAAAGGGAATACACATTAAATGGTAGGACACTGAGTAGTGGAGAGGAACAAAGGGACCTTGGAGTGCATGTCCACAGATCCCTGAAGGTAGCAGGAGAAGCAGATAAGGTGGTTAAGAAGGCATACGGAATGCTTGCCTTTATTAGCCATGACATAGAATACAAGAGCAGGGGGTTATGCTTCAACTGTATAAAACACTAGTTAGGCCTCAGCTAGAGTACAGCGTGCAGTTCTGGTCACCACATTACAGGAAAGATGTGATTGCACTAGAGAGGGTGCAGAGGAGATTTACGAGACCTGGGTGTCCTTGTGCACCAGTCGCTGAAAGTAAGCATGCAGGTGCAGCAGGCGGTGAAGAAGGCAAATGGTATATCGGCCTTCATAGCGAAAGGGTTTGAGTATAGGAACAGGGATGTCCTGCTGCAGTTGTACAGGGCCTTGGTGAGACCACACCTTGAGTACTGTGTGCAGTTTTGGTCGGCTTATCTGAGGAAGGATGTTCTTGCCATGGAAGGAGTTCAGCGAAGATTCACAAGGCTGATACCTGGGATGGCAGGAATGACATATGAGGAGAGAGTGGGTCGATTGGGCTTATACTCGCTGGAGTATAGAAGAATGAGAGGGGATCTCATCGAAACATATAAATTTCTGACAGGTCTGGACAAACTAGATGCAGGAAGAATGTTCCTGATGGTCGGAGAGTCCAGAACCAGGGGTCATAATCTAAGGATAAGGGGTAAGCCATTTAGGACAGAAATGAGGAAGAATTTCTTCACCCAGAGAGTGGTGAACCTGTGGAATTCTCTACCACAGAAGGTAGTTGAGGCCAAGTCATTAAATATATTCAAGAATGAGTTAGATATATTTCTTAAAGCTAAAGGTATCAAGGGATATGGGGAGAAGGCAGGTACAGGGTACTGAGTTTGGATGATCAGCCATGATCTCATCGAATGGCGGAGCAGGCTCGAGGGGCCGAATGGCCTACTCCTGCTCCTATCTTCTATGTTTTTTTCTGTGTTGCCGGGAGTAGAGAATCTAGCTATGAGGAAAGACTGGATAGGCTGGGTTTGTTTTCCTTGGAACAGAGGAAGCTGAGGGGAGACCTTATTGAGGTGTATAAAATTATGAGGGGCCTAGATAAAGTGGATAGAAAGGACCTATTTCCCTTAGCAGAGAGGTCAAAAACCAGGGGGCACAGATTTAAATTAATTGGTGGAAGGTTTAGAGCAGATTTGAGGGGAAATTTCTTCACCCAGAGGGTTGTGGGGGTCTGGAACTCACTGCCTGAAAGGGTGGTAGAGGCAGAAACCCTAACCACATTTAAAAAGTACTTGGATGTGCACTTGGGATGCTGTAACCTGCAGGGCTACGGACCAAGAGCTGGGAAGTGGAATTAGGCTGGATAGCTCTTTGTTGGCCGGCACGGAAACGATGGGCCGAAATGGCCTCCTTCCGTGCTGTAACTTTCTATGATTCTATGAAATAAAAGTGAAAGCAAGTTTACCCCAACAGTAAGACTCTTACAGAGTGAAGGAACAGAGAGATCTAGGAGTGCAGATATACAGATCTCCAACGATGGGGAAAAATGGTGATAAAAAGACAAAAGGGATATTGAGCTTTATACAGAATTTGCTGATTATCTAATGTTAAATTTGTACAAGAGATTGGTTAGGTCCACAGTTGGAACATTGTGTGCAGTTTTGGACACCCCACTACAGGTAGTATATTAGAGCCAAGGAAAGGATAGGATTATTTCAATAGAGGAGGAAGTTAGAAGACATTTTTGACACATAGCGGGTTATTACAATGTGGAATAATTTACCCCAAGTGACTATTATGGCAGTCAATAAGGTCATTTAAAAGCAAATTGAATAAGTTTTGAAAATATAAAAGAATACGAGGAAAGGGCAGGGAAATCGACAGGCAGCTGCAGTGAAAAGCTAGCATGATTGGTCTAATAGTCACTTTCTGTGCTGCAAATTCCATGATTCTATTAACTCCTTGATATATTGCTGAAAGATCAATATTTGGAAATAATTCCACTGGACCATCTCAACCTTACTAATACCCTATTTACTTCACCAGAGAAAGACCTTAGTCATTCATGAATTATCAATTATCAGGTCTTGCTAACTTGTGGAACAGTCTGAGTATTTTACGGTTGCCATTATGTAGCCTCAACTTATTGCAAATTACACAGTACTTATGAAAACATTTATGAATCAATCATTTTCACTGAAATTCACAGCAAAAAACATCCACTTACTTGTAAGGTTTTTGTGGAAGAATACTGATTTGAGTCTTGTCCAGTTTTTTCTTCAATTTGTTCTGTCCTGCCACTCTGTTTGCCTCTGCCTTCTTATTTGCTTTATCTAACCTGTTCAACATCTACAGCAAGATCTGGAATAGAGTAACGGCTGCCTTTCTTGTCACCAATTTTAGGTAAGTGTGGAGAACCATTTCTCTTCTCTTCTGCGAGTCTGGACAGAAGTTCTTTAAATACTGTGTAAAAGGCATAAAATTGAATTAACCAAAGAAGTTTTCTGATCACTGATGACTTTTTTGATTTTATAACCAAAGAGGTTTCTGCTACAACACAGATTTCAGGGGGGGAAATTCTGTACAATGCTATATTCGGACCTCATACAAGAAACATAGAATTTATATGGCCAGTATAATCAGTAGCTGACAGGTGCACTGCAAATCATTGGCATTGAAGCTGAAAAGACTTGAAGCTCAATTTATTACACGTGCTCTGGTGCAAAGCACAATATAATAATTGAATGGAACACTGAGTATGAGTTAGGTGGTCTCACTCACTGCATTCAACAACTTCTTATGCATTATTCTTCTATAATGAGTGAAATTCCTCAGATAATGAAGAAATCCGTGGCCACATCCAGCAATACCTGGACAACATCCAGGCTTGGGCTGATAAGTGGCAAGTAACAAGTGCCACACAAGTGCCAGGCAATGACCATCTTCAATAAGAGATGGTCTAACCACTACCCCGTGACATTCAATGGCATCACCATTGTTAAATCCCCTTGGGGATCCCCCTTGAAAAGAAACTTAACTGGACCATCCACATACTGAGGCTACAGGAGCAGGTCAGAGGCTGGGTATTCTGCGGCAAGTGACTCACCTCCTGACTACCCAAAGCCTTTCCACCACCTACAAGGCATAAGTCAGGAATCTGATGGAATACTCTCCACTTGCCTGGGTGAGTGCAGCTGCAACAACACTCAAGAAGCTCGACACCATCCAGGACAAAGCAGCCTGCTTGATTGGCACCCCATCCACCACGTTAAACATTCACTCCCCCTACCACCGGCACAACGTGGCTACAGTGTGTACCATCTACAAGATGCAGTGCAGCAACTCGCCAAGGCTTCTTCGACAGCAGCTCCCAAACCCGTGCCATCTACCATCTAGAAGGACAAGGGCAGCAGGCGCATGGGAACACCACCCCCTCCAAGTCACATCCTGACTTGGAAATATATTGTCGTTCCTTCATCGTCGCTGGGTCAAAATCCTGGAACTCCCTCCTCAACAGCACTGTGGGAACACCTTCACCACATGGACTGCAGCGGTTCAAGGCAGCTCAAGGACAATTAGATGGGCAATAAATGCTGGCCTTTCCAGCGACGCCCACATCCTGAGAATGAATACAAAAAAATGAACCAACAGGGTGTGAATGATGGGTTTTTCTGCGGTATAGACTTCTTGGAACTGGATCAAGATGGCCTAAATTCATTTTGTGTAGACCCCTTACATTCAGCAGTAACGATTCAGTCCGTCAGTCCTGCATGGATTTTAATCCAAGTCCTAGAAGTGGAATGATTATGTGCTACATTAATGCAGCATCCAGTCCAGACACTGCTGAACAATCCCTGAGGCCGTTCCTTATCAATGCACTGCAAACACAGCAACCGAAGTGCGACTGTGCGGAGGCTTTTTGGATGCACCACAATCACTACTAAACAAAGCTTTGGTATCAGGGTACAACTGATGTATAAACAGTTGCTAAATATTAAAATTATTCAACAGCCAAACACAGGCTAAACCACAGTGAAGGAAGATTGGACAAAAAAATCTTAACTGGGTCTTCTAGAGCAACAACTGAAGAAAGCAAGGGATCAGGTTATCCACTGAGCCTCAGAGAGACCAGGAAACGAGGCAGAAAATAAATACTTTTTAATTTACAATATCTGCAATAGCCCAGAATATCACTTCACACCACTGCATAATTATTTCAGTCAACCATATATTTTTGCTGGTCTTAAGAAATGCAGCTACTGTGAAAATGAGCTTTATTTAAAAAAAACTGATCATGTAAATTGCATCTATGAAATTATAGCTGTATATAAAAACCTACCAAACAAGTTTGTTTTCACAGTGATAGACAAATGAGTGCTGTTCCTAAGAATTTCCAAGGCTTTAGGTAGCTGAATATTCACAAAGTTTTGTCCATTAACTTCCATTATCTGAAAAACAAGATAGCCTTTACTCTTGATTTGCATCAAATGTGTAATTAAATTTCAAAAGACTGTCATACAAGCTAACATTGCCATTCCTGCGTTCCATTTTCTCCTTCAGAACTGTTATAGGTCAGCGAGAAAATCCCAAAAGCGTAATTCTAAAAACATTGGCCCGGATATTCCGATCCCTACGGGTGGGTACGCGCTGTGTACCCACCCGTAGGGACATCGGAAATGTCGGTTTCAGGCATGCAGATTGCTCTTGACAGAGAAGGCCTCTGCGGGCGGATAGTTCCGCTTTCTGGAGCACCTCTGCCCGCAGAAAACCTTTAGAATTCTTACGCCTGGTAAAAGCAGGCGTAAGGCCTCATTTTACCAGGATAAGTGTTGAAAAAAGTTTTTTTTTTAAATTTCAGTCATTTATCATTTAAAAATACTTTAAAAAAAGTTACATTTATTTTTAGCCCTGTAAAAAACTTTAATTATTTGTTTAAAATATTTAATTTATTGTAATTTCAACTAATTTTAAAAATGTGATTTGAAAAAAAATATATTTAATGTTTTGAAGTGTTTTTGGGGTGATCTCCATTCATATATTTGACAGGTCTATCTGTCAAGTGTATGAAGTGAGATTCCCTTCTTTGATTGTCTCCCCATGGCCCACGTGATCCCAGGGACGTTTGCGAACCACATGCGCCCCTGGGATACGTAGGCCCTGCACACTTGGAGTTCGAGAGGCCCAGCATCGGGACTATATGCACCTCGGGAGCCCTCAGGTAAGTGCGTAGATTTTTTCCAGATCGGAAAATAGGGCCCATTGGCTCCTCAAGAAGGTAATAAAGCCTGACCCTAACTTAAAATTTATCATTAAGAGAGGACAAGTCATAGCTAACCATGCAATACAATGAATAACTTCACAAGTGAAGCTTATTGTAACTGTTACTTTATGGGAACAAAATTCTCCTAGTTGATTAGTGAAAAAGTCAGTATGATGGTGGTGACAGAATTACATCAAACGGTTGGCTACGTGATATATTCTCTTTATAATACTTCTGGTACGTTTCCAAAAACAACATGCTTCAATTAGTGCTTTTTCAATTTTGTCACCCAAGAAAATTTGATTTATGCTGGCACTTTGTGATTGTGAGGGTTGTACTTACAAAAATATCATTCTAAACACCACTACTGCTAGAAACAGAAGATAAAATCAACAATGAATTTCTAGCTTTCATTTCATGAGTGCAGAGACATAGGGCCGACTGATCTAAATCAGTTTTAAATGGTTAGGAATTGGTACTAATCATGCCAGACTGGGGTTGTGCTAATAGCACTCAAGTTTCATAGATCCACATTTGCATAATTATTCACAGATTCAAGTGCAGATTTTGGGCAGGTGCATGGAGCATTCTAGGAAGTAGAAAATTGCATGCAAATGAATTTTAAAGGAACAGGACCATTCAAGGTAAATGTCACAATCGTGAGACAAAATTCTGAAAGGCTTTAGAAAGGCTCAAAAATATCTCAATACCAACTTGTATTTATATAGTGCCTTTAACGTAATAAAACATCCCAAGGCACTTCACAGGAGCGTTATAAAAGAAAATTTGACACCGAGCCATATAAGAGCATATTAGGGCAGATGACCAGAAGCTTGGTCAAAGAAGTAGGTTTTAAGGAGCATCTTAAAGGAGGGAAGAGTGGTAGAGAGCCAGAGAGGTTTAGGGAGGGAATTCCAGAGCTTAGGGCCTAGGCAGCTGAAGGCACGGCTACCAATAGTTGAGTGGTTAAAATTGGGGATGCTCAAGAGGCCAGAATTAGAGGAGCACAGATATCTCGGAGGGTTGTGGGACTGGAAGAGATTACAGAGATAGGGAGTGGCGAGGCCATGGAGGGATTTGGAAACAAGGATGAGAATTTTAAAATCGAGGCCATCCGATATTGAAATGATCTCAACCCATTAACAGACTTTTGCCAAGACTTAACCAACAGAAGATTAAGAAATGACAGGGAAAATTGAAGGGAAAAGAAACCCCATATGCAGGCAGGAATCTGCAGGCAAGTGAAAGAGCAGCCAGCACCCAACTCTCTGTTTAATGGCTGCTAATTGAAAATAGCACTGCATAAGATGGTTGGAAGGAAGGATTGCCTACTGTGCCACTCCACAGCAGCATCCTTTAACGTTCATATTGCAGCATGCCTGAAAGGTGGGACAGGCAAGTTTGAAGTTGCACCAGACTGGCACTAATGGCTGCGCCAATCTTTTGCTGCATCTTGGAGGATGTAGCTGCACAGGTGGGTGAGCACAGATCATCGTTTGTGCAGCCTTTCCTGCTTTGCATCACTTCAGTGGATTTCCTCCATTAGTACCAGTAATAGTACTGGAGGAAACAAAAATAGAATAAATGGCACAAAGACTCATGACAAGCTAAGTGACAAGAAGGAAAATAAAACAGGCCAGAAACGGTCTAAAAACTGCTGAATGAATTCTCTTACTGGCTCTTTCCACTTATTTTCCTATGCAACTCAGCATAATTTGGAAGTGCCATGCACCCAGTGTGAAGGCTTTAAAAAGACATGGGAGGCATTATTATACCACCTACTCCCTGGACATGCACGCCACATGCAAAAGGGGCAGAGACCCAGCATTGCAGATCTCGGAGCCTTTTTTCTGTGCCATAGCACTGTGAACTGGTGCACAAAGGAAGTTGACGAGATGAAAATCGACCCTCAAGACACAGGAGGCCTCTTCATTAATGAAACAAAGATTTTCTTTTTCAAATCATTGGTCTCCCAATCTTTCTCAATGCCAGCAACCAAAAAGTAGTCCCAAAACTTTCCAGAACTTCAACCATTTGTATCCTCTTGGGCATTTACCCTGGCATTTATTCTTTTGTAAATGACCTTTTGTAAATGAAGTCTTGACATGGTGCGCAGGAGCCTATAGTCGATGCTGACACCTTTCTGATAGGGAAACATATATTGATAAGTGAATGGTCAGCTTGAAGGGATAATTACTAGTCCTACCCCTTTAGGGCTACCCCGGATCAGGCGTATTCCTCAGACATTCACTTTCAACTAAAGTTTGAGCTAGCCAAATCCTAAAGATGCTTAATTGGGTCTAAAGGTCCGGACTATCTCTCCCTAAAGGAAAGGAACAACCTGAAAATGTTACCGTCCTCCAGATAGCACTTTTAATAAGTTTAGCTAGACTGTAACGTTCTGGATATTATGAGGGTCCGGAAAACTCCCCCAGAATTCTGTAACTCCTCACCAAAGAGTATACAGAGATTGAGTTCATGAGTTTGATACAGAAGTATTATGTGAGACAATTCTAAAAATATATAGATTTATTAAAGAACCGACATGTAATTTACAGTTGGTGAGTCAATCGCAACATTAACAGTTCCAAAAAGAGGAAACTTTACATACTTATTATCAGAGATCCTTACTCTCAAATCTTAACTTCGCTACAGTTTTACAGTTCTTAGTTTTATTCAGGATATCCACCAAAATCAAATACAGTACCTTTGATCCCCAAGGTACAAAGAGTTGTAGACTTACAGAGCCTGCCTCTGAAGCTGAGAATCGTTTTGCCCCTTTACAGCGAGTCTACTATCCCATTTGAGAGTTCAATATTTATACCCCTTTCCAGTGGTATTATTCCTTTAAGGTTTTCTGCTGGTGTAAGCTAATTATCTCATCATTTTTCTGCTGACTTCTGCAATTCTTAGTCACCTCAGCTGGTAGCAGTACAGAAACATGTCTCTCCTCTAGGTGTTCTAAGTTTACCATAAAAAACGGTGTAACAGCAGGTGCATTTTATTTTATGTCATTTTTACTAAGGCAGATGTTTGTGCTTCTTTACGAAGTATAAATTAGAACACCTTGTACAGGGTGAACCATTGTTTGTTCCCAAAGATTCAAAAATCAGAAGTCGCACAACACCAGGTTATAGTCCAACAGATTTATTTAATTTTACAAGCTTTCGGAGCTGTTCGCTCCTTCTTCAGGTAAGGTAGCTGGGAGATTCTCTCACAGCTACCTTACCTGAAGAAGGAGCGAACAGCTCCGAAAGCTTGTAAAATTAAATAAATCTGTTGGACTATAACCTGGTGTTGTGCGACTTCTGATTTTTGTCCACCCCAGTCCAACGCCAGCATCTCCACATCATGACCCAAAGATTCAGACTGTCAGGAGCCTTTAACCTTCTGTTTCAATAAGGTTATTGATTCAGTGTCAACAACTATCTTATCTCTATAGCCAGAATGCTATCACAGCTTTTCCATAGTTAAGGTTTCTAGATTTCCAAACCCAGTTTGTCATGTTTTAATAAGGCCAGAATTCTTTCACCGAATGGTGTATTTTTCTGAATAGGTTTTATGGCTTATTCCTTCACAAGCTCAACACACCTTCACTGGAGAAAATGAGAACAAGGGATGACGTCTTTCAAATCTCTAACTTGCAGTTAGCAGGAGCACAGAAACTTGTGGTAAAATTATGCTTGGGTATCAATGGGCTGTCACAGTTATCTTATAGACTGATGCATATTCCAGTAATTCTGGTTCGTCAATGGAATATTTAATTCTGCATCAGAAAAGCTCAGAGCTCCAGACAACAAGGTCTGAGAGACTATTCAACAGTCAACAGAAATGAGGTGTGAAGTTTTGCCGCTGACATTCTGTGCAGACATAGATATTTTAATACATTTGCTGGCAGAAATTATTTTTTTCCATAAAAATTATTTCAAGAAAAAGCAAGACAAACCTGATCACCACATTTCAACCCGGCTTCAGTAGCTTTGCTACCAGGCTCTACGCTGTCTAGGAAAATCCCAAAACCTTTCTCAGTGCCTCCCAACAGGATAAATGGCAAAGGGGCTTCTCGTGATGGCTTCATTAGAGTTATTAGCCGCCGTTTGGCCTTAGCTGCGCAAGCGATGTTCAACAGTCTGAGGTGACCACCCATTTCCTACACAACATAAAAAAAATATCATTTACAAACTGAAATTCAACTTCTGATGATAATTGTTTAACGTTTCTGAAGAGAGGGGACTTAAAAAATAATCACGTGTTAACTACTTTAAATGAGATAACTCACCTCTCGTTCCAAATTGTTTTCAAATTCTTCTAGAAATGCGGTCATTGCAGGATTTCCTTCAAAATCATTAAAGTGATTGTTTACCCACAGTAATACTACCCGTGTAACCTGGAAAGTATTCAGAGAAATTTATTTTGCACCATTAAAGGCATTGTATGCTTGATGTATGCAACATATGCTGACTTAACTTCAATGTAGAGAATTAAGAATGTGCAAATGAAGCTTCCCTTCCCTTCCTCGACTTCTCTGTCTCCATTTCTGGGGATAGGCTGTCAACCAATATTCACTATAAGCCCACTGACTCCCATAGCTATCTTGATTACACTTCCTCCTACCCTGCTTCCTGTAAGGACTCTATTCCATTCTCCCAGTTTCTTCATCGCCGTTGCATCTGTTCTGACAATGCCACCTTCCACACAAGTGCTTCCGATATGTCTTCCTTTTCCCTCAACTGAGGATTCCCCTCCACCGCGGTTGACAGGGCCCTCGACCGTGGCTGTTCCATTTCCCGCACTATTGTCCTCACCCCTTCCCCTCCCTCCCAGAACCATGATAGGGTTCTCCTTGTCCTCACCTTCCACCCCACCAGCCTCCACATTCAACGGATCATTCTCCGCCACCTCCAGCGTGATCCCACCACCAAACACATCTTCCCCTCCCCTCCCCTTTCAGCATTCCAAAAGGGACAACTCCCTCCGTGACACCCTGATCCACTCCTCTATCACCCCCAAAAGCCCCTCCTCTTCCCACGGCACCTTCCCATGCAAGTGCAGGAGATGCTACACCTGCCCTTTTACTTCCTCCCTTCCCACCGTCCAGGGCCCCAAACACTCCTTCCAGGTGAAACAGTGATTTACTTGTACTTCTTGCAATTTAGTAGACTGTATTCACTGCTCACGATGCAGTCTCCTCTACATTGGGGAGACCAAACGCAGATTGAATGACCGCTTTGCGGAACACCTGCGTTCAGTCCGCAAGCATGACCCCGAGCTTCCGGTCGCCTGTCACTTTAACTCTTCGCTCCATTCCCACTCTGACTTCTCTGTCCTCGGCCTCCTACACTGTTCCAATAAAGCTCAACGCAAGCTCAAGGAACAGCAGCTCATCTTTCGATGAGACACTTTAAAGCCAACATCGAGTTCAACAATTTCAGATCATAACCTCTGCCCCCATTTTTTCGGACAACAGCTGTTGATGATTTTCTTATTCCCATTTACTCCTCTTCTAGACCCATCTTTTGTTCTTTTACTTGTCCCATTACCATCTCCTTTTGCCTTGCACCATCATCCCTTTTGTCTTTTAATCTTTCCTGCCTTCCACCCTATCACAGACCTTCGCTTTTGTTCTTTCCTCCCCTCCCCCCTTTCCCTGTCTCTACACTTGCTTAAAACCTGTTATATCTCTAAAACTTTTTCAGTTCTGACAAAAGGTCATCGACCTAAAACATTAATTCTGTTTCTCTCTCCACAGATGCTGCCTCACCGGCTGAGTATTTCCTGCATTTTCTGTTTTTATTGCAGATGAAGCTTGATTGCCTCAATTACAGAAGCATTTATTCCTACTCTTAATTTATCTTTAGAAGTTTAGCAAAATCTTTTAGTTTGAGGTTAGGGTCTTATGAAGGAAGTTGCAGATGAATTTAGGACAGAAGGTAGATGGATGAAATTATTTTGGTAATTTTAAATTTTTTTAATGCAGAGTAAATAATAGCTCTACAACTTTTACAGTATTGATAAGAGACATGCACGTTATTTAAAAACAGGGTTGCATAATTCCTGAAAATGGCTGCCAAGTGAATGATAAAATTAATTGATCAACGCCAATACTGCACAGGAGTGATAAAGCTATCTATCAATATATATATACACACACATACACAGGCTAAAAGTCGTGACAAATGAAAATTTGTTCCAAGTCAAATAGGAAGCGTTGTAGATTTCTTCCCTGCCGAAGGTATACTATCAACGAACACAATTACAAATGAACCTTTTTCTTTCCAATTTATGTGCATCTATATTTAGTTATTCAAAGGTACATATTGGATTCTTGACATATGAACAGCCGGTGAGGGGAAAGATCACCACAAAGTTTACTGGTTAAAATAAATTGCTTGTTAAGTACTGAATTATTACAATCTTAAAAGTTTTGGCTAACCTTGTCCCTGAGACTTGGGTCATTAAACCACTCCAGCAATTTCTTCCCAACTTCCATTGGGCTTGATAAGAAGGTTCTGTAGGTTAAAAGAAAATCTTCTATATATGTGGGGTCCACCACTGAGTGCTTTTCCACCAGGTGCATTGTTAACCGCTCAGGTGTTCCCTAGTATCGTACAACGGAACAGATCATTAGTAAAACTACATTTAATTAGAGCTGCAGAATAAAGTTTTACATGAGAAATACAATGAACATGATGAGCACTTTTTTAGACCAGTGTTAGTTTCTGATGTGTTTAATCATTCTGCTTACCTTTGTGACTATATGCCCTTTCCTGGTTCCAGTGCGATCCAACTCTCGGTATTCTTTTACCATAACAATCTCTCCCTCCTTCTCGTCTTTCTGCATATTCTTTTCCACCTGGTTGACAATTCGACAATAGTCTTGCTGGGGTATGCACACAAACTGCCAAGGAGCACAGAAAATGTTTCAGCATTAGGCATATTTACAGCATGTAGTAATGCTAGTTATACTTCTGTAGGTTCACAGGCTGAGAGGTAGTTTAGTCTACAATGTATTCAGTTAGGAGAGCTGTGACTATTTCCTGCTATTCCCTCCTTGCAACTACCACACTTGTCGCTCAAGTAATAAAAAAATCAATTTTAGTAAATGTTAGGAATTTACTTAAATTTTCTAACTCTTTAACCAGTTGACTCCCCCAAAATGGCACAGGTTTCTTTGGGATTCTCATAGAGAAGGGGGGGTTTACAGCGTTATGGAATCATTCAAGTGAGCACTCCAGAAGTCTCTCGATTTCCAACATGGTCAGTGCGCCCCGATCCATAACCTATCAGATCCATAAATATTTTGAAACTAGAAACCCTTTTTTAACATAAATGCCCTTAGAGATAAAAGCCACATATGCTCCATATTTCTGAGTGTATAACTGAGGCAGTCAAAGACATTTAATCCCAACAAGTGCTACTAAGGCTGTTTTTTAAAATATACGGGGGGAAAAATTCAGTATCGCCCCGTTTGGGGCGCGATTATCGGCCGTGCGCAAAGTTTAGTGCCTGGCGCTAATTATCGCCTCCGACTGCAAACTTGGCTTTTATCGCCCCTGGAGTTGATTGGAGCGCTAAATCAGGCGCTACACACCTGTCTTAAGACGCAAAGGCCGAGGAGCGAGGCGCTAACTCAGAGCGTGGGCGCAGCGCAGGTGCTGTCAGTTAGCAATGGAACACAGACACCCTGGCTCCGGCCAGTTCTTAAAGGGGAGGCTCGATCTTGCTCTCCAGCCACACCCTGCTCATTGGAGCCTTGAATCTCGGCCTGCAGATACCTGTGGCTAAATCTTGCAGCCAAGGACTATGGAGAGGGCCAGGGAGCGAGCACAGCGCATCAGCGAGCGGGCCTTGGAGGCTCTGATTGGCGCGGTGGAGCGCAGAAGATCAATACTGTACCCAGAGAGTGGCAGGGGGCCTTTGCCGTGCGAGTACAGAAGAGTGTGGAGGGAGGTGGCTCAGAGCGTCTCCTCCAGGAGCATGGTACCCAGGACCCATATACAATGTAGAAAAAAGTTCAGCGACCTCACTCGGGTCGTCAGGGGGAGTGGCTTTTTTTCAATAACTCTCCATCCCTCCATCTCAACCTCACTTAAAACCCCAATGCCCAACACTCATCCAACACCTATGGCCCTCTCATGAAACACACACGCACATTCCACACTTTCCATACAGTAATGGCTATTCACCTATGGGAGGCACATCAGGCAAGACCATGGCTGTATATTTACTCAGACGCCATCCTTTTTCTTGCAGGCCAAGCTATCTCATAATGGGAGACAGCAGCAATGGACGGGTGGAGGGCGGCCTCAGCTGCAACCCCATAGCGATCTTGAAGCGCACGCCCAGAGGATTGTGGCAAGCCGGGTGATCGGTCCCGTCACCCCTGGAGAGGCCGACCCCGTTCTGGACAGCAATGGTAAGGTCATCACCTTTTTGTCCTCTCTCCTTCTACTTGTCCCTCACAACACCAGCCTTTGACACTTTCAATCCAACTTACTAAATCGCTGCACTCATTCCTCCCTTACTGCCACCCTGTCCTCACGCTAAAGCCACTCTTGTACCTCCCTGCTTTCAGATGGTGATTCACCAGCTGAGGAGACGGGCCCTCAAGCTGCCAGTGGGAGTGAAGCTGCAGGCGAGGAGGAAGATGAAGCCGAGCATCAGCGCCACCCTCTCCCAAGGAAGCCCATGCCCACTCTGGGAACACGCCTTCCCTGGAGGGGAGCAGGGGGGAAGGGTCTGATGAGGGTGAAGCTCCAGGACCCAGCGGGCTGCAGCAACGCGATGGGGGTAGGGAAGCTCGTGGCCCTTCTCCCCGGAGGGAGAGTATGCCAGCGAGTCCTACTGCACTGGACGCAGAGGAGGAGCGGCTCATCGCTGAAATAAACACCCAGGCAGTGGACATGCACACTGAGCTCATGGGTGCAGTGGGAAGGGTGCCCGAATGCATTGAATCACTGGCAAGGAGTGTGGAGCACAGGCGGATGCCACGCAAATGTTTAGTGCTGCAATTCAGTCACTGGCTGCCATGACCCCATCTCTGACTGCTTTCATGCAGACTCAGATTGAGGCCACGCGAGCACTGACTGCTGCCATCCTCGCTGGTTTGGACACATTTCCCCGGGGCGCTCACCGCGCCGCAGCAGGCCAGCAATCTGTGCTCCAGCAGATTGCTCCGGATGCTGAAGTCCTGTCCCGTGGGAGTGCCAGTGTGTCGGTCCAGCAGGGAGTTGCTGTCCTCTCTCAAGATGACAGCATTCCTGCTGCCACCACTGTCACTTCTCCACTGCACTTGCCACCGCCTGTAGGACAGACTGCTGCTGCCCATGCAGAGTTGGTGCAGTCTGCAGCCGGGCCCTCCAGGCCCAGAGTTGGTCGAGGCCATCCTTCAAGGGCATCTGCAGTCTCAGGTTCTGACAATCAGCAGCCTTCCACCAGCCTTGCTGCAGCCACTGGGGTCCCATTACGGAGGAGCAGTAGGGTGGGAAGGGGGGAAGTGCGCAAGGGAAGATTACCCTCGAAGGGCAAAAAGTAGGATATGTGACAAAATGTTGGTCATTTTTTTATTAAAGGCCGAGGCTCGTGGTCAAACTTTTGTTTAGTGTTTTGGACATTATCTCCAGGTTGTGAGAACCAGTTATGTTAATGATTGTATATTTGTGTTTCTTTCTATTAGTTTGTCATGAGGAAGTGACACACACAGAGTTTGTAAAATAAGTACGTTTTTGTATTCAAAATGTACAAGTTTGGTCTTTGGAATCATTGCTGCCTTGGCCGGCTTAGGGGTTGCGGGTTGGTTTCATTCATGTTGTTCTCAATGGCAGAAGCCATTTCCTCAGCAGGGGCCTAGAAGCGGCTTGCTATCAGACGTTGACGGATGGCCCTTCCAGTTTCTACATTGTGGGCCTCCCTCCTGCCTTGGTGCTGCTGATGATCATCCTCCTCCTCTTCCTCCTCCTCTTCCTTCTCCTCCTCTGGTGGTGCTCCAATTCCTGGTGGCATTGGCTGGGTCCTGAGGATTGCCAGGTTATGCAGCATGCAGCACACAACTACGAAGAGGGAGACTCACTCTGGCGAGTACTGCAGGGCTCCTCCTGAGTGGTCCAGACAGCGGAACCGTTGCTTGAGCACGCCGATTGTGTGCTCAACAATGTTCCTGGTAGCGAGATGGCTCTCGTTGTACCGCAGCTCAGCAGGGGTGTTGGGCATACGGAGCGGTGTCATCAACCAGGAGCACAGTGGATATCCCTTGTCCCCGAGAAGCCAACCACCTGGGTGATGCGGTGCCTGGAAAAGTTCTGCCACAGTAGTCTGGCGCAGGATGAATGCATCGTGGCTGCTGCCAGGATAGTGGGCATTGACAGCGAGTATCAGCTGTCTGTGGTCACAGACCAACTGCACGTTTAAGGAATGGAACCCCTTTCGGTTGCGGAAATCCTCTGCATTCTCATGCGGAGCACGCAAAGCCACATGCGTGCAGTCAATGGCGCCCTGCACCATGAGGAAGCCCGCTATCCTCGCAAAGCCCATTGCGCGTTCATGCTGCTTGGCTGGGGTCATGGGGAAAGAGATGTACTCTCGTCTCCTTTTATAGAGGGCATTTGTGACCTGACGGATGCAGCAATGGACCGTGAACTGGGAGATATTGGCGATGTCCCCAGTAGCTGATTGAAATGAGCCGGTGGCATAAAAGTTCAGAGCCACTGTGATCTTCACTGCCACCGAAGTACCTGCAAAGTTATGCTCAGTAGCCAAAACTACTTCACACAGCGTTGACTCAATGCAGAAGTCTCTCTTTCTCTCTCTCAGAATCTCTCTCTCTCTCAGAACGAGTGGTGCAAAAATGTCTACCACAGAAAAAGCCAGGAAGAGGCCGCCTTTAAATAGCGCCCCCCCAGCGACTGGGAAGCGTTCCAGTCTACCTGTCGTTTGTTGCGCCAGGCGGGAAGGATGGGGGCGCCACTCAAATTCAGTTCCGGGGCGCCACAAGGGCGTTGCACGCTCGAATGACCTCAAGATCTGCGTGCGCAGGAGATCGGGACGGTATTGTTTAGCGCCGCTGCAAAATGTCCGGTCAATTTCGCGAGAGGCGCAGATATCGCCGCGCCCGGGCGCTAGTTGCTTTGCGCCCCATTAGCGCCCTCTTAAGGCGCCAATGGGAAGCGCAAACCAAGTGAATTTTTCCCCCATGGTTTCCTTAAATTAGACATAGAATTACAGATTAGCTGTATGAGTAACAACACCTCTACAAGGAGAAAACTGCTTGATTAAATAGTACTGAGTATTGAAAGATCCTTCATGCTTATAATTATTAATCTCATTAAAATCAAACAAATTACATTTCATATAATTCATTAATTATATTTATATCATGATTTTATTATGAACACTCATTCGTAGCTATTGAAAATTGAATATATTTCACAAAAAAGGTTTCTTCTACAGTTCAGACACTTAAAAAGTGACTGAATTATTTGCTCCCCCAACATAGGATTAATTACATATTCAGTGGCTAAACATAGAATCTATTGAAACCACATACTAGTTGAAAACGTCATGACAGAAAGTCTTTGGGCTTACAGTTAACAGAAATTACTGTAGCCAATGGTGGACTAATACTTTCCATTTAGTTGTGAACACACTGTTACATCAAATATTAATTTAAAACTTTCCTTTAATATCAGATGCAGAACTTAAAACTCCGATGGATTTTTAAAATTAAAAACTCAGACAATACTCACTGTAAAAATAAACTTAATTACCTGGCAGTCATCAACCTTAGTTTTCCCAACTCCCTTCATGTATTCTTTCTCGAAAGTAGGAGAGACACCAAAGCTATTGCCCATGCACAGGATTTCCAGCCTTCCATCGGGATGTGTGACCTCTACAGAACCATTTAAAATGACTGACCAAGAATCAAGCTAGAACACAAGAAATGAAAGCATCAAAAACACTTACATTACCAATAGATTCTGCTAACAAAAGCACAATTTTTGGGTGCTTTAAGATACGTATTTAAGTGGTGTTATATAGAAGTTGCGTGTTAGCTTGGCTTAAATGGAAGCAGTCACACCTCTTTGTCAGAGATTGTGTGTTGAATCCCCATACAAGAAGTTAGAGCTCATAATTCAAGCTGAAGTTCCAGTGTTCTGCAGGAGGGAGTTCTGCATTGTCAGAGGTGCCATACATCAGAAACGATGTTAAACTGAGGCGCCACCTGCTTGCCCCTGTGCCAGTGCTTGTCAAACATCCCATGGTACTATTGAAAGAACAGCAGCGTGCTCTCCCAGTATCCTAGCAAATATACTTCCCTCAAACAATGTCTGATTGCTACTTATGATGGCCGCATTTGCCTATGTAACAGTCAATGCATTTTGAAGTTATTCATTGTATGTGAAGCGCTTTGAGATTCTTCTAACAGATGTGAGAAAGCTGTCTTCTATTTCATAAGATGTTTTACTTTAACCATTGTAAAAATGACATTTTAAACAAAAGAGTCAAATGCTGATTGGATGATGTGCCATGTACTGTGCCATAAAAAAATGGATTTTGATTACATAGGATATACGGCACAGAAACAGGCCATTCGGACCAACCATTCCATGCCGGCGTTTATGCTCCACTCGAGCCTCCTCCCGTCTTTCCTCATCTAAATCTATCAGCATAACACTCTATTCCCTTCTCCCTCATATGTTTGTCCAGCCTCCCCTTAAATGCATCTATACTATTCGCTTCAACCACTCCCTGTGGTAGCGAGTTCCACATTCGCACCACTCTTTGGGTAAAGAAGTTTTTTCTGAATTCCCTATTGGATTTCTTGGTGACTATCTTATATTGATGGCCTCTAGTTATGCTCTTCCCCACAAGTGGAAACATTCTCTCTGTATCCACTCTATCCACAGTTTTCATAATTTTAAAGACGTCTATTAGGTCACCACTCAGCCTTCTTTTTTCAAGAGAAAAGAGATCCAGCCTGTTCATTCTTTCCTGATTATGTATACCCTCACATTTCTGGCATCATCCTTGTAAATCTTCTCTGCAGCCTCTCCAGTGCCTCTATATCCTTTTTAGAATATAGCGACCAGAACTGCACGCAGTACTCCAAGTCTGGTCTAACCAAGGTTCGATACAGGTTTAGCATAACTTCCCTACTTTTCAATTCTATCCCTCTAGAAATAAACCCTAGTGCTTGGTTTGCTTTTTTTTATGGCCTTGCTAACGTGCATCGCAACTTTTAGTGATTTGTGTATTTGTACTTGTAGATCCCTTTGTTCCTCTACCTCACCTAGACTCGCACCCTCCAAGTGATAAGTGAGCTCCTTATTCTTCCTACCAAAATGTAATACCTCACATTTATCTGTGTTGAACTTCATTTGCCAATTATATGCCCATTCTGCAAGTTTATTAATGTCCTCCTGTAACTTGTTACAGTCCTCCTCAGTACTGACTATCCCCCGCAATTTGGTGTAATCCGCAAATTTAGAAATTGTGTTTTTGATTCCCAAGAGATTCATGCTCATGATTCTCCACTAATGAGGTCCTGATCTGTAGAGTCGAAGGGAAATAGGAGGTAGGCCCAGATGAGAGTGAAAATAAAAGGGTAAAAAAGTTAAAGGCTGTACATGTAGTGAGTTCAAAAGCATTGCTAGAACAACCCGACAGTGGGCTGCATGCTCACCTTTGTGACAGGAAAATGACGTGCGAGTCGGGGGAATTTAGAAGTAAAAGCAAATATAAAAAATTACACCATCATATTTTGAGTAGTGCACCCTCAACTACAGCTGGTACGAAAGACATTACAACACCAAGCAGCAATTATATAGCAGGTTTAACGTAGCAAAAATGTCCCAAGGGGCTTCACAAGAGCGTTATCAAACAAAATTTGACACTGAGCCACATAAGGAGATAGTAGCACAGAAAAGAGTTAAGTTTTACGGAGCGTCTTAAAGGAGATCATGGTATAGAGGCCGAGAGGTTTAGGGAGGGAATTCCAGAGCTTTGGGCCTAGGCAGCTGAAGGCACGGCCGCCAATGGTGGAGCAATTAAAATTGCGGTTGCGCAAGAAGCCAGAATTGGAAGAGCGCATAGATCTCAAAGGGTTGTAGGGCTGCAATTAACTGCATACAATTAAAGAAGTACACCTTTACTGAAGGATTGCAAATGTTATCCCTATACATTCAAAATGGGAATGAGATAGGAATGTGAAATTTATAGACCAGCAACAGGGGAAGGGCAGAAAAGAACAAAAGGGACGGTCTGTGATAGGATGGAAGGCAGGAGAGATTAAATGACAAAAGGGATGATGTTGCAAGACAAAAGGAGATGGTAATGGAACAAGTAACAAAACAAACGATGGGTCTAGAGGAGGTGTAAATGGGAATATCAGAATCATCAGCAACAGCTGCCATCTGAATAAATGGGGGCAGAGGTTATAATCTGAAATTGTTGATACAATGCTGAGTCCAGAAGGCTGTAAAGTGCCTAATAGAAAGGTGAGGTGCTGTTCCTCGAGCTTACATTGAGCTTCATTGGAACAGTGTAGGAAGCAGAGGACTGAGAGGTCAGAGTGGGAGTGGGAGTGGGGCAGAGAATTAAAATGACAGGTGACCGAAGCTCAGGGTCACACTTGCGGACTGAATGGAGGTGTTCTGCAAAGCGGTCATATTTGGTCTCCCCAACGTAGAGGAGACTGCATCATGAGCAACGAATACACTATACTAAATTGAAAGAAGTACAAGTAAATCACTGTTTCACCTGGAAGGAGTCTTTGGGGCCCAGAACAGTGGGAAGGGAGGAGATAAAGGGGCAGGTGTTGAGGATGATGGAGGAGTGGACCAGGGTGTCGCGGAGGGAACGATCCCTTCGGAATGCTGAAAGGTGAGGAAAGATGTGTTTGGTGGTGGGATCACGCTGGAGGTGGTGGAAATGGCTGTTGAATGTGGAGGCTGGTGGGGTGAAAAGCAAGGACAAGGAAAACCCTTTTGTGTTTCTGGGAGGGAGGGGAAGGGGTGAGAGCAGAAGTGCAGGAAATGGAATGGACACGGTCAAGGGCCCTGTCAACCATGGTGGGGGGAATCCTAGATTGAGGAAAAAGGAAGACATATCGGAAGCACCGGTACAGAAGGTGGCATCGTCATAACAGATGCGATGTTGACGGAGAAACTGGGAGAATGGAAGAGAGTCCTTACAGGATGCAGGGTGGGAGGAAGTGTAGTCAAGGTAGCTGTGGGAGTCAGTGGGCTTATAGTGGATATTGGTCGATAGCTTATCCCCAGAAATGGGGACAGAGAAGTCAAGGAAGGGCAGGGAAGAGTTGGAGATGGACCATGTGAAGGCAAAGGAAGGATGGAAATTGTAAGCAAAGTTGTTGAAATTTTCCAATTCAGGGCGAGAACAGGAAATGGCACCGATACAGTCATCAAAGAGAGGTGAGGGAAGTGACCAGAGTAGGACTGAAACAAAGAATGTTCTACATATTCCACGAAAAGGCAGGCATAGCTAGGACCCATACGGGTTCCCATAGCAACACGTTTTATTTGGAGGAAGTGCGTGGAGTCAAAGGAGAAGTTGTTCAATGTGAGAACAAGTTCAGCCAAGCAGAGGAGGGTGGTGGTGGAGGATGGGAACTGGTTGGGCCTCTGTTCAAGGAAGAAGCGGAGAACCCTCAGGCCGTCCTGGTGGGGGATGGAGGTATGAAGGGATTGGATGTCCATGGTGAAAAGGAGATGGTTAGGGTCAGGAAACTGGAAAGTGGCGGAGGGTGTCGGAAGAGTCGCTGATGTAGATAGGAAGAGACTGCACAGGGAGAGTTGGGATAGGAAGAAATCAGATGGGGCTACCGGGGCAGTTGAACTGAAAACTAGCTTGGCTACAGAAACCAGATGGTGGCAATAAATGAAAAAAGCTCTGTTTAGAGACACTGACTAGCAAAGGTCCATGGGGGTTTATTCTGAGCTCCCACTTCTCTGCTTTATAATTTGATTCCTCTAGAAATGAACCCCAGTGCTTTGTTTGCACATTTTATGGCTTTTTTAATGTGCATATCTACTTTTAATGGTTTGTTTATCTATACCCTGAGATCCCTTTGCTCCTCTACCCCATTTAGACTCTTATTTTCCAAAGGAGTAGGTGGCCTCCTTATGCCTCCTACTAAAATGCACCACCTCACACTTATCTATACTGGAATTAAACTTATATAGAACCTTGGTTAGATCACAGAGTACCGTGCACAGTTCTGGTCTCCATATTACAAAAAGGATATAGAGGCAATGGAGAAAGTGCAAAAAAGATTTCCAATGATGATCCCAGAACTGGGAGGGTTCAACTATCAGGAAAGACTGAACAGGCTGGAGCTCTTTACTCCAGAAAAGAGAAGACTTGAGAGGTCACCTGATAGAGGTCTAAAAAATTATGAAAGGGTTTGATAGACTATACATAGAGAAGATGGGCATAATTTTAACCCCCAAAAGCGGATGGGTTTGGGTCAGGTGGCAAGTTAAAATTTTGAAAATTTCAAACCTGAACCCAACCCGCCTCAAACCCATAAACACCGGCATCGTCCTGTTGGGCCGAAGGCCTGTTTCTGCGCTGCAAAAATCGATGTAATTCTCTGATACAGTAATGCCCATGATTCCCCTAATGCGTTGTTAGCTTTATTATGCAGCCAAGGAGGGAGAATGCTGAGGAAATGTTACCACCAGACTGCTCTTGCATACGTCAAAGCAGTCAACTTCCATACAACATTGACAAAGGCTTGGCAGCAGGTTGTCCATCAATCTGCAAAGGCTACTCATTATATGTAATAATTCTTGCAGAGAGCATCTTACTTAGATCAGCTAGAGTGACATATAGTGAGTCTATCATGTGTGTCCCTCTATCATGCATTGTCCAAGAAATGGAATCAGGCAGCCAGAGAGCAGGAATTTGCACAGCTGTAATATGCTCAACCCATCCAGCTGCAAAATAGTAGTCCTAGTCGGTTGTACAAGTTCCACTCCACTTGAAATTAAAGGTTTTTATATATATATATATATATAATGTGTGTGTGTGTGCGTGTCCTTATTTGGCCATTATTGGTGGCATTAGCAATCCTACCACTAATAATGTCAAGGCAAACTATTCCTTTAAACAGGGTTAGCATAACATATGTTCTATTACTGCAATTTACTTTTGAGACTTTTGAATATTCAGCCTCTTTGTTCATAAAATATTACGCAACATTGAAATCAGAAAGTTAGGGAACAATCATGCCAGCAAAAATTCCAAAAAATTGTTGATACAGTGCTTTGGGAAATGTGTTATCCAACTTTTGATAAAGCACACATGTAGATATCATTATAAGATTAAATCTATTATAATGTTCAATTTATCCTCAAGTTTCTGTTTGATTTTTAGAATCCACATTGTCATAACAAGTATGCTTACAAAATACTTGTAATAGGCAGTGTTTCAATCAATTAAGAATTTCACATTTTTCCTCAATGGCAATTAGTGGCAGGCCACATCAGAAAAGACCTGAAACGTTAACTCTGTTTCTCTCTCCAAGGATGCTGCCTGGCCTGCTGAGCATTTCCAGCATTTTCTGTTGTTATTTCAGATTTCCAGCATCCGCAATATTTTGCTTTTGTATCAGAAAAAACTATGTTTTACTGCTTCCGAAGAATAGAAAAACAACTTTCAAATTGTAAGTTACTGCAGCCAGAAGACAAACTTTAGAAATGATTGTTCTGAAAGAGTCACGAGAAGGCTTCTGTTCCTGGCTGATGCTGCTCATTAGAAACTGCTCATTTGAGGTCTGCATTAGTTGTTTTGCTCCAAAAATAATTTAACATTTTCTATTTTGTCCAGAATATGTTTTGTAGTTCTATAATTTGTTAATCAGCAGTCAAATTCATACAGTATTTGTTGTGTAAATAATAAATTATGTCTTTAATTTGAAAGCTAGAATGGAAATATATTCAAATGAGTCAACAAATCATTTGCAACTTCAGTTAATTTCCCACAATGCTAATTTTCAAAAGTTAACTCCGAATCTATTCAAAAGTTGCACATCAAGATCAGCAAAATTACCAACATATATCTCATTATGGTGACAACCAACGTTCCCTCTAAGCTGTGTGGCCGCGCAGCTGTCTGCCGGTCCCGCGCAGCCCAGGACCAGCTTTTCAAATGTGAAATTTTGCGCATGCACAAAACTTTGAATGGGCCGCGCAGCCCGTTAAAGGGACTGCGCACCCAAAATAAATTAGGGAAACATTGGTGAAAACATTTTTCAACGCTTGGATTTCCACACCACCTCCTACCTTCAAACCCATTCAAGTCTGCAAAGGCCGGGGTCGGGGGGTGGGGGGGCGGAGGTGGTTGCGGAATAGGATTTATCCTACAGTTGATTAAGCAAGTGACATACGTTTAACTGGAGTAGACTGGATTTTCAAACTTATATTGTGAAAAGAAATCTGTGTATATGAATTAAAGCATGACATTGCATCCTTCCAGTTCTTACATCAGAGATCAAAAATCAGCAAATTGATTTGAAGATATACACCTCTACACCATGATAGAGTATTATAGTGCCTGCTCGCTCCACCGCTGAAAACAACATCACAGCACAAAACTCTCTTCTGACTGACATTGTCATGTTGGCAAAAGGTGGGAGCTGATGCATGAGTTCCAACAATTGTTCTGCATGGAAAAACAAAAACACTGAATTAGACTTGTGGAAACAGGAGGACTCACCAACTAACTCTTACAATCCCTTCAGGATCCAGCTCACACATTGTCCCTGTATGCAGGTCCACACAGGACAAAAATCAATTGTCTGGTGCAGAGTACTAAGATATTATGAACTTACAGATTATATGTTTATATTAACAAATCGTAACATTTCTTTATTTCTTCTGTGGCAGTGCTCGTGGTTAGACAGTGGCAATAGAATGTTTTTAGTTGTGTTTACTGGACCATCTAGGGAACGGCAGCGTAGTGGTAATGTCATTGGGCTAGTAATCCAGAGGCTCTGGACTAATGATTCAGAGACGTGAGTTCAAATCCCACCATGGCAGCTGGGGAATTTAAATTCAGTTAATTAAATAAATCTGCAATAATTACAAGTATCAGTAATGGTAACAATGAAACTATCGGATTGTCGTAAAAACCCATCTGGTTCACTAATGCCCTTTAGGGAAGGAAATCTGCCGTCCTTACCTGTTCTGGCCTATATGTGATTCAAAACCCACAACAATGTGGTTGACTCTTAACTGCCCTCTGAAATGGCCGAGCAAGCCATTCAGTTGTAACAAACTGCTACGAAACACAATAATAAGAATGAAACCGGACGGACCACCCGGCACTGGATACGGACACGGCAACAGCACACCCCGCCCAATCGACCCTGCAAAGTCCTCACCAACATCTGGGGACTTGTGCCAAAATTGGGAGGATCTGTCCCACAGACATAGTCATACTCACAGAATCATACCTTTCAGCCAATGTCCCAAACTCCTCCATCACCATCCCTGGGTATGTCCTGTCCCACTGGCAGGACAGACCCACCAGGGGTGGCGGTACAGTGGTATACAGTGGGGAAGGAGTGGTCCTGGGAGTCCTCAACATTGACTCCGGACCCCGTGCAGTCTCATGGCTTCAGGTCAAGCATGGGCAAGGAAACCTCCAGCTGATTACCACCTACTGCCCTCCCTCAGCTGATGAATCAGTACTCCTCCATGTTGAGAAGCACTGAGAGTAGTAAGGGCACAGAATGTACTCTGGGTGGGGGACTTCAATGTCCATCACCAAGAGTGGCTCAGTAGCACCACTATTGGCTGAGCCCTGAGAGATATAACTGCCAGTCTGGGCTTGCGACAGGTGGTGAGAGAACCAACATGAGGGAAAAACCTACTTGACCTTGTCCTCACCAATCTACCTGTCGCAGATGCACCTGTCCATGACAGTATTGGTAGCAGTGACCACCGCACAGTCATTGTGGAGACGAAGTCCCGTCTTCACACTGAGGACACCCTCCATCGTGTTCTGTGGCGCTACCACCGTGCTAAATGGGATAGATTCAGAACAGATCTAGCAGCTCAAAACTGGGCCTTCATGAGGCGCTGTGGGCCATTAGCAGCAGCAGAATTGTATTCCACCACAATCTGTAACCTCATGGCCCGGCATATCCCTCACTCTACCATTACCATCAAGCCAGGTGGACCAACCCTGGTTCAATGAGGAGTGCAGAAAAGCATGCCAGGAGCAGCACCAGGCGTACCTAAAAATGATGTGCCAACCTGGGGAAGCTGCAACACAGGACTGCATGCTAAAAAGCGGAAGCAGCATGCTATAGACAGGGCAAAGCGATCCCACAATCAACCGATCAGATCAAAGCTCTGCTGTTCTGCCACATCCAGTCGTGAATATGGTGGACGATTAAACAACTAACAGGATTAGGAGGCTCCATGAATATCCCCATCCTCAATGATGGTGGAGCCCTGCACGTCAGTGCAAAAGACAAGGCTGAAGCATTTGCAACCATCTTCAGCCAGAAGTGCCGAGTGGATGATCCATATCGGCCTCCTCCTGAGGTCCCCACCATCACAGAAGCCAGTCTTCAGCCAATTCGATTCACTCCACGTGCTATCAAGAAACAGCTGAGGGCACTGGATACAGCAAAGACTATGGGCCCCGACAACATTCCGGCTATCGTGCTGAAGACTTGTGCTCCAGAACTAGCCGTGCCTCTAGCCAAGCTGTTCCAGTACAGCTACAACACTGGCATCTATCCGACAATGTGGAAAACTGCCCAGGTATGTCATGTCCACAAAAAGCAGGACAAATCCAACCCAGCCATTTACCGCCCCATCAGTCTACTCTCAATCATCAACAAAGTGATGGAAGGTGTCGTCGACAGTGCTATCAAGCGGCACTTACTCACCAATAACCGGCTCACTGATGCCCAGTTTGGGTTCCGCCAAGGCCACTTAGCTCCCGACCTCATTACAGCCTTGGTCCAAACATGGACAAAGGAGCTGAATTGCAGAGGTGAGGTGAGAGTGACTGCCCTTGACATCAAGGCAGCATTTGACCGAGTGTGGCATCAAGGAGCCCTAGTAAAACTGAAGTCAATGGGAATCGGGAGGAAAACGTTCCACTGGCTGGAGTCATGCCTAGCACAAAGGAAGATGGCTGTGGTGGTTGAAGGTCAATCACAACGTTCACCACATGAACTGCAGCGGTTGAAGAAGGCGGCTCACCACCACCTTCTCAAGGGCAAATAGGGATGGGCAATAAATGCTGGCCTTGCCAGCGACGCCCATATCCCATAAACAAATACATTTTTTTTTAAAACATCCCGAGAGGGGTTACAGCAGTACCTGTGGAGTAAGAAAGAACAAAAGACATCACTGTTACAGGGTTGCCTGGTGATTTCAATGGAATGGTGGTGTGACAGTATTAACTCAGGAATTTTAATAAATTATGGATGTATGTCTGAGTAGGAGTGAGCCTTTGGCTCAATGGTAGCATTCCTGCCACTGAGTCAGAAGGTGAAGAATTCATGCCCCACTCCAGACAGCCACGGGGAGTGCAGACCAGAGCACTGATCTGAATACTGAATTGACACCCAGTGGGTGGCCCTCCAAACTCCACCCCACCCCCCCCCTCAACATTGTAAAGTGTATGTGGGGCTCTTTAGCCTTGGTTGAAACCCACCTAGGAGAAAGAAAGACTTGCATTTATATAGAATCATAGAATGGGTACAGCACAGAAGGAGGCCATTCGGCCTGTGCCGGCTCTCTGCAAGAGCACTTCAGCTAGTCCCACTCCTCCTCCCTTTCCCTGTAGCCCTGCAAATCTTTTTCCTTCAGGTACTTATCCAATTCCCTTTTGAAAGCCACAATTGAGTCTGCCTCCACCACCCTTTCAGGCAGTGCATTCCACATCCTAACCACTCGCTGCGTCAAAAAGTTTTTCCTCATGTCGCCTTTGGTTCTTTTGCCAATCACCTTAAATCTGTGTCATCTAGTTCTCGATCCTTCCGCCAATGGGAACAGTTTCTCTCTATCTACTGTGTAGACCACTCATGATTTTGAACACCTCTATCAAATCTCCTCTCAACTTTCTCTGCTCTAAGGAGAACAACCCCAGCTTCTCTAGTCTATCCACGTAACTGAAGTCCCTCATCCCTGGAATCATTCTCGTAAATCTTTTCTGCACTCTCTCTAAGGCCATATAGCGCCTTTCACGACCTCAGGAGTCACAAAGCGCTTTACAGCCAATGAAGTATAGTCACTGATGTAATGTAGGAAACGCGGCAGCAATTTGCACACAGCAAGCACTCACAAACAGCAATGTGATAATGACCAAATAATCTTTTTCTAATTGATGTTGATTGAGGATTAAATATTGGTCAGTACACCGGGGAGAATTCCCCAGCTCTTCTTCAAAATAGTGCCATGGGATCTTTTACGTCCACCTGAGGGGGCAGTTTAATGTCTCATCCGAAATACTGAACCTCTGACAGTGCAGCACTACCTCAGTACTGTACTGGAGTGTCAGCCTAGATTTTGGTGCTCAAATCTCTGGGGTGGGTCTTGAACCCACAACCTGCTGACTCAAAGGTGAAAGTGCTACCAACTTAGCCACGGCTGACGTGGAAAGCACTCTGAGGATAAAAACTATGAAGATCACGACGAGAAACCACCTTAGCTACTCTTCTCCAGTAAGTGGCTCAAGAGTCTAATGTGTTAGGACCTGCCCTAGAGAAGAACACAACAGATGGATGTTACAATATCCTACTATCACCAATGTTACAAACTTTATAATTCACAAGAACATAAGTAGGCCCTCAATATCAGTGCGGCAAAGCAGAAATAATAAAATCTAGAGCAAGAAAAGGACTTTCAGCCAATCAAGCCCACTCCATCTAGAGTCCATTTATAATTATTCCATCATGGACTTCTCTCCCACATCACCTGTTGATCCCCAGTTGAAGGAAGCACTAATATTCTTTCCTGACTTCTCCTGACAGTTTTGTTAATTGTCTCTACAACTGTCAATCCTGCTTCTTCACAAATATCGATTCAGCTCCTTTTTAAATCTGCAAATTGCACTGAGATAAGCTATCTAATCTGAGAATTTCTTTGTTGTTGCTAATTTCTAGGGTTGTGGATTTTGTACTTGTGTCCTCCAGTCCTACACTAACTCCAAGATAAATAGCATTTTTTCTTCCACCTCACCTATGCCTTTTGTTATTTTGAATACCTGTTTCATATCCCTCCTGTCTTTTTGCTAGTGACAATAAGTTAGTGCTCGAGTTTTACTTATGACTTAGTCCCTTGAGGCCTGCAATCCTTCTGACCATTCTTCACTGAAGCCTTTCGAAAGCATTTCATATCTTTCTTTGACATAGAGTGGTCCAAAACTGCACACCATACTCCAGAGTTGCCCTCATCATTGATCATAATATACTTCAGAAGTAACCCAGCATCTGATCAGCTTTATTAGCCAAATGCCTCACACTAACCAGATGCTTTCAAAATATGATCAATATAAATATGACCACCCACCAATCATTTTCTTTTTTTAGTCTCTGCCATTGGGGACTCTTTCAATTTTTTTGGTATTGCCCATTTTAAGGGAAGGAACTTGGACAGATCCCATAGGGGAAAAGCTAATCTAGCCCTATGACTTCACTCACCTACTTAAAAAAGAACTCTTTACTGTGCATTTTTGAGCTATAGTTTGTGCTCGGATGACACTTAAAAGCCAATTGTCTGCCTTACTCTTCTACTTGAATTTGTTATTTTTGTTTTAAAAATCAGCTTGGTGGGACCAGACCCTTCTTGAATTTTAGTGGTGTTCCCTTATCAGGGGAGACACTTGTGGGCTTTGGTTTGCCTGAACCCACAATTCCATTGGCCGAATGAAATCGAACCCTTTCAAGTTACAGGTGAGCCAGACCCAGCCTGAATGTTAGTAGTGTTGCGATGATTAAGGGGAGGCACTTACATAAATGGGAGTTGTTTTAGGCTTCTCTATCGTCACTCCTATCCCTAAACCCTAATGCTGTAATTTATTTTTTGTTTACTTTATTCTTGATGCTCTTTGCATCATAAATATTTAAAAATTCTTAATTGACCTTTCTGATAGTGTTATTAATTTCCTTTTTTTTGTTTGTCCTAGACCTGCCTTGCTAGTTTAAACCCTCCCCCACTGTTTAATTTACCCTTTCTGCAAAAATATTGGTACTCATCCAGTTTAGGTGACTCTCGTCTTATCTCAAAAAGCCTCCTCCTGCCCCAAACTTGCCTCAATGTCCTAGGAATCTAAAACCCTCCCCTCTACACCATCTTTCTAATATCTAATTGCTCCTCCATTACTCATTCAGCATATGAGATGGCAAAGAAGCGTGAGATTACCACTCGCAACGATTTACACTTTAATCTGGAACCTAACTCTTCAAACTCCATCCTACATCTGTCCGACAAGATCTCTATCCTGCTCTTCCCTAAATCATTTTGATGGGCAATTTCTGGTTGGTTTCCCTGCCTTTCTAGAAATGTTTCCACCTGTTGTGCTACGTCTCTTACCCTGGCACCAGGGAGGACACATATCATTTGCGACCCCAGTCACAGTTGCTAACCTCTAATTATGGAATTTCCCACTAAACAACTCATCCATTCTCATGGGTAGTCTTTCTCTTCTCATTAAAATAGAACATTTTAAAAAAGTGTACAAAAACCTGACAATTTCTAGGACTTTTCCCCCCAAAATTGAGAAACCAAAGTGAAGGGTAAAGATCAATAGTGCAGGTCACCAAGGCCAAAAAGAATTAAAAAGATGAAGTAAACCAGGAAGTAGCAACTGGGTGATGCCAAGCTCGAGTTTTAAAAGCCTACAGAATGTAGGTGGAGTGAAAGACTAAAGGTGTTCCACAGTTTTGAACTCCGAGGAAAATAATGAGTTAAAGTAGAAGATGGTGCGATTAATCTGGATTGAAACACAGGAGAAGAGTGTGTTCGACAGCATCTTTCCATTTTAAAAGGAACAAGAGATACAGGAGCATAAATTATAATAGTGTTGATAAAATAAAGACAGAAAAGGCTCCGATGAAGAAAGAGAGTTCAGAAGCTAGATTTAAGAGAGGGAATGCCCATCACAGGACAGGCTTTTTTTTTTGTTCTAGTAATGAATGCGAGATAGGTACAAGAAGAGCCTCCATACATCAGTATTCAAGTCTTGAACAGACATGGGCTTTATAAAAAGTTACGAAAGGTCAAGGAGAAAAGCAATGCTAGCCATGAATGAGGAAAGCCTCTACTCGGAGGCAGCTTTAAAAATGGAAGGGATGTGGAAGTTCCATTTGAGGTCAGGGAGACAGTGAGGCCAGGAATGTCAATATATGAAGAAAGACTAAGGCCACGATTTTGCAAATGGATGTGGCTTGGGAGCGGGTCAGCTGGTTTCCGGGTTCCAGTCCCGCCCCCAACTGCATCCGGCCAACGGATGTGATTTTATGTCGATTGGCTTTGTTAAGCACATCCTGCGGGCTTGCCGGCCAATTAAGAGGAAGCCGGTCAGATGATGTCATTTGATGACGCATCATCTGCCAGTTTTCTTAAAGGGACCACGCATAATTTTTCTTTGACAGCCCATTTCTCAGTGTTTGATAGCATTGAGGTGCTGTAAACACTGACAATCACTGTTCAAAGGTGAGCTCTTGCACCCAGGCTCACCAATGACTCCCTCCATAGGCTAGAACAGATGGCAGCTGCAGGTGAGGTTACAGAAGCAATCTGTCACTGGTGAGAGAGGTTCTCTCAATGAGGTGGGACTAGACAGCAAAAAACTTATTACTTGCAGAAAAGTGTAAATGTATTAAAAATTATTTTCCCAACATTTTCTTACCTCTGAAACTCACCAGTGCACCATTGGATCCTTCACACCACTTCTGCAGCTGTCACCAATGCAGAAACATTACAGCAGACTCACAACACGCCACACTTACCTGGCGTGGTGTCCGGACGTCAGGGAACCTGAGGCAAAAGCAGCAAAATTGAAAAAGAGCCTGTTAACAAGTATCAAGTACCTGTTAACAGGAAGGTAAGTGACTATAATCCTCTTCCCGCCGCTAGGTGTCGGGTCCATGCACAAATCGGGGACCCGACACTTGGGAAGATTGATTGGAGGCGGGTTGACAGCGGTCCCGCCCCCAATCCCGCACTCTGAGAACCGGCAAAATTCCGGCCTAAGAGTGGATCTATCAAAGGCAAGAGGTGGTAGCTGTTAATTAAACTTGTGAAAGACATGAAAAAAATAATTGAAGAATAAAAGTAAATCAAGACATAGAATTAACATTTAGGCTTAGATCATCTTCGGCTATGTTCACCAATTACTCAGGGCTGGATTTTGCGGGGGGTCAGCGGGCGCGATCAGTGACGGGTCGGGTGGGAAAGTATTTTTTTCCCCAGCGGGTCAGGACCCCGCTGTGAACCCACCACCACGCGCCTTCCCCCAATGTCGGGTCTGTCAGCGCTGGGCAGACCCGACACGCAGCGGCGGGTTCACAGCCGGGGACCCAATTCAGGTAATTAGTGGCTTGTTTAGAGCCACTTAAGAATGAATATCTGCTCACCTTCTGCATTTGACAGCTCGTCCATGAGTCGTGGACCGCGTCTGTCAAGCTGAGGCGGGAGGTCAGTGGCCATTGAATCAGTTGTTGAGTTGAGAGATTCAAATGTATAGTAAAAGCTCCCACCTTACACAGATATCTTCCCTCAGCCACAAACTCTTCCTCACTGCATTTCCACAACAGATTCATTATGCTGCAAGTCTTTACACAAGTCTCCATCTAGTCTGACCTCATTACCTCTCTCACCATTGACAGATCACTTCTGTCATCTCTGCTTCACCTGCTATGTATTCCATCAGCATGGTTGCCCTTTATACCCTCTCACCTTGGTCCTCAGAATCCCACCACGATCAGCCCCAACACCAGCATCACCAGGCACACCAGCAGCACCAACAACACCACCACCAACCTTCTCCGCAATCATCTGATGCTACACAGGACAGAGGGCATCAGCACCCGACCACATTTCTGCCCGGCAGGCCAGGGATGGCCTCATCATGGCCAGATTTACTTCACTTGACACTTGACACTTGTACACCCTGGCTGCCACATGATGCGCCAGGTTGGCACTACCCCACACCAACACCATAAAGCCTCCCTACAATGCCCAAGCCATTCCTTTCACACTCATCACCATTGCAGGGGGTACCGTTATGTCTCACCATTCACTGCAACTCACTAAGCCACTTCTAAAGGTGCACACAAATCTGTCCAAGAACACAAAGTGTTGAAAATAAAGGTTTCAATGTTTGACACCACATTAACAGAAACTTTACATGAACATTGCATAAAACACCCAAGTGCCTACCCTTGTGTGTTGTTAGTTGGTATCATTGCACTAGGATGAGGGTGAGTGTGAGGGGTGGCTAGTGAGATGGGGATGTGATAATGTAGGTAGAGAGGGATGGGTGGAGGTGCAAGGTAAGTTGGTGTGAGTAAGGAGTGATGGGAGGCACAGCAGGATGAGGTTGAGTGTGGCTTTTTGTGATCTAATGAGATCATTGAAACATTTGTGGCACTGCACCCAGGTCCTACTGACCACATCCCTGCTTGTGCCCTCCTCTGCAATGTGCATCCAGGCTGTGTTGATCTCCTGGGGAGGTGTCTACCACCCATGGGAAGGGTAGAGGACCTCCCTGCGTGCTGTGACTCCTTCCATAAGCATGTCGAGGGAGTCATGGGAGAGCCTTGGTGCAGCCCTGCACCTCTGTGCAGTGCTTGTCAGTGTTTGCCGCACCTCAATGCTGTAGAACACTGACAGCACAAACGCCAAAATAAAGTTGGTCATGGTCCCTTTAAGGAAACCGGCTGATGACGCGTCATCAAATGAAGTCACCAGACCCGCTTCCTCTAATTGGCCGGGAAACGCGCTGGGGAAATTCATTTCAGAGGCCGGGATGGAGACAGCAGCGGGGTCGGGACCCGCCACTGACGTCACCCGCCACGGTCTCGCTGAGGTTCGTAAAATCGCAGCCTAACTCTTTCTGGACATTAATGCACCACACAGACAGGAGAAAATAAAAATATACTAGAAATATACTTGGCAGCAAACTAATTAAATTGATATATACACATTGCATCACATCACACCACACACAGTTTAATCATTTTGCTCCCAACCCAAACTTAAAACCAGATTGTGTGTATTCTGGTATAGACCTGCACTACAAGCTGTGTTAAGGAAATTCATTTTACATTTAGTTTTGTATATTTGCTCATGTGAGGATACACATTTCACACAGGGCGTATTGGAAGTACACATGTGTGGACATCAGGTGAAAACAGGATCAGGCTTGGCTGTGATATCCCCATGTTAAAATAGCCACTTTCCATTCACCGTCAAAGCTCACACATGAATAAATCACATACACTCCTTGAATGGGACTGAAATAGTTACGGATGAAGTTGAAAGAGGCCTAGGAGTCTTTGTAGCCTCAATACTCAATGCAGAGCAGCAATCAACAAAGCCAATAGGATGCTGAACTACATAGCTGAAATAGAAGAATATGTCAGAGGAAGGTGTGATCCAACTGTACAATGCTCTGGTCAGACCACAACTTGAGTAATGTGTCCATTTTGGTTGCCAAGAAACATAGAGACATTCAAGTATTGGAGGCAATGCAGCCAACAGCCACAAGGCCGATTCCTGGTGTCAGAGACCTGAGCTATGAGGAAAGATTGGAGCAATGTGGGCCGTTCAATCTGGAAAGGAAACATCTAAGAGATGATCTTATGGAAGTATATAACATAGTTAACAGTATGGAAAAACTAATTCCAGAAAACCACTTTGAAGCAAATTGCGTGAGTAAGACAATTGGACACTGGTTCAAACTAGAAAAAGTACAGTTCGGTCTGATATCAGGAAGTTATTCTTCACTTCAAGAGTGATCAATACATGTAATGATCTTTCAAATAGAGTATTGGAGATGAAAACTCTGGAACTGTTTAATAACCAAATGGATGCTGTAATGGGGGGAGGGCTTTAGGGTAGAAACATAGAAACAGAGAAGATAGGAGCAGGAGTAGCCCATTCGGCCCCTCGAGCCTGCTCCGCCATTTAATGAGATCATGGCTGATCATGCAAATTCAGTACCCTGTCCCTACTTTCTCCTCATATCCCTTGATCCCTTTTGCCTTAAGAAATATATCTAACTCCTTCTTGAATATATTTAATGAATTGGCCTCAACTGCCTTCTGTGGTAGAGAATTCCACAGGTTCACCACTCTCTGGGTGAAGAAATTCCTCCTCATCTCAGTCCTAAATGGCTTACCCCTTATCCTTAAACTGTGACCCCTGGTTCTGGACTCCCCTGCCATCGGGAACATCCTTCCTGCATCTAGTCTGTCTAGTCCTGTTAGAATTTTATAAGTTTCAATGAGATCCCCTCTCATTCTTCTAAGCTCTAGCGAATATAAGCCTAATAGACCCAATCTCTCTTCATACGTCATTCCTGCCATCCCAGGTATCAGTCTGGTGAATCTTCGCTGCACTCCCTCCATGGCAAGAACATCCTTCCTCAGATAAGGCGACCAAAACTGCACACAATACTCAAGGTGTGGTCTCACCAAGGCCCTGTACAACTGCAGCAAGACATCCTTGCTCCTGTACTCGAATCCTCTCGCTATGAAGGCCAACATACCATTTGCCTTCTTAACCGCCTGCTGCACCTGCATGCTTACCTACAGCGACTGGTGCACAAGGACACCCAGGTCTCATTGCACTTCCCCTTTTCCCAATCTATTGCCGTTCAGATAATAATCTGCCTTCCTGTTTTTGCCACCAAAGTGGATAACCTCGCATTTATCCACATTATACTGCATATGCCATGCATCTGCCCAATCACCCAACCTGTCCAAATCATACTGGAGTTTCTCTGCATCCTCCTCACAGCAAACACACCCACCCAGCTTTGTGTCTTCTGCAAACTTGGAGATATTACATCTAGTTCCCTCGTCTAGATCATTAATATATATTGTGAATAGCTGGGGTCCTGGCACCGATCCCTGCAGTACCCCACTAGTCACTGCCTGCCACTCGGAAAAAGACTCGTTTATTCCAACTCTTTGCTTCCTGTCTGCCAACCAGTTCTCTATCCAAGTCGGTACCTTACCCCTAATCCCATGTGCTTTAACTTTGCACGCTAATCTCTTATGCGGGACCTTATCAAAAGTCTTCTGAAAGTCCAAATACACCACATCCACTAGTTCTCCCTTATCTATTCTACCAGTCACATTCTCAAAAAATTCCAGTAGATTAGTCAAGCATGATTTACCTGTTGAAAATCCATATTTACTTTGTCCGATGCTGTCGCTGTTTTCCAAGTGCTCTGCTGCTGGATGGAGCAAACGGCCTCCTACAGTCGTAATTATCTTTTGAATCGCCATTTTGGCTAGCTTCAGAAGCCAACGAGGATCTTTGGATTTGAACCTCAGTGAGGAATTAATGACTTCAGGGGAGAAAAGAAAAACAGACAAAGAAATTTAAATTTACAAAATGTATTGAATCCACCTTCTACCACCACTGCTGAAAAAGCCTAATTATTTGAAAAAGAAAAAACTTAAGAGGATGTAGGGGAAAGGGCAAGAGGGTGGAATAAGTGGATAGCTCCTTCAGAGATCCAGCACAGCTGCTGGACAGAATAATCATCGTCTGTGCTGTAAAAAGTTCTAATTCCATGTCCAGATCATTACCTTCACAACATAACACTAGAGATAGTCTCAAAATACCTTCAAAAATTTATCCTTGTTTTCAAATTTAGATCTCGTTGCCTATTCCCAATTTCATACTGACTCACCAATGTCATCATCTGTTCTATCTATAGGATCTTTCTCCAGGCAATCTCTGACAATGTCCCTGCTCAGTGGATCTGATGCTCTCTCAATGTCCTCCATGTCATCATCAACTTCGGAGTCTACTGCAGTCTCTGGCAGGCCACTCAGGTCCATGTCCCCAGCTTCACTCTCTGTGGCCTTCGAAATAAAAAAAATGCATAAGATGATCATGATTAGCAATGATAGATACACAGGAACACAAGTCTGCTTTATCATTTTGTTAGGTATGGCAGCATATCGTTTCAGATACAATTCCTTGCCCTTTCTCCATATCCCTTAATTCCATTACTTCCAAAGTACCTATTCGCCTTTTAAAAACCTCAATTGATTTTGCATCTATGGTCCTCTGTGGCAGTGTTTTCCATATTCTCACAACCTGTTGTTTGATGTTTGGCCCAGGTTCACTTAAATAATCTTTGCTCAAATTTAAGATTCTTTTCCCTTGTTCTGGATTCTCCTATTAAAGGTCAATCATTTCCTGTCTACCTATTGATTCTCTTCATTATTTTAAACACTGAGATCAAATCACCTTTAGCTGTATTCACCTCCAGGTAATACAACCCAAATGTAACTAGTCTCTCATTAGAATTATTCCCTTCATGTCGATATCGTCATACGCTAGGCAAAATCCCTAATTCATAAAAACTCAAAGTTTTAAAAGTTTCTGATTAGAAATAAATTAAAAAGACCCATTATCCAAAATTCGAGCCAATTCATCTCTTGTCGGAGGTGGCTATAACTAAGCTCTCTGAAATATGTCAGGTGAGATTTTACTGGAGCTCATAATTTAAGTTAAAGGGGTAAAACTACCGGCCTCCTCCATAAAACATGTGATCAGGCATACATACTGTTTGACATGTTCTTGCAGTCATTTTGCTATTTTACCGTAGGACATGATGAAGTATGCAAGCCAAACACTCTACCAGATGGTGCCCAAATGGTGAAGTTAAGAAAGGGTACAGTCAACGAGGGCTCAAACAAGGACCAGAAGAGGTGAGGCACCAAATATTCTGCTCTGGTACTGTTAGTAACAGGAAACAATTCTTTGTGCTTAGAGTCACTCCACTGAAAACAGCTAGTGCCTTAACTTCAGACTGGCCTGCACACTCAGCTGATAGCATGCTCTTCCTGGATGTGATGGTTTAGGCTCAGTTCCCAGGTTGGGCCAAAGATGTGGACCTCATTACAATCAACAGAGCTACTCTAGGATAGCTCTGAATCAGCAATGTTATGAACCAGGCGAGCAGCAAGGCAAATCTCCCAACAGGTAAAGCATTTGCTGCTTTTTAAAAATAGTAATATTTATCTTTTTTTTTAAGTACTAGGCATTGTTGTTGAAGAAAAGTGAAGAAATTGGTATGGCCCTATCACTGTGAAATTACATAAAATTAAATACACCTACCATTAATTCAAAGTCACTTAATTCAAACTATCTGTTTATTAGAATTTTTTCAAGCACAAAATGTTACATTGCTTAATTCAAATTACTAGATGTTTTTTCAAGCAAAAAACAAATCTGAATTAAGTGGAGTAGACAGTATAAGTATGATAAAATGTAAACATATAAGTTTTCTTTATATTTTGTGGATCTTTGGACGTCTTGGGACATTTTACTATTTTGAAGGTGCTATATAAATTCAAGTTGCTGTTATTGTTGATCTGTCATAGCATTTCTCATGGGAAGTTGGAGGATATGTTTGATGAGGAGGATTATATGGTTTAATGCAGGATGTATTCATTGTGATGGTATAGTTAAAGTGTGGAACATTAATGTTTAAAAATAAAGAAATAAATGTGAGAGGGGGAACAGGATTTAAGAAACACAAATAACTGGATTAAAAAAACAAGCATTTGGAGTGGGAGCAAGAAAAAATTGTAAAACGTTGTTCCCTTCGAAGAAACTTGTGGATGAGTTTGACTGACAGACAAATAAAATGCTTCAAACACTATACCCGGCTTATTGCTATCCACTCTGTCTGACCCTCTTGGCTCCAGGGACACACAGGAATTACCGCACCCCGCCCCCCCCACCCATTTTCAGGCACTGTTTGAGTGGGGCACTGAGACTCTGCTGGATTGGACTTGGGCCCTGTGCCACAAGTAGCATTCACACTCTGCATATGTTGTTTAGAGCTGTAAATTGGACAGGGCTTGTTTGCGGATTACCTTCTTCCCTGTAAGTAGAAACACTTAACAGCATTGTAGATAATTCAAGTGAGAACCTGAAATACTCATGAGCTGCTGTTCTAACTTCAGGTACTTGTGTCTAAAACATCCATGCATAATTTTGTTTTAAGCTTAACCAATTTGGCTATGACTAACCGGAGAAGCTTGAACTATAGCTACCCTCTTAGGCAGTCTGCTTATGTATAATTTGTACCAGAAGTCCTTGAGTAAAGAGTATGCACCTTTGAATATATCGACCACATGAATCCAAAACATTTCAACACAGTTTCAGAAGGTAAAGTCAGACATTTTGCATGGCAGATTTCTTAAACATTATAAAAACATGGAAAACCACTGGATATTCAGCAATAGGTTGTATAAATGGGGCCTTCTGATATCACAGTATTCCTACACAAACTGTCAGGAGTTGCTGTAGGCTTCGCAAAATCCCCTAGAAACTCGAATAGAACCCTAAAGGGGATGATTTTTGGATCTTAACACAAATTTGGAATGGTGGGACCGAAATGAAGGAATTTGAGGTCAAAACCTTAGTTTTGAAGTACATTTTGACAGGATCATGGAAGAAAAAAAACCCTGAGGAAAATGACTTTGGATGATAAGATACCTTTTTTAAAAGGGCCATTGGGTAAACCTGCAGTCACAGAAACACAGGCTGCGGGAAGGGGTGTGGTGAGGCAGTGGACAGCTTTCGGGAATTGGGACCAAATCAAGCTGTCTGGGAGATGTTTGCACTGCAATCCAACCAAGGAGGAAGATCCTCATCCAAAACATCACAAACACATTCAAAAATGAATAAACCAAGACCCCTTTTGAAATCCCCAGGTCCAGACAGGATGCTGGAAGTCTGAAAACAATTCCTAACAATAAAACTTCCAGTACACAGTTTCATAGCCCATCATCCCATCAAAAACCGATTAGCCAAGTATCGACAGGAACAGTTTAACAAGCCCGCCAAAACCTAAGACAAAAGAAGCGAGATTTGGCGCGTAGATAGAGGCCCTGTCTCAATGGAAGACATCGGTAGCCATCAGGACAAGTTAACACAAAGTTAAAGTCATCAGACTTAACGAGCCCGCCAAAACCTAAGACAAAAGAAGCGAGATTTGGCGCGAAGATAAACAGACCTCAACTGAAACCTAAATCACTTTAACGCGAAATCGATTAGTAAAACAGTTTTGGCGTGAAGAACACAATAGACCTGAACAGTGTAATTGAGGGCCTAATCCCCCAAGAAAGTTGAGCTACACAGGTTCAACACACACGACACGAGGGCGACACTAGAGCCAAGCAACAAGGAACGAGTCACAAGAAGAACCTTCGGAAGGCAGGCAGGCCTAAAGCCACGGGCAAGAAGACACGAGGAACCCGAGAGACACTGTGGTGGTGTCTGTTCAAGCCATGCGGTTTGTTACAACACTATACTAAAAGTTAGTTCAAGGCTGTCCAGAGAGGCAGTTTAAAGTTAGTAACAGTACCGAGGCACGCAAGGACAACACGCCACAGTAAGGGGGGTTCATCGACGGACCCGACTGGGAAAAAGGATCCCAAATGCCTCGCAGCAACCAAGGCCCCACGAACCAACCAACACAACGCCACCGACCAACCAGGTGCGAACCAGGCCGTCGCGACCACCGAAAGACCAACATCAGGAAAAACCGAAGACACGCAAGTTTCCACGCTACAAACTATTCCTGACTTACCCCTGCGTAAGATTTTCCCTTAAAAAACTCTAAACCCTACCTCTAACGAAGAAAATTGGGTACTCACCTGATATAATCCAATACGCACCTTACCGCATCAGCGGACAGACCCAAACTGACCTCGAGTGCAGCTGAAGTCTTCTACCACGTCTGGGGTATGGCAGGCCCCAACAACCAAAAACCCCAGTGAACCCCGAAATCGCGAAATACCTCAACTGTCAAGAATTGTCAAGGAGTGGTGAGCATTATCCCTGGTCCTCTGGAATTGAACCTAGCTAGGCAGTGGGATTGGGAGGGATAAGGGGTTTTGTATACTGTAATTCTCCCTCGCCTGTACCGTGTGTTCCCCACCCCGTGTTTAAGTATTGTTTGTGTTGTATTTACCTTTTCTTGAATAAAAGTTAAAGTTCTTTCATCAAAACCTGTTGTCTACTGCACCTTTGTTCACAACCCCTAAATAAGTCCAAGGTCTAGAACCAGGGGAGTGGGAGCGAATCAAACCGCTCACTGAAGTCAGAGGTGAAGCTGACCCGACCACATCACCCCCTACAGTTGCTGCTGCTGAAGCAGCCTAGGCAGAAATAATAATTTTAACAGCCCACATCGGAAGAGGGAGTTGAAAGCTTGAAAAGACTTGACACAGCAAAATCTCCATTAGTCATAGGTCAACTAAGTTCCTCATTAGCTCAGTTGGTAAAAATGCTGAGTCACTAAGTCAGACCAACAGGAAGGTCCAGATTCAATTTCTGGTTTGTGGTGAGTTAGGGGATTTCAGCCAGGGCATCATAAGGGACAATACAATTGGCCTCAGTGCCTTTAGGCTGGTGAAGTGAAAAATATTAGCCTCGATCCCCAGTCCTGGTCATTATCCAGAGTCTCTTGCTAAAAAGTGCATGGGTGTGAATATGGAGTAAAGACAGGATAAAGCTTCATTATGATGTCCCTATAGTTGAATAATCTGTTGACATTTACTATCTAGGGTCACATCAGGAATAGCCACTTGGACAAGATGCTAGAGCACAGTTGGTGTTCATGGAACTATACTCCAACATAAGTGAGTGCCTTCAGAAGAGGACAGAAGGAAAAAATAAGGAAATTATTTCTTAAAGAAGGGTTCTAACTATCTGGATCCACAACTGGGGAGAGATTTAAGCTTAATTTTCCTCAAAGGAAATGTTACTAGAGTCAAGAAGATAAATGTACTGCAAAATAGTTGCCTGCATCTGCCTTGACTACTCAGAGGGTACATTCCCCTTCTTCCTCACCTGCTTCCTCATCATGTTTCAAGATAGAATAAGCATCTGGTAGCTCAGGATAATAAACACTAAACCCCAGGTGAATTGACTTGGTTCTTCAGCATCAGACGTCAGTGACCATCGAATGACTTTAAACATTGATGTCAGTGCCAGTCTGTATCATGCATGGTGCAGAGGTTGAGATAATAGCTGCCAACAGAACCTGCCATTTGCTTGAAGAGCTTAGTAATAATAACTGATGCCACTGGCTCCAGAAATTCCTTCTCAAGTTTCCCAGTAAAGGGGTCCTAAGCGTATTGAAACTTGCAAAACAAAAACAGCAGAATTAAGAAAAAGCCTGAAAAATCCGTGACTAGTGCATGATGGAAATCAAACTTTCCATTGGTATCACTAGGATTTCAGTGAAGCACTAGAGTTGGTATAATAGAAAGTTACAGCACGGAAGGAGGCACAGACTGCTTCATTATCTGAGGAATTGTGAATGGAGCTTAGCACTCTGCAATCATCAGCGGACAGCCCCACTTCTGACCTTATTTTGGAGGAAAGGTCATTGATGAAACAGCTGAAGATGGTTGGGCCAAGAACGCTGCCCTGCGGAACCACTGCAGCGATGTCCTGGGGCTGTGATGATTGGCCTCCATCAACCACAATCATCTTCCTTTGTACTAGGTACGACTCCAGCCACTGGCGAGTTTTCCCCCTGATCCCAATTGACTTCAGTTTTACTGGGGCTCCTTGGTGCCACACTCGGTCAAATGCTGCCTTTATGTCAAGAGCAGTCACTCTCACCTCACCTCTGGAATTCAGTTCTTTTGGACAAAAGGCTGTAATGAGGTCTGGAGCTGAGTGATTCCAGCAGAAACCAAACTGAGCGTCAGTGAGCACGTTATTGGTGAGTAAGTGCCGCCTAAAAGCACTATTGACAACTCCTTCCATCACTTTGCTGATGATTGACAGTAGGCTGATAGGACGGTCATTGGCCAGTTTGGGATTTGTCCTGCTTTTTGTTGACAGGCAAATTTCCACACTGTCGGGTAGATGCCAGTGTTGTGGTTGTACTGGAACAGCTTGGTGAGAGACGCGGTGTAAGGTTTCCAAAATTTGCAGATCCCCAAAACCGAAGGAAAAAGGACTTTGGAACTACCTCAGAGTAATAAAAATGCATTGGGGCCTAACATAAGGAATTTAAGACCAAAAACCAAGTTTTGGCATTTTAAAAACATGTCTGGGCCTGTAAAGGGAGAAAATGCTGTGAAGGAAGTTGGCATCGACCTCTGTAAAAGCAGTTTGGGTACTGCAGTTAATTGCAATGTCTGGGGAACCGGGATGATCTCACTCAAAGCCCCAGCACGCATTAACATTTTGACAATAGACCCTAGGAGAAGACAGCCCCACCCAAAACATTAGGTCCCATCAAACCGATTACAAGGCCCATCAAGAAACATGCATAATACAGAGCACCCAGGACTCAGCTATAGATCAGCCTAGGAACCCAAAACACAAAACCCATCACCAGCAATCAGCCAAGAAAATCGACAGGATGCAAACCATCCCAAAAACCCATTTGACACTTACAGAGCAGTTACTGGTAGCAGGCCCGCCAAATTCAGACAATGAACTGAACAGATTTGGCGGGTAGATAAGGCCATTTTCAATGGGTCAGATTGAAGGCCTGTTAAAACCCAGTTAACGTGCGAGTAAATCGTTACCGATTTACGAGCCCGCCAAAACTAGACAGTGAACTAAACAGATTTGGCGGGTAGATAAGGCCACTTCAATTCTGTATAATTGAAGGCCCACCAAGCACACACGAGGAGAAGCAGGGGAGAGAAGAAGGAAGGAGAGCCAGCAAGAAGAGGAGAGACCAAGAAGAAGAAGGCTCGAGCTGGAAGCGAGTCGGCATCGCTCACCACTCAGACACACCTGAGTCCAGCTCGCGAAAACGCCACCTCGACGAACTTCCAACCACGGCCCCAACACAGCCACCCGGAGCGACAAGCAGCAACCAGTCACTGACGGCTCCACGAGGTCGACTGACACACCAACCAAGGCCTAAAGCCATCGCGGAAACCAAAGGCCTCACGAAACCAACAACCGCGCATTACCCCCAACTGACCGGGTAATCGCAGGCCACCGCGACCAACAAAGACCAACTCCAGGGAAGAAAACCCGAAGAATCGCAAAGTTTCCACACTACAAACTACTCCTGACTTACGATAGCAAAATACTGCGGATGCTGGAAATCCGAAATAACAACAGAAAACGCTGGAAAAACTCAGCAGGCCAGGCAGCATCCGTGGAGAGAGAAAGAGAGTTAATGTTTCAGGTCGATGACCTTTCATCATGACTTACCCCATGGTAAGATTTTCCCCAAAGACTCTAAGCCCTACTACTGAACTAAAGAAATTGGGTACTCACCAGATAAATCCATAACGACATCCTACCGCATCAGCGGACTCGCGAAGACTGACCAGAGACCCAGGTGAAGTCCTCTACCGCGTACGGGGTACGGCAGACACTAACCACAATAAACAGCGAACCCCAAAACCGTGATTTAGCCCAACTGTCAAAGGATTGGTGAGCATTATCCCTGGTCCTTCAAAACCTAACTTAGCTAGTAAAGTGGGGTTGGGAGGGGTGAAGTATTGTCCAACTGTTATTTCCCTCGCTTGTACCGAAGTGTTCCCCACATTTAGAGTGATAAGAGTGTTATTATTTGTGTCTTACCTTTTAATACATGACATGTTCTGACTATTTTCAGAAATTGCAACAACGTCCTCTCACTATTCCACTAATATAGAGTAGCATGGCCTCAAGATTTAATACACGTTTATCGCTTTCACCTTAATAGCGAAACCACGTAAAATACTATCTAATGTGTCGCTTGGTTTAATACACTTTCTGAATGTCTCCCAAAGACATCATTACAGGGTCTTTTGCACCATGACTCATGTAGATCAACAAAATGATCAGCTTCATGAATGCTCTGCACAAGTACCTTGGTGATAATCAAACACTATTTCAATTCTTGCTTACGTGGCACGGTACTTGAAACAAATGAATACACACTACAGCAAAATAAACAATTCATTCATAATGTCCAAATGTCGCTGTATTTTTCTTTTAGGAACAAGAAACACAGCAACAGGAGGCAGCCATTCAACCCCATGAGCCTCTTATGCCATTCAATTAGATCATGGCTGATCTGCACCTCCACTGCACTCACCTTTGCTCCTTATCCCTTAATATGCTTGCATAACAAACGTCTATCTCAGTTTTGCATTTTTCAAATTGACCTCGCCTCAACAGTTTTTTGAGGGAGAGTTCCGTATTCCATTGTCCTTTGTGTGAAGGAGTGCTTCCTGACAGCCCCACTGAACGGCCTTACTCTAATTGTAGTGTTATGCCCCCCTGTTCTAGACTCCCCCACCACAGGAAATAATTTCTTTCTATCTACCTTATTAAATCCTTTAATCATCTTAAACACCTCAATTAGATCACCTTTTAATCTTCTATACTCAAGGGAATACAAGTCTAGTCTATGCAACCTATTCTCATAATTTAATCTTTTGATTTTTTAACTATAATGTACAGAAATAAATTTCAACAGTGCTACAACTAAACAATTTAGGATAAGCTGAGAGTTATTGACACTATAATGAGCTTTGGTTTAATTCTTATAAGTATATCGCCAATCCTTCATCGTCGCTGGGCCAAATTTCTGGAACTCCCTCCCTAACAGCACTGTGGGAGTATCTTCACCACATGGACTGCAGTGGTTCAAGAAGGCGGCTCACCACCACCTTCTCGAGGGCAATTAGGGATGGGCAATAAATGCTGGCCTTGCCAGCGACGCCCACATCCCATAAAAACGAATAAAAATATTCCAATCAGCAAGACTACTGGTGTAAGGCCAGTCATCTATAGTTAATTGAGATAAATGATAGAATCCAACTACTACTCAAAAGATTCTTAAAATACTAGAAGACTCCAGCTAAATAGAAAGTGATGTGAATCAATTTCAAAAGAATGGCCTTTTAAGGTCAATGGAAGAGAAAATCGGGTGGGGTATAAAATGGACTGCCATTTCATTATCACCAGTATTCTGCTGCCACCGAAGACCAATTCCACGGCCAATAAATCGGAGTGTTAAGAGTGAGTGATGTATTATAGAAATGGAACAATTTGAATTATAGTGAACAATGTACTTGACAGTGTTATACGAGAGTGTTTTGCAGTAAAGCACTAATTCAACTGTTAACCTCTCTAACCTTTTCCAGTTCTGATGAAGTGTCATCGACCTGAAACGTTAACTCTGTTTCTCTCTCCACAATGCTCCCTGACCTGCTGAGTGTTTCCAGCATTTTCTGCTATTTCTGATTTCCAGCATCCGCAGTATTCTGCTATTGTATTAGTGTTTGGTTCACTGCCACTTCTCTTCCAGGAATGCCCACCTTGAAGAAGTTCTGCTCTTCTCTCAGACGGGATTTCCGTTCGTCTCTTCAACCTTGTTCATCTTCATTGCTTTCTGTCTCCAGTTCCAACTTATTCCACGTGGATTCCAACTGAAATTCCACCCTTCGTGTTTCGGATCCACCCAGGATTACAGTTATCACCAAGATATTCAGCGTTCCTCGAACTACTGCTCTCGCCGCATCCTGAGATCCACGCTCAATGCCATGCGTCGCCACATGAACACTCTCGACCTCTCTCATCAGCAGCACTGACGCACTCTATCTCAAAGCTGTCCTGGTCCACAGTTCCATTTCATCCTTCACCTCATCCGACGCTTCAGCAAAAAACTTTGTTTCTTCCTTTCAGATGTCAAGGATCGCAAGCTTCAACAACACTTGGACACCAACGCCCCTCCGGAACCTTCTTCCCCTTCACTTTCCTCTGACCACATCCCTTCTTCCAATCTCAACCCCTGCCGTGTTTTCACCATCCCCTCTGACCCCGAACGATCAGTCCTCAGCAAAGGCCTGAGCTTCATCCTCTTACGCCCCCATCTCAATCAATTTTGAGCTCGGCACGATGCCGAGCTCTTTCTCCGTCGTCTTCGTCTTCATGCCCACTTCTTTGGCCAGGACTCTTCCCCCGCCCCACCCCCCCCACCCCCCCCGCACCCCGCACAGCGGACCCTGTCGTAAGAATGAGCCTTATGCGTGGTGAACTTAAAGTAAGCTTTAATCAACTAAAAAGGTGCTACATACAAAAGAGGTCTTACTCTATGCCTCTCCAGGATCCAACTGATTAGCCCAGTATTTATCCTGGACTAATCACAGGAAGTGATGTAATAAAGTTCGAGTCACAGGAAGCTGTATTGTGTTACCACATTCTCCCCCCCCCCAAAAGATTAGGAGGCCGGGATGAAGTTCGAGTTACAGGAAGCTGTATTGTGTTACCACATTCTCCCTCCATTTCGTAGCCGCTGGACGAGGGAGAGCCGCACCCGTTTGGGTTCTCGTAGCGGTAGAGGGCCCCTAGCCCGTTTACCCGCCGCGGGCCGTGGACCAGAGTCTGAGTGATCCAGCCCGCTCTGTGAGGGGTCAGGACGATCCTGACTGTGTACTGGTGCCCGAACGGGTGTCGGGCAGGGCTCTGGCAGATCCGTTTCCGAGCGTATGGTACGGGGTGGATCGTGGCTGCGCGTGCGAGCCCCGACGGGCTCATAGTCAGTCTGCCCCAGGTCGGCACGCTGGAGTGAGGTACCAGCCGGCGTCAGATCCAGATCGTGATGAGAGGCACCTGGCGAGCCCAGAGATGTGCCTGGTACAATATCATCCCCTGGTGTCCCTCTATGTTTCGGCGGGCAGGGAGCCAGATCCCGCAATGACACGGTAGATTCCCGACCGTCAGGATACCGAATATAGGCGTAGGTAGGGTTGACGTCAGTGAGCTCAACCTCATCTACCAGGGGGTCATTCTTAGACGCCCGAACATATCTTCGGAGTAGCACTGGTCCCGGTGCAGTCAGCCACGACGGGAGAGATATCCCATAGGATGAGCGACGCTGAAATCGGAAGAACCGTTCATGAGGCGTCGTATTTGTGGCGGTCGAAAGGAGGGACCGTGTGGAGTGTAATGCGTCTGGAAGTACTGCTTCCCATTGCTGGTTGGGTAGGCCCCGAGATCTCAAAGCCAGACGTACCGCATTCCAGATGATAGCGTTAAAACGCTCGACTTGCCCATTCCCGACCGGATGATAAGGCGTCGTTCTGCTGGCAGCAATACCCCGTTCCGAGAGATAGGCCTTGAGTTCTCCTGACATAAAAGAAGGGCCCCGATCCGAATGAACATAGGATGCCATGCCACAGAAAGCAAATACCTGCTCAAGGCAGCTGGTAACCGTGGTCGTCAGCATATTGGGGCAGGGAAAGGCAAATGGAAAACGGGAATACTCATCGACCATGGTCAATAGATAAGTGTTGCGAGTTGAAGAGGGCAACGGCCCCTTAAAATTGATGCTAAGCCGTTGCATTGGCTGGGTCGCATGTATGAGTATACCACCCGAGGGGCGGAAAAACTGAGGTTTCAATTCCGCACAGACTCTGCAGTCCGAGCACATCTTCTTTACATCCCCGGTAGAGAATGGGAGATTTCGGGACCGCACGAAGTGTAGCATGCGAGTAACGCCCGGATGACACAACCCATCATGGATGTCTACGAGCGTAGAGGGTGCCATGGCGGAGCAGAATGCTCGTGTGAGGGTATCCGGAGCCACATTCTCCTTGCCAGGTCGATAGTGGATGGTGTAACCAAAAGAGGCCAATTCCAGCCGCCAAAGCTGGATTTTATTATTTTTAATTTTGGTCCGTTTTCGATTATCGAGCATGAAGGCGACCGATCGCTGGTCTGTGATTAAGGTAAAGTGCTGGCGAGCTAGGAGATGAGTCCACTTCCGTACTGCCTCTATGATGGCTGTAGCTTCTTTCTCGACTGGAGGATAATGTAGCTCAGCCCCTTGAAAAGTCCTGGACAAAAATGCCACCGGACGACCTTCCTGATTCAGAGTGGCCGAGATCGCCACCTCCGAGGCATCACACTCAACAACAAAAGGAAGGCTCTCATCGATGGAGTGAAGAGCCGCTTTCTCCAACTGTTTTTTCAGGAGGTTAAAGGCTGCAACAGCCGCTGTGTCTAGTGGGAATGTGCTGGCCTTCAGTAGAGGTTGGATTCGGTCCGAGAAGTTAGGAATCCATTTAGCATAGTATGCAAACAGGCCGAGGGCCCGGCGCAAGGAGGCCGGATTCTTAGGTGGCGGGAGTTCTTGGAGTGGGCGAAGCCTTTCAGGGTCAGGTTTAATGATGCCATTGCCCACACAATAGCCAAGGATGTTGATGGTTGGTTGTGACTCAATGGATTTAGCCGCATTTAATGTCAAATTACGGTGCTGGAGTGCATCCCAAAATCGTTGGAGATTGGCGTCATGTTCCCGCTGATTGCGACCTGCGACAGTAATATTGTCCAGATAAGGAAACGTATCCTTTAAGTCTTCCTGTTTGACCAGGTCATCCATTGCTCGCTGGAAGACAGCCACTCCATTAGTGACCCCAAAGGGGAGGCGACGAAATTGATACAGCCGTCCATTGGCTTCAAAGGCCGTATACTGCTTGTCTGAGACCTTCAAGGGTACCTGATGATAGGCACTTTTCAGATCATATGTTGAGAACACCGTGTACTCAGCCAGTTTATTAACCATATCATCGATGCGCGGCAATGGGTATGCGTCCAAGTCCGTATATTGATTGATGGTCTGTGAATAGTCAATGCACAGCCGTTTCTTGTGAGGTTGTAGAGGGTTCTTAACAATAACGACCTGGGCGCGCCATGGCGACGAACAAGGCTCGATGATATCCTCTGCTAAAAGCCGAGAAATCTCAGCCGCAATAAAAGACTGGTCTTCCTGACTGAAACGTCGTGACTTTGTTATAATCGGTTTGCATCGAGGAGGGATACTGGTAAACAGTGAGGGTTCATCCAGTGAAGCTGCTGACAATGCACAGAACGGTAATCGAGGTCGTATATTAGAAATAGTGAGTTCAGGTTTGGATCCGCCGAACTCAATGGTGAGCTTCTTATGCTGCTTTTGAAAATCTAGCCCTAAGATAAGATCACTACATAAGTCCTTGAGCACCGAAAGCCGGGTGGAGGGATACCTGTGACCATTAAGTGTTATTTCAACCATACGAAAGCCAGAAATTCTGGTATTAAGTGATGACTGAGCCATCGCAATTGCCTGGTCCGATGGGAAAACATGTAGCTTTAACTCTGCAACAATCTGTTCCCTAATGAAACTATCAGTGCCCCTACCTGAGTCAATTAAGGCATCTAAAGTATGTCCATTAATTGATGCTTTTGTAGCTGCATGGAATAGGTTCTGAGGACAAGCAGCTGTAATTGGTGTCGTTGCACAAAGAGTGGCTGAAACTCTAGGTGTGTTTCTTCGAGAGAAAACCCGAGAGGAAGCACGATAGATTTTAGCCGGAACATCTTGATAGGCCCTTACCGGGGCAGTTCGGTAGGACTTAGCTTGATAAGCCTTCGTAGAGGCTCTTGATAGGCAAACCTTTGCAAAATGACCCTTTTTGTTGCAATGACTGCAAAACGCATTGCGAGCAGGGCAGAATTTCCGAGGGTGAAACTCATCACCACAAAAGAAGCATTTCTTAGATTGCCAAGAGGCTGCCACAGTGGGGTCATCATCCTCTTCATCAGTGAAGTCATCAGATTGATCGTCAGGGATAAAGTCCTCCCTAATAGAGTTCACCTGTGGCCTCTTAAATTGCCTGACTGTAGTTAAGGCAGCAGACCGAGGTCTGGGCACTGTATAAAGGTCTGCATTTCTTTTTGCCAGATCTAGAGAGCAAGCCATGTCATAAGCTCTCTGAAGCTCAAGTGTCTTACTTTCCAGTAGACGCTGGCGTATAAATGGGGAGGCAAGCCCGCAGATGAAAGCATCACGGATCATTTCTTCACGGTACAGCTCAGCTGAGGCCGCCTGAAAGTTACAGTCCATACTAAGTCTGCGAAGCTCTTGGAGGAATTTATCAATGGATTCCTCCGGCCCTTGTTGGGCTGTAGCTAGTAGATGTCTGGCATAGACCTCATTCGGTGTCTTAGTATATAGTCTTTTAAGCGTCCGAATTGCCTCCTCGTAACTGCCCCATTCCTTGACATACTGAAATACATTCGGGGTGACACAGTTGATGAGTATCCGCAATTTTGAGTCATCATCAGCCTTGCAATATTCGAGAAAATTGTCAAACGTGCGATACCAGTGTTTCCACACCTTACCGGCTGCTGGGGTGTTTGGGTCCAAGTCAAGACGTGATGGTTTAAGGATGTTTTCCATGATGGGTGATTCCCTGGATCCTTAGTTCCGAGTTCGTCCAAAAAGTTTGAGTGCGAAGTTTTTCAAAGTTGATTAAATTGTCGTAAGAATGAGCCTTACGCGTGGTGAACTTAAAGTAAGCTTTAATCAACTAAAAAGGTGCTACATACAAAAGAGGTCTTACTCTATGCCTCTCCAGGATCCAACTGATTAGCCCAGTATTTATCCTGGACTAATCACAGGAAGTGATGTAATAAAGTTCGAGTCACAGGAAGCTGTATTGTGTTACCACAGACCCTTTCTCCTGCTTTCAGAATTCTCGTTCTACCTGGACCCCTCCCTCTGATCGCTTACCCTCGCTAGAATTTTTCATTGCTAACTGCCAGCGTGACATCGGCGATCTCAATTTCTCTGCTCCCCTCACTCACTCCAACCTACCTCGCTCTGAACTTGTAGCACTCCATTCTCTCCGATCCAACCCTAACATTGTCATTAAACCTGCTGACAAGGGTGGTGCTGATGTTGTTTGGTGAACCGACCTCTACCGTGCAGAGGCTGAACGCCAACTCTCTGACACCTCTTTCTACCTCCCCCTGGACCATGACCCCACTACCAAACATCAAGCCATTGTTTCCAAGACTGTCGCTGACCTCATCTCCTCTGGAGATCTTCCCTCCTTGGCTGTCAACCTCATAGACCCCAATCCAGCACAGCCTGCTTCTACCTCCTTCCCAAGATCCACAAACAGGGCTGCCCTGGTAGACCCATCATTTCAGCCTGTTCTTACCCCATGGAACTGATTTCTTCCTATCTCGACTCTATCCAGTCTCTTCCCACCTACATTTACGACTCTTAGAACATAGAACATAGAACAGTACAGCACAGTACAGGCCCTTCGGCCCTTGATGTTGTGCCGTGCATTGTCCAAAAGCAAGATCAAGCTATACCACTCCCTATCATTCTGGTGTGCTCCATGTGCTTATCCAATAACCGCTTGAAAGTTCCTAAAGTGTCCGACTCCACTATCACAGCAGGCAGTCCATTCCACACCCCAACCACTCTCTGAGTAAAGAATCTACCTCGGACATCCCTTCTATATCTCCCCCCATGCACCTTATAGTTATGCCCCCTTGTAACAGCTACATCCACCCGAGGAAATAGTCTCTGAACATCCACTCTATCTATCCCCCTCATCATCTTATAAACCTCTATTAAGTCGCCTCTCATCCTCCTCCGCTCTAAAGAGAAAAGCCCTAGCTCCCTCAATCTTTCCTCATAAGACCTCCCCCCCAAACCAGGCAGCATCCTGGTAAATCTCCTTTGCACTCTTTCCAATGCTTCCACGTCCTTCCTATAGTGAGGTGACCAGAACTGCACACAATATTCCAAATGTGGTCTCACCAAGGTCCTGTACAGTTGCAGCATAACCTCACGGTTCTTAAACTCAAACCCCTTGTTAATAAATGCTAACACACTATAAGCCTTCTTTACTGCTCTATCCACTTGAGTAGCAACCTTCAGAGATCTGTGGATATGAACCCCCAGATTCCTCTGTTCCTCCACGTTCCTCAGAACCCTGCCGTTGAACCTGTAATCCTTATTCAAATTTGCCCTACCAAAATGAATCACCTCGCACTTATCAGGGTTAAATTCCATCTGCCATTTTTCGGCCCAGCTCTGCATCCTATCAATGTCTCTTTGCAGCCTACAACAGCCCTCCACCTCATCCACTACTCCACCAATCTTGGTGTCATCAGCAAATTTACTGATCCACCCTTCAGTCCCCTCCTCCAAGTCATTGATAAAAATCACAAACAGCAGAGGACCCAGCACCGACCCCTGTGGCACACCGCTGGTAACTGGTCTCCAGTCCGAAATTTTTCCATCCACCACCACCTTCTATGAGATAGTCAGTTACTTATCCAATCGGCCAAATTTCCCTCTATCCCACAACTCCTTACTTTACCGACACCCTCCACCACTTTAACAGTTTCCAAGCCCCAACCATCTCCTTTTCACTGTGAACGTCCAATCCCTCTACACCTCCACCCCCACCAAGACGGCCTGAGGGCGTCCGGTCCTTCCTTGAACAGAGGCCCAACCAGTCCCCATCCACCACCACCCTCCTCCACCTGGCTGAACTTGTTCTCACATTGAACAACTTTCTCCTTTGACTCCATTCACTTCCACCAAATTAAAGGTGTTGCTATGGGAACCCGTATGGGCCCTAGCTCTGCCTGCCCCTTCGTGGGATACGTAGAACATTCTTTGTTCCAGTCCTACTCAGGTCCCCATTTCACCTCTTTTTCTGGTACATTGATGACTGTATTGGTGCCATTTCCTGCTCTCGTCCTGAACTAGAAAATGTGGGGGCGATCTTACCAGCCCTGGGGAGGTGGGTATGGATGCGGGACTGGAGGCAGGACTGCTGGGAAAATGGCAGAATCTGGGAGTGGGTACCCATCCCGCCCCCAACCCGCCTCCGTGCCATCTTCCCAGGGGGCGGGTACCCAACCCGAGCCGGGTCCCGTCTCCTCGAGGCGGGAAGAGGATTATTGCCAATTAATTGTCTGTCAACAGACAGTTAACAGGCAGTTTTTTGGCTAATCCCTATTTTGCGACCTAAAGGGTTGGATTTTGATACTGGGGCGGGTTGGGGTCATGTTATCCGTTTTTCGTGTTGCCCACCCGAATCTAGATCGATGTGGGAGAGTGATGCGATTTTAACTTAATTGGCCAATTGAGTTCCAATGTGTGGGAACCCATGGCCAATGAGTTATTCCAGTCTGAAAGTCACCTCTGATGACGTCATCATTGCTGCTGCATTTAAGGTCTGCAACAAGCCTTGCTTCTTCTGCAGACTGCCAAGCTTCTGGGCTTGTATCTTAGAGGCAACTGCAGGAGGAATGGCCAGCCAGAGACCTAGGTCTGCACCTCGATTTGATGACGTTGCCCTGCAGGCTTTAGTAGAGGGAGCAAGAGCAAACAGAGAGGTGCTCTTCCCTTCTTCAGGGAGGAAGAAGCCTCCCCAGCAGAACAAGGCTGTGTGGATCCAGGTCGCCCAGGAGGTCAACTCTTTATCCATCACCCGCAGAACCTGGCTCCAGTGCAGGAAGAGGTTTCATGACCTTCTACGCACTGCAAAAGTGAGTATGACTTTCCCTTCACCCTCAATCTGATCCCCATTGCCTCTTCTCACCAGCACTCAGCTTCAGCAACCTCTTCCTCCATATCCCACTTGACACTACATCCATGCACCCTTACCCATACCCTCTCCCTCTATGGTCACATTCACCTTACTATTCGACTATGCAGCCCTCACACTCCCTATCGCTGTCATGCTATGAAAACAACTTACAACACACAGGGAGGGTCCTTGGTCTTGCCACCTCGCTCCATCTTTGTCTCCTTCTAAGCATCTATGCTATGGACTTTCTAAACTCACTCCTTCAATCTCACTCAAACTCCACTTGTCTCCGTCATTGCAGGAAAAGAGAGCTCACAATAAAAGGGAAAGAGCCAGGACAGGAGGAGGGCCACCTTCATTAGCCCAGCACACCCCCTGGGAGGATGCGGTCCTGGAGATCGTGGGAGTGGAGGACGATACACAAGTGGGGGACGGACAGACGGGTGCATCACAGCAAGCTGGTGACAGAATAGTGTTCCATCTCTCTCATTGACATTGCATGAGTCGCTGATAATGAATCTGAAGCTCTTGCAGATGGATTTATGATCATCTGCAATATGTAATGTGCATGTAACCTTGGCATCACATCTCTGACTCTTTCCTTTACTCCCCCACAGGACCATCGCAAGCACCCGTCCCCACTAGCCAGGAGGAAGAGCCTGAGCATCCAGACTCCTCAGAGGAAGCTGCAACCTCTGAGGGCGCAGCGTCAGAAGAATTCAGCGCACCCAGCACCAGCGCAGAGACTCACACCTCGGTGGGACCCCGGGACATAGAATAGTGTTGTCACCTGGTATATCACAGCTCACAAGTGAGCATCAGCAGATGGTGGAGACAGGTACAGCAGTGGAGAGTCCTAGTCGGAGGGTGCAGGACTCTCCTAGCTCGGCTCAGCTGCATGTCGACCCTCTGCCTCTGGGGCCATCCATAAGATCAGCGGTGCTGGGTCTCCAGGAACAGATGCAGGAGTCTCTGACAGGTTTTAACTCCAGGGTCACTGCGAGTGTGGAGCGATTGGAGGAGTCCATAGCGAACATGAGCAGAGCCTTTGTGGAGTCATTTGTGCATGAACGCATCACCATGGAAAGGATGACAACCTCCATGGAGCTGATAAGTCGCCAGAGTGCAGAAAACATGGTGAGTGTTCTGAATAGAATGACATCTCTGGAGGAGCGATGGACATCTATTGAACAGAGAAACCAGACCTTCATGGAAGTGCTTCTGAGTAGGACTGCCAGTGCAGATACGGGTCCCCATGGCCCCCCTGATGTGCAGCAAGGTGCTCTCAATCCACTTGCAAGCGCTGAGGTGGACCTGACCCATGAGAGGGATGTTGGTGGCCGACAACAAGGAGGTGGGGGCTCCTCTCCAAGCGCTCACACTTCCATGCCACTGACAAGTCCTCGGTCAGAGCCCCACCAGAGTCCGCACCCAACTGAGATCGGAGTCTCAACCCCTGCCCAGCCGCAGGAGCAGCAGACTGTTGCCGAGCCCTCGCAGGTTCGCAACCCCAGAGGACGCCCGCCAAAGGTGTCGAGACAGGAGCACCAACAAACTGAGCAGGGGGCCTCCACCTCTGCTGAAGCATAGAAAAATAGAAACATAGAAGATAGGAGCAGGAGTAGGCCATTCGGCCCCTCTAGCCTGCTCTGCCATTCAATGCGATCATGGCTGATCATCCAAATTCAGAACCCTGTCCCTGCTTTCTCCCCATATCCCTTGATCCCTTTAGCATTAAGAAATATATCCAACTCCTTCTTGGATATATTTAATGAATTGGCCTCTACTGCCTTCTGTGGTAGAGAATTCCACAGGATCACCACTCTCTGGGTGAAGAAATTCCTCCTCATTTCTGTTCTAAATGACTTACCCCTTATCCTTAGACTGTGACCCCTGGTTCTGGACTCCCCGACCATCGGGAACATCCTTCCTGCATCTAGTCTGTCCAGTCCTTTCAGAATGTTATAAGTTTCAATGAGATCCCCTCTCATTCTTCTAAACTCCAGCAAGTATAAGGCCAATCGACCCAATCTCTCCTCATACGTCATTCCTGCCATCCCAGGTATCAGCCTGTTGAATCTTCGCTTAACTCCTTCCATGGCAAGAACCTCCTTCCTCAGATAAGGCGACCAAAACTGCACACAATACTCAAGATATGGTCTCACCAAGGCCTTGTACAACTGCAGCAAGACATCCTTGCTCCTGTACTCGAATCCTCTCGCTATGAAGGCCAACATACCATTTGCCTTCTTAACCGCCTGCTGCACCTGCATGCTTACCTTCAGCGACTGGTGCACAAGGACACCCATTCTCGTTGCACTTCCCCTTCTCCCAATCTATTGCCATTCAGATAATAATCTGCCTTCCTGTTTTTGACATCAAAGTGGATAACCTCGCATTTATCCACGTTATATTGTATCTGCCATGCTTCTGCCCAATCACCCAACCTATCCAAATCATCCTGGAGTTTCTCGGCATCCTCCTCACAGCACAGACGCCCACCCAGCTTTGTGTCGTCTGCAAACTTGGAGATATTACATCTAGTTCCCTTGTCTAGATCATTAATATATATTGTGAATAGCTGGGGTCCAAGGACCGATCCCTTTGGTACCCCACTAGTCACTGCCTGCCACTTGGAAAAAGACCCGTTTATTCCAACTCTTTGCTTTCTGTCTGCCAACCAGTTCTCTATCCAAGTCAATACCTTGCCCCCAATCCCATGTGCCTTAACTTTACATGCTAATCTCTTATGCGGGACCTTATCGAAAGCCTTTTGAAAGTCCAAATACAGCTGTTGTAGGGGCTAATCGGAGCCTTAAGCGGACCAACCGTGAAGGAGAGTCGACGCGTTACCCGACTTAGCCCGACTGAGCAATAAAACTCAAACACCAATTTACACGGTTAAATGCGGGAGTACACTTTATTGCAGAGCACTCTGGGAGAGCAGTGATGCACCCGCGTGCAGTCACCGACCTCTCAGATAATTCACTCCGGGGCACAGTATTTTATACATCCATCATTGATCACATCGTGCTCACATGAGCGCGTGATAGTTATTAGAATCCAATCAGTTTTATGCATACAATTGTTAAGCATGGTAAATAAATTCAATTAACGTCAGGGTACAGTTGATGTGATCAGCCTCGTCTATGTGACAGTGTTATCTCGAGCCCTGTATGTTGTAACGTTGTCTGACAAGGCAGACTGCCAATCCATTGCAGCATGTTAAAGTCCTGTGTCAGCGAATTTAAAGTTCATTAACTGGATGAGTTTTTCTTTTCCGACATTTCTTTAATAATTTTCTTCTCCAACACTCCCTTCTGTTGGTCCGGGGGCACGACCTTCTTGCCCCCAGGAAACCACTGCTCCGTGCCTCTTCACGGGGTTGACGCTACAGCCACTGGCTCATCTCTTGAGGGCTGGCTACCCCGGCGACGGTGTCATGTGTTTCCTCCCTGGGCTGGAGATCGGTGTATCCTTCCTTTTCTTCGTCTTCGAGCAACAGCTCCTCTTCCCATATGGCGCTGACTGACATTAGCTGGGTTGTGGCAATCTTACAACATGTCTTTAACAAGGTTATCAAGCAACATACAGCGACACATATCATCACTATCACAACCATTACGTGCATAATCCAGGGGCCCCATTCTGTTAGCCCCAACCATTCTAGCCATGACTGTGTCGGTTCCTGGTGTAATTTCTTAATCTCTTCCTTCATGTGGTTTACCAAGTTGGTGATGTTTTCCGAACTATCAGGGATGTAAGTACAACACTCTTGCCCGATCACCGCGCAAGTGCCTCCTTCCTTTGCAAGCAGGTAGTCCAGTGCCATCCTGTTTTGCATAGCCACTGTCCTGAGGGCTACCATTTCTGCGCTTATTTCTGCAAGGGCTTCTGTGGTGTCGTTGGCTACCTTCTCGAGAATTTGGGAATTGTTAATGATTTCCCGTGCTAATTTACCCACCCTCCCAGTGGGGGAAGGCGACGGCGAAGAATCGCTCAGTCTCCGTAATTCCTCGCCTGGTTCGATAACAATGGTGCTCCGTGAGGGATTTGAGATGGTATACATAAGGCATGACGTATCCCAGGTAACATGACCCGGTCCAATCTCTGGGCAGCCATGGGTACGCTTTGTGCCCGCATATAAAATATGTTCCATTGTAGGCCGTCATATCCATGTTTGCCCGAAAGATAGTGAAACCCATCTGACTATCTGTGGCCCATCGGGTCCCATTCCACGGTTGGTTACTCGTTAAGTTTAGCAGACCAGTGGTATTAAACCACCAGCTTTCAAATGCCGTGTTCCCCTCCTCATATGTCACAAGGGTTTGGGTGCAATTACTATTTCCTGCCTCTAGGTTTACCTTCACCCCTCTACTTACACTCCTTGTCCAACATATTTCCCGACAGGTCTTCCGACCCCGGTTGTGTTTGTTAGGGCGAAGAAGGGTGGATCTTTACTAGAGTTGTACTTGGGTTTGTAACATCCCTTAAATTGTTCCAATGGGTACCCTCCACCTCGGAACTCCTCCCTCGTGACGTCATGATAGCTGTTCTGGTCATTAAGCGCAAATTCTGCTAGTTCCGTGAGATTCAGGGGTATGGGCCGCAGTGGTATCCCACCCTTACTGTGGATCGGAATATGGCTACACACCCAACAGCTACTTTGCCCTGTCTCCTTTACGTATTCATACGACATATATACAAAGGTATTCACCTGGAGCTCTCTTCGCTTACGGGAGCCCCTTTCCATTCCCGAAACTATGCATGTCAACGCTATTAAACACAGTGGTATCCCCATTTTTACTTGGAAGCAGGCACTGTCTATCACTGCGTCGTTGCCGCTTCTGGTAGCACTCTTGTATTAACATATCTGACCTCGGGTGACTGTCTGTGTGGAGTTTGCACATTCTTCCCGTGTCTGCGTGGGTTTCCTCCGGGTGCTCCGGTTTCCTCCCACAGTCCAAAAATGTGCGGGTTAGGTTAATTTGGCTACGATAAATTGACCCTTAGTGTTAGGGGGGGATTAAATATGTGGGGTTATGGGGATAGGATGGGATATGTTAGGGGGAATTAAATACGTGGGGTTACGGGGGTAGGGTGGGATATGTGTACTGTGGGGATTAAAAAAAAAGCAGGGACAGGGTACTGGATTTGGATGATCAGCCATGATCGTATTGAATGGTGGAGCAGGCTCGACGGGCCGAATGGCCTACTCCTGCTCCTAGATTCTATGTTTCTATGTTTAACATACAAACATAAAAACACAGTAGTACACCAAATGCAATAAGCCAAAGCACGAATGCAAACAGGTAAGGTAATTGGACATTTACGGGTCGCTTGATCTGTAGGTAAAAGAAACACAAAGAAGCGCCCATTAGTTCATCTTTTCTCCATACATTTTTAATTGTGTCCAATATTTCCAGACTCCCTTCCCCCTTATGTCCAGACAGGCACAGGTATCACCACTAATTATAATTTCGTAGGGTCCGCTCCATTTTGGGGCGAAGCCTGGCTTGTCAGGCAGGACCTTCAGCATCACTTTGCTGCCCGCTGACGGCACGGAGGGTGTCATGACCCCCTCCTGTGCCTGATCCTGAAGTTCCTGATTGTCTCGTACGGCTTGGCGCATCCCCTTCAGTTGGGTGCTAAGCTCTAAGACATAACGCCGTAGTCTGTCCTTTAAGGGGCCCACATCAGCCCCACCTGTTATGATGCCTTCTGGTAATTGCATCGCCCTTCCTGTCATTAGTTCATAAGGGGTCAGGCCTGTCGTACGATTCGTGGCGGCTCGTAACTTCATTAGGATAAGGGGTAAAACCTCAACCCATGTTTTCCCAGATTCCTGTATTGCTTTTGCTAAAGCGTTTTTGAGTGTTCGATTCATTCTTCCAAGCATTCCCGAGCTCTGGGGGTGGTAAGGGATATGGAACTTCTGTTTAATCCCCATCAGCTGACAAATATTCTTTACTACACTCCCTGTAAAGTGCGTTCCTTGGTCAGAGTCGATTTGCAAGGGCACTCCCCACCGCGGGATTACTTCCTCGGCCAGGATTCTGGCTACCGTTAAGGCCGTGCAATTCCGCGTTGGGAAAGCTTCTACCCACCTTGTGAACTGGTCAATTATCACAAGGCAGTATATTTTTCCGTGGGACTGGGGAAGTGGTCCCATAAAATCAATTTGTATGTGCTCCCAAGGACCTCGGGGTCTTGGCTGGTGGCCCATTCTAATTTTAATAGGCCGGCCAGGATTATGCTGAGCACAAGTGATACATTGCTGACAGTGCCTCGCGATGTCTCTTCCCATCCCCTTCCACCACCAATCCTTACTTATTAAGGAGCTCATTGCCTCTCTCCCTGTATGTGAAATACCGTGATGTATCTCTAGCAGAGTCTGTTGTATACACTCCGGTGCTACTACTTTACCTTCTTTTCGCCAGACTCGATCGGATCCTACTCCAGCTCCATTTCTTACCAATGTTTCCTTTTCCGTGTCCGATGCTTCGTCTTGGACTTCCCAGATCTTTATTTCGTTCTTCGGGCTGTCTACGCTACCCACCGGTACTTCGTTTATCTCCTCCTGTTCTAGAGCTGCCTGTGCTGCCCAATCAGCCGCCTGGTTCCCCTGGTGGCTGTCCCAGTCTGGGCTTGTCTTGTCTGGTTCTTTCTGATGGGCCTTAATTTTGATAACTGCCACCTGTTTAGGTCTTTTGCTTGCTTCTAGCAAGGCCTCTATTCATCCCTGATGTTTGATGGGGCTACCTCCTGTGGTTATATACCCTCTACGTCCCCATGCTGTCATTACTATCTTCAGGGCCTTATTATGACCTGGAACTTTGTCCGAGGCTATCAGGAGATCGTCAACGGACTGGAGGACCGTGCTCCCTGGTGGGAGCTCTACACCCTTTAAAATATTACTCATTACCCGATGGAAGATCGCGGGGCTATTATGGAATCCTTGTGGCAGGCGGGTCCAGGTGTACTGTCTGTCTCCTACTGTGAACGCAAATTTCTCCTGAGACTCCGGATCCAATGGGAGAGCCCAGAATCCGTTGGCTATGTCCAACACTGTGAATATCTTGTGTTCGGGAGCCAGTCCGTTCAAAATTGTGGACGGGCTGGCGACTATGGGGTGAAGCTTGGGCGTCACTTTATTCAAGGCCGTATAGTCAATTGTCAGCCTGTAACTCCCATCTGGCTTTTTAACTGGCCACGTAGGGGAATTGGTTGTGCTCGTGGTTTCCCGAAGGACACCTCTTTCTACCAATCCCTTTACTATGTCTTCTACAGCTTTCTTTGCTTCTGGTTTAATGGGATATTGTCGGTGGGGTTTGTGTTCGGGTCCTGGGACGACAATGGGGTCAATCTTAACCATTCCTGTGTCTAACTTATCTTTTGCCCACACTCCTTGTACCGAGGCACATGTGTCCCCGTACCCATTGGTTTCCACTTGCCAGTCCCGGCTTACCGCTGTAGCCACTCCCACTTTGGTGGTATTATTGGTCAGACAGTGCATACTAGTTTTATGCCCGTTCACGTGTGGCCAAGTTATTTTCTTCTTACCACAATCAATTAATACCTGGTATTCTTTCATTAAGTCATTTCCCATTATTGTTCCCTCATTATTCTTACCTTCTTTTTTGCCTTATCAGTCTCTCAGACCTTATCTGCTTGCTCGATTAGTCCCGCCAATTGGTGTACCAAAAGAACTCCCGTTTTCTTGGTTTTCTCCCTTTTTTGCTTACGTACCCACTCTCGTTGTGACTCTAATGACTGGCTAACATCCCAGCCATCTTTCTGCATTCTGTCTATCAGCGAACGTCTATCTGTCATGTAACTATTAATAAGGGACCCCGGGGGCCCCATCTTAACGTCCTTACCTGACATCGCCCATCCGCTCTCCGATCACACTCTCCAGTAAACACTCACCGCCTCTCTTCACTCTCCCGTCCTTCTGGACTCGCGAACTCGTTTACCGACGTGTCTAGTTGCCTGGAGTTCCGGATCTTGCAAGCACCGCCCGCAGACTTTATCACAGGTTTTACTCTGTACCTTTAACCTACGGCCCAAAAATTTGACATTGTAATGCAGAATACTCACAACGATTCCCCCTCTGCCTTCCGAGAATACCCGGACCAAAAACCCCTATAAAGTGTACTCTTGCAAATCCCCTCAGATTCTTTCGGTTACTTGAGCCCGTTAACACTTGATCAGGGTGTCGGTACTCAGTAACCCTGCTCGCAGTGCCAATTGTTGTAGGGGCTAATCGGAGCCTTAAGCGGACCAACCGTGAAGGAGAGTCGACGCGTTACCCGACTTAGCCCGACTGAGCAATAAAACTCAAACACCAATTTACACGGTTAAATGCGGGAGTACACTTTATTGCAGGGCGCTCTGGGAGAGGAGTGATGCACCCGCGTGCAGTCACCGACCTCTCAGATAAGTCACTCCGGGGCACAGTATTTTATACATCCATCATTGATCACATCGTGCTCACATGAGCGCGTGATAGTTATTAGAATCCAATCAATTTTATGTATACAATTGTTAAGCATGGTAAATAAATTCAATTAATGTCAGGGTACAGTTGATGTGATCAGCCTCGTCTATGTGACAGTGTTATCTCGAGCCCTGTATGTTGTAACGTTGTCTGACAAGACAGATTGCCAACCCATTGCAGCATGTTAAAGTCCTGTGTCAGCGAATTTAAAGTTCATTAACTGGATGAGTTTTTCTTCTCCGACATTTCTTTAATAATTTTCTTCTCCAACACAGCACATCCACTCGTTCTCCCCTATCTATTTTACCAGTTACATCCTCAAAATATTCCAGTAGATTAGTCAAGCACGATTTACCTTTTGTAAATCCATGTTGACTTTCTCCGATCCTGTCACTGTTTTCCAAGTGCTCTGCTATTACATCTTTTATAATGGACTCTAGCTTTTTCCCCACTACTGATGTCTGTAATTCCCCGTTTTCTCTCTACCACCTTTTTTGAATAGTGGGGTAACATTAGCTACCCTCCAATCCATGGGTATTGTTCCAGATTCCATCGAATGTTGGAAGATGATCAGCAATGCATCTATTATTTCGAGGGCCACTTCCTTAAGTACCCTAGGATGTAGATTATCAGGCCCTGGGGATTTATCGGCCTTCAATCCCGTCAATTTCCCTAACACCATTTCCCTGCAAATACTGATTTCTTTCAGTTCCTCCCTTTCATTAGACCCTATGTTTCCTGACATCTCTGGGAGATTATTTGTGTCCTCCTTTGTGAAGACAGAACCAAAATATGTATTTAATTGGTCTGCCATTTCTTTGTTCCCCATTATAAGTTCCCCTGATTCTGACTGCAAGGGACCTTCACCAATCTTTTTCTCTTCACAGATCTATAAAAGCTTTTACAGTCAGTTTTTATGTCCCCTGCAAGCTTCCTCTCATATTCTATTTTCCCCTTCTTAATTAATCCCTTTGTCCTCCTTTGTTGAATCCTAAACTGCTCCCAATCCTCAGGTTTACTGCTTTTTCTGGCCAATTTATATGTCTCTCCTTGGATCTTATGCTATCCCTAATTTCCCTTGTTAGCCACGGTTGAGTCACCTTTTTTGTTTTATTCTTATGCCAAACTGGGATGAACAAATTCTGTAGTTCATCCATGCGGTCTTTGAATGTTTGCCATTGCCTATCCACCGTCAACCCTTTGAGTGACATTCCCCAATCAATTCTACCCAACTCGCGACTCATACCATCATAGTTTCCTTTATTTAAATTCAGGACCCTAGTCTCTGAGTCAACTATTTCACTCTCCATCTTAATGAAGAATTCTATCATAATATGATTGCTCTGACCCAAGGGGCCTCGCACAACAAGATTGCTAATTAATCCTTTCTCATTACATAATACCCAGTCTAAGCCACAGGGGAAGCACCACGTAGGAGCACGCATAAGAGAAAGATACTGCACAAATAGTCACAAGTGTAGTCACTTGGGTGAAATTTGATGTTCAATGTAAAAAAGCCATCAGGTGTTAAGTGTAAATAAAAACTCTGATGGCTACAGCTGCAGTTGTGGCGTCTGTCATTTCGCTAATGGGACTTCCACAATGAGGCCTTAGGATAACTTGCAATTGTCAGTATGGTGGTCAAATTGTTAGGGATCAGTTGGGTCTGGGCCATTGTCGTAGCTCTGGTAAGAAGCTGCAAGGCAAAAGTGCTTGATTGTCTAAGCTAAGCAAATCTGGCCAAGATGAGTGCGTCCCTTGCATTCTGGGCAGCTATGGTCTCGCGTAATGCTGCCGCTGGTTGATGGGCCTTTGCAAGAAGTTCATTCTCTCTCTCCTCCTCCTCCTCCTCCACCTCCTCCACCTCCTCATCTGAGGAGGCTATGTGAGGAGCCACTTGGTCCTTCGGCATCTGCAAGCCACGACGCTGTGCCATGTTGTGAAGTGCACAGCAAACCACGACGATTCTGGAGACCCTAGCTGCTGAGTATTGCAGGGCTCCACCTGATCTATCCAGGCATCTGAAGCACATCTTCAGAATACCGATGGTTTGCTCGATTATGGCTCTGGTGGAAATGTGGCTGGAGTTGTAGCTCTCCTCAGCTGCGTTGGATGGGCTCCTCAACGGTGTCATTAGTCACGTCTTCAGGGGATAGCCCTTGTCTCCAAGTAGCTATCCGTTAAGTTGGTCTGGCGGACTGAATAGCGGAGGCACACTAGACTGGCGCAGTACGAAGGAGTCATGGCAACTGCCAGGGTACGTGGCACAAACATGCAAAACTTCCTTCTTGTGGTCACACACCAGCTGAACGTTGAGGGAGTGGAAGCCCTTGCAGTTGACAAAAATACCTGGATTGCGATGGGGTGCCTTAAGGGCCACATGTGTGCAGTCAACGATGCCCTGCACACTTGGAAAGCCTGCCAGATTAGCTAATCCAACCGCACGCGCCGTGACACTTGCTCGATCCTTGGTGAAATGGATGTGATTGTGCACGATGGCAAAGAGGGCATCGGTTACCTGCGTGATGCAGGTGTGTGCGGCCGCCTGGGAGATGCCGCTGATGTCTGCTGCTGATCCCTGGAATGAGCTTGAGGCAAAAAAGTTGAGTGTGGTGGTGACTTTGACAGCCACTGGTAAGGGGTGTCCACCTGGTCCTCTGGGCTCCAGGTCTTGTTGCAGCATTGCGCAGATGTCACCCACTACCTCTCGCGAAAGTCGGAGCCGCCTTTGGCACTGCTGCTCAGACATGTTGAGGTAGCTGACCCTGTGTCTGTAGACCCTGTTTGGGGGGTATCTCCTGCGCCGACGGCCTTCCATGCGCTGACCCCTTCTGGCCTGTGCAGCTTCAGGCGGGTGAGCAGCAGCTTGGCGCTCCTGCTGTTGCTGCTGCTGTTGGTGCTGCTGTTGTTCATGGTTCTGTTGGTGCCACGGCTGGTGTTCGTCCTCATCTGATGCCCAGGAGGGAAGGAAATAAATGGCTCCCATGCCTCTGGTATATGCCTCAGTTGAGGAAGCGCTCAATGAGGGTGGCGAGAGGAGTTTCCCAGGAGGTCACACTGCAGATGGGTGTCAGGCTCCAAACTTCCAGAGCTGTGGTTATGCCTTCTAAAAGTTCCCCCAGACCTGTGACAACACAGTCCTGCCACCTGCAAATGATGGCTGATCAAATCTCCTATTTAATGGTTGAGCTGCAGCTGAGAGTCAGCAATCCACTTGTCCTACCGTCAGGTTTCACTGGCATGTTTTAGATTAGGCATGCTTCACGTGGGAAAAGGGTTAAATTAGCAAAAAACTATCAAAATGGCATTACAGAGCCAATTTAGGGCTTGTTAAGGGTATTAATGGCCTCTCCCGCCTCTTGGAGGCGGGACGGAGATGGGACCAGTAGACACGATTTCATCAAAATTGCGTGGAGGCGGGATGGAGGCGGGATCGGGCCCGCCTGCCAGTTTCTGCAATTTTAACCCCCCACATGCCTCTAATCCTGCCTCAATGGCCCTATGAAAATCCAGCCCACAGTGTGGGCTTCCCGACAACTCCGAACCTCGCCAGGGTAAGCGAGGCGAGCCGTGGGTCTGCGGGGCCGAAATGTCCGATGTGCAGTCGAGTGATGAGTGCAACTGTGGAGAGGTAAGTGTGCGAGGTGAGTGTAGAGTGTTTTAATAAGATTACTTACCTTTGCTTCTTCCTCCAGGCTTTATCCCTTTAGGCTGCGGAGCTGCCTCATCTCACCGGCAGAGAAAGCAGAATGGCTGCTGCATTCTTAAATACAACAGCCTTCTGCTTTCTGCTCAGGAAAGCTTTCTAAGTGAGTGTTCAGTAAAGGACTCAACTTAGAAGACAGATTGTCAGTGTTTGACAGCTTCACAGAGCTGTCAAATGATGACAATTCATCTGTCAAAAAATCTTGACAGATGAAACATCATACACTGACGTTCTCTGTCACCGGCTTTCCCTTAATTGGCCTGCTAAGCCCGCTGGGCGGGCTTAACATGGTCAATCAAGGGAAAATAGCGTGGGTTGGCCGGACGTCGATGGAGGCGGGACTAAAACCCGACAAGCAGCAGTCCCGCCTCCATCACGTCCCCATTGATAAAATCACCCCCTCTCATTCACTTTGCTTCCGATTTCCACACTTCCCTCACCCTCACATGGTCCATCATCAACTCTTCCCTTCCCTTCCTTGACATCTTTTTCTCCATTTCTGGGGATAGGCTATCGACAACCATCCACTATAAGCCCACTGACTCCCACAGTTACCAGGACGACACTTCCTCCCACCCGCTTCCTGTAAGGACTCTATTCCATTCTCCCAGTTTCTCCATCTCTGCTGCATCTGCTCTGACAATGCCACCTTCTATACTAGTGCTTCCAATATGTCTTCCTTTTTCCTCAACCGAGCATTCCCCTCTACCATGGTTGACGTGGCCCTTGACTGTGTCTGTTCCATTTCCCGCACTTCTGCTCTCACCCATTTCCCTCCCTCTCAGAACCATGATAGGGTTCCCCTTGTTCTCACCTTTCACCCCACCAGCCTCCACATTCAACGGATCATCTTCCGCCATTTCCGCTACCTCCAGCGCGATCCCGCCACGAAACACATCTCCCCCCGCCCCACACCCTGCAGCATTCCGAAGGGACCGCTCCCTCTGCGACACCCTGGTCCACTCCTCTATCACCCCCAACGCCCCTTCCCACGGCACCTTCCCGTGCAAGTGCAGGAGATGCAACACCTGCCCTTTTACCTCCTCCCTTCCCCCTGTCCAGGGTCCCAAACACTCCTTCCAGGTGAAAGAGAGATTTAGTTGTAATTCTTGCAATTTAGTATACTGTATTCGCTGCTCATGATGCGTTCTCCTCTACACTGGGGAGACCAATCGTAGATTGGGTGACCGCTTTGCGGAACACTTCCGTTCAGTTCGTAAGCATGACCCCGAGCTTCCGGTCACCTGTCACTTTAATTCTCCGCTCCACTCCCACTCTGATCTCTCCATCCTCGGCCTCTTACACTGTTCCAACGAAGCACAATGTAAGCTCAAGGAACAGCACCTCATCTTTCAATTAGGCACTTTACAGCCTTCTGGACTCAACATCGAGTTCAACAATTTCAGACCATAACTTCGGCCCCTATATTATTTTTTCCTTTTCTTCCTTTTTTCTCTTTTTTTTTCTTTCACATGTCAGCTGTTGATGATTCTGCCATTGCCATTTACTCCTCATCTAGAGTCATCTTTTGTTTCTTAACTTGTCCCATTACCATCTCCTTTTGCCTTGCACCATCATCCCTTTTGTCTTTTAATCTCTCCTGCCTTCCAGCCTATCACAGACCTCACTTTTATTCTTTCCTCCCCTCATTCCTTTCCCTGCCCCACACTTGCTTAAAAATCTGTTACTTCTCTAACCTTTTCCAGTTCTGACGAAGGGTCATCGACTTGAAATGTTGGGCTGGATTTTCTCAATGGGGAGCTTTTGGAGGCGGGACTCCCACTTGTCGGGTTTTAGTCCCGCCTCCATCGGCTTGTGGCCATCCCCTGCTATTTTCCCTTGATTGACCTTGTTAAGCTCGCCCAGCAGGCTTAGCAGGCCAATTAAGGGAAAGCCGGTTACAGGTGACGTCAGCAAGTGACGTTTCATCTGTCAAGAGCTTTTGATAGATGAAATGTCAGCATTTGCCGGCTCTGTGAAGCTGTCAAACAATGACAATCTGTCCTCTAAGTTGAGCCCTTCCACTCAGGCTCAGTTAGAGAGCTCTCCTGAGCAGAAAGCAGAAGGCTGCAGCTTTTGACAGTTCAGCGGCCATTCTGCTTTCTGTGCCGGTGAGATGAGGGATTCCCAAGAACTGAAGGGATGAAGCCTGCAGGAAGAAGTAAAGGTAAGTAAAACTAATTAAAACACTTTACACTCACCTCACACACTCACCTCTACACACTTGCACCCATCACTCACCTGTACACCGGATATCTCGGCCCCTCCGACCCGAGCAGACCGACGGCCCGCCTCGTTGACCCTGGCGTGGTTCGGAGCCGTCGGGAAGCCCACACTTCAGGGCTGAAAATAGCGATTCTCCAAAAAACTGCCTTTAACTAGTTGTTAACAGACTGTTGATTGGCACTAATCCCCTTCCCGCCTCGGGCAGGCGGCTCCCAGCGCGGGTCGGGTATCCGCCTCTTGGGAAGATGGCACGAAGGCGGTTTGGGTACTCGCCCCCAGATTCTGCCATTTTCCCGGCAGTCCCGCCTCCTTACCCACCTCCACAGGGCAGGCAAAATCGCCCCCGTTTACTCTGTTTCTCTCTCCACGATGTTGCCTGACCTGCTGAGTGTTTCCAGCATTTTCTGTTGTTATTACTAATTCAACTGTGACTGCCAACAATGTTTTGGTGCCTCTCAGCTGAAGAGAGACAAAAAAATTAACCAGTGGGTTTAACAGCCTCTCAACATGCTCACAATTTCTAGGGTAGTGTAGTCCTTCAAGCTTAGTGACAAGACTCAGGTTAAATCTATAACAACAACTTGCATTTACATAGCGTGCACCTTTAACGTAGTAAAACATCCCAATGCGCTTCAGAGGAGCGTTAAAAAAATTTGACACAGAGCCACATAAGGAGATATTAGGACAGATGACCAAAAGCTTGGTCAAAGAGGTAGGTTTTACGGAGCGTCTTGAAGGAGGAAAGAGAGGTAGAGAGGCGGAAAGCTTTAGAGTGGGAATTCCAGAGCTTAGGCCCTCGGCAGCTGAAGGCATGGCTGCCAATGGTGGAGTGATTAAAATTGGGGATGCGCAAGAGGGCAGAATTGGAGGAGCACAGATATCTTGGAGGGATGTAGGGCTGGAGGGGGTTACAGAGATAGGGAGGGGTGAGGCCATGGAGGGATTTGAAAACAAGGATGAGAATTTTAAAAGCTAGGCATTGCTCAATCGAGCACTAATATAGGTCAGCGAGCACAGGCGTGATAGATGAACGGGACCTGGTGTGAGTTAGGATACGGGCAACAGAGTTTTGGAATGAGCTTAAGTTTATGGGGGGTGGAAGATGAGAGTCCGACCAGGAGTTCGTTGGAATAGTCAAATCTAATTCTTATCTGACCACTAAACAGGTGTAGCACCATCATGCAGTCATTTTCTTTAGGATTTTATTGTAAAGGCATACCCCCAGGAAAATCTCACAAAAGTTTAATTTGTGAGGACTTCTGGTGAAATCACACTTGGGCTAGTCACTCTCTACTGCTTTCCACCTCCTCAACTGCATCTACCTAGTAGCCCTCCTCAGGTTGGCATGACAGCAACCAATAAAGGAAAATTATAGCAGTCATCCATCATAATGTTCATAAAAGCCACTTCTGCAGATAAACACTCTCCTTCTATCCCATTACCCAAGCTGAAGAAGCCCACCCTTCTAATAGTAGATCTAGAAGTCTCTGCCTGCAACAATCCTTGCTACAATAGGCACACAAGCTGGTCAATGTAAACAAATGCTCCCACTGAAATAAAAATGAGAAGTCGCACAACACCAGGTTATAGTCCAACAGATTTATTTAATTTTACAAGCTTTCGGAGCTGTCGCTCCTTCGTCAGGTAAGTTAGCAATGAGAGAATCTCCCAGAATTCACAATTTAAACCCAGACAAAATCTATTCACATTATTCGCTACAACAAAGAGCACAGCCAAGACAATGAGATGTGTCCCAGGGGGTCCAACGTGTCAAACCACCTGCTGGCTGCATATCCTGTCAATTTGTGTTCTTGTGTTAGCCTTTTTAAAAAAAAAAACAAAAAAAAAAACCCAAAAAAAACACCTGGGAAGACCGGCCATGATGTCAAGTCACGTTCTGTATCGTGACATGAACCCGATATCGCGATTGAGGCCATCCTCATGAGTGCGGAACTTGGCTATCAGTTTCTGCTCTATGATTTTGCGCTGTCGTGTATCTCGAAGGCGGCCTTGGAGAACGCTTACCCCATGACCCCACTGAAATAGTACAAGGAACTTTGGGGATTCTGAGGCTAGCAGTCCAGTAAAGCTGCATAGTTTCTCAAACTGCTGATAGCTCTGCTGTTAAGACTATGCTGGAATGAGTGTAGCAGTTACTTGGACCATAATCTACAGATGATGAATGACCCCATGCTTCGGTAACCTGCTATTTTAACTTCCATATTAAAGGACTAGCGCTTCAAAATATGCCCCAATACACAAGGGCAGCTGAATTTTCACTTATGTGGATATTTCTCTAACCTCCTGGAACAAGGGATGGAATTTAATAAAATCAAGGAGGTCTTACAAGAATGCAGCACAGAACACAATTGTTCTAACTGCTCTGATTCTGCATTAACCTATGAGTAATGCTACAGTTCAATTCCACTCATGTAATTTCTTCCAGCTTGGAAGCTGGGTCAGAGGCCTGGAGCAGATTATAGAGATAGGGCAATGCCCAGGCATAGAGGGATTTGTTGATGAAAAGCAGTATTTTGGAATCAATATGCTGAGGGATTGGACACAATGGAGGTCAACGCGGCAGGATTTAGTTTGGGGGAGAGTGCATGAAGTGGAGTTTGGATGAGATAGATTTTATATAAGATTCAGCTTGGGAGATATTTAGACTGGAGGTGGGTGGGGTGAGGTAGGCAAGAAGGCAGACAAGTATTACAGAAGTGGTATTAGGCAGTTTTAATGATGGACTGTACTTGGGGTTTAAACTTCAGCTCTGGGTTGAACAGTTTCAACTTGAATAAATAGCTGGGAAGAGGGTTAAGAGTTGGAGGCTAACTTGCAGCTTCTGGAGGAATGAAAGTGTTCAGCTGGAGAAAGTTACGGCTCATCCATGACAATGACAGCCATGCAGTCGACAACACAACAACAGCCATGGGATCCAAGGGCAAAAACCCGGAGCTGAAGTTTAAACCCCAAGTACAGTCCATCATTAAAACTGCCTAATACCACTTCTGTAATACTTGTCTGCCTTCTTGCCTACCTCACCCCACCCACCTCCAGTCTAAATATCTCCAACGCTCTTGCTGGTCTCCCAAGCTAAATCTTACATAAAATCTATCTCATCCAAATTCCATTTCATGCACTCTCCCATACAAAATCCTGCCGCATTGACCTCCATTGTGTCCCAATCCCTCAGCATGTGGGGAGTCCCAAACTAGGGGCCATAAATATAAGATAGTCACCAACAATGTTCCCTCTAATTTTTTTTCTGTGCGCAGTCCCTTTAACTGGCTGCGTGGCCCATTCAAATTTTTGCACGTGCGCGTTTTCTTCCATGCAAAAGCCGTTGAGTGGCCTGCGCAGGACCTCCAGACCACTGCACAGCCACACAGCTTAGCAAGAACGTTGGTCACCAATAAATCCAATAAGGAATTCAGGAGAAACTTCTTTACTCAGAGAGTGGTTAGAATGTGGAACTCGGAGTAGTTGAGGCGAATAACATAGATGTATTTAAGGGAAAGCTAGATAAGCACATGAGGGAGAAAGGAATAGAAGGATATGTTGATAGGTTGAGATGAAGTAAGGTGGGAGGAGGCTGTAAAGTTTCGCAATTATCGCGATTCAAAATAACACAAGAGAAGCAGATTCGTTTGATCAGTTTTATTAAACAAAATGCTGTCATGATATAAAGGACACAGAAGCCCGTAAAATGGCCGCTGCGCATCGTGGCAGAAGCTTCCAGAATTACAGTGGGCAGACAAGATGGCGTTCGAATAAACATTTCAATATAAGACGGGATCATACTCGATAAACACTGATAAAGACAGCATGCAACTTGTTTGCATTCGAAACAATAGCAAAAGATATAAGTGCTGGAATCGTTTTCCATGCACAAGTAGGGACCATTGTACTGGACAATCGAAGGCCCATCCAGACACATCAATACACAAATACCCCCACGGCTCTACAATGAGAGAGACATCGACGGGTGATTAAGCAAGTATTCGGGGGCCCCCAAAACCAGTCAGGGAGACGATTCATACGATCCTGGCTGGGTCAACAATGGGGAAAAACATTAACGGGTAGTTGGCCAGTTTCAGGTGCTACCGAAAATCGTTAAAGACAAGAATCGCCCCATGCTGGGAGTTTTGAGCGCCAATATTTCACAAAGGACAAACATTAAGATTTGAGCGGGAGATAAGGGAACACAGCACTATAACTATAGTGAACAAATGTCCATCGGTCTCTTAGCTTGCTGCTGACTGCCGAAGCTCTTCCTTAGGGCTGGACATTGTTGACTCTTGTCTTTTAGCCGTACTGGTCGGTTATTCGAATGTTGGGTGGAGCTAAAACGGAACGAGCCACCTCGACAAGGGCAAGTGACCGGGTGCACCATCCCGAGAGTCGGTAAACGGTGTCTGGACCCGAAGGCCCAACAAGACAAGACGAAATGACAAGAAAAGAAGAAGAATCCACGTGCCGCCGTGGTCAGTAAACCCCGACCGTGCCCGAAAATATAGAACTCACTTCTTGAATTCTACGGGTTATTGCACGAACCGGTTTAGGTCCATCGACTCCATCACCATAGGAAGACTCTTCATTGAATTCTACCGACAACTGGTGTCAGTACAGGAAGACTTTTCTTTGAGTTCTACAACCATGCCCGAGTTCTGTCGAGTTCTTCATGACAACAGTGAGCCCGGCCTGCTTGCCGCAGCAGCGAAGATAAACAAGTGGGGTACAGAGACCCCTCCAAACACGTGACAATCAGGCGCTGCAGCAAACGAGCCGAGTGCCTCACTTTAAAATTCTCCGAAGTATCACGAGTGGTGAGCATGTTTCCCGATCCTACAAATCTAGACGTAGTGTAGTTATTGATAAGGGAGGGTGGTTTTATTTAGGATAAAGTATAATGTGTTCCCCTTTTTACGATGTGCCGTGCGTTCTTCATTACCATAGACCAAGCTTTATGAATGTATGTATACTTGTCCTCTCGTTAATTTGCGCCTATGACATGTACTTCATGATTTTGGACGCTATGCAATAAAGATTTCCATTTCGTACTATTCAACCGGGTCTATTTGAGTTTTTCTCTGCATTACTGCTCTCGCACCTAAGTCCAGTGTTAGAACCGTAAGGGTGAGTGGGTCGAACCACTCACAGGTGCTTATTGCAACAAGGCTGGCCAGAGACCAGAGCAAGCAATAGTATTAGGCAACGAAGGCCTAACCTCGCACCAGCACCGTCTGGGATACAAGCACGACAAAAACCCCTTACAGAAAATGGCGACCGCGGCAGGACATTGGCAGCGAGAGAGTAATGTTTTACACCCTGGTGTGAATAGGCGAAATGTGATGGATGAGAGGGTAGCCGACTATGTGTTTGGGAAGGTTAACTTAACCAAAAAATGGATAAGTGACCTGCTGATGGATAAGCGTCCGCTAGACGCCGCCATCAAATGGACAGGCAGTAAAGAGCATAAGAAGTCGGTAGAAAAAGCGGTCTGGCTGATGTGCTACAAGAAGCAAGTCCAACTTTCGGACCAGGTCATTGTGGCACAGGCAGCTCGGATCAGGGATTTGGAAGTTGAGATGGAGGAAAAGATCACGGGAGGACAGAAACTCATTGCATCCTTGAATGCGTTACATCAGGAACGCCAAATAGTCGCCAACCACCATGAGGCTAAAATTGATTACCTAGAATGTCAGGTCACGGAAGCGAAATTAAACGAGGGTAGGATTAGAGAACGGTGTGCCCGCCTAGCTAACCAGATAAAAGCCCAGGAAGAAAGCTTGAAGGGAGTTAGGGCGGCATATAAGATGGCCCTCGAGGATAGGCATGAGGGAGCCGACCACAGTGTTTGCCAGAAGGTGATAGGGAACCTAAGAGAGGCCCTGAATAAGGCAAACGGCATGGTGTGCCACATCAGCCCGTCAGCAAACCAGCCACAGGTGGGTAGGGAATTCCCAAAATCCCTACCAGACAAAGCAGAGGAGGTATTCGCCACTGTGCCCTCCGCGCCAGCCAGCAATTTGGCAACCTGGGTAAGGGAGGAAGTGGTGGAAGTAGAGAAGGAGGTCCCCAAGGTAGGACAGTCCCCGGAGGTAGAGTCGAAACCGGGACCGATGTGTCCGCTCCGAGGTCACAAGAGAGGCCCGAACGCAGCCAATGGGGATGACGGGGATGTCCTGAACCAGCTTGTATTGCCTCACAGCTCACACCAGCTGAGAGCAATGATTAGCCATGTACGGAAGCTGTCCGAGTCAGACGACCCTTCCGTACACTTTAGGGAGGTAGAACAGACCACAGCAATTAATGGCTGCGACGATGAGGAAAAGACCAAAATGTTGCTGTTCTCGTTAGATAGCTCGATCCTCCAGTGTCTCTCAGACAAGAGCAAGAGGGGAAATAAAACCTATGAGGAGTTAAGGGACGAGGTCCTAGAAGTGTTAGGGGCGGATGACGAAGGTCCGTTCGTCAGATTAAGTCAAACCCTACAGATGGAGGGAGAACCCCCGAAGGTTTTCGCCGACAGGCTGTGGCCAGTATACCAGCGTAGCTGCCCAGGCGCGCCAGCGCGTCACCGCATAGACGGTGTCGGTTTAACTCATTGGCTCAGGTGTTTAGTAGCCAACAGTTTGCCAGCCGTCAGGGAGCAGGCAAAGGCGTGGTTTGATCCCACTAACCCTGCCACAACAGAGGAGTCTGTCCTAAATCGACTCACGATAGCGTATCAGAACACTAGGAGCACGGGAGCGCGTCCCCTTAAGGGAAGGGTGCATGAGGCACGGCCCGCAGCCCCGGCTCAAAAGGAGTGGCATCAGGAGGGAAACCGCGCCCCACAAGTCAGTGGTGCTTGTTACGGGTGCGGGAAGACAGGTCACTTGCGTAAGAACTGTAGGAACCCCTGGAAGGCCCCCAGGGATAAAGATCCCGCAGCCCGAACCCAAGCGCCTGTCTCTGAGAGAGGAGCCGGTGTGCCTATCCATCCCGATGCGATAGAATCAATGTTGGGAGCTATGCAGTCCCTTATGATTTCGCAAGGAAGGGTGGCAGTCGCTACCGGCCCCACAGATGTCACGACCCCGTCCACCAGTACCTAATGACTAGAGCCCGCGCAGCCCGACTACCTGTGTCCGCTCAGCTACGATGCGTGGAAAAGACCCCTGGTGGAGATGGAGGTAGAGAAGCAGAAGGGTAGTTATTTGTTGGACACGGGAGCTTCATGCACCGTGATTCATACGGATAGCCCCTTTGACTCACCACTGTCTACCAAGGTCCCATTCACATTAGCGGGGTTCACGGGAAAAGAGCAGGCTGGCGCGTTCTCCATTCCGCCCTCCATTCATTTAGGAGCACTCCACACCACATGGAAGTGCATACTGATGAAATGGCAAGAGGGGGGTGGCAGAGGTATCCTCGGGTCGGATCTCCTATCGGAACACGGGATCCTCGTGGACCTTAGGAATCACTGTCTCTGGGGAGCCAAGGGTGGGAAAGGCAAGGTAGTTGTAATCCCGGGGAAGGAAGGTAAAGGGGCCCTGTGTACCATGAAGCCATCCGGAGGTTACGACCTCGGGCTTAAGGTCGCGGATGTCCCAACGGACATGCAAGCGTACGTGTCAGATAATATGCACGCGTTTGCAACCCACAAGCACGATTGTGGGAGGGTTACCGGGTTTGAGGTCAGCGTAGACGGGGAACCCATGACCCGGCCCCAAAAGCAGTATAACTTCCCCAAAGAAGCAGAACCCGATATGGAGACAGCAATGTCCTCATTGGTGCAGCAGGGCGTGTTGAGGCCGATAGCCACGCATGTGAACTCCCCATTATGGCCGGTGAGGAAGCCGGATAATTCATGGAGGGCCACGGTGGACTACAGAGTCCTTAACAGTAACATTCCCGCCTGCGCGCCCACGGTAGCAGCAGTTGCTGACCTAATAGGGAGTATCCCAGCGTCCGCGACCACGTTCACGGTGCTGGATATCTCGAACGGTTTTTGGTCCATCCCGCTGCGGCGAGAGGACCAGTACAAGTTTGCCTTTACTTTTAAAGGACAACAGTACACATGGAACTGTTTGCCACAGGGTTTCCACAACAGCCCCAGTATTTTCCATCAGTGTATGGCAGGAAGTTTAAAGGAGTTTAGTCAGCCCAATCAGATAGTGCAGTACGTGGATGATTTGCTCCTGTTCACGGACTCAAGGGAGGAGCATGGACCACTGCTAGCCGAGTTGTTGGAGCTGCTAGCGAGAAAGGATTTTAAAGTTAACGCTAAGAAAGCACGGATCGGTCAGCAAGAAGTAAAATTCCTGGGTCTGACCATTCGCGCTGGGGAAAGAGCCATAGATAAGGCTAGGAGGGAGTCGGTGCAGGAGTTACCGATTCCCAACACCATAACGGGTGTGAGGTCCTTTCTGGGACTGACTGGTTACTGTAGAGACTTCATCGAGGACTATGCGGCCACAGCAGCCCCACTGCTCTGACTCCTCCATAAGGGAGTGGAGTGGTCTTGGGACGAGGGTTTCAGGCAGCATTCGAGAAGTTAAAAAGGGATTTGCAGACCGCGCCAGCTTTAGGGGCCATAGATGGGGGGGAAGGAGTTTTTCCTGGAGGTAGCTGCCAGTGGAGACAGCTTGAGCGCTGTGCTGCTCCAAGAGCGTCACGGCAAGCTGAGGCCGGTTGTCTATTCGTCCAGGGTGTTAACGGATGTGGAGAGGAGTTTTTCCAACTGCGAAAGGCATCTCTTAGCCACGCATTGGGCTGTGAAAAGATCAGCGATCTTCACAGGGCTCTCTCCCATCACTCTCCTCACCCATCACACACCAACTAAGATGCTTCTAGATGGGAGGATTAAGGATGGGACCGTAAGCAGCGCTCGTATTGCGCGCTGGACCCTTCTCCTCTCCCAGATGGATCTTAGGGTTATAGGTCTTTGCGAGCCCAGGCTCGCGGCCAACTTGGTATACCCCGGAACAGCCCACCGGTGTTCGGTGGAAGGGGTGTGGGAGGTCAACATAGGTTTGCGGGCTGGGATACATCCCACAGGTCGCGAGATTTATGTTGATGGTTCCAGTACAGTGTCCGCTGGCGAACGACTCACAGGGTGTGGAGTTTATGACCCTGCGGCAAACCTTGCCCTGGCAATTAAACTCCCCAGCACGATGAGCGCGCAGCAGGCTGAGCTGTCTGCGGTGGCGTACGTAGTGACCCACCCAGAGATCTTCCCAACCCCATACACGATTTGCTCGGACAGTATGTTTACGTGCAATTCGTGTACGGAATACCTGGCCATTTGGTCCCGCCGTGGATACACCTCCGCGGACGGGCGACCTTTAACGGTGAAGCCCGTGCTGGAAAAGATCCTAGCAGCAGTAGGGGAGGAAGGGGAGATTTTCATCCATAAGGTGAAGGCTCACTCCTCCACAGAGCCCCGCGGGGAGGGCAACCAGCAGGCAGATGCGCTAGCCAGGGAGGGTGCCCGTAACGGCATTTTCTGGGAACCCTATGGACCCGGACCCGTGGCAGCGATCCAAGGCAGGGAAGGGAATCCCGGGAACACCAGGGTAGCACTGCCCCAGACCTTAAGACCGTCCAGAACCAGGATCCCGCCCTAAAAGCAGTTCTCAGAACGATTACTGAGGGCAAGCAGGTAAAGGGTCCGTAGAGTACGGCAACCCTCTCCATTAAAGAAGGCATGCTGTTCCGCGAGGAACAGTGGGTTGTGCCGCAGCAGCACAGGAGGGAATTCCTCCAGTTGGCTCATGAGGGGCCGGGGGCAGGACACCCCGGGCCTGAGGTTACCTGGCAACGGGTAGAGCAGGCGGGATGGTGGCCGGGACTCAGGGAGCAGGTCCGCGAGTTCTGTGCAAACTGTCTTGTGTGCGTGCAAATAACCCAGACCCCCAGAAAAGGAAAGTGCACATGGGGCACATCAGGAGGGTGGAGGGACCATGGCAGTCGATACAGATCGATTACATAGGGCCCCTGCCCACCACCCAGGGAGGCCACAAATACTGCCTCGTCTTGGTGGATGTGTTTTCCAAATGGGTAGAAGCCTTCCCCTGTAGAACAGCTACGGCGCTGGGTACTGCCAAGATCTTGGTCCGGGAAGTGTTCTCGCGGTGGGGACTCCTCCGTTTCGTGGAGTCAGACCAAGGGAGTCATTTCACCGGCCAGGTGATGCAGAACACCCACATGCTTTTGGGCATTGAAGGGAAGTGGCACATAGCGCACAATCCCCAGTCATCAGGGATTATTGAGCGGATGAACCGGACCCTCAAAGAGAAGCTAAGGAAAGAGACTATGAACTCGCCCCAGAAATGGGCGGAGGTTCTGCCTCTGGTCCTCATGGGAATCCAGGCCAGCCAGTCGAAGAGTACGGGGTATTCCCCGTACGAGGTGATGACTGGGAGGATCATGCGAACCCCCACCCATGTACTAGCCCCGGTGCTCACTGAGGATCAGCTCCAAGAGGTGAAACGGGACAAGTTTGTCCAGACCCTCTTGGAGCGCCTGAAGCAGGTTTACGAGCAGGCGGCTGGGAACATGGGAAAACAGCATCAAGGCAATCGGCTGTTGCTGGAACCCCGCAAGAAGCAGGAGTGGGAAGTCGGAGATCAGGTCATGGTTAGGAACTATGCCAGAGTAGGGAGTTTGGAACCACTGTATATGGGGCCCTACAGTATTGTAGATCAGGTGAGTCCCATGGTGTACGCCGTAAATGTACCTCGGCGCACAAAATGGTTCCACATTAACCAGTGCAAGTTGTATAAACCGGGTGCACAGGGGCCAATCACAGGGGCCAAAACTGCGAGTGGGGACTCTCAGCCCCGGGTAGAAACGCAGGGCACACAGGCTGCTTGAGGGGAGAGGACATCCTGGAAAAGTGTAGGATCTTTTCTTGGGGTTGGGATTCAGATGAGGAAGAGCTCAAGGAGCTCGACCAAGGTAGTGACCCGGTTGGAGAGGTGCTGGGGTCGGAGGACGAAGGTTTCGTCCTCGACTCAAGCTTAGGGGAGATAGGGGCTGCGAGTGGAGTTCCACACAGGGTGGAATCGGAAACTGCAAATCCCGAGCCCAGGGGGGCGGAGCTAGGGGGGACGGAGCCAGCGGCTGTGGTGGGACCACAGGCCGTGATGGTGGAAGTCTCAGTACCCGGTCCGTCGGCCCTGGAAGTCTTGCCCTTGGGGGAGGTCGGGATTGCGAGTGGAGGACCACATACTGGGCCAAGTAGGGTGGAGCCAGAAACTGCAAATCCGGAATTCAGGGGGGCGGAGCCAGGGGAGACGGAGCCAGCGGCTGTGGTAGGACCACAGGCCATGACGGTGGAAGTCTTGGTTCCTGGTCCGTCGGCCCTGGAGATCTTGCCCAAAGTAGCCATCCGTAGGTCAAGTCGGACACCCCAGCCCCGGAAATCGTGGCCAAATCCCCTGTACACCCCCGGCGTAAGTTCAAGGTCAAGGCAGCCCAGGGAGATCCCAGTCCCAGCGCAGCGGCGACAGGCTGCGGCAGATCAAAGGAAGGGGTCAGTGCCCTCCCACCACTGGGAAAAGCTCGTGGCAGCCTTCGCAGAATTTAGGTAGGCCGCCCTGGGAACGGGCGGCGCTGTACAGTTTAAGTTTAGGATAAGTTTAAGTTTATAGTGTCAAGTTTGGAAAGATTGTAGTTTAATTTTAAGTAAATGGAAAAATGATGGGAGTTAGAGATAGGAATAGTTAAAGGCTATCCAGCATACATGTCTTTTTACGTGAGACGAGGTCAAGGGACCCGCTCACCCTTCACAAAAGCCAGAGACTCTTGGGAGGCTGGCTACATCATTTTATCTGATCACAGGAACCAGGAAAGATGGAACGGATTCTGATAGTGCTCGCAACGATCGGATATGGATTGGCCTATCGGGGCCTCACCAAGGATGTCGCTGTGTTCGGTTGCTCCGGGGACACGGCCCCCATCACGATGGATGGGACCGGGGAGCGAAAGGCTGAGGAAACCGCCACTTATTTCCACAAGGGAAGGTGGCCGGGATGGCTGGGAATGAATTCAACGGAATACTCCAGCGCATCCGGATTTGCCTACAAAGAGACTTCTTTACTGTGCCCCAGAGTGAGGATCATTGCACCCAGGATCAGCGTCACCGTCGGCAAAAGGATTTGTTTGACATGCAATGGGAAGGTCCCATTGAGCCGATGGTGGTGGTTACGGAAGTTAAGCAAGAATATGAGAAATTCCTCGGTCGAGTGGGAGCGATTGGGTAACAATACCCATTGGACAATTACGGCGACTAACGGACAATTGAAAGTCTGTTGGGACAAATGGTGGGAACCGGATGAGGGAATATATGTTTGTATGTGGGGATTGAAGTACGTTTGCCCCAAGGGTATATCCATATTTTTCGTACACCAGTGGCAGGATAACGGGAAAGGGATGAGGTGGGATGTTAGCACCAAGGGGTGCGGAGCTCCATTCTCCCCGATCCTGGTAAATGCCACTGAACTCATCACGCGCCCACGCAAGGCTCCGCCCACGATTCCGGTGGTTTTGGCTCAGGAGGAAGGGTGCCCTAAAACCACTAAGGGGCCCGGGAATGGTTTGGTACTGGTCCCAACAGACCAGATACTATTTCAAGGGGTACATTACGCGGTGGCCTCGGTGATTCTAAATCTCACCGAGGTGCGTTTACCAGAGTGGTGCCCCAAAGAGACGGAACAATTGTACCAGGTCCTGTTGACAAACATGTTCAGACAATTCTACGAGTTTGATTTTGCAGAGATTGACAAAACAAGCTTGTACACCACACCACACGAAGTTTTGGGTCAGGTGGGGAGACAAAGAAGGGGTATTCTCAACGATATGTTCACTGCCTTTAATACAGGAACATCTGTGGTCAACGCTCTAGACAACGTGGAGCTGCAGACCCAGATCAATGGTTTAAAAACACAATTAAAAGGCATCCTCACAAGCGAAAACAAGGTAGTAGGGTCTGAGTTACATGAGGACCAGGCCATGACACTACACTTAAAAGAGATTATAGCAGAGCTGGAGAAGCATGCGAGAACGGTAAATGCCCTGATCAGGGAAGATCGGAATGCATCCGATGAAGTTGCGCAGAACGAGGTGTGCGTACTATACGGGGCGTGGTTACTGGGCGAGGGCTGCAGTAATTTGGAGGATTTAAAACAAGGTTTTGTCCCGTCCTGGATAAGTAACAATCACCTGCAGGCGCTCCACCCTTTTCAGAACGCATTAAGCCCGTGCCAGCTCAGGCTAGCCTCAGAGGCATACCCAGTCCCCGTGGACTGCGGACGGTCAAACCATACTATCATGGGTATAGTACTACGCATGCCGGTGTTGGGCGACACAGCAAAGCCCGCCCCGGTGTATCGGGTGGAGAACATTGGTGTCATTCAGGGGGGAGCCCACATTCGCTATGCAGCGGTCCCACCTTACGTCATCCGCTGGGAGCAAACGATGACACGTACCGACCTATCGGGTTGTCGTGGCCGGGGAGCACACATCATACTGTGTCCCCAGCACTTGAATGCCTTTTTAACACCACAATGCGGGTTCAGAACGGCTGGCGCGAAGCCCATGAATTGCACCACGGAAGCAATGACACAAGATCATGTGCCTCCGCAGGTGGCATACATAGGGGGTGGAACATATTGCATTACCACTGCAGCGCAACACTACCAGCATGGAAACCACAGCCGGTGTCCGGTGAGTGACAGCAGTTTCTGTTTTAAACCCAGGGCTGAAGTTCAAGTGGCAGAACAGCGAATCGTCCCGATCCCTGAACCATCCACTGTTCACCTCACAGTAAAAGAGAATTTCACAGACTTGCAGCGATTCGTCGCGCATTTCGGATACATCATTCCCCCTCTCCCTGAACACCTCACCAAGCTTTTGAAAGCCGTCGCGGTATCACAAAAACATTTTTACACCCTGGAACAAAAGACTGTAGAGATAGGGACAGAAATTATGGACATAGTAATCCCACCGTGGTGGGATCTGTTCACCAATATTGAAGTTCCTTCATGGATCAGGATAGCCTCCCACATTTTGGTAGTGTGCCAAGTAGTGATTGTAGTGTACCTATTGGTCGTACACTGCAAAAGAGGCAAACGCCTCACAAAGCAGGAGAACACAGGGGAGTGGAGAGAACGTTACGTGCGCGTGAACGAAGAAAGTACCGCGTAAACGGCCAGGATGACGCCGCTCCATTTTACCATGTGCGTTTGTTTTTTGTAATTGATATTTTGGTTATGAGTATGTATAACTAAGTTTTTGGAACTTTGTATTTTTAAAAGAGTTGTTTTGATTATTTTTTCCATGTATAATAAAATGCATATACAGGTGGTGCGAGAGGCATCGGCCTGCTGCACCTGGAAGGCGTATATGCAATGTACGTTTAAAGGCAATACTGCCTACGATTTGTCCAAGTTTAAACAATGTAATTTCCCTGGGAAATGAGGACTGCATGGTGGCCATAGATAGTTTAAGTTAAGGGAGTGTTTGGATGTGGAGAATCGGGATAATTTTGCTCACCACCACTTTTTAATTGATACGATAAGCGGAGTTATTCGCATCAACAGGCGGGACTGTAAAGTTTCGCAATTATCGCGATTCAAAATAACACAAGAGAAGCAGATTTTTTTGATCAGTTTTATTAAACAAAATGCTGTCATGATATAAAGGACACAGAAGCCTGTAAAATGGCCACCGCGCATCGTGGCAGAAGCTTCCAGAATTACAGTGGGCAGACAAGATGGCGTTCGAATAAACATTTCAATATAAGACGGGATCATACTCGATAAACACTGATAAAGACAGCATGCAACTTGTTTGCATTCGAAACAATAGCAAAAGATATAAGTGCTGGAATCGTTTTCCATGCACAAGTAAGGACCATTGTACTGGGCAATCGAAGGCCCATCCAGACACATCAATACACAAATACCCCCACGGCTCTACAATGAGAGAGACATTGACGGGTGATTAAACAAGTATTCGGGGGCCCCCAAAACCAGTCAGGGAGACGATTCATACGATCCTGGCTGGGTCAACAATGGGGAAAATATTAACGGGTAGTTGGCCAGTTTCAGGTGCTACCGAAACCCATTAAAGACAAGAATCACCCCATGCTGGGAGTTTTGAGCGCCAATATTTCACAAAGGACAAACATTAAGATTTGAGTGGGAGATAAGGGAACACAGCACTATAACTATAGTGAACAAATGTCCATCGGCCTCTTAGCTTGCTGCTGACTGCCGAAGCTCTTCCTTAGGGCTGGACATTGTTGAGTCTTGTCTTTTAGCCGTACTGGTCGGTTATTCGAATGTTGGGTGGAGCTCAAACGGAACGAGCCGCCTCGACAAGGGCAAGTGACCGGGTGCACCATACCGAGAGTCGGTAAACGGTGTCTGGACCCGAAGGCCCAACAAGACAAGACGAAATGACAAGAAAAGAAGAAGAATCCACGTGCCGCCATGGTCAGTAAACCCCGACCGCGCCAGAAAATATAGAACTCACTTCTTGAATTCTAAGGGTTATTGCACGAACCAGTTTAGGTCCATCGACTCCATCACCATAGGAAGACTCTTCATTGAATTCTACCGACAACTGGTGTCAGTACAGGAAGACTTTTCTTTGAGTTCTACAACCGTGCCCGAGTTCTGTTGAGTTCTTCATGACAACAGGGAGCCCGGCCTGCTTGCCGCAGCAGCGAAGATAAACAAGTGGGGTACAGAGACCCCTCCAAACACGTAACAGTCAGGCGCTGCAGCGAACGAGCCGAGCGCCTCACTTTAAAATTCTCCGAAGTATCACGAGTGGTGAGCATGTTTCCCGATCCAACAAATCTAGACGTAGTGTAGGTATTGATAAGGGAGGGTGGTTTTATTAAGGATAAAGTATAATGTGTTCCCCTTTTTACGATGTGCCGTGCGTTCTTCATTACCATAGACCAAGCTTTATGAATGTATGTATACTTGTACTATCGTTAATTTGCGCCTATGACATGTACTTCATGATTTTGGACGCTATGCAATAAAGATTTCCATTTTGTACTATTCAAACGGGTCTATTTGAGTTTTTCTCTGCATTACTGCTCTCGCACCTAAGTCCAGTGTTAGAACCGTAAGGGCGAGTGGGTCGAACCACTCACAGGTGCTTATTGCAACAAGGCTGGCCGGAGACCAGAGCAAGCAATAGTATTAGGCAATGAAGGCCTAACCTCGCACCAGCACCGTCTGTGATACAAGCACGACAAAAACCCCTTACAAGGCTCATGCGGAGCGTTAACACCAGCATAGACCTGTTGGGACGAATGGCCAGTTTCTGTGCTGTAAGTATTGTGTACTTATGGAAGTTACTTACAAATGATGCCACCAAGATATAGCATGCATCTGAGAAATTTTGCAGCTGACACTCCCGTGCAGTAACGAGGGAGGGTTGCATTATTGGATGTGCCGTCTTTCAGCTGAGACAATAAAACGAGACTCCATCTGTTCTTTCAGGTGGATGTAAAAGATCCCATGGCACTATTTCGAAGAAGAGCAGGTGAGTTCTCCCGGTGTCCTGGCCAATATTAATCCCTCAACTAACATTACTAAAACAAATTATCTGGTCATTACCATATTGCTGCTTGTGGGACCTTGCTGTATGCAAACTGGCTGTCACGTTTCCTACATTACAACAGTGACTACACTTCAAAAGTACTTAATTGGCTGTAAAGCATGTGGGAGTTCCTGAGGTCGTGAAAGGCGCTATATAAATCAAAGTCTTTCTTTTTTATGATGCCACCAAGATATAGCATGTTTCTGAGGAATAGGAAAGGAAAAAGGGTGGAATCATGTAGTACATTGGAGTCGACTGTAAAAAGTGGCAGCATAACAACTCATATGTTATGGCCCTGCGCTCACATCGTTTGGAGCACAAAGACACATTGGACCATCTAGGAACTGGAATCTTTTTCATGTTATGAGAGAATGGACAATCCTGCTGTTCTCTCCCAATATTTAAAATGAATAGCCTGGGAGTGGAGGAATGCTCATGTATCAAAGCACCCATGCTGCATCTTGGTGCCAGTCAGACAAATAACAAGTGTCTTCTAACTGCGTATCACAGCTGGCAACGAGCGGTCTCAGATCAGCAGCTGCAGTAAAAAATGTAGCCTAATTTGCAAATGACAATAAAAGTTAGGTTTATTAGGAGGATTAGATAATTGTTAAACAGTCAAAGATTCTTAACTACATTGTGCTATATAAATCTAAGTCTTTCTTTTTTATGATGCCACCAAGATATAGCATGTTTCTAATTCAATTATTTTTTTCTAAAAAGGTAGTAATAATACTAAATGATTAATAGTTCAGATGCAACATGAAAGTTCTAATTCAGAGAGATAGAAAAACCCCAAGCTTAGAACAAGTATAGAAGCTGGAACAATATAATTTGATTTTAAAAGTGCATGATACGATGAGATTGGATTTTTGACATTTCCAGTTTACAATTTCATTTGTGCTAACTAAAATCATTGCCCCAAAAACATTTTTAGTTGTAACTGCCCACAGAAGAGCACATTTAAAACATTTCTTACTCAATCACCTTGAATTTAGTACAATTATGCATGATGGTAAAATAAATCAATTTTATAGAAAGGCTTATATTTATATCTCACTTGATCACAACTCTCAAACCACTTCAAATACAGTGAATTACTTTGGAGCACACTGAATGTTTATGATGTAGGTACACATCGCAGCCATTTTGCACACTGAAAGGTTCAACAGACAGCAGATAAATTTCAACTGTGAATGTAAATCTGCTCGCAGCGCATTTAAATTTACTTTATATACAGGATTGACTGTAAAAGGACGAAGTGGCACTGCAATGCGGTTTTGGAGCCAATTTGTGGACAAACACAACCATAAGTGTATGCACAAATCTCAAATAAACAGGGATCCATACAGGGGGGTAGAAATTGGTTTGGGCCCCGACTTGGAGCCGCATGAGTTGCGTGTGCCCGAAGATAGAGGCCCGAAACTGGAGAACACTTAGCGAGGTAGGCCCGAAACTGAAGATGGCTCAGCGGGGCAGGCCCGAAACTGAAGATTACTGAGCGGGGCAGGTCCGAAATTGAAGATTACCGAGCAGGACAGGCCCAAAACTGAAGATTACCGAGCAGGACAGGCCCAAAACTGAAGATTACCGAGCAGGACAGGCCCGAAACTGAAGATTACCAAGTGGGACAGGCCCGAAACTGAAGATTATTGAGCGGGACAGGCCCAAAACTGAAGATTACTGAGCGGGACAGGCCCGAAACTGAAGATTACTGAGCGGGACAGGCCCGAAATGGAATATTACTGAGCGGGACAGGCCTGAAACTGAAGATTACTGAGCGGGACAGGCCCGAAACTGAAGCTTACTGAGTGGGACAGGCCCGAAACTGAAGATTACTGAGTGGGACAGGCCTGAAACTGAAGATTACTGAGCGGGACAGGCCTGAAACTGAAGATTACTGAGTGGGACAGGCCCGAAACTGAAGATTACTGAGCGGGACAGGCCGGTAACTGAAGATTACTGAGCGTGACAGACCCAAAACTGAAGGTTACTGAGTGGGACAGGCCCGAAACTGAAGATTACTGAGCGGGACAGGCCCGAAACTGAAGATTACTGAGTAGGACAGTCCCGAAACTGAAGATTACAGAGCAGGACAGGCCCGAAACTGAAGATTACTGAGCGAGGCTGGCCCGAAACTGAAGATTACTGAGCGGGACAGGCCCGAAACTGAAGATTACTGAGCGGGACAGGCCCGAAACTGAAGATTACTGAGCGGGACAGGCCCGAAACTGAAGATTACTGAGCGAGGTAGGGCCGAAATGGCCAGGTGAGTATTTATACTACTCTATAGTTTGACAGTTAAGGTTAATAGTTTATAAAGTTAAGAAATCTTAATTTTTGTGGTTATAGCTGCTAAGGTCTCTGTTGTGTAGTAGGGAGTGCTAGTAAACAAGGGCCCTTGAGTATATGATTTAATTGTAGTGTAATTAGTGGCATTGATTTGATTTCGTTTAATTTAAATTAATTAGAGGGTAAGTAATGGCAGCACAGCTCGGCCCCGTGGTATGTTCCTCCTGCACTACGGGGGAAATCAGGGACACTTCCTGTGTCCCTGACGACCATGTGTGCGGGAAGTGTATCCAGCTGCTGCTACTGGCAGACCGCATTGTGGCGCTGCAGTTGCGAATTGATACATACTGGAGTATTTGCGATGCTGAGGACATCGTGGATAGCACGTTTAATCAGTTGGTCACAGCAGAGGTAAAGGCTGCACAGGCTGGAAGGGAATGGGAGACCGCCAGGAAGAGTAGTAGGCATAGGCAGGTAGTTCAGGGGTCCCTTGTGGCCATCCCCCTCTCAAACAGATATACCGCTTTGGATATTGTTGAGGGAGATGGCTTATCGGGGTAAGGCAGCAGCAGCCAACTTCCTGGCACCATGGGTGGTTCTGCTGCACAGGACGGGAGGAAAAAGAGCAGGAGAGCTATAGTGATAGGGGATTCGATTGTAAGGGGAATAGATAGGCATTTCTGCGTCCGCAAACAAGACTCCAGGTTGGTATGTTGCCTCCCTGGTGCAAGGGTCAAGGATGTCTCAGAGCGGCTGCAGGGCATTCTGGAGAGGGAGGGTGAACAGCCAGTTGTCGTGGTGCATATAGGTACCAACGATATAAGTAAAAACCGGGATGAGGTCCTAAAAGCTGAATATAGGGAGTTAGGAGGTAAATTAAAAAATAGGACCTCAAAGGTAGTAATCTCAGGATTGCTACCAGTGCCACGTGCTAGTCAGAGTAGAAATAGAAGGATATTTCAGATGAATACATGGCTAGAGGAATGGTGCAAGGGGGAGGGATTCAAATTCCTGGGACATTGGAACCGGTTCTGGGGGAGGTGGGACCAGTACAAACAGGACCGGGACTGATGTCCGAGGGGGAGTGTTTGCTAGTGCTGTTGGGGAGGGTTTAAACTAAAATGGCAGGGGGTTGGGAACCTGTGCAGGGAGACAGAGGAAAGGGTAGCAAGGATAGAAGCAAAAGACAGGAATAGAAAAGCAAAAGTGACAGTCAGAGAAATCTAGGGTGTAAATCAAACATGGCCACAGTAAATAATAATTCTAAAACGTCTAAGGGGTAAAAATTCAGTTGGTTGCGCCTCCCGTTAGCGCCTTAAGAGGGCGCTAATGGGGCACAAAGCCGCTAACGCCCGGGCGCAGCGATGTTTGCGCCGCTCGGGAACTTAACTAGAGATTGTGCGGCGGCGCTAAACCTTACCGCTGCGACCACCTGCGCGCGCAGATTGTGACGTCATTCCATGGTGCAATGCCCTTGTGGCGCCCCGGAGCGGAAATTGAGTGGCGCCCCCTGCCATACCGCTTGGAGCATCCAACGACCGGAAGACTGGAACGCTATCAATCGCTGTGGGGCTGGGGGGGGCGCTATTTAAAGGGGGCCTCTTCCTGTCTTTTTCTGTGGTGGACATTTTTGCACCACTCGTTCTGAGAGAGAGAGAGAGATTCGGAGAGAGAGAAAGAGAGACTTCTGCATTGACTCAACGCTTTGTGAGGTAGTTTTGCCTACTGATCCTAACTTCGCTAGTACTTTAGATGCTGTCCTTCATTACTTTGCTTGCAAAGAGACTATGGGGGCTGCACTGATTGGTGGTGTCGTCCTGCTCCAGCTGAATAAGAGGACACAGAGACGCAGAGAGAGAGTGGCAATGATGGCCAGACGGAGGAGGGCCAACAGGCGTATGTACAGGAGAGCTTACCCTCCCAAGGTATAACGTAAACAGCTCTCCTACCTTCATATGTCTGAGGAGCTGTGTTTGCGAAGGCTGCGATTCAGCAAGGAGGTGGTCACTGAGCTCTGCCACCTGCTGCAGCCAGATCTGCAGCCTCAACTGAGGTCCAGGACGTCTCTGTCGGTGGCAGTGAAGGTCACAGTGGCTCTCAACTTCTACTCTACTGGCACATTTCAAGCTGCTGCTGGGGACCTCGCCAATATCTCCCAGTTCGCGGTGCATTGCTGCATCCGGCAGGTCACAAATGCCCTCTTTAAAAGGAGACGAGAGTTCATCTCTTTCCCCATGACCCCAGACAAGCAGCGTGACCGCGCTCTGGGCTTTGCGAGGGTAGCGGGCTTCCCCATGGTGCAGGGCGCCATTGACTGCACGCATGTGGCTTTGCGTGCTCCGCATGAGAATGCCGAGGAATTCCGGAACAGAAAGGGGTTCCATTCCTTGAATGTTCAGTTGGTCTGTGACCACAGACAGCTGATACTCGCTGTCAATGCCCACTATCCTGGCAGCTGCCACGATGCTTTTATCCTGCGCCAGACTACTGTGGCAGAACTTTTCGAGGCACCGCATCAGCCAGTTGGTTGGCTTCTCGGGGACAAGGGGTATGCATTGAGCACCTGGCTGATGACACCGCTCCGTACGCCCAACACCCCTGCTGAGCTGCGGTACAATGAGAGCCATCAAGCTACCAGGAACATAATTGAGCGCACAATCGGTGTGCTGAAGCAACGGTTCCGCTGTCTCGACCATTCTGGAGGAGCCCTGCAGTACTCGCCTGAGTGAGTATCCAACTTCGTAGTTGTGTGCTGCATGTTGCATAACATGGCAATCCTCAGGACCCAGCCAATGCCACCAGGCCTTGGAGCACCACCAGAGGAGGAGGAGGAAGAGGAGGAAGAGGACGAGGAGGATGATCATCAGCAGCACCAAGGCGGGAGGGCGGCCCACAATGGTGAAACTGCAAGGGCCGTCCGTCAACGGCTAATAGCAAGCCGCTTCTAGGGCCCCTGCTGTGGAAATGGCTTCTGCCATTGCTAACAACATCAATGAACCCAGCACGCAACCCCTAAGCCGGCCAAGGCACCAATAATTCCAACCACCAACCATGTATATTTTGAATACAGAAACTTATTTATTTTACAAACTCTGTGTGTGTCAATTCCTCATGACAAACTCATAGAAATAAACACAAAAAAACAGTCAATAACATAACTGGTTCTCACAACATGGAGATAATGTCCAAAACACTAAACAAAAGTTGGACCATGAACCTCGACCTTCAATAAAAAAATGACCAGCATTTTGTCACACCTCCTACTTTTTGCCCTTCGAGGGTGATCTCCTTCCCTTGCGCACTTCCCCCCTTCTAACCCTACTGCTCCTCCGTAATGGGACCTCAGTGGCTGCAGCAAGGCTGGTGGAAGGCTGCTGCTCGTCAGACCCTGACACTGCAGATGCCCCTGAAGGATGGCCTCGACCAGTTCTGGGCCTGGAGGGCCCGGCTGCAGACTGCACCAACTCTGCATGGGCAGCAGCAGTCTGTCCTACAGGCGGTGGCAAGTGCAGTGGAGAAGTGACAGTGTTGGCAGCAGGAATGCTGTCATCGTGAGAGAGGACAGCAACTCCCTGCTCGCCCGACACACTGGCACTCCCACGGGGCAGCACTTCAGCATCCGGAGCAATCTGCTGGAGAACAGATTGCTGGCCTGCTGCGGCGCGGTGACAGCCCCGGGGACATGTGAACGAACCATCGAGGTTGGCAGCAGTCTGTGCTCGCGTGGCCTCAATCTGAGTCTGCATGAGAGCAGTCAGAGATGGGATCACGGCAGCCAGTGACTGAATTGCAGCACTAAGCGTTAGTGTGGCATCCGCCTGTGCTACAGCGAAGTGCTCCACACTCCTTGCCAGTGACTCAATGCATTTGGGCACCCTTCCCACTGCACCCATGAGCTCAGTGTGCATGCCCACCGCCTGGGTGTTCATTTCTGCGATCAGCTGCTCCTCCTCTGTGTCCATTGCAGTAGGAGTGTCTGGCATACTCTCCCTCTGGGGAGAAGGCCCCCGTTCTTCCCTACCCCCATGGCGTTGCTGCAGCCCGCTGGGTCCTGGAGCTTCACCCTCATCAGACCCTTCCCCCCTGCTCCCCTCCAGGGAAGGCGTGTTCCCAGTGTGGGCATGGGCTTCCTCGGGAGAGGGTGGCACTGATGCTCCGGCTTCCTCTTCCTCCTCGGCTGCAGCTTCACTCCCAGTGGCAGCTTCAGGGCCCGTCTCCTCAGCTGGTGAATCACCATCTGAAAGCAGGGAGGTACAAGAGTGGCTTTAGCGTGAGGACAGGGTGGCAGTAAGGGAGGAATAAGTGCAGCGAGTTAGCAAGTTGGATTGAAAGTGTCAAAGGCTGGTGTTGTGAGGGACAAGTGGAAGGACAGAGGACAAAAAGGTGATGACCTTACCATTGCTGTCCAGAACGGGGTCGGCGTCTCCAGTGGCGACGGGACCGATCACCCGGCTTGCCACAATCCTGTGGACTCGCTCCTCAAGATCGCTGAGGGGTTGCAGCTGAGGCCGCCCTCCACCTGTCCGTTGCTGCTGTCTCCGATTATGCGCCAGCTTGGCCTGCAAGAAAAAGGACAGCATCTGAGTAAATATACAGCCATGGTCTTGCCTGATGTGCCTCCCATAGGTGAATAGCCCTTACTGTATGCAGCCATGGTCTTGCCTGATGTGCCTCCCATAGGTGAATAGCCCTTACTGTATGCAGCCATGGTCTTGCCTGATGTGCCTCCCATAGGTGAATAGCCCTTACTGTATGCAAAGTGTGGAATGTGTGTGTGTGTTTCATGAAAGGGCCATAGGTGTTGGATGAGTGTTGTGCATTGGGGTTTTAAGACCCTCTGGCCATAGAGTGAGGTTGAGATGGAGGGATGGAGAGGTATTGAGAAAAAGCCACTCACCCTGACGACCCGAGTGAGGTCGTTGAACTTTTTGCGGCATTGAGTATGGGTCCTGGGCACCATGCTCCTGGAGGAGACGCTCTGAGCCACCTCCCTCCACACTCTTCTGAACTCGCATGGCAAAGGCCTCCTGCCACTCTCAGGGAAGAGTATACATCTTCTGCGCTCCACCGCGCCAACCAGAGCGCGCTGAGTTAGCGCCTCACTGCTCGGCCTTTGCGCCTTAAGACAGGTGTGCAGCGCCTGATTTAGCGCTCCACTCACCTCCCGGGGCGGTAAAAGTGAAGTTTCCAGTCAGTGGCGATAATTAGCGCCAGGCGCTAATATTTGCGTCCAGACGATATTTGCGCCTCAAATGGGGCGCGACCTAATTTTTCCCCCGAAGAGAATTAAAAAAACAAGCCTGAAGGCTTTGTGTCTTAATGCGAGGAGCATTTGTAATAAGGTGGATGAATTGGCTGCGCAAATAGATGTAAATGGATATGATATCATTGGGATTACGGAGACATGGCTCCAAGGTGACCAAGGCTGGGAATTCAACATCCTGGGGTATTCAATATTCAGGAGGGACAGGCAAAAAGGAAAAGGAGGTGGGGTTGCATTGCTGGTTAAAGAGGAGATTAACACAATAGTAAGGAAGGATATTAGCTCTGATGATGTGGAATTGGTATGGGTAGAGCTGAGAAATACCAAGGGGCAGAAAACATTAGTGGGAGTTCTATAAAGACCCCCAAACAGTAATGCTGAGGTTGGGGATGGCATTAAATGGGAAATTAGAGATGCGTGCAATAAGGGCACAGCAGTTATCATGAGTGACTTTAATCTACATATAGATTGGGCGAACCAAATTAGTAACAATACTGTGGCGGAGGAATTCCTAGAGTGTATACAGGATGGTTTCCTGGACCAATATGTCGAGGAACCAACTAGAGATCAGGCCATCTTAGACTGGGTATTATGTAATGAGAAAGGATTAATTAGCAATCTTGTTGTGCAAGGCTCCATGGAGAGGAGCGATCATAATATGATAGAATTCTTCATTAAGATGGAGAGTGAAGTAGTTGACTCAGAGACTATGGGCTGGATTTTGAATGACCCATGGAGTCGGGTTTGGAGGCGTGTGGGGGGTTAAATTTGCGGGGTCGGGCTTTCCGACCCCATCCCGACTCCATCCCGCCTCCACACAATTTTGACAAAATCAGTCGTGGGGTTCCCAACTCTCTCCCGCCTCTTGGAGGCGGGAGAGGCCCTTAACAAGCCCTAAATTGGGTCTGTAATGCTATTTTGAATCATTGTAGGTAGTTTAACCCTTTTCTGACGTGAAGTACGCCTGGTGTGAAACACTCCAGTGAAACCTGGCAGGAGCACAAGTGGATAGCTGACTATGAGCTGCAGGTCCACTATTACAACGGAGATGTGATGAAGGTAGTAGTAGTATTAGGCCTGAAAGTCACCTCTGATGCTGCTCCATTGAATGTCTTCAGAGACTGCCTGGCCTTTGCTGCGAAAGGACTTGGATGGAAAAAATGCTCTCTCTCTCTGTCTCTCTCTCATCTATCAATTTTGCATCCAGGTCCAATCACATCAAAAGCCAGGCAGGTCCTCTCTCACCAGCAGCCAGACAATCTCTGAGAGCAGGCAGTCAGCAATGATGACATCATCAGAGGCGGGTTTCAGCCTGAAACCACTAATTGGTTCATGGGTTCCCACATGCTGGAACTCGATTGCCCAATTAAGTTAAAATTGCATCATTCATCCACATTAATCTGGAGTCGGGGGGGGGAAACACGAAATGTGGAGGACACAACCCCAACCCAACCCCAAGACAAAATCCAGCCCTATGGTCCTGAATTTAAATAAAGGAAACTACAATGGTATGAGGCGCGAATTGGATAGGGTGGATTGGGGAATGTTACTTAAAGGGTTGACGGTAGATAGGCAATGGCAAACATTTAACGATCACATGGATGAACTACAGAATTTGTTCATCCCTGTTTGGCACAAAAATAAAACAAAAAAGCTGACTCAACCGTAGCTAACAAGGGAAATTAGGGATAGCATAAGATCCAAGGAGAGGACAGATAAATTGGCCAGAAAAAGCAGCAAATCTGAGGATTGGGAGCAGTTTAGGATTCAGCAAAGGAGGACAAAGGGATTAATTCAGAGGGGGGAAATAGAGTATGAGAGTAAGCTTGCAGGGAACATAAAAACTGACTGTAAAAGCTTCTACAGATATGTGAAGAGAAAAAGATTGGTGAAGTCAAGCGTAGGTCCCTTGCAGTCAGAATCAGGGGAATTTATAATGGGGAACAAAGAAATGGCAGACCAATTAAATACATACTTTGGTTCTGTCTTCACAAAGGAGGACACAAATAACCTCCCAGAGATGTCGGGGAACATAGGGTCTAATGAGAGGGAAGAACTGAATGAAATCAGTATTTGTAGGGAAATGGTGTTAGGGAAATTGATGGGATTGAAGGCCGATAAATCCCCAGGGCCTGATAATCTACATCCTAGGGTACTTAAGGAAGTGGCCCTAGAACCAGTAGATGCATTGCTGGTCATCTTCCAAAATTCGATGGACTCTGGAACAGAGGGTAGCTAATGTAATCCCACTATTTAAAAAAGGTGGGAGAGAGAAAACGGGGAATTATATAAGCCTGACATCGGTAGTGGGGAAAAATGCTAGAGTCCATTATAAAAGATGTAATAGATGTAATAAGGCACTTGGAAAACAGTGACAGGATCGGATAAAGTCAACATGGATTTACAAAAGGTAAATCATGCTTGACTAATCTACTGGAATTTTTTGAGGATGTAACTGGTAGAATAGATAAGGGAGAACCAGTGGATGTGGTATATTTGGACTTTCAGAAGGCTTTCGATAAGGTCCCGCATAAGAGATTGGCGTGCAAAGTTAAAGCACATGGGATTGGGGGTAAGATACTGACTTGGATAGAGAACTGGTTGGCAGACAGGAAGCAAAGAGTTGGAATAAATGGGTCTTTTTCCGAGTGGCAGGCAGTGACTAGTGGGGTACCGCAGGGATCGGTGCTAGGACCCCAGTTATTCACAATATATATAAATGATCTAGACGAGGGAACTAGATGTAATATCTCCAAGTTTGCAGATGACACAAAGCTGGGTGGGCGTGTGTGTTGTGAGGAGGATGCAGAGACACTCCAGTATGGTTTGGATAAGTTGGGTGATTTGGCAGATGCATGGCAGATGTAGTATAATGTGGATAAATGCGAGGTTATCCACATTGGTGTCAAAAACAGGAAGGCAGATTATTATCTGAATGGCAATAGACTGGGAAAAGGGGAAGTGCAACGAGACCTGGGAGTCCTTGTGCACCAGTCGTTGAAGGTAAGCATGCAGGTGCAGCAGACGGTTAAGAAGGCAAATGGTATGTTGGCCTTCATAGCGAGAGGATTCGAGTACAGGAGCAAGGATGTCTTGGTGATACCACACCTTGAGTATTGTGTGCAGTTTTGGTCGCCTTATCTGAGGAAGGATGTTCTTGCTATGGAGGGAGTGCAGCGAAGATTCACCAGACTGATACCTGGGATGGCAGGAATGACGTATGAAGAGAGATTGGGACGATTGGGCTTGCATTCGCTAGAATTTAGAAGAATGAGAAGGAATCTCATTGAAACTTATAAAATTCTAACAGGACTAGACAGACTAGATGCAGGAAGGACGTTCCCGATGGTGGGGGAGTCCAGAACCAGGGGTCACAGTCTAAGGATAAGGGGTAAGCCATTTAGGACTGAGATGAGGAGGAATTTCTTTACCCAGAGAGTGGTGAACCTGTGGAATTCTCTGCCACAGAAGGCAGTTGAGGCCAATTCATTAAATATATTCAAGAAGGAGTTAGATATATTTCTTAAGGCTAAAGGAATCAAGGGATATGGGGAGAAAGCAGGGACAGGGTACTGAATTTGGATGATCAGTGTAGAGTTTCACAATTATCGCGATTCAAATAATACGAGAGAAGCAGGTTCAATTGAACATTTTTATTGAACGGAATGCTGTCTTGATAATAAAGGGTACAGAAGCCTGTAAAATGGCCGCCGCGCATCGTGGCAGAAGCTTCCAGAGACACAGTGGGCAGACAAGATGGCGTCGAATATACATTCAGTATGAGATCATACCTGATACAAATTGAAAAGACAGGATGCAACCCGTTTGCATCCTGGACAATAGCAATGATATAAGTGCTTGAATCGTTTCATACGCACAGTAAGAATCATTGAACTGGGCCATCGAAAACCCATCCAGACACATCAATACACAAATACCCCCCCGGCTCAACAATGAGAGAGACATTGGCGGGTGATTAAGCCAGTATTTGGGGGGCCCCATAACCAGTCGAGGAGACGATTCATACACGCCCTGGCTGGCTCAACAATGGAGAAGGTATTAACGGATAGTTGGCCAGTTTCGGGTGATACCGAAACCCGTTAAGAAGATAATCGCCCCATGCTGGGAGTTTTGGGCGCCAAAATCGCACAAAGGATAACATTTAGATTTGAGCGGGAGATAAGGCCGACAAAACAGTATAACTATAGAGGACAAATGTCCATCGCTCTCTTGGCTTGACTCATCAGTCTCTTTCTCTTGCGCTGGTTCCTTCGGCGGGGCTGTGCTGGTCGGTTATTCGAGTGTTGGGTGGAGTTCAATCAGAACGAGCCGCCTCGACACGGCAGGCAGCAGGGTACACCATCCCGATCGTCGGTAAACGGTGTCCGGACCCAGAGGCCCGAGTGATGAGAAGAAAGACGAGAAGAAAGACGAGAAGAAATTCCACATGCCGCCATGGTCAGTAAACCCCGACCGCGCCCGAAGATAAAACGACAGAGTCCACCGGTTTTGAATTCTACAGACTACTACATGATCCGGTCTGAATCCTACAGACTACTTCATGACATCAGGGAGTCTGGCTTACCCTCCGGCTCTTTGAACGGATAGCCTGAGCCATCCGCGACGAACTTTACCGGGGCCGTCTCAAGTGGACCCATTCGCGGCAGCGAGAGTAAACAAGTCGGGTGCAGAAACCCTTACAGCCACGTGACAGTCAGGCGCTGCAGCGAAACGAGCCGAGAGCCTCATTTTAAATTTCCGAAGTGAGCCGAGTGGTGAGCATGTTTCCCGATCCTACAAATCCAGACGTAGTTTAGGTATATTAAGGGAGGGTGGTTTATAAGGTTAAGGTATAATGTGTTCCCCCTTTTACGATGTGTCGTGTGTTCCCCATTTCCATAGACCAAGTTTTATGAACGTGTGTACACTGGTACTCTCTTTGATCTGCGCCTATGACATGTATTTCATGATTTTAGACGCCATGCAATAAAGATATTCATTTTGTGCTATTCAACCGGGTCTATTTGAGTCTTTTCTCTGCATTACTGCTCCTTGCATCTAAGTCTAGGTGTCAGAACCGTAAGGGCGAGTGGGTCGAACCACTCACAGGTGCTTATTGCAAAAGTCTGGCCGGAGACCAGAGCAAGCAATAGTATAGGCAACCTGAGAGAGGCCCTGAATAAGGCAAACGGCTTGCTGTGTCTCATCAGCCCGTCAGCGAGCCAGCCACAGGTAGGTAGGGAATTCCCAAAATCCCTACCAAGAAAAGCAGGTGTGCTACCAACCACCAAGCCCTCAGCGCCACCCAGCTGTACGGAAACCTGGGTGAGGGAGGAAGCGGTGGAAATAAAGAAGGAGGTTCCCACGGTAGAACAATCCCCGGAGGTAGTGTCGAGACCGGCACCGATGTGTCCGGTCCGAGAACAGATGCGAGGCCCTGGGGAAAATGAGGAAGACAGGGCCCTCTTAAACCAAATTGTAGTGCCCCACAGCTCACAATAGCTGAGGGCAATGATCAGCCATGTCCGGAAGCTGTCCGAGTCAGGAGACCCTTCCGTTCATTTTAGAGAAGTAGAACAGACCGCAGCGATTAATGACTGCGACGACGAGGAAAAGACCAAAATGTTGCTACGATAGCAAAATACTGCGGATGCTGGAAATCCGAAATAACAACAGAAAACGCTGGAAAAACTCAGCAGGCCAGGCAACATCCGTGGAGAGAGAAAGAGAGTTAACGTTTCAGGTCGAAACCCTTCGTCGGAACTGAAAGAGCAAGAATTAAACAGATAAAAATGCAAGGGGGAGGCTGGGGGGAGGAATAAAAGAACAAAAGGGATGGTCTTTAGTGAGTAGAGACATTGAGAGATGCTCAAGGCAAGACGAGATGGTAATGGGACAGGTTGAGAAACAAAAGGTAAGGTGTGAAATGCTGGCAGAATCAGAGACAGCTGCCGTGGGGGGAGAGAGAGAAAAAAAGGAAAAAGGCACGGACCAAAAGAGTGGATAAAATGTATACATATGTGGTAGGGGCCGGGGTTATGATCTGAAATTGTTGAACTCGATATTGAGTCCGGAAGGCTGTAAAGTGCCTAAACGGAAGATGAGGTGCTGTTCCTGGAGCTTACGCTGCGCTTCCGTGGAACAATGCAAGAGGCCGAGGACAAAATGTTGCTGTTCTCTTTGGATAGCTCAATCCTTCAGTGTCTCTCCGACGAGAGCAAGAGGGGAGTTAAGGGCTATGAGGATTACGGGACGAGGTCCTGGAAGTTTTGGGAGCGGATGACGAAGGTCCGTTCGTCAGACTGAGTCAGACAGTGCAGATGGAGGGAGAACCCCCACGGGTTTTCACCGAAAGGCTGTGGCCAGTATATCAGCGTAGCTGCCCAAGTACGCCAGCGCGTCACTGCCTGGACGGTGCCGGGAAAGCTCATTGGCTCAGGTGCATAGTCGCCAACAGCTTGCCAGCCGTCAGGGAGCAAGCCAAGGCGTGGTTTGATCCCACCAACCTCGATACAACGGAGGAGTCGGTCCTGAGTCACCTCACCATAGGGTATAGGAACACTAGAAGCACGGGAGCGCGTCCCCTTAAGGGAAAAGTGCATGAAGCAAAGCCTGCAGTTCCGGCTCAGAAAGAGTGGCATCAGGAGGGAAATCGCGCCCCACAAACCAGTAGTGTTTGTTACGGGTGCGGGAAGGCAGGTCACTGGCGCAAAAACCGTAGGAATCCCTGGAAGGACTCTAAGGAGAAAGTTCCCGCAGTCCGAGCCCAAACGCCTGTCTCTGAGAGAGGAGCTGGTGTGCCTATCCATCCCGACGCGATCGAGTCAATGTTAGGAGCCATGCGGTCTCTTATGACTTCACACGGGAGAGTGGCAGTCGTTAACGGCCCCACAGATGCCACAACCCTGCCCGCCAGTTCCCAATGACTAAAGCCCGCGCAGCCCGTCTATCTGTGTCCGCTCCGCTATGATGCGTGGAAAAGACCCCTGGTGGAGATGGAGGTAGAGAAGCAGAAGGGTAGTTACTTGTTGGACACGGGAGCTTCATGCACCGTGATCCATACAGATAGCCCCTTTGACTCACCACTGTCTACCAAGGTCCCATTCACATTAGCAGGGTTCAAAGGAAAAGAGCAGGCTGGCGCATTCTCCATTCCGCTCTCCATTCATTTAGGGGCGCTCCACACCACATGGAAGTGCATTCTGATGAAATGGCAAGAGGGGGGTGGCAAAGGTATCCTCGGGTCGGATCTCCTAGCGGAACACGGGATCCTCGTGGACCTTAGGAATCACTGTCTCTGGGGAGCCAAGGGTGGGAAAGGCAAGGTAGTTGTAATCCCAGGGAAGGAAGGAAAAGGGGCCCTGTGTACCATGAAGCCATCCGGAGGTTACGACCTCGGGCTTATGGTCGCGGATGTCCCAACGGACATGCAAGCGTACGTGTCAGATAATATGCACGCGTTTGCAACCCACAAGCACGATTGTGGAAGGGTTACCGGGTTTGAGGTCAGCGTAGACGGGGACCCCATGACCCGACCCCAAAAGCAGTATAACTTCCCCAAAGAAGCAGAACCCGATATGGAGACAGCAATGTCCTCATTGGTGCAGCAGGGCGTGTTGAGACCGATAGCCACACACGTGAACTCCCCATTATGGCCGGTAAGGAAGCCGGATAATTTATGGAGGGCCACGGTGGACTACAGAGTCCTTAACAGTAACATCCCCGCCTGCGCGCCCACAGTAGCAGCAGTTGCTGACCTAATAGGGAGTATCCCAGCGTCCGCGACCACGTTCACGGTGCTGGATATCTCGAACGGTTTTTGGTCCATTCCGTTGCGGCGGGAAGACCAGTACAAGTTTGCCTTTACTTTCAAAGGACAACAGTACACATGGAACTGTCTGCCACAGGGTTTCCACAACAGCCCCAGTATTTTCCATCAGTGTATGGCAGGAAGTTTAAAGGAGTTTAGTCAGCCGAATCAGATAGTGCAGTACGTGGACGACCTGCTCCTGTTCACAGACTCAAGGGAGGAGCATGGACCACTGCTAGCCGAGTTATTGGAGCTGCTAGTGAGAAAGGGTTTTAAAGTTAACCCTAAGAAAGCACGGATCGGTCAGCAGGAAGTAAAATTCCTGGGTCTGACCATTCGCGCTGGGGAAAGAGCCATAGATAAGGCTAGGAGGGAGTTGGTGCAGGAGTTACCGATTCCCAACACCGTGACGGGTGTGAGGTCCTTTCTGGGACTGACCGGGTACTGCAGAGACTTCATCGAAGACTAGGCGGCCACAGCAGCCCCGCTGCTCCGACTCCTACATAAGTGAGTGGAGTGGTCTTGGGACGAGGGTTGTCAGGCAGCATTCGAGAAGTTAAAAAGGGATCTGCAGACCGCGCCAGCTTTAGGTGCCATAGATGGGGGGAAGGAGTTTTTCCTGGAGGTAGCCGCCAGCGGAGACAGCTTCAGCGCCGTGCTGCTACAAGAGCGTCACGGCAGGCTGAGGCCGGTTGTTTATTCATCCAGGGTGTTAACGGATGTGGAAAGGAGTTTTTCCAACTGCGAAAGGCATCTTTTAGCCACGCATTGGGCTGTGAAAAGATCAACGATCTTCACAGGGCTCTCTCCCATCACTCTCCTCACCCATCACACACCAACCAAGGTGCTTCTGGATGGGAGGATTAATGATGGGACCGTAAGCAGCGCTCGCATTGCGCGCTGGACCCTCCTCCTTTCCCAGATGGATCTCAGAGTTAAAGGTCTTTGCGAGCCCAAGCTCGTGGCCAACCTGGTATAGCCCGGAACAGCCCATCGGTGTTCGGTTGAAGGGGTGTGGGAGGTCAACATAGGTTTGCGGGCCGGGATACATCCCACCGGCCGCAAAATTTATGTCGATGGTTCCAGCACAGTGTCTGCTGGCGAACGACTCACAGGGTGTGGAGTTTATGACCCTGCGGCAGACCTTGCCTTGGCAATTAAACTCCCCAGCACCATGAGCGCGCAGCAGGCTGAGCTGTCTGCGGTGGCGTACGTAGTGACCCACCCAGAGATTTTCCCAACCCCATACACGATTTGTTCGGACAGTATGTTTACGTGCAATTCGTGTACGGAATATCTGGCCATTTGGTCCCGCCGTGGATACACCTCCGCGGACGGGCGACCTTTAACGGTGAAGCCCGTGCTGGAAAAGATCCTAGCGGCAGTGGGGGAGGAAGGGGAGATTTTCATCCACAAGGTGAAGGCTCACTCCTCCACAGAACCCCGAGGGGAGGGCAACCAGCAGGCGGATGCGCTAGCCAGGGAGGGTGCCCGTAACGGCATTTTCTGGGACCCCTATGGACCCGGACCTGTGGCAGCGATCCAAGGCAGGGAAGGGAATCCCGGGAACACCAGGGTAGCACTGCCACTAGACCTCAAGACCGTCCAGAGCCAGGATCCCGCCCTAAAAGCAGTTCTCAGAACGATGACTGAGGGCAAGCAGGTAGAGGGCCCGTACAGTACGGCAACCCTCTCCGTTAAAGAAGGCATGCTGTTCTGCGAGGAACAGTGGGTTGTGCCGCAGCAGCACCGGAGGAAATTCCTCCAGCTGGCCCATGAGGGGCCAGGGGCAGGACACCCCGGGCCTGAGGTTACCTGGCAACGGGTAGAGCAGGCGGGATGGTGGCCGGGACTCAGGGAGCAGGTCCGCGAGTTCTGCGCAAACTGTCTTGTGTGCGCTGCAAACAACCCAGACCCCCAGAAAAGGAAAGTGCACATGGGGCACATCAGGAGGGTGGAGGGACCATGGCAGTTGATACAAGTCGATTACATAGGGCCCCTGCCCACCACCCAGGGAGGCTATAAATACTGCCTCGTCCTGGTGGATGTGTTTTCCAAGTGGGTAGAAGCCTTTCCCTGTAGAACAGCTACGGCGCTGGGTACTGCCAAGATCTTGGTCCGGGAAGTGTTCTCGTGGTGGGGACTCCCCCGTTTCGTGGAGTCAGACCAAGGGAGTCATTTCACCGGCCAGGTGATGCAGAACACCCTCATGCTCTTGGGCATTGAAGGGAAGTGGCATGTAGCGCACAATCCCCAGTCATCAGGGATTGTTGAACGCATGAACCGGACCCTCAAGGAAAAACTGAGGAAAGAGACTATGAACTCGCCCCAGAAATGGGCGGAGGTCCTGCCTCTAGTCCTCATGGGAATCCGGGCCAGCCAGTCGAAGAGTACGGGGTATTCCCCGTACGAGGTGATGTCTGGGAGGATCATGCGAACCCCCACCCATGTACTAGCCCCGGTGCTCACTGAGGCTCAGCTCCAAGAGGTGAAACGGGACATGTTTGTCCAGACCCTCTTGGGACGCCTGAAGCAGGTTTACGAGCAGGCGGCTGGGAACATGGGAAGACAGCACCAGGGCAATCGCCTGTTGCTGGAACCCCGTAAGAAGCAGGAGTGGGAAGTCGGAGATCAGGTCATGGTTAGGAACTATGCCAGAGTAGGGAGTTTGGAGCCGCTATATATGGGACCCTACAGTATTGTAGATAAGGCGAGTCCCATGGTATATGCCGTAAAGGTACCCCGGCGCACAAAATGGTTCCACATTAACCAGTGCAAGCTGTATAAACCGGGTGCACAGGGGCCAATCACAGGGGCCAAACCTGCGAGTGGGGACTCTCAGCCCCGGGTAGAACCGCAGATCACGCAGGCCGGTAAAGCAGCCTGCGCGAGGGGAGAAGACATTCTGCAAAAGTGGAGGGTCTCTTCTTTTTCTTGGGATACGGATGAGGAAGAGCTCGGAGGGCTCGACCAAGTTGGTAACCGGTCGGAGAGGTGGTGGGGTCAGAGGACGGAGGTTCTGCCCTCGACCCGAGCATAAGGGAGGTAGGGATTACGGGTGGAGATTCACCTACTGTAGAAACAAGTCGGGTGGAGTCGGAAACCGCAGATCCCGAGCCCAGGGGGGCGGAGCCAGGGGAGACAGAGCCGGCGGCTGTGGTAGGACTACAGGCTGTGACGGTGGAAGTCCCGGTCCCCGGTGCGTCGGCCCTGGAGGCCTTGCCCAAGGTGGCCCTCCGCAGGTCGAGTCGGACACCCCAGCCCAGGAAGTTGTGGCCAGATCCCTCGTACACCCCCAGGCATAAGTCCAAGGCAGCCCAGGGAGGTCCCAGTCCCCGATCGGCAGCGACAGACTGCGGCGGATCAAAGACAAGGGTCAGTGCCCCCCTGCCACGGCGAACTGCTCACGGCAGCCTTCTCAGGATTTAACTAGGCCGCCCTGGGAACGGGCGGCGCTGTATAGTAATTTTAGGAGGATAAGTTTAAGTTTATAGTGTATTTTTTAATATCAGGTTAAGATTGTAGTTTAATTTCATAGGTAAATGGTAAAATGATGGGAGTAAGTGATAGGAATAGTTAAGGTCTTTCCAGTATGCATGTCTTGTACGTGAGACGAGGTCAAGGGACCCGCTCACCCTTCACAAAAGCCAGAGACTCTTGGGAGGCTGGCTATATCATTTTATCTGATCACAGGAACCAGAAGATATGGAAAGGATTCTGGTGGTGCTCGCAACGATCGGATATGGATTGGCCTATCGGGGCCTCACCAAGGATGTCGTTGTGTTCGGTTGCTCCGGGGACACGGCCCCCATCGCGGCGGATGGGACCGGGGAGCGAAAGGCTGAGGAAACCGCCACTTATTTCCACAAGGGAAGGTGGCCGGGATGGCTGGGAACGAATTCAATGGAATACTCCAGCGCATCCGGGTTTGCGTACAAAGAGACTTCTTTACTGTGTCCCAGGGTGAGGATCGTTGCACCCAGAATTAGCGTCACCGTCGGCAAAAGGATTTGTTTGGTGTGCAATGGGAACGTCCCATTGGGCCGATGGTGGTGGTTACGGAAGTTAAGCAAGACTATGAGAAATTCCTCGGTCGAGTGGGAGCGATTGGGTAACAATACCCATCGGACAATTACGGGGACTCACGGACAAGTGAGAGTCTGTTGGGACAAATGGTGGGAACCGGATGAGGGAATATATGTTTGTATGTGGGGATCGACGTACGTTTGCCCCAAGGGTATATCCATATTTTTCCTACAACAGTGGCAGGATGCCAGGAAAGGGATGAGGTGGGACGTCAGCTCCCGGGGGTGCGGAGCTCCATTCTCCCCAATCCCGGTAAACGCCACTGAACTCATCATGCGCCCACGCAAGCCCCCGCCCACGATTCCGGTGGCATTGGCTCAGGAGGAAGGGTGCCCTAAGACCACTAAGAGGCCCGGGAATGGTCTGGTACTGGTGCCAACAGATCAGATACTGTATCAGGGGGTACATTACGCGGTGGCCTCGGTGATTCTAAATCTCACCGAGGTGCATTTGCCAGAATGGTGCCCAAAAGAAACGGAGAAATTGTACCAGGTCCTGTTAACAAACATGTTCAGGCAGTTTTATGAGTTTTGATTTTGCAGAGGTTGACAAAACATGCCTATACACCACACCACACGAAGTTTTGGGTCAGGTGGGGAGACAAAGAAGGGGTGCTGTGGACGATGTGTTCACTGCTTTTAATACGGGAACATCTGTGGTCAATGCTCTAGATAATGTGGAGCTGCAGACACAGATCAACGGTTTAAAGACACAGTTAAAAAGCATCCTCACAAACGAGAACAAGGTAGTAGGGTCTGAGTTACATGAGGACCAGGCCATGACACTACACTTAAAAGAGATTATAGCAGAGCTGGAGAAGCATGCGAGAACGGTAAATGCCCTGATCAGGGAAGATCGAAATGCATCCGATCATGCTGCGCAGAACGAGGTGTGCGTGTTATACGGGGCGTGGTTACTGGGCGAAGGCCGCAGTAATTTGGAGGATTTAAAACAAGGTTTGGTCCCGTCCTGGATAAGCAACAAATACCTGCAGGCGCTCCACCCTTTTCAGAACGCATTAAGCCCGTGCCAGCTCAGGCTAGCCTCAGAGGCATACCCAGTCCCAGTGGACTGCGGACAGTCAAATCACACTATCATGGGTATAGTGGTACGGATGCCGGTGTTGGGCAGCACAGCAAAGCCCGCCCCGGTGTACAGGGTGGAGAACATTGGAGTCATTCAGGGGGGAGCCCACATTCGCTACGCAGCGGTCCCACCTTACGTTCATCCGCTGGGAGCAGACGATGACAGGTACCGACCTCTCGGGTTGTTGTAGCAGGGGAGCACACATCATACTGTGTCCCCAGCACTTGAATGCCTTTTTAATACCACAATGCGGGTTCAGAACGGCTGGCGCGAAGCCCAAGAATTGCACCATGGAAGCAATGACACAAGATCATGTGCCCCCACAGGTGGTATACATAGGGGGTGGAACGTATTGCGTTACCACTGCAGCGCAACACTACCAGCATGGACACCACAGCCAGTGTCCGGTGAGTGACAGCAGTTTCTGTTTTAAACTGCATACAGTTTTGGTGTCCTTACTTAAGGAAAGACATCCTTGCTCTCGAGGCAGTGCAAAAAAGGTTCACTCGGTTAATCCCGGGGATGAGGGGGTGGTCATATGAGGAGAGGTTGGGTAGATTGGGACTCTACTCATTGGAGTTCAGAAGAATGAGAGGCGATCTTATTGAAACATATAAGATTGTGAAGGGGTTGGATCGGGTGGATGCGGGGAGGATGTTCCCGATGACGGGTGAGACGAGAACTAGGGGACATAGTCTTAGAATAAGGGGCTGCTCTTTCAAAACTGAGATGAGGAGGAACTACTTCACTCAGAGGGTGGTAGGTCCATGGAATATGCTGCCACAAAAAGCTGTAGAAGCTACAACATTAATTAAATTTAAAACAGAAATAGACAGTTTCCTAGAAGTAAAGGGCATTAAGGGTTACGGGGAGCGGGCAGGAATTTGGACATGAGTCTAGGTTCGGATCGGTCATGGCCCTGTGGGTAGTGGAGCGGGCCCAGGGACTGTGTAGCCTGATTCTGCTCCTATTTCGTGTGTGCAATTCTGTTAGATGCAGGAGATGGTTCTGTGATAGATAGTAGATTGGCGGTTAGGATCAGATCAGCCATGATCTTATTGAATGGCGGAGCAGGCTCGAGGGGCCGATTGGCCTACTCCTGCTCCTATTTCTTATGTTCTTATGTTCTTAAACCCAGGGCTGAAGTTCAAGTGGCACAACAGCGAATTGTCCCAATACCTGAACCCTCCATGGTTCACCTCACTGTTAAAGAGAATTTCACAGACTTGCAGCGATTGGTCGCGCAATTCGGGTACATCATTCCCCCTCTCCCTGAACACCTCACCAAGATTTTAAAAGCCATCATGGTATCACAGAAACATTTTTACACCCTGGAACAGAAGACTGTAGAGATAGGGGCAGAGATATTGGACATAGTAACCCCACCGTGGTGGGATCTGTTCACTAATATTGAGGTCCCGTCATGGATCAGGATAGCCTCCCACATTTTGGTAGTATGTCAATTTGTAATTGTAGTGTACCTGTTGTTCATGCACTGCAAAAGGGGCAAACGCCTCACGAGGCAGGAGAACACAGGGGAGTGGAGAGAACGTTACGTGCGCGTGAACGAGGAAAGTACCGCGTAAGCTGCCAGGATAACGCCCCTCCATTTTACCATGTGTATTTTGTAATTGTTGTAGTTATAAGTATTTGTGACTAAGTTTGGAACTTTTGTATTTTTAAAACAGTCAGTTTAATTGGGTTTTTTTTGTAATAAAACATGCATATACAGGTAGTGCGAGAGGCATCGGCCTTTTGCACCTGGAAGGCGAATACGCAGTGTAAGTTAAAGGCAATGCTGCCTATGATTGTCCAAGATGAACACAGTATGATTTTTCTGGGTAATGGGGACTACATGTGTCGTGGGGGCCATAGATAGTTTAATTGCCGGGAATGTTTGGATGTGGAGAATCGGGATAATTTGCTCACCAGCTTTTAATTGATGCGATAAGCGGAGTTATTCGCATCAACAGGAGGGACTGTAGAGTTTTGCAATTATCGCGATTCAAATAATATGAGAGAAGCAGGTTCAATTGAACATTTTGATTGAACGGAATGCTGTCTTGATAATAAAGGGTACAGAAGCCTGTAAAATGGCCGCCGCGCATCGTGGCAGAAGCTTCCAGAGACACAGTGGGCAGACAAGATGGCGTCGAATATACATTCAGTATGAGATCATACCTGATACAAATTGAAAAGACAGGATGCAACCCGTTTGCATCCTGGACAATAGCAATGATATAAGTGCTTGAATCGTTTCATACGCACAGTAAGAATCATTGAACTGGGCCATCGAAAACCCATCCAGACACATCAATACACAAATACCCCCCCGGCTCAACAATGAGAGAGACATTGGCGGGTGATAAAGCCAGTATTCGGGGGGCCCCATAACCAGTCGAGGAGACGATTCATACACGCCCTGGCTGGCTCAACAATGGAGAAGGTATTAACGGATAGTTGGCCAGTTTCGGGTGATACCGAAACCCGTTAAGAAGATAATCGCCCCATGCTGGGAGTTTTGGGCGCCAAAATCACACAAAGGATAACATTTAGATTTGAGCGGGAGATAAGGCCGACAAAACAGTATAACTATAGAGGACAAATGTCCATCGCTCTCTTGGCTTGACTCATCGGTCTCTTTCTCTTGCGCTGGTTCCTTCGGCGGGGCTGTGCTGGTCGGTTATTCGAGTGTTGGGTGGAGTTCAATCAGAACGAGCCGCCTCGACACGGCAGGCAGCAGGGTACACCATCCCGATCGTCGGTAAACGGTGTCCGGACCCAGAGGCCCGAGTGACGAGAAGAAAGACGAGAAGAAAGACGAGAAGAAATTCCACATGCCGCCATGGTCAGTAAACCCCGACCGCGCCCGAAGATAAAACGACAGAGTCCACCGGTTTTGAATTCTACAGACTACTACATGATCCGGTCTGAATCCTACAGACTACTTCATGACATCAGGGAGTCTGGCTTACCCTCCGGCTCTTTGAGCGGATAGCCTGAGCCATCCGCGACGAACTTTACCGGGGCCGTCTCAAGTGGACCCATTCGCGGCAGCGAGAGTAAACAAGTCGGGTGCAGAAACCTTTACAGCCACGTGACAGTCAGGCGCTGCAGCGAAACGAGCCGAGAGCCTCATTTCAAATTTCCGAAGTGAGCCGAGTGGTGAGCATGTTTCCCGATCCTACAAATCCAGACGTAGTTAAGGTATATTAAGGGAGGGTGGTTTATAAGGTTAAGGTATAATGTGTTCCCCCTTTTACGATGTGTCGTGTGTACCCCATTTCCATAGACCAAGTTTTATGAACGTGTGTATACTGGTACTCTCTTTGATCTGCGCCTATGACATGTATTTCATGATTTTAGACGCCATGCAATAAAGACATTCATTTCGTGCTATTCAATCAGGTCTATTTGAGTCTTTTCTCTGCATTACTGCTCCTTGCATCTAAGTCCAGGTATCAGAACCGTAAGGGCGAGTGGGTCGAACCACTCACAGGTGCTTATTGCAAAAGTCTGGCCGGAGACCAGAGCAAGCAATAGTATAGGCAACGAAAGCCTCACCTCGCACCAGTCCGTGATCTTACATCAGCCATGATCTCATTAAATGGCGGAGCAGGCTCAAGGGGCCGAATGGCCTTCCCCTGCTCCTATCTTCTATGTTTCTATGTTTCTATGAAACTGAAGATAACTGAGCGGGACAGGCTGGAAACTGAAGATTACTGAGCGGGACAGGCCCGAAACTGAAGATTACTGAGCAAGACAGGCCCGAAACTGAAGATTACTGAGCGGGGAAGACCCGAAACTGAAGATTACTGAGCGAGGTAGTGCCGAAACTGAAGATTACTGAGCAGGACAGGCCCGAAACTGAAGATTACTGAGCGGGACAGGCCCGAAACTGAAGATTACTGAGCGAGGCAGGCCCGAAACTGAAGATTACTGAGCGGGGAAGACCCGAAACTGAAGATTACTAGTGGAGCAGGCCCGAAACTGAAGATTACTGAGTGGGACAGGCCTGAAACTGAAGATTACTGAGTGGGACAGGCCAGAAACTGAAGATTACTGAGCGGGTCAGGCCCGAAACTGAAGATTACTGAGCGGGTCAGGCCCGAAACTGAAGATTACTGAGCAGGACAGGCCAGAAACTGAAGATTACTGAGTGGGACAGGCCTGAAACTGAAGATTACTAGTGGGGCAGGCCTGAAACTGAAGATTACTGAGCGGGTCAGGCCCAAAACTGAAGATTACTGAGCGGGACAGGCCCGAAACTGAAGATTACTGAGTGGGACAGGCCGAAACTGAAGATTACTGAGTGCGGCAGGCCGGAAACTGAAGATTACCGAGTGGGACAGGCCGGAAACTGAAGATTACTGAGTGGGACAGGCCCGAAACTGAAAATTACTAAGCGAGGCAGGCCTGAAACTGAAGATTACTAGTGGGGCAGGCCTGAAACTGAAGATTACTGAGCGGGTCAGGCCCAAAACTGAAGATTACTGAGCGGGACAGGCCCGAAACTGAAGATTACTGAGTGCGGCAGGCCGGAAACTGAAGATTACCGAGTGGGACAGGCCGGAAACTGAAGATTACTGAGCGGGACAGGCCGGAAACTGAAGATTACCGAGTGAGGCAGGCTGGAAACTGAAGATTACTGAGCGGGGCAGGCCCGAAACTGACCATCCCACTGCTAAATTGGTCGGCTTTGTGCCCATTTTACACCCAAAAAACAGGCGCAATGCAGATCAATTCATCAATGACCATGTTATTTGGCATAATGCATAATCTTTTTGTTTTTCACCGCTTGCATTCAATGATGGAAATGAGTGAGCATCCTAATTATACAGATTAGGCCGGCACTGGCTACTGAATAATGATGTGATGTTATGGAGAAGATTTGTTTTGGTTGCTCTGAGTGCCAGAAACAGAGTGCACACTTTATCTGCATACGGAGAAGTACAACACCAAATTCTGCATTTCCCAACATTTTGTATGGATTTTTTTCTGTAAGAACACCCCAGTTACCCAACAACAGAGGGCATAAGTGCAGATTGGCAAATGTCAAGTCTAAGGGGCTCCCAAGTGTGTGCAGATATCTCGCTGGGGTGTTCCGAGTTTAAACTGTACAGCTTACCAACACAGAGCACTGGTAAACTTAACACGGCTTGTCTAGCCAGAACCATCGTATTTCTAAGGGCACTAGTTTGCAGGGTTACCTGGAGACAATTGGGTTCCGCCAAGACCACTCGGCTCCCGACCTCACTACAGCCTTGGTCCAAACATAGACAAAGGAGCTGAATCTCAGAGGTGAGGAGAGAGTGACTGCCCTTGACATCAAGGCAGCATTTGACCAATTGTGGCATCAAGGAGCCCTAGTAAAACTGAAGTCAATGGGAATTGAGGGGGAAACCTCTCCACTGGCTGGAGTCATACATAGCACAAAGGAAGATGGTTGTGGTGGTTGAAGGTCAATCATCACAGCACCAGGACATCGCTGCAGGAGTTCCTCAGGGCAGTGTCCTAGGTTCAACCATCTTCAGCTGCTTCATCAATGACCTTCCCTCCAACATAAGGTCAGAAATGGGAATGTTCACTGATGACTGCATAGTGTTCAGTGCCATTCACAACTCCTCAGATAATGAAGCAGTCCATACCCGTTGCAACAAGACCTGGATGACGTTCAGGCTTGGGCTGATAAGTGGCAGATAACATTCGCGCCACACAAATGCCAGGCAATGACTATCTCCAACAAGCAAGAGTCTAACCACCTCCCTCTTGACATTCAACGACATTACCATCGCCAAATCCCCCACCATCAACATCCTGGGGGTCACCATTGACCAGAAACTTAACTGGACCAGCCACATAATTACTGTGGCAACAAGAGCAGGTCAGAGGTTAGGTATTCTGTGGTGAGTGTCTCACCTCCTGACTCCCCAAAGCCTTCCCACCATCTACAAGGCACAAGTACGGAGTGTGATGGAATACTCTCCACTTGCCTGGATGAGTGCAGCTCCAACAACACTCAAGAAGCTCAACATCATCCAGGACAACGCAGCCCGCTTGATTGGCACCCCATTCACCACCATAAACATTCACTCCCTCCACCACTGGCATACCGTGGCTGCAGTGTGTACCATCTACAAGATGCACTGCAGCAACTTGCCAGGGCTTCTTCGGCAGCACCTCCCAAACCTGCAACCTCTTCCAGCTAGAAGGACAAGGGCAGCAGACGCATGGGAACACCACCAACTCCAAGTTCCCCTCCAAGTCACACACCATCCTGACTTAGAATTATATCGCTGATCTTTCATCCTTGTTGGGTCAAAGTCCTGGAACTCCCTACCTAACAGCACTGTGGGAGTACCTTCACTTGAAGATAAACTTGAAAACTTTAAATGGGTCACTTCACAGCCTCCTATTTTTCTAAGAAGAGAAGAACTTATTTAACCTGCAATTATCTTGGTTATTATGATTAGATAACTGTACACAGTATTCAATATGAGCTCTGACCAACACAGTATATAGCAACAATATAATCACTTTAGATTTTGCATTCTCTGCTAATGCAAACCGATATTATATTTGTTGTCTTTACTGCAGCCATGCACGAACCTGTTTCATAGAAATATATCTGCTAGAACCTCAAGATCATGTTCCTGATCATGATGTATGACTGTTCCATTGATTCTTTGCTCCAAAACTAGAACTGCATCTGCCATCTACTTGTCCTATTATCTAAAAGATCCAAATCCTTCTGAATTTGGTGAAATTGGGGGCGATTTTAACCTTAATCGTTCAGCAGAAACCTGCTGGGTGGGCAGTTAAAATCCCCCTGGCTCTTACCTGGCCAAAAGCCGCTATGATCGCAACATCTGCAGATTTAACCTGCTCTCTTGAGCAGGCAGCATTGACACGCGCCCGGAGCCAACAGGGTCCTTCTTTAAATATGCATGTTGCGGCCCGATGACATCATTGAGACCCGACTGTAATTTTAACTCTGGCCTGAGCGGGGAATCCACCTGGAGTTAAAATCAGGGCTATTGTTTCTCATTATGTGTACCACCTCCTGTTTTGGAAATTTGATTACAATACTTGCAGCCCATATGTTTAGAGTATACAAGTCTTGCACCTAACAGATTTTTGTTCGTCACACTTCAGGTATGCACATGCAAATTCTGTGTTATGCTTGTACCTGATTAACTCAATTTTATATTCATAAAACAGCAATAAATCACAATTGGATGGGTGGGGAAGGTACAAATCAAAGCCAGGAACAAAAGCCACCAATCAAAATGTACGGAAACTACCAATCAGCAAACTGCGACCAATAGAGTAGCTAGCAAGGAAGAGAATGGGAACCAATTAAGTTGCTCAGAATAGTTTCTGAAAATCTTGTTTTGTTGTTAAATTCAGGAGAAATAGTAAAGTTTCTAACATAAGAAAAACATAATTCACTATCATTAAATGTACTTGTATGGTTAATTTTTGTGTATTTGAATTGCATCAGTAACATCGGTGACCTGTGCCTTTGTTGGAAGCCTAGCACTTGGCAAGTTTCTAAAAGTCTCTTAGTGAGGAGCTTCAGTTGAGTAGCAGACTCCCTCTATGCACCAGTACCACTTTGTGCATGTCAAACTGGTGGACTACATCTCCCAATCAGCCAGATTTCTCCTGCTACCCAGTGCCTAAAACTGCCTCCCTGACTTGCAAACATTCAACAGTCTCCAGATCTCACCTCCCCACCGAAGCACTTCCGACACCATTGATCCTACTTCTCTCAGCCCAACCCCCCTCCCACTCCTTCACAGGCCCCAGACTTCTCTGCCTGCTACCTCTTCTATTCCTTGCTTCCTTTCAGTCACAGCCCTCTTCCAATCCCTCCTGTTCTGACCCTCAGTCCCACACCTGTCTCAAACATCTATGTTGCGGCACCTCTCCGACAGCATTTCCCTGTTCCCACCTCTTTATATATACATGGTGCCACCCATCTTCCTGCATGTCCTATGCTTTTTCTTTTTTTTAAAAAGGATATTGAGTGCACCAGTAAAGAAATATGTGAGACACACATAAAAACATTGGAGACTTGCATAAGGAAGATGATGCAGAAAAGAGGAGAGATGGTCAAAAAATGAGTTGGAAATAATGACAGTCAGAGAGTTTAATATTGTCACCACAATGAGAAAAGAGATACTTCCAAAACTTGCTCCACAGAGCCAGCTAGTGGCCAGAACCTGCAGATACATAGGGCTGGATTTCGTCAGCCCCGAGGAGGCGGGTATGGAGGCGGGACTGCCGGTAAAGTTGCAGAATTTGGGGGCGGATGGCAAACCTGCCCCCATCCCGCCTCCGTGCCCTCTTGTCAGGAGGTGGGAAGTCGTCCTGCGGGATGAGGTGGGAAAGGGATTAAAGCCTATTAACTGCCTGTTAACAGGTAGTTAACAGGCAGAAAATAGGATTATTCCTATTTTACCTTCCCAGGTGCAGGCTTTCCAACATCGGGGAACCCTGCCAGGGTGGAGGAGATGAGTAGGAGGTCTGCGGGGGTCGGTGGGGTCTGAAAGTGCAATGTAGAGGTGAGTAATGGGTGCAAGTGTGGAGTGGTAAGTATGTAAGGTGAGTGTAAAGTGTTAGAAAATGTTCACTTACCTTTGTTTCTGCCTACAGCCTTCAGCCGCTGAGGAGCCAGAGTCCCGACATCTGCATTGTAGATTTCACAGACTGGCTGTTGGATCCTCTGAACCAACAGCCAGGTGATTTCTGTAAAGTTGAAAGGTTTGATGAGTCCTGAACACAAGGTCTCATTAAACTACACAGAATGTCAGTGTTTGAAAGCTTCACAGAGCTGTCAAACGCTGACATTTCTTCTTTCAAAAAATCTTTGACAGATGACATGTCATACGTTGACGTGCTCTGTCAATGACTTCCCCCTAATTGGCCTGCTGAGCCCGCTGGGCGGCCTTAACAAGGTCAATCAGGGGAAAATCCCTCTGGTTGGCCAGAAGCTGATGGAGGCGGGATTGAAAGCCGGCAAGCAGCAGTCCCGCCTCCAAAAGCTTCCCATTGACAAAATCCAGCCCATAGTGACAGTTGGCATAGCAAAATTGAATGGGAAATGCTGACAGCTACTAACAAAGGTAGATATTGACACATGAGCCTGAACAAAAATTGTGAAAATAGGAAGAAAGATTTGTGCATAGGATGTGTTTTTCATGTGTAATATTTTTAATTATTTGTACTTGAAAAAAATAAATCTCCTTCCTGCATATGTTTTGTGAAGTCACTGCACAGCTTAACCACAGTTACTTAGGGGAATAGAATGTGGTTAAATATGCTGGAGTGTCTAGAACTAGGGGGCATAGTCTCAGGATAAGGGGTAGGCCATTTAAGACCGAGATGAGGAGGAATTTCTTCACTCAGGGTTGTGAATCTTTGGAATTCTCTGCCCCAGCGGGCTGTGAATGCTGAATCTTTGAGTATATTCAAGGCTGAGATAGATAGATTTTTGGACTCTAGGGGAATCAAGGGATATGGAGATTGGGCAGGAAAGTAGAGTTGAGGTCGATGATCAGCCATGATCTTATTGAATGGTGGAGCAGGCTCAAGGAGCCGTATGGCCTACTCCTGCTCCTGTTTCTTATGTTCTTATGCTGTGTCTACATTAGGCATATTTTACTTTGACTGGATCAGGAAGATATCAAGGGGGTTGCTTACATTGTAATGCACCTGTCCTGTACTATTATAATTGAATGTTACAATTTAAAAAAAAATCAGGCTCTTGCATGGGCTAATGTAACACGTTGATTAATTAAATAATAGTGTTAAATTGAGGTATTCCAAGAGGTTGTGCAGATTTTACAAAAGAAAATTGCCAGGAAAAGCCCGTGCTGACCAGAATAATGAAGAAAAAAGCAAAATACTGAGGATGCTGGAAATCTGAAATAAAAATAGAAAATGCTGGAAATACTCAGCAGGTCAGGCAGCATCTTTGCAGAGAGAAGTGGAGTTAACGTTTCAGGTCAATGACCTTTCATCAGAAGTTCTGACCAAAGGTAATCTACCTGAAACTTTAAGACTGACCTGAGGAACTCTTGCAGCGATGTCCTGGCCTCCATAACCATCTTCTTTTTTGCTCGGTATGACTCCAGCCACTGGAGAGTTTTCCCCTGATTCTTATTGACTTCAATTTTAGTAGGGCTCCTTGATGCCACACTCTGTAAAATGCTGCCTTGATTTCAAGAGCAGTCACTCTTGCCTCACCTCTGGAATTCAGCTCTTTTGTTCATGTTTGGACTAAGGCTGCAATGAGGTCTGGAGCCGAGTGATCCTGGCCAATGTTCCCTTTAAGCTGTGTGGTCGCGCAGCGCTCCAGGGGTCCCACGCAGCTGGTGAGTCGGCTTTTAAATTGAAAAAAACGGGGACCATTGGTCCTGGCGGAACCCAAACTGAGCATCGGTGAGCAGGGTTTGGTGAGTAAGTGCCGCTTGATAGCACTGTCAACGACACCTTCCATCACTTTTTATAGGTAACAAAGGCAAGGATGAGGGTTTCAGCAGAAAATGAGCTGAGGCGGGGCGGAGTCGCCGATGTTACGGAGGTGGAAGTAGGCGGTCTTGGTGATGGCACGGATATGTGGTCGGAAGCTCATCTTGGGGTCAAATATAACACCAAGGTAGTGAACAGTCTGGTTCCGCCTCAGACAGTTGCCAGGGAGAGGATAGTGTCAATGGCTAGGGAACGGAGTTTGTAGCGTGGACTGAACACAATGGTGTTGGTCTTTCCAATATTTAGTTGGAGGAAATTTCTGCTCATCCAGTACTAGATGTTGGACAAGCAGTGTGACAATTTGGAGACAGTGGAGGGATCGAGAGAGGTGGTGGTGGTGAGGTAGAGCTGGGTGTCTAGTCTCTCCACATAACTGAATTCTCTCATTCCTGGTACCTTTCTTGTAAATCTCCTCTGCACCTTCTCCAAGCCCTTGACTTCCTTTCAAAAGAGTTGGACACAGTCCTCCAGCTGAGGTCTAACCAGTGATTTATAAAGGTTTACTATCACTTCCTTGCTTTTGTACTCTATGGGCTGAATTTTGATTCAGGGCCGGGCTAGGGTCGTGTAATCCGCATTTCGTGTTAGCCACCCGAATCTAAATCGATGTGGGAGATTGATGCGATTTTAACATAATTGGCCAATTGAGTTCCAACATGTGGGAACCTATGGCCAGTTAGTTTTTCCAGTCTGAAAGTCGCTTCCGATGACGTCATCATTGCTGCAGCATTTAAGGTCTGCAACAAGCCTTGCTTCCTCAGCAGACTGCCAAGCTTCTGCCTTTGCATGTTAGAGGCACCTGCAGGAAGAATGGCCAGCCAGAGACCTAGGTCTGCACCTCGATTTGATGACGTCGCCCTGCAAGCTTTAATTGAGGGAGCCAGAGCTAATAAGGAGGTGCTCTTCCCTTCTTCAGGGAGGAAGAAGCCTTCCCATCAAACCAAGGCTGTGTGGATCCAGGTGGCAGAGGAGGTCAGCTCATTGTCCATAACCCGCAGAACCTGGCTTCAGTGCAGGAAGAGGTTTCATGACCTGCTGCGCACTGCAAAAGTGAGTATGAATTTCCCATCACCTTCATTCTGATCCCCATTGCCTCTCATCACCAGCACTCAGCTTTGACAACCTCTTCTTCCACATCCCACTTGACACTGACATCCCTGCACCCTTACCCATTCCCTCTCTCTGTATGGTCACATTCACCTAACTATTCGACTATGCAGCCCTCACACTCCCTCTCGCTGTGATGCTATGAAAACAACTTACAACACACAGGGAGGGCCCATGGTCTTGCCACCTCACTCCGAAATTGTCTACTTCTAACCATCAATGATATAGATTCTCTACACTCACTCCTTCATTCTCACTCAAACTCCACTTGTCTCCCTCATTGCAGGAAAAGAGAGCTCACAATAAGAGGGAAAGAGGCGAGGACAGGAGGAGGGCCACCCTCAGTAGCCCAGCTCACCACCTGGGAGGAGGCGGTTCTGGAGATCATGGGAGTGGAGGAGGATGCGCAAGTGGGGGACGGACAGACGGGTGCATCAGAGCAAGCTGGTGACAGAATAGTTTATCATCTCTCTCATTGATATTGCATGAGTCACTGATAATGATTCTGATGCTCCAGCAGACTGACTTATGATCATCTGCAATATGCAATGTGCATGTAACCTTGGACTCACATCTCTGACTCTTTCCTTTACTCCCCCCCAGGGCCATCGCGAGCTGCCGTCCCCACCGTCCAGGAGGAAGAGCATGAGCTTCACCACTCCTCAGAGGAAGCTGCAACCTCTGAGGGTGCAGCGTCAGAAGAATTCAGCGCACCCAGCACCAGCGCAGAGACTCACACCTCGGAGGGAATATCGCGAGATAGAGTAGTGTTGTTCCTGGTGTATCACAGCTCACAAGTGAGCATCAGCAGATAGTGGAGACAGGGACAGCAGTGGAGAGTCCTAGTCGGAGGGTGCAGGACTCTCCTAGCTCGGCTCAGCTGCATGTCGACCCTCTGCCTCTGGGTCCATCCATAAGATCAGCAGTGCTGGAACTCCAGGAACAGATGTAGGAGTCTCTGGCAAGTTTTGTCTCCAGGGTCGCTGCGAGTGTGGAGCGAATGGAGCAGTCCATAGCGAACATGAGCAGAGCCTTTGTGGAGTCATTGGCACATGAACGCATCACCACGGAAAGGATGGCAACCTCTGTGGAAAGGATGGCTACAGTAGAGGAGAGTATGGCTACGGCTATGGAGGTGATAAGTTGCCAGAGTGTGGAAAACATGGTCATTGTTCAGAATAGACTGGCATCTCTTGAGGAGCGATGGTCATCTATTGAACACAGAAACCAGACCTTCTTGGAAGTCCTTCTGAGTAGGACTTCCAGTGCAGATACGGGTCCTCATGGCCCCCCTGATGTGCAGCAAGGTGCTCTCAATCCACTTGCAAGCGCTGAGGTGGGGCTGACCCATGAGAGGGATGTTGGTGGCAGACAACAAGGAAGTGGGGGCTCCTCTCCAAGCGGTCACTCTACCAAGCCACTGCAAAGCCCTCGGTCAGAGCCCCACCAGAATCCTCACCCAACTGAGATTGGCATCTCAACCCCTGCACAGCCGCAGGAGCAGGAGACTGTTGCCGAGCCCTCACAGGCTCGCAACCCCAGAGGACGCCCGCCAAAGGTGTCGAGGCAGGAGCAGCAAGAAAGTGAGCAACGGACCTCCACATCTGCTGAAGCCACAGGGGAAGCACCACGTAGGAGCACGCGTAAAAGAAAAATAATGCACAAGTCGTCACAAGGGTAGTCACTTGGGTGTAATGTTGTGTTTAATCTTGAAATGCCAGCACTTGCTTGGTGTGATTAAAAATTCTGAGGGCAAACTGCTGAAGTTGTGGCGTCTGTCATTTCGCAAATGGGACTTTCACATTGAGGGCTTAGGATGACTTGCAATTGTCAGTATGGTGGTCAGCATGATAGGAATCCGTAGGTTCCTGGCCATTGTCGATGGTCTGATAAGAAGGTGCGAGGCAAAAGTGTTTGATTGTGCAGGCTAAGCAAATCTGGTCAAGTGCGTCCCTTGCATCTCGGGCAGCAATGTGGTCGCGCGCTGGCGCCTTCTGGCCTGTGCAGCTTCAGGTGGGTGAGGAGCAGCTTGGCAGTCCTGTTGATGCTGCTGCTGCTGGTGGTGCTGTTGTTCATGGTTCTGCTGCTGCCACGGCTGGTCTTCGTCCAAATCTGATGTCCAGGAGGAAAGGAAATAAATGGTTCCCATGCTTCTGGTATATGCCTCAGTTGAGGAAGCGCTCAGTCAAGGTGGCGAGAGGGGTTTCCCAGGAGGTCACACTGGAGATGGGTGTCAGGCTCCAAACTTCCACAGCTGTGGTTATGCCATATAAAAGTTCCCCCAGGCCTCAGACAACAAAGTCCTGCCAACTGCAAATGATGGCTGATCACATCTCCTATTTCATGGTTGAGCTGCAGCTGATAGTCAGCAATCCAAATGTGCTACCGCCAGGTTTCACATTCGTGGTTCAGAACAGGCGTGCTTCATGTGGAAAAAGGGTTAAAATCACAAAGGCCTTTCAAAATGGCATTATAGAGGCAATTTAGTGCTTGTTAAGGGCCGTAATGGCCTATCCCGCCTCTTGGAGGCGGGATGGAGTCGGGACCAGCAGACACGATTTAATGAAAATTGTGTGGAAGCGGGATGGAGGCGGGGTTGTGCCCGCCCACCAGTTTTCGCAATTTTAACCCCCCACACACCTCCAAACCTGCCTCCACGGGTCAATGAAAATTCTGCCCTATGCCTCTATTTATAAAATTGAGAGGTCGCACAACACCAGGTTATAGTCCAACAGTTTTATTTGAAATCACAAGCTTTCGGAGCTATCGATCGCCCCTTCCTCAGGTGAAGTAGAGAAATACAGACTCGACAAAGCATATATAGATAGAGAACAATGCATGTGTACCTTACAATTGCAGACAACTATTTATAAAGCCAAGGAGCCTGAATGATTTTTTAACAGCTTTATCAACTTGTCCTGCCACCTTCAAAGATTTGTGTATTGGTTGCACAGGATATCCGAGCCCATTCTTTGTTACTAAATGTACTGACATGCTGCATTAACTTACAAGATCACACATTAAAACAACCATTTTTTTTACACTAATATGGCTGCCTAAAGAAAATATTTGTCCTGAAGAAAATAGTCAATTAAATAAGTTAATGAACTTAACAGTTTTTGAAATCACTAATTTTGCATTTCATCCTTTCAAAACTGGGCATGATTTGACATATCATGAATCATTGACTCAACCCTCATCAAATTCTATTGCTGACTGTCTTGAAAATCTTGATTCTTTTCAAATTGGGCATTCATAAAGTCCAAGGGGCTCATCAACAGCATTTCAACATTTTTAAAATTTAGCAATATTGAAACACTTTGGATTGATTTCACAAAACTTTGTTTATTTGGCTTTCTGCTATCCAAATACTGCTACCCCTTGAATTGAATGTGAACATTTCATTGTCACCATCATTTCCATTTCTCTTTGGTAGAAATGTGCATATGCTTCACGTGGTGGTCAATGACTCCTACTTTATCAAGAAAAACATTGGGATGTCCGTGGTGTCTTCTCTTCTTAGGCAGTCCTTCGGAAACGAGGATGACTTGCTTCCACACTAACAATGAGTTCTCAGGTGACTGATGAGACCAATGCGGGACCTACAGTCTCTGTCACAGGTGGGGCAGATGGTGGTTGAAGGGGCGGGTGGGTGGGGTGCTTGGGTTGACGTGCGCTCCTTGCGCTGCTTGCGCTTGGCTTCCGCTTGCTCCTGGCGAAGAGACTCGAGGTGTTCGGCGCCTTCCCGGATGCTTCTCCTCCACTTTGTGCAGTCTTGCGCCAGGGATTCCCAAGTGTCGGTGGGGATGTTGCACTTTTTCAAGGAGGCTTTGAGGGTGTCCTTGAAGCGTTTCCTCTGCCCACCTGGGGCTCTTTTGCCATGTCAGAGCTCCGAGTAGCTTGTTTTGGGAGTCTCGTATCGGGCATGCGGATGATGTGACCCGTCCATCGGAGCTGATCGAGCGTGGCCAAAGCTTCGATGCTGGGGATGTTGGCCTGAGCGAGAACAGTGACGTTGGTGCGCCTATCCTGCCAATGGATTTGCAGGATCTTGCGGAGGCAGCGTTGATGGTACCTCTCCAGTGCTTTGAGGTGCCTGCTGTACATGGTCCATGTCTCTGAGGCATACAGGAGGGTGGGTATCACTACTGCTCTGTAGACCATTAGCTTGGTGCCGGGTTTGAGTTCCTGGTCTTCAAACACTCTCTTCTTCAGGCGACCGAAGGCTGCACTGGCACATTGAAGGCGGTGTTGGACTTCGTAATCGACGTCTGCCCTTTTTGACAGTAGGCTCCCGAGGTATTGAAAGTGTTCCACCTTGTCCAAGGCCTCATCGTGGATTTTGATAATCGGGGGGCAGTACTGTGTGGCGGGGGCAGGTTGGTAGAGGACATTTGTCTTACGGATGTTTAGTGTAATAGAGTCATAGAGTTATACAGCACGGATAGAGGCCCTTCGGTCCATCGTGTCCGCGCCGGCCATCAAGCCCTGTCTAATCTAATCCCATATTCCAGCATTTGGTCCGTAGCCTTGTATGCTATGGCATTTCAAGTGCTCATCCAAATGCTTCTTGAATGTTGTGAGGGTTCCTGCCTCCACAACCCTTTCAGGCAGTGAGTTCCAGACTCCAACCACCCTCTGGGTGAAAAAGTTCTTTCTCAAATCCCTTCTAAACCTCCCGCCCTTTACCTTGAATCTATGCCCCCTTGTTATAGACCCCTCTACTAAGGGAAAAAGCTTCTTAGTATCCATCCTATCTATGCCCCTCATAATTTTGTACACCTCAATCATGTCCCCCCTTAGCCTCCTCTGCTCCAAGGAAAACAAACCCAATCTGCCCAGTCTCTCTTCATAGCTGAGGCACTCCAGCCCGGGTAACATTCTGGTGAATCTCCTCTGCACCCTCTCCAAAGCAATCACATCCTTCCTGTAGTGTGGCGACCAGAACTGCACACAGTATTCTAGATGTGGCCTAACCAGTGTTTTATACAGGTCCATCATAACCTCCTTGCTCTTATATTCTATGCCTCAGCTAATGAATGCAAGTATCCCATATGCCTTTTTTACCACCTTATCCACCTGTGCCGCCGCCTTCAGGGATCTGTGTACTTGCACACCAAGATCCCTCTGACCCTCCGTCTTGCCTAGGGTCTTACCATTCATTGTGTATTCCCTTGCCTTGTTAGTCCCTCCAAAGTGCATCACCTCGCACTTTTCCGGATTAAATTCCATTTGCCACTGTTCCGCCCATCTGACCAACCCATCTATATCGTCCTGCAGACTGAGGCTACCCTCCTCGCTATTTACCACCCTACCAATTTTTGTATCATCCGCGAACTTACTGATCATACCTTTTACATTCATATCCAAGTCGTTAATGTAGACCACAAACAGCAAGGGACCCAGCACCGATCCCTGTGGTACCCCACTGGCCACAGGCTTCCAGTCACAAAAACAACCTTCGACCGTCACCCTCTGCCTTCTGCCACTGAGCCAGTTTTGTATCCAATGTGCCAAGGCACCCTGGATTCCATGGGCTCTTACCTTCTTGACCAGTCTCCTGTGCGGGACTTTATCGAAGGCCTTACTGAAATCCATGTATACCACATCCACTGCGTTACCCTCATCCACACACCTAGTCACCCCCTCAAAAAATTCTATCAAATTAGTCAGACATGATCTTCCCTTGACAAAGCCATGTTGGCTAACCCTGATTAATCCTTGCCTCTCCAAGTGGAGACTGATTTTGTCCCTCAGAATTTTTTCCAATAATTTTCCTACCACTGATGTTAGGCTCACTGGCCTGTAGTTCCCCGGTTTTTCCCTACTCCCTTTCTTGAATAATGGTACTACATTAGCGGTTCTCCAGTCCTCTGGCACATCCCCTGTGGCCAGAGAGGTTCTGAATATATGTGTTAGAGCCCCCGCAATCTCCTCCTTTGCCTCACACAGCAGCCTGGGATACATTTCGTCCGGACCTGGGGATTTATCCATTTTTAGACCTGCTAAAACTGCCAATACCTCCTCCCTCTCGATGTTAAAATGTTCGAGTATATCACAGTCCCCCTGCCCTAATTTTATGTCTGCATCGTCCTTCTCCATAGTGAAAACAGATGCAAAAAATTCATTTAGAACCCCACCTACATCTTCCGGCTCCACACACAGATTGCCACTTTTGTCACTAATGGGCCCTATTTTTTCCCTAGTTATCCTCTTACCCTTTATATACTTATAAAACATCTTAGGATTTTCCTTTATTTTGCTCACCAGTGTTATTTAATGGCCCCTCTTTGATCTCCTAATTTCTTTTTTAAGTATCCCCCTGCACTTTTTGTACTCCTCTAGTGCTTCCTCCGTCTTTAGCATTTTGTATCTGCCAAAAGCCCTCCTTTTTTTCCTGATCCATTCTCATATATCCCCTGACATCCAAGGTTCCCTGCGGGTTTTGGAACCACCCTTGACTTTTACGGGAACATGCTGCCATTGTATGATCTCAATCTCCCCTCCTCTTATACCTCCCCCTCTGTCTCGCCTGAAGATTCTGTACCCCGGAATATTGAGCTGCCAGTCTTGCCCCTCCCTCAACCATGTCTCCGTGATAGCAACAATATCATACTCCCATGTGTTTATCAACACCTTCAGTTCATCCACCTTATTCGCTAGACTCCTTGCATTAAAATAGATGCCTTCCAGCCTTGCTCTTACATGTTTGTCCTGTCTTCCAAGCTGACTTGTTTTTTTCTCTATATTTGACTGTACATCACCCCCTATTGTAGCTCCACTCTGAATCCCATCCCCCTGCTAAGTTAGTTAACCCCCCCCCAACAGTGCTAGCAAACCTCCCCACAAGGATATTTGTCCTGCTCTGGTTCAGGTGCAAACCGTCCGACTTGTACAAGTCCCACCTTCCCCAGAAGCAGGCCCAGTGATCCAGGAAACTAAAACCCTCCCTCCTGCACCAACCCTTTAGCCACACATACATCTGTTCTATCCTCCTATTCCTATACTCACTAGCACGTGGCACTGGGAGTAATCCAGAGATTACAACCTTTGAGGTCCTGCTCTTTAATCTGCTGCCTAGCTCCCTAAATTCTTGATGCAGGACCTCATCCCCCTTCCTACCTATGTCGTTGGTCCCAATGTGAACCACGACCTCTGCCTGCTCCCCCTCCCCCTTAAGAATGCCCTGTAGCCGCTCAGTGACATCCATGACCCTGGCCCCAGGGAAGCAACAAACCATCCTGGAGTCACTTTTACAGCCACAGAAACGCCTATCTGTTCCCCTTACGATAGAATCCCCTACCACTATTGCTCTCCCACTCTTTTTCCTCCCTTTCTGAGCAGCAGAAGCAACCCTGGTGCCAGGAAGTTGGCTGCTGCCGCTCTCCCCTGGTGAGTCATCCCCCACAACAGTATCCAAATCGGTATACCTGTTTGAAAGGGGGATGACCGCAGGGGTTCCCTGTACTCCATGCCTGCCTCTGCTGCTCAGCCTGATGGTCACCCATTTCCCTTCTGCCTGTGCAGCCCTACCCTGCGGCATGGCCAACTCGTTAAACGTGCTATCCACGACCCTCTCAGTATCGCGTATGCTCCAAAACTCATCCACCCGCAGCTTGAGCGCCGCAATGCGGTCTACAAGTAGCTGCAGCTGGATGCATTTCTCGCACACGTGGTCCCCAGGGACACTGGCAGCGTCCCTGAATTCCCACATGGAGCAAGAGGAGCATAACACGGGGCTGATCTCACCTGTCATGACCTACTCCCTTCATTAAATTAAAAATGTATTCAATACCCCAGTTACAGATATACTCTAGGGCGCTTTATTTACCAACTGTCCGCACTACACCACAGAGACCCTAGAAATTTAACACCACAGAATTTAAGCTTAAAATGAGAGAAATACTCACCAACCAATCACTTACCTGTTTTTTGGTGACGACAAACTTCGATTATTTTTCCCTCCGAGTTCGGAGACTGGTACGCCTTACCTGGTCTCTGGAGCCTTTTATAGGCCCACTGCCGCCGCTGAAACTCCCGCCGACGCTCTGAGGCCTTACCTGGTCTCTGGAGCCTTTTATAGGCCCACTGCTGCCACTGAAAGGCCCAAGCTCTCGTATGCTTCGGTGAAGGTGTTGACGATGGTTTGGAGTTTGACCTCCGAGTGTGCGCAGACGCAAGCGTCGTCTGCTATTGTAATTCAATGACAGAGGATGGGATGACCTTCGATCTGGACTGGAGGCAACGGAGGTTGAACAGTTTCCTGATTGTTCTGTAAATTAGCTCCACTCCAGTGGGGAGGTTTACTGAGGGTGAGATGGAGCATTGCAGCAAGGAAGATCGAGAAGAGCGTTGGTGCGATGACACAGCCTTGCTTGACCCCTGTCCGTACGTGGATTGGGTCTGTGGTGGAACCATTGGTCAGGATCACGGCTTGCATGTTGTCGTGAAGCAGGCGGAGGAGGGTGACAAACTTTTGAGGGCAGCCGAATTTGAGGAGGACACTCCATAATCCCTCACGATTGACAGTGTCGAAGGCCTTTGTGAGGTCAAAGAAGACCATATACAGCGGTTGGTGCTGTTCCCTGCATTTCTCTTGTAATTGACGCGCGGTGAAGATCATGTCCATTGTGCCCCTTAGTGGGCGGAATCCGCATTGCCACTCTGGGAGGAGCTCTTCAGCCACTGGGAGAAGGCGATTGAGGAGGATTCTTGCGATGACTTCGACGCGACTGTCCTCAACTCCATCCCGCAGCATGCCACCACCACCTCAGCACAACCCCAGCCCAGCATAAGGTTGAAAAGGCCATCCGACAACTGAAGAACAACAAGGTCTCAGGAGTAGATGAAATCCCTGCCGAGGCACTAAAGCATGGTGGAGAAGCACTACTGGCGTGAATTCATGAACTCATTTCTCTTATCTGGAAGGAGGAGAGCATGCCAGGCGATCCCAGAGACACCGTAATTGTGACCATCTTCAAGAAAGGTGACAAGTCCGATTGCGGTAATTACAGAGGAGTTTCCCTGCTGTCTGCCACAGGGAAAGTCAGTGGTGTAGTATTTCGGTGGATACCTATTGCTTTCCAACTTTTGCTTGGGAGGCTTAACCAGTGTGAAATCCTAAAGACCTCAGATTTTAATAATTTTCTTTGTAAATAGATATTTGCTGGTAATTTTTTTACTCACTTAATAATGAAATTTAATTAACCGAGAAAGCTTTAGAGGGAATTGTATATTTTTTTTAAAGATTAAACTGTCATTTTCAGACCAGTATTTGAATTACATAAGCAAAAGTTACAAAGAAAATATAATTGCTATATTTCAGTTGATACAACTACCGTTTAGCCAGGTAGCAGATATCCTAAAAAATCCTCTCCAACGATGTAACTAGGGACAGTGCATAGCACCTTTCGTGATACTGCAGTGGGACCACTTCAGGCTAACCCAGCACAAAATAGGATGGGGCAACAAGGAATGGTAGAGGTACACTGGCTTAGTATACAGGTAGTTCCTGTAAATATATAGTATTATTCAGTAGCGCATATTTTGCCATTAAAAGTTACAGAAGTTGGAAAAAATTCAGTTTAAGTGAGATCGGACACGGATGGAAGGTGTTGCCTTCTGTCCTCTGGTCTTTCCCTTAACAGTGGAAATGTGGAAGATTTAGCATTGTGATATTCTCTAGATTTAACCTCTACTGCAGAGATTTGGCATAGGTGTAATAACGATATTGATGTTTTAAATAAATTAATGTTTGCCCTTCTAAAGATGCCTTGGCTTAAAGTAAACAACACTTAATTACTAAATTAAACTGTTATGTGGATGATATGCTCTATTGGGATGTGTAACAGTTTTGCATCATTATGTTCAGAATCACATGGATATAGTGTTACGTAATTTAGACATAATTAAGGTAATTGCTCATTTTTTATGCGTGAGACAACTTTTCTTATTTCTTGTCACTACATCACTACCATTGCACAAGTAGGAATGGCCCAATTGAACTCACTGTAACTCTGACCATTGAGACCATTTTTACCATAACTAGGATAAAGAAAAATGATTTATTTGGTTTTAAGCAGCACTATATCCTTGAATGTAGTGATGTGATACGCCCCTATTTACCCCAAGCTGTCTCCACTCTATTTTGTGGGCTCTTGTCTTAAGATAAAACAAGTGGAACAAGCTTTGACGTCTCTGAACCTTCACCAGTGCTGCCCCATGTTCTGTCTCTCAATGATTTTGTTGCAGGTCAAAGGCCTCCATTGAGTTTTGAGGGCATTCATAATTACCATGCTTCTTGGCTGTTGAGAAATCTCTATTTCTTGTATGTATTTTGTAAGGGGGTTCGCCTGGCTCTGTGCTTAGCCTGGGTGCTAGTGCGGGGTTAGGCCTTGTTGCCTGTTCTGGTCTCCAGCCAGCCTGGTAGCACTAGACACCTGTGAGTGGTTCGACCCACTCGCCCTTACGGTTCTGACACTGGACTTAGGTGCGAGAGCAGTAAATGCAGAGAAAAACTCAGGTAGACCCGGTTGAATAGTACGAAATGGAAAATCTTTATTGCATATTGTTCAAGATTACGAAATACATGTCATAAGCACAGATTAATGACAGTACAAGCTTACATACATTTATGCAACTAGGTTTAGGGAAACGAGGAGCACACGACACATCGTAAAAGAGGACACACATTATAATTATCCTTAAAACAAAAACCCTCCCCTATCAATACCTGTCCTAATCTAGATCTGTAGGATCGAGAACCATGCTCACCACTCGTGATAACTCGGAGAATTCTAAAACGATGCTCGGATGTTTTCGCCACAGCACCTGACTATTCACGTGTTGATCAGGGGTCTCTGTACCCCACTTGTTTACTCGCTTTGCTCCGGCTAGCAGGCTGGACTGTCTGCTGTCATGAAGATCTGTGTTGACCTCGGAACTCTGATAAAACTCAAAGAAGAGTCTTCCTGTGCCCGACACCAGTTAGCCGGTAGAATTCAAAGAAGAGTCTTTCTGGATCGACACCAGTTCGATAAAATTCGAAGAAAAGTCTTCCTGCATCAGTTCGGGCAGTAACCTATAGAGTTCAAAAATGGTCTATATATTTTCGGGCGCGGTCGGGGTTTACTGACCGCGGCGGCACGTGGATTCTTCTTCTTCTCTTCTCATCTCGTTTCGTCTCATCGGGCCTTCGGGTCCCTATACCGTTTACCGACCCTCGGGATGGTGCACCCGCTTACCGGCCTTTGCAGCCCAGCTCTTCACAGATCTTAGCGGCAAGCCACGAGGTTGACTCCCGGATGATCAGCGGACCAAGAGCTCGGTGGGCCGCAAACGAGAGCCAGGGGTCAAATCAAGAGAAAGATGGACGTTTGTTTACTACAGTTATAGTACTGTAATTCATTATCTCCCGTCCCATCTTAATGTTCATCTTTTGTCATGTTTTGGCGCTCAAAACTTCTTGTATGGGGTGGTTCTTGTCGTTAATGGGTTTCGGTGATACTTGTAACTGTCTAAGTACCCGTTAATATTTCTCCCATTATGGAACCGGCTAGGAGTCTCCCTGGAGCGGTTTTGGGGCCCTCCGAATTCTTGCTGTGAGTACCCGCGAACGGCTCTCTCATCGTAGAGCCGTGGGGAATTTGCGTATCAGTGTCTTTGGATGGGCCCTTAATTGCCCAGTACAATAGCCCTCGTTTGTGCATGGAAAACCGATTCCAGCACTTATATTCTCTTAGCTGTACAAAATGCAAAACGATCGCGTCTTGTCTTATTTCATTATGCTGAGTACTGTCCGATCTTGCTGAAATGTTTATTGAAACGCCATCTTGTCTGCCTACTGAAAAGTCTAGAAACTTCTGCCACGAGGCGCGGCGGCCATTTTACAGGCTGCTTGTGTCCGTTTTTGAACCTGACTGCATTTTGCTGAAATAAAGCTGTTTTACGAAACTGTATGTCTCTTTCTCATTATTTTGAAATCGCGATAATTTGCGAATTCTACAATTTAAAGGACTTTTTTTTCTATATCTATATCCCCATAAGATTCCAGTCAGTTCGGATCATGACAAAATGATTGTAATAATCCACAATTCCTAGATATGGCTGCTCTAATTTGAGTTCATGCAGCAGGAAATATCACATTACTGTGCCTGAATAAGTGCATCAAGTTTGAGATTTACCTCAATCATTCATACTAGCAGGATATGTATCTCCAACTTTGTAGCCCAGGACAAGTTGGAGATTCATTGCAGGAGTTTTTAATCCCTGTGAACAAGGCCCTTGCCATCCATAAGCTTATTGTGGATGATCACATCAACATCATGGCCTTGATGGAGACATGGCTGTAGGGTGATGACAAACTGCCACATTGGTGGTGTAGCGCTTATCTCTAAATTACATCTTGGTCTGTTTCTCTACTCCTCTGGCAACCTCTCCTCATTTAAGCATCTTGCCTTGTTCCACCCCTCACTCCTCTCATTTAAAATACTTGTTCTGTACTGCCCACCCAAGTATCATGCCAAGTTTCTCACTGAGATATCCTCTCTGCTTTCCTTCCTCAGCCTCTGCACCGAGCGACTTCACATCCTCGGTGATTTCAGCCTCCATCTCAACTCTTCTTGCTCTCTCTCCTCTGAGTTCACTGCCCTCCTTTCCTTCCTAAATCTCTCCCTCCATATAAAATCTCCTACCCATATTCACTGCCGCCCCCTCGATCTCCCCATCTCATGTGGCCTCACTACTTCCACTGTGACTATCACAGATAAGGCAGTCTCTAATTGTTTCCATCTATCGCTCGCCACCCACATCCCCCTTCCCCCTCCCAACCCCACTTCTTTCTGTGTCCTCCCCTGGAAAAAAACTCTCCCAATTCACTTACAACTGCACTTTCAAATACCCTTCAATCAAGCCTTTGGCCCTCCATCTATCATGAAATTTCTGCAGCTACCGATCTGCTAAATCACACTCTCTCCTCCATCTTTGATGCCCTTGTTCCTATAAAAACCATTACTCTCTCTTTCCCTAGTTGCTCCCCCAAGGGACGCAGGTTTGAACGTCAATGGCGGACAACTGGTTTAACCATTCATGGCCAGATCTGGTTGGACCATATAAAGCACTATCGGATCCTGCTCTCCATTGCTAAAACTGCTCACTATTCAAAGATCATCCTGGAATGCAAAGATAACCCCTGGCCGTACCTACAACTGCCAAGGCCCTCAGCTCTCGTATACCCTTCCTAAACCTCTCCACCTCTCTTTCTTCTTTTAAGGTGTTCCTTAAAACCTACCTCTTTTGGTCATCTGCCCTAATATCTCCTTATGTGCCTCGTGTGCCAGCTGTGGCTCCGTGGGTAGCAAACTCGTGCTCTGAGTCAGAAGGTTGTGGGTTCAAATCCCACTCCAGGGACTTGTGCAGTGCTGAGGGAGTGCTGCACTGTCGGAGGTACTGTTTTTTGGATGAGACATTAAACCGAGGCCCCGCCTGCTCTCTCAGCATAAAAGATCCCATGACACTATTTCGAAGAAAAGCAAGGGAGTTATCCCCGGTGTTGTGGCCAATATTTATCCCTCAATCAACATAACAAAAACAGATTATCTGGTCATTATCAAATTGATGTTTGTGGGAGCTTGCTGTGCCCAAATTGGCTGCAGCGTTTCCCACATTACAACAGTGACTCCACTTCAAAAGTACTTCATTGGCTGTAAAAAGCTTTGAGACGGCCGGTGGTCTTGAAAGGCGCTATATAAATGCAAATCTTTCAAGTCTTTCTTTGGGACAGTTTACAACATTAAAGACATGATATAAATGCTAGTTGTTGTTGTTGGCTTCTCTTCTCAACTCTTAAACTACCCTCCCGTGCCTCCTCCAGCCTCACCTACAATAACAAGTGCAAGTAGCTCATGGACTTCTTTGTCACAAAGATCGAGATTTGCAGTAACTGTTGGCTGCTCGAGGAACTCCGGCTCCGTGTTGATGAGCTGGAGTCCGAGCTTCAAACAATGCAACACATCAGGGAGGGGGAGAGTTACCTGGACTCTGTGTTTCAGGAGGTAGTCACACCAATTAGATTAACTAATTCAGATGTAGCCCGTGGTCAGGGACAGGAGGGTGTGACTACGAATGAGGCAGGTACGGGGATCCAGGAGGTAGTGTTGGAGGAGCCGCAGCCCTTGCTCTTGTCCAACAGGTTCGAGGCTCTTACTCCCTGTGAGGACGGTAGCAGGGACTGCAGGGAGGATGAGCAACCAGGCCACAGCACCGTGGTACGGGGAGCCATTCAAGTGGGGGGAGTAAAAAGAAATGTTGTAGTGGTAGGGGATAGTATCATTAAGGGGATAGATAGGGTTCTTTGCAGCCGAGAGCGAGAGTCCCGAAGGCTGTGTTGCCTGCCCGGTGCCAGGGTTAAGGACATCTCCTCTGGGCTGGAGAGAAACTTGGAGTGGGAGGGGGAGGATCCAGTTGTCGTGGTCCATGTTGGTACCAATGACATAGATAGGACAAGGAATGAGGTTCTGCTGAGGGAGTATGAGCAGCTAGGGGCCAAATTAAAAAACAGAACCTCTAGGGTAGTAATCTCTGGATTACTACCTGAGCCATGAGCAAATTTGGCTAGGGTAAATAAAATCAGAGAGTTAAATGCGTGGCTCAAAGACTGGTATGGGAGAAATGGGTTTTGCTTCCTGGGACACTGGCACCAGTACTGGGACGGGAGAGAGCTGTTCCGTTGGGACGGACTTCACTTGGCCAGTGCTGGGACTAGAGTCCTGGCGAATCGAATAACTAGGGCTGTAGAGAGGGCTTTAAACTAATTAGTGGGGGCAGGTTTCAAGAGAGCAAAAAATAAAAATGTCAGCGGAGAAGGCAATAGAGCAAAGTAGCAGTGGGGTAATTAAAAACCAGAGCGTGTCAGGAAGGGACAGAATATATAAAGATAAAGGTAAAGTAGTAAAGGGGGTAAAAGCAGGAATAAATTGTCACAAAACATATTTAAAAGTTCTTTATCTGAATGCACGCAGCATTCGTAACAAAATAGACGAGTTGACGGTACAAATAACTACGTATGGGTATGATCTTGTGGCCATTACAGAAACATGGCTGCAGGGTGACAACGACTGGGAATTAAATATGCCAGGGTATTTAACAATCAGGAAGGACAGGCAGGAAGGAAGGGGAGATGGGGTGGCTATGTTAATAAAGGAAGGAATCACTGTATTACAGAGAAATGATATTGGGTCAAAGGATCAGGATAATGAAACAGTTTGGGTGGAGATAAGGAATAATAAGGGGGAAAAAAACACTAGTGGGAGTAGTATATAGGTCTCCTAATAGTTGCAACTCTGCTGGAAGAAGTGTAAGGGGTTTCAAGCGGTACTGGTGCGAGGTTAGGCCTTCATTGCCTGTACTATTGCTTGCTCTGGTCTCCGGCCAGCCTTTTTGCAATAAGCACTTGTGAGTGGTTCGACCCACTCGCCCTTACGGTTCTGACACCTGGACTTAGATGCAAGGAGCAGTAATGCAGAGAAAAACTCAAATAGACCCGGTTGAATAGCACGAAATGAAAATCTTTATTGCATGGCGTCTAAAATCATGAAATACATGTCATAGGCGCAAATCAACGAGAGTACACGTATACACACGTTCATAAAGCTTGGTCTATGGAAATGGAGAACACACGGCACATCGTAAAAAGGGGAACATATTATACCTTAACCTTATAAAAACCACCCTCCCTTAACAATACCTAAACTACGTCTGGATTTGTAGAATCGAAAATCATGCTCACCACTCGTTTTACTTCGGAGATTTTAAAGTGAGGCACTCAGCTCGTTTCGCTGCAGCACCTGACTGTCACGTGTTTGGAAGGGTTTCTGCACCCCACTTGTTTACTTTCGCTGCTGCGACAAGCAGGCCAGACTCTCTGTTGTCATGAAGCAGTCGATGGACTCAAACCATCTTAAAATTCAAAGAAGGATCTTCCTGTGTTGCGGTACATGTAGAAGTCGGTAGAACTCAAAGGAAAGTTCTTTTAGTTATATTTTCGGGCGCGGTCGGAGTTTACTGACCATGGCGGCACGTGGAATTTCTTCTCGTCTTCTTCTCTTCTCGTCTTCTCGGGCCTCCGGGTCCAGACACAGTTTACCAACACTCGGGATGGTGTGCCCTGTTACTTGCCCTTGTCGAGGCGGCTCGTTCCGATTGAGCTCCACCCAACACTCGAATAAACCGACCAGTACGGCTAAGAGTCAAGAGTCAACATAGTCCAGAGAATCAAACGACCAAAAGTCCAGCCCCAAGGAAAGAGCTTCAGCAAGCGAATACGAGGAATAAGAGACCGATGGACATTTGTCCTCTATAGTTATACTGTTGTGTCCGCTTTATCTCCCGCTCAAATCTAAATGTTTATCCTTTGTGTGATTTTGGCGCTTAAAACTCCCAGCATGGGGCGATTATCTTCTTAACGGGTTTCGGTAGCACCTGAAACAGGCCAATTATCCGTTAATGTTTTCCCCATTGTAGAGCCAGCCAGGATGTGTATGAATCGTCTCCTCGACTGGTTTTGGGGCCCCCCGAATACTTGCTTAATCACCCGCCAATGTCTCTCTCATTGTTGAGCCGGGGGGGTATTTGTGTAATGATGTGTCTGGATGGGCCTTCGATTGCCCAGTTCAATGATCCTTTCTGTGCATTGGAAAATGATTCCAGCACTAATATCATTGCTATTGTTCACAATGCAAACGGGTTGCATCCTGTCTTTAACAATGTTTACCGAGTATGATCCAATCTCATACTGAATGTATATTCGACGCCATCTTTTCTGCCCACTGTGTTTCTGGAAGCTTCTGCCACGATGCGCAGCGGCCATTTTACAGGCTTCTGTGTCCTTTATTATTAGGACAGCATTTAGTTTAACAAAACTGATCAATTGAATCTGCTTCTCTCATGTTATTTTGAATTGCGATAATTGCGAAAATCTACAGAAGTTTTAATCAGGAAATAGTTGGGGCATGTAATAAGGGAACAGCTATAATTATGGGGGATTTTAACTATCATATTAACTGGACAAATCAAATTGTGCAGGGCAGCCTTGAGGAAGAGTTTATTGAGTGTATTAGGGATGATTTCTTGAGCAGTATGTAACTGATCCTACAAGGGGGCAAGCAACCTTGGACCTGGTCCTGTGTAATGAGTCAGGATTAATTAATAATGTCCTAGTGAAGGATCCCCTTGGAATGAGTGACCATAACATGGTTGAATTCCATATCCAATTAGAGGGTGAGAAGGTTGGTTCTCAAACAAGCGTACTGAGCTTGAATAAAGGAGACTATGATGGTATGAGAGCGGAATTGATTAAAGTGGACTGAGAAAATAGGTTAAAGGGTAAGACGGTACATGAGCAGTGGTGTTCATTTAAGGAGTTATTTTACAACTTTCAAAAAATATATATTCCACTGAGGAAAAAAGGGTGTAAAAGAAATGACAGCCATCCGTGGCTAAGTAAAGAAATTAAGGATAGTATCCAACTAAAAACAAGGACATATAAGGTAGCCAAACTTAGTGGGAGGATAGAAGATTGGGAAGTCTTCAAAAGACAGCAAAAAGTAACTAAAGGATTGATTAAGAAAGGGAAGATAGATTATGAAAATAAATTTGCAAAAAATATATAAACAGATAGCAAGAGTTTCTATAGTTATATAAAAAGAAAAAGGGTGGCTAAGGTAAACGTAGGTCCCTTAGAGGATGAGACCGGGAAATTAATGGTGGGAAACATGGAGATGGCAAAAATGCTGAACAAATATTTTGTTTCAGTCTTTACGGTAGAGGACACTAAGAATATCCCAACACTGGACAAACAGGGGGCTCTCGTGGGGGAGGAGCTAAATACGATTAAAATCACTAAGGAATTGGTACTCAGTAAAATAATGGGACTCAAGGCAGATAAATCCCCTGGACCTGATGGCTTACATCCTAGGGTTTTGAGGGAAGTGGCAGTAGGGATTGTGGATGCTTTGGTAATAATTTTCCAAAATTCCCTGGACTCAGCAAAGGTCCCAGCAGATTGGAAAACTGCTAATGTAACACCCTTATTGTGCGACTTCTCATTTTTGTCCACCCCAGTCCAACGCCAGCATCTCCGCATCATTATTTAAAAAGGGTAGTAGACAGAAGGCTGGAAATTATAGACCAGTTAGCCTAACATCTGTGGTGGGTAAAATTTTGGAGTCTATTATTAAGGAGACAGTAATGGAACACTTAGATAAACATAATTTAATAGGACAAAGTCAGCATGGCTTTATGAAGGGGAAGTCATGTCTGACAAATTTGCTTGAGTTCTTTGAGGACATAACGTACAGGGTGGATAAAGGGGAACCAATGGACGTAGTGTATTTAGACTTCCAGAAGGCATTCGACAAGGTGCCACATAAAAGATTATTGCTCAAGATAAAAAATCACTGGATTGGGGGGAATATTCTGGCATGGGTGGAAGATTGGTTATCTAACAGGAAGCAGAGAGTTGGGATAAATGGTTCATTCTCAGACTGGCAACCAGTAGCCAGTGGTGTTCCGCAGGGGTCGGTGCTGGGTCCCCAACTCTTTACAATCTATATTAATGATTTGGAGGAGGGGACCGAGTGTAACATATCAAAGTTTGCAGATGATACAAAGATGGGAGGGAAAGTAGAAAGTGAGGAGGACATAAAAAACCTACAAGGGGATATAGACAGGCTGGGTGAGTGGGTGGAGATTTGGCAGATGCAATACAATATTGAAAATGTGAGGTTATGCACTTTGGCACGAAAAATCAGAGAGCAAGTTATTATCTTAATGGCGAGAAACAGGAAAGTACTGCAGTACAAAGGGATCTGGGGGTCCAAGTGCAAGAAAATCAAAAAGTTAGTATGCAGGTGCAGCAGGTGATCAAGAAGGCCAACGGAATGTTGGCTTTTATTGCTAGGGGGATAGATTATAAAAACATGGAGGTATTGTTGCAGTTATATAAGGTATTGGTGAGACCGCACCTGGAATACTGCATATAGTTTTGGTGTCCATACTTAAGAAAAGACATACTTGCTCTCGAGGCACTACAAAGAAGGTTCACTTGGTTAATCCCCGGGATGAGGGGGTGGACATATGAGGAGAGGTTGAGTAGATTGGGACTCTACTCATTGGAGTTCAGAAGAATGAGAGGCGATCTTATTGAAACATATAAGATTGTGAAGGGGCTTGATCGGGTGGATGCGGTAAGGATGTTCCCAAGGATGGGTGAAACTAGAACTAGGGGGCATAATCTTAGAATAAGGGGCTGCTCTTTCAAAACTGAGATGAGGAGAAACTTCTTCACTCAGAGGGTAGTAGGTCTGTGGAATTTGCTGCCCCAGGAAGCTGTGGAAGCTACATCATTAAATAAATTTAAAACAGAAATAGACAGTTTCCTAGAAGTAAAGGGAATTAGGGGTTACGGGGAGCGGGCAGGAAATTGGACATAAGGTTGAGTTCAGATCGGTCAAGGCCCTGTGGGTGGCATAGCGGGCCCAGGGGTTGAGTGGCCAGGTCCTGCTCCTACTTCTTGTGTTCTTTAGATTTGAGGTGAGGATCAGATCAGCCATGATCTTATTGAATGGCGGAGCAGGCTCAAAGGGCCGATTGGCCTACTCCTGCTCCTATTTCTTATGTTCTTATGTTCTTCATTTCAACTGCCTCTGCTGCTTCCCTCCCTTCCCCATGCCCACGAAGCCAAACTTCCCCTAATGTTCCGTGTTGCCCTAGCTCTGAACTCACATCTTTTTCTCGATTCTATCCCATCTCCTGCCATGTTCTCTCCAAGCTCATCATGTCCATGAGACCCACCTCCTGCTCCCTTGACCCTATTCCCACCAAACTGTTGACCATTCAACTTCCCTTCCTGGCCCCCATGTTAGCTGATGATGTTAACAGTTCCCTCTCCTCGGGTACTGTCCTACGCCCCTTCAAATCTGCTGTCATCACCACTGTTCCGTCTAAGCTGCGCACGCGCACTGGTCCCTGAGCTCCCAAGCAGTTCAATTGAAAAACCGCACAGAAAGCTGGATAGCAACTGGAGCGGGGGAGGGGCCCAATACACAATGGCCCCGGGAATTCAGACAGATTCGTTTGCGAGTCTTGCAACCTCAGAGCCGATCCCAATTGCAGTTCTTGAAGTGTGTGTTCCGATGGTTGATGGGTTGCGGGGATGGGTTTGGTTTTCTCCCTTGAACTTTGACCTTTCAGCTGGACAGCGGGCGAATCCCCCGAGCTGTGATTATTTGCCTTTTCAGCCTTCTGCGCCTGCTCGCGGTATACGGAGTGCAGATTTGGAACAGAGTGCTAAACTACGAGTTTGGTGTCTGAGGGAGTAACTCTTAAAAGGCTAATCTCTTATTTTTATAAATTTTTATAAATTCTAGTCTTGTGTGCTTGCAATTAGCATTTAAATTTACTGTTTCAAGTTTTAAGTTTCTTCCAGGCTTGGGCAGGGCTAAGCAAGCTCTGTGCTGGAGAGCAGGTGATAGTAATTAATTGATTAACTAGTCTAATCTGGTTCTCTAACTGCCAGAGAGCTCACTTATTTAAATCTCAGCAGTATAAATAAGGGAGGCTAGAGGGCAGTTTGTCACGGAGTGCAGATTTGGAACAGAGTGCTAAACTGTGAGTTTGGTGAGTGAGTGAGGGAGTTCTGGGAGGGAGGTGTGCCTTCCTTTTTCCATCTTTGTCAGCTTCCAGGTGCAGCGGTGGACCTGTGTGAGGCAATGCGGCGGCAGAGGGTTTAAAAGGCTCCAGAGACCAGGTAAGGCGGGACCAGTCTCCGAACTCGGAGGGAGGGAGAGAGGTAAAAATAATCGAGGTGTGACGTCACCAGAAAGCAGGTAAGTAATTGGTTGGTGAGTATTCCTCTCTTTTTGAACTTAAACTCTGTGGGTTGTAGATAATAAGGCCTTTCTGGTGCAGAGTGACTGTTGGTAAACCTTTTAACTGGTGTAATTTAGAGGGATTGATTTAATTTAAATCAAATTAATTAGAGGGGATACTAGCATCTATAATCGGGCAGAGAGTTTGTCCATAACTAACAATAAAAAATGTAATTAATTACATAGAATGGAGCAGGTGATGTGTTACTGTTCCGAGATGTGGGAGCCGGTGGACCCCATTGAGGCTCACGGTGATTACATCTGTGACAAGTGTCTGCTGCTACAGGAACTCCAGCTCTGTATTGATGAGCTGGAGTCTGAGCTTCAGACACTGTGACACATCAGGGTGGGGGAGAAGTACTTGGACTTTGTGTTTCAGGAGGTGGTCACACCTATGAAGTTAATTAATTCAGATTAACATAGACATAGATTAACATAGAAACTAGGAGCAGGAGTAGGCCATTCGGCCCGTCGAGCCTGCTCCACCATTCAATACGATCATGGCTGATCATCCAAATCTAGTACCCTGTCCCTGCTCTCTCACACAGAATCCCCATCGAGCCTGCACCGACACATATCCCACCCTATCCCCGTAACCCCACGTATTTAATTCCCCCTAACATATCCCATCCTATCCCCGTAACCCCACATATTTAATCCCCCCCTAACACTAAGGGTCAATTTATCATAGCCAAATCAACCTAACCTGCACATTTTTGGACTGTGGGAGGAAACCGGAGCACCCGGAGGAAACCCACGCAGACACGGGGAGAATGTGCAAACTCCACACAGACAGTCACCCGAGGCCAGATTCGAACCCGGGTCTCTGGCGCTGTGAGGCACCAGTGCTAACCACTATGCCACCGTGTTGTATAGCCCATGGTCAGGGACAGGACGGTGTGACTACGAGTGAGGCAGGTACGGGGATCCAGGAGGTAGTGCTGGAGGAGCCGCAGCCCTTGCTCTTGTCCAACAGGTTTGAGGTTCTTACTCCCTGTGGGGACGGGAGCAGGGACTGCAGGGAGGATGAGCAACCTGGCCACAGCACCGTGGAACTGGGGGCCATTCAAGAGGGGGGAGTAAATAGAAATGTTGTAGTGGTAGGGGATAGTATTATTCGGGGGATAAATAGAGTTCTCTGCAGCCGAGAGCGAGAGTCCCGTAGGCTGTGTTGCCTGGGTTAAGGACATCTCCTCTGGGCTGGAAAGAAACTTGCAGTGGGAGGGGGTGGATCCAGTTGTCGTGGTCCATGTTGGTACAAATGACATAGATAGGACAAGGAAGCCGGTTCTGTTAAAGGAGTATGAGCAGCTGGGGGTCAAATTAAAAAAAAAAAAAACCTCAAGGGTAATAATCTCTGGTTATTACCTGAGCCAAGAGCAAATTTGGCTAGGACAAATAAAATCATAGAGTTAAATGAGTGGCTCAAAGACTGGTGTGGGAGAAATGGGTTTTGCTTCCTGGGACACTGGCACCAGTACTGGGACAGGAGGGAGCTGTTCCATTGGGACGGGCTTCACTTGGCCAGTGCTGGGACTAGAGTCCTGGCGGATCATATAACTAGGGCTGTAGAGAGGGCTTTAAACTAACTAGTGGGGGGGAGGTTCCTGGAGAGCAAATAATAAAAATGACAACAGAGAAGGTCATAGACTTAGGTAGCAGTGGGGAAATTAAAAACCAGAGTGTGTCAGGAAGGGGCAGAAGGTATGGAGTAAAAGGTAAAGTAATAAAAAGGGCAAAAGTGGGAACTAAGTGTCACAAAACATATTTGAAAGTTCTCTATCTGAATGCACGTAGCATTCGTAACAAAATAGACGAGTTAATGGCACAAATAACTACATATGGGTATGATCTTGTGGCCATTACAGAAACATGGCTGCAGGGTGACAATGCCTGGGAATTAAACATACCAGGTTATTTAACGATCAGGAAGGACAGGCAGGAAGGAAGGGGAGGTGGGGTGGCTATGTTAATAAAGGAAGGAATCACTGTAATACAGAGAAATGAAATTGGGTCAAAAGATCAGGATAATGAAACAGTTTGGGTGGCGATAAGGAATAATAAGGGGAAAAAAACACTAGTGGGCGTAGTCTATAGGCCTCCGAACAGTTGCAACTCTGTTGGACGGAATATCAATCAGGAAATAGTTGAGGCTTGTAATCAGGGAACATCTATAATTATGGGGGATTTTAACTATCATATTAATTGGACAAATCAAATTGGGCAGGGCTGCCTTGAGGATGAGTTCATTGAGTGTATTAGGGATGGGTTTCTTGAGCAGTATGTAACTGAACCGACCAGGGGGCAAGCAACCTTAGATCTGGTCCTGTGTAATGAGACAGGATTAATTAAAAATGTCCTAGTAAAGGATCCCCTTGGAATGAGTGACCATAACATGGTTGAATTCCATATTCAATTAGAGGGTGAGAAGGCTGGATCTCAAACAAGCGTGCTAAGCTTGAATAAAGGAGACTATGAAGGTATGCAAGCGGAATTGAGTCGAGTGTATTGGGAAAATAGATTAAAGGTGTAAAGTTTCGCAATTATCGTGATTCGAAATAACAAGATAGAAGCAGATTCGTTTGATCAGATTATTTAACTGAAATGCTGTCATGATATAAAGGACACAGAAGCCTGTAAAATGGCCACTGCGCATCGAGGCAGAAGCTTCCAGAAGTACAGTGGGCAGACAAGATGGCGTTCGAATAAACATTTTCAATATAAGACGGGATCATACTCGATAAGCACTGATAAACACAGAATGCAACCTGTTTGCATTTGTGACAATAGCAAAAGATATGAGTGCTGGAATCGTTTTCCATGCACAAGTAAGGACCATTGTACTGGGCAATCGAAGGCCCATCCAGACACATCAATACACAAATACCCCCACGGCTCTACAATGAGAGAGCCATTCTCGGGTGATTAAACAAGTATTCGGGGGCCCCCAAAACCAGTCAGGGAGACGATTCATACGATCCTGGCTGGGTCAACAATGGGGAAAATATTAACGGGTAGTTGGCCAGTCTCAGGTGCTACCGAAACCCGTTAAAGACAAGAATCACCCCATGCTGGGAGTTTTGAGCGCCAATATTTCACAAAGGACAAACATTAAGATTTGGGCGGGAGATAAGGGAACACAGCACTATAACTATAGTGAACAAATGTCCATTGGTCTCTTATCTCGCTGCTGACTGCTGAGGGTTTTATTCTCTTATTCGCTTGAATCGACTCTTATCTCTATGGACTCTTGACTCGGGCTGAACTTTTATTTTCCTATTCTGATCCTCGGGTATCGCTCTGCTGGACGAGCAGCCTTCTGTGTTTTCTCTGGACTCTGTTGACTCTGGACTTTAGCCGCACTGGACGGTTATTCGAATGTTGGGTGGAGCTCAATTGGAACGAGTCGCCCCGACGAAGGCCAGTGACCGGGTGCACCATCCCGAGAGTCGGTAAACGGTGTTCGGACCCGAAGGCCCAACAAGACAAGACGAAATGACAAGAGAAGAAGAAGAATCCACGTGCCGCCGCGGTCAGTAAACCCTGACCGCGCTCGAAAATATACGACCCATTTCTTGAACTCTACAGGTTACTGCACGAAACGGTCAAAGACTCTTCTTTGAATTCTACCGGCAACTGGTGTCGGTACAGGAAGACTTTTATTTGAGTTCTACAGCCGGGCCCGAGTGCTGTCGAGTTCTTCATGACAACGGGGAGCCCAGCCTGCTTGCCGCAGCAGCGAAGATAAACAAGTGGGGTACAGAGACCCCTCCAAACACGTGACAGTCAGGCGCTGCAGTGAAACAAGCCGAGTGCCTCACTTTAAAATTCTCCGAAGTATCACGAGTGGTGAGCATGTTTCCCGATCCTACAAATCTAGATGCAGTGTAGGTATTGATAAGGGAGGGTGGTTTTATTAAGGATAAATATAATGTGTTCCCCTTTTTACGATGTGCCGTGCGTTCTTCATTACCATAGACCAAGCTTTATGAATGTATGTATACTTGTACTATCGTTAATTTGTGCCTATGACATGTACTTCATGATTTTGGACGCTATGCAATAAAGATTTCCATTTCGTACTATTCAACCGGGTCTATTTGAGTTTTTCTCTGCATTACTGCTCTCGCACCTAAGTCCAGTGTTAGAACCGTAAGGGCGAGTGTGTCGAACAACTCACAGGTGCTTATTGCAACAAGGCTGGCCGGAGACCAGAGCAAGCAATAGTATTAGGCAACGGAGGCCTAACCCCGCACCAGCACCATCTGCGATACAAGCATGCCGAAACCCCTTACAAAGGGTAAGACGATACATGATCAGTGGTGTACATTTAAGGAGTTATTTTACAACTTCCAAAAAAATATATTCCACTGAGAAGAAAAGGGTATAAAAGAAAAGACAGTCATCCGTGGCTAAGTAAAAAAATTAAGGATAGTGTTCGACTAAAAACAAGGACTATAAGGTAGCCAAATCTAGTGGGAGGATAGAGGATTGGGAAAACTTTAAAAGACAGCAAAAAATAACAAAGATTGATTAAGAAAGGGAAGATAGATTATGAAAGTAAATTAGCAAAAAATATAAAAACAGATAGTAAGAGTTTTTATAGTTATATAAAAAGAAAAAGGGTGGCTAAAGTAAATGTTGGTCCCTTAGAGGATGAGACCGGGAAATTAATGGTGGGAAATATGGAGATGGCAAATACACTGAATGAATATTTTGTATCAGTCTTTACAGTAGAGGACACTAAGAATATCCCAACACTGGACAAACAGGGGGCTATAGGGGGGGAGGAGTTAAACACGATCAAAATCACTAAGGAAGTGGTACTCGGTAAAATAATGGGACTCAAGGCGGATAAATCACCTGGACCTGATGGCTTATATCTTAGGGTCTTGAGGGAAGTGGCGGTAGGGATTGTGGATGAATTGGTAATAATTTTCCAAAACTCCCTGGACTCAGCAAAGATCCCGGCAGACTGGAAAACTGCTAATGTAACACCCTTATTTAAAAAGGGCAGTAGACAGAAGGCTGGAAACTATAGACCGGTTAGCCTAACATCTGTGGTAGGTAAAATTTTGGAGTCCATTATTAAGGAGACAGTAATGGGACATTTGGATAATCATAATTTAATAGGACAAAGTCAGCATGGTTTTATGAAGGGGAAGTCATGTTTGACAAATTTGCTGGAGTTCTTTGAGGAAGTAACATATAGGGTGGATAAAGGGGAACCAGTGGATGTGGTGTATTTAGACTTCCAAAAGGCATTTGACAAGGTGCCACACAAAAAATTATTGCTTAAGATAAAAAATCATGGGATTGGGGGTAATATTCTGGCATGGGTAGAGGATTGGCTATCTAACAGAAGGCAGAGAGTTGGGATAAATGGTTCATTCTCAGACTGGCAATCAGTAACTAGTGGTGTTCCGCAGGGGTCAGTGCTGGGTCCCCAACTCTTTACAATCTATATTAACGATTTGGAGGAGGGGACCGAGTGTAACATATCAAAGTTTGCAGATGATACTAAGATGGGAGGGGAAGTAGTGAGTGAGGAGGACATAAAATATCTGCAAGGGGACATAGACAGGCTAAGTAAGTGGGCAGAGATTTGGCAGATTGAATACAATACTGGAAAGTGTGAGGTTATGCACGTTGGCAGGAAAAATAGTAGAGCAAGTTATTATCTTAATGGCAAGAATCTGGAAAGTACTGAAGTACAAAGGGATCTGGGGGTCCTGGTGCACGAAACTCAAAAGGTTAGTATGCAGGTGCAGCAAGTGATTAAGAAGGCCAATGGAATGTTGGCTTTCATTGCTAGGGGGATAGAATATAAAAATAGGGAGGTATTGCTTCAGCTGTACAAGGTATTGGTGAGACCACACCTGGAATACTGCATACAGTTTTGGTGTCCATACTTAAAAAAAGACATACTTGCTCTCGAGTCAGTACAAAGAAGGTTCACTCGGTTAATCCCGGGGATGAGGGGATGGACATATGAGGAGAGGTTGGGTAGATTGGGACTCTACTCATTGGAGTTCAGAAGAATGAGAGGCGATCTTATTGAAACATATAAGATTGTGAAGGGGTTGGATCGGGTGGATGCGGGGAGGATGTTCCCGATGATGGGTGAAACTAGAACTAGGGGGCATAGTCTTAGAATAAGGGGCTGCTCTTTCAAAACTGAGATGAGAAGGAACTACTTCACTCAGAGGGTGGCAGGTCCATGGAATATGCTGCCCCAAAAAGCTGTAGAAGCTACATCATTACATAGATTTAAAACAGAAATAGACAGTTTCCTAGAAGTAAAGGGAATTAAGGGTTACGGGGATCGGGCAGGAATTTGGACATGAGTCTAGGTTCGGATCGGTCATGGCCCTGTGGGTAGCATAGCGGGCCCAGGGGCCGTGTAGCCTGATCCTGCTCCTATTTCATGTGTCTAATTCTGTTAGATTCAGGAGATGGTTCTGTGATAATAGATTGGCGGTTAGGATTAGATCAGCCATGATCTTATTGAGTGGCGGAGCAGGCTCGGGGGTCCAGTTGGCCTACTCCTGCTCCTATTTCTTATGTTCTTATGTTCTTATACCGGAGCCACGCATGCACAGTATCCAGTTGGGCCATGTTTTCGTGCGGAGTTCAGGGGATCTGTTGGTGCCCGGTGGGGGGGTAGATCGAGGATCAAAAGGGGAGAATGAGAGGGTTGGCGGGGGGGCAGGGAGGGGGAGAGAGAGCGAGAGAGACTGGCGAGAGAGTGAGAGAGAGAGACTGGGGGGAGAGCGAGAGACTGACTGGGGGGAGAGCGAGAGACTGACTGGGGGGAGAGCGAGTGACTGACTGGGGGGGAGAGTGAGAGAGAGAGACAGCGAACGGAGAGTGAGAGAGGGGTGAGGGTCCAGACGTGTGTAGTTTAATCCCGGGGACTGAGCGGTGGCCACACTTTGGAACAACACAGGTGGAGGCACAGCACATGTACAATGGCCGCTGGAAGAAGGCTAAAGCAAACAAGTTTTAGGCCCCCGGTGAAACAAAAATGCAAATTCAAAAAAAATTCCGAAAATTGTTTGAAGCTGAAAAAAAATACGGGAAAGTGATGTTGAATGTCCCAGTTAAATTTTGCCAGGTATTGTCCCCTTTTTGCAAGAGTTTATCAGGGTTATTTAAATCATGTTATGAGAGAAGAGAATAAGTTTGTGCCCCCATTTTTACCTCAGAGTCTGTGAGAGACGGAGAGAACGGCAGCAGAAAAAGAGGAAACTACTTCTCCAAAACTGATCCCAATCATGGCCAAGGCTGGGGATCGATAACCTCATCGCCTTCTCCAAAACTGATCCCAATCATGGCCAAGACTGGGGATCGATAACCTCATCGCCTTCTCCAAAACTGATCCCAATCATGGCCAAGGCTGGGGATCGATAACCTCATCGCCTTCTCCAAAACTGATCCCAATCATGGCCAAGGCTGGGGATCGATAACCTCATCGCCTTCTCCAAAACTGATCCCAATCATGGCCAAGACTGGGGATCGATAACCTCATCGCCTTCTCCAAAACTGATCCCAATCATGGCCAAGGCTGGGGATCGATAACCTCATCGCCTTCTCCAAAACTGATCCCAATCATGGCCAAGGCTGGGGATCGATAACCTCATCGCCTTCTCCAAAACTGATCCCAATCATGGCCAAGGCTGGGGATCGATAACCTCACCGCCTTCTCCAAAACTGATCCCAATCATGGCCAAGGCTGGGGATCGATAACCTCACCGCCTTCTCCAAAACTGATCCCAATCATGGCCAAGGCTGGGGATCGATAACCTCACCGCCTTCTCCAAAACTGATCCCAATCATGGCCAAGGCTGGGGATCGATAACCTCACCGCCTTCTCCAAAACTGATCCCAATCATGGCCAAGGCTGGGGATCGATAACCTCACCGCCTTCTCCAAAACTGATCCCAATCATGGCCAAGGCTGGGGATCGATAACCTCATCGCCTTCTCCAAAACTGATCCCAATCATGGCCAAGGCTGGGGATCGATAACCTCATCGCCTTCTCCAAAACTGATCCCAATCATGGCCAAGGCTGGGGATCGATAACCTCACCGCCTTCTCCAAAACTGATCCCAATCATGGCCAAGGCTGGGGATCGATAACCTCATCGCCTTCTCCAAAACTGATCCCAATCATGGCCAAGGCTGGGGATCGATAACCTCATCGCCTTCTCCAAAACTGATCCCAATCATGGCCAAGGCTGGGGATCGATAACCTCATCGCCTTCTCCAAAACTGATCCCAATCATGGCCAAGGCTGGGGATCGATAACCTCATCGCCTTCTCCAAAACTGATCCCAATCATGGCCAAGGCTGGGGATCGATAACCTCACCGCCTTCTCCAAAACTGATCCCAATCATGGCCAAGGCTGGGGATCGATAACCTCACCGCCTTCTCCAAAACTGATCCCAATCATGGCCAAGGCTGGGGATCGATAACCTCACCGCCTTCTCCAAAACTGATCCCAATCATGGCCAAGGCTGGGGATCGATAACCTCATCGCCTTCTCCAAAACTGATCCCAATCATGGCCAAGGCTGGGGATCGATAACCTCACCGCCTTCTCCAAAACTGATCCCAATCATGGCCAAGACTGGGGATCGATGACCTCATCGCCTTCTTAGGAAGTTTTACCACTTTATTCACTTTCTTATTTGAGCTTTGTTTGGAATTAGAGTTTATTTTATTATTTTATTTTGTTGTTATGTTTAATGACAGCATTGAAGAGGGAAAGAAAAACTTGGAGCGACGTCTTCTGTCAAAGCTGCAAAGAGACTTGATAGAGTTAAAAAAAAATTATGATCTTTTCACAAAAAATCCCCCCCCCTAAGTTTCGAATATGATTTTGGAAGAAACATAAACAAAAATCAATTTTCCCCTCATCTAAACAAGTTTCAACCAGGTCTTGAAGTCGAAACGCTTTTAAAGAGGGTCTGAAATGCTTCAAACATTTTAAAATGTACATTTCTCGGTATTTGATTTTGAATGATCGACTGAAGTGAATAGCTTTACATAAACATGCAACCATGCTGTTGAGGAGGGTGAGGGCAGGGAGGATTTGTAGGAGTTACACATTACTTTTTATTGACTTTTTAAAAAATATCATTAAGATGTTTAGGAAGAGAACCAAAATAGGGGAAAAACACAAACCATTTTATTTTGTCTGTCGTTCTATAGTCCTAACAAGTCCCGGGAATAATGTTAATATAGATTTCCTCTTAAATGTTTAGTGGCGTGTTAATAGAAACACGAGTTCTGTAATGATGTATAAAAATTGCAGGAAGCTACTTTAGAAGAAACTACTCTTTGTTTATTGAGAAGGACACAGAAAATACTTTGATTAAACTGATAATGTACAATTTTGATTTGGTATAAATGTTTGAAATAGGAGATTAAAAATTGAGAGTACAATGAAGTTTGTTTCCCGCTATTTAATTGGGAAGTACATAAAATAATTCATCACTTTTCGTGATAAGAGTTGGGATTAATATTGTGGAGAATATTTGGGAGCAAAACATTAGAAGCAAAATTCATAAATTAACATCTTTACGTCAACATATTAGTCAACATTTCAAAGGCAGTCTGATTGGTTCTCCTGTCCAGGAAGAAAGATGAATGTTTATTACTGTTAAATCATAGCTGTTCCTGCTTTTTGTTTTTAATTCGGTGATGCAAATTTTGTATGTGTTTTTCTGCACTTGTGAATAAGTGCTGCATTTCTGACATGATACATGGGGGGTGTGGTGGTTCAAGAAGACCACGTTTATTAATGGAAGTGATTGAAGTTGAAAATACGGACACCCGTTTTTGTTCAGTTCTTTTTAATACTGGTTGTCTGGTTGCATTGTGATTAATATTCTAATGACTTATGTGGACATACAGCACGTTAGCGCCATAGGAAAGCCGCTGCTCCTGCTGCTTGTGCAGCCACTGCTATAGTGACATGAGGGATGGGCTAATACATTGAAAACTTCAAAATTAATACTAATTGCACGAAGATATGCCTCTTTCAGCTCACCTTGGGTTTTTGGATTGTTTGTCGATGCATAACTGTGTAACTGAGTGACGTTTCTGAAGTGTTACTGCATTATTATGCAGTTCTTTTATATCCCAGTCATTTCTGACAAGTAATTTTTTTTAAATAGAATCTGTATATGATGAACTAAAAGCTTTTCATTAATTCTACCGTAAACAAACTTGCAGAATGAGCATGTAAATGACAAATTAATTTCAATATAGATAAGTGTGAGGTGGTGCATTTTGGTAGGAGGAATAAGGAGGCGACCTACTCCTTGGAAAATAAGAGTCTAAATGGAGTAGAGCTGCAAAGGGATCTAGGGGTATAGATTCACAAATCGTTGGCCCAAAAATTAGTGCCGCGTACTCTCGCGTATTCTGTCTCCAATTGCCGGTTTTCTGCATGCACTGCGCATGCGCTGAAAACCGGCACTTGGTGAATGGAAAAGAGGGCGGTTCCTAGCTGAACCGCGTGCGCGCTACAGGCTGCGCGCATGCAGTGCACTTAGTGGTTTCAACGCGCAGGTAAGTACGGAAGATTTTACACATAAAAAAAGGAGGAGTAAGACCCACTTTTAACAAGGTAAGTAGTGAATTAAGTATTATTTTGAATTTTTTTTAACAGGTATATCTTTTTTAGAGACTTTAAAGACAGGTAAGTTTATTTTTATAACTTTTTAAAAGATTTTAAATTTTTTCAAAAATTTAATTTTTTATTTAAAATGGTTAATTTATTTAACTATACTTATTTTATTAATGTGATGGTTTTTTTAAAAAATTTAATTGAGGTTTAGCTGTTCTTTTGGGGGGGTATAGATTCATAGATTCACAGCACTTATGTGAAAGTTATGAATGGAAGATGGTGTGCTGCCATTGGCTCTAACTGAGTCACGTGATCCCACAGCTCGCACGAATTAACTACGCCGGTGGGATACGCAAGCCCAGCACAGCAGCTGTCCAGAACATCAAGTTCGTGCGAGCTGGAACTGAAAAAGCCAACGCGCAGTGAGAGATCGCGGGGAAGCCTTACCCTCGCACGAAGGCTTCCTCACGAATTTTTGGGCCATTAAAAGTAGCAACGCAGGTTAAAAAAGCCATAAAAGTGCAAATAAAGAACTGGGGTTCATTTCTAGAGGAATAGAATTCAAAAGCAGAGAAGTTATGTTAAACTTGTATGGAACCTTGTCTGATGGTCTCATGATTTGAGACGGTGGGGTGGCAATATGGCATTACTGTATATATATGCTTTTAAGTGGTTGCTGTTGCTGTCATTGTTGTGAAAGCTGTTTGCTCACGGATGAAAAGGTCGCCCTCGAAGGAGTTTGTGGTCCGTTCAGTACAAAAAAAATTAGAGGGAACATTGGTCATCAGCCCTCTCAAAATACCCACCCTTGCAATCTATCATCCTATCCCCAACCTCCATTTCCTCTCCAAAGTCCTTGAACGTGTTGTCGCCTTCCAAATCCATGCCCATCTTTCCCGTAATTCTATGTTTGAATCCCTCTAATCGGGTTTCCGCCCCTACCACAGTACTGAAACGGCCCTTATCAAAGTCAAAAATGACATTTCATGTGACTGTGACCATGGTGAACTATCCCTTGCTTGTTTTCAAATCCCTTCATGGCCTCGTCCCTCCCAATCTCTGCATTCTCCTCCTGCCCTACAAGCCTTCAAGATCTCTGCGCACCTCCAATTCTGGCCTCTTGAGCATCCCTGAATTTAATCGCTCCTCCATTGGCGGCCGTGCCTTCAGCTGCCTTGGCCCTAAGCTTTGGAATTCCCTCCCTAAACCTCTCCACCTCTCTACGTTTCCTCCTTTAAGACGCTCCTTTAAAGCCTACGTCCTTGACCAAGCTTTTGGTCATCTGTCCTAATAGCTCTTTCTGTGGCTCAGTGACAACATTTTTATTGATAACGCTCTTGTTAAGTGCCTTGGGACATTTTGCTGCATTAAAGGCGCTATATAAATGCAATTTGTTAATTCGAACATTGATCAAGCTAAATAAAGCTGCACTGCTATACTTGGCTATCATTTCACAACATATGTAGCATATTTGAGAATGTAACCAAGTAACTGAGGCTCATTAAAAGAAAATGATCTTCCCTGATTCACATTAAAATATTGGGCCAAATCTTGCTGTAGCATGCACCGTTAGTTAGACTTTTTCCTGCATCCTTCAGCTCGAATATAATTTGCATCGTAACTTGCTGGAAGTGCGAGCTGATAACCACGCGGCGAGGGCAGCGGGGCATCTGTGACCTTGGTGAACGACAGGACCAACTGTGTATCTCCTTAACCAGTAAGATTTAAGGATTGGGAAAGAAACAGAGAAACAGCGGAGAAGGAGGGCAAATTAAGAGTGGGTGAATTAGTGTCAAATCAGGTACAGGAAGAGAGAAAAAGGAGACAGGAAGAAAATGTAAGAAAAAAATTTGAAATTTTTAAAATCTCGAGGAAGAATTTACTACAAGAGATTCAACAGTTTATAATACTACCTTTCTGGGCTGACGAGATTGATTGGCATTGCATTAACAATTATTACTTTGTTACTAGTGTACTTATGCTGTTAATTATGAGCCCTAACTTTCTGCAGCGAGTGTACTGGGCAATTAATGTGCAAATCCAGCAATTTCTTAAAAATAACTTGCAGGCTTAAGGCGGGATGCCTTTTGTGTGAGGCAAACAGCAGAGCAGCATAAATCGACCAGCAAGTTCTGAAGATTCGCAACTCATGGCATATCTTTTCTTCCCCTGAAGTCACTGGTCGATTTGCACATCAATAATGGCGTGCGTCGTGAACTCCCTATTACTTTTCCAGTATAATTTGGCCCATTAAAAACTTGATTCAGCTAGGCTGCTTCCAGACAAGAGCTGCTAATGTGTGCAATAAAACATTGTGAGATCAATTGTCTTTTTCTGACACATAGTTAAGTATTTGCTAAATTAATATTTAAATATTAGTTTCAGTTAGGAGTGTGAAATTAATACAAATCTTAATGTGATTTTTTTTGACATTTGATAGTTTGATCCCAGATAGTTAATCAGTTAGTATAATTAGTCCAGAGACCAAGCCAAATACTTTGGGATTGTAAGAATACTCCTGAGGAGAATAAGTCAAGAAGCTAAACGATTCCTTAACCCTTCACCTTAACTCCTCACTAAGGAACTATCTGGGGTTTACCTCCCAGCTTAAGTTTAGGAGTGAATGATGCCGAAGTTTGGCTTGCCAAACTGTCTTACATTATCCAGTTTAGATTGCATTTGAATTTACCTTACCAACCCTCAATTAAGATACCCACAAGCTATTGAGTGAATGAATTATCCCTTCTTGCCAAGTCATTAAAGAAGTCAGACAACAAGTAATACACTAATTATTTATTGACTTCAAAATCATGATTATCACTACTTGAACATTGAGTATACGAACAATTAGTAGATATAACTAGTTGTAAGCAGGGTCAGCTTGAATAACAAATAATCTATAGACAGAGTTATTTAATACATACATAAGAACATAAGACGTAGGAGCAGAACGAGGTCATTTGGCCCCTCGAGCCTGCTCCGCCATTCAATAAGATCATGGCTGATCTGATCTTGGCCTCAACTCCACTTCCCTGCCCGCTCCCCATAACCCTTGACTCCCTTACTTTTCAAAAATCTGTCTATCTCCACCTTAAATATATTCAATGACCCAGCCTCCACAGCTCTCTGGGGAAGAGAATTCCAAAGATTCACGACCCTCTGAGAGAAGAAATTCCTCCTCATTTCCGATTTAAAAGGGTGCCCCCTTATTCTGAAATTATGCTCCCTAGTCTAGATTCCCCCACGAGGGGAAACATCCTCTCTGCATCTACCCTGTCAAGCCCCTTCAGAATCTTATATGTTTCAATAAGATCCCCTCTCATTCTTCTAAACTCCAATGAGTATAGACCCAACCTGCTCAAACTTTCTTCATAAGACAACCCCTTCATCTCCGGAATCAACCTCGTGAACCTTCTCTGAACTGCCTCCAAAACAAGTATAAACTACCTTAAATAAGGAGACCAAAACTGTACGCAGTACTCCAGGTGTGGTCTCACCAATGCCCTGTATAGTTGTAACAGGACTTCTCTACTTTTATACTCCATTCCCTTTGCAATAAAGGCCAACATTCCATTTGCCTTCCTAATTGCTTGCTGTACCTGCATGCTAACTTTTTGAGATTAATGTACAAGGACCCTCAGATCCCTCTGTACCTCAGCATTTTGTAATCTCTCCCCATTTAAATAATAATTTGCTTTTTATTTTTCCTACCAAAGTGGGTAGCCTCGCATTTTCCCACATTATATTCCATCTGCCAGGTTTTTGCCCACTCACTTAGCCTATCTATATCCCTTTGGAGATTCTTTGCATCTTCCACACAATTTGCTTTCCGACCTATCTTTGTATCATCAGCCAATTTGGCTACATTACACTCGGTCCCTTCATCCAAGTCATTAATATAGATTGTAAATAGTTGAGGCCCCAGCACTGATCCCTGTGGCACCCCACTAGTTGCAGTTTGCCAACCTGAAAATGACCCATTTATCCCGACTCTCTGTTTTCTGTTAGTTAGCCAATCCTCTATCCATGCTAATACATTACCCCCAACTCCGTGAGCTCTTATCTTGTGCAGTAACCTTTTATGTGGCACCTTATCGAATACCTTCTGAAAATCCAAATACACGACATCTACTGGTTCCCCTTTATCCACACTGCTCATTACATCCTCAAAGAACTCCAGCAGCTTTGTCAAACCTGATTTCCCTTTCTTAAAACCATGCTGACTCTGCTTGACTATATTATGATTTTCTAAATGTCCTGCTATCACTTCCTTAATGATGGACTCCAGCATTTTCCCAATGACAGATGCTAGGCTAACTGGTCTATAGTTGCCTGCTTTCTGTCTCCCTCCTTTCTTAAATAGAGGCGTTACATTTGCGGTTTTCCAGTCTGCTGGGACCTCTCCAGAATCCAGGGAATTTTGGTAGATTACAACCAATGCATCCACTATCTCTGCAGCCACCTCTTTTAAGACCCTAGGATGCAGGCCATCGGGTCTAGGGGACTTGTCCACCTTTAGTTCCATTAGTTTGCCTAGTACTTTTTCTGTAGTGATGGTGAATGTTTTAGGTTCCCCCCCACCCCAATAGCCCCTTGATTATCCATTATTGGGATGCTTTTAGTGTCTTCTACTGTGAAGACTGATACAAAATATTTGTTCAAAGTCTCCGCCATTTCCCTGTTTCCCATTATTAATTCCCCAAACTCATCCTCTAGGGGACCAACGTCTACTTTAGCTACTCTCTTCCTTTTTATATACCTGTAGAAGCTCTTACTGTCTGTTTTTACATTTCTTGCTAGCTTACTCTCATAAGCTATCTTCTCTCTTTATCATTTTTTTAGTCATCCTTTGCTGGTTTTTAAAAATTTCCCAATCCTCTGGCCTTCCACTATTCTTCACAACATTGTATGCCTTTGTTTTCAATTTGATACCATCCTTTACTTCCTTAGTTAGACACAGATGGTTCATCCTTCTGTTAGAGTCTTTCTTTCTTACTGGAATATATCTTTGCTGAGAGTTATGAAATGAATTGAATAACGGAGATTGTAAAGGCACTTTATTAGTGTCACCGTAATTCAGCATTGAGTGGTTTGCTGATTATCAAATTATAGTTGAGATCCGTATCTGAGACGGATATAAATTGGTGAAACCAATTCAGGACTGAACTCCTTAGCTAATAAGTTAACAGCATTAGATAGTTTATTGAACAGATTAAAATCTATGTGCTGATGGTTAGCAATGCTTTTAGAGCTTACATGACCTTGTCCTTATTAGTGGCGTAGTTGAGATGATCATTTTCCACCCCGAGAAGGCAGCGTTAGCTTCTGGGCATCGAGTTGATGAGCCCCTATGATGATGGGATTATCTGTTCCACTTGAATCCTCTGTTCTGGCTGGATCCACCTTGCACACGAGTGACTGTATCGGAGCTAGGTGGCTTAACTCTCACCTTTCTTGATCTCAGTCATCTTGTACAATTAAGTGATATACTTATCTGTAACTGTAACTGGCTGGCATAGCCATACAATCTGACTTCTTCTTACTCTCTGCCGTGGATAGATTTGGCACTTTTAAATGTTCCTCTCTACTACTGCTATGTAAAAATTACTACAGAAAAAGACTAGAGAAGATAAGAGAATCTTCTAACTTAACAAGAGACCCTATATCTTATATCTGCTGAGAGGAGTGCCAAACATTCTCTTGTGTACTTTAAGTTATACAAATACAAGTTGTTGTTGTTGTAAGTTCAAAGAAAAACTCCTTTCCATCCAATTGACCAATTTGGGTGACACGTGTGTCCGAAGGGGTCACCTCTTTTGGCTTTACCACTTCTAACAGCCATGTAAGTGTCCTGGAAGATGTTAAAGTTAATAAGACATGGATACCGAAGCATAACAAGTTCCACTATCACTCTTAACTTCTCAATCGTTCTTTTAACAAAGGGTTCTACACAGGCATGGCCTACTAACTAAGTATTTCTGAGCTCAGTTCTCAATGCTAGATTCCTATCACTGGTAAGGAATGTTTTGTTTAGTTAAACCACATCATGGTTTTAATTCATTTCGATTTCCCAGCCATAAAGAACAGCAAAGGAAGACAAAAAAGATATTAAGAACTGCACAAAGGAAAACTAAAAGAAACTTGCGAGGGATATTAAGATTAACACAAAAAGTTTTTCCAATTATGTTAGAAGAAAAAGGGCAGTAAAGGGTAATGTGGGCCCTTTAAAAATAGATAGGGGTAATATTGCAAATGAAAATAAGAAAATGCCAGACTTGTTGAAGAATCACTTTGTCAGTCTTCACAGTAGAGGAAGAAGATAATGTACCTGACATTCCAGAGAAATTAATATTAATGGCCCAGAAATTCCGGTCGGAGGTTTCCCGCGGGTGCAAGCACAGCGGGTGCACTTACATAGCGCGCCTGCCGTTGTGCTGTGGGCCCGCTTGGGATTCCGATCCTGGGCCTCCTCCAGCTGCCGGTGTGCAGTGCTCGCGTATCCCAGTGGCGCAACTAGTTTGTACCATCCCCTGGGATCATGTGGTCCATGGGGAGCCAATCAGAGCAGGGAATCTCCATTCATAGATTTGACAGGAAGACCTGTCAAATCTGAGAATAGAGATCGGCCCCAAAACCTAAGTAAAACTTCAAATATTTTTTTTTTTAAATCACAATTTTTAAATAACTATAAATTACATAAATTAACTATTTTAAACAAAAATTTAAATTTTTGAAAAAATTAATTAAAGTTTTTAACGGGGCTAAAAATAAACTTACCTTTCTTTAAAGTATTTAAAAATGATAAACCTGTGGAAAAAATGTTTCAATTTTACTTAATTCACCTCTTACCTTGTTAAAAGCAGGCCTGCTTTTTCCACGCGCAGCTGCTAGGGACTGACCCGCATGGAGAAACATGTAAAAAAAACGGAAGTTCCGGGTCTACGCACTGCCTCTCCCGTGCACGCGGTTGACCCGCGAACCCCTTCCTTCAGGAGACCGGAAGTTCCGGTTTCCCGCGCATGCACTGTGCATGCGCGAAACCGGCACTTCCGGTGGCCCTACGGGTGAGTACACAGCGCGTACTCACCCGTGGGGACCCGAATTTCTGGGCCAATGTCTATTTTGACGGCTGGGTCCTGTGAGCGATAACAGCAAGTAGAAGAAAATTTGAGTACTCGGTCTTTCTACGGGATTTGAGAAAGTGGTTGGCTTCTTTTCCGTGGAAAAGCTGAAGACTGTGGACAAGGACTATGACATTATATGGTTAGACAACATCAAGTAAAATTGAGGAGTTATTAGATTGCCAATAGGACTGGCGCAGAACTGATACTTGTTTTGTTGAAAAAGTTTCAGGTTTTCTGGTTGAAAGCAGTCTACTTGAAGCTTTAATTGATTTCTGATAAGTGCACATTGTGGTGTTAACTAGTGTTTATGTAGAATTTACTTTGAGATTATTGCCCAGTGAATGGTATGTTTTATAAAAAGGAAGAAAATAAGTTAATGGGGAAAATTAAAAGGAAGAAAAAAGATAAAATAAATTAATATTGGTAAGAAATTTGAGTACTTCGACGGCTGGGTCTCGTGAGCGTACCCTTTTGGGTTTTTTGCTCTCTTGGAGGTTGATAGGGTTAAGAAAGGAAGGGAAGGCTTTCCTTAATGACCGAACTATTGACCGAACGGACGCTCGAGTGAACGATCGAACGAACGAACGCACGCATAATGGAACTTACGCTCGATCGAACGAACGAACGTTAACAAACGATCGAACGAATGAACGCACTCATGCACGCACTTAGACAAATGGTACACATGCATGCACACATATTGGAACTTACGCTCGATCGAACGAACGAACGTTAATGAACGAACGAACGAATGCACTCTTGCACGATGGAACTTACGTTCGATCGAACGAACGAACGTTAACAAACGATTGAATGAACGAACGAATGCACGCCTGCACTTAGACAAATGGTTCGCACGCACGCATGCACAATGGAACTTACGCTCGATCAAACGAACGCGCGAATGGACGAACGAACGATTGAATGAACGATCGAATGATCGATTGATTGAACGAACGATGCCAGTCGGACTGGCGTAAAACGGGTTTTTTCTTGGTTTATCGAACGAATGATCGAACGAGCAATGAAACGATCGAATGAACGAACGAACGTACGAACGAACGCACGCAAGCACGCATGCTGACATAAATGGCACGCACGCATGCATATTGGAACTTATGCTCGAACGAACAGACGAACGAACGCTCGTGGTTACGTGGCCCCCGAGCAACAAGTGAACGAATGAATGAACATATGAGCGAACGCACGCAAGCACTCATGCTGACAAATGGTATGCACACACGCATGCATGCATAATGGAACTTACGCTCGGACGAACGGTCGGACGAATGATTGATTGATCGAATGAACGAATGATTCCAGTAGGACTGGTGTAAAACGGGTTTTTCTTGGTTTATTGAAATAGTGTTAGTTTTTTCTTTGGTTGAAAGTAGTAACTATTTAAGGGTATTTGTATTGTAAACATTATTGATTTATTTGTAAAATTTATCATTGCATTTATATTGTTAACCATAAAGCTGTTCTCAAGGCTTTATTGTTTTATTGTGGTCAATGAATGTAATGGGTTTACTATGTAATTGATGAGTTGTATAAGTATTATTGTACTTGAATAAAATATTAACAAACAATCGAACGAACGAACGAACGCATGCATGCACTTAGACAAATGGTACGCACGCATGCACAATGGAACTTACGCTCGATCGAATGAACGAACGAATGCTCGAATGAACGAACGAACGAACGATTGAATGAACGATCGAATGATCGATTGATTGAACGAACGATGCCAGTAGGACTGGCGTAAAATGGTTTTTTTTCTTGGTTTATTGAACGAATGAATGAACAAGCGAACAAACGATTGAACGAACGCACGCAAGCACACATGCTGACGTAGATGGCACGCACGCACGCACGCATATTGGAACTTACGCTCGAACGAATGGACGAACGAACGCTCGTAGTTACGTGGCCTCCGAGCAACGAGTGAACGAACGAATGAACGTACGAGCGAACGCACGCAAGCACTCATGCTGACAAATGGTATGCACACACGCATAATGGAACTTACGCTCGGACAAACGAACGAATGATTGGTTGAATGAACGATTGAATGAACGAATGATGCCAGTCAGACTGGTGTAATACGGGTTTTTCTTGCTTTATTGAAATAGTGCGAGTTTTTTCTTTGGTTGAAAGTAGTAACTATTTAAGGGTATTTGTATTGTAAACATTATTGATTTATTTGTAAAATTTATCATTGCATTTATATTGTTAACCATAAAGCTGTTCTCAAGGCTTTATTGTTTTATTGTGGTCAATGAATGTAATGGGTTTACAATGTAATTGATGAGTTGTATCAGTACTATTGTACTTGAATAAAATATTAACACACTGCATAAGTGTTCCCCAAGGACAAAGGAGCACATAAGAACCTATAATTCAGCATTAATTGGACAACCTTAACTTGTCAATACCATAAAAATGACTGATATGGGAGAAGGAAATATACTGCTATAATAGAAAGGGAGCTTTTCTGAGGATGAAGGCAGTGTGGTGGGAGCGTTATCCTCTGTCTAGCCCACACTATTACCTGACCAAAGTGTGTTTGAGTGTGACACTGAGTATATAATATAAAAATTTTGCCTTCCGCACTATCATTCTCTAACTGGATGAGTACATAATTCATAAGTAATATTATGTGAAAGAACTTCTGAAGCAGAAAGCTAGGACACAGTGGGTATAAAGTAGAATTCAACATACACAAGATACATGTATTCATTCACAGAATTTTTGGAATAAACAAAATTATTCGAGGTACTGCTTTTATTTTGACATTGAAAGTATATTTCAGCAAAAGAACAGTATTAATTCTTGCTAAATATGCTAAGTCTGAGAGAGACACAGAGAGAGAGAGAGAGAAGCAGTGACAAGGTGAGATAGAGACAGAAGCAGGGCCAAGTAAAGGACAGAAGAGTCAGAAATGAACTGTAGAAAGCTGAGGTAGAAATGGAAAGCTTAGCCAATTAACTTGTCCAGATCAAAATGAGAGCAGGAAGCACCATCTATTTAATGTGGAAATAGATTGGGAAATGGGTCCGGGTAGGGAATGAATGAGGAGTGTGTCACATATCCTATAAAACTCATGGGGGTTCCCATAATTACACCTTTGATCCAGTAAAATGTGCAGAGTTAATAGAGGAATTGTTGAGGGTAAATACAACATCAGCCAAGCCCGGAGGGTAGGTGGTAGAAGGAGACTGAATAGGTTACTGTTCAAGAAAAAAAGATGAACCATAGATCATCTTGATGAGAAATGGTAATTTATGGTGAAGAGATGATTAGAGGTGGAGAACCAGAAATCACAATAGCAGCAGAGAACAGTGGACAACTTGTGGATGTAGGTAGGAAGAAACTGGACAGAAAAAGAATGATAAAAGGAGATGTGTTTGATAGTTCAGGAGTAAGTTGAAACGAAAGATCTGCTGTGACTTTCCTGTTTGTGAATCTTAGAAAGGAAGTAGAAATGGGCAATGAAGGTTGGGAAAAGATGAAGTTGTAGGCAGTGGGGAGAGGGAGAAGATCTCTAATAGAGAGAATATCAATGACTGGTAGATGATGGCTTTGTGTTTGATAGTGGAGTTGTGATCAAGGGTAGGTAAGAAGACATAGTTTGACCTCAGCCAAGTAGAGGTGTTTGCTCCATACAACAATTGCACCACTCTTATTGACTGGTTTGATGACAACGTCAAGGTTGCTGCTAAAAAGAGAGAGGGGGTAGAAGTTCAGAGGAAGATGGGTTTGAGTGTTTAAGGGGAAGTGAGAAACTCAAAAAGCTGATATCACAGAGGGATGGGATTATCCACTTGTGTCGAACAACAATAACTTACATTTATATAGCGCCTTTAACACAGTAAAACATCCAAGGCGCTTTACAGGAGCATCATCAAACAAAATTTGACATCGAGCCACATAAGGAGATATTAGGACAGGAAGAAATAGGTTTTAAGGAGCGTCTTAAAGGCAGAGAGATAGGTATATAGGCGGAGAAGTTTAGGGAGGGAATTCCAGAGCGCAAGGCCGAGGCAGCTGGAGGCATTGCCACCAATGGTGGAGCGATTAAAATTGGGGATGCTCAAGAGGGCCGAATTGGAGGAGCGCAGAGATCTTGGAGGGTTGTAGGGCTGGAGGAGGTTACAGAGATAGGGAGGGGCGAGGCTCTGGAGAGATTTGAAAACAAAGATGAGAATTTTAAAATCGAGGCATTGCTGGACTGGGAGCCAATGTAGGTCAGCAAGCACAGGGGTGATGGGTGATTAGGATTTGGTGCGCGTTAGGATACGGGCAGCAGAGTTTTGGATGAGCTCAAGTTTATGGAGGGTGGAAGATGGGAGGATGGCCAGGAGTGTGTTGGAATAGTCCAGTCTGGGGGTAACAAAGGCATTGGAGTCCAGGAGCTGCTTGATCTTCCAATCCTTTCTACTTGTAGTGAAGGACAAAAGTCACTGAAATTGTCACACTGTTTGCTCTCTTTAATCTGACATTGTGGCAGACTATCCACTTCCTCATTGGATAATGTGAAGTGATTGTTCTGTTTTAAATTGAAACTCAAAACCAGTGCAGGCAAACAGCCCCTTTAATCAAAGAGCCTATTTAAATGAGTTTATTCAATTTCTCAGAACATTACAATGATTTTCTATACAATTTACATCAAATCGAACTCTAATTGCTTAGAGTAGTGATTGCACGGTGCAGTGATCATATATTATTGTATTCTGTGGTGATTTATCTGCATTGATTGCTTTAATTGATAAGCTTTATGTAAAGTACTTTCAGATTTTTACCTACATGAATGATTAGCATATCTATTTACATAATAGACACAGGAGGAGCAGAAACTTGACTCTTACAAACTGTAAAATTTAGCTGCAGTGCTACCACATCAGACTGTACAATTTGCTCTCTGGTCATCTGTCCCCTCCCCACTCTTTCTCCACGAGAGTATCAGCGTCAGCCTCTTATCTTCTCCTTGCCGCAGAAGCAAAGCGCAGACTCACAAATACACTTCCACAAATTGAAATTGCAATAAATAACTAACAGCACTGGTGAATTAAACTAATCCTGAATAACACACATTAAATTCAGCATTGCTACAGTACTCTAATTAAATAGAACTGTTTTAAACAAATGCATAACAAAATTATGAATAGTCAAATACTGATTTATTCTGGTAAATCCAACAGTGTCACAACTCGTGCTCAAGGGCACTGTGTCCTCATATTGCCTTCAAGCCCTTCTGTCTGGGAGGAGAAAAAGCGTCAGAAAATGGTGTATCCATTAGTCAATCAACTGTCAGCGATATGCACCGCAAGAGTCTTTTACCAGTTGTTTTATTTCAGTCTGTTTACACCATGTTACTTTGTTTTCTTCTCTCTTTTGATTGCAATAATAACTGAATGAATCAAGTGATATAATTAGAGAGTGTTCCAGTATCAAAAGCTGGATATACCAGTTCTTTCATTGGCCTTAGACCAGGATGGTCTTTCACAGGGTTCATAGATCTCTTTGGAACTTCCCATCCATGTCATTCTCAGTTTCCATAAATGTGTCTCTTTATATCTCTATTGTATATCCTAACGTGTTAATGGATAGCCATTGTTGGATTAAAAAAAACATTCAAACGTGTCTGTGTGGGTTTCCTCCGGGTGCTCCGGTTTCCTCCCACAGTCCAAAAATGTGTGGGTTAGGTTGATTTGGCTATGATAAATTGACCCTTAGTGTTAGGGGGGATTAAATATGTGGGGTTATGGGGATAGGATGGGATATGTTAGGGGGAATTAAATACGTGGGGTTACGGGGGTAGGGTGGGATATGTGTACTGTGGGGATTAAAGCAGGGACAGGGTACTGGATTTGGATGATCAGCCATGATCGTATTGAATGGCGGAGCAGGCTCGACGGGCCGAATGGCCTACTCCTGCTCCTAGATTCTATGTTTCTATGTTTCTATGTTTAAGTGAAATGTTACTCAGGTTTTTTCGCAGAGCCTAATACATATGGAATATTGTAGTATTTAATGTGTGGGTATTTTCACAGAATGCAGCTTCAAGTTTGTTGATTCATGGACAACACTTTACAAACCAAACAGTACCTTTCAGATCAGATCCTCAAGGAGCAATCAATGGCTAGATCAGCAAAAACCACTGCAGGGATTTATTGCGATCAATTAATATTCACCACCCGTCTCTGAACTAAGCAACCATCCACAGAAACATGGGCCCAGAATTTGCTGGAGCGGGGCATCTCGCGACAAGCGCCATGAGTTGGATTTTTTCCTCGCCCTTAAGCTCCAATTATTTTTGCGCCACAAATTTCTGGAAATGCAAATTGATAGCGTGCTGAACGGGGCATCTGGGATCTTGCTGAACGACGGGATCAATAGTCTATCTCCTTAACCAATGAAATGTAAGGATTTGAATGGTTAGCAAAGCTTTGAAGTGGCAGCTTGGATATCTGACTATTTAAACAAAGTTTATTAAAATATCACCCAATTACATGCAGGAAAATGTGTAATTCTAAGGTTTTTTTGCCTGTGGAACATGACACACAAACATATGAACAAGACAGCCTCCCGCCCAGGGTTCAGATTGTTTTTAATTCATGGAATTCAGGAACCGAAGGCAGCTGCTGCCTACATGCAAAAGCCATATATTTTATAGCAATTCAAAGCAAATACATAGCAAAGCATGATGTAACTTGTGGAATCAGCATGGTGATTGTTGGTTACTTACAATTGGAAGCAACGTTTATGGGGATGTTGTTAAGAATAAACCAGCATTCCCTTTCATGTTCCTGGGCCTCGCTTTATGAATTCCCTAAGCTCGAGTGGACCCACATACTTTGAATGGCGGGGTGGTGTAACTCTAAATCCTAACCAGCTGGAATCAATTTAGCATCGACTTTACTCCCAGCCAGAATCCACAACAAATCAGATTTGATGACCTTCCTTTCTGCTGGTCAGAAACATTTCTTTCTTGGCCAGCCAGTTACTAGCCCTCGTATAATTTATAATTTGCCCAGTTTAACTTGCATCCTGGTTGCCTGCTTTATGTGGCATCTGCAGAACAATCATCATTAATTGCCAATTGGTTTCAAAGTGGAAAACATAAATCACCCCATTAATAGGGTCCTTACGCCATGAAATAGCAGCCCTAACTTTCTAAGACAGGTTTAATTCCTATTTACAGCAGAAATCCAGCAATCTCTTGACACTCATGGGGAGTTGACAATGAGCTCCCGTTTTTGCAAGGCTAATGGCCAGCAAATGGCCAGCAATTCACAACGTATCTCTTCCTCGCCTCAAATTCCTAGATTTTTTTTACACATTAATAATGCCGTGCACCGGGAACTCACCATTATTTTTCTAGCAAATTCTGGGCCATGATGTCATGGATGAGTTCTGAGTTGCCTGAAATGATTTCAGTTTTTGATCAGTGAATCAGCTTTACTTTGGGTGAATTGCAGTGCCCTCTTCTGGAATGCTACTGATACAACACCCAGAACTGGTCACATCAGGGAAACAGCAGGAAGTCAGATTTATGATTGTTAAGGGCGGTACAGATTGCAAACTTATTTAAATGTATGAAACTGTGTTTATTTTAAGAATGACATACAACAAAATAGGTCATGCTTTTAAACCAAAAAGAACGATTGAATGGGTGACTGTATTGTTTTGTTTTGTTATAGTCACAGCTGTCGTTTTAATATTAACTAGTTAATCTCCCATGGTGTTGCTCATGGTTAGTCAGCAGAGATTCACTGCTCCTGGCCAGACTGATTTCTTCACCTGCCCTAGTCTTCCTTCCAGCCTCCATCTCCCACCATTGTCCTCTCACGCTGCCCACTGGTGCCAGTTGCTGAACAGGTGGATGGACAGAAGGGTAATGATGATGGTAGGAAGATGGAGACAGAAGATATTGGGGAGGTGAGACTGGGGGAGTGAGTATCATAGTTTAATTGGGGGGACAGCGATGAAGGAAATTCTGCTTGAGCTTCAACCTGTATGCCCCATCCCTCTTCTACTTTGTGCCCTCTCCCCCTAGTGCATTGCATTGTCTCCTCTCCTCCCCTCCCATTTTCCCTACCTGATCACGCCATCCGTTCCTCTCTATGCATTCCCCTACCCCATCGTGCTAGTCAGAGTAGAAATAGAAGGATATTTCAGATGGATACGTGGCTAGAGGAATGGTGCAAGGGGGAGGGATTCAAATACCTGGGACATTGGAACCGGTTCTGGGGGAGGTGGGACCAGTACAAACCGGACGGTTTGCACCTGGGCAGGGCTGGGACCGATGTCCTAGGAGGAGTGTTTGCTGGTGCTCTGGGGGAGGGTTTAAACTAAAATGGCAGGGGGTTGGGAACCTGAGCAGGGAGACAGAGGAAAGGGAAACAAGGATAAAAGCAAAAGAAAGGAAGGAGAAAAACAAAAGTGGCAGTCAGAGAAAACAACGGTTTAAATCAAACATGGCCACACTAAATAATAATTCTAATAGGCCTAAGAGCATTAAAAAACAAGCCTGAAGGCTTTGTGTCTTAATGCGAGGAGCATTCGGAATAAGGTGGATGAATTTGCTGCGCAAATAGAGGTAAACGAATATGATTTGATTGGGATTACGGAAACATGGTTCCAGGGTGGCCAAGGCTGGGAACTCAACATCCAGGGGTATTCAATATTCAGGAAAGATAGGCAAAAACGAAAGGGAGGTGGGGTAGCATTGCTGGTTAAAGAGGGGATTAACACAATTGTAAGGAAGGATATTAGCTCTGATGATGTGGAATCTGTATGGGTAGAACTGAGAAATACCAAGGGGCAGAAAACGTTAGTGGGAGTGGTATATAGACCTCCAAACAGTAATGCGGAGGTTGGGGATGGCATTAAATGGGAAATTAGAGAAGCATGCAATAAGGGCACAGCAGTCATCATGGGTGACTTTAATCTACATATAGATTGGGCTAACCAAATTAGTAACAATACTGTGGAGGAGGAATTCCTGGAGTGTTTACGGGATGGTTTCCTGGACCAATATGTCGAGGAACCAACCAGAGATCAGGCCATCTTAGACTTGGTATTATGTAATGAGAAAGGATTAATTAGCAATCTTGCTGTACGAGGCCTCTTGGGTCGGAGCGATCATAATATGATAGAATTCTTCATTAAGATGGAGAGTGAAGTAGTTGACTCAGAGACTAGGGTCCTGAATTTAAATAAAGGAAACTATGATGGTATGAGGTGCGAGTTGGGTAGGATTGATTGGGGAATGTCACTCAAAGGGTTGACGGTGGTTAGGCAATGGCAAACATTCAAAGACCACATGGATGAACTACAGAATTTGTTCATCCCTGTTTGGCATAAGAATAAAACAAAAAAGGTGACTCAACCGTGGCTAACAAGGGAAATTAGGGACAGCATAAGATCCAAGGAGAGGACATATAAATTGGCCAGAAAAAGGAGCAAATCTGAGGATTGGGAGCAGTTTAGGATTCAGCAAAGGAGGACAAAGGGATTAATTAAGAGGGGGGAAATAGAGTATGAGAGGAAGCTTCCAGGGAACATAAAAACGTACTGTAAAAGCTTCTATAGATCTGTGAAGAGAAAAAGATTGGTGTAGTCAAGCGTAGGTCCCTTGCAGTCAGAATCAGGGGAACTTATAATGGGGAACAAAGAAATGGCTGACCAATTAAATACATATTTTGGTTCTGTCTTCACAAAGGAGGACACAAATAACCTCCAAGAGATGTCGGGGAACATAGGGTCTGATGAAAGGGAGGAACTGAAAGAAATCAGTATTTGTAGGGAAATGGTGTTAGGGAAATTGACGGGATTGAAGGCCGATAAATCCCCAGGGCCTGATAATCTACATCCTAGGGTACTTAAGGAAGTGGCCCTAGAAATAGTAGATGCATTGCTGATCATCTACCAACATTCGATGGAATCTGGAACAATACCCATGGATTGGAGGGTAGCTAATGTTACCCCACTATTCAAAAAAGGTGGTAGAGAGAAAATGGGGAATTACAGACTGGTAAGCCTGTCATCGGTAGTGGGGAAAAAGCTAGAGTCCATTATAAAAGATGTAATAGCAGAGCACTTGGAAAACAGTGACAGGATCGGACAAAGTCAACATGGATTTACAAAAGGTAAATCGTGCTTGACTAATCTACTGGAATTTTTTGAGGATGTAACTGGTAAAATAGATAAGGGAGAACCAGTGGATGTGGTGTATTTGGACTTTCAAAAGGCTTTCGATAAGGTCCCGCATAAGAGATTAGCGTGTAAAGTTAAGGCACATGGGATTGGGGGCAAGGTATTGACTTGGATAGAGAACTGGTTGGCAGACAGAAAGCAAAGAGTTGGAATAAATGGGTCTTTTTCCGAGTGGCAGGCAGTGACTAGTGGGGTACCGCAGGGATCGGTCCTTGGACCCCAGCTATTGTAAGGTTTCCAAAATTTGCAGATCCCCAAAACCTAAGGAAAAAGGACTTTGGAACTACCCCAGAGTGATAAAAATGCATTTGGGCCTAACATAAGGAATTTAAGACCAAGAACCAAGTTTTGGCATTTTAAAAAGACATGTCTGGACCTGTAAGGGAGAAAAGGCTGCACAGGAGGTGGGATCGACCTCTGATCCCTCCCATTTTCCCTACCTGATCACCCCATCCGTTCCTCTCTATGCATTCCCCTACCCCATCCCTTCCCCTCGCTCTTCCCCTTAAACCCAGCTGACCCCTACCCCACCTCCTTCCACCTGCAGCATTCTCTTTACTGATTTTCTGTAATAAATGTCCTTTAATACAAAGAGGCAACATCATTAAAGTTTGAAATTAGGGGGAGAATGGCAAACTGTCAGAAAGAAGGAGTGCAGGAGTCTGCAGTAGGACATTGGTACATTAAGGGAGTGAGCAAATGTATGTCAAATGCAGCTCAACATAGATAAATGTGAAGTAGCAAACTTTGGCAGAAAAAGCAAAATAGACAATATGCAGAATAGTAAAGTAATCAATGGAGTGGAGGAAGAGAGAGATTTAGGATTGCAAATACACAGATTTTTAAAAGCAGGATGCAAGTGGAAAAAGACAAAAAAAAGGACAGATGGAATTCTGGATTTAATAAATAGGGGCATTGAATTCAAAAGCAAGGAAACAATGATGAATCTGCACAAGGTATTGATAAGGCAATAATTGTAATATTATGTGCAGTTTTGGGCATCCGATTACCGAAAGGCTATTGAGCTATGGAAAAGGTAAAATACAGATCCACTAAGATGATACCAGGGATGAGAGAATATAGTTATGATGAAAGATTTGAAAACCTAGGGCTATATTTATTGGAGCAGATAAGGTTAAGGGGGAATCTAATAGAAATGTTCAAAATTATGAAACAGTTTGAGAAGATAAATAATGAAAGATAATTTCCACTGGTTGTTAACAAGAAGGCATAAATTCAGGATGAGTACTATGAGCATAACGGCAGATATTAGAAAAATGTTCATCATGCGTAGTAAACAGTGAGGAAGATAGTAATAGACTTCAAGAAGACATAGACAGGCTGGTGGAATGGGTGGACACATGGCAGATGAAATTCAATGCAGAGAAGTGTGAGCTGATACATTTTGGTAGGAAGAATGAGGAGAGACCACACATACTAAATGGTACAGTTTTAAAGGGGGTGCAAGAAGAGAGAGACCTGGGGGTGCTTGTGCACAAATCTTTGAAGGTGGCAGGACCGGTTAACAAAGCAGTTAATAAAGCATATGGGATCCTGGGCTTTATAAATAGAGGCATAGAGTACAAAAGTCAGGAAGCTATGCTAAACCTATATAAAACACTATTACGGCCTAGCTGGAATATTGTATCCAATTCTGTGCACCACACTTTAGGAAGGGTGTGAAGGCTGTGGAGAGGGTACAGAAGAGATTTATTAGAATGGTTCCAGAGATGAGGGAATACGGTTACGTGGATAGACTGGAGAAGCTCGGGTTGTTCTCCTTGGATCAGAGAAGGTTAAGAGGAGATTTGATAGAAGTGTTTAAAATCATGAAGGGTCTAGATAGAGTAAATAAAGAGAAACTGTTTCCAATGGATGAAGGGTCAATAACCAGAGGGCACAGATAGGATGCAGAGCTGGGCCGAAAAATGGCAGATGGAATTTAACCCTGATAAGTGCGAGGTGATTCATTTTGGTAGGGCAAATTTGAATAAGGATTACAGGGTCAACGGCAGGGTTCTGAGGAATGTGGAGGAGCAGAGGGATCTGGGGGTTCATATCCACAGATCTCTGAAGGTTGCCACTCAAGTGGATAGAGCAGTAAAGAAGGCCTATGGTGTGTTGGCGTTTATTAACAGAGGGTTTGAGTTTAAGAACCGTGAGGTTATGCTGCAACTGTACAGGACCTTGGTGAGACCACATTTGGAATATTGTGTGCAGTTCTGGTCACCTCACTATAGGAAGGACGTGGAAGCATTGGAAAGAGTGCAAAGGAGATTTACCAGGATGCTGCCTGGTTTGGGGGGGAGGTCTTATGAGGAAAGATTGAGGGAGTTGGGGATTTTCTCTTTAGAGCGGAGGAGGATGAGAGGCGACTTAATAGAGGTTTATAAGATGATGAGGGGGATAGATAGAGTGGATGTTCAGAGACTATTTCCTCGGGTAGAGGCAGCTGTTACAAGGGGGCATAACTATAAGGTGCATGGGGGGAGATATAGAAGGGATGTCCGAGGTAGATTCTTTACTCAGAGAGTGGTTGGGGTGTGGAATGGACTGCCTGCTGTGATAGTGGAGTCGGACACTTTAGGAACTTTCAAGCGGTTATTGGATAAGCACATGGAGCACACCAGAGTGATAGGGAGTGTGATAGCTTGATCTTGGTCTCGGACAATGCTCGGCACAACATCGAGGGCCGAAGGGCCTGTACTGTGCTGTACTGTTCTATGTATCTATGTATCTATGTATTTAAGCTGATTGGCAAAAGAACCAGAGGCAACATGAGGAATAACTTTTTTACGCAACGAGTGGTTAGGATTTAGAATGCAGTGCCTGATCAGGTGGTGGATACAGATTCAATAGGAGCCTTCAAAAGGGAATTGGATAAATACATGAAGGAGAAAAAATTGCAGGGATATGGGGAAAGAACGAGGGAATGGATTGCTCTTCGAAAGAGCCCGCGCAGACTTCTTCTGCGCTGTACTATTCCATGATTCTATGATGCAACGGGTTATTAGAGTACAGAATGCTTCATGTGGTTGTTGAAGCCGAATCAATCACAACATTTATGAGGAAATTAAACACTTGAAAAGTATTAAAAGGGTTTGGGGAAAAAGAATCCAGAAAGGGATAAGATTTACAATGGAGCCGGAACCAGCAGAGCCGTGATGAGCTGAAATGGCCTCTCTCTATGTTGGTCATGATGCGGAGATGCCGGCGTTGGACTGGGGTGAACAAAAATGAGAAGTCGCACAACACCAGGTTATAGTCCAACAGATTTATTTAAAATTACAAGCTTTCGGAGCTGTCGCCCCTTAGTCAGGTAAAGTTACTGTGAGAGAATCTATCAGAATTCACAGAATATAAACACAGAGAAAATGCATAGATTAAATCTTTCCCGACATCAAAGACACACTAAGAGCACAGCCAAGACAATGAGATGTGTCCCAGGGGGTCCAACGCGTCAAAACACCTGCTGGCTGCATATCCTCTCCATTTTTTGTGTTTGTTTCTTGTGTTTGTTTTTTTTTAAACTGGAAAGACCGGCAACGATGTCAAGTCACGTTCTATAGCGTGACATGAACCCGATATCCCGATTGAGGCCGTCCTCATGAGTGCAGAACTTGGCTATCAGTTTCTGCTCGATGATTTTGCGTTGTCGTGTATCCCGAAGGCCGCCTTAGAGAACGCTAACCCGCAGATCCGAGGCTGAATGCCCTTGACTGCTGAAGTGTTCCCCGACTGGGAGGCAACCATCCTGCCTGGCGATTGTTGCGCGGTGTCCGTTCATATGTTGTCTCAGTGTCTGCATGGTCTCGCCGATGTACTATGCTCTGGGGCATCCTTTACTGAAACGTATCAGGTAGACAACGTTGGCCGAGTCACATGAGTATGTACCATCTACCTGGTGGGTAGTGTCCTCATGTGTGATGACGGTATCTGTGTTCATGATCTGGCATGTCTTGCAGAGGTTGCCGTGGCAGGGTTGTGTGGTGTCGTGGTCGCTGTTCTCCTGACAGCTGGGTAATTTGCTGCGAACGATGGTACTTTTGAGGTTAGGCGGCTGCTTGAAGGCGAGTAGTGGAGGCGTGGGGATGGCCTTAGCAAGGTGTTCATCGTCATCGATGACATGTTGAAGGCTGCGAAGAACATGGCGTAGTTTCTCCGCTCCGGGGAAGTACTGGACGACGTAGGGTACCCTGTTGGTTGTGTCCCATGTTCGTCTTCTGAGGAGGTCTGTGCGGTTTTTCGCTGTGGCCAGTCGGAACTGTCGATCGACGAGTCGAGCGTCATATCCCGTTCTTACGAGGGCGTCTTTCAGTGTCCGTAGGTGTCCATCGTGTTCCTCCTCGTCTGAGCAGATCCTGTGTATTCGCAGGGCTTGTCCATAGGGGATGGCTTCTTTAACGTGGTTAGGGTGGAAGCTGGAGAAGTGGAGCATCGTGAGGTTGTCCGTGGGCTTGCGGTAGAGTGAAGTGCTGAGGCGTCCATCTTTGATGGAGATTCGTGTGTCTAAGAATGAAACCGATTCTGAGGAGTAGTCCATGGTGAGTTTGATGGTGGGATGGAACCTGTTGATGCTATCATGTAGTCCTTTCAGTGATCCTTCGCCGTGGGTCCAAAGGAAGAAGATGTCGTCGATGTATCTGGTGTACAGCGTTGGTTGGAGGTCCTGTGCAGCGAAGAAGTCTTGCTCGAACTTGTGCAAGAAGATGTTGGCGTATTGGGGTGCGAATTTGGTCCCCATGGCTGTTCCGTGTGTTTGGGTAAAAAACTGGTTGTCGAAGGTGAAGACATTGTGGTCAAGGATGAAGCGGATGAGTTGTAGGATGGCGTCTGGAGATTGGCTGTTGTTGGTGTTGAGTACTGAGGCTGTCGCAGCGATGCCGTCATCGTGGGGGATACTGGTGTAGAGTGCCGATACGTCCATCGTGGCGAGGAGTGTTCCTGGTTCAACTAGTCCATGGGTGCTGAGTTTCTGCAAGAAGTCTGTAGTGTCGCGACAGAAGCTGGGGGTTCCCTGTACGATGGGTTTCAGGATGCCCTCGATGTACCCAGAGAGGTTCTCACATAGGGTTCCGTTGCCTGATACGATAGGACGTCCGGGTGTGTTGGCTTTGTGTATCTTTGGGAGGCAGTAAAAGTCTCCTACGCGGGGAGTACGTGAGATGAGAGCGCGTAGGGTGTTTTGAAGGTCTGGATCGAAGGTCTTGATCAGTCTATTGAGTTGGCGGGTGTGTTCTTTGGTCGGATCTGCGGGTAGCTGTCTGTAGTGTTCCAGGTTGTCCAGTTGTCGGTATGCTTCTTTGCAATAGTCCATTTTGTTCTGTATGACGATGGCTCCTCCTTTGTCCGCTGGTTTGATGACGATGTTGCGGTTGGTCTTGAGAGCGTGGATGGCGTTGCGTTGTGCTCGGGTGACATTCTGGACTGTCTTGTGAGTGCGGCTGATGAATCTGGCGTTGATGCATTTCTTGACAGCTTGAGCATACATGTCAAGCTTAGGGCAGCGACCCTCCGGAGGGGTCCAATTTGACTCTTTCTTCCTCGGTTGCAGCACTGCGGTTCCCTCTGTCTGCTGTTCCGGATGATTGATTGTCTCATTGGGTTTGTTGCTGACATCTTGGGATTTGTGGTAGTATTCCCGGATCCTCATTCTCCTGATGAATTACTCTGTGTCTGCCGCGAGACCGATGGGGTCCATTTTGGTGGTGGGGTTGAACTTGAGCCCCAGGGCGAGAACTTCGATTTCGTCTGGTTGAAGGGTGTGGTCCGACAGGTTGACGATGGACTTCCCTGTGGTTGCAACCGTGGTACCGGGGGAGGCTTGGTTGCAGCTGGTGGTGATGCCGAGTTTCTCAAGCTTCCTGTTCTTGATGCGCATGTAGGAAGCGTAGTTCCGTTGCCTCGTCTGTTTGGCGGTGTCTCGTAGCTGGTCTGCTGTGCCCTGAGCACAGGCTGAGAGCATGGACTCTATCTTGGTTTCGAGGTTGCGACGTCTGCTGTAGAGCTGGTGTACGAGATGGTTGAGGAGTGTGCGAGAGGTACGATGGCAGTCTCTCAGCGTAGTCTGTGTTGTATGTCGACTTGAGTGGGTTCGTGATCTGTAGCCATCATGACCACTATTGACACCGCAAACTGCCGGCTCAAAGTGGAGAGAATCGCCAAGAAGATCGCGCATATTGACACAGACATCAAGTATCTGCAGAAATGCAAGAAAGCAGACAAGATCCCGAAAGGACTACAGATCACGAACCCACTCAAGTCGACATACAACACAGACTACGCTGAGAGACTGCCGTCGTACCTCTCGCACACTCCTCAATGTATCCCAGGCTGTTAAGCGAAGCAAAAGAGGAAATAGCAGGTGCCCTGACCATCATTTTTCAATCCTCTCTGGCTTCAGGTGTGGTGCCGGAGGACTGGAGGACTGCTAATGTGGTACCCTTGTTTAAAAAGGGAGAAAAGGATAGACCGAGTAATTACAGGCCAGTCAGCCTAACCTCGGTGGTGGGAAAATTATTGGAAAGAATTCTGAAGGACAGGATAAATCTTCATTTAGAAAGACACGGATTAATCAAGGATAGTCAGCACGGATTTGTTAAGGGAAGGTCGTGTCTGACAAACTTGATTGAATTTTTTGAGGAGGTAACAAGGAGGGTAGATGAGGGTAGTGCGTTTGATGGAGTGTATATGGACTTTAGCAAGGCTTTTGATAAGGTTCCACATGGCAGACTGGTCACGAAGTTAAAAGCCCATGGGATCCAGGGCAAAGTGTCAAGTTGGATTCAAAATTGGCTCGGAATCAGGAAGCAGAGGGTAATGGTTGATGGGTGATTTTGTGACTGGAAGGCTGTTTCCAGTGGGGTTCCGCAGCACTCAGTACTAGGTTCCTTGCTTTTTGTGGTATATATCAATGATCTTGACTTGAATATAGGGGGTATGATTAAGAAGTTTGCAGATGATACTAAAATCGGCTGTGTGGTTGATACTGAAGAAGGAAGCTGTGGACTGCAGGAAGATATTAATAAATTGGTCAGGTGGGCAGAACAGTGGCAAATGGAATTCAATTCAGAGAAGTGTGAAGTAATGCATTTGGGGAGGGCTAACAAGAAAAGGGAATACACATTAAATGGTAGGACACTGAGTAGCGTAGAGGAACAAAGGGACCTTGGAGTGCATGTCCACAGATCCCTGAAGGTAGCAGGCCAAGTAGATAAGGTGGTTAAGAAGGCATACGGAATGCTTGTCTTTATTAGCTGTGGAATAGAATACAAGAGCGGGGGGTTATGCTTCAACTGTATAAAACACTAGTTAGGCCTCAGCTAGAGTACTGCGTGCAGTTCTGGTCACCACATTACAGGAAAGATGTGATTGCACTAGAGAGGGTCCAGAGGAGATTTACAAGGATGTTGCCAGGAGTAGAGAATCTTAGCTATGAGGAAAGACTGGATAGGCTGGGTCTGTTTTCCTTGGAACAGAGGAGGCTGAGGGGAGACCTTATTGAAGTGTATAAAGTTATGAGGGGCATAGATAAAGTGGATAGAAAGGACCTATTTCCCTTAGCAGAGGGGTCAAAAACCAGGGGGCACAAATTTAAAATTATTGGGGGAAGATTTAGAGGGGATTTGAGGGGAAATTTCTTCACCCAGAGGATTGTGGGGGTCTGGAACTCACTGTCCGAAAGGGTGGTAGAGGCAGGAACCCTAACCACATTTAAAAAGTACTTGGATGTGCACTTGGGATGCTCTAACCTGCAGGGCAATGGACCAAGAGCTCGGAAGTGGGATTAGGCTGGATCGCTCTTTGTTGGCCGGCGCGGACACGATGGGCCAAAATGGCCTCCTTCCGTGCTGTAACTTTCCATGATTCTATGATTCTATGATAAGAGTGATTAATTTAAATTTTTGCATTTAATACTGGTTTGTGGCTTTCATTCAAAACTGGATGCAATGACAGAATTCTATCCTCATAATTCTGATAAAGGTGCCACAGTCCCATGTAATAAAACAGAATTTGACATATTGATCCAGAATTTGCTGGAGCGGGGCATCTCGCAGCATGCCCCATTAGTTAGACTCACCCTTCAGCTTGAAAAACGTTTGCCCTGCAAGTTGCTGGAAGTGTGAGTTGATAACGGGGCATCTGGGACTTTGGTGAACAACGGGACCAACAGTCTATCTCCCTAACCAATGAGATTTAAGGATTGAGAAAGAAACGGGAATGACGGAGAATGAAATAGAGTGAATTAGTCAAATCAGATACAGAAAGCGTAGAGAGAGGAAAAGAAAGACAGGATTGTGGGAGCTGGTGGACACCATTGATGTTCACGGTGAACACATTTGCAGTAAGTGTTGGCTGCTCGAGGAACTCCGGCTCCGTGTTGATGAGCTGGAGTCCGAGCTTCAAACACTGCGACACATCAGGGAGGGGGAGAGTTACCTGGACTCCGTGTTTCAGGAGGTAGTCACACCAATTGGAGTAACTAATTCAGAAGTAGCCCGTGGTCAGGGACAGGAAGGTGTGACTACGAGGCAGGTACAGGGATCCAGGAGGTAGTGTTGGAGGAGCCGCAGCCCTTGCTCTTGTCCAACAGGTTCGAGGCTCTTACTCCCTGTGTGGATAGGAGCGGGGACTGCAGGGAAGATGAGCAACCTGGCCACAGCACCGTGGTAAGGGGGGCCATTCAAGTGGGGGGAGTAAAAAGAAATGTTGTAGTGGTAGGGGATAGTATCATTAGGGGGATAGATAGGGTTCTTTGCAGCCAAGAGCGAGAGTCCCGAAGGCTGTGTTGCCTGCCCGGTGCCAGGGTTAAGGACATCTCCTCTGGGCTGGAGAGAAACTTGGAGTGGGAGGGGGAGGATCCAGTTGTCGTGGTCCATGTTGGTACCAATGACATAGATAGGACAAGGAAAGAGGTTCTGCTGAGGGAGTTTGAGCAGCTAGGGGCCAAATTAAAAAGCAGAACCTCGAGGGTAATAATCTCTGGATTACTACCTGAGCCACGAGCAAATTTGGCTAGGGTAAATAAAATCAGGGAGTTGAATGCGTGGTTCAAAGACTGGTGTGGGAAAAATGGGTTTTGCTTCTTGGGACACTGGCACCAGTACTGGGGCAGGAGAGAGCTGTTCCGTTGGGATGGACTTCACTTGGCCAGTGCTGGGACTAATGTCCTGGCGAATCGAATAACTAGGGCTGTGGAGAGAGCTTTAAACTAATTAGTGGGGGGGAGGTTACAAGAGAGCAAAAAATAAAAATGACAACAGAGAGGGTCATAGACATAGGTAGCAGTAGGGGAATCACAAATCAGAGCGTGGCAGGAAGGGACAGAGTGTGTGGAGTAAAAGGTAAAGTGGTAAAAAGTGAAAAAGCAGGAACTAAGTGCCACAAAGCATATTTGAAAGTTCTCTATCTGAATGTATGTAGCATTCGTTACAAAATAGACGAGTTAATGGCACAAATAACTACATATGGTTATGATATTGTGGCCATTACAGAAACATGGCTGCAGGGTGACAATGCCTGGGAATTAAACATACCAGGTTATTTAACGATCAGGAAGGACAGGCAGGAAGGAAGGGGAGGTGGGGTGGCTATGTTAATAAAGGAAGGAATCACTGTAATACAGAGTAATGATATTGGGTCAAAAAATCATGATAATGAAACAGTTTGGGTGTAGATAAGGAATAATAAGGGGAAGAAAACACTAGTGGGCGTAGTCTATAGGCCTCCGAACAGTTGCAACTCTGTTGGACGGAGTATCAATCAGGAAATAGTTGAGGCATGTAATAAGGGAACATCTATAATTATGGGGGATTTTAACTATCATATTAATTGGACAAATCAAATGGGGCAGGGCTGCCTTGAGGATGAGTTCATTGAGTGTATTAGGGATGGGTTTCTTGAGCAGTATGTAACTGAACCGACCAGGGGGCAAGCAACCTTAGATCTGGTCCAGTGTAACGAGACAGGATTAATTAAAAATGTCCTAGTAAAGGATCCCCTTGGAATGAGTGACCATAACATGGTTGAATTCCATATTCAATTAGAGGGTGAGAAGGTTGGATCTCAAACAAGCGTGCTAAGCTTGAATAAAGGAGACTATGAAGGTATGCGAGCGGAATTGAGTAGAGTGGATTGGGAAAATAGATTAAAGGGTAAGACGACACATGATCAGTGGTGTACATTCAAGGAGTTATTTTACAACTTCCAAAAAATATATATTCCACTGAAAAGAAAAGGGTGTAAAAGAAAGGACAGTCATCCGTGGCTAAGTAAAGAAATTAAGGATAGTATTCGACTAAAAACAAGGGCATATAAGGTAGCAAAATCTAGTGGGAGGACAGAGGATTGGAAAACTTTAAAAGGCAGCAAAAAATAACAAAAACATTGATTAAGAAAGGGAAGATAGATTATGAAAGTAAATTAGCAAAAAATATAAAAACAGATAGTAAGAGTTTTTATAGTTATATAAAAAAAAAAAGGGTGGCTAAAGTAAATGTTGGTCCCTTAGAGGATGAGACCGGGAAATTAATGGTGGGAAATATGGAGATGGCAAAAACACTGAATGAATATTTTGTATCAGTCTTTACAGTAGAGGACACTAAGAATATCCCAACACTGGACAAACAGGGGGCTATAGGGGGAGAGGAGCTAAACACGATCAAAATCACTAAGGAAGTGGTACTCGGTAAAATAATGGGACTCAAGGCGGATAAATCACCTGGACCTGATGGCTTACATCCTAGAGTCTTGAAGGAAGTGGCGGTAGGGATTGTAGATGCATTGGTAATAATTTTTCAAAACTCCCTGGATTCCGCTAAGGTCCCGGCAGACTGGAAAACTGCTAATGTAACACCCTTATTTAAAAAGGGCAGTAGACAGAAGGCTGGTAACTATAGACCGGTTAGCCTAACATCTGTGGTAGGTAAAATTTTGGAGTCCATTATTAAGGAAACAGTAACAGGACATTTGGATAATCATAATTTAATAGGACAAAGTCAGCATGGTTTTACGAAGGGGAAGTCATGTTTGACAAATTTGCTGGAGTTCTTTGAGGAAGTAACATATAGAGTGGATAAAGGGGAACCAGTGGACGTAGTGTATTTAGACTTCCAAAAGGCATTTGACAAGGTGCCACACAAAAGATTATTGCTTAAGGTAAAAAATCACGGGATTGGGGGTAATATTCTGGCATGGATAGAGGATTGGCTATCTAACAGAAAGCAAAGAGTTGGGATAAATGGTTCATTCTCAGACTGGCAATCAGTAACTAGTGGTGTTCCACAGGGGTCAGTGCTGGGTCCCCAACTCTTTACAATCTATATTAACGATTTGGAGGAAGGGACCAAGTGTAACATATCAAAATTTGCAGATGATACTAAGATGGGAGGGGAAGTAGTGAGTGAGGAGGACATAAAAAACCTGCAAGGGGACATAGACAGGCTAAGTAAGTGGGCAGAGATTTGGCAGATGGAATACAACACTGGAAAGTGTGAGGTGATGCACTTTGGCAGGAAAAATCCTAAAGCAATTTATTATCTTAATGGCAAGAAACTGGAGAGTACTGAAGTGCAAAGGGATCTGGGGGTCCTGGTGCACGAAACTCAAAAGGTTAGTATGCAGGTGCAGCAAGTGATTAAGAAGGCAAATGGAATGTTGGCTTTCATTGCTAGGGGGATAGAATATAAAAATAGGGAGGTATTGCTTCAGTTGTACAAGGTATTGGTGAGACCGCACCTGGAATACTGCATACAGTTTTGGTGTCCTTACTTAAGGAAAGACATCCTTGCTCTCGAGGCAGTGCAAAAAAGGTTCACTCGGTTAATCCCGGGGATGAGGGGGTGGTCATATGAGGAGAGGTTGTGTAGATTGGGACTCTACTCATTGGAGTTCAGAAGAATGAGAGGCGATCTTATTGAAACATATAAGATTGTGAAGGGGTTGGATCGGGTGGATGCGGGGAGGATGTTCCCGATGACGGGTGAGACTAGAACTAGGGGACATAGTCTTAGAATAAGGGGCTGCTCTTTCAAAACTGAGATGAGGAGGAACTACTTCACTCAGAGGGTGGTAGGTCCATGGAATATGCTGCCACAAAAAGCTGTAGAAGCTACATCATTAAATAAATTTAAAACAGAAATAGACAGTTTCCTAGAAGTAAAGGGCATTAAGGGTTACGGGGAGCGGGCAGGAATTTGGACATGAGTCTAGGTTCGGATCGGTCATGGCCCTGTGGGTAGTGGAGCGGGCCCAGGGACCGTGTAGCCTGATTCTGCTCCTATTTCGTGTGTGCAATTCTGTCAGATGCAGGAGATGGTTCTGTGATAGTAGATAGTAGATTGGCGGTTAGGATCAGATCAGCCATGATCTTATTGAATGGCGGAGCAGGCTCGAGGGGCCGATTGGCCTACTCCTGCTCCTATTTCTTATGTTCTTATAAAAAAAGAGACAGAAAGGAAAAGTAAGAAAAAATGTAAAATTTTAAATTTATATTGTTAAAAATCTCTAACAACAATTTACTATCTGTAGGAATTAGACGCCATAGTTTAAATTGTTCCCTTTCTGAACCGGAGAGGTTGTTGGCATTGCCGGAACATAAATCTCGTAATTACAAAGGTACTTACGCTGTGACTTAACAGCCCTAACTTTATATAGCAAGTTTAATTGGCAATTAATGCGCAAATGCAGCAATTTCTTGAAACTCACGTGGCGGTTGAGGACGTTTTCATGAGGCTAACGGCGCAGCAGCACAAATCATCCAGCAACTTTCTCACCACAAGTTGCTGGACATTTTACACATTAATAACAGGGAGCGCCATTAAACTTGTCATTATTTTGGCAGCAAAATCTGGGCCACTCAGTCAGTGGTAAACCAATGACACTGATAATAAAGAATTGCAAAGTCTTCCCACAATGCCAAACTGCTGGGTTGGAGTTCACCACTAGAGGTCCTCAAATACTCACAGAAGGAAATGGTCTGTGGTGTTCATTTTCCTGAATTAATGTTGGTTTTTATGATTGTTATATTAAGGTTTTTATACCAGAATGTAATGACTTAAATAGATCATGAAATTCTAACGGTGAGCTGCTGTATTACAAAATCATTCCAAGTCTAATGAGAGACACTCAAAGGGTGGCCAATGGTGGAAATATGTGTTACCTGCTGTCTAACAAAGTGCCTGCATGTATACTGTAGCACTTGGAATTTTCAAGGAAGCCAGAATGCCCACTGTGAGCAGCTAGTATTAGGCTAGCAGAACTGAGTCAGCGCTGTTCAATACTAACACAGCACTATAGAGCACTTACTGTAAGCTACAGTTCTATCAATATTGCCTGGCATATCAGGAGGTGATTTACTTACACGTTGCTAATTAACCATATATGCAACAGTTCCACTTTTGAGGAATTAGCACTGTATCAATTATGTTTACAATTACCTTTTGAATGCATCAAAACTAAAATAAATGAGAATCTTTACAGTAGCTCAAAATGACCTATTGACAAACCTGATGATTACTATCTGCAGAATCGCATACTCTTCACCATGTTTGTTCAATATCATTAAATACACATGACTTACAGAAATATTACGAAAGGCCCCTCACTTTGAATACTTTCCAGTAGACTGCAACGCAGCTTAGTTTAGCTCATAGCAGAAGAGAAGAATAGTCAATGGAGCTTGTGTGAAATCCCGTGCCATTTATTCTTTGTGTAGTTTAATGGATCCTGAAATTGCCATATTTTTCTTTCTTATTTGATGGCTTTATCCTAATTTGTTAAAGTAATATTTTCTCTCTCTTTTTTTATGTTCCCTCTGTGCCATACACCATTCTCCCTTCAAAGAGGGTGAGCAAGTGATCTGCCAAATCCAGACTCAAATCACTGTGTGAGAGGAGATATCAACAAGAATTGCTCTCGGAGTTTTAGGCCCTTCTCTGTACAAATAAGCAATGCTGTCAATAACCATATTTCTATATCTACCTATTTTTAAGCAAGATTTTCTCCTTTTTGTGGATAGAATAATCCGAGCACCATGGTTCCTCCGGCCCAAGAACATATCACATTTTCCAAATATGATTAGTTTTCTCATTACTTGGAGAAGGGTGTGGGTGGGGGGAGTGGAGATGGAGTTATCTGATCTTCCATTAGGTAGCTTACAGGTAGTCTGGGTCTGAAGCTTGGCCGTTATCTTTGGTGTGATCCCAATCTGATTCAGGGAGTGCAGCACAGGGTGGATTTCTATCCCTTCTCCGTCTCCATCTCTGGGGATAGGTTATTGACAAACATTCACTACAAGCCCACTGACTCCCACAGCTACCTGGACTACACTTCCTCCCACCCCGCCTCCTGTAAGGACTCTATTCCATTCTCCCAGTTTCTCCATCTCCGCCGCATCTGCTCTGATGATGCCACCTTCCATACCAGTGCTTCCAACATGTCTTCCTTTTTCCTCAACTGAGGATTCCCCTCTACAATGGTTGACACGGCCCTTAACCGTGTCCGTTCTATCTCCCGCACATCTGCCCTCACCCCTGCCCCTCCCTCCCGGAACCACGATAGAGTTCCCCTTGTCCTCACCTTTCACCCCACCAGCCTCCACATTCAATGGATCATCCTCCGCCATTTCCGCCACCTCCAGCGTGATCCCACCACCAAACGCATCTTCCCCTCACCTCTCCTTTCAGCATTCCGTAGGGATCGCTCCCTCCGCGACACCCTAGTCCACTCCTCTATCGCCCCCAATACCCCTTCCCCTTCTCCCGGCACCTTCCCGTGCAAGCACAGGAGATGCAACACATGCCCTTATACCTCCCCCCTTCCCACTGTCCAGGACCCCAAACACCCCTTCCAGGTGAAACAGCGATTTACTTGTACTTCTTGCAATTTAGTATACTGTATTCGCTGCTCACGATATGGTCCCCTCTACATTGGGGAGACCAAACGCAGATTGGGTGACTGCTTTGCGGAACACCTCCGTTCAGTCCGTAAAGGGGACCCCGAGCTTCCGGTCGCCTGTCACTTTAATTCACCGCTCCACTCCCACTCAGACCTCACCGTCCTCGGCCTCTTGTATTGTTCCATGGAAGTTCAGCGTAAGCTCGAGGAACAGCACCTCATCTTTCGATTAGGCACTTTACAGCCTTCTGGAATCAACATAGAGTTCAACAATTTCAGATCATAACCCCGGCCCCTATCATATATATATTTTTTATCCACACTTTTTGTTTGGCCTTCTGTTCTTCTCTCCCACATGGCAGCTGTCTTTCATTCTGCCAGCGCTATTTACACTTCATCTAGAGCCATCCTTTGTTTCTTAACCTGTCCCATTACCATCTCCTTTTGCCTTGAATATCTCTTAATGTCTCTCATAGAAACATAGAAACATAGAATCTAGGAGCAGGAGTAGGCCATTCGGCCCATCGAGCCTGCTCCGCCATTCAATACGATCATGGCTGATCATCCAAATCCAGTACCCTGTCCCTGCTTTAATCCCCACAGTACACATATCCCACCCTACCCCCATAACCCCACGTATTTAATTCCCCCTAACATATCCCATCCTATCCCCATAACCCCACATATTTAATCCCCCCAAACACTAAGGGTCAATTTATCATAGCCAAATCAACCTAACCCACACATTTTTGGACTGTGGGAGGAAACCGGAGCACCCGGAGGAAACCCACGCAGACACGGGGAGAATGTGCAAACTCCACACAGACAGTCACCCGAGGTCAGATTCGAACCCGGGTCTCTGGCGCTGTGAGGCACCAGTGCTAACCACTATGCCACCGTGTCTCTTAATCTCTCCTGCCTTCTATTCTATCACAGACCTTCCCTTTTGTTCTTTCACCCCCTCCCCCATTTCCCAGCCACGACACTTGCTTAAAAGTCTGTTCCATTTCCTGCTTTTTTCCAGTTCTGACGAAAGGTCATTGACCTGAAACGTGAACTCTGTTTCTCTCTTCACAGATGCTGCCTGACCTACTGAGTTTCTCCAGCATTTTCTGTTTTTATTTCAGATTTCCAGCATCTGCAGTATTTTCTTTTTGTATTCGTGGATTTCTATCTGTTCAGTAATATTTGAGGGAATAAGCATTGGTTAATTAACAGTGATTTCTTGCTGTTTTATTGATGGTATTTCAGCTAATCAAGCATGAGAGACAACCTGACATAAACTTTTCACATGCAATATTTTAAAGAGTGACAAACATGCCCAGGGATGTACAATTGAACTTATTCAGCAAGTATGGCATAAGACCATCACATGCATTATACAAAAACAAAAATAAACACAAATGAATAGTGCGCCTTGATGCCCAAAAACATAAACAAAGGCATTAATTTGCCAAAGTCAATTCCGTACACTATAATACACCTCTGGCCAAACTTACTTGTACATGAACATGTGCCTACTGTGATCACTTTGCAGTCGCTTTGATCTGTGGTATCACTCACTCAATGTATGAAAATATATTAGTTTTAAAAATACAGCAACATAGCAATGTTTTGAGCAGGAGAAGACCACTGGTCCATCTAAGCTAACCTTCCATCAGTTTCCTTACTGCAGTTCTAGAACTAATAGCCCTGTATCCCATTTATAAATGTCAATGGCTTTCTGCTCCACCACCCTCACTGGTAATCTGTTCCACAATTCTGTCACCCTTTTACTAAGAAAGGGTTGTCTAACTTTCTTATTTTCCTTGGATACTTTTCTGAATCTAAATGCTCCATGCTTGTGAAAATTATAAAGACTTTTATCAAGACTCCTCTCTTCTTTCTCATCTCCAGAGAGTAAAGTCCCAGGATAGACAACCTTTCCTCACAACTCAGTCCAGGAATCAGCAAATGCAGCAACTTCATGAAAATCATGGGCAGGTTACGAGCGAGATGCCGTTTTCACGAAGCCAATGGTGGAGCAGCGCAAATCGGCCCGCAACTTGTGGCAATTCTCAATTCTCGGGGTATCTCTTCCTCACCACAAGTTGCTGGCCGATCTGCACATTATTAACGGCGTGCATCATACAAACATCGTTATTTTTTCAGCAAATTCTGGGCCTATATCTTTTATGTAATATGGAAACTAAAACTGGAACACAGCACTACCAAGGCCACATCTTACCATCATCAATGTCTGCAAACACTGAACTGACAGTTTGAACAACCTATCCACAAAACCCCCAGATTTCTTACCTGAACTTTTACCCGCAGCACATGTATTCCATATTCTCACTTTAACCTAATCTCATGATTTTACAATTATTTGTCTTGGATTCCACCGCCACCTTTCTGCCCACTGACCCAACCTTGATATGACCCTTACGATGATGGTTGGCATTTTTGGCCCATCCAAATTGGTGTCATTTGCAAACTAAGTCAAATTCCTTCTTCTAAGTCATTTATAAAAATTATAAACAGTGAACCCCAATACCAACCACTGTGGAACTCTACTGGCAACCGTGTTCCACTGACACCTCCCCACTTACCACCAACCCTCTGCTGTTTACCTTCTTAGTCAGTTATCAGCCCAGCCTAATACATTGCCATCTGTCCCATGGGCACATACCTTATGAATCAGTCTGTTATGTGGAACAGGCTCAAATTCCTTCGTGAACTTTAGGTAGACAACATCCACTGCCTTATCGTCACCCACCAGGCCAGTAACCTCCTCAAAGAAATACAGCAAATACATCAAACATGACTATCCCTTATAAACCCCATACTGGCTCTCTAACAATACCATGCTCTTCCAGGTGACCCATTGTGCTAGGATTTCAAAAGGTAACTTCCAGCTATCATGTCAGCTTGCCTCGGAGTCAGAAGGTTGTGGTTCTAGCCGTATTCCAGAAGCTAAGCACATAACCCAGGCAGATATTTCAATGCAGTATTCAAGGAGTGCTGACTGTCAGAATGCCATCCGATTTCTTCCTCCATTCATTTAGGGCAGTGTAGACTTGGAGGCTACGCGATAGAGATCTATAAGATAATTAAAGGACTGGTTAGCATCCCGCTTGATAGATTATTCCAGTTTAACAGATTGTGGAGCACCAGGTGACATGAGTTTAAACTATGCAAGAGTAAGAATAGACTGGATGATAGGCGGCTCTTCTTTCCCCGAGAGTAGTGAGCCTCTGGAATACATAAGAACATAATAATTAGGAGCAGGAGTAGGCCTTATGGCCCCTCGAACCTGCTCGCCATTCAATAAGATCATGGCTGATCTTCTACCTCAACTCCACTTTCCCACCTGATCGCCATATCCCTTGATTCCCCTCGAGTCCAAAAATCTACCTATCTCAGCCTTGAATATACTCAACGATTCAGCATCCACAGCCCTTTGGGGTAGAGAATTCCAAAGATTCAGAACCCTCTGAGTGAAGAAATTCCTCCTCATCTCAGTCTTAAAGGGTCAGCCCCTTATCCTGAGACTCTGCCCCCTAGTTCTAGACTCTCCAGCCAGGGGAAACAACCTCTCAGCATCTACCCTGTCAATCCCCCTCAGAATCTCATCACCTGGAATTTATGCCTTTGCTTTGCCGCTGACCGTAAATTCCGGGTGATGAGATTCTGAGGGGGTGCACAGCGCAGCCTGTGTCGGAGCAGTGAATGACAGACCATAACTTCAAGATTTCCATATGCGCCAAGTCCTGAAGTTGCAGTCAGTTTCAAAAGCGGAATGACAGCGATCGCTGCCAGTTCGCCATCATCCGGACCGCAACTTCTGGGCCTATATGTTTCAATGAGATCACCTCGCATTCTTCTAAACTCCAGAGAGTATAGGCCCATTCTACTCAACCTCTCCTCATAGGACAATCCTCTCATCCCAGGAATCAATCTAGTGAACCTTCATTGCACCACCTCTAAGGCAGGTATGTCCTTCCTCAGATAAGGAGACCAAAACTGTGCACAATACTCCAGGTGTGGTCTCACCAAAGCCCTGTATAATTGTAGCAAGACTTCCTTACTCTTGTACTCCAACCCCCTAGCAATAAAGGCCAGCATGCCATTTGCCTTCCTAATTGTTTGCTGCACCTGCATGCTCACTCTCTGGGCTGGATTTTGTGAATGGAGGCGAGTTGGAGGCGGGTCGGCTGCTTGTCGTGTCAATGTCCTGCCTCCATCCTCGCCTGACCATTCAGAGGGATTTTCCCCTGATTGAGCTTGTTAAGCCCACCCTGCGGGCTCAGCAGGCCAATTAGGGAAGAAGTCACTGACAGATCACGTCAACGTCAGACGTGCTATCTGTCAAGACTTCTTGAAAGAAAAAATGACAGCGTTTGACAGCTCTGTGAAGCTGTCAAACACTGACATTCTCTTCAGTTTGATGAGTCTTTGAGGTGAGGACTCATCAAACATTGCAAATTTGTAAATTTCAGATGTCTGATGGATCGGAGGGTCCATCAGCCATTACCTGAAATTGACAAGCAGGATGTCAGCTCTCCTGATCCACCGCGGCTAAAGGCTATGCAAGGAAAACAAGGTAAGTGAACACTTTTTTAAACTTATCACTCACCTTGCATACTTACCACTCCACACTTGCACCCATCACTCACCTCTACATCTTATTTCCAGGTGCCTCCGACCCCCGCAGACCTCCTCCACGTCTCCTCCAACCCGGCAGGGTTCTCCGAGGTCGGGAAGCCTTCACCTGTGAAGGTAAAATGGCACTAATTCTTTTTTCTGCCTGTTAACTACCTGTTAACAAGCAGTTAAAAGGATTAAATGCCTTTCCCGCCTCCAGGAGACGGGACCCGAAGCTGCACATCTTCCCGCCTCCTGGCAAATGGGCACGGAGGCGGGATGGGGGGCGGTTTTGCCATCCGCCCCTAATTTCTCCAAGTTTACCGGCTGTCCCGCCTCCATGCCCGCCTCCTCGGGGCTTGGAAAATCGAGCCCTGTGTTTCCTGTACAAGGACACCTAAATCTCTCTGAACACCAACATTTAATAGTTTCTCAGCATTTAAAAAATATTCAGTTTTTCTATTCTTCCATCCAAAGTGAATAACCTCACATTTCTCCACATTATACTCCATCTGCCACCTTATTGCCCACTCACTTAACCTGTCTGTATCCCTTTGCAGGCTCTTTGTGTCCTCCTCACAGCTTACTTTCCCACCTAGATTTGTATTGTCAACAAACTTGGATGCATTACACTCAGTCCCTTCATCTAAGTCATTAATATAGATTGTGAATAGCTGAGGCCCAAGCACTGATCCTTGCGGCACCCCACTAGTTACAGCCTGCCAACTGGAAAATGACCCGTTTATCCCTACTCTCCGTTTTCTGTCGGTTAACTAATCCTCTATCCATGCTAGTATATTACCCCCAACCCCATGAGCCCTTATCTTGCGTAACAACCTTTTATGTGGCACCTTATTGAATGCCTTTTGGAAATCCAAAGATACGACATCCACTGGTTCCCCTTTATCTACCCTGCTAGTTACATCCTCAAAAAACTCCTAATAAATTTGTCAAACACGATTTGCCTTTCATAAAACCTTGTTAACTCTGCCTAATCATGTTATGATTTTCTAAGTGACTTGATACCACTTCCTTAACAATCGATTCCAGCATTTTCCCGATGACCGATGTCAGGCTAACTGGCCTGTAGTTCCCTGCTTTCTCTCTCCCTCCTTTCATGAATAGCGTGGTTACATTTGCTACCTTCCAATCCGCTGGGACCATTGTAGAATCGAGGGAATTTGGGACGATTATTGCTGGCTGGTGTGGTGGGTGCTGACTCTCTGCAGGCAAGAGGGAGCTGGACTGGTTCTTGGCTGAGGCAGAGATGGCATCAGATAGAGAGACAAGTGTCTTTATAGACAATACTTGGTCCACGTGATCTCCTGGACTAGTTTTGATCGCCTGATGGGGTCGGAGAGGAATTTTCCAAAGTATTTTTTCCCTTTTTGGCCCTGGCTTTTTCACCTCTCTCGGGACATTACATGACGGCGGGAGGAGGCAGTTTGGGAGGGGGTTGGCAAGTGTCTGTCACGATGCTCCAGCCATCATGAGGTGTGGGACAGGCTTGCTGGGCCAGCTGGTCTTTTCCTGCCCGTCAATTTTGTATGTTTGTATGAATCCAAAATGGATCTATTTTGTTGGTTCAAGTGGACATTAAAGATCCTATGGCATTATTTGAAGAAAAGCAGGAAGTTCTCCCAGTGTTCTGCCCAAAATTCCACCTTTAAACAAGACCACCAAAAAAACAAGTTAACTGATAGTTCGTCTTTTGCTGTTTGCGTGTTCTTGACATGAGCAAAAAGGCTGCTACTTTACCTACTTAAGAACTACACTTAAAAAGTAATTTATGGTCTGTGAAGTGCTGATGAATGCAATAAGGCATTTAAAAAAATGCAAGTCTATCTTTCTGTCGTAAGTGTGCTGATAATGCCCTGTCCAGCACCTGTAACACAGCTACACATGGCAGGGCCCCAGGCTTTCGAAGTATCTAATGCACAGTACATATCACAATGCAAACCAGAAGCACCTGTGGAGCTCAGAGTTTATGCACCTCGTCTCAGTAGGAGCTAAATTTGAGGATCCCCCATTATACATTTGGAGCAAGTGAAACGTGCTCAGGACATTCAGGACCCATTTAAACAGGCTCTTCCCACATGTTGGGCCTTTTCCCTAAAAGTGGTTGACTTGCTGGTGATAGTTGTGATGATTGTCTGCACCTATTTCAGCCCTTCTTTCTGTTCAGCATTTTACCTGATGACTTGTTTAGCTGCTTTGTAACAAAGAAACTTACTGAGATCATCTTAAAGCTGGACCCCATCTGTTATCTGTGCCAGTTTTCCCAAGGATATTTCATTGTGCGTTTTCTATATTGCAGCTATGAGTATCCCTCTGGGCATCCCTCTGTGATTGCAATTCGTAGAGAAGCAGGAGAAAGATCAGAGGAGGCACACCACAATAGTCACATTGGGCTTCACTCAGGACTCCCCTTATGTTGCCAGATAATCATACTCGGATATGTTCTAAGAAATCTGCATGCAGAGACCATGATTCCCCAAGAAAGCCATCACAAACCTGTACACGCAGACCTGGAAATCATTTCCACAACAGGGTTTTACTCCAGTGCATGCTTTTGACAGTATGTAGGGTTCTCAAAATTCCCACATTCCCCAGAGTTATTAATAAGGGGTACCCTGGACAAAGTGGCTTCTAGACCTCATGGCAGAAGCCTGCGACATTGAACAGAAACCAGGGCCCTGCAAAAACAGCAGGCAAGGTGACATGCCCAGGTCTGTAAGAGAGTTGCGAAATTCCCAGACCCCCAAAAGACTCAGAGGAAAAGAGAGAGACCCTAAGAAAAAGGGGCTTTGGACATTTGAAAACCAATTGAGTATATTGGACCTTGGGACATTTTAAAACATTTTTAAACAGACCTCAGAGGCTGCCAAAGGAGGCGGGGCTGGCCTCTACAGACAATGTTGTATATTCGACCTATCTCCAGCCCCATCAAACTGTTTAGCATTTATACAAAGAAGTAAAGGCAACACAAATGAACAACCATCAGACCAGCAATCATCGTCCACTTAACAAATATTTAATATCGTTAAAGGCCATCTCCTGCCATTAAAAGTTAACTACCTTAACAAGCCCACCAGAATTAAACAAAGAAGATTTGGCTGGCAAATAAGGGACAATCGAACAGTATAACTTTAGACTGGAACAAGCCGGAGTGCTGGAGAGACGAGTCCTGCAAGCCGGGGGCTACAGAGACCTGTGCTGGAACAAGCAGGAGTTCTACACAGAGAGGCCACAAGCAGGACAGCTGAAGCTCAGGAGTTCTCCAGTACAGAGTTCAAGAGAAACAAGACCGTTCAACAAAGAAGGCCAGCAGCTCCAGAAACAGACCGACACGCAAGAAACCAGAGCAACGGTTCCAGTGACCATCAAACACCTCGAGGCACAAGGGCCTTATGAAACTTTTTACTTAAAAGGACTTTAAACCATATCCTCAACTGTCAAAGGATTTGTTTGGTGAGCATTATCCCTGGTCCTCAAGTGTCTAACTTAGCTAGTAAAATGGGGTTGGGAGGGGTGAGGTATTGTTCTACTGTCATTTCCCTCGTTTATACTGAAGTTAAGATTGACATGTTATGTTTCATCTCTGTTAAATAAACATTGGTTTTCCTCGCACCAATCCACAGGTCTGTTCGTTTGTCCTTATCACCGCTCGATAAGTCCTGGGCTCAGAACTAATAAGGGGATAGCGATTCGCAACCGCACAGCGGGCAAGGACAGTCCAGGAAAACATAACTGGCTGACCTACAAATAAGCCCGAGACAAAAACCCCTTACAAGTATGATGCATGTCTTCTACTTCTTAATCATGTGCTCCTTCTAATTATTTCTCCTGTGGGAAGAGGAAGTGAGGTGAATAGCTGCTGCTATGATTTGAATGAGGGGACTAAATGTAGCATTTCCAAATTTGCTGATGATACAAAGCTAGGTGGCAGTGTCAGTTGTGAAGAGGATGTGAAAAGGCTTCAAGGGGATCTCGACAGGCTCAGTGAGTGGGCGAAAACATGGCAGATGGAATATAATGTGGATAAATGTGAAGTTGTCCACTTTGGTGGAAAAAACAGAAAGGCACAGTATTTCCTATATGGTGAAAGATTGGGGAATGCAGATGCGCAAAGGGACCTGGGTGTCCTTGTACATGAGTCACTGAAAGTGAATGTGCAGGTGCAGCAAGCCATTAGGAAGGCAAATGGTATGCTGGCCTTCATTACAAGAGGATTTGAGTCTTACTCCAATTATATAGGGCCTTGGTGAGACCACACCTGGAGTACTGTGTACAATTTTGTCTCCTTAGCTAAGGAAAGATATACTTGCCATAGAGGGAGTGCAACGAAGGTTCACGAGATTGATTCCTGGGATGGCGGGACTGTCGTATGAGAAGAGATTGAGTAAACTAGGCCTGTATTCTGTTGAATTCAGAAGAATGAGAGGGGATCTCATTGAAGCATACAAAATTATTACAGGGCTTGATAGGATGGATGCTGGGACAATGTTTCCCTTGGCTGGGGAGTTTAGAACCAGGGGCCACAGCCTCAGGATAAAGGGTAGGCCATTCAGGACTGAGATGAGAAGAAATTTCTTCACACAGAGGGTGGTGAATCTTTGGAATTCTCTACCCCAGAGGGCTGTGGAGGCTCAGTCATTGGGTATATTCAAAACAGAAGTCGATAGATTTCTGACTAGTAAAGGCATCAAGGGATATGGTGATAGGGCCGGTGAATGGAGTTGAGGCAGAAGATCTCATTGAATGGCGGAGCAGGTACGAAGGGCCGAATGGCCTACTCCTGCTCCTATTTCTTATGTTCTTATGCATGTCAGTATCTACCTCTTGACTATTGCATACATCTGCTGTCATTTAAGCAGGGTAGCTGGGTATTACAGATGCAATTTCAGTTATTTCCATAATTCATGCCAGCTCTTAGCATTCCCCTGCTGCTGGGCAGAGCTAGAAATCTGTGTGGCAGCACAGCACTGGGCAGCAATGAGATTGCTAAGTTCTGCATTATGGCTGTCTCAATCTCAAAACATGAAGAATCCAGACAAGATAGACTGCTGCAGATTGGAGCCCAAGGACTCTCGAGCCCCAGTCAAATCATTCATGATGAAAGTTATGCCTGAGCTAAGGACCAGAGCCAACTAAAGTTGCCCTGCAGAAGAGCCATCAAGTGCCAATGCTCTCAATGGTGGTTTGCAGCTCGGTCAGTCATGTAGCATTGCATAAATGTAGGCTATGGACAATTTTATAGAAGGCCCCAAACCATTTCTCATGCTCTCGAATAACTGAATGAAATAGTGATGATGAGCTACGAAATGGTGTTTGTCGGCAGGCCTGTGGGGACTAAACTATTAGGCTGAGCAACTGAAGGAGCCCTCGAGCTGGCTCTCTGGCCAGCTGCTGTGGCTCCTACAAATCCATCTGCACATGTTCCTTCTCACTAATGCTTTAGCAAGCAACTCATTAATTGAACCTCTTCCCTTCCTGGCAAGGATATATCTGTGATGATCCTCCCCACTATAGGAGTGGATGGTGCAAAGAGCTGTGAAGTGCTTGGTTCAGGCTGCACTTGTACTCTCCTGCCTCCTTCTTTTAGGAACCTACTGGAGTAGAAGAACGGATATTAGAATGGCAGTAAGATACTTTTGAAAAGCAGTATAAATGGCAGGTCATCCCAATGCATTATTCTGCACTGCATATTTGTATGATGCAAGGATTGAGTAAGTAAACTAATGAAAAGCAAAGGATGATACTAGCAATGAGCTTGAGGGAGGTCTCAGAACCTACCACTCCCCACTCCCTTTATTGTCTCCAGGCCCGAACCTCCAGCACCTTCTCCTTATAAAGAATCAGGATCTTTTGTCAGCTGAGTCCCCAATACACTCTGTTTGCAAACACTGGAACTGGTATTGGCAGCCCTGCCCTGCAAGCAGATTAAAATGTGATGGCTGATGAAATATAGCACCCAAAGGAAGATGTGCATTCTTGAAATAACCAGGGCAGCAGCCAACTTAAGTGAATCCGTGAACATACAGCATGCAGGTACCTTGGGTTGACAGCATGATTTGTTTTTGTTGCTTGCTACATTTCATGGGACATGGTAAACGCAGTGTTATGGCAGACATGTACAGTGACCTTTTAAAGCTTAGGTATGTCAGTGCTTTTAGAAAGTACATGCCCATTTGCCTGACTGCTGGGCATTCTTCCTCTATGATACTGTACCAAGCTTACAGCAAAGTACCGTTAAGATGCAATGTAACACAACATTGTAGAATTAACAACTAATCTGAGCAACTTTTCTGAGACCAAATTACTTCCTCACCTGCTCCTAGGTTCAGTGCACAGATGAGACACCACTGATTGTTTCTGCTATCTACATGCAGTTGCTCTGGCACTGCTTTTGACTGCAGGGACTAACTACAAAAAGGACCACACTTCTTTCAAACACCTCCCACAGCAGCTTCACTGAAAGGAACAGTTTCATTTTTGTAACTTCTGTAAGGGGTTTTGTCTCGGGCTTATTTGTAGGTCAGCCAGTTATGTTTTCCTGAGCTGTTCTGCCCGCTGTGCGGTTGCGAATCGCTATCCCCTTCCTAGTTCTGAGCCCAGGACTTATCGAGCGGCGATAAGGACAAACGAACAGACCCGTGGATTGGTGCGAGGAAAACCAATGTTTATTTACAGAAGTAAAACTACAGAGAAACAGTATCATATGAAGACGGTTTTACACTTTACATGGGAGGAGAACGGACACATCGAGGGAAAATCCTAAAATTACAATTTTAGCAATATCCCCATTAATTCCCACCCTTATGCCTAACTAAAATTGTCTTGCGACAGCCAGGAGAAGATAATGCTCACCGGTGAAATGGATGGAAAAACCTGGCCCTGTACTTTGTTTCTGCCGTCGAAATGTGGCTACGAAGTTTCTGGTCGTCTTCTTTCTGGGCTGCTGGCAGACAGACAGAGCGAACCGGGATCCAGGCAGAGAGAGAGAGAGAGAATGGCTGGGTCTTCCCAGTTATACCCTCTCGGTCGTCGTAATCTCCCGCCAGATCAGCTCATTTCTATTGTCTGATCTGGGCATGATGAAGTTTAACAAAAGGTTCCGATCTTGGCCCATCATGCCAGTTCTCCAACTGCTCCCTATTGTCCGACAGGTTCGTTGAGGGGGGCCAGCCCAGTCTCAATGTCCCCGCTGATTATTTGAGCAAACACCTTGAAAGCCTTATGCGTAGACCTGATTGTAATGCATAAGGAAAGGTCCTGTCTGGTTTTGTGAACTTCCTGCTGCAGACATCGGAATACACAAGCTGATAGCTTGCCAGAGTCTGAAATGAAACTGCCAGGCTCTCGGTCACAAGGTCCGACCGCAGCCATGCCCTGGATTTTAAAACTCAGTCTGACCAGGGTTCCTTAATAATAAGTCCAACAAAAATCTTCGGGGGGGCGGGGGGACACATGAAATTTTGCGAATCCTTTCACTTGTTCCAGTCATTTCTCTCCAGGACCGCTATAAGGGCAAGTAGCAGCTCTGCCCCTTATCCTACCTTTTATGCACTCCCAGTGTATCAGGCAGGCAGCGCTGCAATATTGTACCAATGGGCTGACTCTGCATTATATCACGAGGTCAGCTCATTGCAGCACAGACGCAGAAGGCGTCAAAGTGCAGTGGCCTCTGCATCCAGACTGCATTATTGACCACAAATTCTGTGTATCTTGCCTTTGAACTGCACTTACCATCTATCTGCCCACTCACTAATCTGTTCATATTTCGACTGAAATCTCTTGCATTCTTCCTTGGTTTGCCATACCTTTGTATTGTCAACAGGTTTCAGTATCATTCCTCTCGTGCCCGTGTCTAAATCATTTATAAAACATGGAAAACAAAAGAGGTACCAGCATAGACCTCTGGAGCACTACCCACACATCTCACCAAATTTAAAAAATCCCTAGTCTTTGTTTTCATAGAATCACAGAATAATACAGCACAAAAATGTGCGGGTTAGGTTGATTTGGCTATGATAAATTGACCCTTAGTGTTAGGGGGGGATTAAATATGTGGGGTTACGGGGATAGGATGGGATATGTTAGGGGGAATTAAATACGTGGGGTTACGGGGATAGGGTGGGATATGTGTCGGTGCAGGCTCGATGGGGATTCTGTGTGAGGGGGCAGGGACAGGGTGCTGGATTTGGATGATCAGCCATGATCGTATTGAATGGTGGAGCAGGCTCGACGGGCCGAATGGCCTACTCCTGCTCCTAGTTTCTATGTTTCTATGTAAAAGGAGGCCATTCGGCCCATCAAGTCTGCGCCGGTTCTTTTGAAGAGCAATCCAGTTAGTCCCATTCCCTCACTCTTTCCCCATATCCCTGCAATTTTTTCTCCTTCAAGTATTTATCCAATTCCCTTTTGAAGGCTACTATTGAATCTGGATCCACCACCCTATCAGACAGTGCATTCCAAATCCTAGCCATCGTTGCGTAAAAAAGTTTTCCCTCATGTTGCCTCTGGTTCTTTTGCCAATCACCTTAAATCTGTGCCCTCTCCTTATTGACCCTTCATCCATTAGAAACAGTTTCTCTTTATTTACTCTATCTAAGTCCTTCATGATTTTAAACACCTCTATCAAATCTCCTCTTAGCTTTCTCTGCTCCAAGGAGAACAACCTCAGCTTCTCCAGTCTAATAAATCACTTCTGTACCCTCTCCAAAGCCTTCAAATCCTTCCTAAATTGTGGTGCCCAGAATTGGATACAATACTCCAGCTGGGCTGAACTAGTGTTTTATATAGGTTTAGCATAGCTTCCTGGCTTTTGCACTCTATGCCTCTATTTATAAAGTCCAGGATCCCATATGCCTTATTCATTGCTTTGTTAATTTGTCCTGCCACCATCAAAGATTTGTGCACAAGCACCCCCAGATTTCTCTCTTCTTGCACCCCCTTTAAAATTTTATCATTTTGTGTGTGCGGTCTCTCCTCATTCTTCCTACCAAATTGTATCACCTCACACTTCTCTGCATTGAATTTCATCTGCCATGTGTCCGCCCATTCCACCAGCCTGTCTATACCTTCTTGAAGTTTATTACTATCTTCTTCACTGTTTACTACACTTCCAAGTTTCGTGTCATCTGCACATGTAGAAATTGTGCCCTGCACCCCCAAGTCCAAGTCATTAATGTATATCAAAAACAGCAGTGGTCCACGTACTGAACCTTGGAGAACACCACTGTATACCTCCCTCCAGTCTGAAAAACAGCCATTCACCACAACTCTGTTTTCTATTCCTTAGCTAATTTTGTATCCATGCTGCTACTGCCCCTTTTATCCCATGGACTTCAATTTCGCTAACGCCGAATATGTGGTACTTTATCAAACGCCTTTTGAAAGTCCATATACACAACGTCAACTACACTGCCCTCATCCATCCTCACTGTTGCCTCATCAAAAAACTCAATCAAGTTAGTCAAACATGATTTGCCCTTAACAAATCCATGCTGGCTCTCTTTTATTAGTTCATGCTTGTCCAAGTGGCTGCTAATTTTCTCCGGTTATTGTTTATAAAAGCTACCCCACCACTGACATTAAACTGACTTTTTTTATTTGTTTTATGGGATGTGGGCGTCGCTTGCAAGGTCAGCATTTATTGCCGATCCCTAATTGCACTTGAGAAGGTGGTGGTGAGCCACCTTCTTGAACTGCTGCAGTCCGTGTGGTGAAGGTATTCCCACAGTGCTGTTAGGTAGGGAGTTCCAGGATTTTGACTCCGCAATGATGAAGGATTGGCGATATACTTCTAAGTCAGGATGGTGTGTGACTTGGAGGGGAACTTGGAGGTGGTGGTGTTCCCATGTGCCTGCGGTCCTTGTCCTTCCAGGTGGAAGAGGTCGCGGGTTTGGGAGGTGCTGCCGAAGAAGCCTTGGCGAGTTGCTGTAATGCATCTTGTAGATGGTACACACTGTACGCCGGTGGTGGAGGGAGTGAATGTTTAAGGTGGTGGATGGGGTGCCAATCAAGCGGGCTGCTTTGTCCTGGATGGTGTTGAACTTCTTGAGTGTTGTTGGAGCTGCACTCATCCAGGCAAGTGGAGAGTATTCCATCACACTCTACTCTTCACATTCTGGGGAAGGTGGGACCTGTACAAACAGGACGGTTTGCACCTGAACCAGAGGGGCACCAATATCCTGGGAGGGAAATTTGCTACGGCTCTTCGGGGGGGTTTAAACTAATTTGTCAGGGGGATGGGAAAAAGGGCTGTAGTCCACGAGCCAGTGGTGAGTGTAGGGAGGTACTGAGGAGGGTATCAAGGTCGCAGGAATGTACCGGCAGACAGGAAGATGGCTTGAAGTGTGTCTACTTCAATGCAAGGAGCATCCGGAATAAGGTAGGAGAACTTGGAGCGTGGATTGGTACTTGGGACTACGATGTGGTGGCCATTACGGAGACATGGTTAGAACAGGGACAGGAATGGTTGTTGGAAGTTCCGGGGTATAGATGTTTCAGTAAGAGTAGGGAAGTTTGTAAGAAAGGTGGAGGAGTAGCATTGTTAATCAAGGATAGTTTAACAGCGGCAGAAAGGCAGTTCGAGGGGGATCTGCCGTCTGAGGTAATATGGGCTGAAGTTAGAAATAGGAAAGGAGCGGTCACGTTGTTAGGAGTTTTCTACAGGCCCCCAAATAGTAATAAAGATGTGGAGGAAGAAATTGCAAGGCAGATTATGATTAGGTGTGGAGGTCACAGAGTAGTTGTCATGGGTGACTTCAACTTTCCAAATATTGATTGGAACCTTTATAGGTCAAACAATTCGGATGGGATAGTTTTTGCACAGTGTGTGCAGGAGGGTTTCCTGACACAATATGTGGATAGGCCGACAAGAGGTGGGGCCACGTTGGATTTGGTACTGGGTAATGAACCGGGCCAAGTGTTTCATTTGTATGTGGGAGAGCACTTTGGAGATAGTGACCACAATTCGGTAACTTTCACTATTGCAATGGAGAGGGATAGGGCCATACGGCAGGGCAGGGTTTATAATTGGGGGAGGGGTAATTATGATGCAATTAGGCAAGAATTAGGGAGTATAAGATGGGAACAGAAACTATCAGGGAAAGGCACAAACGAAAAGTGGAGCTTTTTCATGGAGCAATTACTGCGTGTCCTTGATAGGTATGTCCCTGTCAGGCAGGGAGGAAATGGCCGAGTGAGAGAACCATGGTTCACAAAAGAGGTTGAATGTCTAGTCAAGAGGAAAAAGGAAGCGTATGTAAGGATGAGAAAACAAGGTTCAGTTGGGTCGATTGAGGGGTACAAGGTAGCAAGGAATGAGCTAAAAAAAGAGCTTAAGAGAGCTAGGAGGGGGCATGAGAAGTCCTTGGCGGGTCGGATCAAGAAAAACCCCAAGGCCTTTTACTCTTATGTGAGAAATAAAAGAATGACCAGGGTGAGGGTAGGGCCGGTCAAGGACAGTAGTGGGAACTTGTGCATGGAGTCAGAAGAGATAGGAGAGGTGATGAATGAATACTTTCCGTCAGTGTTCACCGAGGAGAGGGGCCATGTTCTTGAGGATGAGAGTGTGATAAAGGTGGATAGGCTGGAGGTGGTAGATGTTCTGAGGGAAGATGTTTTAGCAATTTTGAAGAACCTGAGGGTCGATAAGTCCCCTGGGCCAGATGGGATATATCCTAGGATTCTTTGGGAGGCAAGGGAGGAGATTGCAGAGCCTCTGGCTTTGATCTTTGGGTCCTCACTGTCCACGGGAATGGTGCCAGAGGACTGGAGAGTGGCGAATGTTGTTCCTCTCTTCAAGAAAGGAAATAGGAATGACCCTGGTAATTATAGGCCGGTTAGTCTTACTTCGGTGGTTGGTAAGATAATGGAAAAGGTCCTGAGGGATAGGATTTATGACCATTTGGAAAGGGGCAACTTAATCAGGGATAGTCAACACGGATTCGTGAAGGATAAGTCTTGCCTAACAAATTTGATTGAATTCTTTGAGGAGGTAACTAAGTGTGTAGATGAAGGTAGAGCAGTTGATGTCGTATACATGGATTTTAGTAAGGCGTTTGATGGTCATCTCATGAAGAAAGTAAGGAGTTGTGGGATAGAGGGAAATTTGGCCGATTGGATAAGTAACTGGCTATCTCATAGAAAGGTCGCACAACACCAGGTTATAGTCCAACAGTTTTATTTGAAATCACAAGCTTTCGGAGCTATCGATTGCTCCTTCCTCAGGTGAAGTAAATTAGATACAGAATCTGTATCTAATTTACTTCACCTGAGGAAGGAGCAATCGATAGCTCCGAAAGCTTGTGATTTCAAATAAAACTGTTGGACTGCAACCTGGTGTTGTGCGACCTCTCAATTTTATCTCATAGAAGGCAGAGGGTGGTGGTGGAGGGAACATTTTCGGACTGGAGACCAGTTACCAGCGGTGTGCCACAGGGGTCGGTGCTGGGTCCTCTGCTGTTTGTGATTTTTATCAATGACTTGGAGGAGGGGACTGAAGGGTGGATCAGTAAATTTGCTGATGACACCAAGATTGGTGGAGTAGTGGATGAGGTGGAGGGCAGTTGTAGGCTGCAAAGAGACATTGATAGGATGCAGAGCTGGGCCGAAAAATGGCAGATGGAATTTAACCCTGATAAGTGCGAGGTGATTCATTTTGGTAGGGCAAATTTGAATAAGGATTACAGGGTCAACGGCAGGGTTCTGAGGAACGTGGAGGAGCAGAGGGATCTGGGGGTTCATATCCACAGATCTCTGAAGGTTGCCACTCAAGTGGATAGAGCAGTAAAGAAGGCCTATGGTGTGTTGGCGTTTATTAACAGAGGGTTTGAGTTTAAGAACCGTGAGGTTATGCTGCAACTGCACAGGACCTTGGTGAGACCACATTTGGAATATTGTGTGCAGTTCTGGTCACCTCACTATAGAAAGGACGTGGAAGCATTGGAAAGAGTGCAAAGGAGATTTACCAGGATGCTGCCTGGTTTGGGGGGGAGGTCTTATGAGGAAAGATTGAGGGAGTTGGGGATTTTCTCTTTAGAGCGGAGGAGGATGAGAGGCGACTTAATAGAGGTTTATAAGATGATGAGGGGGATAGATAGAGTGGATGTTCAGAGACTATTTCCTCGGGTAGAGGCAGCTGTTACAAGGGGGCATAACTATAAGGTGCATGGGGGGAGATATAGAAGGGATGTCCGAGGTAGATTCTTTACTCAGAGAGTGGTTGGGGTGTGGAATGGACTGCCTGCTGTGATAGTGGAGTCGGACACTTTAGGAACTTTCAAGCGGTTATTGGATAAGCTCATGGAGCACACCAGAGTGATAGGGAGTGTGATAGCTTGATCTTGGTCTCGGACAATGCTCGGCACAACATCGAGGGCCGAAGGGCCTGTACTGTGCTGTACTGTTCTATGTTCTATGTTCTATGTACTTGTGCCTTGTAGATGGTGGAAAGGCTCTGGGGAGTCAGGAGGTGAGGCACTCATCACAGAATACCTAGCCTCTGACCTGCTCTTGTTGCCACAGTATTTTTGTGGCTGGTCCAGTTAAGTTTCTGGTCAATGGTGACCCCCAGGATGTTGATGGTGGGGGATTCGGCAATGGTAATGCCTTTGAATGTCAAGGGGCAGTGGTTAGACTCTCACTTGTTGGAGATAGTCATTGCCTGGCACATGTGTTGTGCGAATGTTACCTGCCACTTATCAGCCCAAGCCTGAATGTCGTCCAGGTCTTGTTGCATGCAGGCATGGACTGCTTCATTATCTGAGGAGTTGTAAATGGCACTGAACACTGTGCAGTCATCAGCGAACATCACCATTTCTGACCTTATGTTGGAAGGAAGGTCATTGATGAAGCAGCTGAAGATGGTTGGGCCTAGGACACTGCTCTGAGGATTTCCTGCAGCGATGTCCTAGGGCTGTGATGATTGACCTTCAACCACCACAACCATCTTCCTTTGTGCTAGTTATGACTCCAGCCAGTGGAGAGTTTTCCCCCCGATTCCCATTGACTTCAGTTTTACTGGGGCTCCTTGATGCCACACTTGGTCAAATGCTGCCTTGATGTCTATGATTAAACTGACTGGGCTGTAATTGCCAGGTTTATCCTTCTCCCTTTTTTGAACAAGGGTGTAACATTTGCAGTCCTTTGGCATCACCCCTCTATCTCAGGAGGATTGGAAGATTGTGGCCAGCACCTCCGCAATTTCTACCCTTACTTCCCTCAGCATCCTAGGATGCATCCCATCCAGGCCGGGTGACTTGTCCACTTCAATTACCGCCAGCCTGTCTAGTTCCTTCTCTTTATCTATTTTTATCTCATGCAGTATCCCAGCAACCTCCTCTGCTTTATCCTACTCTCCAACTCCTTTCTCATCCAGGGAGCTTTGGGTTTGGTTGCCCTTCCTTTCCCCCTTATAGGAATGTACCTAGACTGTACCCAAACGATCTCTTCTTTAAAGGCTGCCCATTGCTCCATTACATTTTTTCCTGGCAGTCTTTGACTCAAATTTACCCGGGCCAGATTCTTCCTTAATTTGCTGAAATTAGCCCTCCTCCAGTTAAATATTTTTACTCTAGATTACTCCTTGTCCTTCTCCATAACTAATCTAAACATTATGATACTATGATCACTATTCCCGAAATGCTCTCCAACTATGACATTCTCCAATTGACCCACTTCATTCCCCAGGATCCAGCAATGCCCCCTTCCTCGTTGGGCAGGAAACATAATGATCAAGAAAATTCTCCCGAATACACTTCATAAATTCCTCCCCTTCTCTGCCCTTAACACAATCACTGCCCCATTCAATATTGGGGTAAAGTCTCCCATTATCATTACTCTACAGTAATTTATTTGCAAATCTGCTCCTCTATCTCCTTCCCACTATTTGATGGCTATAAAATACACCAAGTAGCGTAATAGCTCCTTTATTGTTTCCCAACTCCAAACAAATAGATTCTGTCATACTCTCTTTCTAACACCGTAATATTTTCCTTAATCAAAATTGCTACCCCACTCCTTTTTTTCCTTTTCTATTTTTCCTGAATACCTTGTACCCAGGAATATTAAGCATCTAGGGCCCCAAACACCCCTTCCAGGTGAAACAGCGATTTACTTGTACTTCTTGCAATTTAGTATACTGTATTCCCTGCTCACTATGTGTTCTCCTCTACACTGGGGAGACCAAACGCAGATTGGGTGAACGCTTTGCAGAACACCTCTGTTCAGTCTGTAAATGTGACCCGGAGCTTCCGGTCGCCTGTCACTTTAATTCTCCACTCCACTCCCACTCTGACCTCTCTGTCCTTGGCCTCTTACACTATTCCAATGAAGCTCGAGGAACAGCACCTCATCTTTCGATTAGGCACTTTATAGCCTTCTGGACTCAACATTGAGTTCAACAATTACAGACCATAACCTTTGCCCCCATTTTTTCAGATGACAGCTTTTGATGATTCTGCAATTCCCATTTACACCTCTTCTAGACCCATTACCATCTCCTTTTGCTTTGTACAATCATACCTTTTGTCATTTAATCTCCCCTGCCTTCCACCCTATCACAGACTTTCCTTTTTGTTCTTTCCTCCCCTCCCCCCTTTCCCTGCCTCTGTACTTGCTTAAAACCTGTTATATCTATAACTTTTTCCAGTTCTGACGAAAGGTCATCGATCTGAAACATTAACTCTGTTTCTCTCTCCACTGATGCTGCCTGACCTGCTGAGTATTTCCAGCATTTTCTGTTTTTATTTCATATTTCCAGCATCCACAGAATTTTGCTTTAATATTAAGCATCCAATTCTCCCCTTTTTTGAGCCAGTTCTCAGTTACCGCCACGACAACATATTTCCACATGACTATTTGTGCCTGCAGCTCACCAACCTTATTAACCACACTTTGTGCATTTACACAAACCTAACTTAGACCTCTTTGTATTTTCTATGATCCCACCTAATTCTGTATTATTTCTAACTCTAAGGCCGTGATTTCGCCTACCTTGGCGGGATCGAGGCAGGCGACGTCGGTGGCTTTGTCCAGGCCTCCCACATGACTTTCCCTTGATTGGGCTTGTTAAGCCTGCCCAGCGAGGTTCCCGGCCAATTAAAAGGAAGCGGGTCTGATGACGTCATTTGATGACGCGTCATCAGCCCGTTTCCTTAAAGGGACTAATCCCAAATTAATTTTGAGATTTGTGCTGTCAGTGTTCTACAGCATTGAGGTGCTGCAAACACTGACAAGCACTGCACAGAGGTGCAGGGCTGCACTCAGGCTCTCCCATGACTTCCTCCATATGCTTATGGAGGGAGTCACAGCACTCAGGGAGGTTCTCTTCCTTTCCCATGGGCGGAAGAGACTTCCCCAGGAGATCAACACAGCCTAGTTGCACATTGTACAGGAGGGCACAAGCAGGGATGTCGTCAGCAGGATCTGGGTGCAGTGGCGCAAACCTTTCAATGATCTCAGTAGATCACAAAACGTTACTGCAAAGCCACAGCAACCTCATCCTGCTGTGCTATTTATCACATCCTGATCACTCTGCCTTCCCTTCCCTACTCCTGCACATCCTTACTCACACCAACATACCTTGCACCTCCACCCATCCCTCTCTCTATCTACATTATCATATCCCCATCTCACTAGCCACCCCTCATACTCACCCTCATCCTAGTGCAATCATACCAACTAACAACACACAAGGGTAGGCACATGTGTTTTAGCCAATGTTCATTTAAAGTTTCTGTTAATGTGTTGTCAAACATTGAAATCTTTATTTTCAACACTTTGCCTTCTTGGACAAATGTGTGTGCACCATTGGAAGTGGCTTAGTGAGTTGCAGTGAATGGTGAGACATAGTGGTACCCCCCACAGTGCTGATGAGTGTGAAAGGAATGGCTTGGGCATTGTAGGGATACTTTATGGTGTTGGTGTGAGGTGGTGCCAACCTGGCGCATCATGTGGCAGCCAGGATGTACAGCGCCAAGTGAAGTGAATATGGCCATGATAAGGCCATCCCTGGCGTTCCAGGCAGCAATGTGGTCAGGTGCTGATGCCCTCTGTCCTGTGCAGCATCAGGTGATTGCGGAGAAAGTTGGTGTTGTTGTTGGTGCTGCTGGTGTGCCTGGTGATGGTGTTGTTGGGATTCGTGGTCAGATTCTGAGGGCCAAGGTGACAGAGTGTAAATGGTTCCCATCCTGATGGAGTAGATACCAGTTGAAGGTGAGGTGACAGAAGCTCTCTGTCAAAGGTGAGAGAGATTGCTGCAATGAGGTGAGCCTGGCTGGAGAGTTTGCTACAAAGACTTGCAGCCTGCATAAAGCACAATCTGTCGTCCAAGGGGAGAAACCAAAGAGTCTCTGGTTTTGGAAAGTGTGCAGGTGTAAATTGTGAGGTTTTATACAAGTTTTAACGCCATCACCAATCATCTGCTTCAATGGCCACTCAACCTCCGCCTCAGATGAACAGACGGGGTCCAGGAACAGTGTGAAATCCGTGGGCGACCTGGTAATGTTAAAAGTTGAGTAAAATACCGCTGTTAAGGGCTCCTAAATAAGCCAATAATTGGCTCAATTGCCTCCCCGCCACTGCCAGTCAGGTCTGCTCAGCGCAAGCAGACCCGACATTGGGAAAGTGGAGTTCGTGCGCGTTCTCGACCCGCTGTCAATCTTCGTCAATTTCCCGGCCACCCCATCCCCAGTCCCGCCCACTGAGCGCCGGCAATATCGCGGCCTCACTGTCTCTCCCAGTCCTCTGTTCACCTTGTTTCTACTTTTTAATACTACATCCTGGTGCCCAACACCCTGGTGAATTAGTTTAAACCCATCCCCACAACACTAGTTAATCTGCCTGCAAGGATTTTGATCCCAGCTCTGTTCAGGTGCAACCCATCCATAATGAACAGGTCCCTCCTGCCACAGAACTTGTCCCAATGTTCCAGGAATCTGAAGCCCTCCCTCCTGCACCATGTCTCTAGCCATGCATTAACCTGCCATATCCTCATATTTCTACTCTCACTAGCGCATGGCACTGGGAGTAATCCAGAGATTACTACCTTTGAGATCCTGCTTTTTAACTTCCTCCCTAGCTCCTTAAGCTCTGACAGCAGGATGTCAACATTCTTCCTCCCTATGTCATTGGTTCTGGCATGGACCACAACTTCTGGCTCTTCCCCTTTCCCCCACAGAATGTTCTGCACCCTTTCCGTGATGTCCCTTAACCTGGTACCAGGGAGGCAACATACCATACGGGTCTCACGTCGACGGTAGCAGAACTGCCTGTCTGTCCCCCTATCAAATCCCCAATTACTACTGCATTCCTACACTTTGCTGTAGCCCCGTGTGCAGTCCTTTGCCTCATGGTGCCAGGCTGGGGACTGCACTCCTTTGAGGTGTGCTTATCCTCATCGGTATTCAATGCTGAATATCAGTTTGAGAGTGACACACTCCCAGAGGATTCCTGCACTGCCTGCCTCTTCCTACCGTTCCGGGTGGCCACCCACTTGCTATTCTGAACTCTATCTGGTTGTGGGATGACCACCTCCTGGAACCTGTGATCCAGGACACACTCAGCCACCCGCATGCCCTGCAGTGAATCCAGCTGCCCCTCAAGCTCAAAGTGGTAAACCTGTGGAATTCTCTACCACAAAAGGCTGTGGAGGTCAAGTCACTGAATATATTTAAGAAGGAGATAGATAGATTTCTAGACACAAAAGGCATCAAGGGGTATGGGGAGAGAGCGGGAATATGGTATTGAGATAGAGGATCAGCCATGATCATATTGAATGGCGGAGTAGGCTCGAAGGGCCAAATGGCCTACTCCTGCTCCTATTTTTCTATGTTTCTAAAGTGTTGTGTATCACTACGTCCACACAACTATGTTCTCTTTAATATCATATTTTCATAATAAGTGCCTATGCAGCACCTTATCACTTTCTGAAAATCCATATATACACTATCCATTTATCTACTCTGATTTCCTCAGAAAATTAGTCAAGCATGACCTGCCTTTTATTGATCCATGCTGACTTCATTAGCCCATGCCTTTGTAAGTATTCACTAAATTCATTCATATTTTGGATGAGCAATGTTCTGGCTTTTACACCCAATAGGGAACCTCACCCACTGGGAGTGCATATCAGAAATTCCGGCGCATGCCTGTGCATGATTTTCCAATAAAATTGTCTCAGGCCAGGTCACTCTTCAGCCAATTGTTAAGAGGTGTACAAGTATGATTACTGTGTCTCCCAGGTGTTATGTGGCATTTCCCCACAGTGCGGTAGAACAAAGCTACATCCCTGCATCAATGATGGTACACATTTTCTGAACAAAGGCAGCCCCTTCAACAGTTGCTTTAAGATCCAAAAAGAATGTACAACTTGTACTTTTATTCACCTTTCCACAATCCTACCCATTCATTGAGAAATTTCTTAGCGAACTTACAAAGCACAAAGTAGCAATTCTCATTTTTAAGACTAAGGTTGAACATCTCGAAGCATTTCAAATGCAGCAAATTAAATTGAAATGCACCATTTTCCACCTAGCAAGTTTCCACAAATACTGATTAGATGCATGATCATGTGCTCTGCTTTTGGTGGCAATGGTAGTCCCACTGAACTGAACAACAAAGCAGAGGAGTTGCAGGAGGCTGGTGTGGTCGACTGTGTCAAACACTGCAGAGAGGTCAAGGAGGATGAAGAGGGATAGTGCACAGTCACAGAGGATCTTGTTTGTGACTTTCGTTCGGGTTTTTTTGGAACTGTGGCAGGAGCGGAAATCTAATTGCAGAGATTCAAACATGGGGTTGCGGGAAAAATGGGCAGGGATTTGGGAGAACATAAGAAATAGGAGCAGAAGTAGGCCATACGGCCCCTCGAGCCTGCTCCGCCATTCAATAAGATCATGACTGATCCTCCACCTCATCTCCACTTTCCTGCATTATCCCCATATCCTTTGATTCCCTTAAGAGTTCAAAAATCTATCAATCTCAGCCTTGAATATACTCAATGACTGAGCCTCCACGGCCCTCTGGGGTAGAGATTCACAACCCTCTGAGTGAAGAAATTTCTCCTCATCTCAGCTGACCCCTTATCCTGAGACTGTGACCCCTGGTTCTAGACTCTCCAGCCAGAGGAAACAGCCTCTCATCATCTACCCTGTCAAACCCTCTCAAAATTTTAAATGTTTCAATGAGATCACCTCTCATTCTTCTAAACTTCAGAGAGTATAGGCCCATTCTACTCAATCTCTCCTCATAGGACAGCCCTCTCATCCCAGGAATCAATCTAGTGAACCTTTGTTGCACCAAAACTGTGCACAGTACTCCAGGTGTGGTCTTACCAAAGCCCTGTACAATTGCAGCAAGACTTCCTTACTCTGGTACTCCAAGCCCCTTACAATAAAGGCCAACACACCATTTGCCTTCCTAATTGCTTGCTATACCTGCATGTTAACTCTCTGTTTCCTGTACAAGGACACCTAAATCTCTCTGAACACCAACATTTAATAGTTTCTCGCCATTTAAAAAAAAATTCTGTTTTTCTATTTTTCCTACCAAAGTGAATAACCTCACATTTCCCCAATTTATACTCCATCTGCCACCTTTTTGCCCACTCACTTAACCTGTCTATATCCTTTTGCAGACTCTTTGGCTGGGAATTTTCCCGTTTCCCACCCGCACGGAGCGGGGGACCCAGTAGACGGTTTCCCAGCACGCTGTGGAGTTTTAAATCCACAGTGTGCGTGAGAGGTAATGGGCGGGTTCCCCACTCGGAAGCCGGCCTGATTGGCAGACTGGCTTCCAGTCGGGCGGGGATCGCTGGCTGACCAGAACGCTGCAGGACCAGGTAAGTGCTGGGTCCAAGGGGGGGTGGAGGGGGGAGTCTAAGCCCCGACCCCAGGGGGGTGTTGTGATCCCCGGGGGGGGTTCTGATCCCCCAAACCCGGGGAGGGTCGGGCTGCTGGTGGGTGAACTTGGGGGGCCGGGAGGAAGCACTTCTGCACCTCCCATCCCACAAGGATTGCTCTCCGAGGCTGTTCTAACCTCACTGCAGCTACCAGGAATCCAGAGCCCCGGGATCCCCGGCCGCATGCAGTTAAACCTGCACAGCAGGTTAAAGCAGAGGCTTCAGGACTCATTATAATATTTAAAATGACAACCCGCCTCCTGGCAGTGGGTTAGCTGCTCACCCCCGTCGAGTGAAAGGTGAAAGTGGGGGCAGGTTGGTGTAAAGTTTCGCAATTATCGCGATTCGAAATAACATAAGAGAAGCAGATTCGTTTGATCAGTTTTATTAAACGAAATGCTGTCCTGATAATAAAGGACACAGAAGCCTGTAAAATGGCCGCCGCACATCGTGGCAGAAGCTTCCAGAAACACAGTGGGCAGACAAGATGGCGTCGAATATACATTTCAGTATAAGATTGGATCATACTCGGTAAACACTGATAAAGACAGGATGCAACCCGTTTGCATTTCGAACAATAGCAAAGATATAAGTGCTGGAATCGTTTTCCTATGCACAGTAAGGACCATTGTACTGGGCAATTGAAGGCCCATCCAGACACATCAATACACAAATACCCCCATGGCTCTACAATGAGAGAGACATTGACGGGTGATTAAGTCAGTATTCGGGGAGGCCCCAAAACCAGTCAGGAAGACTCCTGGCTGGTTCAACAATGGGGAAAACATTAACGGATAGTTGGCCAGTTTCAGGTGCTACCGAAACCCGTTAAAAAAAATAATCACCCCATGCTGGGAGTTTTGTGCGCCAATATTACACAAAGGACAAACATTAAGATTTGAGCGGGAGATAAGCGGACACAGCACTATAACTATAGAGAACAAATGTCCATCGGTCTCTTATTCTCTTGACTCGCTCGATCGCTTGCTGAAGCTCTTCCTTAGAGCTGGACTTTGTGTTTCTCTGGACTTTGTTGACTCTTGACTCTTAGCCGTACTGGTCGGTTATTCGAGTGTTGGGTGGAGCTCAATTGGAACGAGCCGCCCTGACAAGGGCAAGTAACAGGGTACACCATCCTGAGTGTTGGTAAACGGTGTCTGGACCCGGAGGCCTGAAGAGACGAGACGAGAAGAAGACGAGAAGAAATTCCACGTGCCGCCATGGTCAGTAAACCCGACCGCGCCCGAAAATATAAATAAAGAACTCTTCTTTGAGTTCTACCGACTACAACCTGTATCTGACACAGGAAGACTCTTCTTTGAATTTTATCCGAGTTCCGTCGAGTTCTTCATGACAACAGAGAGTCTGGCCTGCTTTTCGCAGCAGCGAAAGTAAACAAGTGGGGTGCAGAAACCCTTCCAAACACATGACAGTCAGGCGCTGCAGCGAAACGAGCTGAGTGCCTCACTTTAAAAATCTCCGAAGTAACACGAGTGGTGAGCATGCTTTCCGATCCTACAAATCTAGACGTAGTGCAGGTATTGTTAAGGGAGGGTGGTTTTAATAAGGTTAAGGTATAATATGTTCCCCTTTTTACGATGTGCCGTGTGTTCTTCAATTCCATAGACCAAGCTTTATGAATGTATGTATACTTGTACTCTCTTTGATTTGCGCCTATGACATGTACTTCATGATTTTGGACGCCATGCAATAAAGATTTCCATTTCGTACTATTCAACCGGGTCTATTTGAGTTTTTCTCTGCATTACTGCTCCCAGCACCTAAGTCCAGTGTTAGAACCGTAAGGGCGAGTGAATCGAACCACTCACAGGTGCTTATTGCAAAAAGGCTGGCCGGAGACCAGAGCAAGCAATAGTATTAGGCAACGAAGGCCTAACCTCGCACCAGCACCGTCTGAGACACGCCCCCTTACAGAAAATGGCGACCGCGGCAGGACTCTGGCAGCAGGAGAGTAATGTTTTAGACCCTGGTTTGAATAGGCGAAATGTGATGGATGAGAGGGTAGCCGACTATGTGTTTGGGAAGGTTAACTTAACCAAATAGTGGATAAGTGACCTACTGATGGATAAGCGTCTGCTAGACGCCGCCATCAAATGGACAGGCAGTAAAGATCATAAGAAGTTGGTAGAGAAAGCGGTCTGGCTGATGTGCTACAAGAAGCAAGTCCAACTTTCGGACCAGGTCATTGCAGCACAGGCAGCTCAGATCAGGGAATTGGACGTAGAGATGGAGGAAAAGGTCACGGGAGGACAGAAGCTCATTGCATCATTGAATGCGTTACATCAGGAACGCCAAATAGTAGCCAACCACCATGAGGCTAAAATTGATTACCTAGAATGTCAGGTCACGGAAGCGAAATTAAACGAGGGAAGGATTAGAGAACGGTGTGTCCACCTAGCTAGCCAGATAAAAGCACAGGAAGAAAGCTTGAAGGGAGTTAGGGCGGCATACAAGATGGCTCTCGAGGATAGGCATGAGGGAGCCAACCACAGTGTTTGCCAGAAGGAGATAGGGAACCTAAGAGAGGCCCTGAATAAGGCAAACGGCTCGGTGTGTCTCATCAGCCCGTCAGCGAGCCAGCCACAGGTGGGTAGGGAATTCCCAAAATCCCTACCGGAAAAAGCAGAAGAGGTATCTGCCACTATGCCCTCCGTGCCACCCAGCTATTCGGCAACCTGGGTAAGGGAGGAAGTGGTGGAAATAGAGAAGAAGGTTCCCGAGGTAGGACAATCCCTGGAGGTAGAGTCGAGACCGGGACCGATGTGTCCGCTCCGAGGTCACAAGAATGCAGACAATGGGGCAGACGGGGATATCCTGAACCAACTTGTATTGCCCCACAGCTCACACCAGCTGAGAGCAATGATTAGCCATGTACGGAAGCTGGCCGAGTCAGATGACCCTTCCGTACATTTTAGAGAAGTAGAACAGACCGCAGCAATTAACGGCTGCGACGACGAGGAAAAGACCAAAATGTTGCTGTTCTCTTTAGATAGCTCGATCCTTCAGTGTCTCTCCGACGAGAGCAAGAAGGGAAATAAAACCTATGGGGAGTTACGGGACGAGGTCCTAGAAGTGTTAGGAGCGGATGACGAAGGTCCGTTCGTCAGATTGGGTCAGACCGTACAGATGGAGGGAGAACCCCCGCGGGTTTTCGCCGACAGACTGTGGCCAGTATACCAGCGTAGCTGCCCAGGTGCGCCAGGGCGCAACTACCTGGACGGCGCCGGGAAAGCTAATTGGCTCAGGTGCATGGTAGCCAACAGCTTGCTAGCCGTCAGGGAGCAGGCCAGAGCGTGGTTTGATCCCACTAACCCCGCCACAACGGAGGAGTCTGTCCTGAATCGACTCACCATAGGGTATCAGAACACTAGGAGCACGGGAGCGCGTCCCCTTAAGGGAAAGGTGCATGAGGCAAAGCCTGCAGCTCCGGCTCAGAAAGAGTGGCATCAGGAGGGAAATCACACCCCACAAACCAGTGGTGTTTGTTACGGGTGCGGGAAGACAGGTCACTGGCGTAAAAACTGCAGGAATCCCTGGAAGGACTCCAGGGACAAAGCTCCCGCAGTCCGAACCCAAGCGCCTGTCTCTGAGAAAGGAGCTGGTGTGCCTATCCATCCCGATGCGATAGAATCAATGTTGGGAGCCATGCGGTCCCTTATGATTTCGCACGGGAGAGTGGCAGTCGTTACCGGCCCCACAGATGCCACAACCCCGTCCACCAGTACCCAATGACTAAAGCCCGCGCAGCCCGTTTACCAAGACAACCAAGAAAACCTGTTACATCTCTAACTTTTTCCAGTTCTGACGAAGGGTCACAGACCTGAAACCTTAACTCTGTTTCTCTCTCCACGGATGCTGCCTGGCCTGCTGAGTGTTTCCAGCATTTTCTGTTATTTCAGATTTCCAGCATCCGCAGTATTTTGCTATTTTGTTAATGTTTATCGTTTTTGACGGTGTACACAATGTTCTGTTCTGGTCTCACGACAAGCAAACCCTTGTGTGATTCTCCAGAAATGTGGCAATTTCGATAATTATTTTACGTGGATTTCAAGCCAGTTTAAAAATTTCAAAAATTATCACTGAAACACATTAGACACCCAATGTCCCATCCTGCAATTTAATCTGCTTGTTGCATATCGTCATATATTTTTTTTAAATCCTAATGTTGTTACAAAACAAACTATCCTGAAAGAAGACAAGCTGATTATATTTCTGTACACAGAATGATAGTATATTCAAGATAAAAACTTAAGAAATAGGAGCAGGAATTGGCCATTTGGCCCCTTGAGCCTGCTCTGCCATTCAATAAGATCATGGCTGATCTTCCACCTCAACTCCGCTTTCCTGCACTATCCCCATATCCTGAAATATCTATCGATCTCTGTCTTGAATATACTCAACGACTGAGCCTCCACAGCCCTTTGGGGTAGAGAATTCCAAAGATTCACCACCCTCTGAGTGAAGAAATTTCTCCTCATCTCAGTCCTATATGGCTGACCCTTTATTCTGAGACTGTGACCCCTGGTTCTAGACTCCCCAGCCAGGGGAAACATCATCCCTGTATCTACGCCATCAAGCCCTGTAAGAATTTTGTATGTTTCAATGAGAGCACCTCTAATTCTTCTAAACTCTCTGGAGTGAGATTTGAACCCACAACCTTCTGACTCAGAGGCGAGGGTGCTACCAACTGAGCCATGGCTGACACTAGAGGGAATTCTTCTCTATCTACTCTATCCAAACCTCTCATCATCCTGAAAACCTTTATTAGGCCACCTCTTAACCTTCTCTGTTCCAAGGACAACAGTCCTAACTTTTCCAACCTCTCCTCATAACTGAAATCTCTCATCCCGGTAAACTTCCTCTGTACCCTAAGGCCTTTATATCTTTCCTGAAGTGTGGTGCCTCAAATTGCCCACAATATTCCAGCTGAGGCCTAACCAGTGATTTATAAAGTTCTAGCATGATCTCTCTGCTTTTATATTCTATGCCTCTGTTTATAAACCCAAGTAGCCTATATGCTTTAACTGAAGGGATAATTACTAGCCCCTTTAGGGCTACCCCGAATCAGGCGTATTTCTCAAGATGTTCACTTTCAACTAAAGTTTGAGGTAGCCGAATCCTAAAGACGCTTAATTGGGTCTAAAGGTCCGGACTATCTCTCCCTAAAGGAAAGGAACAACCCGAGAATGTTACCGTCCTCCAGATAGCACTTTTAATAAGTTTAGCTAGACTGTAACGTTCCGGATATTATGAGGGTCCGGAAAACTCCCTCAGAATTCTGCAACTCCTCACCAAAGAGTATACAGAGATTGAGTTTGTGAGTTTTTGATACATAGAAACATAGAAAATAGGTGCAGGAGTAGACCATTCGGTCCTTCGAGCCTGCACCGCCATTCAATGCGTTCATGGCTGAACATGCTACCTCAGTACCCCATTCCTGCTTTCTCGCCATACCCCTTGATCCCCCTAGTTGTGAGTATTATATCTAACTCCCTTTTGAATATATTTAGCGAACTGGCCTCAACAACCTTCTGTGGTAGAGAATTCCACAGATTCACCACTCTCTGGGTGAAGAAGTTCCTCCTCAGCTCAGTCTTAAATGGCTTCCCCTTTATCCTGAGACTGTGACCCCTGGTTTTAGTTTTCCCTAACATTGGAAACATTCTGCCCGCATCTAATTTGTCTAAACCAGTCAGGATTTTAAACGTCTCTATAAGATCCCCCCTCATTCTTCTGAACTCCAGAGGATACAAGTTCAGTTGATCCAGTCTTTCTTGATATGTCAGTCTGGCCATCCCAGGAATCAATCTAGTGAACCTTCGTTGCACTCCCTCAATAGCAAGAATGTCCTTCCTCAAGTTAGGAGACCAAAACTGCACACAATACTCCAGGTGTGGCCTCACCAAGGCCCTGTACAACTGTAGCATCACCTCCCTACTCCTGTACTCAAATCCCCTTGCTATGAAGGCCATCATGCCATTTGCTTTCTTGACTGCCTGCTGCACTTGCCTTCCCACCTTCAGTGACTGATGTACCATGACGCCCAGGTCTTGTTGCACCTCCCCTTTCCCTAATCTGCCACCATTCAGGTAATAGTCTGCCTCCCTATTTTTACCACCAAAGTGGATAACCTCACATTTATCCACATTGTACTTCATCTGCCATACATTTGCCCATTCACCCAACCTGTCCAAGTCACTCTGTAGCCTCCTAGCATCCTCCTCATTGTTCACACTGCCTCCCAATTTAGTGTCATCCGCAAATTTGGAGATATTACAATTAATCCCTTCATCCAAATCATTAATATATAATGTAAACAGCTGGGGCCCCAGCACCGAACCCTGCGGTACCCCGCTGGTCACTGCCTGCCATTCTGAAAAGTACCCATTTACTCCTACTCTTTGTTTCCTGTGTGCCAACTAGTTCTCAATCCACGTCAACACATTACCCCCAATCCCATGTGCTTTAACTTTGCACACCAATCTCTTGTGTGGGACCTTGTCGAAGGCCTTCTGAAAGTCCAAATACACCACATCTACTGGTTCCCCCCCCGTCCACCCTATTGGAAACATCCTCAAAAAATTCCAGAAGATTTGTCAAGCATGATTTCCCTATCACAAATCCATGCTGACTTGGACCTATCATGTCGCCACTTTCCAAATGGTCTGTTATGACATCTTTAATAATTGATTCCATCATTTTACCCACCACTGATGTCAGGCTGACCGGTCTATAATTCCCTGCTTTCTCCCTCCCTCCTTTTTTAAAAAGAGGGGTTACATTAGCCACCCTCCACTCCTTCGGAACTGATCCAGAGTCTAAGGAATGTTGGAAAATGATCGTCAATGCATCCACTATTTCCAAGGCCACCTCCTTAAGTACTCTGGGATGCAGACCATCAGGCCCTGGGGATTTATCAGCCTTCAGTCCCATCAATTTCCCCAACACCTTTTCCCGACTGATAAGGATTTCCCTCAGCTCCTCCCTCTTACCAGATCCTTTGATCTCTTTTATTTCCGGAAGGTTGTTTGTGTCCTCCACAGTAAACACCGAACCAAAGTACTTGTTCAATTGATCTGCCATTTCTTTGTTCCCCATTATGACTTCCCCTGTTTCTGACTGCAGGGGACCTACGTTTGTTTTTACTAACCTCTTTCTTTTTACATATTTATAGAAGCTTTTGCAGTCCGTTTTAATGTTCTCCGCAAGCTTCCTTTCATATTTTATTTTCCCTGCCCTAATCAAACCCTTCGTCCTCCTCTGCTGAGTTTTAAAGTTCTCCCAGTCCCTGGGTTTGCTGCTACTTCTGGCCAATTTGTATGCCACTTCCTTGCTTTTAATACTATCCCTGATTTCCCTTGTTAGCCATGGTTGAGCCACCTTCCCTTTTTTATTTTTATGCCAGACAGGGATGTACAATTGCTGTAGTTCATCCATGCGATCTCTAAATGTCTGCCATTGCCCTTCCACTGATAACCCCTTAAATATCGCTTGCCAATCTAACCTCGCCAATTCACGCCTCATACCCTCAAAGTTGCCCTTATTTAAGTTCTGGACCATGGTCTCTGAATTAACTGTTTCCTTCTCCATCCTAATGTAGAACTCCACCATACTATGGTCACTCTTCCCCAAGGGGCCTCGCACCACAAGATTGCTGATTAGTCCTTCCTCATTACACAACACCCAGTCCAGGATGGCCTCCCCTCTAGTTGGTTCCTCAACATATTGGTTTAGGAAACCATCCCTTAAACACTCCAGGAAATCCTCCTCCACCGTATTGCTTCCAGTTTGAGTAGCCCAATCTATATGCATATTAAAGTCACCCATGATAACTGCTGCGCCTTTTTTGCATGCACCTCTGATTTCCTGTTTCATACCCTCCCCCACCTCACTACTACTGTTTGGAGGTCTGTACACAACCCCCACTAACGTTTTCTGCCCTTTGGTGTTCTGCAGCTCAACCCATATTGATTCCACATCCTCCAAGCTAATGTCCTTCCTAGCTATTGCATTAATCTCCTTTTTAACCAGCAATGCTACCCCACCCCCTTTCCCTTTTATTCTATCCTTCCTGAATGTTGAATACCCCTGGATATTCAGTTCCCAGCCTTGATTGTTCTGGAGCCACGTCTCTGTAATCCCAATCACATCATATCCGTTAACATAAATTTGCACAGTCAATTCATCCACCTTATTATGGATACTCCTTGCATTAAGACACAGAGCCTTTAGGCTTGTTTTATTAACACCCTTTGTCCTTTTAGACTTATGATTTAGTATGGCCCTTTGTGTTTTTTGCCTTTGTTTACTCGGATTTCCCTTATTGTTTCTCACCCTTCTAACATTTGTTTCTGACTGCATATTACTTCCCCGTTTCGCTACATAGGTTCCCATTCCCCTGCCATATTAGTTTAAATCCTGCCGAACTGCCTTAGCAAATATTACAGAAGTCTTGAGACAATTATAAAAATAGAGATTTATTAAAGAACCGACATGTAATTTACAGTTGGTGAGTCAATCGCAACATTAACAGTTCCAAAAAGAGAAAACTTACAATCTTATTAACAGAGAATCTTACTTTTAAATCTTAACTTCACTACAGTATTACAGTTCTTGGTGTTCTACAGGATATCCACCAAAATCAAATACCTTTGATCCCCGAGGTACAAAGAGTTGGAGACTTAGAGCCGCCTCTGAAGCCGAGAATCGCTTTGCCCGATTAAAGCGAGTCTGTTATCCCATTTGAGAGTTCAATATTTATAACCTTTTCCAGTGGTATTTCCTTTAAATTTTCTGCTGATGCAAGCTAATTATCTCTAGTCATTTTTCTGCCGACCTCTGCAACTCTCACTGCCACCTCAGCCAGACTCATGTCTCATCTCTAGATGTTCTAAGTTTACCATATAAAAACTGTGTGATGGCAGGTGTTCCTTACTTGATGTCATCTTTACGAGGACAGATGTTCCTTATTTTATGTGCTTCTTTACGAAGTGTAAATTAGAACACCTTATCCAGGGTGAACCATTGTTTCGTTCCCAAAGGTCAGACTGTCGGAGCCCTTCACCTTCTGTTTCAATAAGGTTATTTATTCAGGGTCAACAACTGTCTTAACTCAATAGCCAGAATGCTTTCATAGCTATTTCACAGTTAAGTTTCTAAATTTCCAAACCCAGTTTGTCATGTTTTAATAAGGCTAGAATTCTTTCATAAGATAGTGAATTTTTCTGAATAGGTTTGTTAGATTCGAATTTGAGAAACCTCAGACGGAGACGGAATTGAGGACAAGTTCAGAATTTATTAAAACAAATAAAAGACTTGTGCACAAGGGAGAGCCACTCAGCTTCCTCAAGCTAGGAATGCACTCTCTAAGGGACAAGTAACGGTTCATTCAAGTTATACACTTCTATAAGCACCGCCCACTTACTACAGAATGGGGGCGTACACGTACAAACAGTGTCACTACAGTTACTTTTTATTGGTTATGTGGTTAGTCACTCAACTGTCAGGCCCTCCCCTTGAACTCGGATACAACTTGACTATGCCAGCCACAGATGTTAGTTGTCTCATCCTACTCCCCAAATTCTTGCTGTTATCTCTTCCCCTTTGTAGGCATAGTTTATAGTTTGAGAAAACATATTTTATCCCTTAACTGTCAGACAAGCGGGGTGGCTCAAGGCCGTAATGGCTTTGGCGCTCAGTGACTGGAACAGTATTGGTCATTAATTGCACCCTTCTCTCTTGGGAGACCAGGTTCGAATATTAGATGTACCCAGTGACTGGAACTGTGTTGGTTGTTAATTGCATCCTTATCTCTTGGGAGGCCAGGCTGTGTTTCGACAATGGCTCTACTGAGGCTGTGAATACACACATTGAGGTTTGATAAGGAAAGGGGCGCCTTACAGTCTACAAATATGCTTTAGTTAGCTAAACCTACTATCTGGGTAAAATAGAGGGTTAATGTAGTCAAGTATCCCAGCATTCTTTGGGAACAAGCTGGATCCTTCAGTAGTAGTCAAGTATCCCAGAATTCTTTGGGAACAAGCTGGATCCTTCAGTAGTAGTCAAGTATCCCAGAATTCTTTGGGAACAAGCTGGATCCTTCAGGTTATATGGCTTATTCCTTCACATAACCACCTTCTAAACTTGCCCTGCCACCCTTAAGGATTTGTGTATATGGACACCAAGGTCTCTCTTCTCATCTAAACGCTTCAAAATCGTGCCATTTATAGTATACTGTCTTTCCCTAGTAGTCCTCCAAAATGCATCACTTTACACTTCTCCGCAGTGACTCCATTTGCTATGCTTCTGCCATTTCGCCATCCTGTCTGTCATCGTGAAGCCTATAACTATCCTCATCACTATCTACTACTTTGCAAGTTTCGTATTATTTGCAAACTTTATAATGCTGCTCCCAACACCAGTCTTGGTTGTTTATAAAAATTGAAGAGAGTAATGGACCCAAAACTGACCCTTGGGGAACACCACTACAAACCACCTCCCAGTCTGAAACATCCATCCACCACTACCCTATCACTGAGCCAATGTTGTATCTGTACCGCCATTCCCCTCAATTCCATGGGCTTCCATCTTCTTAATAAGCCACGGTTGTTGAGCACTTTGTTGAATGTCTTCCGAAAGTCCATATATACATCTACATTGATCAACCTTCTGTTACCTCAGAGAATTCAATCAAGTTAGTCAGACACGATTTGCCTTTAACAAATCCATTCTGGCTCTCCTTGATTAACCTATGCCTTTCCAAATGAAAATTTAATTTGTCCCCGATAATGGTTTCCAATAACTTCCCTACCACCGATGTAAGGCTGACTGGCCTGTAGTTTCCTGGTGTATCCCTCTCCCTTTCTTGAATAGTGGTATAACATTAGCAACCCTTCAGTTCTCCGGCACTATTCCTGTATCCAATGAGGATTGAAAGATTGTGACCATTACCTCGGCTATTTCTACCTTTGCTTCTTTCAACAACCTAGGATGCATTCCATCTGGAGCAGGTGACTTACAAACTTTCAGTAATGCTAATTTTTTTAAAGGAAGACTTGCATTTATATAGCGCCTTTCACGACCATCGGACGCCCCAAAGCACTTTACAGCCAATGAAGTACTTTTTTTTTTTAAGTGTAATCATTGTTGTAATGTAGGATATCTATTACTATTCTGTCCATAACTTCCCTCCTCTGTGTCACCTTCACATCATCCACTTCCTTTGTGAAGACAGAGGTAAAGTACTCATTTAATACTTTAAACCTCTGCATGCAGTGCAAAGAAAATTTTTGATTATTGACATACTGTAGTACCAAAGACTTGTGATGCTTAAAGCCTACTCTTAAAAATTGACACTTAAAAATACTGACACGCAAAATAGCAACCAGACAACACAAATTTGGCCCTGAATTTCCGCTGCTGCGCCACCGTAACTTCAGAAGTTTTCTCGCATGTGCGAGGGGGGCGCTGGAGAGTATGAGAACAAGAGACACTTCAGCTCAACCACTGTTGGCATTTATCCTCTATGAGCGATAGTCCTCCTCTCATGTGCCCATCCTGTTCCAATATCCCTTTAGCCTCCTGTTCTTCAACCACCTATTCTTGTTGACATGGGCGCTAGTCACCAATTCCAGTCGTGGTTTCCACAGCCACACAAGCTTCTGTAAAAAAAAAAGTTTCACCCGCTCTCACTTACTGGAAACAGTGGCAGTGAATTAAAAGGAGTTCTCCTGCGTGTCCGCCATAATTTCATTCACAGCTATCTGGGGTTTCTGCCAATCCGAGAACACCCAAGGAAATTGCAATTGCCTGTGTAAGGAGTTTGGGCAGTCTCAGTCCTTGGAATGAGGCCACAGCACAAAACTGCACTAACTGGAAAAATGACCATGAAGCTGTCGGATTGTTGTAAAAATCCAATTGGTTTACTAATGTCCCTTAAGAAAGGGAACCTTCCTTCTCTGGCCTATATGTGACTCTTAACTGCCCGCAGGAGAGGTCTAGCAAGCCATTCAGTTGTATTAAACTGCTACAAAACAATAATAACTGACTGATCACTCGGCTACAACCGAGGCATCAAATTAGGATACAACAAAGGCACACCAAGCCCAGTTGATCCTGCAAAGTCCTCTTCCTCACTAACATCTGGGGACTGGTGCCAAAGCTGGGAGCACTGTCCCACAGACTAGTCAAGCAACAGCCTGACAGTCATACCCATAGAATCATACCCATGAGATAATGTCCCAGACTACTACTTCATCTCAGTTTATGTCCCACTGGCAGGACAGACCCACCAGAGGTGGGGGTACAGTGGTATAGAGTCAGGTGGAGTTGCCCTGGGATCCTCAACATTTGACTCTGGTCCCCATGAAGTCTCATGTCTGCATGTCAAACAAGGGCAATGAAACCTGCTGATTACCACCTACCTCAGCTGACAATTAGAAGCACTATGTTGAACTCCACTTTGGAGGAACCATTGAGGGTAACCAGGGTACATCTGCAGCAGCCAAATTGTATTCCATCACAATCTGTAACCACATGATGTGATACATCCTTCACTTCACCATCAAGGCAGATGACCAAATCTGGAGAAATGGTGCAGGAGGAGGGAGGGCTTCAGATTCCTGGGGCATTGGGACCAGTTCTAGTGGAGGAGGGACCTATACAAGATGTACAGGTTGCACCTCAACAGGGCTGGGACCAATGTTCTCGTGGGAAGGTTAACATGGTGTGGCAGAGGGTTTAAACCAATTTGGCAGGGGAAGGGGCACCAGGATGAAACATGAGAGAGGAGATACAAGGTGCACAGAGGACTGGGTGAGACAAACAGCATTAGAATAAAGAGTAGTTCAGAAAGAAGAGGGCTCAGGCAGGAAATTGCAAGGCAAACTAAAATGGGTTAAGAGTGCATGTGCATAAATGCCTGGAGTGTGGTAAATAAGGTTGGTGAGCTGCAAGCACAAGTAGCCACATGTGATTATGATAATAGTGGCAATAACAAAGACCTGGCTCAAACAAGGAAGAATGGGCACTTCATATTTCATAGAGTCAGAGTTATACAGCACAGAAAGAGGCCCTTCGGCCCATCATGTCAGCGTCGGCCATCAAGCCCTGTCTATTTTAATCCCATTTTCCAGCACTTGGTCCGTAGCCTTGTATGCTATGGCATTTTAAGTGCTCATCTAAATGCTTCTTGAATGTTGAGGGTTCCTGCCTCTACCACCCTTTCAGGCAGTGAGTTCCAGATTCCAACCACCCTCTGGGTGAAAAAGTTTTTCCTCAAATCCCCTCTAATCCTCCTGCCCCTTACCTTGAAACTATACCCCATGGTTATTGACCCCTCTACTAAGGGGAAAAGTTCCTTTCTATCTACCATATCTATGCCCCATATAATTTTGTACACCTCAATCAGGTCCCCCCTCAGCCTTCTCTGCCCTGAGGAAAACAACCCCAGCCTGTCCAGTCTCTCTTCATAGCTGAAGCGCTGCAGTCCAGGTAACATCCTGGTGAATCTCCTCTGCACCCTCTCCAATGCAATCACATCCTTCCTATAGTGTGGCGACCAGAACTGCACAGTATTCCAGCTGTGGCCTAACTAGCGTTTTGTACAGCTCCATCATAACCTCCCTGCTCTTATATTCTATGCCTCGGCTAATGAAGGCAAGTATCCCATATGCCTTTTTAACCACCTTATCTACCTGTCCTGCTGCCTTCAGGGATCTATGTACATCCACGCCAAGGTCTCTCTGATCCTCTGTCCTTCCTAGGGTCCTACCATTCCCTTGCCTTGTTAGTCCTCCCAAAATGCATCACCTCACACTTTTCAGGGTTAAATTCCATTTGCCACTGTTCTGCCCATCTGACCAACCCGTCTATATCGTTCTGTAGCCTGAGGCTTCCCTCCTCGCTATTTACCACCCCACCAATTTTCATATCATCTGCAAACTTACTGATCATAGCTCCTACATTCATATCTAAATCATTAGTGTGCACTACAAACAGCAAAGGACCCTGCACCGATCCCTACGGTACACCGGCTTCCAGTCACAAAAACAACCTTCGACCATCACCCTCTGCCTCCTGCCACTAAGCCAATTTTGGATCCAATGTGCCAAGTTGCCCTGGATCCCATTGGCTTTTACCTTCTTGACCAGTCTCCCATGCAGGACTTTGTCAAAAGCCTTACTGAAGTCCATGTAGACCACATCAACTGCACTACCCTCATTAACACCTAGTCACCCCCTCTAAAAATTCAATCAAATTGGTCAGACATGATCTCCCCTTGACAAAGCTATGCTGACTATCCTTGATTAATCCTTGCCTCTCCAAGTGGAGACTAATTCTGTCCCTCAGAATTTTCTTTAATAATTTCCCTACCACTGATGTTAGGCTCACTGGCCTGTAATTCCCTGGTTTATCCCTACTACCCTTCTTGAATAATGGTACTACGTTAGCTGTTCTCCAGTCCTCTGGCACCTCCCCTGTGGCCAGAGAGGTTCTGCAAATTTGTGTCAGAGCCCCTGCAATCTCCTCCCTTGCCTCACACAGAAGCCTGGGATACATCTCATCTGGGCCTGGGGATTTATCTACTTTTAAGCCCGCTAAAACCGCTAGTACCCCCTCCCTCTCAATACTAATTTGTTCAAGTATATCACAATCCCCCTGCCTGATTTCTATGCCTACATCGTCCTTCTCCATAGTGAACACAGATGCAAAATATTCATTTAAAACCCCACCTACATCTTCTGGCTCTACATAGATTGCCACTTTGGTCCTGAATGGGCCCTACTCTTTCCCTGGTTATCCTCTTACCCTTAATATACTTATAAAACACCTTGGGATTTTCCTTTATTTTGCCTGCCAGTGTTTTTTCATGCCCCCTCTTCGCTCTCCTAATTTCTTTAAGTAACCCCCTGCACTTTCTATACTCCTCTAGGGCTTCCACTGTTTTTAGTCCTTTGTATCTGCCAAAAGCCTCCCTTTTTTTCCTAATCCATTCTCGTATATTCCTCGACATCCAGGGTTCCCTGGGCTTGTTGGTCCCACCCTTGACCTTTACGGGAACATGTTGACGTTGTACTCTCTATTTCCTTTCTGAAAGACTCCCACTGCTCTGATGTGGATTTTCCTACAAGTCGCTGATCCCAGTCCACTTTGGCCAGATCCTGCCTTATCATATTAAAATCGTCCTTCCCCCAATTTAGAACCTTTATTTCCGGTCCATCTTTGTCCTTTTCCATGACTACCTTAAATCTCACCGAATTATGGTCACTGTCACCAAAATGCTCTACTAACACATCTACCACTTGCCCGGCTACATTCCCTAGAATTAGGTCCAGTACCGCCCCCCTCTCTTGTAGGACTTTCTACATGCTGGCTCAAAAAGCTCTCCTGGATGCACTTTAAGAATTCTGCACCCTCTAAGCCTTTCACACTGACTATCCCAGTTAATATTGGGGAAGTTGAAATCCCCTACTATTATTACCCTATTATTTCTACACTTCTGAGATTTGCCTACATATCTGTTCCTCTATCTCCCCCTGACTGGGGGCCTGTAGTACACTCCCAGCAAAGTGCTTGCCCCCTTTTTGTTTAAGTTCTACCCATATGGCCTCATTAGAGGAACCTGCTAAGATATCATCCCTCCTTACAGCAGTAATCGACTCCTGATTAATATTGCGACATCCCCATCTCTTTTACACCCCCCTCTGTCTCGCCTGAAGATTCTATACCCCGGAATATTGAGCTGCCAGTCCTGCCCCTCCCTCAACCATGTCTCTGCGATAGCAACATCATACTCCCATGTGTTCATCAACACCTTCAATTCATCTTCCTTACTCGCAAGACTCCTTGCATTAAAATAAATGCCATCCAGCCTTGCCATACTCCTTTGTGCCGTTACATATTTGCTCTGCCTTCCAGGCGGCCTTGTTTTTTCCTCTATATTTGGCTGTGCATCACCCCCTACTATAGCTCCACTCCGTATCCCATCCCCCTGCCAAGTTAGTTTAAACAACCCCCCCGCACCCCCCCACCCCCAACAGTACTAGCAAACCTCCCCACAAGGATGTTGGTCCCATTCCGGTTCAGGTGCAACCCGTCTGACTTGTACATGTCCCACCTTCCCCAGAAGCAGACCCAGTGATCCAGGAAAATAAAGCCCTCCCTCCTGCACCACCTCTTTAGCCACGCATTCATCTGCTCTATCCTCCTATTCTTATACTCACTAGCACGTGGCACCGGGAGTAATCCAGAGATTACAGCCTTTGAGGTCCTGCTTTTTAATCTGCTACCTAGCTCTCTAAATTCTTGTTGCAGGACCTCATCCCTCTTTCTACCCATGTCGTTGGTACCAATGTGAACCACGACCTCTGACTGTTCGCCCTCCCCCTTCAGAATGCCCTGCAGCTGTTCAGTGACATCCTTGACCCTGGCACCAGGGAGGCAACATACCATCCTGGAGTCACGTCTGCAGCCACAGAAACGTCTATCTGTTCCCCTTACGATAGAATCCCCTATCACTATTACTCTCCCACTCTTTTTCCTCCCCTCCTGTGCAGCTGAGCCAGTCGTAGTGCCACAGACATGGCTCTTGCTGCATTCCCGAGAAACCCTCTCCCCCATCAGTATCCAAAACGGAAAATCTGTCGGAGGGGGAGATGGACCCAGGGGACTTCTGCACTACCTTCCTAGTTCTTTTACTCTGTCTGGTGGTCACTCATTCCCTGTCTGCCTGTGCACTCTTTACCTGCGGTGTGACCACCTTGTTAAACGTGCTAACCACGAAAATCTCAGCTTCGCGGATGCTCCACAGTGACTCCAGCCACAGCTCCAGCTCCGAAATGCGGATTTCGAGTAGCAGTAGCTGGAGACACTTCCTGCACATGTGTTTGCCCTGGACACCTAAAGTGTCCCTGATTTCCAACATAGCACAGGAGGAGCACTCCACGTTGCCAAGCTGCCTTGCCATGTCATGTCCTACCCTTAATTTACTCCCTTTAAATTAAATATTACATACACTAGGAACCTTACTTCCCTTTAAACACTTACTCCAAACTAGAGACCTTACTTTTACTTTAATGACTAGAATGTAGAAATACTGACCGCTGGTTCTCTGTCCCCTCTTGTGCAGCTTTTTAGCTCCTGCTCTCCTGGAAGCTGACAAAGATGGAAAAAAGGAACACCTCCCTCCCCTCACCAAACTCTCAGTTTAACACGGTTCCGATCTGCACTCCGTGACAAACTGCACTCTAGCCTCCCCTATTTATCCAGCTGAGATTTAAATAAGTGAGCTCTCTGGCAGTTACAGAACCAGATTAGACCACTTAATTAATTACTCACCTGCTCTCCAGCACAGAGCTTGCTTAGCCCTGCCCAAGCCTGGAAGAAACTTAAAACTTGAAACAGTAAATTTAAATGCTAATTGCAAGCACACAAGACTAGAATTTATAAAAATAAGAGACTAACCTTTAAGATTTACTCCCAGCTACGATTTATTCAGGAAAGAATGAAGGAAAAAATGAGGGGGCTGGAAGTATTTATCAAAGATACTGTTACAGCACTAGAAAGGGGTGATGTACTTGAGGGTTCAAAGAATCTATGGTTAGAATTAAAGAATACAGAGGAGCTATACTTCTGCGAGTATACTATAGGCCACCAAATAGTGGGAAGGACAGAGATGCAAATTACAGAAAGATGCAAGAACTTTTAAGTAATGATAATGGGGGACTTCAAAATAAGTGTAAAGAGAAAGATGGGAGGAATTTCTCCCATCTTTCAAGAGAACTTGATCAGTATGCTCCCAAAGGAAGGAAGTAGTGCTGGATCTAATTGTTGGGCATGAAGTGGGGCAAGTTTCAGTGGGGGAGCATTTGAGAAACATTGATCACGATCATTAGGTTTAGAGTAGTTATGGAAAAGGATAAGGAAAAATCATGTGGAAGTATTCGACTGGAGGGGGGCTAATTTCAGTGAGCTGCAAAGGGATCTGGCCCAGGTGGATTGGAATCAGCAATTGGCAGGTAAAACAGTAAAGGAACAATGGGAGGCCTTCAAATAGATAGATCGGATACAGATTGGACACATTGCCATGAGGGGGAAAGGAAGGGCATCCAAAGCTAGAGCTCCCTGGATGGATGACTAAATAGAGATTAAATGAAACAGAAAACGAAAGCTTAATGTCAGGTTCATAATTCAGTAGAGAACCAAGCTGAACACAAATACAGGGGAGAACTGAAGAATGAAATAAGAGGAGCAGAGAGTCTATGAGAATAGATTAACGGGCAACATAAAAGGTAACCCAAGTCTTTTATAAACAAACAGTAAAACGGTAGTCAAAGGGTCAGGTTGATTAGGGACCAAAAAATATCTTCTGGTGGCAGAGAGCATGGCTGAGGTAGTAAAATCAGTACTTTGCATCTGTCTTCACTAAAGAGGATGCTGCCAATGCCACAGTAAGAGGTGGCAGCAAAGAAATTTGATAGAATATAAAGAGGAGGTTGGCAGCAAAGTCACCTGGTCAGGATGGGATGCATCCTAGGTTTTTGGAGGAGAGTAAGGGAGGAAATTGCAGAGACTCTGGCCACAATATTCCAAACCTGGATAGATATGCAAGTGGTGCCAGAGGATTGCAAATGTTACACCCTTGTTCAAAAAAGGGGATAAACCTGGCAATTAGAGGCAAATTAGCATATCAGTGGTGGGTGTTAGAATGATTTAAATGGTGAAGGTATCCAAGCATCTTTAGTGTTAGAGCAAATGTGGAATAAAGGGAAACTTGAATCTTGACTGTGCTTGAACAGACAGTTTGGAAATGCAAAGAGAAAATGATAATGATAAACACCTGTAAGGGATTCTGACCCTGCGTGTCTCGCAGCCTGTGAGATTCACGCGGCTCTGTGCAGCCTGTATGTCAGTGCAGGTTTAGGCCTTGTTGCCTGTTCTGGTCTCCAGCCAGTCTGGGAGCACTAGACACACCTGTGAGTGGTTCGAATCACTCGCCCTTACGGTTCTAGACACTGGACTTAGATGCGAGAGCAGTAATGGAGATGAAACTCATGTAGACTCGGTTGAATGGTACGAAATGGAAAATCTTTATTGCATGATATTTAAGATTATGAAATACATGTCATAAGCACAGATTAATGACAGTACAATCTTACAAGCAGTTATATAGCTGATCCTAGGGAAACGAGGAACGAACGACACACCGTAAATAGGGGCACACATTACAAGTATCCTTAATACTTAAACCCTCCCCTATCAATATCTATCCTAACTAGATTCGTAGGATTTCGAGACTCATGCTCACCACTCGTGATAACTCGGAGAAATTCCGAATAGCTGATCGGATGTTTTTCACCGCAGCACCCACGTGTCGGTCAGGAGATCTCCTGGTCCCACTTGTTTACTTGCTTCTGCTCCGGCTAGCAAGCTGGACCGTCTGCTGTGATGAAGACCTGTGTTGGTTGGTTTAACAGGTACTTTTCCGAGCAGGGTTCACAGATCAGTCAATATCATCGATGATGAACCGTTCTTGCAAGTTCAAAGAAGTCTTCCTGGCAAGGAAAACTTGGCTATTCGACCTACAGGCGCGGTCGGGATTTACTGACCGTGGCGATGAGTATGGTCTTCCTCTCTTCTCATCTCATCTCGGGCCTTTGGTTCCGCTGCCAGTTACCAACATAGGTCTTCGTTACGCGACACGAGGTAGATCCGAACGGATCAGAAAGTTCAACAGTCTTTTTTCAAAGAGGCACCAGGCAAGCAGGAACCCGACTACGAGTCAAAACACAGGAGCAGCCACGAGGTTACGAGTCGATCGGATAAGAGAATAAGAGAGAGATGGACGGTTGGAGCTTGTAATTATAGTACAAAATCTTCCGTTTCCCGCCCAACCTTAATGTCCTTTCTTTTGTTAGGGTCTGGCGCTCAAATGTCTTGTATGGGTGATCTCCGTTCTTAATGGGTTTCGGGGCTACTCGTAAATGTCTGAGTACCTGTTAATATTTCTCCCATTGTTAAATCGGTCGGTGTTCTCCCTGGAGGGGTTTTGGGGCTTCCAAGTGTTTTGTATAACTACCTGCTAACGGCTCTCTCATCGTAGAGTCGTTGGGATTTTACATATTAATGTCTTTTGGATGGGCCCTTGATTACTCGGTACAATAGCTTTCATTCGTACCTGGGAGACCGATTTCAGTGTTTATGTGTATACTGCAAACCCATAAAGTCTCGTGTATTATCTTCACTGTGCTGAATCTTAATCGATCTTGCACAAATGTTTATTGGAACGCCATCTTGTCTGCCTGTCGAAAAGTCTAGAATGTTCTGTCACGAGGTGCGGCGGCCATTTTACAGGCTGCTTGTGTCCACTTTGAAAAACCTGGCAGCATTCTGCTGAAATAAAAGCTGTTTGAACGAGACTCTGTGTTTTCTCCTTATTAATAAAATCGCGATATATTGCGAATTCTACACACCCAGCCAATAAAAAGGCTCATACCCTGATCAGAATAGTTGCCAAGACACCATATTCCACATTAAAACATTCTATGATTGTATGAATTGGAAGAAACAGATCATGTATAAATCTTCCTCATTCTTTACAGTGTGCTGCTAGAGACAGAACTGCATTTAAATTCTATCATGGGGGGCTGAACTACAGAGGATGAGACACCAATACTTCATAATTCAGTACTAACGTTATTACTCAAAAGTAATCAAGTGAAAACAGGCAAAGTAGCAAAAAAAATTACTTAAATGGAAACATTACACGTTTCGTTTCAAGTAACTCCACATGGATGCCTTATAAATAGTTGGAGGTGGCCACAGCAAACATCAAATCAAGCTTTCCTAAAACAAGGAAACAAAAAAAGGATAATCCTACCATTTAAGTTGATTTTTGGATGAGTTTACCATGAAATTAAAAAAAAGTGCTTAGATTAGCAAATTTTAATCCTGTCTGCACTTCCCTCCACTCACCCCCACCCAATCCAAAAAAAGGGAAGGCATACTGGTAGAATAAAATTGACAATGGAGGATAATTTTCAATAAAAAAGTGTCATACAGCTACTTTATCCACATCCAGAAATAAACATTGAAACCAGCAATTGACAAATGAATGAGTTACTTACTAGAATCATAGAATGGTTACAGCACAGGCTGCCATTTGGCCAGTCGCGCCTATGCCAGCTCTCTGCAAGAGCGCTTCAGCTAGTCCCACTCACCCACATTTTCCCCGTAGCCCTGCAAATTTTTGACCCCCCCTTCAGGTACTTAACCAATTCCCTTTTCAAAGCCACGATTGAATCTGCCTCCACCACCCTTCCAGGCAGTGCATTCCAGATCCTAACCACGCGCTGTGTAAAAAAGATTTCCCTCACGGCGCCTTTGGTTCTTCTGCCAATCATCTTAAATCTGTGTCTTCTGGTTCTTGACCCTTCTGCCAATGGGAACAGTTTCTCTTCTGTCTAGACCACTCATGATTTTGAACACCATCAAATTTCCTCTCAACCTTCTCTGTTCCAAGGATAACAACCCCAGCTTCTCCAGTCTACCCATGTAACTGAAGTCCCTCAGCCCTGAAACCATTGTAAATTTTTTCTGCACCCTCTAGGGCCTTCACATCCTTCCTAAAGCGCAGTGCCCGGAATTGGACACAATCCTCCAGTTGAGGCCAAACCTGTGTTTTATAAAAAAGTTGATCAATAACATCCTTGTTTTTGTACGCCATGCCTCTATTTATGAAGCCCAGGATCCCATAGGCTTTAACAGCTTTCTCAACCTGCTCTGCCACCTTCAACGATTTGTGCATATATACCCACAGGTCTCTGTTCATTCACCCCCTTTAGGATTGTATCCTTTAGTTTATATTGCCTCTCGTTCTTCCCACCAAAAATGTAGCACTTAGTGTTAAATTTCATCTGCCACGTGTCCACCCATTCCACCAGCCTGTCTATGTCCTCTTGAAGTCTATCACTATCCTCCTCACTGTTCACACTATACTTTCAAGTTTTGTCTCATCTGCAAATTTTTGAAATGTTGCCCTGTACACCCAAGTCAAAGTCATTAATATATATCAAGAAAATCAGTGGTCCTAGTACTGATCCCTGGGGACCACCAGTGTACCTTCCTCCAGTCCAAAAAACCAACCGTTCAGCACCTTGGTTTCCTGCCACTTAACCAATTTTGTATCCATGGGCTTTAACTTTGCTAGCAAGCCTATTATGTGGCACTTCAAATGCCTTTTGGACTACTTGCTCTATGTGATGGAATGCAATAGCAACCACATGTATTCTCACTGCTAATAAAGACAAAGAGCAGACATTCCATCTCAAGTGAGTTACATACATAGCCTTGATAGCAGGGAACAAACATTTTCAATTATAAAACTTTAAAATAAAAGCTTTGAAATGGACAGAGAACCACTACCACTGAAAGAATTTGGTTTTGTTATACTAGTTACTCAAGAGGTAAACATCTGGATGGTTCAGTGCTGCTGTGGTAAGGCGATCAGAGACCAAGATGTACTTGGGCAATAAGCAGCAAGAAGAAATGCTGGCTAGATCAAAGTGATCTGGCTTGTCAGGAAAAAAAAGCTGCCTGTTCCTGAAATCCACTACTTGTTCCTGAACAATCTTCAGAACTTCCTATTTGGGACCATTGCCATAAGACCTAGGTTTATGCAACCCCTCTAACAATCCACTCAAGCATGCACCTAACCCCTGACTAGGCCATGTTCTGCAATATTCTCTATAGATAACAGCAAAACTAATATTTGCATGGTTAAAAAAGGTACAAGATAGGTCTTAATCATTAGCCATGAGATCCTTAAATTTTCCAAGACATTAATCAATAAGATGCTTTGTGTCCAAAGTATTTTATTGTATAAATATCTGGTTTCACAATCCAAGAACAAAAAAAGTAGTTATTCAATTCAAGATTTTAAAATGTCAACTTGCACAATGGTAAATAGACATTGCTCAAAGATTCACCCAAAATGAAGAGTTCAATACTGTTAGCCTAGTGTTCTCATTATAAAATGACATACAAAGCAGGACTCAATGATGACACAGGAAGGAAGTAAATGCAATACTTTTTAATATAGATTAATAATTTGGACAAGGGTATGGTCTCCAAAATTGAGAGATTATACTGAATGAAATCAAAGTAGCATTTATTGAAATCAAAGCAGCAGTTAAAGAATATTTAGGAACAATGCAACTATACATAAATCTTTTGGATAACTGGGCAATATTTGACAGATGCAATTCAAATGTAGAAAACTAAAATTAATGGGTACATAGAACTAAAAAGATGCATTAAATGAAATGTGATCAGGAAAGATGGAGGGGGTTTTAGTCTCAAAAAAATTCTATCAATATGTCTCCAGTCCAACAAGGAAGGAAGCAGTGTTGGATCTGGTTCTGGGAATGAAGGAGGACAAGTGTGTTACAGTAGAAGATCATCTACCACAACATAATTTGGTTTAAAGTAATTATGGAAAGAGACCAGAAAATATTTCAAGGTAAAAATGCTAAATTGGGGAAGAACTCATTCTGTGATTTAAGAAGGGACCGAGCACAGGTAGATTGAAAATAGTGATTGCAGGGTAAAGCAGTAATGGAGCAATGGAGGGTATGCAGGGAAGGCTAGTTCAGGTGCAAACTAGGCATATTCCTTTGAAAGGAAAAAAGGCAGAGCATCTAAGCTAATGCACCCTGGACGACAAGAAATAAAACCAAAACACAGAAATAAAAAAGGAGGCTAATGACAAATGCCAGGAGCAAGATTCAGTTAATAACCAGGAAGATTATGGAAAGCACAGTCCTGTAACAACCACTATGATACTGTTCCCATGTGGAGGCAATAGACACGGCTAAAGTATTAAATGAGTACTTGCATCAGTCTTCAAAGGAAGCAGATGTGAAGGTTACACTAAGGGAGAAGGACGTTATTGACAATGTCCTTGACATTAATTGACATTATTGACAAGATAGCCAGAGATGAGAAGATGTACTAAGAAAAATAGCATTACTGAAAGTTGTTAAGTCATCTGCTCCAGATGGAATGTATCCTAGGTTGCTGAAAGAAGCAAAGGTAGAAATAGCAGAGGCAGTAGTCACAATCTTTCAATCTTCATTGGATACAGGAGTGCTGGAGGACTGGAGGGATGCTAATGTTATACCACTATTCAAGAAAGGAGAGAGGGATAACTGGGAAACTACAGGTCAGTCAGCCTAACATCAGTGGTGGGGAAGTTATTGAAAACCATTATCAGGGATAAAACTTAATTTGTAAAGCATGGATTAATCAAGGAGACCCATCATGGATTTGTTAAAAGTAAATAGTGCCCAACAAATTTGATGGAATTCTTGACAAGGTACAGAACATAAGAAACAGGAGCAGGAGTAGGCCATTTGGCCCGTCAAGCCTGCTCTGCCATTCAGTAAAATAATGGCTGATCTTCTACTTCATCTCCACTGTCCTGCACTATCCTCATATCCCTTGATTCCCTCAATATTCAAAAAACTATTGATCTCTTGAATATACTAAAATGCCTGAGCCCCCACAGCCCTCTGGGGCGTAGAGAATTCCAAAGATTCACCACCCTCTGAGTGAAGAAATTTCTCATCGGTCCTAAATGGCCGACCCCTTATTCTGAGACTGACCACTGGTTCTAGACTCACCAGCCAAGGGAAACATCCTCCCTGCATCTACCCTGTCAAGCCCTGTAAGAATTTTGTATGTTTCAATGAGATCACCTCTCATTCTTCTAAACTCGAGAATATAGGCCTAGTCTACTCAATCTCTCCTCATTGGACAATCCCCCATCCCAGGAACCAGCCTGGTGAACCTTCGTTGCACTCCCTCTATGGCAAGTATATCCTTCCTTAGGCAAGGAGACCAAAACTGTACACAATACTCGGTGTGGTCTCACCAGGGCCCTATATAATTGCAGTAAGACGTCTTTACTCTTATACTCAAATTCTCTTGTAATAAAGGCCAACATACTATTTACTTTCCCAATTGCTTGCTGTATCTGCATGTTAACTTTCAGTGATTCGTGTACAAGGACACCCAGGTCCCTCTGAACACCAACATTTCCCAATCTCACCATTTTAAAAATACTCTGCTTTTCTATTTTTCCTACCAAAGTGGATAACTTCACATTTCTCCACATTATGTTCCATTTGTCATGTTCTTGCCCACTCACTTAGCTTGTCTATATCCCCTTGAAGCCTCCTTGCATCCTCCTCACAACGTACATTCCCACCCAGCTTTGTATCATCAGCAAACTTGGATATATTACATTTGGTCCCCTCACCCAAATCATTGATGTAGATTGTGAATAGCTGAGGCCCAAGCACTGATCCTTGCGGTACCCCACTAGTTACAGCCTGCCAACCCAAAAATTACCAGTTTATTCCTACTGTTCTCTGTCTGTTAACCAATCCATGCTAGTATATTACCCCCAATCCCATGAGTCCTAATTTTGTTTAATAACCTCTTGTGTGGCACCTTATCGAATGCCTTCTGAAAATCCAAATACACCACATCCACTGGTTCCCCCATATCTATTCTGCTAGTTACAACCTCAAAAAACTCTTATGAAAGGGAAATCGTGTTTGACTAATCTATTAATCAGTGTTGACTCTGCCCAATCCTATTATTTTCCAAGTGCCCCATTACCATGCCCGTAATAGATTCTAGCATTTTTCCTACTACTGATGTCAGGCTAACTGGTCTGTAGTTCCATTTTCTCTCTCCCTCCTTTCTTAAATAGTGGGGTTACATTTGCTACCTTCCAATCTGCAGGAACCGTTCTAGAATCTATGGAATTTTGGAACATGACAACCAATGCATCCACTATCTATAGCCAACTCTTTCAAAACCCTAGGATGTAGGCCATCAGGTGCAGGGGATTGATCAGCTTTCAGTCCCATTAATTTCACCATCACTACTTTTTTACTAATACGAATATCTTTCAGTCCCTCATTCGCTAGACCCGTGGTTGTCCACTATTTCCAGGAAGTTTTTTGCATCTTCTTCTGTGAAGACAGAAAGTATGTTTAATTTCTCTGCCATTTTCTTATTCCCATTATAATTTCTCCTGGCTCAGCCTGTAAGGGACCCACATTTACTTTTGCTAAGCTTTTCCTTTTTACATACCTATAGAAGCTTTCAGTTTGTTTTTATGTCTCTCGCTAGTTTACTCTCATTCTATTTTCCCTTTCCTCATCAATTTCTTGGTCCTCCTTTGCTGAATTCTAAAATCCTCCCAATCCTCAGGCTTACTATTCTTTTTGGCAGCATTATAAGCCTCTTCCTTTGATCTAATACTATCTTTAACTTCTCTTGTTAGCCACGGTTGGACCACTTTTCCTGTGGGGGGTTTTGTGCCTTAAAAGGAATGTATATTTGTAGTAAATTATGTATTAATTCTTTAAATGCTAGCCATTGCTTGACCACTGTCACTGTTTAATGTAGTTTCCCAATCTACTTTAGCCAAGTCTCCCCTCATACTTATGTAGTTTGCTTTGTTCAGATTTAAGACCCTAGTTTCAGATTTAAGTCACTTTCAAACTCAATATAAAATTCTATCATATTATGGTCACTTCCCTAAAGTCCCTTTACTACAAGGTTATTAGTTAACCCTTTCTCGTTGCACAATACTAGATCTAAAATAGCCTGTTCTAGTTGGTTCCTCAACATACTGATCTAGAAAACTATCTGGAATTCAATCACCACACTAACTGCAAATTTGGTTTGCCCAGTCTATGTAGATTAAAGTCCCCCATGATTACTGTATTACCCTCATTACATGCACCTCTAATTTCCTGATTTATACTCTGCCCTACATTACAACTACTGTTTGGGGGCCTATAAATAACTCCCATCAATGTTTTCTGCCCCTTGCTGTTTCTTAGCTTCAGCCAAAGTGATTCAACTTCGATTCTTAGAGCTAAGACCCTTTCTCTCTACTGTCTTTATCTCATCCTTTATCAGGGCTACCCCGCCTCCTTTTTCATTTTGCCCATCTCTTCTAAAAGAGAAGTATCCTGGAATATTTAGTTCCTAACCTTGGCCACTTGGCAACATGTCTCCATTATGGCTATTAGATCAATCCTGTTAATTTCTACCTGTGCTATTAATTCATCTATTTTGTTGCAAATGCTTCATGCATTGATATACTGCCTTTAGCTTTGACATTTCTTTTTTCCCTGATGTCACCTTTGTTAGTTACTTTCTCTGTCCCTCTGCTTATTTTTACCCCAAACTCTACTCTAGAGCCTTGAAATTCTCGCTGCTTTTAGATTTACTCTTTCCTGAATCTGCCCCTCCCACCCCTCGTTAGTTTAAAGCCCTGTCTACTGCCCTAGCAATTCGGTTTAAGTGGAGCCTGTCCCAACAGAACATCTGCCTCTTTTCCCCAGTACTGGTGCCATTGCCCCATAAACCTAAACCCCTTCCTCCCACACCACTGAGCCACATATTTAAACCTCTAATCAGTTTGTCCCCATGCCAATTTGCACATGGCTCAGGTAACAATCCAGAGATTACCACCTTTGAGGTTTTGCTTTTTAATTTGGATCCTAGCTCCTCAAACTCCCTCAGCAGAACCTCATTCCTAGTTCTACCTATGTTGTTGGTTCCTATGTGGACCATGACAACTGGATCTTCCCCCTCCCACTCCAAGTTCTTCTCCAGCCACAAGGAGATATCTTTAACCCTAGTACCGGGCAGGCAACACAACCTTCGGAACTCTTGGTCGCGGTTGCAGAGAACAGTATCTGTCCCCCTGACTACTGTCCCCTACCACAACTACATCCCCTTTCACTCCCCCCCACTTGAATGGCCTCCTGCACATGGTGCGCCTGCTCATGCATCCTACAGGCTTTTCCCTCATCCACAGACAGCAAAAACCTCATACCTGTTGGACAAAGGCAAAGGCTGAGGCTCCTCCAGCACTGCACCTGGAGTCCACTTACCTGCCTGAGTTGCAGTCACACCTTCCTGTCGCTGACCACTAACCAGACCTGTACCTAACGAAAGGGGTGGGACTACCTTCTGGCTCAAAGTCAGAGTCATAACGGCACAGAAGGCAGCCATTCGGTCCATGTTGGTTCTCTAGAGCAATCCAGTCGGTCCCATTCCCCTGTTCCATCCCTGCAAGTTTATTTCCCTCAAGCACCTATCCAGTCTCCTTGAAAACATTGTCTCCGCTTCCACCACTTCCGTCGACAGCGAATCCCAGGTTATTACCACTCACTGCATAAAAACGTTTTCTCACATCCCCCTGTATCTCTTGCCCAAAACCATAAATCTGTGCCCCTTAGTCCTTGTACCATCAACTAGTGAGAACAGCCTTTCCCTGTCCAGCCTATCCAAACTATCAATCTTGTACACCTCTATCAAATCACCCCTCAACCTCCTTTGCTCCAGCTTCGCCAACCTGTCCTTGTAGCCAAGATCCCCCATCCCCAGAACCATTCTGGTAAATCTCCTCTGCACCCTCTCAAGGGCCTTCACATCCTTCCTAAAGTGTGGTGACCAGAACTGGACACAATACTCCAGTTGTGGCCTAAACAGCATTTTATGAAGGTTCAGCATAACTTCACTACTTTTGTACTCAATACCCCTATTTATGAAGCCCAAGAGCCCATATGCTTTGCTAACCACTCTCCCAATATGTCCTGCCACCTTCAGGGACCCATGCACATTAACTCCCAGGTCCCTGTCCCTGCACACTCTTTAAAACTGTGCCATTAAGTGTATATTGCCTCTCCCTGTTCCTTCTGCCAAAATGCATCACCTCATACTTCTCTATTAAATTCCATTTGCCACTTGTCTGCCCATTCTGCTAGCCTTTCCATGTCCTGCTGCAGTCGATTGGTATCATCACTGTTTGCCACACCCAAGTTTGGTGTCATTAGCAAATTTAGAAATTCTACTCTATTCCAATATCCAGGTCATTTATATATATCAAAAAAGCAGGGACCACCACTGTCTACCATCCTCCAGTCTGAAAAACAGCCATATACCACAACTCGCTGTTTTCTGCCTTTAAGCCAATTCCTTATCCAAGCTGCCACTGACCCACCTATTCCATGAGCCTCAATTTTGTTAACCAGCCTTTTATGTTGGACTTTGTCAAATGCCTTCCTAAAATCCATGTAGACAACATCCATTGCATTCCCTTCATCAATCCTCTTACTTCACCAAAATATTCAATTAGATTAGCCAAACACGATCTGCCTTTTACAAATCTGTGTTGGCTCTCCTTAATTAGCTTAAACCTCTCCAAGTGCCAGTTAATTTTTTCCTTGATTATGGTTTCTAAAACTTCACTCACCACTGATGTTAAACTGACTGGCCTGTAGTTACTAGGATTGTCCTTACACCCTTTGAACAATGGTGTCACATTTTCCAATCCTCAGGCACCTCCCCTGCATAGAGGGAAGAATGGAAAATTATGGCAAGCCCTTCTGCTATCTCCTTCCCCAATTCCCTTAGCAACCTGGGATGCAAGCCACCTGGAGCAGGCGACTTATCCACTAAGCATACCCAGCCTTCAGTACATCCTGTCTATCAATTTTCACCCCTTCCATTGCTTCTACCTTTTCCACTTCCATATTTTGTCAGCATCCACCTCCTTAGTAAACAACAAAACAAAGTACTCACTGTATTCTAGCCTTGCCCTGCACATCTAAGCATATATCACCTTTGTCTCTAATAGGCCCCACCCCACAGTGTTCAGGTAACTCACAATCCCTGATGCCCCGCAATGTCTGCACCTCAGACCCCAGCTCAAAAACTCCTGAGCTTAAGTTCCTCATGATGCAGGCACTTACTGCAAACGTGGTTGTCTGGGATCACAATGCACTCCACAAACTCCCACATGCTGCAGTTGCGGCACACCACCTGCACTGCCATCCCTATATGACCTTGATTTATTTAAACTTGTAATTAGGTAACTTTGTTTAGTGTAGTTTCCAAACTACTTACTTGATCCAGATTAAGTTAAGGGTACTGAAATTAAATATCTACTTGTAACACAAAGCACTACAAGTGGTGTAGGCAAAAAGCAACAACTCCTTCCCACTCTTTCCAAATTCCCAACCAAAGCACTCTTGTTCAAATCCACTCCGTTACTCCGTTTAATCCTGCTCTGTGCAGAAGGTAATAGAAGATTGCTCAAGGTAGTGCAGCAGATGTTGTATATATAGACTTTTGGAAGGCATTCAATAAAGTAGAGGAGGCCTGACACCGGAGGTGGGGGACCTGTGTGGGAGCGGCAGCGGGACCCGAGAGAAGGCGGAACGGCCATAAAGGAGCACTGCGAGTTGGGAAAGAGTCAGAGAGCGGGAGCAGTCAAACAACAACTGCGAAACCGCTAAAGTGACGTCACAACCAGGGAAGGAGCGGATTAGAAATACTCACCAGGTCCTACTTACCACAGTCCAGGTGTTGAAGTAAAAGTAAGGTCTCTAGTTTAGAGTAAGTAGTGTTTAAAGTGAAGTACGGTCCTTAGTGTATTTAATATTCTTCAATTTAAAGGAAGTAAAGGGAGTAAATTAAGGTTAGGACATGGCAGGGCAGCTCAGCAGTGTGGAGTGCTCCTCCTGTGCTATGTGGGAAGTCAGGGACACTTTCGGTGTCCAGGGCGAACACATGTGCAGGAAGTGTCTCCAGCTGCAACTACTCGAAATCCACCCTCCTTAAAATTTCAATGGTGGATAAACAAATGACAAAAGATAGATAAATCTCCAGGACCCAATGGTTTTTCACCCCAGGGTGGTGAGGAAATTGTTGATGTGTTAGTCATGATCTTCCAAAACTCAGGAATTGTCCCCTTTGATTGGAAAGCTGCTAATGTCACTCCATTATTTAAGGGTAGCAGGTCTATAATCCTATGTTAGTTGTGAGGATGTTACTAGAATCTGTTATTAGGAACAGAGTGACTGAGCATTTTGACAGATGCTGATCAGAGTGAGCTAGCATGGATTTTTAAAGGGCAAGTTATGTCCAATGTACCTAGTTGAATTTTTTGAAAAGGTAACCAATGTGGTAGATAAGGGATGTTATTTGTATGGACTTCCAGAAGGCATTGACAAGGTTCCATATAAGAGACTTAACAAAAATGAGAGCAACCTATTGGCTTGGTTAGGAGGCAAGAGACAGTAGGGATAATGGGTATGTACTCAAATTGCCAGTATGTGACTATTAGTGTCCTCCAGGAATCTGTACTGGAGCCACAGCTTTGCAGTATATTTATAAATGAGTTGGAAGGTGGAAGAGAGCCTTATATCCAACTTTGAGAACACTAGTTAGGTGGCACAGAAAATAAATGTAGATGGGAGTAGAAAGTTGCAAGGGACATTGACAGATTAAGAGTGGGAAAAACTGCAGCAGATGGAATTCAATGTGGGAAAATGCGAGGTCATCCACTTTGGACCCAAGATAGATCAGAGAATTTTCTAAATGGTGAGAAGCCAGGAACTGCAGACAAGCAGAGAGATTTAGAGGTCCCAGTACATAAATCATAAAGCTAGTGGACAGGTGCAAAAAATAATTAAAGATTAATGGAATGTTGGCCATTACCTCAAGGGAGCTGGAATGCAAAGGGTTGGAAGTTATGCTGCAGATGTACAGAGCTCTGGTTAGACAGCATCTGGAGTACTGCATTCAGTTCTGGGCATCACACCTCAGGAAGGTGATACTGGCCTTGGAGGGGGTGCAGCACAGATAAAATTCTGAGGACAGGTCGCATAGACTAGCATTGTATTCCCTTGAATATAGAAGCTTAAGGGGTGATCTAATTGAAGGGTTTAAGATGAAGGATTTTGATAGGGTAGATAGAAAGTAAGAGTGTAACTATTTCCTCCGGTGGGGGGAGACTCCAGAACAAGGGGACATAACCTAAAATTAGAGCTAGGCCGGTCAGGAGTGATGTTAGAAAGCACAAAATCATACAAAATGGTCCCAAAGTGTTCACAGAATCCCCACAGTGCAGATAGAGGCCATTTCGGCCCATCGAGCCTGCACCGACATATATCCCACCCTATCCCCGTAACCCCACTTATTTAATCCCCCCCAACACTAAGGGTCAATTTATCATAGCCAAATCAACCTAACCCGAACATCTTTGGACTGTGGGAGGAAACCGGAGCACCCGGAGGAAACCCACGCAGACACGGGGAGAATGTGCAAACTCCACACAGACAGTCACCCGAGGCCGGATTCGAACCCGGGTCCCTGGCGCTGTGAGGCAACAGTGCTAACCACTATGCCACCGTGTTGAAGCTAGGTGAATGAAAATTTCAAAACAGAGATTGATGTGTTTGGCAAGAGTATTAAGGGTTATGCAACCAAGGTGAGTAAAATGGAGTCAAGATACAAAAATCAGCCACAATCTACTTGAATGGCAGAACAGGCTCGATGGGCTAATGGCCTACTCCTGTTCCTGCATTCCCAAGTGGGAGGACTGTCACTGACCTATTTCCTGTTCAGGGGTTGCCAGTAGGTCCGTCAACCAAATTGGCTACCTCCCTGCCAAGAATTTATTCTGAGCAGACAGACTGCTACGGGTACGCAAGAATATTAACTTGGGTGGATGGCCTACTGTTAACCTGAAAATAAATTACTTATCATCCCCCAGTCATTGTGGAGAACTGCAATCAGTTTGCTAATTTAGCACAAATTCTCTCTTGCTGCAAGAAAGATTAAGCTTATATTTTAAAATAAACATAACTCATTCCCAAATCCTTGGTGGAAAAAATGGTCAAAAGTCCCAACACACATCTACCAAGTCCAGATCATTCATTATCAAAATAATGATCGAACCCAATACTGACCCATTAACTACTACGGTCTTCAGTGCTCTACTCAGCCTCCTATTTATGAAAGTTCCTTTGAATATCAAACTAATTTTATCAAGTCTCCTGTGCAGCATTTACTCAAACACTTACTGAAAATCCAAATGCACATTAGAATTTTCTCCATTTTCTGAAATAAAGCTTACATTTTTCAAAACAACTCATCTTTTACAAATCTGTGCTGGTTGTCCTTGTATAACCCATACCAAGTATTCAGAAGTTTACTGTGACATTACAAAACTAATTCTTCCAGTTAACTGCCATCAAGGATATTTGAAAGAATGTTGGTCAGACCCTCTGCCATTTCCTCAGACTACCCTAATCATTCTAGGAGTCATGCTCCAGAGAAGTTTTATCCACCAAGTTAACAACTTTCAGCATGACTTCAACATCTAGTTCTTCAAGCTACATCTCCATCAATGCCACCTGAATTTCTACCCCTAGTTCATCAATTATATACAAAGGCACAAAGTTCTAAATATAACTTAAGCCTCTGAATTTGAACCCTCATCAATTTTTAATAATTTTGTTGTCCGCATCTCCCCCCCCCTCCATTATTTATACTACACCACTTGCTCTCTTCTCTGCCTCATTTTTTCCTTTCCTCTTTGCCTTATTAGCATACACCTCCCCCACAACACTAGTTATTCTCCCAGCAAGGAGTCTTGTCAGGTGAGGCTCATCCATCTTGCCCAGTACTCCAGGATTCAGGACTCTACATCATCCACATATATACCTACTTTATCTTATATTTCTATAACATGTAGTGCATGGTACCAGGTGTAATCTTAAGATTATTACCCTGGAGATCCCACTTTAATATAGTGATACCTGAAACTCCCTTTTAAGGACAAGTTAATTCTATTTACCAATTCATTGGTTTTAACATAAAACACAACATTCAGGGGTTTCCCTTTCCTTTAAACATCTTTTCCCCAACACCAGAGGGCCAACACACCATTCGGGCCATTCTGTCAAAGCTACAAATTGTAGCATCCTCCCAACTGTAGCATCTCTGATCCCCAACCACCAACAGTGCCACAATATGTCCTCTAAGGAGACATTGTCACAAGTATGCAGCACTATATCTGTCACTTGAACATGCAGGGGATTCCTGCACTGCCTCAGCTCTTCCTACCCCAACAGATGGCCACTCCCCTCCCTTCCTCACTATCTTGCTCTGCCTGTGTAATCTCCTAGAATAGCTATTCCAGGCTACCATGTAAAAAAGTGTCCTCAGCAGCTCAAACTGAAACATCAAGCTCAAGCAGTCAAGAGGCACATCCTGCACCTGTGGTGATCCCAAAATCTCCCACATAAGGTACTTCAAATCATATGCCTCAGTTGTGTCTGTGCACCCCTATTACTAAATGGTTTGCTTTTAAAAATGTAATAACTTAACTCTACAAAGTTGGGCCAACACCACTTTGTGTTTAGGCACTTCAAGAAAATGTACTTCTAGTTTATTTCCACAAAACAAGGAAACATGCTCTCTGCACCTCCAATGGCTGAATTTATTCACTGAGTACACAGATCAAGATCACCCAGGTTTAGCAAACTTAACTGATCTCACCCAGGAGAGTGATAAAGACATTACAACCAGCTATAGCATCTCAGGGCTTTGGGGGATGGGGTGGAAATACAGCAAAGACATCTGTCAGATGTTTTTGATTACCATCTAGGAACCTTTGAAGTGAAAAGTCAAGACCAGTTGCAATTCCGCTTTTCTTTCCTCCCCTCTAAAACTGCAAACAAATGCTAAGGTTCATATTAGATTTGATTCAAAAGTATGAAACTATATTGAACACCTTTTCTTTGGCTGCACTTGTGAGGTGATTTTTAAGCTCCTCTAGTTCTTGGAGACGGAACTTTGCCAGTAGGAATATAGTACGGTGTCTTGCAGAGGTCAGTACACAAAGCTTGATCTTCTTTTAAAAGCATTTCACACTCCTCCATTCGACCATTTTTCTCTTGAAGCAAGGCCTCCACTTCATTTCTAAGCTCCTTTTCCAATTGAAGGAGAGTAGAACTCTCATCAGCCTGAGAATTAATAAACAATTTAGTTCAAGGTGCAAGTAGTTAATTTAGAAGTAGATCACAATGGCAAAAACACACATTTTTGGGGTACTGATCAAGGAACAGCCCATCTGGCAAGGACAGTACCAAGTAATTTAGAATGTTAGGGATAGGCCACCCACTCCACTTTCTTGCCCTCCTTGGGTAAGTTGATCTCAATGGAAGGCAATAGATTCAGGCAACTCCAGCCTACTGAAGTTTTATTTCAGATTATAGCCAAGTCACCCAAATGCTATTCCTTTGAAGAATAGATGATCTGGACTTCCGATTGGAAAGCTGATCAAATGACTGTTGTGGTCTAATTCTCAATCCCCTTCTGCAGGTAGGATCATTTCCAGGTCACCTTTCTCAGGTTGACCCAGCAGCAAAGGCTGTGAGGAAATCAGAAGAATGACAGTGGCTATATTTGAAACAGCTAACCAAGAAAGATGTTGATTTAGCTAAACCCTGTAAACATGAGCCCCTGCTACTCAGAAAGGTGACAAGACACCAATACTCTTCCTGAGCATTGAAACAGGGACCTGCTAAGTTCGAAACATATTGCAGATGCCTTGGAGGGGTGTAGGGAAACCATATAAAAATGGCAAAAAAATAAAAGGATTCACTGTGGAACTCCCCCTCAATAGAAGAACAATGAATAAGTGAATGTGATGTCTGAAAACTGTATAGTGCTTAACAGGAACAACCGCCCAAGGCTAGATTAGCACCATCCAAATCAGAAGTTGGGGCAACAAGACATTCAACAGCAACCTCAGCACCAAAGGACTCATTTCCTCTGATGAAGTCTTGATACTCCAGGGATCCATGGAGCATAAAGGACAAGACTATTTGCACCATGCAATTCAGATAATTCTGAACTATATCAGCCTTCATTCAAAAAGGTACATTAAGCAAACAAATAAGCAGCAAGAATGCTCTGATGAAACAAAAATTGTTCACCTGCACTCCAAAAAAGTAATTACTAAAAAGTACATTACCTTATAAGGATCTAGATGAAGCTCAGAACATAAAGTCTGCAGTTCCCCCTGCCAATTTTTAATGGCCTCCTCTAACTGTTCTTTCATAAGTTCCTCTTTGTGAAACATGTGACCTAGAAGTCTCTATCAGAAAGTGTTAAAAAAAAAAGTGTTAAGTTTCCAAACTGAAGGATTTTCTTTAGTTTATTACCCCGTAAAACAGAATCATCTTTCAAGTACAGATTAGAGCATTGGATCATGGGGGGGTGGGCAGGGACCAGCTTAGATTGATACAAGTCATTGCTGATTTGGCCTGTTAATTATGTAATAATTGTACAACTTTAAAAATTGTGACAAGCTACTTGCTGAAATCTCCATGAGCCTGAAAAAGTACTTTTCTAGTCAACCTACTTTTAAATACTGTACTGTAACTAATGAACAATTCTCTTGCTGTCAACTGTAGTTAAAGATAAGCTTGTCAATTTACCTTGTTCTGGCAGCTTCCCATGCTGCACTTCTGCCTAGCACCCAAGAACACCACCAGGTTATCGTGCAAGCAGGGGAAGCTAGTAGTACTCAAACAAATGCACTATAAAAAGAATGCCAGCATGTTGTGTTGCTACATTTTTTATTACACTTACTTTAATGTAAAAACACACCAGTACTTATGCTATTTGCAACGAAAGATGATCCAGGACCAAAGGATAGATTATTTTATACAAGCAATGCACAGCTGACTGAAAAACAAGCAGAGCGAGCAGCTATTTCAGTTAACCGACAGTAGCAAGCATTTGATGAATGTCATCAATTAATTTAATTTGACGCAAGTTTAAAAAAAAACATACATTAGGTATCTGGATACCCAGACATTATTTGATGAATCATGGATTAATCAATGATAGGTGGCATCGTAAGCAGTGTGGATGGAAGTTACAAAGATAATAGATTAAATGAATGGTCAAAACTGTGGCAAATGGATTTCAATATAGGCAAGTGCAAAGTCACCCACTTTGGATCTAAAAAAGGATAGATCAGAGTACTTTCTAAATGGTGAAAAGCTCGAAGCAGTGGAAGTCCAGAGAGACTGGAGGTTCCATTTACACAGATCATTTCAATGTGATGGACAGGTACAAAAAAAAAAATCAAGGCAGCTAATGGAATGCTGGCATTTATATCTAGAGGACTAGAATACAAGGGGGTAGAAGCTATGCTGCAGCTATACAAAATTCTGGTTAGACCACACCTGGAGTACTGAGCGCAATTCTGGGCACCACACCTTAGGAAGGATATATTGGCCTAGGAGGGAGTGCAGCGTAGATTTACTAGAACGATATCTGGATGCCGAGGGTTAAATGAAGGAGAGATTACACAAATTAGGGTTGTATTCCCTGGAATTTAGAAGATTAAAGGGGTAATTTGATCAAAGTTTTCAGAGAGAAACTATTCCCGCTCATTGGGGAATCTAGAACTAGGGGGCATTGTCTAAAAATGAGACACAGGCTTTCAGGAGTGGAGTTAGGAAACACATCTACATGCAAAAGGTGATAGAAGTTTGGAACTCTTCTGTAAACAGCAGTTGATGCTGGGTTAATTTTAAAATCAGAGTTTGATAGATTTCTGTTAACCAAAAGGTAATAAGGGATTTGGGGCAAAGGCAGATATAAAGAGTTAGGTTACAGATCAGCCAGGATTTCATTGAATGGCAGAACAGGCTCGACAGGCTGAATGGCATACTCCTGTTCCAATGTTCATATGGATAAACCAGACTATAACAACTTACATTTATACAGAACATTTAATGTAGTAAAACAACTCAAGGCACTTCACAGGAACATAATCAGACAAAAATTGACATGGAGTCAAAGGAAGAGATAGAGTGTTCAGTTAAGGAGTGTCTTAAAGGAGGGGGGCATTTAGGGAGCAAATTCCCAAGCTTAGGGCCTAGATAGCTGAAGGCACATCTCCCAGTAATAGGGGGAATGAGAGAAGGACAAAAGGCCAGAGGTGGAAGAGGAGATTTAAGGGTTGTAGGGCTGAAGACAGTTACAGAGATAGGGAGGGGAAGGAAAGGCCATGGGGTACTTGAACAGGAGGGTGAGAATTTCTAAAAGAGGCATTGGTGGACTAGGGTCCAATGTAGGCCAGCAAATACAGGGGAGATGGTGGAACCAGACTTGGTGAAAGTTAGGATATGTGCAGCAAAATCCTGGATGAGCTTCAGTTCATGGAGGGTGAAAGATGAGGTTGGCCAGGAGAGCATTGGAATCGTTGAGTCTGGAGGTAATAACACAAATGGGGGTTTCAGCATCTGATGGGCAGAGGCAAATATTTAGAGGTGGAAGTAGCCAGCTCAGGGGGTAAATAAGGACATTGAGGTTGCAGCGGTGGCCAGGGAACCGAGTTCATGGCGGGGCCAAGATTATCTATAGTGCAAGTATACATAATAAAGTGATTGTGCTTTCAAACTTTTTGTCTCTAGAGAAAAAGCATTAAATTATACATCACTAGATGACGTAGTTGTGGCTACAGGTCTCTCACTGGTGGTGGGAGCAATGTGAAGCGAGTAATTAATAGCACATTTATATTGTGGAACAGAGTCCTACAACTGTTCTGGAGCATCAACGTCTGGTCTTGCTGACACGATTCCGTAATATGAATAATGCACTTCCGAAAGCAGCGGTTTAACTTCAACCGTAAAACGCAAGCTCACAGATGCTGTAAAGTCAATATTAGTGACTATTTAGCTAGTGACAGGACGGCCTTCAACACTAACTATTTCACTGACCTGTACCAAGCAGACATGAGCATTTAAGCATTAATAAAGAACACAGCCAACTCATTAGTGATACCCAATACCTTACAGTGCCAATGGGAGAGGGGGAGATGCAGTGTTCATGTCATTCAAAAACACATTTTCCTTATTCAGCTCATTAGTGTCCTAAATAAGCCTGACCATTCCAGTTATCTTAAAACCGTTTAAATCACAAAGCCTAAAAAAAGGACCACAAATTCCTGCAAATTGAGAATATTCAGTGTAAATACTATAAGTCTATAACCATAGCTGATATAACATGCCTCCACATCCCAGAATATGGTACACCATTTACCCCGTTAACGCCACATATCGCCGTCCTCCGAGCATTTCCTCCAAGACAAACAATAACGTTTCTTTTAAATATTTCTTTAAAACTACCTCGTTATGCATCTTTACAGATCCCATCCGCTCAAGCCGCTTGTCTTCTTGAATACCAATAACATCCCAGACGTCCTGGAGCTTCCCCATCTCACTGTTCAGAAGATGATTTATTGAGGCGAGAACTTCACTGGAAAATAATTGCATTGACGATCTGATTAGCTTTCAATTAGCTTTCATTTTCTGAAGCGTTAATTGCCGCCGTATTCTGTATTCTTGGTTACAGAGAACTACTTTCAAAAACAGAACAAAATATCTAAACAAACAATTTTTTAAAAAGGTAATTAGAATTATAGAACTTTGAAATGTTCTATAACCTCTCCCTCTTGATATAAGCAAATAAAGCACATGGAAATTATTCCAATAAATAAAACAGTACACGGACTTTTCTAAACATTTTACACGGAGGGAAGAACGACCTACAGCCAAAGTATATTTTAAAACACACCCACCTTTTCCAAGCCATTGCTTGAAAGAGCCTGAGGTAAAGCGGGAAAGCCAGTGGCGCCGAGCCAGCGGGACGGGACAATCGAGTCAAACCACAACTCCCCACACAGCTTCCGGTTTAAATCCAACCGACCTCGCGGAGCCTTCAAACCATTGGTTAGCGCGGGCCAATAGGAGGAAGGAGTGAAAAAAGATAGCCAATCATAAGTAGCCTTCCGGGTGCGCGTGCGCTGACCGGGCCAGGCCCCTGCTGTCACGTGGTGCGTTGGTTGATGGTTTCGGGAAGGAAGGTTTTTTTGGGGGGGTTGGATAGAAAATGCAACTTCCCTAAAACCAGTTATAATCAGCGTGAAATATTTTAAAACGTCTTTAAATGATTTCAAGGTGTGGACATATTGGGCTAGAAACAGTACTGACACGCTGACTGCCGGAGTCAGCGAGCGGCTAAATGAACAAGTGGAGGATCTGTATGCAGTAAAGTTTGTCAACATTGCTTAACTTCATTTAGAAGCGTGAAGCGCAAGAAGTACGTTCAAACAATACCCGAGCAAGGCGTTTCTTCCTTTAAATGCCCAGTGAGGCTGGTGCGAAGACTTTGGAGCTTCCATTTGTTTTCGTTGATCATGAATCCAAGGTGTGTTGCTCTCATGAGCGCTTTGCTGCACTGCATAATGCAGCGTTACTTGTCTGTACACCCACAACAACATGGACCTCAATCTCACTCAATAGTAGTGGATGCATCTAAACCACAAAGAGAGCTGAGGCACTTCTGGAAGAGTACAGGATTTTGGTAGGTTTTTTAAATTTTATTTTGCCATGTAAACATTACAGGGCTGTCACCATCAGGAAATGTTAAGAATGAGATTTTTAATCAAAAGGAAGTGAAAGATTGCACGCCCACTTGAACATATGGGAGGTGTTTTGTCCACAGGAGTCATGTAAATGGTTCACACTTTTAAACCCTCCACTGGCCTGGATGAGTGCAGCTCCAACAACATTAAAGAAGCTCGACACCATCCAGGACAAAGCAGCCTGCTTTATTGGCACCCCATCCACCACCTTAAACATTCACTCCCTCCACCACCGGCGTACCGTGGCTGCAGTGTGTACCAACTACAAGGTGCACTGCAGCAACTTGCCAAGGCTTCTTTGGCAGCACCTCCCAAACCCGCGACCTCTACCACCTAGAACAGGGGTATGCAAGTATTTGGGCTGGAGGGCCACTTAACAAGTTTTGGTGAACTGTTGAGGGCCGCACACCAATGTTCCCCCTAAGGTGTGTGGCCACACGGTTGCGCACCAATCGCAAGGTCCCACGCAGGCCGCTCACCAGCTCCTGCTGCTGGAAGAGATACAGCGCAGCAAATTTAAAGGGACTGTGCACGTTGATAAGAGCAAAGTGTTAAATTGGTAAATTTGAAACAGGCCAACAGGTGTTGATCATCACTTCCACTTCTACCCTCCCAATAATTTATAAACATAAATTTAGTTGGTAGTCAGATACTATCTTAAATACACAAAATGTAGTGTACAGTAGTAAAATCTTCTGTTACTAAATTAATGAAATGATTGATCAATCGATCGATTTTATGTTGTACTGTAAGTCTACGTGCCTGTTTGGCAGAGCGGCCTCCGACACGAGAAGTATTTTTAGTGTGGTGAATACAGGAACCCGAGGCTTCGCAAGGCCTGAACTACAATCAAGTGCCATTACCTGGAGTCCTTGTGCTCCAGAATCCACTCCTGTATCTAAGGTGGTGATGAGAACCCCCTTGCCGTCGTATTTTGGGTACCGGGAGAGGAAAGACAAGTCTCTTTGGTGAAAGAGTCATCGAGATGAGCAGCCGTGACTCGACTCAGACTAATTTGCAGCTCGAGTTCCGGCTCGCATTCCATTTCAGTCACATCCAGCAAGCTGGATAGAATGAACTAGTGGGGCGCGTACGGCCCGCGGACCGTATTTTGCCCACCACTGGGCTAGAAACTCCCACGCTCTTTACTGAGGAAACTCCCAGAAACGGCAGGGACCCAACTTAACTGGGTCTGTTCCAGAGTTATGCTGGGAGACTTGCGGTAACCCAATGGAATAGATCCCCTGGACCTGATGGCCTACATCCTAGGGTTTTGAAAGAGGTGGCAATAGAGATAGTGGATGCATTGTTTGTCGTTTTCCAAAATTCCATAGATTCTAGAACGGTTACCGCAGATTAGAAGGTAGCAAATGTAACCCCACTATTTAAGAAAGGAGGGAGAGAGAAAACGGGGAACTACAGACCAGTTAGCCTGACATCAGTAGTAGGGAAAATGCTAGAATCTATTATTAAGGACATGGCAACAGGGCACTTAGAAAATAATGATAGATTGGCCAGAGTCAACACGGATTTATGAAACTTAAATCCTGTTTGACGAATCTGTTTTTTGAGGTTGTAACTAGCAGAATAGATCTTCTTAGGCAGTCCCTCGGAACCGAGGATGACTTGTTTCCACACTAAAAATGAGTTCTCAGGTGACTGATGAGTCCAATGCGGGACCGACAGTCTCTGTCACAGGTGGGGCAGACGGTGGTTGAAGCGGCGGGTGGGTGGGGTGCTTGGGTTGACGTGCGCTCCTTCCGCTGTTTGCGCTTGGCTTCCGCTTGCTCCCGGTGAAGAGACTTGAGGTATTCGGCGCCTTCCCGGATGCTTCTCCTCCATTTTGTGCGGTCTTGGGCCAGGGATTCCCAGGTGTTGGTGGGGAATGTTGCACTTTTTCAAGGAGGCTTTGAGGGTGTCCTTGAAGCGTTTCCTCTGCCCACCTGGGGCTCTCTTGACGTGTCGGAGCTCCGAGTAGAGCGCTTGTTTTGGGAGTCTTGTATCGGGCATGCGGACGATGTGACCCATCCATCGGAGCTGATCGAGCGTGGTCAAAGATTCGATGCTGGGGATGTTGGCCTGAGCGAGAACACTGACGTTAGTGCACCTATCCTGCCAATGGATTTGCAGGATCTTGCGGAGGCAGCGTTGGTGGTACCTCTCCAGTGCTTTGAGGTGCCTGCTGTACATGGTCCATGTCTCTGAGGCATACAGCAGGGCGGGTATCACTACTGCTCTGTAGACCGTGAGCTTAGTGCCGGGTTTGAGGTCCTGGTCTTCAAACACTCTCTTCCTCAGGCGACCAAAGGCTGCACTGGCACACTGAAGGCGGTGTTGGACTTCGTCATCAACGTCTGCCCTTGTTGACAGTAGGCTCCTGAGGTATGGAAAGTGGTCTACGTTGTCCAAGGCCTCGTCATGGATTTTGATAATCGGGGAGCAGTACTGTGTGGCGGGGGCAGGTTGGTAGAGGATGTTTGTCTTACGGATGTTTAGTGTGAGGCCCATGCTCTCGTACGCTTCGGTGAAGGTGTTGAAGATGGTTTGGAGTTCGACCTCAGAGTGTGCGCAGACGCAAGGGTCGTTTGCATACTGTAATTCGATGACAGAGGATGGGACAACCTTGGATCTGGACTGGAGGCGACGGAGGTTGAACGGTTTCCCGTTTGTTCTGTAGATTAGCTCCACTCCAGCGGGGAGCTTAGTGAGGGTGAGATGGAGCATTGCAGCCAGGAAGATCGAGAAGAGTGTTGGTGCGATGACACAGCCTTGCTTGACCCTGGTCCGTACGTGAACTGGGTCTGTGGTGGATCCGTTGGTCAGGATCACGGCTTGCATGTCGTCGTGAAGCAGGCGGAGGATGGTGACAAACTTTTGATGGCAGCCAAATTTGAGGAGGACACTCCATAATCGCTCACGGTTAACGTTGTTGAAGGCCTTTGTGAGGTCAAAGAAGGCCATGTACATCGGTTGGTGCTGTTCCCTGCATTTCTCTCTTAGACAAATCTGTTAGAGTTTTTTGAGGTTGTAACTAGCAGAATAGATAAGGGGGAACCAGTGGATGTGGTGTATTTGAATTTTCAGAAGGCATTCGATAAGATGCCACACAAGAGGTTATTAACCAGATTAGGGCTCATGGGATTGGAGGTAATATACTAGCATGGATTGAGGATTGGTTGACGGACAGAAAACAGAGAGTAGGAATAAACGGGTCATTTTCGGGTTGGCAGGCTGTAACGAGTGGGGTACCCCAAGGATCAGTGCTTGGGCCTCAGCTATTCACAATCTACATCTATGATTTGGATGAGGGGACCAAAAGTAATATACGTATCCAAGTTTGCTGATGATACAAAGCTGGGTGGGAATGTAAGTTGTGAGGAGGATGCAAGGAGGCTTCAAGGGGATATAGACAAGCTAAGTGAGTGGGCAAGAACATGACAAATGGAATATAATGTGGAGAAATGTGAAGTTATCCACTTTGGTAGGAAAAATAGAAAAGCAGAGTATTTTTTAAATGGTGAGATTGGGAAATGTTGGTGTTCAGAAGGACCTGGGTGTCCTTGTACAAGAATCACTGAAAGTTAACATGCAGGTACAGCAAGCAATTAGGAAAGCAAATGGTATGTTGGCCTTTATTATAAGTGGATTTGAGTAAAAGAGTAAAAGGGGGGAAAATTCGGTTGCTTTGCGCCTCCCGTTGGCGCCCTCTTAGGGCGCCAACGGGGCGCAAAGCAACTAGCGCCCGGCCGCGGCGCCACCAATGCCTCCTGCAAAATTCAGCGGAAGGTTAGCGGCGGCGGTAACTGTTAACGCCCCACGGCGCTGCACCGCCAGCGATGTCGTAATCACCGCGCGCAGCACCCCGGACGCGATCTTTGGTAGCGCCCCCTGATTTACCGGCGGATGCCAATTCCGATGAGGTCAGGGGTGCCTACCTGCAGCCGGGGTGGCGCCAAATTAAAGGCGAGGTGCTGGGCGGCCATTTTGTTGCTGGTCGCCTGCCAGCACCTGCCCCCGTTGCCGTCCCCAGTCTTCTGACCAGCACGCCCGCGGAGTGCCGGCTGCGCTCCGTAAGCCCGGTACTTCTCTTGAGTGCCGGGCTCTTTTGCCGGCACTCCGATCCCTGGTGGCCCAGCTGGACCTCAGGTCGTGCTGCGCAAGGCCCCTCCCCTTTAAGAAGGGGAGGAAGGCCTGCAGTACCGTGGCATGACATGCCGCAGCGCGTGGTGTTGCGGCACGTAGCGCCGCGATATTCCCTCGCAGCGCCCCAAGAGGGAGGCGGGGCACTTCCAGTCGTGCCCCGCTCCCCTCTTGGGGCGCTACCAATGAATTTCGGCTGCGGGGGCACTAATTGTTTCGGGGCACTAAAAATAGCGCCCCGGTGAAGTTAGCGCCCCAAAGTGGCCGCGATTCAATTTTCCCCCCAAGATGTCTTACTGCAATTATACAGGGCCCTGGTGAGACCACACCTGGAGTATCGTGTACAGTTTTGGTCTCCTTACCTAAGGAAGGATATACTTGCCATAGAGGGAGTGCAACGAAGGTTCACCAGACTGGTTCCTGGGATGGGGGGATTGTCCTATGAGGAGAGATTGAGTAGACTAGGCCTATATGCTCTAGAGTTTCGAAGAATGAGAGGTGATCTCATTGAAACATACAAAATTCTTACAGGGCTTGACAGGGTAGATACAGGGAGGATGTTTCCCTTGGCTGGGGAGTCTAGAACCAGGGGTCACAGTCTCAGAATAAGGGGTCGGCATTTAGGACTGAGTTGAGGAGAAATTTCTTCACTCAGAGAGTGGTGAATCTTTGGAATTCTGTCCCTCAGAGGGCTGTGGAGGCTCAGTCGTGAGTATATTGAAGACAGAGATCGATAGATTTTTTGAATATTAAGGGAATCAAGGGATATGGGGATAGTTCAGGAAAGTGGAGTTGAGTAGAAGATCAGCCATGATCATATTGAATGGTGGAGCAGGCTCGAAGGGCCGAATGGCCTACTCCTGCTCCTATTTCTTATATTCTTATGTTATGAATTCAGACACCACCTTTCACCCAATTGCACCAATAAACAAAAACAGCATTTTATAACTCACTGGAATGAAATCAAACCCAGGACTAATTTTGAATTAGTCGCTAAAATTCCTTCAGAGTTAAGTTGAGACTAAAAACTCGCTCCAAGTTTCAAAAATAGTTTTAAGTAAACAATCTACCAACCAATTTGATTGTGTCAATTCCAAGTCATGCTGCCAATGGCATTTTTTAATATATTTAAAGTATTTATGTTATCGTGCACTTATCTGGAAAGTTTGCATAGATTTATGGAAACTGAACCTACAAACCATGAGTAACTTACCTTTCACATTGCAGTGACGGAGCAGAAACTGAGGTTCTGAGTGTGATAATGACACACTGATGCAGCGAACGGCAGATTCGATTTGCACGCCTGTTTTTGGCTATGACTCCCCTGCTGCCTCAGACAATGACCTGCCTCCTAACGTTACGTGGGGTGGAGTCAGGCTAGGGGTTACGTGCGGTGGATGTACGGCCTTGAAGCCAGGCCTTGGCGGGCCGGATTGAATTCATTGGCGGGCTGGATATGGCCTGCAGGCCGTATTTTGTATGCCACTGACCCAGAAGGACAAGGGCAGCAGGCGCGTGGGAACACTACCACCTCCAAGTCACACACCATCCTGGGTCAAAATCCTGGAAATTCCTCCCTAACAGCACTGTGGGAGTACCTTCACCGCACAGACTGCAGTAGTTCAAGGCGGCAGCTCACCACCACCTTCTCAAGGGCAAATAGGGATGGGCAATAAATGCTGGCCTTGCCAGTGACACACACATCCCGCGAATGAATTTTTAAAAAAGCACACCTCTCATGGTTTTTGCTTGTACTTAGGCCGAGATTTTGCTGGCGCTCAGAGGGCGGGTTCGGAGGCGGGTCCGCTGTCAAAATCAAAATTATTGACAGCGGGTTGGGTACCCGCTCCGAACCCGCCTCCATGTAAGTTTCCAAAGTGTCGGGTCTGCGACTTCAGAACAGACCCGACACCAAGCGGCGGGGGAGGCATTTAAGATAGTTAAATGCTTGTTAAACACTTGTTAACTACTATTTTGCCAGCCTATTTCTATTTTACCACTTTTTTAACGAGGTTCACGTCTGCACATAATGTAAATTATGAATAACTGGTCCCAGCACTGATCCTTGTGGAGCACTGATCATTGTGAAACACTGCTTTCTAGCTTCCTCCAATCTGAATAACTACCACTGCACTCAATTTTTAGCCAATTATTAAGTAGTGAGGTCTATCACTTGTCTGGACTTTATATCATTGCCTTTTTTGCGGAACGGGGCAGGGTCAGATCATGGCTTGAGTTCAGATATTTTCTTTGCTGATAATTCTTTAATTTAAAAATCTTAAACTTAAGCCTTCACATTGTAAGATAGAGAAATAAGTGGGAAAAGAAAATGGACTTTAATTTAGAAAGAGAGGCTTATTGTCCTCTGATTTTAACCCCCCCCCGCCCCCCACTAAACGGGGGGACAGTTATAGTGAAGGCAGTGACTTCACCCCTCTGAACCCACTGCCTTCCTGCTGTGTCCCGCTCTGAACTTACTTTTTTGAGCAGCCAAGCTAGACACCTGACCAATGTTACCTCTAATTTTTTTATATACTGAGCAGGCCACAAACTCTGTTGAGCGCAATCTTTTTGTCCGTGGACAAATTTTACAACAACAAACAATTTTACAACAACAATAACTTTTGCAACAATGACAGCAACAGCAACCATTTAAAAACATATGTACAGTAATACCATATTGTCACCCCACCATTTCAAATCATGAGACATAAGAACATAAGATATAGGAGCAGGAGTAGGCCATTTGGCCCCTCGAGCCTGCTCCGCCATTCAGTAAGATCATGGCTGATCTTCAACCTCATCTCCACTTTCCTGCACTATCCCCATATCCCTTGATTCCCTTAATATTCAAAAATCTATCGATCTCTGTCTTGAATACACTCAATGACTGAGCCACCACAGCCCTCTGGGGCAGAGAATTCCAAAGATTCACCACCCTCTGAGTGAAGAAATTTCTCCTCCTCTGAGTCCTAAATGGCCGACCCCTTATTCTGAGACTGTGACCCCTGGTTCTAGACATCCCAGCCAGGGGAAACATCCTCCCTGCATCTACCCTGTCAAGTCCTGTAAGAATTTTGTATGTTTCAAAGAGATCACCTCTCATTCTTCTAAACTCCAGAGAATATAGGCCTAGTCTATAAAATCTGTCCTCATAGGACAATCCCACCATCCCAGGAACCAGTCTGGTGAACCTTTGTTGCACTCCCTCTATGGCAAGTATATCCTTCCTTAGGTCAGGAGACCAGAACTGTACACAATACTCCAGGTGTGGTCTCACCAGAGCCCTATATAATTGCAGTAAGACATCTTTACTCTCATACTCAAATCCTCTTATAATAAAGGCCAACATACCATTTGCTTTCCTAATTGCTTGCTATACCCGCATGTTAACTTTCAGTGATTCTTGTACAAGGACACCCAGGTCCCTCTGAACACCAATATTTCCCAATCTCTCACCATTTAAAAAATACTCTGCTTTTCTATTTTTCCTACCAAAGTGGATAACTTCACATTTCTCCACATTATATTCAATTTGCCATGTTCTTGCTCACTCACTTAGCCTGCCTATATCCCCTTGAAGCCTCCTTGCATCCTCCTCACAACTTACATTCTCACCCAGCTTTGTATCATCAGCAAACTTGAATATATTACATTTGGTCCCTTCATCCAAATCATTGATGTAGATTGCGAATAGCTGAGGCCCAAGCACTGATCCTTGGGGTACCCCACTAGTTACAGCCCGCCAACCCGAAAATGACCTGTTTATTCCTACTCTCTGTTTTCTGTCCGTTAACCAATCCTCAATCCATGCTAGTATATTACCCACCAATCCCATGAGCCCTAATTTTGTTTAATAACCTCTTGTGTGGCACCTTCTCAAATGCCTTCTGAAAATCCAAATACACTACATCCATTGGTTCCCCCTTATCTATTCTGCTAGTTACAACCTCAAAAAACTCTAACAGATTTGTCAAACAGGATTTCCCTTGCATAAATCCGTGTTGACGCTGCCCAATCTATTATTATTTTTTAAGTGGCCTATTACCACGTCCTTAATAATAGATTCTAGCATTTTCCCTACTACTGATGTCAGGCTAACTGGTCTGCAGTTCCCCATTTTCTCTCCCTCCTTTCTTAAATAGTGGGGTTACATTTGCCACCTTCCAATTTGTGGGAACCGTTCTGGAATGAATGGAATTTTGGAAAATGACATCCAATGCATCCACTATCTCTATAGCCACCTCTTTCAAAACCCTAGGATGTAGGCCATCAGGTCCAGGGGATTTATCGGCTTTCAGTTCCGTTAATTACTCCAGTACTAATTGTTTACTAATACTAATTTCTTTCAGTTCCTCATTCTCGCTAGACCCTTGGTTCTCCACTATTTCCGGGAAGTTTTTTGCGTCTTCCATGAAGACAGACACAATGGGCTGGATTTTGATACTGGGGCGGGTTGGGGTCGTGTCATCCACTTTTCGTGTTATCCACCCGACTGCAATTGGATGTGGGAGATTGATGCGATTTTCACTTAATTGGGCAATTGAGTTCCAGCATGTGGGAACCCATGAACCAATTAATGTTTTCAGTCTGAAAGTCGCCTCTGATGATGTCATCATTACTGCCGCATTGAAGGTCTTCAGAGACTGCCTGGCCTTTGCTGTGAGAGGACCTGGATGCAAAATGAGCAGCAGCAGCAGCCCTGAGAGAGAGAGAGAGAGAGAGAGAGCCTTGCCTTTGCTGTGAGAGGACCTGAAGGCAAAATGAGCAGCAGCCCCCCTACGTCTGCTCCCAGATATTTTTCCTCCTACTACTACTCCGTTGCAATAGTGGACCTGCAGCTGATAGTCAGCTTTCGAAATGTGCTCCCGCCAGGTTTCACAATCGTGGTTCAGAACAGGCGTGCTTCACGTAGAACAAGGGTTAAAATCACAAAGGCCTTTCAAAATGGCATTATAGAGCCAATTTAGTGCTTGTTAAGGGCCTTAACAGCCTATCCCGCCTCTTAAAGGCGGGACGGAGTCGGGACCAGCAGACACGATTTAATGAAAATTGCGTGGAGGCGGGATGGAGGCGGACTTGTGCCCGCCCGCCAGTTTTCGCAATTTTAACCCCCCACACGCCTCCAAACCCGCCTCCATGGGTCAATGAAAATCCAACCCAATGTATTTGTTCAATTTCCATGCCATTTCCTTATTCCCCATTATAATTTCTCCTGTAAGGGACCCACATCTACTTTTGCTAATCTTTTCCTTTTTTATATACCTATAGAAGCTTTTACAGTCTATTTCTATGTCTCTCGCTAGTTTACTCTCATTCTATTTTCCCTTTGTTTATCAATTTCTTGGCCCTCCTTTGCTGAATTCTAAAATCCTCCCAATCCTCAGGCTTACTGCTCTATTTGGCAACATTATAAGCCTCTTCCTTTGATCTAATACTATCTTTAACTTCTCTTGTTAGCCACGGTTGGACCACCTTTCCTGTGGGGGTTTTTGTGCCTTAAAGGAATGTATATTTGTTGTAAATTATGTATTAATTATTTAAATACTAGCCATTGCTTGTCTACCGTCATACCTTTTAATGTAGTTTCCCAATCTACCTTAGCCAACTCGCCCCTCATACTTACGTAGTTTGCTTTGTTTAGATTTAAGACCCTAGTTTCAGATTTAAGTCACTTTCAAACTTAATATAAAATTCTATCATGTTATGGTCACTAAAGGCCCCTTTACTACAAGATTATTAATTAACCCTTTCCCACTGCACAATACTAGATCTAAAATAGCCTGTTCCCTAGTTGATTCTTCAACATACTGATCTAGAAAACTATCTTGCATACATTCCATGAATTCGTCCTCCACACTATTACTGCAAATTTGGTTTGCCCAGTCTATATGTAGATTAAAGTCCCCCATGATTACTGTATTACCCTTGTTACATACCCTCTAATTTCCTGATTTATACTCTGCCCTACATTACAACTACTGTTTGGGGGCCTATAAACAACTTCCACCAATGTTTTCTCTGAAAAACATTAAAAGCCCCATGAAATCCATGTGGTTAAACTGGCAGTGGCTCTGCTACTCCATCTGGCTTGCTTTCTGCTGCAGAGGCCATTAGCACAGAAGGGTTTGTATTTGTATTGATGTCAACCCTCATTTGTTCCTGTGTTCGGCTTGAGGTGGAATTGAGCATATGGGAAGCATAGCTAAATGACAAGCTACACTTTAGTTATAGAAGAGTTGCATGCTGCTTGTGAGAGGCGAGTTAGGCACCCATACCCAGAGATCAACACAGGAGATTAAATAATAGTTCAAGCTTTCTGCCCGTGCCCTTGTCTATGATCCTCTTTATTTTAGAATTATTTGCTTAGTGGAGACTAAAGGCTAACAAAGACTGGTTAGACCAAACAGTCAGTCTTGGAGCTATTACTTATGTATTTTAATGCTTGTTCTCCTAAACTGTTCAATGTGAGAGATGATACTTTTTTAATAATTAAAATGAAAGCACTGAACTTAGTGTAAATAGAGAATTGCTAAAAATAAACTCCAAAACCTGGAAATAAATAAAAGCCAGAAAGGTACAGCTGAAATGCTTCCAATCATACAGTTATTCATGTAATCTCCATTTCCCCATTAATCTATGATAGGGTTGCCAATATTCCTGGAGGTTTTATCACAGGACCTTCTGCCTGCAATTGCCATGCCCAGTTAAACAGTCTTTTCCCCTCATCTCTAATACTTTTATAACAAATAAATGAAAGTGTTCATATAAAATGAAAAGAACACACATTTTGTTTGAGTGCCCCTATGACTTTTCTCCTGGGATCGTGTGTAAGTGTCCAGGAGATTAATCTGTAATTCCTGGAGACTCCAGGGCAATCCTCAAGGGTTGACAACACTAATCTATTGTATTATTAAAAACATTGCATGGTCACAACATTCGAATGGTGCTTGTACGTGATGCTGCCAGAATAACATTAACTTATGTACCCGCCACCCCCCCACACGTAATAGTACAATACTGTCCAGTCAACTGATCTTAAGCCTCACCTGTGAAATTTTGGTGCAATATTTAACTTGGTCCACCAGGTGACACTGCAGCAATTCTTTCTGTGGAGAATAGCAGAAAAGTTGGTGAAGGTGAATAAGGCTAAACCCACTCAGTGAAACACAAATAAAATTAGAAGCACTTAAAAGCCCAGATACTGCAGTACAAAAGATATAAAGGGGAGGAACAACACCTCCCGCCCTCCCCCAAACAGGAGACTCTTGAAGAAATGGAAACTGAAATCCTAGATCAGCTGTCTGATGGTTATAGTGTCCTGCTGAGACAATGGCCCAGAATTTGCGGTGGGTAACAACAGCGAACAAACAGCGTTCGCTGTTATTACCCCTTTGGAACTAATCGCAACTTCAGGATGTAGCGCATGCGCATCCTAGATATACTGACATTTATATAGCGCCTTTCACGACCACCGGACGCCCCAAAGCGCTTTACAGCCATTGAGTACTTTTTGAAGTGTAGTCACTGTTGTAATGTAGGAATCCGAACGCGGAAATCCTGAACTTGCGGTCAGTTATTCACTGCTCCGACACTGGCTGCGCTGTGGAACGCCCCAGAGCCGGCAATCAGTGTAATCTGTGAAATCGGTGAAACTGTTGAAAACTTTGGCTCTTCCGTGGTAATACCGCTGGTAAACACCACATTAAAAGTTAGACCCTTTTGGATTAGGTGTAACTGGGGTTTTAACAGCGTATCGACTGCTAAACCAAGGTTATGACCCTGAAAAATTAATTTTAATTTTGTGGAGTGTTAAATTTCTCCATTTTAATAAAAATAATTTTTTTTAAGGAACTTCAAATAAACAGGTTTGCTTTTTCCCCATGTGAGAATAGTACTGGAGAAATTAATAGGACTGAAAGCCGATAAATCTCCTGGACCTGATGCCCTACATCCTAGGGTTTTGAAAGAGGTGGCTATAGAGATAGTGGATGCATTGGTTGTCATTTTCCAAAATTCCATAGATTATAGAACGGCTACCACAGATTAGAAGGTAGCAAAAAAAAAATTTATATTCGTTTTATGGGACGTGGGTGACGCTGGCAAGGCCAGCATTTATTGCTCATCCCTAATTGCCCTTGAGAAGGTGGTAGTGAGCCGCCTTCTTGAACGGCTGCAGTGCGTGTGGTGAAGGTACTCCCACAGTGCTGTTAGGGAGGGAGTTCCAGGATTTTGACCCAGCGACGATGAAGGATCGGCGATATACTTCTAAGTCAGGATGGTGTGTGACTTGGAAGGGAACTTGGAGGTGATGGTGTTCCCATGCGCCTGCTGCCCTTGTCCTTCTAGGTGGAAGAGGTCGCGGGTTTGGGAGGTGCTGCCGAAGAAGCCTTGGCGAGTTGCTGCAGTGCATCTTGTAGATGGTACACACTGCAGCCACGGTACGCCGGTGGTGGAGGGAGTGAATGTTTAGTGTGGTAGATGGGGTGCCAATCAAGCGGACTGCTTTGTCCCATATGGTGTCGAGCTTCTTGAGTGTTGGAGCTGCACTCATCCAGGCAATTGGAGAGTATTCCGTCACACTCCTTACTTGTGCCTTGTAGATGGTAGAAAGGCTTTGGGGAGTCAGGAGTGAGACACTCGCCGCAGAATACCTAGCCTCTGACCTGCTCTTGTAGCCACAGTATTTATGTAGCTGGTCCAGTTAAGTTTCTGGTCAATGGTGACCCCAGGATGTTGATGGTGAGGGATTTGGCAATGGTAATGCCATTGAATGTCATGGGGCGGTGGTTAGACTCTTGCTTGTTGGAGATGAAAACCCACTATTTAGGAAAGGAAGGAGAGAGAAAACAGGGCACTTGGAAAATAATAATAGGATTGGGCAGAGTCAACACAGATTTATGAAAGGGAAATCGTGTTTGATGAATCTGTTAGAGTTTTTTGAGGTTGTAACTAGCAGGATAGATGAGGGGGAACCAGTGAATGTGTACAGTAAACTCTTTAGTATCCGGCACCTACGGGACCGGGATGGTGCCGGTTGATGAAAAATTCCGGATAACAGAGAAGTAGGCAATTTTTAACACAAAAAATAAAAACCACTAACTAACTCGGCCACCGCGGGAAACTCGGACTCGGAAAAATGAAAAATGGATGGATTCGGCAAGATTACCGGTTATCTATTTTGCCGGTTATTAAAGAATTCCAGATGATGAAGTGCCATTTAAACAAGAGTTTACTGTATTTGGTTTTTCAGAAGGCATTCGATATGGTGCCACACAAGAGGTTATTAAACAAAATTAGGGCTCATGGGATTGGGGATAATATACGTACATGGATTGAGGATTGATTAACGGACAGAAAACAGAGAGTAGGAATAAATGGGTAATTTTTGGGTTGGCAGGCTGTAACTAGTGGGATATCGCAAAGATCAGTGCTTGGGCCTCAGCTATTCACAATCTACATCAATGATTTGGATGAGGGGACCAAATGTAATATATCCAAGTTTGCTGATGATACAAAGCTGGGTGAGAATGTAAGAACATAAGAAGTAAGAGCAGAGTAGGCCATACGGCCCCTCGAGCCTGCTCCGCCATTCAATAAGATCATGGCTGATCTTCCACCTCAACTCCACTTTCCTGCCCGATCTACATATCCCTTGATTCCCCTAGAGTCCAAAAATCTATCTATCTCAGCCTTGAATATACTCAAAGACTCAGCATTCACAGCCCTCTGGGGCAAAGAATTCCAAAGATTCACAACCCTCTGAGTGAAGAAATTCCTCCTCATCTCAGTCTTAAATGGCCTACCCCTTATCCTGAGACTATGCCCCCTAGTTCTAGACACTCCAGCCAGGGGAAACAACCTCTCAGCGTCTACCCTGTCAATCCCCTTCAGAATCTTGTATGTTTCAATGAAATCACCTCTCATTCTTCTAAACTCCAGAGAGTATAGGCCCATTCTACACAATCTCTCATCATAGGACAGCTCTCTCATCCCAGGAATCAATCTAGTGAACCTTCGCTGCACCGCCTCCAAGGCAAGTATATCCTTCCTTAGATAAGGAGACCAAAACTGTGCTCAGTACTCCAGGTGTGGTCTCAACAAGGCCCTGTACAATTGTAGCAAGACTTCCTTACTCCTATACTCCAACCCCCTTGCAATAAAGGCCAACATGCCATTTGCCTTCCTTATTGCTTGCTGTACCTGCATTCTAGCTTTCTGTGTTTCTTGCATGAGGACACCCAAATCTCTCTGAACACCAACATTTGAAAGTTTCTCACCATTTAAAAAATATTCTGTTTTTCTATTCTTCATACCAAAGTGAATAACCTCACATTTCCCTACATTATACTCCATCTGCCACCTTACTGCCCATTCACTCAGTCTATCTATATCCTTTTGCAAACTCTTTGTGTTCTCCTCACAGCTTGCTGTTCCACCTAGCTTTGTATCATCAGCAAACTTGGATACATTACACTTGGTCCCTTCATCTAGGTCATTAATATAGATTGTAAATAGCTGAGGCCCCAACACTGATCCTGTGGCACCCCACTAGTTACAGCCTGCCAACCTGAAAAGATCCGTTTATCCCTACTCTCTGTTTTCTGTCCGTTAACCAATCCTCTATCAATGTTACTATATTACCCCCAACCCCATGAGCCCTAATCTTGTGTAATAATCTTTTATGTAAGTTGTGAGGAGGATGCAAGGAGGCTTGAAAGGGATATAGACAGGCTAAGTGAATGGGCAAGAACATGGTAAATGGAATATAATGTGGAGAAATGTGAAGTTATCCACTTTGGTAGGAAAAATAGAAAAGCAGAGTATTTTTTAAATGGTGAGAGATTGGGAAATGTTGGTGTTCAGAGGGACCTGGGTGTCCTTGTACATGAATCACTGAAAGTTAACATGCAGGTACAGCAAGCAATTAGGAAAGCAAATGGTATGTTGGCCTTTATTACAAGAGGATTTGAGTATAAGAGTAAAGACGTTTTACTGCAATCATATAGGGCCCTGGTGAGACCACACCTGGAGTATTGTGTACAGTTTTGATCTCCTTACCTAAGGAAGGATATACTTGCCATAGAGGGAGTGCAACGAAGGTTCACCAGACTGGTACCTGGGATGGGATTGTCCTATGAGGAGAGATTGACTAGGCCTATATTCTCTGGAGTTTAGAAGAATGAGAGGTGATCTCATTGAAACATACAAAATTCTTGCAGGACTTGACAGGGTAGATGCAGGGAGGATGTTTCCCCTGGCTGGGGAGTCTAGAACCAGACATCACACTCTCAAAATAAGGGGTTGGCCATTTAGGACTGAAATGAGGAGAAATTTCTTCACTCAGAGGGTGGTGAATATTTAGAATTCTCTACCCCAGAGGGTTGTGGAGGCTCAGTCGTTGAATATATTCAAGACAGAGATCGATAGATTTTTGCATATTAAGGGAATCCAGGCATATGGGGATAGTGCAGGAAAGTGGAGTGAGGTGGAAGATCAGCCATGATATTGAATGGCGGAGCAGGCTCGAAGGGCCAAATGGCCTACTCCTGCTCCTGTTTCTTATGTTCTTATGTATCCCCTCCAAGACCATATACCCTTTCTGAGGTGCGGTGCCAAAAACTGAATGCAGTACGCTATTGCTTCTTGTGGCTCTGAGAATCCTCATGACCTCATTTTGGGTATTTTTGTTTGACTGGACACTACCTATTGCATTTGATAAGTTTGAACAATAATCAAAATGGTTCAGGCTTTCTTTGTGACCTCTAATTCTATTCTATTCATACTTTAGAATATATTGCTTATTATTTTAGTATTGCATGTAATTCTAATTGTGTCTGTATTGTTATGGTCACAATTACTTTTTGATCAGGTTTTACCATTTACATTTTTTATTAACTGTTTCTGTTGTCAATTTTTACTTATTTTTGTTCATTTCCTTTTACATATCCTTCACAGTCCTCCTCTGCCACACAACAAAGCAAATGTGTTTGATCTAAGCAGAGACCAACAATTGAACCTTGCATACATTGCCTCGGTACCTCATAGTGGCATCGAACAAGTTCGAATTCATTGGCTATTGGAGCTAGTCACAATCCGGTAAGTCTGCAGGATCACGTTGTTTGTAGAAATAAATATAAAAATTTGTCTGAAATGTTTCAGTGGTTTTTACTTGTATCTTCAGTTATAATCTACCATTAATCCCGGATTATAAACCATACCCATGTATAGGCTACTTCCCCATAAAATGTCCTAGTTTTTTTTTAATCAGAATTAGTCTGTGGTGGTTTATTATTAAGAATATGAATTGAATATATAATGGACTTGATATTAACGCAGAGATTGGATCAGAGCCGGGGAGGAGGCGATAGCGGGTGACAAACGTGCAATATGGTGGGATGTGTTGGGAATGTCCGATTTCAACATGGATTTCAACATTTCCTCATTATCATTTTACCTTGGGGTTTCGCATCTCCACTGCATGTGAGCGGGCATGATGCAGACTTCACATGATGCGATTTCACTTCAACTATTTAAAGGCCTAGTTCACAGATGCAATGGCGGAGGTGGTTTGGAGGTTTGTGTTTAGTGTTTAGTTAAGTAGAAGGAGAAAAATGGAAGCAAGGAGGGCAGAGGCTACACCCAGAATCAACGAGGTGCCCCTGGATGTACTGCTGGGTACAGTAAGGGTGAACTTTCCTAGCAATGGGAAAAAGAAACCGGCAGCCACCACGAAGAAGGCGTGGCTGGAGGGGGCCCACGAGATCAGCAGCAGTTGCGTAATTATGAGAACTTGCATCCAGTGCAGGAAGCGTTTTAATGACCTAACCAGGTCAGGAAAGGTGAGTAAAGTTGCAGATTCACCTACATCCTGTAGTGTACCCCTTCTCACTCTGTCCTGTCAAGCCATTCACATCACTCTTCACACCCACTTAAGTTTCAGCAGCACCCATCGTTCTGTCGCGCCACCCTTGCAGGAGAAGAAAGCTCAGAGTACAAGGGAGAGGGAGAGGACCGGAGGAGATCCCCATAGATCGTTGCACTGACCAATGTGGAACAGGAGGCTTTGGAGATTAGCGGCCTATCAGTCTCCCTGAGCATTGGAGATGCTGAGGCTGGTCGTTCATTGCTGCAGGGTGACAGAATTACTCTCGCAAACCCACATCTCCTATAAGACTAAGTCATCTTGGCTTGAATTCAGCACCTAATGAAATATGATCACCTTAATCATATACATTTCAACATTTGTACATTCTCATGACTAAATCATATCCGTCTCTTCTCCAGCACCATTAGAAGAAGAATAACAGCCTTTGTTGACGAGGATTCCTCAGAGGAGTTTGTTCCTGCTGAGGTTGCACCAGCACAGAATACATGCGTACCTGGCACTAGCGCAGATATGAGCACTTCAGTGAATCCTCTTAGAGAGTTAGATGAGATCTCACCAGGTGAATCACAGTTCACAAATGAGTATGAGCAGAGAGTGGTGGTAGGCACAGCTGTGGAGAGTCTGTGTCGGAGGGCGCAGACCTCTCCAAGCTCTGCTCAGCTGGACAGAGATGCTGAACCCGGTGGGAGGTGGGGTGGGGCCATCAATGAAAAAGAGAATGATAGAGCGTCAGCAGATACTGTGCGAGGTACTGGCTGTCCTGCCAGGTACACTAACACAATGTCCCTGAGGATGGAAGAGTTCAAATCAAAATATTTGTGAAGTGATGTCGCAGGCCCTTTCGAAGATATCTTCCATTGAGAGAGTGGCCTCCTCTGTGGAACTTGAGGCCCTGCAGGCCCTGACAGCGGCTCTGCAAACTTTGAACAGCAACATGTCTACCGCTTTACACCAGATGACAGATAGATTAAAAGTGGGCTTCCAAGACATCGCTGATCTTCTCCAGGCTGCTCTGTCGCAGAGAGGCAGGAGCGATGTGCCACTGGCCCAGGAGCGGGACGATGATGAAAGGGGAGACAAAAGTGCAAACTCCTCGCAAAGCGTTTGCATGTCTCACCCATTGCCTCCTGCTGAACCAGTACCCGACATGCTGCCTCCTGTCTCGCTGGCCCAGTCTGCCCCTGCACAGGTGCCAGTGGAGGAGTCTTTGGCGGGCCCCCCACAGGCTCCAACACCCAGAGGTCGTCAGCCGCGAGCATCTAAAAAGTCAGAGCCGGGATCAGGGCAGCCTGCCACTACCTCTGATGAGGCCACAGGGATTGCATCACGTTGAAGTGCTAGAGAGAGAAAGAGAGAAAATTTGTAGTTCAACGAGGGTACGCACATGGGTGTTTTTGAAAATTTGTTAAATTAATTTGCACCACTTTCCCGTGTTCCCCATTCTTGCATGACGAGTGCCAGCTCTGCTTTTCATTTGTTTGGTGCTGAATGTGAAGACATGGAATTGACTGAGACCAATTGGTGCTTGTGCAATGAGTGGATGGATGGCTTCAGGTTGATTGTGTAGACGTAGTTTGGGGGGGCAGTGGAAATGGTGGTAGCAGGCGGGGGATGTGATAGTTACTTTGGTTCATTGTGAGTGATTAACTGAATCTTCGAGCTATATGGGGATCCCGGGCATCTCAAGCAGCAATGTGATCAGGTGGTCTGGCGCTGGGTGCCTAATCCTTGGAAAAGCAAAATACTGCAAATGCTGGAAATCTGAAATAAAAACAGAAAATGCTGGAAATACTCAGCAGGTCAGACAGCATCTGTGGAGAGAGAAACAGAGTTAGCGTTTCAGGTCGATGACCTTTCGTCAGAACTGGAAACAGTTAGAGATGTAACAGATTTTAAGTAAGTGCAGGGGCAGGTAAAGGGGGGAGGGGAGGAAAGAACAAAAGGGAAGGTATGTGATGGGGTGGAAGGCAGGAGAGATTAAATGACAAATGGTATGACAGTACAAAGCAAAAGGAGATGTTAATGGGACAAGTAAAGAAACAAAAGATGGGTCTAGAAGAGGAGTAAATGGGCATAGCAGAATCATCAACAGCTGTCATCTGAAAAAATAGGGGCAGAGGTTATGGTCTGCAATTGTTGAACTCGATGTTGAGTCCGGAAGGCTGTCAAGTGCCTAATAGAAAGATGAGGTGCTGTTCCTTGAGCTTACGTTGAGCTTCATTGGAACAGTGTAAGAGGCCGAGGACAGAGAAGTCAGAGTGGAAGTGGAGCGGACAGGCGACCGGAGGTGTTCCGCAAAGCGGGCATACAATCTGTGTTTGGTCTCCCCAGTGTAGAGGAGATCGCATCGAGAGCAGCGAATACAGCATACTAAATTGCAAGAAGTACAAGTAAATCGCTGTTTCACCTGGAAGGAGTGTTTGGGGCCCTGGACAGTGGGAAGGTAGGAGGTAAAAGGGCAGGTCTGCGCTTGCATGGGAAGATGACGTGGGAAGGGGAGAGGGTGTTGGGGGTGATTGAGGAGTGGACTAGGGTGTCATGGAGGGAACGAATGCTGAAAGGGGAGGGGAGGGGAAGACGTGTTTGGTGGTGGGATCACGATGGAGGTAGCATTTTCTGTTTTTATTCCTTCTCCTTGTCATTGAAATCTTCATCAGATGAGGAGTGCTGTTTGGCTGGCTTGTTCCTCCTGCACCTCTAGTCCTCGCTGCTGTGCTTTGTTGTGTAGAACGCAGCACACCACGATTATCCTAGAGATTCTCGCTGGTGTGCACTGAAGGGAGGCGTATGACAGATACCGAAGGCTAAATACTCCAGAATCTTTAGAGGAGTACAGAAAGGGCAGGGCTGCAATTAAAAAGGATATTAGGAAAGCAAAGAGAGAGCATGAAAAATTCTTGGCAAGTAAAATCAAGGAAAATCCAAAGATGTTGCTATCGGAGGGGGGGAGGAGTGTGAAATATTAGATGAAATAAACATAGTGAGAGAGGAAGTATTAAGGGGTTTAGCAGCTTTAAAAGTGGATAAATCCCCAGGCCCGGATGAAATGTATCCCAGGCTGTTAAGCGAAGCAAAAGATGAAATAGCAGAGGCCCTGACCATCATTTTTCAATCCTCTCTGGCTTCAGGTGTGGTGCCGGAGGACTGCTAATGTGGTACCCTTGTTTAAAAAGGGAGAAAAGGATAGACCAAGTAATTACAGGCCAGTCAGCCTAACCTCGGTGGTGGGAAAATTATTGGAAAGAATTCTGAAGGACAGGATAAATCTTCATTTAGAAAGACACGGATTAATCAGGGATAGTCAGCATGGATTTGTTAAGGGAAGGTCATGTCTGACAAACTTGATTGAATTTTTTGAGCAGGTAACAAGGAGGGTAGATGAGGGTAGTGTATTTGATGTAGTGTATATGGACTTTAGCAAGGCTTTTGATAAGGTCCCACATGACAGACTGGCCATGAAGTTAAAAGCCCATGGATCCTGGGCAGAGTGTCAAGTTGGATTCAAAACTGGCTCGGAGACAGGAAGCAGAGGGTAATGGTTGATGGGTGTTTTTGTGACTGGAAGGCTGTTTCCAGTGGGGTTCCGCAGGGCTCAGTATGAGGTCCCTTGCTTTTTGTGGTATATATCAATGATCTTGACTTGAATATAGGGGGTATGATTAAGAAGTTTTCAGATGATACTAAAATCGGCTGTGTGGTTAATACTGAAGAAGGAAGCTGTAGACTGCAGGAAGATATCAATAAATTGATCAGGTGGGCAGAACAGTGGCAAATGGAATTCAATCCGGAGAAGTGTGAGGTAATGCATTTGGGGAGGGCTAACAAGGAAAGGGAATACACATTAAATGGTAGGACACTGAGTAGTGCAGAGGAACAAAGGGACCTTGGAGTGCATGTCCACAGATCCCTGAAGGTAGCAGGCCAGGTAGATAAGGTGGTTAAGAAGGCATACGGAATGCTTGCCTTTATTAGCCGTGGCATAGAATACAAGAGCAGGGGGTTATGCTTCAACTGTATAAAACACTAGTTAGGCCTCAGCTAGAGTACTGCGTGCAGTTCTGGTCAGCACATTACAGGAAAGATGTGATTGCACTAGAGAGGGTACAGAGGAGATTTACAAGGATGTTGCCGGGAGTAGAGAATCTTAGCTATGAGGAAAGACTGGATAGACTGGGTCTGTTTTCCTTGGAACAGAGGAGGCTGAGGGGAGACCTTATTGAGATGTATAAAATTATGAGGGGCATAGATAACATGGATAGAAAGGACCTATTTCCCTTAGCAGAGGGTCAAAAACCAGGGGGCACAGATTTAAAGTAATTGGGGGAAGGTTTAGAGGGGATTTGAGGGGAAATTTCTTCACCCAGAGGGTTGTGGGGGTCTGGAACCCATTGCCTGAAAGGGTGGTAGAGGCAGGAACCCTAACCACATTTAAAAATGACGACGAACACCTCGCTAAGGCCATTCCCGCGCCTCCACTACTCGCCTTCAAACAGTCGCCTAACCTCAAACAGACCATCGTTCGCAGCAAATTACCCAGCTTTCGGGAGAACAGTGACCACGACACCACAACCCTGCCACGGCAACCTCTGCGAGACATGCCAGATCATCAACACAGATACCATCATCACACGTGAGGACACCACCCACCAGGTACATGGTACATACTCATGTGACTCGGCCAACGTTGTCTACCTCATACGTTGCAGGAAAGGATGGTACATCGGCGAGAACATGCAGACACTGCGACAACGTATGAACGGACACCGCACAACAATCGCCAGGCAGGAGTGTTCCCTCCCAGTCGGGGAACACGTCAGCAGTCAAGGACATTCAGCCTCTGATCTTCGGGTAAGCGTTCTCCAAGGCGGCCTTCGAGACGCACGACAACGCAAAATCGTCGAGCAGAAACTGATAGCCAAGTTCCGCACCCATGAGGATGGCCTCAACCGGGATCTTGGGTTCATGTCACGCTACATTTAACGCTACATGTAACCCCACCTGACGTAGAGTCATCCAGACTCGAGTCGTCGTTGGCTTGTTCTCTCTACACACCTGCTGTGATTTCCAGCAAAAAAAGTTTTTTGTTTTCCATACAGACCCCAGCATCTGCCACATTTGACCCCTTGTGACCCCACCTCATTGTCTTTGATGCAATGTTTTCCTGACTGACCTGTTTGGACACTATCCACACCTTTGATTGCCGTGATTATCTCTCTGCCGAGGTGTGATAAAGGGCAGTTAGAAAGATTAACTGTAATCATCTGGCTGTGTTCTCTGACTATATATGCTGTGCCTATATGTATCTCTTCACTTCACCTGACGAAGGAGCAGCGCTCCGAAAGCTTGTGATTTCAAATAAAGCTGTTGGACTATAACCTGGTGTTGTGCGACTTCTCACATTTGTCCACATTTAAAAAGTACAGGAAACTCTTTATTAACCGGCACCGACGGGACCGGCGTGGTGCCGGTTAATCAAAAAGTCCGGATAACGGAGAGTTATATCTCCCAACGTACGAGAGCCCCGTACACATTGACATGCGCCTGCATTCGGAGCTCCGTCTCCCCGGGGACCGCCAGCTGACCATCTGTCGTGTCCGCTGCCTACCCGAGCTGCACATTCCCCTCCCAATCTACACGCTCCGATACAAGGCAAACGCCTTGGGTTTTTTTTTTAAGTTAATTTTAAACGAGAGATGAAGGAAAACCACGGTTACCTACTCAAGAATTTTGCCGGTTAAGAGAGATTTCCGGATATTTGGGTGCCGGTTAATAAAGAGTTTCCTGTACTTGGATGTGCACTTGGGATGCTCTAACCTGCAGGGCTACGGACCAAGAGCTGGGAAGTGGGATTAGGCTGGATAGTTCTTTGTTGGCCGGCGCGGACATGATGGGCTGGATTTTGTCTTGGGGTCGGGTTGGGGTCGTGTCATCCGCATTTCGTGTTGCCCCCACCCCACCCCGCCCCGACTCCAGATTAATGTGGATGAATGATGCAATTTTCACTTAATTGGGCAATTGAGTTCCAGCATGTGGGAACCCATGAACCAATTAGTGGTTTCAGTTTGAAAGTCGCCTCTGATGATGTCATCATTGCAGGTCAGAGACTGCCTGCCTGGTCTCGGAGACTGCCTTGCCTTTGCTGTGAGTGGACCTGCCTGGCTTTTGCAGTGAGTGGACCTGCATGCAAAATGAGCAGCAGCTGAGAGAGAGAGAGAGAGATAGAGATAGAGATATTTTCCATCCAGGTCCTCTCACATCAAGGCCAGGCAGTCTCTGAAGACATTCAATGCAGCAGCATCAGAGGCGACTTTCACACCTAATACTACTACTACCTTCATCACATCGCCGTTGTAATAGTGGACCTGCAGCTGATAGTCAGCTATCCACTTGTGCTCCCGGCAGGTTTCACTGGCGTGTTTCACATCAGGCGTACTTCACGTCGGAAAAGGGTTAAACTAGCTAAAACATTTCAAAATGGCATTACAGAGCCAATTTAGGGCTTGTTAAGGGCTTTAATGGCCTCTCCTGCCTCTTGGAGGCGGGACGGAGTCGGGAACCCCGCGACCGATTTTGTCAAAATTGCGTGGAGGCGGGATGGAGTCGGGATGGGGTCGGGACCCCCGAATCTGCAACGTTAACCCCCCACACGCCTCCAAACCCGACTCCACGGGTCATTGAAAATCCAGCCCGATGGGACGAAATGACCTCCTTCCGTGCTGTAACTTTCTATGATTCTATGAAGGACGCCTCCAGACCTGTCCAGACACTTGAAGCACAACTGGAGCATGCCAATGGCTTGCTCCATGACACATCTGGTTATCATATGGCTTGCATTGTAATGCTCCTGGTGTTCATCAGTGGGGTTCCTCAGGGGTGTCATCAGCCAGTTTAAACGGGTATCCTTTGTCACCTAGTAGCCACCCTTTAAGGCTGGCTCCAGGTCTGAACAGGTTGAGGATGTTAGATTATAATTTCTCCTGACTCTGTCTCTAATGGACCCACGTTTACTTTCACTTATCTTTTCCTATTTACATACCTATAGAAACGTTTAAAATCTGTTTTTATGTCTCTTGCTAATTTACTCTCTCATTCTTTTTTCTCTTTCCTCATCAATTTCTTGGTCCTCCTTTGCTGAATTCTAAAATCCTCCCAATCCTCAGGCTTACTGCTCTTTTTGGCAGCATTATAAGCCTCTTCCTTTGATCTAATACTATCTTTAACTTCTCTTGTTAGCCACGGTTGGACCACTTTTCCTGTGGGATTTTTGTGTCTTAAAGAAATGTATATTTGTTGTAAGTTATGTATTAATTCTTTAAATGCTAGCCACTTTTAGAAGTGTAGGGCTGAATTTTGTCAATGGGGCACGTTGGGGACGGGACTGCTGGTTTCCGGGTTTCAGTCCCGCCCCCAACGATGTCTGGCCAACCCACGCTATTTTCCCTTGATTGACCTTGTTAAGCCCGCCCTGCTAAAAAATACCTTTTTGGGGGTAGTTGGTGCATTGCAGCTAGAAGTGTTCATTCTGAAGTTCCAAGAATACTAGGAAATAGATCAGTTACTTGCAACAAATAACTGGGCAGTAGAAATAACTGGACAAGACTCAGGTACTCACGGGGGGGAAAACAAAATTAGTACTGTACAAATCTCCCACAACAACAACTATTATATAGCGCCTTTAATGTAGTAAAATGTCCCAAGGCGTTGCACAGGAGTATTATGAGACAAAAATTTTGACACCGAGCCACATAAGGAGAAATTAGGGCAGGTGACCAAAAGCTTGGTCAAAGAGGTAGGTTTTAAGGAGCGTCTTAAAGGAGGAAAGAGAAGTAGCGAGGCGGACTGGTTTAGGCAGGTAATTCCAGAGCTTAGGGCCGAGGCAACAGAAAACATGGCCACCAGTTTGAGCGATTATAATCGGATGCTCGAGGGCAGAATTAGAGGAGTGCAGATATCTTGGGGGGTGGGGGGGCGGCGGTTGTGGGGCTGAAGGAGGTTATAGAGATAGGGAGGGGCGAGGGCCATGAATGGATTTGAAAACAAGGATGAGAATTTTGAAATCGAAGCGCTGCTTAACAGGGAGCCAACGTAGGTCAGCGAGCACAGGGGTGATGGACGAACGGGACTTGGTGCGAGTTAGGGCACGGGCAGCCGAGTTTTGGATGACCTCAAGTTTACATAGGGTAGAATGTGGGAGGCCAGCCAGGAGTGCGTTGGAATAGTCAAGTCTAGAGGTAACAAAGGCATGGATAAGGGCTTCTCAGCGGATGAGCTGAGGCAAGGGCGGAGACGGACGATGTTACGGAGGTGGAAGTAGGCAGTCTTTGTTATGCTGCGGATATGTGGTCGGATGCTCATTTCGAGGTCAAGTATGACACCAAGATTGCGAACAGTGTGGTTCGGCCTCAGACAAATGTTAAGGAGAGGGATGAAGTCAGTGGCTAGGGAACCATCTTGTAGAACAAGGTCTTGACTGATCATCATCAGACTTCACTGACTGATTCTGGTAACTACTTTTTCATTATTTTATAAAACTATTTTCCTCACGAACAGTCTCAACTTATTAGTTATTATGCTTTGTGGTAATGTAATCTAATAAAGCAGATAAAATATTTATAGTCCATTATCAATTGCTTATTCACAAGTTCAAAACAGTTTTGTACATTTTGTTTAAAAGTTGTCATTCGGTCCTTTTTTTGTGTAATCAAATGTGAACTAAGGGAAAGCTTTTTGTACCTTCACATGATTTGCACATGTGTTTGTCCTCAAGGTTGGAACAGGGGCAAGCCTTTGTGATCTTTGAGGAGAAACGGCCTGATGTATGTATTGAAGGTTTGGAAACAGAAGACAGGAAGCATATCCCTAAATATACAATTGGCTGGTGGGATACTGTCTTTTGTGTGGAGATATCTCCATTGGGACATTATAGGTAAAAAGGACACCAGCTAGATTGTGCAGGTGCTGTCCATTCATCTCCTCCATCACAGGGCAAGACCACACAGGAGACCGAACATAACCTCAATATGAGAAACTAAATATACTTGTGGGTTCAACCAAATGCATAAATATATTTTAGAGCCTGCTGTTGCAGAATCCCATATTTCTGGTTGATATAATGCACACATTGGTGAGACACTCCAGTCCTCTTGCATTGTAGTAGAGGAAGGACATGTTGAGAAGAATGCCACTCTAACCCGTGGAGAGCATCTCCACTGAGGGTGCCTCAGATAATGATGTATAAACAGGAAAATATGTATGAACACCTGTTGTAATCTGATATATTTATATGGTCTTTTATGATAAGATCTATCTACCGCTAACATTTCAGATTCATGTTTTTCCAGTATTTTGTACAATAGTACTTCAGCATTAAAAAATAACATTAATAATTTCATTTATTTTAATGAATCTCTTATGTAACTGTCACTACGGCTACAAATGATAGATTGTTTGCACTACTATAAAGCTTTCTCTGTAAGCTTTCCCAACGCAAGGTGTGACATTGAGCGATACAGAGCTGATCCGATTGCTGTTCTGAGTTAGCTTATCTGGTGGTACAATTGACCTCATTGCCCCCGAGTAGGATGGTGAAAAATCAGCCTTGCTCAAAAGTGCTTACTCTCTCGCAATGCTGATCAACATTTATTCTGTTACAGATTGCTTAAAACACAAGCTGACTACCATGTTTTATTTGAATCAAAAGATATCAGTATTTGTGATTACAAATCTTTATTTAGCACATCATCAATTATTATAGGTTTTAGATACAATGATGAAATTGTTGCAAACAATCTTTCCATTATAAGCGGATTCAGAATCGAGTATAAAATACAGTAATTGTTGCACCTTAAATGAAAATTACAAAATATTCAGAAACACACAGACATCTGTTTTATTGAGTCATTCATAATTCCATGATGACATTAGCGATAAATACTATTTTAACTAAGTTGTCCACATCGGATACCATCACAGTACTACAATAATTGTTTTAGATCACATAATATCTTATACATTAACCTAATTTCCCCCCAAAAAACACCCTTAAGCAAAAATAATTTTCATGAATCAGCTGGGCTGTCAATGGACAAACAGTGGTTTGATTTGGGTTTTAATTGAAACTGTCCTGTTTCATTTACTTTTATCCATTTACAATCAACCTTACTTGTGGACACAATTTCACCATCAAAGGTGAAGCCCAGTGATACAATAAACCAATGGAATGTTGGAAAGTGCAGACTGTTTCCAGGATTACTTAGTCCAATAAACAGTAACAAAGCATTGTTAGAGTACAATAGACTACAAATATAGTACCGAAATTAAGAATAATCAACTTGAATTTATTTGGGTGTTGCAGTTTGATTACTGCTCCAGTTTTACCTACTACCTTTTAAGTATCTCATTGTTGATGATGACCACAATGATCTGCCATTGTAGGACATGCCCTCAATTATTTTTTGAAAAACTTTTTTCATTAAATCCAATAGCTACTATTGCTTCGCATCGTACTGTGTGAGACTTGTGGTTGAAACAAATTAGAGAAAGATAATTTTTCATTTTGTCCATTTCTCTTTGGTCACGATAGACTATTCCCTTACCAAGAAGAGGTGACTTATCCTAACCAGTTGAACCATTTAAAAAAAAGAGAGGTGAGGGTGTACATTACTGAAAGTACTCATTGGTAGTCTTTCAAAGCTGCAAACCCCCACAGTTTTGAAGTTTTAAATCAGCAGTCCCAGTGTAATGTCGGCAGTGCTTGTCTACTTACAGCAGGAAAGTGGGAAAACCTTTCTAGTTAAAACATTGCATTTAAGGAATAATTATGTCCATTGAGCACAGTAGTGCATGGCTTTCCATCTACCAAAGCACTGGCAGCATTTGGGAGGATGGTGCCGTCTAATAGTTCAGCACTTAGCACAATTACTTTATAAGTGAACAAAGTTTGTGTTTTAAAAGATGGCAAATAATACAGTTTTTCTTTATTCATGTGATTACTACTGACAACTTACTTTAAAATCTTTAAAAAACTGTTTTTATCCCTCCTCTCTAAATATGTTGACTCATACTGGTATACACTGCTATGGGCAACTGCTGCCGTCTTTGTGTACAGTATATCGATCCATGCACATATTCCAGCGAGGATCACTGGATAGTGATCAGGAGCAGGAGCCCTCCTGTTTTTTTCCTTCTTCTCCCTCACTCAGTAATATTGAATGAATTGTTAAATTTCCACACTTGCCTGGCTGAAATCAGCTAACTCAGTAGAGACCCAAATCAAAATTGGGATCTTTGCAGTCTGTATCGCCACAATGAGTGGTACGTTTACTTACTGAGCCATAACTCAACTAATTTAAAAAGCACCTAAATCGATTAAAAATTCCAGTGATCGTTAGTTTAAATAAAAAGTCTTTTAAGATTGGCACATATTGCCATTTTCATAGTGCATGTCTATGTGGCAACAATGGACATAAATATGAAAACTCAGAGAGAGGAATTACCTGCTTCAGGCCAGTTGGCTTCAGCATACTGAACAGCTGCATGCACACTATAAAATGCCAAAGTGTTCATCTCCTTACAGTTTTCTCCAAAGTACCCTCCCCTACTCAATGAATCAATCACTGAAGGATTACAGTTGGTCAGGAGGACTCTGATACCAATCTCATTATAATCCTTCAGCACTGTCATCAGTGTATTAATACCAACAGTGTCTAAGAATTGTATTGTGGAACAGTCTAGAATAATGGTGTGAAAATTGTAGACTTTTGGAACCAAGTGTTTGCTGACAGCAGGCTGTTCTTGATTGATGTTACCATTGAATGTTTTTCCATCTTTCTTTTTTTTTGTTTTTATTTGTTTGCTTTCTGCCTTTTTCTGCTTTGCAACCTCCAAAGCAGGATTCAGATCAACTTTTCTGAACAGGGCACTCATAAAGAAATCTTTATTAGCATAGTACAGAGGGGCTTCAAAACGAAAGATCTTAATTCGGGGAATAGATGAAAGATTATTATATTCTGCTTGATCTTCGTACAGAGTTGAACCCTGGATTTGACCTAACAAAGCTGTTCTAGGCAGTTGAGTGCGAATTATGACACACAGAAGTGAAAACGTTACCCCTGTAAAAAGCCCTAGCTCCGTGCTTACTAAAGTTACAGACAGCATTGTGACCCACCAAACCAGAGTGTCAATTTTGCTCATTTTCCATTGCTTTGGCAGATCACGAAATTTCATGAGAGCTCCTCTTAAACTGACTATAATGATGCATGCTAGAACACACTTCTGCAAAGAATAGAACACAGGAGCTAAGAAAAGAAGCAGCATTAATACCAACACAGCACTGACAACACTGGAGAGCTGGGTCTGACAACCATTCGAATCTTTAACAAGTGTTTTAACCAGAGTCGCACTGGAAGCATATGAATGAAAAAATGATTGAACTACATTACAAAATCCAAGAGCATAGGTCTCTTGATTGGCTTGTATTGTGTATCCATGCTTCTTTGCAAACAACTCAGATAGTGAGATTGTAAATGCAAAGCTGATGATTGCAAGTGTTACAGCATCCATGGCAACTCTGGGTAAGAGGTTCCAACTTGGAACCGTAGGGGGTAAGAATCCAGTGGGGATCGCTCCAGTAATGCTTGAGCCATACATTTCATTTAGATTTACAAAGTGGGATATTATTGTAGCTACAACTACAATGGTCAATTCCATCGGGAAAGGGAATTTAAGCTTGTCCTTATATCGTTCTCCTAATTCTTTGGAAACAATTAGCAGAGGCATGCAAATGGCAGTTGTTATCAGATCACAGAAATTGGTTTTGTGAATGTTCTTAAAAATGTTTATCCAAGTTACAACAACACTGCCGGGTCCATGGCTACGTGGTAGTTTGATTCCAATGAGGTACTTGACTTGCATTGTTACGATGGTAATCGAGGCACCAGTTGCAAACCCATCCAGCAAAGGCTCAGATAGATACTTTGATACAAATCCAAGGTGGAAAACTGCCATTAGTACCTGGAACAAAAAAAATAAGAATGAGAACAACCACGAGTCTTAAACCTTAAATCGGGCACCTTCACCCAAAAAGGGAGGGAAAATCTCATTTCATTTATTCACAACTATAAAACTTCACTGTTTATAAAATGGCATCAATAGAGCCCTAGGACTCTGAACTTTAGATCATGGTCGGTGCATGGCAATGGGAGAACAGAAATATTCTTTCTGTCTGCCTTTCAAAATTTTGTTTCATTTGGGCTTTCTCTGAAAAGAGTGGTTCAGGGACATACAATTTTCTAATTCCCCATATTGTGTATTCAGTGCTGTATTTGTACAAAAGCACCTCAGAAAAATGTGGAAAGTGCAATGTAGGATTAAAAATGTGTTTGAGAATACTGGACCAAAGGGGCTTGTGGTATCAAAATGTTTAGACCTTGCAGCATTTTACAAGAATATACAGTATCTACTGAAGTATTGTAGTAGTGTACTTAATGGCGACCATGAAACTACCAGATTGTCTTAAAATTCATCTGGTTCACCAATGTTCTTCAGGGAAGGAATTCTGCCATCCTTACCTGGTCTGGCCTATGTGTGACTCCAGACCCACAGCAATGTGGTTGACTCTTAACTGCCCTCTGAAATGGCCTAGCAAGCCACTCAGTTGTATCAAACAGCTAGGAAAAACAATACGAATAAAACTGGATGGGCTACCTGGCTTCGACCTTGGCACTGGACTTGGACACGGCAAAGGCACACCCAGCCCAGTCAACCTTACAAAGTTTTCCTCACTAACATGTGGCGACTTGTGTCAAAATTGGGGGAGCTGTCCCATGGACTAGTCATAGTCACACTCACAGAATCATACCTTAAACATTCAGTCCCTTCACCACCGGCGTACCGTGGCTGCAGTGTGTACCATCTACAAGATGCACTGCAGCAACTCGCCAAGGCTTCTTCGATAGCACCTCCCAAACCTGCGACCTCTACCACCTAGAAGGACAAGGGCAGCAGGCGCATGGGAACACCACCACCTCCAAGTTCTCCTCCAAGTCACACACCATCCTGACTTGGAAGTACAGCGTCGTTCCTTCATCGTCGCTGGGTCAAAATCCTGGAACTCCCTCCCTAACATAGAAACATAGAAGATACGAGCAGGAGTAGGCCATTCGGTCCCTTGATCCTGTTCCGCTATTTAATTAGATCATGGCTGATCATCCAAATTCAGTACCCTGTCCCTGCTTTCTCCCCATATCCCTTGATCCCTTTAGCCTTAAGAAATATATCTAACTCCTTCTTGAATATATTTAATGAATTGGCCTCAACTGCCTTCTGTGGTAGAGAATTCCACAGGTTCACCACTCTCTGGGTGAAGAAATTCCTCCTCATCTCAGTCCTAAATGGCTTACCCCTTATCCTTAGACTGTGACCCCTGGTTGTGGACTCCCCCGCCATCGGGAACATCCTTCCTGCATCTAGTCTGTCTAGTCCTGTTAGAATTTTATAAGTTTCAATGAGATCCCCTCTCATTCTTCTAAGCTCCAGCGAATATAAGCCTAATCGACCCAATCTCTTCATACATCATTCCTGCCATCCCAGGTATCAGTCTGGTGAATCTTCGCTGCACTCCCTCCAAGGCAAGAACATCCTTCCTCAGATAAGGCGACCAAAACTGCACACAATACTCAAGGTGTGGTCTCATCAAGGCCCTGTACAACTGCAGCAAGACATCCTTGCTCCTGTACTCGAATCCTCTCGCAATGAAGGCCAACGTACTATTTGCCTTTTTAACCGCCTGCTGCACCTGCATGCTTACCTTCAGCGACTGGTGCACAAGGACACCCAGGTCTCGTTGCACTTCCCCTTTTCCCAATCTATTGCCGTTCAGATAATAATCTGTCTTCCTGTTTTTGCCACGAAAGTGGATATCCTCGCATTTATCCACATTATACTGCATCTGCCCAATCACCCAACCTGTCCAAATCATACTGGAGTTTCTCTGCATCCTCCTCACAGCACACACGCCCACCCAGCTTTGTGTCATCTGCAAACTTGGAGATAACCATCTAGTTCCCTCGTCAATATCATTAATATATATTGTGAATAACTGGGGTACTATCACAGATTCCTGCGGTACCCCACTAGTCACTGCCTGCCACTCGGAAAAAGACCCATTTATTCCAACTCTTTGCTTCCTGTCTGCCAACCAGATCTCTATCCAAGTCAGTACCTTACCCCCAATCCCATGTGCTTTAACTTTGCATGCTAATCTCTTATGCAGGACCTTATCGAAAGCCTTCTGAAAGTCCAAATACACCACATCCACTGGTTCTCCCTTATCTATCCTACCAGTTACATCCTCAAAAAATTCCAGTAGATTAGTCAAGCATGATTTACCTTTTGTGAATCCATGTTGACTTTGTCCGATCCTGTCACTGTTTTCCAAGTGCTCTGCTATTACATCTTTTATAATGGACTCTAGCATTTTCCAACTACCGATGTCAGGCTTACCGGTCTATAATTCCCCGTTTTCTCTCTACCACCTTTTTTAAATAGCGGGGTTACATTAGCTATCCTCCAATCCATGAGAACTGTTCCAGAGTCTATAGAATTTTGGAAGATGACCAGCAATGTATCTACTATTTCTAGGGCCACTTCCTTAAGTACCCTAGGATGTAGATTATCAGGCCCTGGGGATTTATCTGCCTTCAATCCCGTCAATTTCCCTAACACTGTTTCCCTACAAATACTGATTTCATTCAATTCCTCCCTCTCATTAGACCCTATGTTCCCCGACATCTCTGGGAGGTTATTTGTGTCCTCCTTTGTGAAGACAGAACCAGAGTATGTATTTAATTGGTCTGCCATTTCTTTGTTCCCCATTATAAATTCCCCTGATTCTGACTGCAAGGGACCTACGCTTGACTTCACCATTCTTTTTCTCTTCACATATCTATAGAAACTTTTACAGTCAGTTTTTATGTTCCCTTCAAGCTTACTCTCATTCTATTTTCCCCCTCTGAATTAATCCCTTTGTCCTCCTTTGCTGAATCCTAAACTGCTCCCAATCCTCAGGTTTGCTGCTTTTTCTGGCCAATTTATATGTCCTCTCCTTGGATCTTATGCTATCTCTAATTTCCCTTGTTAGCCACGATTGAGTCACCTTTTTTGTTTTATTTTTATGCCAAACAAGGTTGTACAAATTCTGCAGTTCATCCATGCGATCTTTAAATGTTTGCCATTGCCTATCCACCGTCAACCCTTTAAGTAACGTTCCCCAATCCATCCTAGCCAACTTGCGCCTCATACCATCGTCGTTTCCTTTATTTAAATTCAGGACCCCAGTCTCTGAGTCAACTACTTCACTCTCCATCTTAATGAAGAATTCTATCATATTATGATCGCTCCTCCCCAAGGGGCTTCGCACAACAAGATTGCTAATTAATCCTTTCTCATTACATAATACCGTGGATCGTGTGGGAGGGGAGCGGATCGTGTGGGGGGGAGCGGATCGTGTGGGGGGGAGAGGATCGTGTGGGGGGGAGAGGATCGTGTGGGGGGGGGAGTGGATCGTGTGGGGGGGGAGGATCGTGTGGGGGGGGGAGTGGATCGTGTGGGGGGGAGTGGATCGTGTGGGGGGGAGTGGATCGTGTGGGGGGGGAGTGGATCGTGTGGGGGGGGAGTGGATCGTGTGGGGGGGGGACTGGATCGTGGGGGGGGGAGTGGATCGTGTGGGGGGGAGTGGATCGTGTGGGGGGAGTGGATCGTGTGGGGGGGAGTGGATCGTGTGGGGAGGGAGTGGATCGTGGGGGGTGATCGTTGCGGGGGAGGTGATCGTGGGGGGAGGGAGTGGATCGTGTGGGGGGGAGTGGATCGTGTGGGGGGGGAGTGGATCGTGTGGGGGGGGAGTGGATCGTGTGGGGGTGAGTGGATCGTGTGGGGGGGGAGTGGATCGTGTGGGGGGGGAGTGGATCGTGTGGGGGGGGAGAGGATCGTGTGTGGGGGGGGGAGAGGATTGTGTGGGGGGAGTGGATCGTGTGGGGAGGGAGTGGATCGTGGGGGGTTATCGTTGCGGGGGAGGTGATCGTGGGGGGTGATGGTGGCGGGTGATCGTGGGGGGTGTCATGGTGGGGGGGTAATCGTGGAATGCGCAGAGGTTGGTGATTGTGGGGTGGGGATTCCGATCGCATGGAGTGGGAAACATGTTTGCTTAGGGGGTCGGGGGGAAGCACTGCTGCGCCTCTTGGTCCACAGGCAGTGCTGGAAAAGCACTTACCTTTTCCTTGCACCAGTCCTTGTCCCCCTTTAGCTGCTGGGTTTCCCGAGGTCCGGTAACCCAGCCGGCCACGTGAAAGCTGAACGAGAGATAAAATCTGAGGCATGCAGCCTCATTAAAATATTTAATTGACTGACCCACCTCCGTTAAATCCAGAAGTGGGCAGAATCAAGGCAGGTTGGGTTGAGGTTTGAGATTCTTGACATTTTCACATCCCACCTGACCCAAGCCCACCCATTTTTGGGTGTTAAAATTACCCCCAATAAGTCAGAGTTTAATTGCTCTTTGGGTTGTTGGTCATAACCCATGATTAAATGCCTACACAATAGCAAAATGCTGCAGTTGCTGGAAATCTGAAATAACAACAGAAAATGCTGGAAGCACTCAGCAGGTCAGGCAGCATCCGCGGAGAGAGAAACAGCGTTAACGTTTCAGGTCTGTGACCCTTCATCAGAAATGCCTAACTTTTTTTTAATAAGTGTGATTGCTATAATTATTTTTGAAGGATAGTGACATTGTGATTCATGCATTAATAAGGTACTTTGTGTCAGTGGGGGAATTTCTCCGCACATTCTAAATGACTGGTTTCTCAATTGTTGAAAGAAATTTGCATATCGGCCAATATGGGCCCCAATCAGCTACAAGAAATTCACCTGGTCTAAACTTGCCTATAATTAAGTGCGACAGAAGTAGTTTGGCAAAGCTAAGTGTGATTGACAGGACATGTGAAATAGAAATACACAGAAGGTACAACACAGAAACAGACCGTGTCGACGTTTACCCTCCACGCGAGCAAATATCTCTAACCACATTTACCCTCAATATTCTTCCTCTAGTGCGGAGTCCAATACTGTGCACAGTGCTCTAACTGAGGTTTTATGTATGCTCATCGTTACTGCTGGCTATACCTCTAAACCTAGAATTCTATTCGCTTTTTTTCTTTACAGTCTTATCAACTTCAGTTGCTGCCTTTCATGTTCTGTAAACGTGCATCCCCAAGTCCCTCTGGTTTTTCACAGCACCAAGCCTACTTTTATTCAGAGAATAATTTCTGCTGGTTTTTTTTAAAGTAAAATGCGCCACTTCACAATTATTGACATTAAATTCCATCTGCCACTTTAGTCCATTTGCCCATTTTATCTATATCTGCTTGCAGTGTGTGCAAGTGGATTGTTTTAATAATAAATATATAAATAATAGACTTAGCAGAATTTTCTTTGATGTTTTAGCTTTTGTGTAACTTATTTTAACTGGATTTGAGATCTTCGAGCTGAATCTCCCTGTTGGGCTGCTGTAGTGACGTAACTGATAATCTATATAACCTCAGCAAATAGCCTGATTTCTAATAGTCCCAGGTCTGTTAGATCAGTTTGGGATGATAGCTCCTAAATACTAAGGGACCAGTTGGGATGCATAGGGATACTCCCTCTGAGTTGAGTCACAGGATTTTTTTGATGAAGAAAGAATTTGCAATTCATATTCATATGGTCAAAAGCAGTTCATATTGCTTTTGACAAGGTCCCACATGGCAAACTGGTCAGAAAATTAAAAGTCCAAGGGAAAGTGGCAAGTTGGATCCAAAATTGGGTCAGTGGCAGGAAGCAAAGGGTAATGGTCGATGGGTGTTTTTGTGACTGGAAGGCTGTTTTCAGTGGGGTTCTGCAGGGCTCAGTACTAGGTCCCTTGCTTTTTGTGGTATATATCAATGATCTAGACTTCAATGTAGGAGGCATAATTAAGAAGCTTACAGATTATACAAAAATTGGCCGTGTGGTTGATAGTGAGGAAGAAAGCTGTAGCCTGCAGGAGACATCAATGGACTGGTCAGGTGGGCAGAAAAGTGGCAAATGGAATTCAATCCGGAGAAGTGTGAGGTAATGCATTTGGGGAGGGCTAACAAGGCAAGGGAATACACAATAAATGGTAGGATACTGAAGTGCAGAGGAACCTTGGAGTGCATGTCCACAGATCCCTGAAGGTAGCAAGGCAGGTAGATAAGGTGGTTAAGAAGGCATATGGGATACTTTCCTTTATTAGCCAAGGCATAGAATATAAGAGCAGGGAGGTTATGCTTAAACTGTATCAAACACTAGTTAGGCCACAGCTAGCGTACTGCGTGCAGTTCTGGTCACCACATTACAGGAAAGATGTGATTGCACTAGAGAGGGTACAGAGGAGATTTACGAGGATGTTGCCAGGACTGGAGAATTTTAGCTATGAGGAAAGATTGGATAGGCTGGGATTGTTTTCTTTGGAGCAGAGGAGGTGGAGGGGAGACTTGATTGAGGTGTATAAAATTATTAGGGGCCTAGATAAAGTGTATAAGAAGGACCTATTTCCCTTAGCAGAGGTCAATAACCAGGGGGCATAGATTTAAAGTAATTGGTAAAAGGATTAGAGGGGCATTGAGGAGAACTTCTTTCACCCAGAGGGTGGTGGACGTCTGGTACTCACTTGGAAATGCACTTGAAGTGCCGTAACCTACAAGGCTACGGACCAAGAGCTGGGAAGTGGGATTAGGCTGGATAGCTCTTTTTCGGCTAGCATAGACACGATGGGCCGAATGGCCGCCTTCTGTGCTGTAAATTTCTATGATATTCACTTATACTAAGTACACTTACCGAGATTAGAAACAGATTGGGAACTTTCATTGAAAGAATGTATTTAGCTTCAAATGTGATTAAAATGAAGTCCATACCTTGGTTCTGATGACCACAGCAATGTCTTTTAGAATCATTGGCGGTTTTTAAACCCATCCGCAGGACGGGCGGGAGAGGAGTGGGGTTAAATGCTTAACAATGGGAAACCTGACCCCAACCAGTCGCAAACGCGTCTACTTCCGGTTTGGGGGTGGGCAGGGCGAGTAACCTGCTCTCGAGAGGCGGGTCTGTAATTATAATACGTAAATAAGACAGTGTGCCTCAGATTTTTGCAGACATTTGGATTAAACGGCTGCGGGCCGTGTTTCCCAAGGCTCGGGAATCCCAGCAGCTAAAGGGAGACAAGAACTGCCGCATCCAGCAGGTAAGTGCTTTTCCAGCACTGCTTATGTGCCAGGAGCAGCACAAGTGCTTCCCCCCGGCCCCTAAAGCTAACCTGGTGCGATAGACCTCTCTCCTCGCGATCGGTAGATCCCCCCTCCCCACGATCTCCAGACTGCCTCCGATACGATCTACCCCCTTCCCCGTAATGTCTCTTCTCCTCCCCGTCGTGATCTCCCCCCGCCGTGATCTCCCCCCCCCGCCGTGATCTCCCCCCCCGCCGTGATCTCCCCCCGCCGTGATCTTCCCCCCCGCCGTGATCTTTCCCCCCGCCGTGATCTCCCCCCCGCCGTGATCTCCCCCCCCGCTGTGATCTCCCACCCCGCCGAGATCTCCCACCCCGCCGTGATTTCCCCCCCGCCGTGATCTCCCCCCCGCCGTGATCTCCCCCCCACCGTCGTGATCTCTCCTCACCCCCCCCACCGTGATCTCTCCTCACCCCCCCTGCCGTGATCTCTTCTCCCCCCCCGAGTGATCTCTTCCCCCCCCCCCGCCGTGATCACTTCACACTTTTCTGCGTTAAATTTCAACTGCCACGTGTCCACTCATTTCACCAGCCTGCCTATGACTTCCTGAAGTCTATCACTCTCTTCACTGTTCACTATACTTCCACGCTTAGTGTCATCTGAAGATTTTGAAATTGTGCCTTGCATACCCACATCCAATATATATCAAGAAAAGCTGGGGTCCTAGAACCGACCCCTGGGGAACACCACTGTATACCTTCCTCCAGTCGAAAAACAACTGTTCACCACTACTCTCTGTTTCCTATCACTTAACCAATTCCGTATCCATGCTGCCACTGTCCCTTTTATTCCATGGGATTCAACTTTGCTGGCAAGCCTATTATGTGGCACTTTGTTGAATGCCTTTTAGAAATCCATGTACACTACGTCAATTGCATTACCCTCATCAACCCTCTCTGTTACCTCATCAAAGAACTCAATCAAGTTAGTTAAATACGATTTGCCTTTAACATATCCGTGCTGGTTTTCCTTAATTAATCCACACTTGTCCAAGTGACTGTTAATTTTATCCCTAATGATTGTTTCTAAAAGCTTCCCCACTACCGAGGTTAAACTGACTGGCCTGTAGTTGCTGGGTTTATCCTTACACCCTTTTTTGAACAACGGTGTAACATTTTCAATTCTCTAGTCCTCTGGCACCACCCCTGTATCTAAGGAGGATTAGAATATTATGGCCAGTACCTCAGCGATTTCCTCCCTCAGTTTCCTCAGCATCCTAGGATGCATCCCATCCGCTCCTGGTGACTTATCTACTTTAAGTACATCCAGCCTTTCTAATACCTCCTCTTTATCAATTTTTGTCCTATCAAGTATCTCCACTACCTCCTCCTTTACTATGTCAATGGCAGCATCCTCTTCTTTGCTGAAGATAGATGCCAAGTACTCATTTAGTATTTCAGCCATATCCTCGGTCTCCTTTTTGGTCCATAATCGGCCCCACCTCTTTTTTACTACCCTTTTACTATTTATATGCCTATAGAAGACTTTTGGATTACCTTTTATGTTGACTGCCAATCTATTCTCATACCCTCTCTTTGCCCCTCTTACTTTCTTTTTCACTTCTCCTCTGACCTTTCTATATATAGCCTGATTTTCAGATGTATTTGCAACCTGACATCTGTCATACATTCTCTATCTCTTTCGTCATCTAGGGAGCCCTGACTTTCTCCCTAATGGGAATGTACCTCAACTGTACCTGAACTATTTCCTCTTTAAAGGCAGCCCATTGTTCCATTACAGTTTTGCCTGTCAATCTTTGATTCCAGTTTAGCTGGGCCAGATCCATTCTGATCCCACTGAAATTGGCCTTCCCCCAGTTAAACATTTTTACTTTAGATTTCTCCTTGTCCTTTTCCATAGCTAATCTAAACCTTATGATACTATGATCACTGTTCCCTAAATGTTTACCTACTGACACTTGCTCTACTTGACCTACCTCATTCTCTAGAACCAGATCCAGCAATGCCTCCTCCCTTTTTGGGCCGGAAACATACTGATCAAGAAAGTTCTCCTGAACACACTTCAGAAATTCTTCCCCTTCTCTGCCCTTAACATTATTATGATCCCAGTCTATATTAGGATAGTTGAAGTCCCCCATTATTACTACTCTATAGTTCTTGCACCTCTCTGTAATTTCTCTGCAAATTTGCTTCTCCATATCTTTCCCACTATTTAATGGTCTAGAGAATACACCTAGTAGTGTAATGGCACCTCTATTATTTCTAACTCCAGCCATATAGATTCTGTCCTTGACCCCTCCAGGACATCCTCCCTCTCCAGCACTAACATTCTCCTTGACCAATACTGCCACACCACCTCCTATCTTTCCTTTCCTATCTTTCCTGAGCACTTTATAACCAGGAATATTTAATACCCAATCCTGCCCTTTTTTGAGCCAGGTCTCGGTTATTGTCACAACATCATATTCACATGTGGCTATTTGTGCCTGCAGCTCACTTACCTTGTTTACCTTCGTGCGTTGATATACATACACTGTAAACCCATCTTATACCATCCTGTATTTTCTCTTAGTTTGACTCCCCCCAATACCTTACTATCTCTTACGTTAATGCTCTCTGCCTCTCCCAATCCTTTGAGCACTTTATTTCCACTTTCTAATGTTACATCCTGGTGCCCATCCCCCTGCCAAATTAGTTTAAACTCTCCCCAACAGTACTAGCAAACCTCCCCACAAGGATATTGGTTCTGGCCCTGTTGAGGTGCAAACTGTCTGGCCTGTACAGGTCCCACCTCCCCCAGAACCTGTCCCAATGCCCCAGGAATCTAAAGCCCTCCCTCCTGCACCATCTCTCCAACCACGCATTCATCTGCGCTATCCTCCTATTTCTAATATCCGGGAGTAATCCATGATTGCTACCTTTGAGGTCCTGCTTTTTAATCTCTTTCCTAGTTCCCTGAAATCTGCCTGCAGGACCTCATCCCTCTTTCTACCTATGTCGTTGATACCGATATGGACCATGACCTCTGGCTGTTCACCCTCCCCCCTCAGAATGTTCTGCAGCCACTCGGTGACATCCTTAACCCTGGCACCAAGGAGGCAACATACCATCCTGGAGTCATGTCTAACCACTTATTCTATGTTACTGGAGTGGTACAGGAGGGGAGTAGAAACTCAAACTGGTGGCTCCCTATGGGGCCAAAATTACTGTACAAAAAAAGAGACTCTGTGACACCTAATAAGTATAAGCTATTTTGATCTTTTTGATTTTTCTTTAAAGACAGTAATGAGGAGAATACTTTGTATGGAAAGTATTCCTCTAAGCATTTCTTTCTCTTTTAGTGTTATATTAGTAATTGAAAACCAGTATGTTTAAAAATCATTGATTAGTTTTTAAAAACCTACTTACTTTTGGACTAGAGCACCCTTCAAAAATATAGGAAAAATCTATTTAAATGTGGTGTTGGGTAGTTAGGAGATTGTTACATGATAATGAACTGCATTTAGCATAGCTATTTGTCAGTGGAACTTTCGAACTCCACCTTAATTCACTGTACTGTGGAAAATTATCACTACATTGAGGTGGATCCTGAAATTATAATAGAAGGGAGTGCTTTGTTTGTTGAGTTTTTTTTTAAATTGCTGTAAATTAAATCTAGTAATTACTCAGTAACAAACTATCTGTTCACTTCTTACATAGCACTGTGTCTGGAAGTGTGAAAAGCGTTAGCACTAAACTTTGAATGAAATGCCTTACCTGATAAATACCACACATAAATGTTAGGGCAGCTGAAACACTGACAGCATAGCATTTTTTATCGCACTCAAAGTTTAGTAACCCAGGGAGAGTCACGTTCATCATCATGGTTGAATTAACTTCACTGATGTTCCAGTTATCTCCACTGCCCATCGCCATTGGCATCGCTTTGCTGTCTTCATCTACATCGAATCCAGCCAGCTGAAGCTCCCGATCAACCACCTGCCCCACCAAGAGGCATATTAAGCTGAAAATGCCCACTGAAATATGACGTGAGGTACCCATCAGGAAATAAATAATGCAGGAGAAGAAGGATGCATACAAACTGGAACTGGTTTCTAGACCAGCAAGCAATGCATATGCTATTGATTGAGGAACCATGACGACAGCAACAAGCAAACCTGAAACGGTATCGCCTAAGATCCATTCTTTTAGTTTGTACTTTGGGAGCCACTGGAGGACGGGAAAGAAACCAGTAATCAGGTTTTTAAGATTGTCCAGTGAACATGAGCAACTTTCTTGCAGCTTCTTTTCAATTACTTTCTTCACATCAACTTTTTCCTTCACTGTCCTTTCAATCTGTACTTGAGATTCAGAATGAAGTTCCATTTTAGGCAGTTGTTCTTCGTTTTCCATCCTTCTCGGGTATTGTAGTACACTGTAGATGAGTAGTTCTAAAGTTCTGTAAATAAAAAGTACATTACTTCACACAGCAAATAAAACCTTTGCTTATGCAAAACACCAGCTCTATCACTGTTTCACTGCAGTGATTTTTATAGTATGTAAGTATTCTGGATCAGACAGGTATTAATTTGTGTCTGGATCATAATTGCAGGTTACTAAGATAAATATGCTAAAATTGCAATATTTTGACAAAAAGCTATTCATTCAATGTAAAGCAGATTTTGTGTGGGCTTAACAAGCGAAGTAGGGAAGAAAGTTTTGTGGGTTTTTCTAATCTACATTGAATGTTTCAGGTGCCAGGTTCTGTTCCATGTGCAAAATGCTGAGTTGTAAAATAAATGCTGAAACTTCAAAATTATTATGTGGAGTGCCATATACTTTAAAGACTGTAGGGTACTTCTTAAGAGAACCAATAATACTGCATTGAACTGTTCTTATGGATTACAAATCAGGAAAATGTTTGTTAAAGCTGATCTAAGATAAGCTTTTATAATACCCGATAGTTACAGAGCTTTGTATGAGCAGTCTGATTTTCAACCTGCTACTCCTGATCGCATTAATTATAAGTTGGAGTTTGTTATTGTCATAATTGTTGACCAGTATTGGGGGTCATTTAAGCAAACCCTCTCCAATATAACTGAATTTTGTTAAACTAGCATAGAATGTCTATATTTAATTCTGGTTATAAATAATAATTACATGTAATTATGATTAGAACCATTGAAGTTTACATTACATTCTGTCCATTGTGTCTGTGCTGGCTTTTTCATAGAATCATAGAATGGTTACAACACAGAAGAAGGCCATTCGGCCCATCGAGCCCGTGCCGGCTCTCTGCAAGAGCACTTCAGCTAGTCCCACTCCCCCGCCCTTTCCCCGTAGCCCTGCAAATTTCTTTCCTTCAGATACTTATCCAACTCTCTTTTGAAAGCCGTGATTGAGTCTCCCTCCACCACCCTTTCAGGCAGTGCATTCCAGATCCTAACTACTCGCTGCGTAAAAAAGGTTTTCCTTACGTCGTCTTTGGTTCTTAAATCTGTGTCGTCTGGTTCTCGACCCTTTTGTCACGTGTCCGCCCATTTCACCAGCCTGTCTATGTCTTCCTGAAGTCTATCACTCTCCTCCTCACTGTTCACTATACTTCCAAGTTTTGTATCATCTGCAAATTTTGAAATTGTGCCCTGTACACCCACGTCCAAGTCATTAATATATATAAATAAAAGCAGTGGTCCTAGAACTGACCCCTGGGGAACACCACTGTATACCTTCCTCCAGTTCGAAAAACAACCGTTCACCACTAACGAGAGCAATTCAAAACAACACTATCAATTATTATACTAATAATCAGTTATTTTACCATTTTTTGAAGGATGACACCCAAGCCCCGACTTTAACTCGGGGTGTGAATCGGTGTGCGGGGGTTGGGTGGCCATCGAGCACCCATGATTTTTGTGGCATGAGGCCTGAACCGTTTTAACTCTTGAACCCAATTTTAATAAGAGTGATGGACTGGTCTCTCAATTGCGTGGTGATTTGGCCAGGCTGCGTCCATCGTACACGCAATTCTAGGCCTCTTTAAAGCGGGGATGTACCTCTTAAAGCAAGATTACATCCCTTGTCTGCGTTTATCTGTGAACAACTGGCTGTACCGAGACAAATTTGTCAAAGGGCTGCCCATCCCCCCACACTTTTCAGAAGCCTCCTTGGAGGTCGTAGTGGTGGAAGCGATGACGAGGAGGGAGCAGCTTCTCCCCAAAACCCCACAAGAGCATTCCCAAGGCCCAAATGAAGCAGGCCTGGACAGAGGTAGCTGAAAGGGTGTCAGTGCCACCAGTCCTTGCCTGGTCTGGCCTATATGTTACTCCAGACCCACAGCAATGTGGTTGACTCTTAACTGCCCTCTGAAATGGCCTAGCAACTCACTCAGTTGTAACTAACCGCTACGAAACATAATAAGAATGAAACCGGACGGACCACCCGGCATCAACCTTGGCACCGGCTACGGACACGGCAACGGCACACCCAGCCCAGTCAACCCTGCAAAATCCTCCTCACCAACATCTGGGGACTTGTGCCAAAATTGGGAGAGCTGTCCCACAGACTAGTCAAGCAACAGCCTGACATAGTCATACTCACAGAATCATACATTTCAGCCAATATCCCAGATTCCTCCATCACCATCCCTGGGTATGTCCTATCCCACGGGCAGGACAGACCCACCAGGGGTGGTGGCACAGTGGTATACAGTCGGGAGGGAGTGGCCCTGGGAGTCCTCAACATTGACTCTGGACCCCATGAAGTCTCATACCTTCAGGTCAAGCACGGGCAAGGAAACCTGCTGATTACCACCTACCGCCCTCTCTCAGCTGATGAATCAATACTCCTCCACGTTGAACACCTCTTGGAAGAAGCACTGAGAGTAGCAAGGGCACAGAATGTATTCTGGGTGGGGGACTTCAATGTCCATCACCAAGAGTGGCTCAGTAGCACCACTACTGACCGAGCTGGCCGAGTCCTGAAGGACATATCTGCCAGTATGGGCCTGCGATAGGTCTTGTGAATCTTTTTAAATCTTGTGAATAGTTATTTTAGGTAGATTTATGTATTGAAAACCTACAGGTTTAGTACTAAATATTTTCATATAGTGGTTGCAAAATTGCATTTCTCTCAAAGTTTCTACTAGCTGGAAGAGTTAAACTAATTCACAGTGTTGTTTATGGGGAATATTCAGTCACAGAATCTCTGCAAGTATGCTCACTATGTTAGCCATTTGGGTGGAAGTGGGGGCAATGTTCCCTTTAATTTTTTTTTGGACTGAGCAGGCCATGAACTCCTTTGAGTGCGACCTTTTCGTCCGTGAGCAAATTTTAAAACAACAACAACCACCACTTTTACAACGACAGCAACAGCAACCACTTAAAAGCAGATATACTGTAATGCCATATTGCCACCCCACCGTCTCAAATCATGAGACAATCAGACAAGGTTCTATACAAGTTTAACATGACATCTCTGCTTTTGAATTCTATTCCTCTAGAAATGAACCCCAGTGCTTTATTTGCACTTTTATGGCTTTTTTAACCTGCATTACTTTTAATAATTTGTGAAGCTATACCCCTAGATCCCTTTGCACCTCTACTCCATTTAGACTTATTTTCCAAGGAGTAGGTAGCCTCCTTATTCCTCATACCAAAATGCACCACCTCACACTTATCTATATTGAAATTCATTTGTCTTTTACGTGCCCATTCTGCAAGTTTGTTTACAATAGAATTAATTAAAAGCTTCTGGTTCATCATGTACAAACTCTATTTAATAAAAAATTACTTGTCAGAAATGACTGGGATATAAAAGAACTGCATAATAATACATTAACACTTCAGAAACATCACTCAGTTACACGGTTATGCATCGACAAACAATCCAAAAGCCCAAGGTGAGCTGAAAGAGGCATATCTATTCGTGCAATTTGTATTAATTTTAACGTTTTCAACATATTGATCCATCCCTCATGTCACTATAGCAGTGGCTGCACAAGCAGCAGGAGCAGCAGCTTTCCTATGGCGTGGACGTGCTGTATGTCCACATAAGTGATTAGAATATTAATCACAATGCAACCAGACAACCAACAAATATAAAGTGCTGTAGTTCTTTACTTCACAATATTAAAAAGAATTGAACAAAAACGGTTATCCATATTTCCAACTTCAATCACTTCCATTAATAAACATTGTCTTCTTGAACCAGCACACCCCATGTAACATGTCAGAAATGCAGCACTTATTCACAAGTGCAGAAAAACACATACACAATTTGTGTCACCAAATTAAAACCAAAAAGCAGGAAAAGCTATGATTTAACAGAAATAAACATTCATCTTTCTTCCACGACAGGAGAACCAATCAGACTGATTTGGAAATGTTTACTAATATGGTGACGTAAAGATGTTAATTTATGAATTTCGCTTCTAATGATTTTCTCTCCAACATTCTCCACAATATTAATCCCTGCTCTTATCACGAAAAGTTTTGAATTATTTTAGGTACTTCCCAATTAAATATTGGGAAACAAACTTCATTGTACTCTCAATTTTTAATCTCCTATTTCAAACATTTATACCAAATCAAAATTGTACATTATCAGTTTAATCAAAGTATTTTCTGTGTCTTTCTCAATAAACAAATAGTGGTTTCTTCTAAAGTAGCTTCCTGCAATTTTTATACATCATTACAGAACTCGTGCTTCTATTAACACTCCACTAAACGTTTAAGAGGAAATCTATATTTACATTATTCCTGGGACTTGTTAGGACTATAGAACGATAGACAAAATAAACTGGTTTGTGTTTTTCCCCTTTTTTTGCTTCTCTTCCGAAACATCTTAATATTTTTTTTAAAGTCAATAAAAAGTAATATGTAACTCCTACAAATCCTTCTCTGCCCTCACCCTCCTCAACAGCATGGTTGCATGTTTGTGTAAAGCTTCAGTCGATCATTCAAAATCAAATATTGAGAAATTTCAATTTTAAAATGTTTTCAGCATTTCAGAACTTCTTTAAAAGCGTTTGGACTTCAAGACCTGGTTGAAACTTGTTTAGATGAGGGGAAAACTGATTTTTGTTTCTGTTTCTTCCAAAATCATATTCGAAACTTCGGGGGGAACAGAAGTATTTTTATCACTCTTTTTTTGTGAAAAGTTCATTAAAAATCTTTAAATTCTTTCAAATCTCATTGTAGCCTTGACAGAAGAAGTTGCTCCAAGTGTTTCTTTCCCTCTTCAATGCTGTCGTTAAACATACAACAAAATTAATAAAATAAACCCTAATTCCAAACAGAGCTCAAATAAGAAAGTGAATAAAGTGGTTAAACTTCCTAAGAAGGTGGTGAGGTTATCTATCCCCAGCCTTGGCGATGAATTGGGATCAGTTTTGGAGAAGTTGTTTCCTCTTTTTCTGCTGCCGTTCCCTCCGTCACTCATAGGGGTAAAAATTCAGTTGATTGCGCCTCCCGTTAGCGCCTTAAGAGGGCGCTAATGGGGCGCAAAGCCGCTAACGCCCGGGCGCAGCGATGTTTGCGCCGCTCGGGAACTTAACTTGACATTGTGCGGCGGCGCTAAAACTTACCGCTGCGACCACCTGCGCGCGCAGATTGTGACGTCATTCCATGGTGCAACGCCCTTGTGGCGCCCCGGAGCGGTAATTGAGTGGCGCCCCCTGCCTTACCGCCTGGCGCTTCCAACGACCAGAAGACTGGAACGCTATCAATCGCTGTGGGGCTGGGGGGGGGGCGCTATTTAAAGGGGGCCTCTTCCTGTCTTTTATTGTTGGTGGCATTTTTGAATTACGCATTCTGAGAGAGAGAGGGAGAGACTTCTGGAGAGATTCAACGTTGTGTGAAGGAGTTTTGGGTACTGAGCAGCACTTTGCAGGTTCATTTTGATTTGCCATTCCTTGTATCGATTTAGCAGAGACTGTGGGAGCTGCACTCTGAGCTCTTTGCCTGGTACTCTCCATTGTTCTTTCCAGCACATTTGATGTGCAAGTCTCTCCAGGCCGAGATTCAAGGCTGCAATGAGCAGGATGTGGATGGAAAGCAAGATTAACCATCCCCTTTAAGAACTGGCCCGTGCCATTGTGTGTGTGTTCCATTGCTGACTGACATTACATGAGCTTCGCCAGCGCTCTGAGTTAGCGCCTCACTCCTTGGCCTTTGCGCCTTAAGACAGGTGTGCAGCGCCTGCTTTAGCGCTCCACTCACCTCCCGGGGCGGTAAAAGTGAAGTTTCCAGTCAGTGCCTTAATTGGCGCCAGGCGCTAATATTTGCGTCCAGACGATATTTGCGCCCCAAATGGGGCGCGACCTAATTTCTACCCCATAGACTCTAAGGTACAAACGGGCACAAACTTTTTCCCCTCTCTCAACATGATTTAAATAACCCTGATAAACTCTTTGACAAAGGGGACAACACCTGGCAAAATTTAACTGGAACTTACCACTTGACATTCAACATCACTTTCCTGTATTTTTTTCCGGCTTTTAACAATTTTCTGAATTAAAAAAAAAAATTCTAATTTCTGTTTCACTGGGGGCCTAAAAATTGTTTGCTTTAGCCTCCTTCCAGCAGCCATTGTACATGTGCTGCGTCTCCACCTGTGTTGTTCCAAAGTGCGGCCGCCGCTCAATCCCCGGGAAGGGACTATACGCGTCTGGACTGTCTCCGTCCGTCCCCCTCCCTCTCTCCGTCCGTCCCCTTCTCTCTCTCCGTCCCCCTCTCTCTCTCTTTCCGTCCCCCCTCTCTCTCTCTCTTTCCGTCCCCCTCTCTCTCTCTTTCCGTCCCCCTCTCTCTCTCTTTCCGTCCCCCTCTCTCTCTCTTTCCGTCCCCCCTCTCTCTCTCCGTCCCCCCTCTCTCTCTCTTTCCGTCCCCCTCTCTCTCTCTTTCCGTCCCCCTCTCTCTCTCTTTCCGTCCCCCTCTCTCTCTCTTTCCGTCCCCCCTCTCTCTCTCCGTCCCCCTCTCTCTCTCTTTCCGTCCCCCTCTCTCTCTTTCTGTCCCCCCTCTCTCTCTCTTTCCGTCCCCCTCTCTCTCTCTTTCCGTGCCCCCTCTCTCTCTCTTTCCGTCCCCCCTCTCTCTCTTTCCGTCCCCCTCTCTCTCTCTTTCCGTCCCCCTCTCTCTCTCTTTCCGTCCCCCCTCTCTCTCTCTTTCCGTCCCCCTCTCTCTCTCTTTCCGTCCCCCTCTCTCTCTCTTTCTGTCCCCCTCTCTCTCTCTTTCTGTCCCCCCCTCTCTCTCTTTCAGTCCCCCTCTCTCTCTCTTTCTGTCCCCCCCTCTCTCTCTTTCCATCCTCCCTCTCTCTCTTTCCGTCCCCCTCCCTCTCTCTTTCCGTCCCCCTCTCGCTCTCTTTCCGTCCCCCCTCTCTCTTTCTGTCCCCCTCCCTCTCTCTTTCCGTCCCCCTCCCTCTCTCTTTCCGTCCCCCCCTCTCTCTTTCCATCCCCCTCTCTCTCTCTCTTTCTGTCCATCCCTCTCTCTCTGTCCCTCTCTCTCCCCGTCCCCCATCTCCCCAGTCTCTCTCCCGCTCCCCATCTCTCTCTCTCTCTCTCTGTATCTCCCCCACATCTCTCTCGCTCTCCCCCCGTCTCTCGCTCTCGCCCCGTCTCTCGCTCTCCCCCCTCCGATTCCCTCTCCCCTTTCGATCCTCGATCTTCCCTCCACCAGATCCCCAGACCTCTGCATGGAGCGGACGAAAGCGTCGCCCAACTGGGTACTGCACATGCGTGGCCCCAGTATCCCGCGAGCCGGTGCTGAAGGCTGAAAGGCAAATTGGTGCGTGGGGGATTCTCCCGCTGTCCAGCTTGAAGATCAAAGTTCAAGGGAGAAAACCAAACCCCTCCCGGCGTTACACAGCAACCGATCAACCATCGGAACACACACTTCAAGAGCTGCAATTGCGATCGGCTCTGAGGTCACAAGACTTGTAAACGAGTCTGTCTGGATTTCCGGGGCCATTGTGTATTGGACCCCTCCCCCGCTCCAGCTACTGTCCAGTTCTCTGCGCAGCGGCATTTCAGATCAACTGCGCGCGAGCTCGGGATCACTGCGCATTCGCGCACCTTAGAGGGAACAGTGGGTGGAGGTGAAATTCCACGAGGATTCTCCCGCTTGTCCACCATAACTCCAGTGGAGGAGCTGCGAAAACCAAGGAAAGTGGCGTAAATGAAATTACTGCGGAGCAGCGGGAGATCCAGAAGTGACTGCGTGTGATATTAGTGTGGGGTTAATGACTTCTTAAAATAGTGGACAAAATAATGTCATAAAAATAAGTTAAGCGTTTGTATGCTAACTATTTTGTACAGTAACTCTTGGGTCTTAGGCAGAAATTTAATGCTACTAGTAATTGGAAGCAATATTAACTGCAATGGTTCATGATTTTTTGATCTGTCAGTTGCCGTAATATTAGAGCTGTCCTCATGGATTTGAATTCCCTTTTTTTTAAGCTTAACATGTTCATTACTATGTGCTATTTTTAATGAGGTTGTTATCCCCATTTAAAATAAATGGGGATGTCACTTTATTAAATTAGCACACACAAAAATTGACATGAACATGCTAACCAGTATTCTAAAAATAGTGCTTAAAGGAATTTCAGCCCCCATGTTTCTTTCTCCACCCCTGTGCATTTTCTGTGTCTCCCTGCCTTTTATCCCTTCTTCCTAAGACTGAGGGTAACGAGCTTTGGGAGAGGGACAGGCAGTTTGAAAATGCTTTGGCAGAATTCAATCTGGGGCTCAGTAATGTAGTTATGGTACTGGATTAGCAACCCAGAGATTGTGAGTCTAATCCAACCATGGCAAGGTAAATTCAATAAATCAGGATATTTGTGGAAATAGGCCATGAAAAATGCTGAACTATTTTAAAAACCCAACTGGTTCCTTCAGGGAATGGAACCTGCCACCTTTACCTGGACTGGCCTACATGTGACACCGGTCTGCACTATGTGATTGACTCTTAAAGCCCTCAGGCAATAAATGTAACTTTGCCACTGTTGCCCACATAGAATCATAGAATGGTTACAGCACAGAAGAAGGCCATTCGGCCTGTCGAGCTCGTGCTGGCCCTCTGCAAGAGCACTTCAGCTAATCCCACTCCCCCGCCCTTTCCCTGTAGCCCTGCAAATTAATTTCCTTCAGGTACTTATCCAATTCCCTTTTGAAAGCCACTATTGAGTCTGCCTCCACCACCCTTTCAGGCAGTGCATTCCAGATCCTAACCACTCGCTGCGTAAAAAAGTTTTCCCTCATGTTGCCTTTGGTCACATCCCAAGAATGAAACAATATTGCTTACCTGTTTTCTTTCCTCTGTTATCAGTGGCAAAGGTAAGACAAGGTAGAAGCTTATATTATTCCCACTGCAATGTTTGTGTCTCAGTGGAGCCTCTCACAGTTGATATGTCATCTAGACCCCAACCACACTGTCCAATCAGTGGTTATAAAAATGGCTACCCAAAATGTGTATAGCCTGACAGATATTAACATGTTATGTTTGTTTAAGGTTGTAGGGTATTAAGGGTAGGAATGAAAAATTTACAACTGAGCATCAAGTTGCTTAGTTTGAATTAACTCCTGAAACAGTGACTTGAGATAAATTTTTAATATTGAATGTTAAAACATAAAATTAAAGAAACCTAAGCAAATCTACAAGTTCAAACATCCTATGACAGTACGTTGCTGCTTAAAAGCCCGCAAAAAGTCTGTGGGCAGCTGTCAGCCTAGTGAACGTCAGCGCCGTTCCTTCGCCGATTAAGTGAGTGGGAAAATCCGGGCCAACGTCTCATCCGAAAGACGGCACCTTCAACAGTATTGCACTAGATTTTGGGCTCAAGTCCTTGGAGCGGGACTTCAATGCACAACCTTCTTACATGGAGGCAATGGTGCTACCACTGAGCCCTCAACTTCCAGAACGTTTTTGATAACGTTCCACACAAGAGATTATTCGCAAAAATTACAGCACTATTAGGTGCACTATCGCTCCTCATCCTTCTCGACCTGTCTACAACCTTTGACATGGTTGACCACACCATCCTTCTCCAAAGCCTTTGCTCTGTTGTCCAGCAGAGTGGGTCTGCCCTCGCCTGGTTCCACTCTTACCTATCCAGTCGTACCAGAGAATCTACTGCAGTGGCTTCTCTTCCTGCCCCAGCACCGTTACCTCTGGAGTTCCCCATGGATCTATTCTTGGTCCACTCCTATTTCTCATCTACATGCTACCCCTTGGCGACATCATCTGAAGATACAATGTCAGGTTCCACATGTACGCTGACGATACCTAGCTCTACATCACCACAACCTCCCTCAACCTCTCCACTGCCTCTGTGTTGTCGGACTGCTTATCTGGCATCCAATCTTGGCTGAGCAAAAATTTCCTCCAATTAAACATTGGGAAGATCAAAGCCCACGCCACAAACTTTGTTTTCTAGTCTCAGATTCCATATCCGTCCATGGCCACTGTCTCAGGCTGATCCAGACTGTTCATAACCGTAACGTCCTATTTGACCCAGAGTTGAACTCCGATCCCCAAATCCTCTCCATTAGTAAGACCACCTACTTCCACTTCTGTAATATCGCCCGTCTCCGCCCCTGCTTCAGCCCATTTATTGCTGAAACCCCCATCCATGCTTTTGTTACCTCCAAACTTGACACTTCCAATGCTCTTCTGGCTGGCCTCCCATCTTCCACCCGCCATAAACTGAGCTTATCCAAAACTCTGCTGCCTGTATCCTAACTCGCACCAAGTTCCATTCACCCATCATTCCTGTGCTCACCAACATACATTGGCTCCCGGTCCACCAACGCCACAATTTAAAAATTCTTCTTGCATTCAAATCTCTCCATAGCCTCGTCCCTCCCAATCTCTCTCACCGCCTCCAGCCTTACAACCCTCCGAAAACTCTGCGTTCCTCCAACTCTGGCCTCTCGTGCATCCCCCATTTCCTTCGCCCACCATTGGAGGTTGAGCTTACAGTGGTCAAGGACCTAAACTCTAGAATTCCATCACCAAAATTCTTGGCCTCTCCACCTCTCTCTCCTTTAAGACACAGCTTAAAACCTACCTCTTCACCTGTTCTAATATCTCCTTCTTTAGCTCGGTGTCAATTTTTGCCTGATGACACTCCAATGAAGCACCTTGAGATATTTTATGACGTTAAAGGTGCTATATAAATGTAAAGTTTCTTGTTGTTATGACAAAGGTAAGCATGGGTAAGTGTGAGGTCATCCACTTTTGACCAAAAAAAGATAAACCAGAGCATTTTATAAATGGCAAGAAACTATGAACTGTAGAGGAGCAAAGAGATTTGGGAGTCGAAGTACACAAATCATTCAAAGCTAGTAGACAGGTATACAAAGCAATCAAAAAGGCTAACGTAATCTTGGCCTTTATCTCAAGGGGGCTGGAATATAAAGAGGAGGAAGTTATGCATCAGTTGTATGGAGCCTTGGTCAGACCCCATCTGGAGTACTGCATTCACTTTTGGTCACCGCACCTCAGGAAGGATATGTTGGCCTTGGAGGGGGTGCAGTGCAGATTCACCAGAATGATACCGGAGCTTAAAGGCTTAAATTACGAGGACAGGTTGCATAAACCTGGCTTGTATTTCCTTGAGTATAGAAGATTGAGGGATGATGTTACTGAGGTCTTTAAAATGTTAAAAGGATTCGATAGGGTGGATACGGAGAAACGATTTCCTCTAGAGCACTTCAGCTAGTCCCTTTCCCCGTAGCCCTCCAAATTTTGTTCCTTCAGGTACTTATCCAGTTCCCTTTTGAAAGCCATGATTGGATCTGCCTCCACCACCCTTTCAGGCAGTGCATTCCAGGTCCTAACCACTCACTGCGTAAAAAAGTTTTTCCTCGTGTCGCCTTTGGTTCTTCTGCCAATCACCTTAAATCTGTGTCCTCTGTTTCTCGACCCTTCTGCCAATGGGAACAGTTTCTCTCTATCTACTGCATCTAGACCCCTCGTGATTTTGAACACCTCTATTAAATCTCCTCTCAACCTTCTCTGCTCTAAGAAGAACAACCCCAGCTTCTCCAGTCTATCAACGCAACTGAAGTCCCTCATCCCTGGGACGATTCATGTAAATCTTTTCTGTACCCTGTCTAAGGCCTTCACATCCTTCCTAAAGTATGGTGCCCAGAATTGGACACAGTGCTCCAGTTGAGGCTGAACCAGTGTTTTATAAAGGTCCTTCATATCTTCCTTGCTTTTGTACTCTGTACCTCTATTTATAAAGCCCAGTATCTCGTATGCTTTTTTAACTGCTTTCTCAACCTGCCCTGCCACCTTCAACGATTTGTGCACATATACCCCCAGGTCTCCCTGTTCATGCACCCCCTTTAGGATTGTACCCTTTAGTCTCTCCTCATTCTTCCTACCAAAATATAATAGTTCACACTTTTCTGCATTAAATGTTATCTGCCACATGTCCGCCCACTATACTGCCAAGTTTTGTGTCATCTGTAAATTTTGAAATTGTGCCCTGTACACCCAAGTCCAAGCCATTAATATATTATCAAGAAAAGCAGTGGTCCTAGTACTGACCCCTGGGGAACACCACTGTGTACCTTCCTCCAGTCTGATAAACAACCGTTCACCACTACTCTCTGTTTCCTGTCACTTAGCCAATTTTGTATTCACGCTGCCACTGTCCCTTTTATTCCATGGGCTTCAACTTTGCTGGCAAGCTTATTATGTGGCACCTTATCAAACGCCTTTTGGAAGCATATACACCACATCAACTGCATTGTGCTGATCAACCCTCTCTGTTACCTCATCAAAAAACTCAATCAAGCTAGTTAAACACGATTTGCCTTTAACAAATCTGTGCTGGCTTTCCTTAATTAATCCACACTTGTCCAAGTGACTGTTAACTTTGTCCCTGATTAATGTTTCTAAAAGCTTCCCCACTACCAAGGTTAAACTGACTGGCCTGTAGTTGCTGTGTTTATCCTTACACCCTTTCTTGAACAATGGTGTAACATTTGCAATTCTCCAGACCTTTTGGCACAACCCCCTTATCTAAGGAGGATTGGAAAATTTTGGCCAGTACCTCTGCAATTTCCACCTTTACTTCCCTCAGCATCCAAGGATGCATCCCATCTGGTCCTAGTGACTTATCTACTTTAAGTACAGCCAGCCTTTCTAGTACCTCCTCTTTATCAATTTTTATCCCATCCAGTATCTCAACTATCTCCTTTTCACTATGACTTGGCAGCATCATCTTCCTTGGTAAAGACGGATGCAAAGTACTCATTTAGTACCTCAGCCATGCCCTCTGTCTCCATGCGTAGGTCTCCATTTTGGTCCCTAATCGGCCCCACCCCTCCTCTTACTACCCGTTTACTATTTATATGCTTATCGAAGACTTTTGGATTCCCTTTTCCGTTAGCTGCCAATCTATTCTCATACTCTCTCTTTGCCCTCTTATTTCCTTTTTCACTTCCCTTTTGAACTTTCTATATTCAGCCTGGTTCTCACTTGTATTCTCAGCCGGACATCTGTCATACGCCCTCTTTTTCTGCTTCATCTTACGCTCTGTTATCATCCAGGGAGCTCTGGCTTTGGTTGCCCTACCTTTCCCCCTCGTGGAAATGTACCTCAACTGTACCCTTACCATCTGCTCTTTAAAGGCAGCCCATTGTTTGATTACAGTTTTGCCTGCCAATCTTTGATTCCAATTTTCCTGGGCCAGATCCATTCTCAAACCACTGAAATGGACCTTCCTCCAATTAAGTATTTTTACTCTAGATTGCTCCCTGTCCTTTTCCATAACTAATCTAAACCTTATGATACTATGGTCACTGTTCCCTAAATGTTCACCTACTGACACTTGCTCCACTTGACCTACCTTATTCCCCAGAACCAGATCCAGCAATGCCTCCTTCCTCATTACATAGATCCCTGAAGGCAGCAGGACAGGTAGATAAGGTGGTTAAAAAGACATATGGGATACTTGCCTTCATTAGCCGAGGCATAGAATATAAGAGCAGGGAGGTTATGATGGAGCTGTACAAAACGCTAGTTAGGCCACTGGGATACTGTGTGCAGTTCTGGTCGCCACACTATAGGAAGGATGTAATTGCATTGGAGAGGGTGCAGAGGAGATTCACCAGGATGTTACCTGGGCTGGAGCGCTTCAGCTATGAAGAGAGACTGGACAGGCTGGGGTTGTTTTCCTTAGAGCAGAGAAGGCTGAGGGGGGACCTGATTGAGGTGTACAAAATTATGAGGGGCATAGATAGAGTAGATAGAAAGGAACTTTTCCCCTTAGTAGAGGGGTCAATAACCAGGGGGCATAGTTTCAAGGTAAGGGGCAGGAGGTTTAGAGGGGATTTGAGGAAAGACTTTTTCACCCAGAGGGTGGTTGGAATCTGGAACTCACTGCCTGAAAGGGTGGTAGAGGCAGAAGCCCTCACAACATTCAAGAAGCATTTAGATGAGCACTTGAAACGCCATAGCATACAAGGCTACGGACCAAGTGCTGGAAAATGGGATTAGAATAGACAGGGTTTGATGGCCGGCGCGGACACGATGGGCCAAAGGGCCTCTTTCTGTGCTGTATGACTCTATGACGCATTGGGCCGGAAACGTACTGATCAAGAAAGTTCCAGATCATCATAACTCACTGCATAAAAAAAAATTTCATCTCTCCTTTGGTTCTTTTTCCAATTACCTTAAATCTGTGTCCTCTGGTTATCGACCATCCTGCCAGTGGAAACAGCTTCTCAAAAACCCTCATAATTTTGAACACCTCTATTTAATCTCCCCTTAACTTTCTCTGCTCTAAGGAGAACAATCCCAGATTTTCTAGTCTCTGCACATAACTGAAGTCCCGCATCCTGGTACCATTTTGATAAATCTCCTCTGCACCCTGTTCAAGGCCTTGACATCCTTACTAAAGTGTGGTACCCAGAATTGGACACAATACTCTAGCTGAGACCTAAGCAGTGATTTATAAAGGTTTAGCTAACTTCCTTGCTTTTGTACTCTATGCCACTGTTTATAAAGCCCAGGATCCCGTATGCATTTTTATTAGACTTATCAACTTGTCCTTCCGCCTTCAAGGATTTGTACAGATAACCGCCCAGGTCTCTCTGTTCCTGCACCCCCTTTAAAATGGTACCATTTTGTTTATATTGGCAAAGGCAAAGGCAGGTAAATGGCGTTGAGATGCAGAACATTGAATGGCGGAGCACGCTCAAGGGGATGAATAGCCTACTCCTGTTCCTTATGTTCCTATATCGCGTTCTCCATGAACACCAGGAACCAACAGGGCTAGGCTATGGGATTTCCAAACGTTGCAGACTTCCCTCAAATACAAGGTGTGAATAACTGCACCCATGTAACCATCAGGGCTCTTGCCCTCAGGGCAGCAGCCTTCATAAACCATAAGGCCTTTCATTCCCTTAATGTTCAGCTAGTTTATGGCCACCGTCAGTAGATTATGCAGGTCTGTGCCTGCTATCCTGACAGCAGTCATGATGCCTTTATACTCACCCCCCCCCACCCCACCCCTTTTACGCCGTACAAGATGTCAGAGGCTGTCTGCTTGGCGTCGAGGGCTATTCATTTCACATGTGGCTCATGCCACCTCCTGTAAACCCACACTCTCCCTGTTGAAATGAGATTCAACCAGAGCCGTGGATCCACAAGAGTCATTATAGAGCAGACATTAGAAGCACTTAAATAACGTTTCCGCTGCCTAGACAGGTCTGGGGGCCTTCTGCAGTACAGAGCAGAGGGAGTGTCCTGTATTGTGGCTGTCTGGTTCATCTTGCACAATTAACCAGCACTTCAACTGAACTATTCCCACCAACTACTTGCATTTATATAGCGCCTTTCATGACCTCAGGACGTCCCAAAGCGTTTTACAGCCAATTTTTTAACTACTTTTGAAGTGTAGTACTGCGTAAAAGGGTGGGGGGGGGTGGGTGGGAGTGAGATGGTGAACTGTTGTAATGTAGGAAATGTGGCAGTCAGTTGTGCACAGCAAGCTCCCACAAACAGCAATGTGATAATGGCCAGCTTTTTTAAAATTATGGCAATTGAGGGATAAATATTGGCCAGGACTTCGGGGATAACTCACCAGCTCTTCTTCAAAATGGTGTCATGGGATCTTTTACGCCCATGTGAGAGAGCAGACAGGGCCTCGGTTTAACGTCTCATCTGAAAGACGGCACCTCCGCCAGTGCAGCGCTCCCTCTTGACTGCGCTGAAGTGTTAGCCTAGATTTTTTTGCTCAATTGCAAACAGTAATGGCATGGGGCTGCAGCTCAGCACTCCCATTGATCTGCAGGAGATCTGTGAAGCGACTGAGGTCATAGAATCATAGGCCGTAATTTTGCCAGCGCTCAGCGGACGGGTGGCGGATCAGCTGTTAAATTTAAAATGATTGACAGTGGGTCGGAACCTGCTGTCAAAACACGGACACTGCACTTGCCCGACGTCGGGTCTGCCAGCGCTGAGCAGACCCGACAGGCAGCGGCGGGGAGGCAATTAAAATCATTAGTGCCTTGTTTACAGCCACTTATCAATGTTTTTTTCCCAGCTTTTTGGATTTGACAGGTCGCCCACTGGTATCCCGCTATGCCTAGACCTCGTCTGTGAGCTGAGGCGGGAGGTCAGTGGCCATTGAATCAGCTGATGAGTTGACAGCTTCAAATGTCATGTCAAAGCTCCCAGCTGATTGAGACATGCTCCCTTAACCACTAGCTTCTCTAAACTGCATTTCCACTACAGATTCAGGATGCTGCAAGTCTTTACACAAGTCTTCATCCAGTCTGACCTCATTACCTCTCCCAACATTGACAGATCACTTTTGTCATCTCTACTTCACCTGCCATCTATTCCATCAGCATGGGCACCCTTGAAACTCTCTCACTTTGGTTCTCAGAAGAATCCCACCAGGATCAGCCCCAACACCAGCATCACCAGGCACACCAGCAGCACCAACAACAACACCAACCTTCTCCGCAATCAACTGATGCTGCACAGGACAGAGGGCATCAGCACCCGACCACATTGCTGCCTGGGAGGCCAGGGATGGCCTCACCATGGCCAGATTTACTTCACTTGACGCTGTACACCCTGGCCACCACATGATACGCCAGGTTGGCACCACCCCACACCAACATCATAAAGCATCCCTACAATGCCCAAGCCATTCCTTTCACACTCATCACCATTGCAGGGGGGTACCATTACATCTCACCATTCACTGCAACTCACTAAGCCACTTCCACAGGTGCACACAAATCTATCCAAGAACGCAAAGTGTTGAAAATAAAGATTTCAATGTTTGACACCACATTAACAGAAACTTTACATGAACATTGGTTAAACAAACCAAGTACCTACCCTTGTGTGTTGTTATTTGGCATGATTGGACGAGGATGAGGGGGAATGTGAGGGGTGGCTAGTGAGATGGGGAAGTGATAATTTAGATAGAGAGGGATGGCTGGTGGTGCAAGGTAAGTTGGTGTGCGTAAGGATGTGCAGGAGTAGGGTAGGGAAGGCAGAATGATGGGAATGTGATGAGTGGCACAGCAGGATGAGGTTGAGTGTGGCTTTGTACTAACGTTTCGTGATCTACTGAGATCATTAAAATGTTTGCGGCACTGCACCCCAGGACCTCCTGACCACACCCCTGCTTGTGACCTCCTCTGCAATGTGCAACTAGGCTGTGCTGATCTCTTGGGGAGGTCTCTTCTGCCCATGGGAAGGGAAGATGACCTCCCTGTGTGCTGTCATGGGAGAGCTTTGGTGTAGCCCTGCACCTCTGTGCAGTGCTTGTCAGTGTTTGCAGCACCTCAATGCTGTAGAACACTGACAGCACAAATGTCAAATTAAGGTTGGCCATGGTCCCTTTAAGGAAACCGGCTGATGACGTGTTATTAAATGACGTCACCAGACCCGCTTCCTCTAATTGGCTGGGAAACGCGCTGGGCAGGCTTAACAAGCCCAATCAAGGTATGTTCATTCTACACAGCGGGCTGCAGACAGCAGCGGGGTCGGGACCCGCCACCAACGTTGCCTGCCACGGACCCGCCGAGGTTTGTAAAATCGCGGCCATAGTCATTTGTGTAGTCCCCCAGCCTTTCCAAGGCGAAGAAAATGGATGAGGCTGGAGCCTGCACGGTGCCAGTATGAGCAGCAGTGAGAGATGCTACTAAATTTCGCATTGCGATCTGTCGCACACGACCTGGACCAGAAGTGGGCTGGACATCACATTGGCTCAGGCGACTTTTAGCCTGCCTGAAATAGGAGTTCAGTCCTTCATAATGCAAATTGGAGTCCTATCCAGTTGTAGGATCTCAAATGAGAAATTCAGATACAAATAGGCGGAGCTTTTGCTTCACTTGCTCCACCTAGTTGTACCAGGTCTTGAGTGGCCGAACCAGCGATCCTTAAAGGGACTGCTGGAGGCTGCTCAAAAATGACCCCAAACTTTAATTTTTAATTTTTATGGACCCAGGAGAAGCAGACGTGCCCCTCCTGATCCCACAGTGGGATGCACTGTGCTGTTTGTAGAAGGGCAAAGAAAGTTGTTGGAGCCAAATTTATCAGTAAGTTTTAGTCTATTTTGTAAGTTTTTATTTTTAGCGGCATTGTAGTGGATGAAGAACTGTCAAGACAACTATCTCAGCAATATTCTGCTGAAATGTGGGTAACATTTTGCTCTTGGTACAATAATTATGTGGATTTTTGGGTGGAATGAAATTGGGGAGAATAATTTGTATAATATGATTGGCAAATAATTCATTGAAAAGGAAGAAAAAGAGAAAGAACTGTGTGCAATATTAGTGGATGGATACTTGATGCATTTGTATAGTATTGCTGTGCCCACTATTTTAACACAGGACTCAACTTGTTTATTTTAAATGAGTCAACACCTCCGTTGAAATAGCAGGCAGAGGAATGCTAATATCACCAACAGTAGTTTCTAGTTTTAAACAAACAGAATCAACTGTCACAATATCGACAGATATAAACGAAGACTTGACACATGCAATAGGCATAATATTATTATAAAAATGCAGTAACTGACGCCAGAAATTTTATATATAATCTAAAAAAAAAATTCTCCTACCCTTATCTTGTAATATAAGATTTGTATAAATTCTAGCACAAATATGGTTGCTAAATAGCATTACAATAATTAAAGATGAACTAAAGGAAATCATACTTACTTCTTGCAGCAGAGTATTCTGTCTTATTGACTAGCTGTTGGATTATTGTACAATTAAGTCTGCAGCGCCTTATTCTGTTTAGAAGAAATGTGAAGTTAGTACTACTAAAGTTTAGACAGTTACTGATTAACAAACATTAACGAACCATAAACTAGTAAATTTCAGCTCTCATCAAAGTTTAGCACAGCAACATGAAGACTTGGGACCAATTGATCAATAAAGAAAGAACCTTATCACATCCTCAGAATGTTCATATCTAATGAATTACTTTTGAGGTCTAATCACTGTTGTATAAGAAAATGTGGCAGCCAAATTGTGCACAGTAAAATCCCACAGTTAATCTGTTTTTAAGTTGTGTTGGTTATTTCCAAAACTGAGAACATTTGTAGTTTGTGTGTGGGGTGCGGGCTATTTACAGATCAAACATTGTTGCTTGTTTGTTCGTAAGTATATATCTGTAGATCAATACAATTTCCTAAAGTATTTGACGTTCATGATGCACCTTGCAATTAAAAAATACAAAATATTGTTTACAGTTAGAATCGGTGCATCAGTTTGAAATGTTTGGTTTAAAGGAAGTACTTTTTCTTGAATACTCAGGTAAATGTGTAATTTCGTAAACTGCAATTTTTTTAATGATTATAGTATATCATGTTTTTTTTATTTTGTTAGCTTATTTACATTAAATCCATTGAAATTGAAAATCCTTATGGATAATCTGTCAATTTTGAGATTTTCAATGTAGATAGATTAATCTTTTCTATAAATTATACTTGGAAAATAATTACTACAACTTCTAGGGCATAAATTTACTTAAGTTTTATAACTTACATAGCTAGGTGTGTGGTTTACATAGTGGTGCAAGCAATATTTTACTTCCGGAGCATATATATGGTCTGTACCTCCATTTAGTTCTTAGAATATTCTGACAAGGGTACTTTTCCCCAATTTATAAGAGTTTAAGAGGATAAGAGTTTACATTCACATGTATATTTTATGAACATTTTGATTACAAGGTGCTTGGGGCAGGAATATATTAATACTATACTGTATTGGTGTAATTATTTTTTTTAAATTTAGCTGCAGATATGCTTCTAGAAACATAGATAGAAACATAGAAAATAGGTGCAGGAGTAGACCATTCGGTCCTTCGAGCCTGCACCGCCATTTAATGCGTTCTATAACTACATGCACACATAACATACAATGTTAACGTCATAGTATCTAAATCAGTTCAAACCATGATTTTCTTCCATGTAAGGGATATTTGTGGAAGTAACATGTGCATTTTCTGCTTTTAGTATAGCTTTTTTGTTAGAACAAGCCTGTTGTCCACAAGAGGGAGCTGGAGTTTGGCTGTTCACCAGACTAATTCAGCTATGGTATTAAAAAAAAATAAAGCCACAAACAGACAGATATAGTTCCCATATTGAAGAAAGATGATCAAGCCATGCAATCAATATTGACCTATTAGCATGACCTCAATAATTGGAAAACTAGTGGAACCAAAAATCAGAAACACTTGCATGAAAATAACCTAATAAATGACAAAAATGAGAAGTCGCACAACACCAGGTTATAGTCCAACAGATTTATTTAATTTTACAAGCTTTCGGAGCAGTTCGCTCCTTCGTCAGGTAAGTTAGCAGTGAGAGAATCTCCCAGAATTCACAATTTAAACACAGACAAAATCTATTCACATCTTTCCCTACATCAAAGAGCACAGCCAAGACAATGAGATGTGTCCCAGGGGGTCCAACGTGTCAAACCACCTGCTGGCTGCATATCCTGTCCATTTGTGTAGGTTCTTGTATTAGTCTTTTTAAAAAAAAAACACCTGGGAAGACCGGCCATGATGTCAAGTCACGTTCTGTATCATGACATGAACCCGATATCGCGATTGAGGCCATCCTCATGAGTGCGGAACTTGGCTATCAGTTTCTGCTCTATGATTTTGCGCTGTCGTGTATCTCGAAGGCCGCCTTGGAGTACGCTTACCCGCAGATCCGAGGCTGAATGCCCCTGGCTGCTGAAGTGTTCCCCGACTGGGAGGCAACCCTCCTGCCTGGCGATTGTTGCGCGGTGTCCGTTCATACGTTGTCTCAGTGTCTGCATGGTCTCGCCGATGTACCATGCTCTGGAGCATCCTTTACTGCAACGTATCAGGTAGACAACGTTGGCCGAGTCACATGAGTATGTACCGTGTACCTGGTGGGTAGTGTCCTCACGTGTGATGATGGTATCTGTGTCCATGATTTGGCATGTCTTGCAGAGGTTGCCGTGGCAGGGTTGTGTGGTGTCTTGGTTGCTGTTCTCCTGAAAGATGGGTAATCTGCTGCGAACGATGGTACTTTTGAGGTTAGGCGGCTGCTTGAAGGCCATCCCCACGCCTCCACTACTCGCCTTCAAGCAGCCGCCTAACCTCAAAAGTACCATCGTTCGCAGCAGATTACCCATCTTTCTGGAGAACAGCAACCAAGACACCACACAACCCTGCCACGGCAACCTCTGCAAGACATGCCAAATCATGGACACAGATACCATCATCACACGTGAGGACACTACCCACCAGGTACACGGTACATACTCATGTGACTCGGCCAACGTTGTCTACCTGATACGTTGCAGTAAAGGATGCTCCAGAGCATGGTACATCGGCGAGACCATGCAGACACTGAGACAACGTATGAACGGACACCGCGCAACAATCGCCAGGCAGGAGGGTTGCCTCCCAGTCGGGGAACACTTCAGCAGCCAGGGGCATTCAGCCTCGGATCTGCGGGTAAGCGTACTCCAAGGCGGCCTTCGAGATACACGACAGCGCAAAATCATAGAGCAGAAACTGATAGCCAAGTTCCGCACTCATGAGGATGGCCTCAATCGTGATATCGGGTTCATGTCACGATACAGAACGTGACTTGACATCATGGCCGGTCTTCCCAGGTGTTTTTTTTTTAAAAAGACTAACACAAGAACCTACACAAATGGACAGGATATGCAGCCAGCAGGTGGTTTGACACGTTGGACCCCCTGGGACACATCTCATTGTCTTGGCTGTGCTCTTTGATGTAGGGAAAGATGTGAATAGATTTTGTCTGTGTTTAAATTGTGAATTCTGGGAGATTCTCTCACTGCTAACTTACCTGACGAAGGAGCGAACTGCTCTGAAAGCTTGTAAAATTAAATAAATCTGTTGGACTATAACCTGGTGTTGTGCGACTTCTCATTTTTGTCCACCCCAGTCCAACGCCGGCATCTCCACATCATAATAAATGACAGTCAGCGTTGCTTTCGAAGAATATAACTTGACTGAACTCAGACTTCTTTGAGGAGTTGATATTCCAAACTGATAGAGTGGAGGAAACCCATATGATACAGTGTATTTAGTCTTCTAAGTGACCTTTGATAAGTACCATGTGAGAAGCTCCTTTACAAACACCACTCTCAGGTTGTGAGTTTTAGATCTTAACAAAACTCTTGTGTGAAAACATTTCTCATCATTTCCCCTCTAGTTCTTTTGCCAATAATTTTAAATCTGTGACTTCTGGTTACCGATGCACTTGCCAGAGGAAACAGTTTATCCCTACTTGCTCTATCAAAACCCCTCATAATATTAAATACCTCTATTAAATCTCTCTTTAACCTACTCTGTTCTAAGGAGAACAATCCCAGCTTCTCCATCTCTCCACATAACTGAAGTCCCTCATCCCTGGTACCATCCCAGTAAACCTCCTCTGCATCCTTTCTAAGGCCTTGACATCCTTCCTAAAGTGTGGTGCCCAGAATTGGCCACAATACTCCAGCTGAGGCCTGACCAGTGATTTGTAAAGGTTTAGCATGGCTTCCTTGTTTTTGTATTCAGTGCCCCTATTTACAAAGCCAAGTATCCCATACACTTTCTTAATTTGTTATGGGAAGGTCGTGTCTGATTAACCTGATTGAATTTTTTGAGGAAGTAACGAGGAGGGTCGATGAGGGTAGAGTATTTGATGTAGTCTATATGGACAATGTGGAAAACTGCCCAGGTATGTACTGTCCACAAAAAGCAGGACAAATCCAATCCGGCCAATTACCACCCCATCAGTCTACTCTCAATCATCAACAAAGTGATGGAAGGTGTCGTCAACAGTGCTATCAAGCAGCACTTACTCACCAATAACCTGCTCACTGATGCCCAGTTTGGATCACTCGGCTCCAGACCTCATTACAGCCTTGGTCCAAACATGGTGAGAGTGACTGCCCTTGACATCAAGGCAGCATTTAACCGAGTGTGGCATGAAGGAGCCCTAGTAAAACTGAAGTCAATGAGAATCGGGGGGGGGAAACTCTCCACTGGCTGGAGTCATACCTAGCACAAAGGAAGATGGCTGTGGTGGTTGGCTGTCAATCATCACAGCCCCAGGACATCGCTGCAGGAGTTCCTCAGGGCAGTGTCCTAGGCCCAACCATCTTCAGCTGCTTCATCAATGACCTTCCCTCCATCATAAGGTCAGAAGTGGGGATGTTCGCTGATGACTGCACAGTGTTCAGTGCCATTTGCAACTCCGCAGATAATGAAGCAGCCCATGCCCGCATGCAGCAAGACCTGGACGACATTCAGGCTTAGGCTGATAAGTGGCAGGTAACATTTGCGCCACACAAGTGCCAGGCAATGACTATCTCCAACAAGCGAGCGTCTAACCACCTCCCCATGCCATTCAATGGCATTACCATCGCCGAATCCCCCACCATCAATATCCTGGGGGCCACCATTGACCAGAAACTTAACTGGACCAGCCACATAAATACTGTGGCAACAAGAGCAGGTCAGAGGCTGGGTATTCTGTGGCGAGTGTCTCACCTCCTGACTCCCCAAAGCCTTTCCACCATCTACAAGGCACAAGTAAGGAGTATGATGGAATACTCTCCAATTGCCTGGATGAGTGCAGCTCCAACAACACTCAAGAAGCTCGACACCATCCAAGACAAAGTTGCCCGCTTGATTGGCACCCCATCCACCACCTTAAACATTCACTTCCTCCACCACCGGTGTACCGTGGCTGCAGTTTGTACCATCTACAAGATGCACTGCAGCAACTTGCCAAGGCTTCTTCGGCAGCACCTCCCAAACCCGCGACCTCTACCACCTAGAAGGACAAGGGCAGCAGGCGCATGGGAACACCACCACCTCCAAGTTCCCCTCCAAGTCACACACCATCCTGAATTCGAAGTATATCGCCGTTCCTTCATCGTCGCTGGGTCAAAATCCTGGAACTCCCTCCTTAACAGCACTGTGGGTGTACCTTCACCACACGGACTGCAGCGGTTCAAGAAGGCGGCTCACCACCACCTTCTCAAGGGCAACTAGGGATGAGCAATAAATGTTGGCCTTGCCAGCGACGCCCACATCCCATGAATGAATAAAAAAAATTTTTTTTAGCAAGGCCTTTGACAAGATCCCACATGGCAGGTTGGTCAAAAAAGTGAAAGCCCCTGGGATCCAAGGGAAAGTGGCAAGTTGGATCCAAAATTGGCTCAGTGACGGGAAGCAAAGGGTAATGGTCGACGGTTGTTTTTGTGACTGGAACGCTGTTTCCAATGGGGTTCCACAGGGCTCAGTATTAGGTCCCCTGCTATGTGTGGAATATATCAATGATTTAAACTTCAATGTAGGGGGCATGATTAAGAAGTTTGCAGATGATACAAAAATTGGCCGTGTGGTTGATAGTGAGGAAGAAAGCTGTAGACTGCAGGAAGATATCAATGGACTGGTCAGGTGGGTGAAAAGTGGCAAATGGAATTCAATCCGGAGAAGTGTGAGGTAATGCATTTTGGAAAGGCTAACAAGGCAAGGGAATACACAATAAATGGTCGGATACTGAGAAATGTAGAGGTACAGAGGGACCTTGGAGTGCATGTCCACAGATCCCTGAAGGTAGCAGAACAGGTAGATAAGGTGGTTAAGAAGGCATATGGGATACTTTCCTTTATTAGCCGAGGCATAGAGTATAAGAGCAGGGAGATTATGCTAGAATTGTTTAAAACACTAGTTAGGCCTCAGCTAGAGTACTGCGTGCAGTTCTGGTCACCACATTACAGGAAAGATGTGATTGCACTAGAGAGGGTACAGAGGAGATTTACGAGGATGTTGCCAGGACTGGAACATTTTAGCTATGAGGAAAATTGGATAGGCTGGGGTTGCTTTCTTTGGAACAGAGGGGTGACTTAATTGAGGTGTATAAAATTATGAGGGGCCTAGATAGAGTGGATAGGAAGGGCCTATTTCTCCTAGCAGCGAGGTAATAACCAGGGGGCATAGATTTAAAGTAGAAGAATTCGAGGGACGTTGAGGAGAAATTTTTTCACCCAGAGGGTGGTAGGGGTCTGGAACTCACTGCCTCAAATGGTGGTAGAGGCAGACATCCTCATCACATTTTAAACGTACTTGGAAATGCACTTGAAGTGCCGTAACCTACAAGGCTATGGACCAAGAGCTGGAAAGTGGGATTAGGCTGGACAGCTCTTTTTTGACCAGCACAGACACGACGGGCCGACTGGCCTCCTTATGTGCCGTAAATTTCTATGAATTTCTTAACCGCCTTATCAACATGCCCTGCCATCTTCAAAGATTTATGAATATGTACCGCCAAGTATCTCTGCTCTTGCACCCCCTCAAAATAGTATAATTTAGATTATACTGCCACTCCATGTTGTTCCTCCCAAAGTGCATCACTTCACATTTATTAACATTATATTGCATCTGCCATTTGTCTGCCCATTTGACCAGCCTAGCTAAGTCCTCCTGAAGACTGTTAATATCCTCCTACTTCCTATGTTGCAAAGTTTTGTATCGTCCCCAAACTTCAAAATTGTACTCCCTATATCCAAGTCCAGGTCATTTATATATAACAAGAAAAGCAATGGTCCTAATTCCGACCCCTGGGAGACCCCACTGCATATTTTTCTCCAGTCAGAAAAACCACTATTGTCTGTCTCCTATCATAAAATCATATAGCACAGAAGGAGGCCCATTGTGCCTGTGCCGGGTCTTGAAAGAGCTATCGAATTAGTCTCATTCCCCTGCCCTTTCCTCATAGCCCTGCACACTTTTTTTCCCTTTAAGTATTTATCCAATTCCCTTTTGAAAGTTACTATTGAAATTGGTTCCACCACCGCTTCAAGCAGTGCATTCCAGATCATCATAACTCGCTGCGTAAAAACAATTCTCATCTCACCTCTGGTTCTTTTGCCAACTATTGTAAATCTGTGTCCTCTGGTTACTGATGCTACTGCCAGTGGAAACAGTTTCTCCATATTCACTCTCTCAAAACCCCTCATAATTTTGAACACCTCTATTGAATCTTCCCTTAACCTTTTCTGCTCTCAGGAGAACAACCGCAGCTTCTCCAGTCTCTCCATATAACTGAAGTCTGTCATCCCTGGTACTATTCTTGTAAATCTCCTCTGTACCCTCTCTAAGGCCTTGATATCCGCTAGCTTTGGAAAAAAAACAGTAATCTAAGAGGGGACTTTATAGAGATATAAAGTAAACACAAAACAATACTTAGAGACCATAGCAGTGCAGTAAGACAAAAGGGCACATGCTCTGAGTTGTGCAGGGCAAATTTAGGAAAGATGCCAGGACTAATTTACACACAGGTTGATCAACAGCAGCAACAGGTTTTCAGGATGAGTACCTGAGGCCAGGACAATTGACTTATTTAAGAAATAGCTCTGTGCTGTAATGAGGAGACAGTAGGGGTTTATACTTCAGAAAGGCGGCGGTCTTTTTTTGAATCTATCTTGTGAAAACCTTTATAACTTGTTTGACAAAAAACAGTTTGGTGATATTAACGTGGGGCCAAAAAGGTGAATAAATTATAAATATCATATATATGTACTTACATAAAGGAGAAAAAACTACATCCCTATTTGGGTTTAAAAGTATGGAGGTTCCTTATTTGCAGACATTGGCCCAGATTTTGCAGTGGGTAATGCCGGCGAACTGACCGCAACTTCAGGATTTAGCGCATGCGCATCTAAACGCGTAAAATCCTGACGTTGCGGTCAGTTATTCACTCCTCCGACACTGGCTGCGCTGTGGACCCCTCCCCCATAGCTGGCAATCAGTGAAATCAGTGGAACTGCCGAAAGCTTGGGCTTTTCCGGACTAATATCACTGTTAAATACCCCATTAAATGTTATGCCTTGTTAGAAAGGTCTTACTGGGATTTTAACAGCGAATTGACTGCTAAACAACCGTTCTGGCCCTGCAAAATTATTTTTTATATTTGTGGAGTATCAAATTTCACCATTATGATAAAAATTACAATTTTTTTTAAACTTTAATTTTTTTTAAAGTTTGTTCATGATGTTTCAGCTTCTACCATATCCCCATGTGAAAGTCCCAATCTTTATTTTACTCTCTGTAATATGTTTAATAAGTCCTGATAAAAGCTGCTTTTCATTTCTTGGTTTGCTGTCTGTGAGACCTCTTCAATGTGATTGGCTGCTTAGACAGCTTGTTGACGTCACTGCAGGTCTTCGCTGGGAATTCCCATTCCAGAGCGCTACAATCAAATGCACGTCGAGAAAGGCAAACTTCTTACCACAGAGCTCATGAGATTTTTGTGGGCAGCTTTCTTCAGGCCAGCGGTGAGCACCTTTACTTTGTCACTGACCGCAAATTACTGGCCACTATCTTTCCTGCTGCAGTCCATCCAATTTTAAAATCAGCAACGAGAGTCTGAATCAAAGTCAGGAGTTGGGAAATAGTTAAATATTGAATTGTTGGGGAATGGAGCAACAGTTAACAGTCAACAGATAGAAGCAAGCTCCACTCCAGTAGCACTGATACTTAATTATTCCAGCTCCTGTCTTCAGTTTTGGCTCCCCTTACTGAAGTCTGGATTGAAGCCAGAAGAGACAATGGGCTAAAAATTCAATATTGCTAAAAAGCTGCTGGTGTTAATAGCCGCCAAAAATGGTGGTGCTGGCAGGACTGGTAAATTGGCGTTGGCGGCTAATTAACAGCCCAGCGCTAAACTTACAGTGCGACGCCGTTCTGGTGGCATTCATCCCGGCAGGAGGCCCCAATGTAGCGTGGCCATAGAGTGATTGCAGCAAGAACAGCCTGCTCTCAAAAGAAGGCTGTCATTTCAGAAAGCTCTTAAAATGAAAAAAAATAAGAACCATGTTAAAATAGGCACTTTTTAGCTCTTACAGCTCAACTGCCTTCTGAAAAAAATACATTAAAAAGAATTCCCAAATGGCAGTCTTCAGCTCTTAAAGCTGAATTGCCTTCCAGACCTAAACAAATGGGAAAAGTGCTTCAGCAGGAACACAAGTGGCTCAGCAAGCCAGGGAAGGGGCACCCAGGGTCTCGCACGCAGCACTCCAGCTTTGTGTAGGGGGGTCAACATTACAAGAGAGGTCCTCTACCCACAGTGGCCAGGAGGCCCTCCAGAAAGAAGGATGTGGGACCAGATCACCGAGGCCGTCACTGCCAGCAGTGTCGCCCCCACAACCTGGCTCCAGTGCCCATAGAAGCTTCATGACCTCAGACCAGTAGTCAAGGTCAGTGAATGCATCTTCAAAAGCTGTCTCCTACTAACTGCACCACTATCATCACACACTGCTCAATGCAAGACTCCCACCCCCCCCCCGCCCCAACTCCACGCCCCCAATCACTCACCTACCAACAATCTGTACCAAACACGAGGCACACCTCCCATTCTTAGCTTCACCTCACCCCCTTGGAGGAGACGGTGCTGGCCATTCTTGGCAGGGGCATGGCTGAGCCCTTGGCCGGCGGCGGGGCTGAAAGGATACAGGATGCTATTATTCTCATGCATTATCCTCCTTCTCGCATGCACCTCTTGCTTTCCCGCTCTCCCTCACTACAACTCCACCCTTGTGCCTTCCTCATTTCACACACCCAAGAAATCCAGCCTGCCCATCCAGTGGTTGACCAACAAGAGGGAGAGGAGAGTGAAGAAGAAGAAACACAGTCACTCGCTTTCACACTCACAGCCACCAGCTCCTCAAGGTTGACCAGCAAGGCCATTTGCAGTGTCCCCCACTGAAAGTCAGCAGCCTTCCACCAGCCATGCTGCAGCCACTGGGGTAGCACGCGTAAGATCAGTAGGATAGGCAAAGGCACACATAAGATAGTCACTAAGGGAATGCATAATGGTGATGAGTTGATTTCTTGATGTCATATTGGATGGATAGATGTATAAAGTTGTATTGGAAAGTTTGCTTTGTGGTGGCTTTTACTTCAGCACTGTGGCCAAGAGGACGCTGTGATGGTCAGTAACAGAGGGAAGGTAAGATGTGGGACAAATGTTGAAAGGGGAATTGGGGTTGTGGTCACTGGTACTGCAGGCGGATGATTCTATCCCGAAATCCTGGCCAGAAAGGGGCTGTCTGGGTTGCATCCTTCCTTCTGCATCTTCCTTTTCTACTTCCCCCTCTTCTCTCTGTGAGTGGATGATGTAAATCTGAAATGAATGCATAAAATGCTGGAAATACTCAGCAAGTCAGGCAGCATCTCAACCTGAGATGTGAACTCTGTTTCTCTCTCCACGGATGCTGCCTGACCTGCTGAGTATTTCCAGCATTTTCTGTCTTCTCAGAGGCCTTCCTTTACCATCCAAGGGCTTTCAAGCATCCAGCAGCACTCCCTGCACACTTAAAAACTTTTAACATGTATTGCACCAAACCACTACTTCAATAAAATAAAAAAGCCCAGTCCAAAAGCTTAAATGCAAACTTACCTGAAAGATATATGTGTCCCTTTAAGAAGTGCTGACAGCGTCTCTGTCAGTCTGCTGAACTCCTGCTTTTCAGAGTGAGCTTATGACCCAGTGCTGAGGTCGAAGTTCGCAAAGCGTGACATTAAGTCGGCGTTGCACACCAACTGACGTCACTCTCTGCCCATTTGCATCTCCAGGGCCAGCGCTGCTATCGGCGGCCGCCGAGTCCCACGCCAAAGATGGGCGTTAGAGTGGTGGCTGCCATTTTTCGCCATGATAGCGGCGCAAATGGGTGGCACTAAGGTAGGGAATTTCTCGGCCAATGCTATTTAGCTATCAGCTGGCTATCAGTTGTTGCTCTGCTCCTCTACCATTTCTCAAGTGAAGAATTGTAGGTTCACATTCCAGGATCAAGATTTGCTCTGTTCTGTGTACAGTAGATGGCTTGAGTTCTGTTTTCAGTTCACTGCTGGGCCACTATCACTTCTTTGCAAAAAGGGCAAATAAAGAGGAATAAAACTGGAAAAATGATGCAAGCCCATTCTTACATTCCAATCAGCTGTTGCTCTGCTTGTCCAGGCGCTGGGATATTTAAATGAAAACTATTGCTTCTAATTCTGTATTTCAGAATAGGTTCCTCCTGTTGTCTTCAAATTGGTGGTAATCCAGCAGGAACAGGGAGAGGATATTTAAAATCAGTATGGGTAGGAGATTTCAAAATCAAGCACAGAAGCCAGGACTAACATCGGGAGGGAAGGTTTCTATTTAAATATCACAGCAATCAAATAGCATAACAATAGCTGACAGGAGCAGCTGATAGCAATGCAATGGCTGAAATGAGAAATAATAAAAAAATGTATTTGTGAATGGTGATAATTTTGGTAGGATTTGTCTTTGTAACGTTGATTCCCAGCTTTTAAGAACGTCACGGATTTTTGAGGGATTATCTTGGACGTGGGATGCCTCATATGTGAGTATCTATGGTAGTGAACCACTAAATATTTGTTTCTGGTAACTAAGTAATTAGTAAATATTTAGCATAGCTAAATGCAAATCTAGCCTTTTAGAGGTAACAAATTACAATGTGACGAGGGTTACATTTTTCCATTTCAAGGTAGTATTGTTTATATAGAACACGATCTTTCTGACATTCACTTTTTCTCATTTTGTTCATAATCTGCTCAATGTTAATCATTTGTATAGTGTTTAAACATGTATGTGTTACTGAGGAATTATCCATTATGTTTGTATTTAAGCAAATAAAGATGTATTATCTGAATATTACAGCACATAAAGCATTTACCACGCAAAAGTAGATAATTTTCCAGTAACCATTATTTTGAAAAATCTATGGAACCTGTCTACTGTGCAGGCACAAGGCCAGGAGGAATTAGTCAAAGTGTCCAACTGGGTTAAAAGAAAAATTATAATTGCTGCAAATCCTGAGAACAGAAAATGCTGGAAATGCAAAGCATATCAGTTAGCTTCTGAAAGATAGGTTTTTGCTGAAACCCCTCATTAGAATTGGCACGGTCCAGTCTCTTTAACTGGTCTAATGGAGATAATTCAGGAGAGGCTCAACAAACAAAGAGGGAGTGTGAGAATCATAGAATCATCGAATGGTTACAGCACAGAAGGCTGCCATTTGGCCCGTCGAGCCCGTGCCGGCTCTCTGCAAGAGCACCTCAGCTAGTCTCACTCCCCCGCCCTTTCCCCGTAACCCTGCAATTTTTTTCCTTCAGATACTTATCCAACTCCCTTTTGAAAGATAAGATTGAGTCTGCCTCCAGCACCCTTTCAGGAAGTGCATTCCAAATCTTAACCACTCACTCTGTAAAAAAGTTTTTTCTTACATCGCCTTTGGTTCTTTTGCCAATCACCTTAAATCTGTGTCCTCTGGTTCTCGACCCTTCTGCCAGTGGGAACAGTTTCTCTCTATCTACTCTGTCCAGACCCCTCATGATTTTGAACACCTCTGTCAAATCTCCTCTCAATCTTCTCTGCTCCACGAGAACAACCCCAGCTTCTCCAGTCTATCAATATAACTGAAGTCCTCATTCCTGGAATCATTCTCGTAAATCTTTTCAGCACCTTCTCTAAGGCCTTCACATCCTTCCTAAAGTGTGGTGCCCAGAATTGGACACAGTACTCCAGTTGGGGCCGAACCAGTGTTTTATAAAGGTTCATCATCATTTCCACACTTTTGTACTCTATACGTCTATTTATGAAGCCCAGGATCCCGCAAGCCTTTTTAACTGCTTTCTCAACCTGCCCTGCCACCTTCAACGATTTGTGCACACATACCCCCAGGTCTCTCTGTTAGTGCACCCCCTTTAGGATTGTACCATTTAGTTTATATGTCCTCTCCCCATTCTTTCTACCAAAATGTATCATTTCACACTTTTCTGCATTAAATTTCATCTGCCACATGTCTGCCCATTTCATGCCACATGTCTGCCCATGTCTGTGTCTTCCTGAAGTCTATCACTCTCCTCCTCACTGTTCCAAGTTTTGTGTCATCTGCAAATTTTGAAATTGTGCCCTATACACCCATGTCCAAGTCATTAATATATATCATGTAAAGCAGTGGTCCTAGAACCGACCCCTGGGGAACACCACTGTATACCTTCCTCCAGTCCGAAAAACAACCATTCACCACTACTCTCTGTTTCCTGTCACTTAGCCAATTTTGTATCCATGCTGCCACAGTCCCTTTTATTCCATGAGCTTCAACTTTGCTGGCGAGCCTATTATGTGGCACTTTTTCGAACGCCTTTTGGAAATCCATGTATACTACGTGAACCGCGTTACCCTCATCTGTTATCTCATCAAAAAACTCGATCAATTTGAGAAGGATAGAGATCAAGAGGTCAGCTCTAACGTTTTTCACAAAAGAGCAGATAATGTGCTTGATATCATTACTTTGATTGTGGAGAAAGTGGTCAAGACTTTGATGAGGGATAAATATATAGGATCATCTGGAAGGTCAGGGTCTGATGTAGAGACAGCCAACATGTTTTCAGAAAACGCAGGTTGTGCCTGACCAATTAATTACATTTCTTTGAGAAGGTTATAGATTTGGTAAATAAGGATGTGACGGTGGATGTTATCTGCCCAAATTTCAGGAAGGCATTTGACAATGTTGCATAAACTTTTTTTATTCATTCATGGGATGTGGGTGTTGCTGGCAAGACCAGCATTTATTGCCCATCCCTAATTACCCTTGAGATGGTGGTGGTGAGCCACCTTCTTGAACCACTACAGTCGGTGAAGTGAAGGTACTTCCGCAGTGCTGTTAGGGAGGGAGTTCCAGGAGTTTGACCCAGTGATGATGACGGAACGGCGATATACTTCCAAGTCAGGATGGTGTTTGACTTGGAGGAAACTTGCAGGTGATGGTGTTCCCATGCACTTTTTTTTTTACTCGTTTATGAGATGTGGGCATCACTGACAAGGCCAGCATTTATTGCCCTTGAGAAGGTGGTGGTGAGCCGCCTTCTTGAACCGCTGCAGTCCGTGTGGTGAAGGTACTCCCATAATGCTGATGGGGAGGGAGTTCCAGGATTTTGACCCAGTGACGATGAAGGATCGGCGATATATATCTAAGTCAGGATGGTGTGTGACTTGGAGGGGAACTTGGAGGTGGTGGTGTTCCCATGCGCCTGCTGCCCTTGTCCTTCTAGGTGGAAGAGGTCGCGGGTTTGGGAGGTGCTGCTGAAGAAGCCTTGGCGAGTTGCTGCAGTGCATCTTGTAGATGGTACACACTGCAGCCACGGTATGCCGGTGGTGGAGTAAGTGAATGTTTAAGGTGGTGGATGGGGTGCCAATCAAGCGGGTTGCTTTGTTCTGGATGGTGTTGAGCTTCTTGAGTGTTGTTGGAGCTGCACTCATCCAGGCAAGTGGAGAGTATTCCCTCACACTCCTTACTTGTGCCTTGTAGATGATGGAAAGGCTTTGGGGAGTCAGGAGGTGAGATACTCGCCGCAGAATACCTAGCCTCTGACCTGCTCTTGTTGCCACAGTATTTATGTGGCTGGTCCAGTTAAGTTTCTGGTCAATGGTGACCCCCAGGATGTTGATGGTGGGGGATTCAGCGATGGTAATGCCGTTGAATGTCAACGAGCGGTGGTTAGACTCTCATTTGTTGGAGATAGTCATTGCCTGGCACTTGTGTGGCGCGAATGTTACCTGCCGCTTATCAGCCCAAGCCTGAAAGTCGTCCAGGTCTTGTTGCATGAGGATTTTTGCCTCTACCACCCTTTCAGACAGAGAGTTCCAGATCCCTACCACCCTCTGGGTGAAAGAAGTTCTTCTCAACTTCTTTCTAATCCTTCTACCAATTACTTTAAATCTATGCCCCTGGTTATTGACCTCTCTGCTAAGGGAAATAGGTGTTTCCTATCCACTCTATCTAGGCCCCTCATAATTTTTTACATCTCAATCAAGTCTCCCCTCAGCCTCCTCTGCTCCAGCCTATCCAATCTTTGCTCATAGCTAAAATTCTCCAGTCCTGGCAACTTCCTTGTAAATCTCCTCTGTACCCTCTCTAGTGCAGTCACATCTTTCCTGTAATGTGGTGACCAGAACTGTATGCAGTACTCTAGCTGTAGCCTAACTACTGTTTTATACAGTTCTAACATCGCTCTGCTCTTATATTCTATGCCTCGGCTAATAAAGTAAAGTATCCTGTATGCCTTCTTAATCACCTTCTCTACCTGTCCTGCTACCTTTAGGGATCTGTGGACATACACTCCAAGGTCCCTCTGTTCCCCTACATTTCTCAGTATCCTACCATTTATTGTGTATTCCCTTGTTAGCCCTCCACAAATGCATTACCTCACATTTCTCTGGATTGAATTCCATTTGCCACTTTTCTGCCCACCCGACCAGTCCATTGCTATCTTCCTGTAGTCTACAGCTATCTTCCTCACTATCAACCACACGGCCAATTTTTGTATTATCTGCAAGCTTCTTGAAGTCTAAATCATTGATATATATATACCACAAAAAACAGGGGACCTAGCACTGAGCCCTGTGGAACCCACTGGAAACAGCGTTCCAGTCACAAAAACACCTGTCAACCATTACCCTTTGCTTCCTGCCACTGAGCCAATTTTGGATCCAACTTGACAAATTTACTAGAGTTCTTTGAGGATGTAACGAGCTGGGTGGATAAAGGGGAACCAGTAGATGTAGTGTATTTGGATTTCCAGAAGGCATTCGATAAGGTGTTGCATAAAAGTTTACTGCACAAGATAAGAGCTCACGGTGTTGGGGGTAATATATTAGATTGGATAGAGGATTGGCTAACTAACAGAAAACAGAGAGTCGGAATAAATGGGTCATTTTCAGGTTGGCAAACTGTAACTAGTGGGGTGCTGCAGGGATCAGTGCTGGGGCCTCAACTATTTACAATCTATATTAATGACTTGGATGAAGGGACCGAGTGTACTGTTGCCAAATTTGCTGACTTTACAAAGATAGGTGGGAAAGCAAGTTGTGAGGAGGATACAAAGGGGGGAATTTTCCCAGCCCTGGGGAGGCGGGTATGGAGGCGGGACTGCCGGGAAAATGCCAGAAACTGGGAGCGGGTACTGACCCCACTCCCAACCCGCCTCCGTGCCATCTTCCCGGGAGGCGGGTCCCCGAGTCGCGCAAGGACCTGTCTTCTCGAGGCGGGAAGGGAATTAGAGCCAATTAACTGCCTGTTAACAGGTAGTTAACAGGCAGTTTTGAGGCTTTTCCCCATTTTATGCCTGCAATTGTGGGCTTCCCGACAGCTCCGATCCTCGCTAGGGTCAACGAAGCGAGCAGTGGGTCTGCGGGGGTGCGAGGGGTCAAAATGTAAGTTGTAGAGGTGAGTGATAGGTGCAAGTGTGGACAGGTAAGTATGAGAGGTGAGTGTAAAGTGTTGGAAAAAGTTTCCTTACCTTTGCTTCTTTCTGTAGGCTTCAACCTTTGAGGATCCGGAGGTGCCTCATCTCAACGGCAGAGATGACAGAATGGCTGTTTCATTCTCAGATGCAGCAGCCATCTGCTTTCTGTTGAGGAGAGAGGTCTTGGTGAGCCTGTGTGCAAAGGCTCACCTTCGAACAGAGATTGTCAGTGTTTGACAGCTTCTCAAAGCTGTCAAACGCTGACAATTCATCTATCAAAAAATTTTCGACAGATGAAGCGTCATACGCTGACGTCATCTGTCACCGGCTTTCCGTTAATTGGCCGGTAAGCCTGCAGGCTTAACAAGCCTATCAAGGGAAAATAGCATGGGTTGGTCAGACGTTGCTGGGGGCGGGACTGAAACCCGGAAACCAGAAGTCCCGCCTCCAGCATGTCTCCATTGAGAAAATCCAGCCCAAAGGGATATAGATAGGTTAAGTGAGTGGGCAAAATTTGCCAGATGAAGTATAATGTGGGAAAATGTGAGGTTTTCCACTTTGGTAGGAAGAATGAAAAAGTAAAATATTATTTAAATGGAGAGAGACTACAGAATGCTGTGGTACAGAGGGGCCTGGGTGTCCTCATACATGAAACACATAAAGTTAGCATGCAGGTACAGCAAGTAATTAGGAAGGCAAATGGGATATTGGCCTTTATTGCAAGGGGGATGGAGTATAAAAGTAGGGAAGCCTTGCTACAACTGTTTCCCTTGTGGGGGAATCTAGAACTAGGGGGCATAGTTTCAGAATAAGGGGTCGCCCATTTAAAACAGAGATGAGGAGGAATTTCTTCTCTCAGAGGGGGATAGATAGAGTGGATGTTCAGAGACTATTTCCTCGGGTAGAGGCAGCTGTTACAAGGGGGCATAACTATAAGGTGCACGGGGGGAGATATAGAGGGGATGTCCGAGGTAGATTCTTTACTCAGAGAGTGGTTGGGGTGTGGAATGGACTGCCTACTGTGATAGTGGAGTCGGACACTTTAGGAACTTTCAAGCGGTTATTGGATAAGCACATGGAGCACACCAGAGTGATAGGGAGTGTGATAGCTTGATCTTGGTCTCGGACAATGCTCGGCACAACATCGAGGGGCGAAGGGCCTGTACTGTGCTGTACTGTTCTATGTATCTATGTATCTATGTAGAGGGTCGTGAATCTTTGGAATTCTCTACTCCTGAGAGCTGTGGAAGCTGAGTCATTGAATATATTCAAGGTGGAGATAGACATATTTTTGAAAAACAGAGGAATCAAGGGTTATGGGGAGCGGGCAGGAAAGTGGAGTTGAGGCCAAGATCAGATCAGCCATGAACTTATTGAATGGCGGAGCAGGCTTGAGGGGCCGAATGGCCTATTCCAGCTCCTATTTCTTATGTTCTTATATTCTTTCCCTTGGATCCCATTACTTTTTTGACCAATCTGCCATGTGGGACCTTGTCAAAGGCCTTGCTAAAATCCATGTAGACTACGTCAAATGCGCTACCCTCATCAACCCTCCTCAAAAAAAGTACCTTTATTTGTTTTATCCAAATGAAAATTCACCTTCCAGAAAGAAAGGTTAAGTGATTTTATAGTTGTATAGATCTGAAAAAGAATAAGTTAGCATAGGATAACTTGTGATGAATCTTAATTTCAAAACAGTGGTAATTTAGGGAAGAGAAAAAGCATGGAAAGTGAGATTTAATAAAAAATGATCTTTCCCCACATTAAGTGATTTTGGGTAGTCTCACCGCAGCTTATTATGAGCCCAAGACTGTAGCACAAAGCAGCCTGTAATTATGGTGAAATTGGTATACAACGTTTTTTAAAAAGTCAGTGCTTTTAGGTTAAGGTGACTGGATTAACCACATTTCAAGAAAGGAACTGTTGCACACTGTATGGATTGTAATATTTTTTCCACTGTTATATTCCTAAGCACTGTAAAGAGAATTACTGTTGTGGAATCTACAATTGGGTACCTTTAAAGAAAAGAGTTTCAAGGTAATTTTGCAAAGTTATATTTATTGTCTGATTCTTTCCAAAGCTATGTTTATTGGCAGTCTGATCCTAGGATCAGACACTTGAAGTGTGACATGTGGTTCAGACTACAAATACCTTTCAGCTCTTTTAATATACCTTTAGGAATGAGAGACTGTCTGTAAAACAGGGTGGATCCAACTCGGGTGCAAATTTCCTTCGTAAAATAATGAGTTATTGCATCAGAGTTGGCGATGACTCAATATAATTTATTAATTGAAGAGGCAGTTGTACGAACTTGACTGTGAATGGTGAAGTTCATGTACAAATTTATGAGGATAATAGATGAAGGTAGTTGAGTGTCTCAATGGCAGCAATTGAAAAACATACAAAATGAGGCCAGTGTTCCCCCAATTTGTTTTTTGGGTGTGCGGCCCCTTTAATGGGCTGCGTGGCCCATTCAGTTTCGTGAAATTTATCATTGGAAAATCCAGCCCCGGGCTGCACGGGACCGGGAGACAGCTGTGCAAATGCATAGCTTAGAGAGAATGTTGTTCGAGGCGGGTTGGGTTTGAGATTTTTAACATTTTAATATCCCACCTGACCCCGTTTGTGGGGGTTAAAATTCCCTTCATAATGTCAAATGGGAGAGTGGCCCAGGTAGATGAAAAAGAACAACTGTATTGTACCCATTTTCTGATAGGATATTGTGCACTGAAAAGATCAAAATGCTTCTTCATTACTTTACTCCTGTTATGCTAACAGGTTTCACTGATCAATTTCAGCAGCAAGTATCAAAGTCGAAATGCTATTTTCCAGCGGCAAACTGGGCTTGGACCATTTGCTGATGTACTATTAGAAATGGCCACAATGGCAAAAGAAACTAATTGTTGAAGCTTGCAATCCTTGACATCTGAAAGGAATAAGAAAAGTTTTTTGTTGAAGCGTTGGATGAGTCGAAGGATGAAATGGAACTGTGGACCAGGACAGCTTTGAGATAGAGTGAGTTGGTGCTGCTGAAGAGAGAGGTTGAGAGTGTTCATGTGGCGACGCATGGCGTTGAGCGTGGATCTCAGGATGCGGCGAGAGCAGTGGTTCGAGGAACGCTGTATTTTGCTATGGCAAAAGAAACTAACTGGGTATAATTTCCCAAAAGTGCCATTGCCAGGTAGCACAACTGATTGTGAAAGGGACTCCAGGGCAGTGAATTTAATAAAAACAAAGCTTCGCAACAAGCTGCGTCAAGCAGATTTTCAGCAGCATTTGTTTATGGCCCTGCATCGCCCTCCCATAATTCAGCTCAAGACCATTACCTACCGGTTTTGATAAGACTTGGAATGCAGTGCCAGGTGGCAGTGATATCCACCACAGCAGCAACAGCCTACCCTTTTGTTTTACTGAAATCATGGTTGCCTAAACATATCTAATTGATTGTTACAGTTGATTTATTACACGGTGCTTAAAAGTTCTTTAAATTGTTGCTAAATAAATTTAAAGATTCCCTCTTGAAATGTAATAATTGTTGCAGCGCAGTGCTGTCACCGTATAGAACTAGAACACATTTTAAGGTTGTGGAACACTACCAAGAATCAGTACACAATATGACAGCACACATGTGAGTTGTATGGTATCCTGTCTCAAAATTAAGCCTGGAAGTTACTTTGAGCGAGGCTATCATAAGCCTGCTTATATCAAATTCCTTTCACGCAATTTTAATAGAGAAGTTAATCTGCTTATTTTAAATCAGTTATCAGCTCTAACTTAGTAGAGAGAGGAGCTTGATGTGGTCTTGTCAAGCGTTTGGACAATAACATAATTTCCAGGATTAGTTTGTTGTCTTAACCTTAGTGTTATAGTTTCAATTTTAATACATTTTTAAATCATATGGAGCAACATTGCTTAATCAATTGATGTACCACACACATTACTGATCTCATTCGTGTTGTTAAGGAGAGGCGAGGCAGTGAGCTTAATAGGGAGGAGAAATGGGAGATAAAAACAGAATATGTGGAGAGAGAAACAGAGTTAATGTTGTTTCTCGTTCCACAGATGTTGCCTGACCAGCTGAGTATTTCCAGCATTTTCTGTTTTTATTTCAGATTTCCAGCATCTGCAGTATTTTGCTTTTGTAGGAGAAATGGAAGTATTGCTTACCTGGGCTTTTTTGCACCCACCTTTCCAGCAGGTGGCTCAGATTAACTTTCTGTCCTGTTTGGTTAGGAAAAGGTACACAATTTTTTTATTCCAATAGGAGAGGGGGGATATAATTTTAAATTATGTTGTAGAACCTGTAAATTAATTATTTAAAATGTATAATCTTGAGAAAATGGAAATATAACTAGTTGATCTCCTGTAGTGTTGCACATGTGGAGTCAAGACAAAGTGCAATATTCAGGTCAAGTAGAGTTAGAGAATGGAAGCTAATTGGACCAATTGGGAGCGGATGAGGGGAGGGCAGCTATATGGGGATAGGTGAGGAGAATGGGAAAGGAGGATGAGAATAGGGAGGGGAACAGAAATTTGGGAAAGGGAGGGAAGAGGAGAAGGAGAGTGAAGTACAATGAGAGAGGTGGCCATGAAACCAGTTTAGCATGCAGAGGTTTGGGGACATCTGGTTGCGATACACAGAATGATACTCAGTTGAGAGGGGTGGGTGCCATCCACATAAAAACTGCTGGTGGGGTATAGTTCCCATTCACCAGAATGCTGGTCAGTGTGGAGGGAAAGGTGGGGAAATTCCATCTACAGAGTGCTGTGCTGGGTCTTGAGGGCTGTGATTCAGCTAAGGCAATCAGAAAATAAGGTGAGGGTTGGGTTGAATTTTTTTTTGGCAGAATAGACACAGGGCCAGAGAGGAAACAGTAAAATAACTTGAAATAATAAGTAGGTAAAAAGAAAACTTACCTTTGCCCAATAATTTTATGTTCCCCTCTTTTTGATTCTCTTTTAACTCCTATTCATTCTACATGGTGTTCTCCAGCTGAAAAGATGGGCCGATAGCCTATTCATAAGCCTCTGCCATTGTCATTCCAGTACAGTGCTCAAATGTGTGCAAGATTTGCCCAGGTATCCTATATATTTTTTACACCATCATCTTATGTGTGTTAGCTAATCTGAGCCAGTAGAGAGGTGAGGATAGAGTGGCTTTAGTGCACTTGAGTTGATGCTTCTGATTGCTGCTGGAAGTGTACGCATGTTAATGTAAGATAAGGACAGGATCAGGATTGACTGTGATGACTTCAATAGTTGAATAGGCTGCAGACACTCACTGTCTTGGAGAACACATTAAGAATGGCTACCTGAATGAGGTACTGAAGGATAACCAGCATTGGTGGAATTATTGTGCTAGGAGTTGAGCCTTCAGGAAAGGAATGGGGGAGAGAACAACATTGGCAGAAAAAGGAAGGGATGAAAACTACCAATAACTATAATAATCCTAGATAAACACAATTAAGGATCTGTGCACAATCTGCTGGCACAAATATAGATGGGATAGGAACATTCGGAACAGCCCCTCGGGCTTACTCCACCATTCAATTAGATCATGGCTGATATGCACCTCAACTTCATGTAACCGCCTTTGCTCCATATACCTTGATACCCTTACGTAACATCTAGCTCAGTCTTGAAAGCTCCAAATGTCCCAGCATTCACAACCTTGTGGGGGAAAGAGTTCCAAATTTCTATCACCCTTTGTGTGGAAAAGTGTTCCCTGATTTTGCTCCTGAGTGGCCTAGCTCTTATTTTAAGATATTACGTCCCCTTATTCTTGATTCTCCGACCAGAGGAAATAGTTTCTCCATATCTACCCTATCAAATCTTTTTAACATTTCAAACACCTTGATCAGATCAACAACAACAACTTGCATTTATACAGCACATTTAATACAGTAAAATATCTCAAGGCGCTTCACACTAGCGATTATCAAACAAAATCTGACACCAGTGAATCTCTTATACTCAAGGGAATGCAAGCCAAGTTTATGCAACCTGTCCTCATAATTTCACCCTCTGAGCTCCGGTATCATTCTAGTGAATCTGAGCTGCACCCCGTCCAAGGTCAATATATCCTTCCTGAGGTGTGGTGCCAAAAACTGAACGCAGTACTCCAGATAGAGTCTGACCAAAGCTGTATACAACTGAATAATAACTTCCTCCCCTTTGTATTCCAGCTCCCTTGAGATAAATGCCAACATTCCATTAGCCATTTTGATTGCTTTTTGTACCTATCTGTTGGTTTTTAATGATTTGTGTACTTGGACTCCCAATCTCTTCACTCCTTTACAGTCCCTAGTTCCTCACCATTTATAAAGTACTCCGATTTATCTTTCTTGGGTCCAAAGTGGATGACCTCACACTAGCCCATATTGAACTCCATTTGCCATAGTTTTGCCCACTCACAATCTGTCTCTGTCCCTATGTGACTTCCTGCTGCTATCTGCACTACTTACTGTCCCTCCTAACTTAGTATTATCCGCAAACTTGCATATATAACTCTCTATTCGTTCATCCAAGTCATTAATATATATGCTGAAAAATTGAGGCCCCAGAACAGATCCCCGGGGAACACCACTTGTCTCATAACAGCAATCAGAGTACCTACACTTTATCCTACCTCTTAACCAATTTTCAGCCCAAGTCAAAAGGCTATCTCCAATTCCATGCACTCTCACTTGTATGTCATAAGACACTGCAGGCTAGAATCAGCTTTTCTTTGCAATAAGATTGCAGTTTTAACAAAACTGTGCAACAACCCATTATACAAGTACTGCAGTATGTTACAGTACAGAAATGGGTCATTTGGCCGAAGTCTGCACCAATGTTTTCCTCCACATAACCCACTAGTCTAATCCCACTGTCCTGCTCATTCCCTAAAGTATTTAATATTTATCCTTTTCAAGAAATTAATTATTTTTTCAAAGAATTTAGTGAATCTGCTTTAACAACAGATCGTGCCCCGACATCTCCTCGGTTACCGCCCCACCAGGAAGTGGAGCGCCCGACATAGCGCTCCACTTCCTGGGCAGGGTGGTAAGGTGAATTTCGCGGCCGGGGCGGGACTTGCTTGCTGGGCGCCGGATGCCCTGCCTCGCCAGCGTTACCGCCCCGAAACAGGGCGCTACCGAATTTTGCGCCCTAAGTCTTTGGGCTGGATTTTGATACTGGGGCGGGTTGGGGTCGTGTCATCTGCATTTCCTGTTATCCACCCGCCTGCAATTGGATGTGGGAGATTGATGCAATTTTCACTTAATTGGGCAATTGATTTCTAGCATGTGGGAACCCATGAACCAATTAGTGGTTTCAGTCTGAAAGTCGCCTCTGATGATGTCATCATTGCAGGTCAGAGACTGCCTGGTCTCAGAGATTGCCTGGCCTTTGCTGTGAGAGGACCTGGATGCAAAATGAGCAGCATCTCAGAGAGAGAAGAGAGAGAGAGAGGAGAAGAGAGAGAGAGAGAATTTTTTTTGCAACCAAGTCCTCCCAGGCAGTCTCTGAAAACATTCAATGCAGCAGCATCAGAGGCTACCTTCATCACATCTCCGTTGTAATAGTGGACCTGCAGCTGATAGTCAGCTATCCACTTGTGCTCCTGCCAGGTTTCACTGGCGTATTTCACATCAGGCGTACTTCACGTCGGAAAAGGGTTAAACTAGCTAAAACGTTTCAAAATGGCATTACAGAGCCAATTTAGGGCTTGTTAAGGGCTTTAATGGCCTCTCCCGCCTCTTGGAGGCGGGACGGAGTCGGGAACCCCGTGACCGATTTTGTCAAAATTGCGTGGAGGCGGAATGGGGTCGGGAATCCCGAATCTGCAACTTTAACCCCCCACACGCCTCCAAACCCGACTCCACGGGTCATTGAAAATCCAGCCCATTGTCTCTGCTACCTTACCTGGAAGATTATTTTAAGCCTTTATCTTTGGAGTAAAAATATTTTTTTGTAAATGTGCTTTAAAATGTACTAGTTATTAATTTAAGTTTATGCCCTTTGGTCTTACTATCTTGATTTACCATAAAGAAACATTGAGTTCATGCAATCTTTACTGTTTAACGTTTTATATATCTCACTGAAGTTCTCCCTCAACCACCACTGTTCTAGACTGTAGAGCTCGAGCTTCTGTAATCTTTTCTCAGATGATCCTCTTTACATTTGGGGTCATTCCTGCTACTTGTCTCCGCTCCTTCTACTATGCATGTATATCCTTTTTTGAAGAATGGGGACCATAATTAAACACAGCACGCCAGATATGATGTAATCATAGGATTATAAAGTTTAGCACACCTCTGTAGCCTTGTACAACATTTTACAGTGCCATGTGCAAACTATTTTCCTGCTTATGCACACTTTTCACTAACAGGATCCAGTGTTAATGAAAACAATTACATGCATCGTTTACATCTGCATTGTACTGAATATGCACATTAATGAAAAGAAAAATAAACTCACAGACCCTGTCTCTGGTCGTTGTCTCTCTGCTTCCCTGCACTAGTTGCAAATAACTTAGGGTGTTCATTTAAACCATTCATACTATTTACTTCTGTCACTGCCATGGTGATAGCTCAAAATCTTCATACAATTTAAACCCACTAATGCCAGATCTGACTTGAAGTAAAATATTCATTTTTTAAGTTGATTATAAAATTAGGCAAGTATCTATTGCAACAACATTTCTTTTAATGAAAACATAATTTTATATCCACTTACCAATGTTAGTTTGGTAGTTTTCTGTCACTTCAGAACGCAAATCAAGATTGTGAGTTTAGATTTTTTTTCTATTTTGTGTTTCAGTATTTATAGTGTAAAGTATAGTATAACGTAACGTTGCAATTAGTCCATCAGCCCTTGAGTGGCTAAATGGTAATGTGTCCCATGTACTGTCCAAGCAGCAATAAGCCACTCCTTTTTATTTGATTACTTATATCATAGGTTGATTACTTGGGGCTGGTTTTATCAGTGGAACATATATGTAGTAATTACTAAAAGTCTTATTCTGCAGCAGTATTTTATGATTTTTAATTGCAGCCAAGAAACCTAGGTAAAAGCACACATTTGATTTAATTAAATTATATGGGGCGATTGCTGTCTAGTCCCTTTGGTGTTTTATAAATGTGGAGCACTTTCTGCAAATTTAAGGAGTTCAGATAAGATGCAGCATGAATTGAGCTGTGGGTTATCTGTGTCTTACCTGTTAGTTGATTCATTAGAGTCAGCTATACCTCGTGGCAACTCATTTCTTTCACTACTATCTGTCTAGAGTGATACTTGACTCCAATTGTAGTATCACTTTGCATTACATTCAGAAGATGATAGTTTTTCACAGTTGATGTTTCTATTTGCAAGTCTGTAACAGACTCATCTTGACTCTAGATTGTTTCTGTAACGAAAGGTATTTTTACGTGGACAGGTCGTTAGTCTGACTCTCAACCCCCTACGAGGAGAACGCGTGGATTGCCTTTAGTCTGGCTCCCACCTTTCGTTCTGAATGGCTTGGTTGGCCCTACCAGGAGTTACACTCCTGCCAGCATAGGTCCTAGAGTCATAGGAGCACGCAAGCCTTCCCATCCCATCAAGGTGCAATTCCAGGGAAGGCATACCTGTTAGTACCCCATATAACTCTTCATGTCTTGATATACTTCTGCAAGCAATACAGTCAAATTTGTGGAACATCTGTTATAGTTGTATGTAGCTCACCATCTTATGCTATCTAAAGTGAATATGATTCTCACAGGTTTGAGGAAGAGGGAATAAAGTAGCTATTCTTGTTATTTACGAATTATATTGGCTAGGACGTGTGGTGACATCATAAATACAGATGTGACAGTTTCCACTGATATTTCTGGCAAAATTGCAATCATGTTCTAAAAAAATACAAAATACAGGAAACTCTTGTTTAACCGGCACCTAAATATCCGGAATTCTCACTTAACCGGCAAAAATCATACTCCGAAAACTCCTCTCAAATAACCGGCAATGTTGCCGAGTCCCAGTCCGAGTCTCCCACAAACGCCGAGTTAGTCAGTGGGGGTAGTTCTCCAAAGTGCCACTACTCGGCCTCCTGGCGCTGTCGGAAGTCCGAACACTGCAGTAACAGGAGTCTGATTCTCCCGCGCTGCCGGGAGTCTCACTTACTGTTAAGTAATTAAAGAGTTATGGATTACCCTCAACTGGCAGTACTGTACTTAATCAAGCATCTTCCACCATCCATTTAACACAACATTCTGTAGGTGAGTAACCAAATACTGTATACTGCACATTTCTTGATTTTTTTATGTTAAAAATAGCCTCGGTAGATATAACTCTCCGTTATCCGGAACTTTCGATCAACCGGCACCACGCCGGTCCCGTCGGTGCCGGATACCAAAGAGTTTCCTGTATAGGGAATCTTGACAAATGATGTCACTAAACATGGCAACCAGAGAATTCTTACTCGCATGAAATTCAAAAGAAGAGAAAAAGAGAATAAACTACAAATTATTCCCTATATTAGTGATATAAAATGCCAAAATTAATATTAACTACCTTGGTATGATTAAAACTGCATTTTAAAATTATTAATTAAAGAAAAGAAGGAACTTGCATTTATACATTGGAATATCACATCTTCAAGATGTCTCAGGATGCTTCACGTCTTAATTATTTACTTTTTGAAATATTTGGCATCATATTTCAGCCAAACACAACAGGAATTTTGCATACAAGATCCCGAGACAATTGATCTGTTGATCTCTTTTTGGTGGTGCTGGTTGAGGGAGCTGTGTAGGCTAGGCTGCTGGGGGAAGTAGCGCCTTGGGATATTTTTTGTCTATCTTAACAGGAAAGATGAGATTAATGTCTCATCCAAAAGTACTCCCTCAGTACTGCACTGGAGTGTCAGCCTATGTGCCCAAGCCTTGGAGTGGGGTTTCGACCCACTACCTTCTGACTCAGAGGCAAGAGAGCTATCAACTGAACCAAATTAACATTTAACTATGGAATACTAGCAGATCTCCTATTGCATTGCTCATAGTGAGTTAATGTTGGGTGCACATGCCTGTTGACAGGATTCGGAAAGAAGTTTGTGAGAAATGTGCTCAGAGACTAGGAAGTAATTTTTTTGTGTGTGATGGACACTGTATGTGTTGATGAACACATGCTAGGTGGATAATGTGTCAATATGTATTAGTAGATTTCCTAAAATGTTTCTCACGCTGAGTCAGAGGATTTGCTGTTTCCGATAATGGTGTTTTGACATGTAATGGGCATGTATTATCGGGGCTGTTGATTTATGATGGCTGAGTAAGCCAACCTGTGATTTTGATTCTGGCATACGATTAGAGAATGTTTACTGATGTTTTAAGTACTGAGTTCTATGATTTTGATAATTTTTCCATGAAATCCTGGAAATATGAGGCCTTCATTATTATTATACTAGCAGATCTCCTGTGGCTCACATTGATTTCGAGGATACACTGTTTTATAATAGAGAGATCTTTGAAAAGGAGGCCAGTGATTGACAGTAACTGAATAAGTCAAATTCCATTTTTATTATATGGTATTCTGAGATTTTTATCAGTATTTTCTGGATCAAATTGCTTGATGATGTCTAATATTCTGTGAAAACTGTGAATAAATGGGCTTTATTCCTTTACCTATGTATTTAATTTTAATCCTTACCATTTTCAAAGCTGAAATACACAGCAAGATGATAGGCAAGATGTACCGGTTGGAGATAAGTACCTGCTATTTAGCGGTACTTATCACCAACTGGTACTTAGGGGATGGGATCTGGTTGCACTTTCGGTGGTCCTGAGCTTTGGTTGCATTAGGGAATGCTCCTCAAATTTGGCAACACTGGGTTAGGGGTATGGTGATTTGGCAGCATGGCGAGGATTCCTATGGCTTAGCCTCAGAGGTAGAAACTGGAGTGTGGCGGAACTGGATATTTGACTGAACTAGGGTGGAATGTGGGTGTTATGTTTTTAGGTTTACTCCAGATATTGCAGTCGGGTTCACTGTCATCAACCACTCCTATAAGCAAACATTGCAACCCCAACAATCTGGAATGTGCTTTTATCTGCCCAATATCTAGGTCAACTAAAGCGAGAACCAGGGACTGAACAGAGAATTAGTTGGTCACCCAAAAGTTAAAACCTATCCCATTGTCTCAAATTCTCCCTCCCCAGTGTTGCCAGGCCCCACATTCCACCCTCCAGTTCTGGCAATTTCCAGGTTTTGCCCCTGCAGGGTTGCCAAACCCAGGATTACACCATCCTGTGGTGCTGAACCCCATGACCTTCCAAATGCTGCTAAACTTCTGGACTCTCACCGGTGAAACTCAAGAACTCCCACTGTATTGTTGCAAACTCTAGGACATTTAGTGAGTTGGTCACACTGCAGGTTAAGGCCAGCGTAGATAGTACATGGGTGACCAAAAGGCAGAGCAAGGGCAGGAAGGTAGTGCAGAAATCCCCTGGGGTTGTCTCCCTTAGCAACAGGTTCACCGCCTTAGGTGCTGTTGTCAGGGGGGATGACTCATCGGGGGAAGGCACCAGCAGCCAGGCTCATGGCACCATGACTGGCTCTGTTGCAAAGAAGGGAGGGAAAAAGAGTGGCAGGGCTATAGTAATAGGGGATTCGATTGTAAGGGGAATAGATAGGGGTTTCTGTGGTCGCGACCGAGACTCCAGGATGGTATGTTGCCTCCCTGGTGCAAGGGTCAAGGATGTCTCGGCGCGGGTGCAGAACATTCTGGAGGGGGAGGGGGAACAGCCAGTTGTCGTGATACATGTTGGTACCAACGACGTAGCTAAAAAAAGGGAAGAGGTCCTACAAGTAGAATTTAGGGAGTTAGGAGCCAAGCTAAAAAGTAGGACCTCGAAGGTAGTAATCTCTGGATTACTACCAGTGCCACGTGCTAGTAAGAGTACAGAGAACAGGATAGTTAGGCTAAATATGTGGCTTGAGCAGTGGTGTAAGAGGGAGGGTTTTAAATTTTTGAGGCATTGGAACCAGTTTTGTGGTAGGTGTGACCTATACAAAAGGGACGGTCTACACCTGTGCAAAGATGGAACTGATGTTCTCGGGGTAATTTTTGATAAAGCAGTTCGGGAGCATTTAAACTAGTATGGCAGGGGGCTAGAAACCTATGTAGTGAAATAGAGGAAAGTGAAAGGCAGACAGAAATAAATGGTAAAAGGGTGAGGAACAAAAAACAAAGGGCCAAACTAATTCATAAAAAATGTGAGCATAAAAAAAGCCTGAGGGTTTTATACCTTAATGCGAGAAGCATCAGGAACAAGGTAGATGAATTAGCTGTGGAAATAGAGGTTAATAATTATGATCTAATTGGGATTACGGAAACATGGTTGCAGGGTGAGCAGGGCTGGGAGCTTAACATACAGGGGTATTCAGTATTTAGGAAGGATCGACAAAAAAGAAAGGGAGGAGGGGTAGCATTGCTGGTAAAAGAGGGGATAAATGCAATTGAAAGGAAGGATATTAACTCAGTTAATACAGAATCTATATGGGTGGAGCTAAGAAATAGCGAGGGGCAAAAAACATTAATAGGAGTGGTATATAGGCCTCCAAATAGTAAAATAGAGGTTGGGGAGGGCATCACGAGGGAAATTAGAGAAGCGTGCAATAAGAGCACAGCTGTCATCATAGGTGACTTTAACTTACATATAGATTGGACTAGCCTAATCAGTAAAAATAATGAGGAGGAGGAATTCCTTGAGTGTTTAAGGGATGGTTATCTGGATCAATATGTCGAGGAACCAACTCGGGAACAGGCTATATTGGACTGGGTACTGTGCAATAAGAAGGGACTAATTAGTAATCTTGTTGTACGGGGACCCTTGGGTCAGAGCGATCATAACATGATCGATTTCTCACTCGAAATGGAGAGCGAAGAAATTGACTCAGAGACTAAGGTCCTGAATTTAAACAAGGGGAATTATGATGCCATTAGACGGGAACTGAGTAGGTCTGATTGGACAACGTTCCTGGGAGGACTGGAGGTAGATAAACAATGGCAAGCATTTAAAGATAGAATGACAAAATTGCAAAAATTGTTTATACCAATCTGGCATAAAAGGAAATCTAAAAAGGTGACTCAACCGTGGATAACAGGGGAAATTAGAGACAGCATAAAATCCAAAGATAGGGCGTATAAAATAGCCAAAAAAAGCGCCAGAGCGGAAGATTGGGAACAGTTGAAGATAGAGCAAAGGAGGACAAAGGGCTTAATCAAGAGGGGCAAAATAGCTTACGAAAGCAAGCTGGCGGAAAATATAAAAACTAACTCCAAAAGCTTTTATAAGTATATCAAGAGGAAAAGACTGGTGAAAACCAAAGTTGGTCCATTGCAGTCAGATACGGGGGAATATATAACGGGAAATAAGGAAATGGCAGACCAACTAAATGCATACTTTGGGTCAGTCTTTACGAAGGAAGACACAAAAAACCTCCCTGGGATATCGGGAAAAATAGGGACATTGGCAAAGGAGGAACTGACGCAAATCAATATCTCTAAGGATATGGTGTTAAGGAAGGTAAAGGGATTGAAGGCGGACAAATCCCCAGGGCCTGATAACATGCATCCTAGGGTACTGAAGGAGGTGGCCCTAGAGATAGCGGATGCACTAAGTATGATTTTTCAGAATTCATTAGACTCGGGAACAGTGCCCATGGATTGGAGGGTAGCTAACGTTACCCCACTATTCAAAAAGGGGGGTAGGGAAAAAGCAGGTAATTACAGACCTGTAAGCCTTACATCAGTTGTGGGCAAAATGCTGGAGTCCATCATTAAGGATGAAATAGCGGAGCACTTAGCAAATGGGGACAGGATAGCACAGAGTCAACATGGATTTACAAAGGGTAAATCGTGCTTGACTAATCTATTGGAATTTTTTGAGGGAGTAACTGGTAAAATAGATGGGGGAGAGCCAGTAGATGTGGTGTACCTGGACTTCCAAAAGGCCTTCGACAAGGTCCCACATAAAAGATTAGCATGGAAAATTGAAGCTCATGGGATAAAGGGGAAAGTATTGACGTGGATAGAGAACTGGCTGTCAGATAGAAAACAGAGAGTTGGAATAAACGGCTCATTTTCTGAATGGCAGGCAGTAACAAGTGGGGTACCACAGGGATCTGTCCTGGGTCCCCAGCTGTTCACAATTTACATTAATGACCTGGATCAGGGAGTCGGATGCAGCATTTCCAAATTTGCAGACGACACTAAACTAGGAGGGTGGGTGGGCTCAGAGGAGGAGACCAGGAAGCTCCAGAGCGATTTGGACAGACTGGGTGATTGGGCGGATAAATGGCAGATGCACTATAATGTGGACAAGTGCGAAGTTATCCACCTTGGGTGCAGGAACGGGAGGGCAAATTATTATTTAAATGGCAATAAATTGGGAGAGGGGGAAGTACAGAGAGACCTGGGTGTTCTTGTACACCAGTCACTGAAGGCGAGCATGCAGGTGCAACAGGCGGTCAAGAAGGCAAACGGTATGCTGGCCTTCATAGCAAAAGGGTTGGAATACAGGAACAGGGATACCTTGCTGCAGCTGTACAGGGCACTGGTGAGACCACACCTCGAGTACTGTGTACAGTTTTGGTCGCCTCATCTGAGGAAAGATGTTCTTGCCATGGAGGGGGTGCAGCGGCGATTCACCAGGCTGATACCAGGAATGGCGGGATTGACCTATGAGGAGAGACTATGTAGTTTAGGGATGTACACACTGGAGTTTAGAAGATTGAGAGGGGACCTCATAGAAGTGTATAAAATTCTGACAGGTCTAGACAGACTAGATGCAGAAGGAATGTTTCCCTTGGCGGGTGAGAACAGAACTAGAGGACATAATTTAAGGATAAGGGCTAAACCATTTAGGACAGAAATGAGGGGGAATTTCTTCACTCAGAGGGTGGTGAACCTGTGGAACTCATTGCCACAGAGGGCAGTGTACGCCAGCTCATTAAATATATTTAAGAGGGAATTAGATATATTTCTACAGGCAAAAGGGGTTAAGGGTTACGGAGAGAAGGCGGGGACGGGATACTGAATTGGAGGATCAGCCATGATCTCATTAAATGGCGGAGCAGGCTCGAAGGGCCGGATGGCCTACTCCTGCTCCTATCTTCTATGTATCTATGTATCTATGACTCATCTCTACTTCTGACCCACAGGACCACACCCCACAACAGTACCAAAGTCCAGGACCCCTCCCAGTGCTACTAAGATTCCCACCCCCCACAATGCTACTAAACGCCAGGTACCTATTGCAGCCTTTTGTACCTTGCCTACTACAGGAAACTCTTGTTTATCCGGCACCCAAATATCCGGATTTCTCGCTTAACCGGCAAAAATCATCCTCCGAAAACTCCTCTCAAATAACCGGCAATGTTGCCGAGTCGCAGTCCGAGTCTCCGCGAACGCCAAGTACTCCGAAAACTCCTCTCAAATAACCAGCAATGTTGCCGATCCCGAGTCCGAGTCCGCGAACGCCGATTTAGTCAGTAGGGGTAGTTTTCAAAAGTGCCACTACTCGGCCTCCTGGCGCTGTCAGAAGTCCGAAACACTGCAGTAGCAGGAGTTGATTCTCCCGCGCTGCCTGGAGTCTCTTCTGATCGGCCATTTTGCTGTGTGTCTCCCACGATGCTGGTAGTCTCTTCTGATCCACCATTTTGCTGTGTGTCTCCCACGATGCTGGTACTGTAGTCTCTTCTGATACACCATTTTACTGTGTGTCTCCCACGCTGCTGGTACTGTAGTCTCTTCTGATACACCATTTTACTGTGTGTCTGCCACGCTGCTGGTACTGTAGTCTCTTCTGATCCACCATTTTGCTGTGTGTCTCCCACGATGCTGGTACTGTAGTCTCTTCTGATACACCATTTTACTGTGTGTCTCCCACACTGCTGGTACTGTAGTCTCTTCTGATACACCATTTTACTGTGTGTCTCCCACGCTGCTGGTACTGTAGTCTCTTCTGATACACCATTTTACTGTGTGTCTGCCACGCTGCTGGTAGTCTCTTCCTAGCCACCATTGTTCTGTGTGTCTTTCCATCTTCATCGGCAATTATCTCCTCCATCTTGCATTATGGAATTCCCAAAAGCTGGTCCAAGCAAATGGAAGAGAGTGGTCTTAACTTTAAAACAGAAAATCGAGATATGCCAACGACTAGAAAGGGGAGAGAAGCGTATCAACATTATGAATGAATTCAGAATCGGTTCGTCAACAATCTACGACATCAAATCGCAGAAGGATAAGCTGCTCAAGTTTTATTCAAGCTTGGAGACATCTGAGAGTGTAGAGAAACGGCGTACGCTTCGTAAGCCTAAGCTTGAAGAGCTGGATACCGTGCTTTATGAATGGTTTTCTCTTAAGCGTTCCGGGGGTGTTCCAATTTCCGGACCCATGCTAATCGAGAAAGCGAAGGATTTCTACGAAAGGATGGAGCTCACTGACAAGTGTGCTTTCTCCGAGGGATGGCTAATGTGCTTCAAGTTACGGCACGGGATACGACGACTCGATATTTCCGGGGAGAAGAAATCAGCTGATCACGATGCCGCAGAAGAATACTGCGATTATTTCAATCGGATTGTGCAGCAACATGATTTGTCGCCAGCACAGTTATACAATGCCGATGAAACTGGCTTGTTTTGGAGGTTTTTGCCAGAATCAACGCTTGCTGGGGCTAGTGAGGTTAATGCTTCAGGTTACAAGAAAAATAAAGATCGTGTAACCGTGCTAACATGTGCTGGATCACACCGGGTTAAACTTCTTGTTATCGGGAAGTATAAAAATCCCCGTGCATTTAAAAATGTGAGGCACTTATCTGTTGAGTACAAAGCTCAAAAAAATGCTTGGATGGATAAGGAAATCGTCTCCGATTGGTTCTATCATATTTTTGTTCCATCTGTGAGGGAACATTTCCGCAAAATAGGGAAACCTGAAGATAGCAAATGCATTTTATTGCTTGATAATTGCAGAGCCCATCCGCATGAATCCGAGTTGGTTTCGGGAAATATTTTCACCATTTATTTGCCACCAAATGTAACTTCTCTCATACAACCCATGGACCAGGGCGTTATCCAAAATCTGAAGTGTCATTACAAGAAAGACTTCCTACGTAAACTGATAAGCCAAGATGACAATATTCAAGAATTTCAGAAGGAATACAATATTAAAGATGCCATCTATAATGTTGCATGTTCCTGGAACTTTGTGAAAGGTCACACTCTGAGGCAAGCCTGGCGCAAATTGTGGCCTTCTGTAATGTTTGCTGAAGGTTCTTCTTCAGAGGAGGAATTTCATGGGTTCAATGTTCGTCCCAAGAAGAGTACAATAATGGAAATGGCTGGCATGGTGAAAAATGTAGGCCCAGCAAACCCTCTACGTCACCTCAGTGAAAGTGATATCGAGCAGTGGGTTGCTGCAGATAGAGAAGTTGCTGTTGTGCATATGCTAAGTGATGATGAAATAATTGAGAATGTTTGAATCCAGAGAAAGAAAAGGAAAGTGAGATGGAAAGTGAAGAGGATGCTATTTCTGAAGAAGAGAAGATTTCTTGGGCTAAAGCTGCAGAAGGATATTCTTCAATCCTCAAATTTGCTGAAAGGCAGACTTGCTACTCTGCACAAGAAGTTATGCAACTCCATATTCTGCATTCCATCTTTTTACAGAAAAGGCAAGAGTCCACTAAGCAAACCGACATCCGCAACATGTTTAAGAAAGCTTCCAAAAGAGTCGCAGCAGCGGAAGTGCCTGAAGAATCTGTGGCATCTGTAGAACTGCGTGATCCTGATGACCCAGCTGGCACGGATATTTCTGATGAACCAGATGACTCGGAATAAGTGTACAGTCAACTACAGTACTGTAGACAGTCGTTTATAAGTTTTGTTTTACTGTTAAGTAATTAAAGTGTTATGGATTACCCTCAACTGGCAGTACTGTACTTAATCAAGCATCTTCCACCATCCATTTAACACAACATTCTGTAGGTGAGTACCCAAATACTGTATACGGCACATTTCTTGATTTTTTTTATTTTTCTTTGTTAAAAATAGCCTCGGTAGATATAACTCTCCGTTATCCGGAACTTTCGATCAACCGGCACCACGCCGGTCCCGTCGGTGCCGGATACCAAAGAGTTTCCTGTATCTTTGTATCCTGCACTTTTAAATGGATAAAACTGAGTACTTAGGTAAAGAAGCATATAACAATAATAATAATGGCCACTGATTTACAGTTTTCATGAAAAAATGGACAGAGTTGCAGAATTCAATTCCCAAAACACCAGCAAAAATCTGAGTATAATGTAATGAAAATTTGACATTTTCAGTCAATGTGAATCAGTGGCCCTGATAATACATTGTGCTACACGAGTAACATAAGAAATAGGAGCAGGAGTAGGCCATTCAATAAGATCATGGCTGATCTTCTACCTCAACTCCACTTTCCTGCACTATCCCCATATCCCTTGATTCCCTTAATATTCAAAAATCTATCGATCTCTGTCTTGAATATACTCAACGACTAAGCCTCCACAGCCCTCTGGGGTAGAGAATTTCAACGATTCACCACCCTCTGAGTGAAGAAATTTCTCCTCATCTCAGTCCTAAATGGCTGACCCCTTATTCTGAGACTGTGACCCCTGGTTCTAGACTCCCCAGCCAGAGGAAACATCCTCCCTGCATCTACCCTGTCAAGCCCTGTAAGAATCTTGTATGTTTCAATGAGATCACCTCTCATCCTTCTAAACTCTAGAGAATATAGGCCTTATGTACTCAATCTCTCCTCATAGGACAATCCCCCCATCCTAGGAACCAGTCTTGCGAACCTTCGTTGCACTCCCTCTATGACAAGTATATCCTTCCTTAGGTAAGGAGACCAAAACTGTACACAATACTCCGGGTGTGGTCTCACCAGGGCCCTATATAATTGCAGTAACCCCCTGTAAATGCCGATGATGTTGATGAGAGATCTTTGTATGTATGTATGTGTATGTCATCAATATTATAACATGGTTGCATTTTCTATTTGACTAGACTGGGAATGTTACTGGACTAGTAATCCGGATCCGGGCTTGGACTAATAATCCAGAGTTCAACATGATATCAAATCCCATCATGGCAGTCTGAGAATTTGAATTCAGTTTAAAAAAAAAAGGAAATGAAAAGCTGGTACTAGTAAAAGTGACCATGAAGTTGTTAGATTGTCGTAAAAACCTAACTGGTTCACTAATGTCCTTTAGGGAAGGAAACTTGCCGTCCTTACCCAGTCTGGTTTATATGTGACTCCAGTCCCACACCAACGAGTTTGACTCTTAACTGCCTTCTGAAGTGGCCTAGCAAAGTACTATCAACGTTGTCTATCAATGGTTGAAGAAGACGGTCCACCACCACTTTTTCAGGGCAGCTAGGGAAGGGCAATAAATGCAACCTTGCCATTGACACCCACATCCTAAGAATTAATACATTTTTAAAAAAGACATCACTCTTCTCGTGCAAAGTTCTTCTAGCTGATTTACTTTCATTTCATGTTAATAAAAGAGCAACAAATCAGAACTCTAACTATGAACAGTGAGGAAAATCTACGAATGAAAGTCACAGCCCCTCTCCGCATTTCTCTTCGGAATGTACGTTCAAACGTGAACAAGGACATTACCATCCATGACTTTATTGCGGATGGTTGCATTGACATGGCTTTGATGGAAACTTGGCTCATAGATGGCGACACCTTGACCCTTGCTGAAGTCTCCCTGCCTGACAATACTCTCCATTATCTGTCCTGCATAAACAACTGAGATGGCAGCGTGGTCCTTACCACCAAGTGACACCATTGGTTTCTTCCCTGACTCCTCTGGTAACTACGCATCCTTCGAGCACCTCCTTGTTTCATCCCTTTCGCCTCTCCTTTAAATTCCTTGTTCAGTATCGCTACCCTGCAAGTCCCACCACAAGTTTCTCACTGAGATATCCTCCCTCCTTTCCTCCCTCAGCTTCTGCACTAAACAACTCCTCATCCTCAGTGATTTTAATCGTCATTTCAACTCACCTTGCCCTCGCTCCTTTGATTTCACTGCCCTCCTGTCCCACATCCCTATAAATTCTCTTGCCCATATTCACAATCACTCCATCGACCTTGCCATCTCACATTGTCTTTCTACGTCCACAGTCTCAAACACAAACAAGGCTATCTCTGATCACTTCCTTCTATCCCTCACCACCCACATTCCCCTATCCCTTTCTGACCCTACTTACTTCTGTGTCCACCCCTGGAATAAAACCTCTCCCCCAAGTCATTTATAATTGCACTTACCAACTCCCAACCTTTGATGCACTTGTCCAAACCTTTTCTCTGTCCCATCCCGGTTGTTCCCCCCAGGAATGGCTACTATCTATGCTCCCTTAAGTCCAAAGGACACAGACTTGAGCATATTTGGCACCCAACTGGCTTAGCCATCCATCACCAAATTTGGCTGGAAGACATCAAGTGCTATCAGGCCATGCTGTTCTCTTCTTAAACCACTCACCATTCCAGGATCACTAATATTGAGATCATCCACTCATCTACCTCTGTTGCATCCTTCTCTTCCCGTTTGCCCATCAAGCAAAACCACCATTGTAAGTAGTTCCCTCTCCTCAGGTACTGCCCCCCTCCATTTCAAAATTGCCATATTCACCCCTCCCCATCTCCAACCTCCCTTTCCTCTCCGAAGTTCTTGAATGTGCTGCCGCCTCCCAAATCCACTCCCATCTTTCCCACAAGTTTCTGTTTAAATCGCACCAATCAAGTTTCCAACCCTACTGCAGCACCGCAATGGCCCTAAGCAATGCCACGACTGACATTCTCTGTGACTGCAACTGTGGTGCATTTTCCTCCTTGACCACTCTACAGATTTGAAACAGTCAACCAAAACCATCCTCCTCCCTTGCCTCTCCTCCATTGTCCAGCTCAGTGGGACTACCCTCGCTTGGTGCCAGTCATGCTTATTTAATCAAGAGCATCTCCAGCAATGGCTTCTCTTCAAATTCCCGCACTGTTACTTCTGGATTCTCCCAAAGATCTATCCTCGGTCCCCTCCTCTTCCTCATATACATATTATCCCTTGGCAACATCAACCACATGGGGTCAGCTGGTTATGTTACTGGACTAGTAATCCAGAGGCCTGGATGCGAGTTCAAATCCCACCACGGCAGCTGGTTTAATTAATTTAATTAAATTCAATTAAATAAATCTGGAATAAAAAGCTAGTATCAGTAATGGTGACCATGAAACTATCGGATTGTCATAAAAACCCATCTGGTTCACTAATGTCATTTAGGGAAGGAAATCTGCCGTCCTTGCCTGGTCTGGCCAATACGTGACTCCAGACCCTCAGCAATGTGGTTGACTCTTAACTGCCCTCTGAAATGACCGAGCAAGCCAATCAGTTGCAACAAACCGGTACAGAAAACAATAATAAGAATAAAACTGAACGGACCACCCGGCATCGACCTCTGCACCGACTTCAGACGCAACAACGGCACACCCAGCCCAGTCAACCCTGCAATGTCCTCCTCACTAACATCTGGGGACTTACATACATAGATACATAGAAGATAGGAGCAGGAGTAGGCCATCCGGCCCTTCGAGCCTGCTCCGCCATTTAATGAGATCATGGCTGATCCTCCAATTCAGTATCCCGTCCCCGCCTTCTCTCCGTAACCCTTAACCCCTTTTGCCTGTAGAAATATATCTAATTCCCTCTTAAATATATTTAATGAGCTGGCGTACACTGCCCTCTGTGGCAATGAGTTCCACAGGTTCACCACCCTCTGAGTGAAGAAATTCCCCCTCATTTCTGTCCTAAATGGTTTAGCCCTTATCCTTAAATTATGTCCTCTAGTTCTGTTCTCACCCGCCAAGGGAAACATTCCTTCTGCATCTAGTCTGTCTAGACCTGTCAGAATTTTATACACTTCTATGAGGTCCCCTCTCAATCTTCTAAACTCCAGTGTGTACATCCCTAAACTACATAGTCTCTCCTCATTGGTCAATCCCGCCATTCCTGGTATCAGCCTGGTGAATCGCCGCTGCACCCCCTCCATGGCAAGAACATCTTTCCTCAGATGAGGCGACCAAAACTGTACACAGTACTCGAGGTGTGGTCTCACCAGTGCCCTGTACAGCTGCAGCAAGGTATCCCTGTTCCTGTATTCCAACCCTTTTGCTATGAAGGCCAGCATACCGTTTGCCTTCTTGACCGCCTGTTGCACCTGCATGCTCGCCTTCAGTGACTGGTGTACAAGAACACCCAGGTCTCTCTGTACTTCCCCCTCTCCCAATTTATTGCCATTTAAATAATAATTTGCCCTCCCGTTCCTGCACCCAAGGTGGATAACTTCGCACTTGTCCACATTATAGTGCATCTGCCATTTATCTGCCCAATCACCCAGTCTGTCCAAATCGCTCTGGAGCTTCCTGGTCTCCTCCTCTGAGCCCACCCCCCCTCCTAGTTTAGTGTCGTCTGCAAATTTGGAAATGCTGCATCCGACTCCCTGATCCAGGTCATTAATGTAAATTGTGAACAGCTGGGGACCCAGGACAGATCCCTGCGGTACCCCACTTGTTACTGCCTGCCATTCAGAAAATGAGCCGTTTATTCCAACTCTCTGTTTTCTATCTGACAGCCAGTTCTCTATCCACGTCAATACTTTCCCCTTTATCCCATGAGCTTCAATTTTCCCTGCTAATCTTTTATGTGGGACCTTGTCGAAGGCCTTTTGGAAGTCCAGGTACACCACATCTACTGGCTCTCCCCCATCTATTTTACCAGTTACTCCCTCAAAAAATTCCAATAGATTAGTCAAGCACGATTTACCCTTTGTAAATCCATGTTGACTCTGTCCTATCCTGTCCCCATTTGCTAAGTGCTCCGCTATTTCATCCTTAATGATGGACTCCAGCATTTTGCCCACAACTGATGTAAGGCTTACAGGTCTGTAATTACCTGCTTTTTCCCTACCCCCCTTTTTGAATAGTGGGGTAACGTTAGCTACCCTCCAATCCATGGGCACTGTTCCCGAGTCTAATGAATTCTGAAAAATCATACTTAGTGCATCCGCTATCTCTAGGGCCACCTCCTTCAGCACCCTAGGATGCATGTTATCAGGCCCTGGCGATTTGTCCGCCTTCAATCCCTTTAGCTTCCTTAACACCATATCCTTAGAGATATTGATTTGCGTCAGTTCCTCCTTTGCCAATGTCCCTATTTTTCCCGATATCCCAGGGAGGTTTTTTGTGTCTTCCTTCGTAAAGACTGACCCAAAGTATGCATTTAGTTGGTCTGCCATTTCCTTATTTCCCGTTATATATTCCCCCGTATCTGACTGCAATGGGCCAACTTTGGTTTTCACCAGTCTTTTCCTCTTGATATACTTATAAAAGCTTTTGGAGTTAGTTTTTATATTTTCCGCCAGCTTGCTTTCGTAAGCTATTTTGCCCCTCTTGATTAAGCCCTTTGTCCTCCTTTGCTCTATCTTAAACTGTTCCCAATCTTCCGCTCTGGCGCTTTTTTTGGCTATTTTATACGCCCTATCTTTGGATTTTATGCTGTCTCTAATTTCCCCTGTTATCCACGGTTGAGTCACCTTTTTAGATTTCCTTTTATGCCAGATTGGTATAAACAATTTTTGCAATTTTGTCATTCTATCTTTAAATGCTTGCCATTGTTTATCTACCTCCAGTCCTCCCAGGAACGTTGTCCAATCAGACCTACTCAGTTCCCGTCTAATGGCATCATAATTCCCCTTGTTTAAATTCAGGACCTTAGTATCTGAGTCAATTTCTTCGCTCTCCATTTCGAGTGAGAAATCGATCATGTTATGATCGCTCTGACCCAAGGGTCCCCGTACAACAAGATTACTAATTAGTCCCTTCTCATTGCAAAGTACCCAGTCCAATATAGCCTGTTCCCGAGTTGGTTCCTCGACATATTGATCCAGATAACCATCCCTTAAACACTCAAGGAATTCCTCCTCCTCATTATTTTTACTGATTAGGCTATTCCAATCTATATGTAAGTTAAAGTCACCTATGATGACAGCTGTGCTCTTATTGCACGCTTCTCTAATTTCCCTCGTGATGCCCTCCCCAACCTCTATTTTACTATTTGGAGGCCTATATACCACTCCTATTAATGTTTTTCGCCCCTCGCTATTTCTTAGCTCCACCCATATAGATTCTGTATTAACTGAGTTAATATCCTTCCTTTCAATTGCATTTATCCCTTCTTTTACCAGCAATGCTACCCCTCCTCCCTTTCTTTTTTGTCGATCCTTCCTAAATACTGAATACCCCTGTATGTTAAGCTCCCAGCCCTGCTCACCCTGCAACCATGTTTCCGTAATCCCAATTAGATCATAATTATTAACCTCTATTTCCACAGCTAATTCATCTACCTTGTTCCTGATGCTTCTCGCATTAAGGTATAAAACCCTCAGGCTTTTTTTATGCTCACATTTTTTATGAATTAGTTTGGCCCTTTGTTTTTTGTTCCTCACCCTTTTACCATTTATTTCTGTCTGCCTTTCACTTTCCTCTATTTCACTACATAGGTTTCTAGCCCCCTGCCATACTAGTTTAAATGCTCCCGAACTGCTTTATCAAAAATTACCCCGAGAACATCAGTTCCATCTTTGCACAGGTGTAGACCGTCCCTTTTGTATAGGTCACACCTACCACAAAACTGGTTCCAATGCCTCAAAAATTTAAAACCCTCCCTCTTACACCAATGCTCAAGCCACGTATTTAGCCTAACTATCCTGTTCTCTGTACTCTTACTAGCACGTGGCACTGGTAGTAATCCAGAGATTACTACCTTCGAGGTCCTACTTTTTAGCTTGGCTCCTAACTCCCTAAATTCTACTTGTAGGACCTCTTCCCTTTTTTTAGCTACGTCGTTGGTACCAACATGTATCACGACAACTGGCTGTTCCCCCTCCCCCTCCAGAATGTTCTGCACCCGCGCCGAGACATCCTTGACCCTTGCACCAGGGAGGCAACATACCATCCTGGAGTCTCGGTCGCGACCACAGAAACCCCTATCTATTCCCCTTACAATCGAATCCCCTATTACTATAGCCCTGCCACTCTTTTTCCCTCCCTTCTTTGCAACAGAGCCAGTCATGGTGCCATGAGCCTGGCTGCTGGTGCCTTCCCCCGATGAGTCATCCCCCCCGACAACAGCACCTAAGGCGGTGAACCTGTTGCTAAGGGAGACAACCCCAGGGGATTTCTGCACTACCTTCCTACCCTTGCTCTGCCTTTTGGTCACCCATGTACTATCTACGCTGGCCTTAACCTGCGGTGTGACCAACTCACTAAATGTGTTATCCACAACCCTCTCAGAATCGTGGATGCTCCAAAGTGAGTCCATCCGCAGCTCAAGGTCCGTCATGCGGTCCCACATGAGCTGCAGCTGGACACACTTCCCGCACACATGGTTGTCAGGGACACAGGAAGCGTCCCTGATTTCCCACATGTTACAGGAGGAGCATGACACAGGTCCGAGCTCTACTGCCATGACTTAACCCTTATATTACTTTTTAATTTTCTAGTTTTAGTTTATTTATTGACTTTTGTTTTCCCGAAGCTTACTTAGACCAATGTATACTGTACTCCTCTTATTCCTTTTTAAACTAACCAAATCCCACTAGTTTTAGTTTTACTTTCTAGGAAGGTTTGAGGAAAGTACTTACCAGTTAGTCTTACCTCCCTGGTCTTCCGCTGACTTCCCGGTCTTGTGTCCCCTTGGTCCTACGCCGACTTCCCACTCCTCCCGGTTCCTGCCCTGCTGAAAAGAAACTGAGACCAAAAAATTTGTGACCTCTGTTTTTAGACTGCTAAAAGACTAGTAGGTTAGAGGAGGAGGGCGGTTGGGGGTTCCTACTCTGTAGGAACTCGGGTTTAAGCCACCACCCTCCTTAAATGCTGTTCACCTGGGTGCTTCCCACCTGGTCCGCTTCCGGTCTCGTCTCTCCCGACACTGGCCTCTGCAAAAAAAGCCCGCGAAAGTGAGTTTAACTACTCACTGTGCTGCTGCTCTCTCCGCTCCCGACACTGGCCTCTGCAAAAAAAGCCCGCGAAAGTGAGTTTAACTACTCACTGTGCTGCTGCTCTCTCCGCTCCCGACACTGGCCTCTGCAAAAAAAGCCCGCGTCAAAATTGGGAGAGCTGTCCCACAGACTAGTCAGGCAACAGCCTGACATAGTCATACTCACAGAATCATACCTTTCAGCCAAATTCCCAGACTCCTCCATCATCATCCCTGGGTATGTCTTGTCCCACCGGCAGGACACACCCACCAGATGTGGCGGCACAGTGGTATACAGTCAGGAGGGAGTGGCCCTGGGAGTCCTCAACATTGACGCCGGACCCCATGAAGTCTCATGGCATGAGGTCAAACATGGACAAGTAAACCTCCTGCTGATTACCACCTACCGCCCTCCCTCAGCTGATGAATCCGTACTCTTCCATGTTGAACACCATTTGGAAGAAGTACTGAGGGTAGCAAGGTCACAGAATGTACTCTGGGTAGGGGACTTAAGTGTTCATCACCAAGAGTGGCTCAGTAGCACTGCTACTGACCGAGCTGGCCGAGTCCTGCAGGACAAAACTGCCAGACTCTTTGTTCCTCTGACTCTGGCCTCTTGTGCATTCCCCTTTCCGTTTCACCCCACCCTTGCCATTCGGACTCCACACGCTGGAATTCTCTCCCTAAATCCCAAACCTCTCCACTTCCTTTTCCTTTTTTAAAACCAGCTCTTTAACCAAGCTTTTGCTCACCTCTTCTAATAGCTCCTTTTTCAGCGCTGCTTCCATTTTATTTGATTATGCCTCTGTGCAGCGTCTGGGGACATTTATCAACACTAAAGGCAGTATATAAATGCAAGTTGTTGTATGTCAAATTGTATTTTTATTACAGAGCAATTTTGGGCTCGAATTGTATCATTATGTGCATAGAACGCTCTTCTCGATCTTCCTTGCTGCAATGCTCCATCTCACCCTCAGTAAGCTCCCCGCTGGAGTGGAGCTAACTTACAGAACAAACGGGAAACTGTTCAACCTCCGTCGCCTCCAGTCCAGATCCAAGGTCGTCCTATACTCTGTCGTCGAATTACAGTATGCAGACGACGCTTGCGTCTGCGCTCACTCGGAGGTCGAACTCCAAACCATCGTCAACACCTTCACCGAAGCGTACGAGAGCATGGGCCTTACACTAAACATCCGTAAGACAAAGGTCCTCTACCAACCTCCCCCGCCACACAGTACTGCCCCCCGATTATCAAAATCCACGACAAGGCCTTGGACAACGTGGACCACTTTCCATACCTTGGGAGCCTACTGTCAACAAGGGCAGATGTTGACGACGAAGTCCAACACCGCCTTCAGTGTGCCAGTGCAGCCTTCGGTCGCCTGAGGAAGAGAGTGTTTGAAGACCAGGACCTCAAACCCGGCACTAAGCTCATGGTCTACAGAGCAGCAGTGATATCCGCCCTTTTACATAATTACATAGAAGATAGGAGCAGGAGTAGGCCATTCGGCCCGTCGAGCCTGCTCCGCCATTCGATGAGATCATGGCTGATCATCTAAACTCAGTACCCTGTACCTGCCTTCTCCCCATATCCCTTGATACCTTTAGCTTTAAGAAATATATCTAACTCATCCTTGAATATATTTAATGACTTCGCCTCAACTACCTTCTGTGGTAGAGAATTCCACAGGTTCACCACTCTCTGGGCGAAGAAATTCTTCCTCATTTCTGTCCTAAATGGTTTACCCGTTATCCGTAGATTATGACCCCTGGTTCTGGACTCTCCGACCATCGGGAACATTCTTCCTGCATCTAGTTTGTCCAGACCTATCAGAATTTTATATGTTTCGATGAGATCCCCTCTCATTCTTCTATACTCCAGTGAGTATAAGCCCAATCGACCCAATCTCTCCTCATATGTCATTCCTGCCATCCCAGGTATCAGCCTTGTGAATCTTCGCTGAACTCCTTCCATGGCAAGAACATCCTTCCTCAGATAAGGCGACCAAAACTGCACACAGTACTCAAGGTGTGGTCTCACCAAGGCCCTGTACAACTGCAGCAGGACATCCCTGTTCCTATACTCAAACCCTTTCGCTATGAAGGCCAACTTACCATTTGCCTTCTTCACCGCCTGCTGCACCTGCATGCTTACTTTCACCGACTGGTGTACAAGGACACCCAGGTCTCGTTGCACTTCCCCTTCTCCCAATCTATTGCCATTCAGATAATAGTCTGCCTTTCTGTTTTTGACACTAAAGTGGATAACCTCGCACTTATCCACGTTATATTGCATCTGCCATGCTTCTGCCCACTCACCCAACCTGTCCAGATCATCCTGGAGTTTCTCGCTATCCTCCGCCCTGCTGTATGCCTCAGAGACATGGACCATGTACAGCAGGCACCTCAAAGCACTGGAGAGGTACCACCAACGCTGCCTCCGCAAGATCCTGCAAACCCATTGGCAGGATAGGCGCACCAATGTCAGTGTTCTTGCTCAGGCCAACATCCCCAGCATCGAAGCTTTGACCACGCTCGATCAGCTCCGATGGACGGGTCACATTGTCCGCATGCCCGATACGAGACTCCCAAAACAAGCGCTCTACTCGGAGCTCCGGCACGGCAAGAGAGCCCCAGGTGGGCAGAGGAAACGCTTCAAGGACACCCTCAAAGCTTCCTTGAAAAAGTGTAACATCCCCACCGACACCTGGGAATCCCTGGCCCAAGACCGCACAAAGTAGAGGAGAAGCATCCGGGAAGGCGCCGAACACCTCAAGTCTCTTCGCCGGGAGCAAGCGGAAGCCAAGTGCAAGCAGCGCAAGGAGCGCACGTCAACCCAAGCACCCCACCCACCCGCCCCTTCAACCACCGTCTGCCCCACTGCATTGGACTCATTAGTCACGTGCAAACTCATTTTTAATGTGGAAGCAAGTCATCCTCGGTTCTGAGGGACTGCCTAAGAAGAAGAGAAGAGAAGAAGAGTGTATGGAAATTGGTGACCTTAATTCCTATTCAGTTTATTTAACTTTGTTACTTTTATCCCTTACCATTTCTAAGCACAGGCTGCTGAGAAAAGTAGTAGAGATATTCCAGGTTGCAGAAAGTTTGAGGAACTGCATATAGTAGTAGTGGAGAGTCTGGGGGCGGGGGGGTGCTGGTGGTGTTTGTATGTATTGGTATTATTGGGAGGTTTAGGATTATTGGGGTGATGTGAGATCCAGGAGAACTGGGAGAGGGAATGTAGAAGCACTGAGAGGGGTGGTCATGATGTATAAGAGCACTAGGAGTGCGAGAGAGTAATGGGACATAGAAGCACTGGAGGGAATATTGGATTGGCAGAGAAGGAAGCTGGATTGTAGGAGCACTGAGTTAGCTTAGAGTCTAATCGCATGGAATGACATTGATTGTGATGGTCCCATTGTTTGGGAGGTATTTCTTCAAAGGTCTTCCCAAAAAGTGAATGGGGAAACCTGTATTATTTAAAATAAACAGTGCTGAGTATTTTAAATAGTATATATTTTCCCACTGCTGAGGAAATAACTTCCCCGTACTTTTAAGCTGATTCCCTGAATAGCGTTTTCAGAGTGCAATTGGAGTATTCAAGGCCAGGGCTCAGCCTTGTTGCTGTAGTTGTGAGGTGGGGTGGCTCTAAGTATAGTAGGAAGAATGTCGTGTTTCAGGATTTTTGATCATTCTTTCTTCACAGAAAAGATTGTGCGATTGAGTATTATTTACGGCTTGTATTTTAAAACAGGAAGGGGGGAGAAATTCGGTTGCTTTGTGCCTCTTAGGGCGCTAACGGGGCGCAAAGCAACTAGAGCCCGGGCGTGGCGCTGCCAACGTCTCCCGCGAATTTCAGCGGGAGGTTAGCGGCGGGGGTAACCGCCATCGCCGTGCGCAGTGCCCTGCTCGCGCCCCGGTCGCGATCTTCGGTAGCGCCCCTGACTTACCGCCGGACGCTATGTCTGACGGGGTCAGGGGGGCCTACCTGCGGCTGGGGCCGCGCTAATTAAAGGCGAGGTGATGGGCGGCTATTTTTGTTGCTGGCCGCCTGCCAGCACCTGCCTCCATTGCCGTCCGCGGCCTCCCACAGAGTGCTGGCTGCGCTCCATGAGCCCGGCACTTCTTGAGTGTCGGGCTCTTTTGCCGACACTCCGATCCTGGTGGCCCAGCTGGACCCTGGGTCGCGCTGCGCAAGGCCCCTCCCCTTTAAGAAGGGGAGGAAGGCCTGCAATACCGCGGCACATCTACCTCGCAACGCCCCAAGAGGGAGGTGGGGCGCTTCCAGTAGCGCCCCGCTTCCCTCTTGGGGGGCTACCAATGAATTTCGGCCGCGAGGGCGCTCGAAGCTAGCGCCCCAAAGGGGGCGCGACTAAACTTTTCCCCCAAGGAGTTTGTACATACTTAAAAAGAAAAGCTACTGGCTTCTAGCGTAGAACATGTGTATTGTTTGTGGAATCATCTTGTCCCTGGCCCATTATACAGGATGGCCCCATTCTTCTTTAGAACAACAGGTATCATCTTTAAAACAAACCAAGGGAGGAGGAGAGATAGCTGTTTTTATTGAAAGACCTACTGGCGAATCACTACAGGGAGGACGTCAGGGTCTCAAGCCACTTGCTGGCTACAACAACAACTTGTATTTATATAGCGCCTTTAACATAGTAAATCCTTCCAAAGTGCTTCACACGAGTGATTACCAAACAAAATTTAACACCGAGCCACATAAGGAGATATTCAGTAGGTTTTAAGGAGCATTTTAAAGGAGGAGAGAGAGGTAGAGAGGTTTAGAGAGGAAATTCCAGAGCTAAGGGCCGAGGCAGCTGAAGCCACGGCCCCCAATAGTGGGGCAAAGAAAATCAGGGATTTGCAGAAGGCCAAAAATGGAGGAGTGCAGAGATCTCGGAGGGTTGTTGGGCTTCACGAGGTTGCAAAGATAGGCATGGGCGAGGCCATGGAGAGATTTTTAAATTTTTTTTATTCGTTCATGGGATGTGGGCATCGCTGGCAAGGCCGGCATTTATTGCCCATCCCTAATTGCCCTTGAGAAGGTGGTGAACTGCCTTCTTGAACCGCTGCAGTCCGTGTGGTGAAGGTACTCCCACAGTGCTGTTAGTTAGGGAGTTCCAGGATTTTGACCCAGCGACGATGAAGGATCGGCGATATATTTCCAAGTCAGGATGGTGTGTGACTTGGAGGGGAACTTGGAGGTGATGGTGTTCCCATGCACTTGCGGCTCTTGTCCTTCTAGGTGGTAGAGGTCGCGGGTTTGGGAGGTGTTGCCGAAGAAGCCTTGGCGAGTTGCTGCAGTGCATCTTGTAGATGGTACACACTGCAGCCACGGTACGCCAGTGGTGGAGGGAGTGAATTTTTAAGGTGGTGGATGGGGTGCCAATCAAGCGGGCTGCTTTGTCCTGGATGGTGTTGAGCTTCTTAGTGTTGTTGGAGCTGCACTCATCCAGGCAAGTGGAGAGTATTCCATCACACTCCTTACTTGTGCCTTGTAGATGGTGGAAAGGCTTTGGGGAGTCAGGAGGTGAGACATTCGCCGCAGAATACCTAGCCTCTGATCTGCTCTTGTTGCCACAGTATTTATGTGGCTGGTCCAGTTAAGTTTCTGGTCAATGGCGACCCCCAGGATGTTGATGGTGGGGGACGATGGTAACACCGTTGAATGTCAAGGGGCGGTGGTTAAGCTCTCGCTTGTTGGAGATAGTCATTGCCTTGCACTTGTGTGGCGTGAATGTTACCTGCCACCTGTCAGCCCAAGCCTGAATGTCGTCCAGGTCTTGTTGCATGTGGGCATGGACTGCTTCATTATCTGAGGATTTGTGAATGGCACTGACACTGTGCAGTCATCAGCGAACATTCCCATTTCGGACCTTATGTTGGAGGGAAGGTCATTGATGAAGCAGCTGAAGATGGTTGGATCTAGGACACTGCCCTGAGGAACTCCTCCAGCGATGTCCTGGGGCTGTGATGATTGACCTTCAATCACCACAACCATCTTCCTTTGTGCAAGGTATGACTCCAGCCTGTGAAGAGTTTTCCCCCTGATTCCCATTGACTTCAGTTTTACTTGGGCTCCTTGATGCTACACTTGGTCAAATGCTGCCTTGATGTCAAGGGTAGTCACTCTCACCTCACCTCTGGAATTCAGCTCCTTTGTCCATATTTGGACCAAGGCTGTAATGAGGTCTGGAGCCAAGTGGTCCTGGCAGAACCCAAACTGGGCATCAGTGAGCAAGTTATTGGTGAGTAAGTGCGGCATGATAGCACTGTCGATGACACCTTCCATCACTTTGCTGATTGAGAGTAGACTGATGGGGTTTTAGACAGTGGCCCGGGCAAGGGATGGAGTCGGTGGCTAAGGAATGGAGTTTGTGGTGGGGACTGAAGACAATGGCATAGGTCTTCCCAATATGTAATTGATAAAGTGCCAATAATAGACTTGTTCGAAAATTGAAGCCCATGGGATTAAAGGGGCAGCGGCAGCATGGATATAAAATTGGCTAAGAGACAGAAAGCAGATGTAACGTGAGGAACGGATGGTTATCAGACTAGAGGGAAGTCTATAGTGGTGTACCCCAGTGGTTGGTATTAGGACTACTGCTCCTTTTGACATATATTAATGACTCAGACTTGGGTATTAGGGGGTATTTCAAAGTTTGCAGTTGACACAAAGCTTGGAAATGTAGTAAACAGTGAGGAGAACAGTAGCATACTTCAGAAGGACATAGACTGGTGAAATGGGCAGACACTTGGCAGATGTAATTTAACACAGAGTAGTGTGAAGTGATTCATTTTGGTAGGAAATATGAGGGAGAGGCAATATGAACTAAATGGTACAATTTTAATGGGGATGCAGGAACAGAGAGACCTGGGGGGTTCACATACACAAATCTTTGAAGGTGACAGGACAAGTTGATAAGGCTGTTTAAAAAGCATATGGGATCCTTGGCTTTATAAATAGAGGCGTAGAGTTCAAAAGCAAGGAAGTTATGGTAAACCTTTATAAATCACTGCTTAGTCCTCAGCTAGAGTAGTGTGTCCAATTCTTGGCACCACACTTTAGGAAGGATGCCAAGGCCTTGGAGACAGTGCAGAGGAGATTTGGCAGAATAGTACTAGGGTTGAGGGACTTCCCTCCATGGCCTCACCCCTCCTTTTTTGTGTAACCTCCTCTAGCCCTACATCCTTCCGAGATCACTGCGCTCCTCCAATTCAGGCCTCTTGTGCATCCCCGATTTCCTTCGCTCCACCATTGGCGGTCCTGTCTTTAGCTGCCTAGGCCCTAAGCTCTGGAATTCCCTCCATAAACCTTTCCGCCTCTCTACCTCTCTCTCCTCCTTTAAGTCATTCCTTAAAAACTACCTCTTTGACCTAATAACTCTTCATGTGGCTCGGTGTCAAATTTTGTTTTATACGGCTCCTGTGAAGCACCTTGGGACGTTTTACTACATTAAAGGCACTATATAAATACAAGTTGATGTTATTGTTGAGAGAGTAGAGAAGCTGGGATTGTTCTCCTTAGAGCAGAGAAGTTTATGGGGAGATTTAATAGATGTGTTCAAAATTATGAGGGGCTTTGTTTCCACTGGCAGGAAGGTCGGTAACCAGAGGATTTGGATTTAAGATAATTGGCAAACAAATCTAGGGGGGAAATAAGGAGAATTTTTTTACGCAGCGACTTGTTATGATCTGCAATGCACTGCATGAAAGGGTTGTGGAAGCAGATTCGATAGTAACTTTCAAAAGTGAATTGGCTATATACTTGAAAAGGAGAAATTTGCAAAGCTATAGGGAAAGAGCGGGCGAGTGGGACTAATTGGATAGCTCTTTCAAAGAGCCGGTACAGACACGATGGACCGAATGATCTCTTGCTGTGCTCTATGATTCTGTGAATTATATGATCACTCTACATCTTTTCTTACCTTCGGATGAGATATTTTGCTGTTAAAAAGACGACTGCTGCCAAAACACAATACTAGACTTTTATTATCCTAGCACCCAAAAACAATGATAAGTTGTTGATTATGGATCTTCCTATATAAAGAAATACATTTATATAAACCAATCATAATTTTAGTTTTTGTTTTTTGGGACTGTTACTAAGGAACAAAAGTTGACAGGTCATTTTTTGTTTTATGATCATTTTCTACATCACTGGAACAGGATCAGGTTAATTCTGAACAAATCCAGGATAGTCTGTTCAGCTGACCCTGTCCAAAACTATTTTGTCTTATTATTTTACAATCCTGTTTGTTTAAAATTAAACTATATTTTCTGCAATTTTCAGATGTCCATTGTTTTAACTGGTATATAGATTGAAATTAAAAAAAAATACAAATTGTGGGGTTGACGACCTATAGAATCATAGAATCATAGAAGATAGGAGCAGGAGTCGGCCATTCGGCCCCTCTAGCCTGCGATCATGGCTGATCATCCCAATTCAGTACCCTGTCCCTGCTTTCTCCCCATATCCCTTGATCCCTTTAGCCTTAAGAAATATATCTAACTCCTTCTTGAATCTATTTAATGAATTGGCCTCCACTGCCTTCTGTGGCAGAGAATTCCACAGGTTCACCACTCGCTGGGTGAAGAAATTCCTCCTCATTTCTGTCCTAAATGGCTTACCCCTTATCCTTAGACTGTCACCCCTGGTTCTGGACTCCCTGACCATCGGGAACATCCTTCCTGCATCTAGTTTGTCCTGTCCTGTCAGAATTTTATAAGTTTCAATGAGATCCCCTCTCATTCTTCTAAACTCCAGCGAGTATAAGTCCAATCGACCCAATCTCTCTTCATACGTCATTCCTGCCATCCCAGGTATCAGCCTTGTGAATCTTCGCTGAACTCCTTCCATGGCAAGAACATCCTTCCTCAGATAAGGCGACCAAAACTGCACACAGTACTCAAGGTGTGGTCTCACCAAGGCCTTTACAACTGCAGCAAGACATCCTTGTTCCTGTACTCAAACCCTCTCGCTATGAAGGCCAACATACCATTTGCCTTCTTAACCGCCTGCTGCACCTGCATGCTTACCTTCAGCGACTGGTGCACAAGGACACCCAGGTCTCGTTGCACTTCCCCTTCTCCCAATCTATTGCCATTCAGATAATAGTCTGCCTTTCTGTTTTTGACACCAAAGTGGATAACCCCGCATTTATCCACGTTATATTGCATCTGCCATGCTTCTGCCCAATCACCCAACCTGTCCAAATCATCCTAGAGTTTCTCGGCATCCTCCTCGCAGCACACACGCCCACCCAGTTTTGTGTCGTCTGCAAACTTGGAGATATTACATCTAGTTCCCTTATCTAGATCATTAATATATATTGTGAATAGCTGGGGTCCAAGGACCGATCCCTGTGGTACCCCACTAGTCACTGCCTGCCACTCGGAAAAAGACCCGTTTATTCCAACTCTTTGCTTTCTGTCTGCCAACCAGTTCTCTATCCAAGTCAATACCTTACCCCCAATCCCATGTGCCTTAACTTTACACGCTAATCTCTTATGCGGGACCTTATCAAAAGCCTTTTGGAAGTCCAAATACACCACATCCACTGGTTCTCCCTTATCTATTTTTACCAGTTACATCCTCAAAAAATTCCAGTAGATTAGTCAAGCATGATTTACCTTTTGTAAATCCATGTTGACTTTGTCCGATCCTGTCACTGTTTTCCAAGTGCTCAGCTATTACATCTTTTATAATGGAATCTAGCATTTTCCCCACTACCGATGTCAGGCTTACCGGTCTGTAATTCCCCGTTTTCTCTCTACCACCCTTTTTGAATAGTGGGGTAACATTAGCTACCCTCCAATCCATGGGTACTGTTCCAGATTCCATCGAATGTTGGAAGATGATCAGCAATGCATCTACTATTTCTAGGGCCACTTCCTTAAGTACCCTAGGATGTAGATTATCAGGCCCTGGGGATTTATCGGCCTTCAATCCCGTCAATTTCCCGAACACCATTTTCCTACAAATACTGATTTCTTTCAGTTCCTCCCTTTCATCAGACCCTATGTTCCCCAACATCTCTGGGAGGTTATTTATGTCCTCCTTTGTGAAGACAGAACCAAAATATGTATTTAATTGGTCTGACATTTCTTTGTTCCCCATTATAAGTTCCCCTGATTCTGACTGCAAGGGACCTATGCTTGATTTCACCAATCTTTTTCTCTTCACATATCTATAAAAGCTTTTACAGTCAGTTTTTATGTTCCTGCAAGCTTACTCTCGTATTCTATTTTCCCCTTCTTAATTAATCCCTTTGTCCTCCTTTGTTGAATCTTAAACTGCTCCCAATCCTCAGGGTTACTGCTTTTTCTGGCCAATTTATATGCGCTCTCCTTGGATCTTATGCTATCCCTAATTTCCCTTGTTAGCCACGGTTGGGTCACCCTTTTTGTTTTATTCTTATGCCAAATTGGGATGAACAAATTCTGTAGTTCGTCCATGCGGTCTTTGAATGTTTGCCATTGCCTATCCACCATCAACCCTTTGAGTGACATTCCCCAATCAATCCTACCCAACTCACACCTCATACCATCGTAGTTTCCTTTATTTAAATTCAGGACCCTAGACTCTGAGTCAACTACTTCACTCTCCATCCTAATGAAGAATTCTATCATATTATGATCGCTCCTCCCCAAGGGGCCTCGCACAACAAGATTGCTAATTAATCCTTTCTCATTGCATAATACCCAGTCTAAGATGGCCTGATCTCTGGTTGGTTCATTGAGATATTGGTCCAGGAAACCATCCCGTAAACACTCTAGGAATTCCTCCTCCATAGTATTGTTACTAATTTGGTTAGCCCAATCTATATGTAGATTAAAGTCACCCATGATGACTGCTGTGCCCTTATTACACGCTTCTCTAATTTCCCTTATAATGCCATCCCCAACCTCCGCATTACTGTTTGGAGGTCTATATATCACTCCCACTAACGTTTTCTGCCCCTTGTTATTTCTCAGTTCAACCCATACAGATTCCACATCATCAGAGCTAATATCCTTCCTTTCAATTGTGTTAATTCCCTCTTTAACCAGCAATGCTACCCCACCTCCCTTTCCTTTTTGCCTATCTTTCCTGAATATTGAGTACCCCTGGATGTTGAGTTCCCAGCCTTGGCCACCCTGGAGCCATGTTTCTGTAATCCCAATCAAATCATATTCGTTTACCTCTATTTGCGCAGCTACTTCATCCACCTTGTTCCGAATGCTCCTTGCATTAAGACACAAAGCCTTCAGGCTTGTTTTTTTAACGCTCTTAGACCTATTAGAATTAATATTTACTGTGGCCATGTTTGATTTAAACCGTTGTTTTCTCTGACTGCCACTTTTGTTTTTCTCCTTCCTATCTTTTGCTTTTATCCTTGTTTCCCTTTCCTCTGTCTCCCTGCTCAGGTTCCCAACCCCCTGCCATTTTAGTTTAAACCTTCCCCCAGAGCACTAGCAGAAGTTGGCTGCTGCTGTCTTCCCCGATAAGCCATCTCCCTCAACAATATCCAAAGCGGTATATCTGTTTGAGAAGGGGATGGCCACAGGGGACCGCTGCACTACCTGCCTGCGCCTATTACTCTGCCTGGTGGTCACCCATTCCCTTCCTGCCTGTACACCCTTTACCTGCGGTGTGACCAACTCCCTAAACGTGCTATCCACGATGTCCTCAGCATCGCGAATGCTCCAGTATGCATCCATCCGCAGCTTCAGTGCTGCAATGCGGTCTGTCAGTAGCTGCAGCTGGATACACCTCCCGCACACATGGTTGTCAGGGACACAGGAAGTGTCCCTGATTTCCCACATAGTGCAGGAAGAGCATGTCACAGCACCGAGCTGTCCTGCCATGACTTACCCTTTAATTAATTAATTAAAATTAAATGGATCCCACCAATTACACTGGAATTAAGTGATATACTCAAGGGCCCTTGCTTAACAGTAGTCCCTGCTACACAAAGAGACCGTAGAAACCACAATATTTAAGTTTAGAAAAATTGAGAAAGAAAACACTCTATATAATATGGTATAGGGATTCTGCAGTGTCCTTGGTACATAGTCAATGCCTGTCTTTTTTGCTCTATCTTGTTTTAACGAGCTGCTGTGCTCCTTCCTTGGCTGATGCCTATACACAGGGCTTTCACAGTTCCGCAGTATTTATGGATCATTCCTTTAGGACGGTCACTTATCAATTTTTCTTCTCACTATAAATAAGTCAAGGATTGTTGTTTAACTACCAGAAAGTAAAACATTGAATACTCTAATATTACAGTAAATGGTTCCCTTAAAATATGTGCTCTCAGTGACCCCTCAGGTGGTTTGAATTAATTGCATAAGTAGATGCTAGTCATGATTTTCAAAGATTAACTGCGTTAACAAGCAGTTTTTTTCATTTAGTTACTTCAGCATTTCCAGAGTTTATAGCAATTTTGATCTTTACAGTGTGTTCTTTCCCATTCATTGCTATGGTATTGGATTCCAGATAAGTGCAAGAAGCTGTTCTGCTGTAAAGCGTTCTTGGCATTAATGTCAGATTACAGCTTGACTCCCGAGTTATACCACCACACTTACCTCAATGTGCAGTGGATTGCACGTTGCAGTGAGATAAAAGTGCTGCTATTATAGTGGCAGCCTGATATAATTAAAATTTAGGTTGCAACATTCCATTTAAAAATGCATTGAAAATTCCTGTCAGCTGACCTTTATGGGAAAAATATCTTAAAAGTATTCAGCAGTAGCTGTGGGTGGCAATATAATTAGAACTTCAGTGGTCACACAACATTTCTGAAGATAAGAATCCCTCTAACTGGAGATTGCTTCTGAGTCAGTATGCATTTCCACACCAAAACCACCTAGTTGCTTCATACATGTTGCAGCTTTAAAATATAAAATTTTGAAGACGATCTTTTAATGTTTGGAATGATTCTTCCTGTAACTCTCAGTTCTTCAAGCGAGCTGATGCAGCAAAAAGTTGGAAAAAGTGCATCATTCTATGATTCTGTGAAGTGTATAGTGATGCATTTTGGAAGGAAAGAAAGAGGAGAGGCAATATAAACTAAATGGTACAATTTTAAAGGGGGTGCAGGAACAGGAACTGCGAGTGTGCGTACACAAATCTTTCATGATGGCAGGACAAGTTGAAAAAGGCTGTTGAAAAGGCATATGGGATCCTTGGCTTTATAAATAGAGGTCATGATGCGGAGATGCCGGTGTTGGACTGGGGTGGACAAAATTGAGAGGTCGCACAACACCAGGTTATAGTCCAACAGTTTTATTTGAAATCACAAGCTTTCGGAGCTTACTAACTGCTCCGTTAGTAAGCTCCGAAAGCTTGTGATTTCAAATAAAACTGTTGGACTATAACCTGGTGTTGTGCGACCTCTCAATTTTATAAATAGATGCACAGAGTACAAAAGCAAGGAAGTTATGCTAAACCTTTAGAAAAAACTGGTTAGGCCCCAGCTGGAGTACTGTGACCAATTCTGGGCACCATACTTTAGAAAGGATGTCAATGCCTTGGAGCCGGTCCAGTGGAGATTTCCTCGAATGGTAGCAGGGACGAGGGACTTCAGTTTTGTGGAGACTAGAGAAACTGGTGGTGTTCTCCTTACAACAGAGAACGTGAAGGGAAAATTTGATAGATCATGAATCAAAATCATGAAGGGTTTTGAAAGAGTAAATAAGGAGAAACTGTTTCCAATACCAGAGGACACAGATTTAAGTTAATTGGCAAAAGAACCAGATGCAACATGAGGAAAAAAAATTATGCAACTAATTGTTATGATCTGGAATGAACTCCCTGAAGGGGTGGTTGAAGCAGATTTAATAAAACTTTTCAAAAGGGAATTGGATAAATACCTGAAGGGGAAATATTTACAGGACTATGGGAAAGGAGCAGTGGGCTGGGACTAAATGGATAGCTCTTTCAAAGACCTGGCACAGCCACGATGGGCTGAATGGCCTCCTTCTGTGCTGTATCATTCTATGATTAATAATGTCGCGTGCCATTAAACTCACCATTATTTTGGCAGCAAATTCTGGGCCAGAAGGTTTTGTTACTAATGGGGCATACACAACTCGATCCCCATACGGGCTGCTTGATATAACAAAAATAAAAACGCAGTCGTCATCCCCTTGCTCCCTACACCCTCTGATTATAATCCAGACCTGGCAGACAGAAGGACTGTTTCTCCCACAAGGAGAATGTTTGAAACCTTCCCCCCGCTCCCCCCCACCCCGCCCCCGCGAGCCTTGTGACCCTTTCTCTCCTCTCCACTGAGATCATTTTGCAGCCTGACTCAAGTCCCTCTTCCTGAGAGACTGTGCAAAGCCTTCCCACCCTGCAATGCGAGCATTTGGCAGAGTAGAATATCACTTCATCCCCAGCTGACTTTCCTACCCCGCAACTGCCTCCTCCCTCCTCTTCTTCTCCCATCCACCTTCCCCAGCCCCTGTGAAGACATCACAAATAAAGTGGATAGCAGCAATCCTTATTATCAAGTTTGTTTGTACCAAAAGAAAGTGTTTGACAAATCTTCAAATGAAAGACTCCTAAATCAATTAGAAGCCACAGCCTTGCAGGAGCAACTGTTAAATAATTGGAAACAGGGTGGAAATTTTTGATTATCGTGTAAATCGGGCGGGTTATGGGTGGGGTGTCCGGTATGTCTGCCTGATAACATTGGTGTGAGACCAAATCCACTTCAGTGGATGACCAGAATTTCCTTAGGGTCCTAAATGCTTAATACTCTGATTCCAATATTTTAATGAGGCCCCCACTGTTTTGGGTGGGAGCGATGGCTGCCTAAATCAAGGCTCACTCAAAATTTGTATCCGGCGCAAAATATTTTCAAAATTTTTAGACCACTGCCCCATTCACGCTGAAAAACAGGGGAAATCGGCACCCAGAGAGTTCATGAGAGGAGTAAGGTCCGATTTTGCTGGGCGGGCGCTGTTAAGAGGCTGTATGTGCACTGCACCCCGGGGAGAACTGGAGCACCTAGATTCCTGGAGGTGCTCTGGAGATGGTGATCGAGGAGTGAGGGATATCCCTAGCCATGAAGTTACAGATTATGGTGGAATATAATTCTGCTGCTAGATGTGTTTTTAAACTATCCCATTTAGCACAGTTGTTGTGCCACACAACATGATAGAGGGTGTCCTCAGTGTGAAGACAGGACTTGATCTCAACAAGGACTGTGTGGTGGTCCCTCCTACTGTCTTGGACAGACAGATCTGCGACAGGTAGATTGGTGAGGATGAGGTCAAGTAGGATATTCCCTCATGTTGGCTCTCTCACCGTCTACCGCAAGCACAATCTGACAGCTATGTCCTTCAAGACTCAGCCAGATTGGTCAGTGGTGGTACTACCGAACCACTCTTGGTGATGAACATTGAAGACCCACACCCAGAGTATATTCTGTGCCCTTGCTACCCTCAATGCTTCTTCCAAGTAGTTTTCAACATGGAGGAGTACTGATTCATCAGCTGAGGGAGGGTGGCAGGTGGTAATCAGCAGGAGGTTTTCTTGTCTATGTTTGACCTGAAGTCCTGAGACTTCATGGGGCCCGGAGGCAATGTTGAGGACTCCCAGATCCACAGCCACCCGACTGTATATCACTATGCCCCCCATCTCTGGTGGGTCTGTCCTACCGGTGGGACAGGACATACTCAGGGATGGTAATGGAAGAGTCTGGGACATTGGCTGATAGGTATGAATCTGTGATTAAGACTGTGTCAGGCTGATGTTTGACTAGTCTGTGGGACAGCTCTTCCAACTTTGGCACCAGTCCCGGATGTAATTGAGGAGGTCTTTGTGGGGTTGAAGGGATAATTACAAGTCCTAGCCCTTTCGGACTACCCCAGATCAGGCATATTCCCCAGACATAAGAACATAAGAACATAAGAAATAGGAGCAGGAGTAGGCCAATCGGCCCCTCGAGCCTGCTCCGCCATTCAATAAGATCATGGCTGATCTGATCCTAACCTCAAATCTAAAGAACACAAGAAGTAGGAGCAGGACCCGGCCACTCAGCCCCTGGGCCCACTCCGCCACCCACAGGGCCTTGACCGATCCGAACTCAGCCTCATGTCCAATTTCCTGCCCGCTCCCCGTAACCCCTAATTCCCTTTACTTCTAGGAAACTATCTATTTCTGTTTTAAATTTATTTAATGATGTAGCTTCCACAGCTTCCTGGGGCAGCAAATTCCACAGACCTACTACCCTCTGAGTGAAGAAGTTTCTCCTCATCTCAGTTTTGAAAGAGCAGTCCCTTATTCTAAGATTATGCCCCCTAGTTCTAGTTTCACCCATCCTTGGGAACATCCTTACCGCATCCACCCGATCAAGCCCCTTCAGAATCTTATATGTTTCAATAAGATCGCCTCTCATTCTTAACTCCAATGAGTAGAGTCCCAATCTACTCAACCTCTCCTCGTATGTCCACCCCCTCATACCCGGGATTAACCGAGTGAACCTTCTTTGTACTGCCTCGAGAGCAAGTATGTCTTTTCTTAAGTATGGACACCAAAACTGTATGCAGTATTCCAGGTGCGGTCTCACCAATACCTTATATAACTGCAGCAATACCTCCCTGTTTTTATAATCTATCCCCCTAGCAATAAAAGCCAACATTCCGTTGGCCTTCTTGATCACCTGCTGCACCTGCATACTAACTTTTTGATTTTCTTGCACTAGGACCCCAGATCCCTTTGTACTGCAGTACTTTCCAGTTTCTCGCCATTAAGATAATAACTTGCTCTCTGATTTTTCCTGCCAAAGTGCATAACCTCACATTTTCCAATATTGTATTGCATCTGCCAAATCTCCGCCCACTCACCCAGCCTGTCTATATCCCCTTGTAGGTTTTTTATGTCCTCCTCACTTTCTACTTTCCCTCCCATCTTTGTATCATCTGCAAACTTTGATATGTTACACTCGGTCCCCTCCTCCAAATCGTTAATATAGATTGTAAAGAGTTGGGGACCCAGCACCGACCCCTGCGGAACACCACTGGCTACTGGTTGCCAGTCCGAGAATGAACCATTTATCCCAACTCTCTGCTTCCTGTTAGATAACCAATCCTCCACCCATGCCAGAATATTACCCCCAATCCAGTGATTTTTTATCTTGAGCAATAATCTTTTATGTGGCACCTTGTCGAATGCCTTCTGGAAGTCTAAATACACTACGTCCACTGGTTCCCCTTTATCCACCCTGTACGTTATGTCCTCAAAGAACTCAAGCAAATTTGTCAGACATGACTTCCCCTTCATAAAGGGGGACTTTGTCCTATTAAATTATGTTTATCTAAATGTTCCGTTACTGTCTCCTTAATAATAGACTCCAAAATTTTACCCACCACAGATGTTAGGCTAACTGGTCTATAATTTCCAGCCTTCTGCCTACTACCCTTTTTAAATAAGGGTGTTACATTAGCAGTTTTCCAATCTGCCGGGACCTTTGCTGAGTCCAGGGAATTTTGGAAAATTATTACCAAAGCATCCACAATCTCTACTGCCACTTCCCTCCAGACCCTAGGATGTAAGCCATCAGGTCCAGGGGATTTATCCGCCTTGAGTCCCATTATTTTACTGAGTACCAATTCCTTAGTGATTTTAATCGTATTTAGCTCCTCCCCCCCTAGAGCCCCCTGTTTGTCCAGTGTTGGGATATTCTTAGTGTCCTCTACCGTAAAGACTGAAACAAAATATTTGTTCAGCATTTTTGCCATCTCCATGTTTCCCACCATTAATTTCCCGGTCTCATCCTCTAAGGGACCTACGTTTGCCTTAGCCACCCTTTTTCTTTTTATATAACTATAGAAACTCTTGCTATCTGTTTTTATATTTTTTGCTAATTTATTTTCATAATCTATCTTCCCTTTCTTAATCAATCCTTTAGTTACTTTTTGCTGTCTTTTGAAGACTTCCCAATCTTCTATCCTCCCACTAAGTTTGGCTACCTTATATGTCCTTGTTTTTAGTTGGATACTATCCTTAATTTCTTTACTTAGCCACGGATGGCTGTCATTTCTTTTACACCCTTTTTTCCTCAGTGGAATATATTTCTTTTGAAAGTTGTAAAATAACTCCTTAAATAAACACCACTGCTCATGTACCGTCTTACCCTTTAATCTATTTTCCCAGTCCACTTTAATCAATTCCACTCTCATATCATCGTAGTCTCCTTTATTCAAGCTCAGTACGCTTGTTTGAGAACCAACCTTCTCACCCTCTAATTGGATATGGAATTCAACCATGTTATGGTCACTCATTCCAAGGGGATCCTTAACTAGGACATTATTAATTAATCCTGACTCATTACACAGGACCAGGTCCAAGGTTGCTTGCCCCCTTGTAGGATCAGTTATATACTGCTCAAGAAATCCATCCCTAATACACTCAATAAACTCTTCCTCAAGGCTGCCCTGCCCAATTTGATTTGTCCAGTTAATATGATAGTTAAAATCCCCCATAATTATAGCTGTTCCCTTATTACATGCCCCAACTATTTCCTGATTAATACTTCTTCCAGCAGAGTTGCAACTATTAGGAGGCCTATATACTACTCCCACTAGTGTTTTTTTCCCCTTATTATTCCTTATTTCCACCCAAACTGTTTCATTATCCTGATCCTTTGACCCAATATAATTTCTCTGTATTACAGTGATTCCGTCCTTTATTAACATAGCCACCCCACCTCCCCTTCCTTCCTTCCTGTCCGTCCTGATTGTTAAATACCCTGGCATATTTAATTCCCAGTTGTTGTCACCCTGCAGCCATGTTTCTGTAATGGCCACAAGATCATACCCATACGTAGTTATTTGTGCCGTTAACTCGTCCATTTTGTTACGAATGCTACGTGCATTCAGATAAAGAACTTTTAAATATGTTTTGTGACACTTAGTTCCTGCTTTTTCCTTTTTTAACACTTTACCTTTTACTCCATACCTTCTGTCCCTTCCTGACACGCTTTCCTCTGTCTCCCTGCTCAGGTGCCCAACCCCCTGCCACTTCAGTTTAAACCCTCCCCAACAGCACTAGCAAACACTCCCCCTGGGACAGCGGTCCCGGCCCTGCCCAGGTGCAGACCGTCCGGTTTGTACTGGTCCCACCTCCCCCAGAACCGGTTCCAATGTCCCAGGAATTTGAATCCCTCCCCCTTGCACCATTCCTCTAGCCACGTATTCATTTGAAATATCCTCCTATTTCTACTCTGACTAGCACGTGGCACTGGTAGCAATCCTGAGATTACTACCTTTGAGGTCCTATTTTTTAATTTACCTCCTAACTCCCTATATTCTGCTTTTAGGACCTCATCCCCTTTTTTACCTATATCGTTGGTGCCTATGTGCACCACGACAGCTGGCTGTTCGCCCTCCCCCTCCAAAATGTTCTGTAGCCGCTCCGAGACGTCCTTGACCCTTGCACCAGGGAGGCAACACACCATCCTGGAGTCTCGGTTGCGGCCGCAGAAACGCCTATCTATTCCCCTTACAATTGAGTCCCCTATCACTATAGCTCTTCCACTCTTTTTCCTCCCAGCCTGTGCAGCAGAGCCACCCATGGTGCCAGGAAGTTGGCTGCTGCTGCCTTCCCCTGATAAGTCATCCCCCCCAACAGTATTCAAAGTGGTATATCTGTTTGAGAGGGGGATGTCCACAGGGGACCCCTGCACTACCTGCCTGCACCTCTTATTCTGCCTGGTGGTCACCCATTTACTTTCTGCCTGTGCACCCTTTGCCTGCGGTGTGACCAACTCGCTAAACGTGATATTCAGACGTTTACCTTCAACTAATGTTTGCGGTAGCCGGATCCTATAAGACGCTTAATTGGGTCTAAAGGTCAGACTACCTCTCCCGAGGCGATGGGGATCAGATTGAGGGTGATGGGAAAGTCATACTCACTTTTCCTGTGCGGAGAAGGTCATGAAACCTCTTCCTGCATTGCAGCCAGGTTTTGCGGCTCATCGAGATGGAGTTGACTTCCTGGGCCACTTGCAGCCACACAGCTTTAGTCTGCTGGGGTGGCTTTTTTCTCCCTGAGGAAGGGAATAGCACCTGGTGGATCTTGCTCCCTCCACCAGAGCTTGGAGGGAGGACTCATCGAAGCGTGGAGCACACTTTTGCCTGCTGGTGGACATAGTCGATCCATGAATTCCTTACTACAATCACCATAAAGTTTTCAGTCTCCAGAAGAAGCAAGGCTGCTTGCAGGCCTTAAATCCAGCAGCATTGATGACGTCATTGGAGGCGACTTTTTGTATGAGAAGACTCATTGGGCCAGAGGTTCCCACACGCTGGAAATCAATTGCCCAATTAGGGGAAAATCGCACTTTTCCCCACTTCACTTCGAAGTCGGGGTCCTGACACGATTCCCACCTGACACGCCCCAGCCCGCCCACAATGGCAAAATCGAGCCCAACACTTCAGCTGGGGCCAAACTCGTGTTTTATACAGGTTTAGCATAACTTCCTGGCTTTTTTACTCAGTGGCTATGAAATTCGGCACCATAGCACCAGCAATTAAGGCCGGTTTCGGGGGGGGGAAAATTTAGATTAGGCAGATCGTGACGTCATTGAGTGTGCAACCCTGATTTGACGCACGACCTGCCATTTTGGACTTTGCCGTTCCAATCAATGGCCTCTCTCCTAAACACACACAGCTGAGCGTGCGTTCAGCTGCACGAGGGACCCACGCTATTTAAAGGGATACATCCAACTTGCAGGTAAGTTGATTTTTTTCTCTTGTACTGGCTCTTACAGAGTTTATATTGATACTGGCTTGCTGGAAGACATGTATAAAGTTGCTAAAGTGTGCAGGGAGTGCTACAGGACATTGGGAAGCTGTTGGCTCTTACTGGAAGGCCTCTGACTACACCACTTGCACCCAGTCATGGGGGCTCTACTTGCACTCATGCTGCAGCATGGCGGGGAGCTGGAGCAGAGGCAGCAAAGAGCAGCTGCTTGCAGTGGCCGGAGGAGGAGGGGATGGGGGCTCTCAGCAGGAGGCCTTACCCATCTAGGGTCTTCAGGGAGCACTTCTCCTACCTGCACCTAAGCCAGGAGCACTGTATTTGGAGGCTCCGCTTCAACAAGGAGGTGGTCACAGTACTCTGCCACCTCTTTGAACTAGAGCTGCACCCTCAGAGTAAGGCGACGACGGCGCTGCCAGCCGTCCTCAAGGTGACCGTGTCCCTGACTTGTTTTGCCAGCGGGTCCTTCCAACCTGGAGAGGGTAACATAGCGAACATATTGCAGTTTGGCGTCCATCGCTGCATCCGGAAAGCTCACAGAGGCTCTGTACTCCAAGAGAAGGGACTTCATTGTCTTCTCTGTGAACAGAGAGAAGCAGGAGGAGCGTGCACGTGGCTTTGCCAGGATAGAGTCATAGTCATATCGGCACAGGAGGCCATTCGGCCCATCGAGTCCGTGCCGGTTCTCTGTAGAGCAATCCAGTCAGTCCCATTCCCCCGCTCTATCCCCGTAACCCTGCAAGTTTATTTCCCTCAAGTGAAAGGCTAGAATTTTACTGCAAAGTTCAACTCCCAGTATACTTTCCATAAGTGCCGCAACAAATAATTGCAGCAGGAAATCACAGCAACTAAAGTTTCACTTGCTAATCAAAGAATTCAACCACAATTTTAGCAAGTCTAAAGGAATTTTAATTGAAAAGTATTGCACCTACAAATTATTCCCAAGGATGTCGGGCTTCCCCATGGTGCGGGATGCTATCGACTGCACACAAGTGGCTTTGTTGTCGCTGCATATCAATGCTGAGATGCTCTGTAACCACAAAACCTACCACTCTCTTAATGTGCGACCACGTCCAGCACATCATGATGGTGAATGCCCGGTATCCTGGCAGTAGCCATGATGCCTTCATCCTGCTCCAGTCTGCTGTGCCAGCAATCTTCCAGCCACCACGTCGAATCCAGGGGTGGCTGCTCAGCGACAAGGGCTATCCGCTCTACACCTGGCTAAAGCAACGGTTCTGCTGCCTTGACCGCTCGGGAGGAGCTCTCCAGTACTCGCAGGTGTCGCATTTCGTGCTGGTCTGCTGCATCCTCCACAACTTAGCCATCATGAGGGCGCAGCCCTTGCCACCATGGATTTCGCGACCACCTCAGGAGGAGGAGGAAGGGAGGAGGCAGCCTGCAAATCCCCGTTCCGTGAGTGCATCATCAGACTCCGGTTCCCCTGACTGAAACCCCGTTGCTCAACACTTCCCTACCTTACCATCCCTCTGCCATCACAGTGCAGAAATGAAAGTCATCACCAAACAAACATTCCAAACATAAGTTATAAATGATAAATTCCAATATAACATTACAAAGTCAACTAATCACCATTGTGCAATCCCTGAGTAGAATCATAGAAAGTTACAGCACGGAAGGAGGCCATTTTGGCCCATCGTGTCCGTGCTGGCCAACAAAGAGCTATCCAGCCTAATCTCACTTCCCAGCTCTTGGTCCGTAGCCCTGCAGGTTAGAGCATCCCAAGTGCACATCCAAGTACTTTTTAAATGTGGTTAGGGTTCCTGCCTCTACCACCCTTTCAGGCAGTGAGTTCCAGACCCCCACAACCCTCTGGGTGAAGAAATTTCCCCTCAAATCCCCTCTAAACCTTCCCCCAATTACTTTAAATCTGTGCTCCCTGGTTTTTGACCCCTCTGCCAAGGGAAATAGGCCCTTTCTATCCATCTTATCTATGCCCCTCATAATTTTATACACCTCAATAAGGTCTCCCCTCAGCCTCCTCTGTTCCAAGGAAAACAGACCCAGCCTATCCAGTCTTTCCTCATAGCTAAGATTCTCTACTCCCGGCAACATCCTTGTAAATCTTCTCTGTACCCCTTCTAGTGCAATCACATCTTTCCTGTAATGTGGTGACCAGAACTGCACACAGTACTCTAGCTGAGGCCTAACTAGTGTTTTATACAGTTGAAGCATAACCCCCCTGCTCTTGTATTCCATGCCACGGCTAATAAAGGCAAGCACTCTGTATGCCTTCTTAACCACCTTAGCTACTTGGCCTGCTACCTTCAGGGATCTGTGGACATGCACTCCAAGTGTTTGGACATGCACTCTTAGTGTCTGTTTTTCATGTGCCTTTGCCTATTCTAGTGCTTCTACACAGTGCTACCCCAGTGGCTGCAGCATGGCTGGTGGAAGGCTGCTGACTTTCCGTGAGGGACACTGCAGATGTCCTTGCAGAACGACCTCGAGCAGCTCTGCCTAGAAGGTCTGGCTGTTGACTGCACCACTACAGCATGGGTGGCAGCAGTCTGGGCTGGCTGGCTGACAGGCAACTGCAATGGCACTGGCGAAGTGGCAGTGGTGGAAGTACAAATGCTGTCATCAAGAGAGAGGACAGCAGGTTCTTGCTCCACGGAGCCATTGCCACGCCCCCCGAGAGGTGCCTCAGCATTCCTAGCCATCTGTTGAAGGACAGATTGCTGGACTGCTGTGAGACACTGCAAGATCCTTTCCACACTCGTAAACCCAGCCACGATGGCAGCAGTATGAGCTTGCGTGGCAGCAAGCTGAGTCTGCATGACAGAAGTCTGAGCTTCCACTCAGCACTCAGATGTTGGGTCACTTCCGCTTGTGCTGCAATGGAAGCTGCAACATTGCCCATCAGACCCTGCATCATGGTTGGGGCTACAAGTTCTCTAATGGAGTTGCCCATCACTTGCATCCTGGAAATAATGGGCTCCAAGCTCCGCACAAAGCCCCGTGCAATGTTGGAGCAGGACTCCTCCATGCTCTTTGACAGTGACAACAGGCTCTTCTGTGTGCATACCCAATACCCTTGTTCTGAAGGCCTCATACGAGACCTGTGCAGCAGAACTTGTGTGCGAAATCGCCCTCGGGGGAGCTGGCACCTGCTCCCCCTGGCACAGCAGCAGCCCACTCGTGCCTGGTGCCGCACCCTGTTCAAATCCCGCCTTTATACTGCACGCTAAAGTACGCGCAATGCCATTTTCTGAGCTGGTGCCTGTGAGTGTCAGCTGGGGGTGTGCTGCAATGAGCAGTGTGTGAGGCTTGTGGTGCAGATGGTGGGGTGTGGCACTTGCTGAAGCCTTCACTAACCTTGACCTGCCGTGTGAGATCATTAAACTTTTTTCGGCGCTGGATTCATGTCCTGGGGACAACACTGGTCGCCGTGATGGATTGTGCAGTCTCCTCCCAAATCCTTCTGGTGATGACCTTTGTTGGCCTTTTGCCCACCCCTCCTCCATTGCTGGTAAAGAACAGCCCACTGTTGTTCCACACCCAGGACCAAGGCCTCCAGTGCAGCATCCTAAAAACATCTCACTCTCTCTCTTCCTTGTAGCGCCATTGTGTCTTCTCATCTGACAATGAGGTGCTTCTGCTACAAAACACCTCCCCTTTAAGTAGTATAGAGAGCCAAGGCCAAACTTTTTTGGCCAGTAGACAGCACCCGATGTTATCCACTCCCCCCACCCCACCGCCCGTTGAGCGCTAAGCCAATCAGCAGTGCGTTTAGCGCTGAGACCAGTGCTGCAATCATGTTAATGAGCAGGCAGCATGAATTTTGTGTGTCATAGAGTCATAACGGCACAGAAGGAGGCCATTTGGCCCATCGAGTCCGTACCGGCTCTCTGTAGAGCAATCTAGTCAGTCCCATTCCCCTGCTCTATCCCCGTAGCCCTGCAAGTTTATTTCCTTCAAGTGCCTATCCAGTCTCCCCTTCCACCACTTCCGTCGGCAGCGAATTCCAGGTCCTCACCACTCGCTGCGTAAAAAAAGTTTTTCCTCACATCCCCCCTCTATCTCTTGCCCAAAACCTTAAATCTGGTGTGTTGCCTGCACCACTTGGAACTGTGCATTATTTGAACTTGGTAGTGTTAGAACATAAGAACATACGAAATAGGAGTAAGATCATGGCTGATCTGATCTTGAACTCGGTAGTGTTAGTGCTGTGTGTTATTTGAATTCGGGAGTGTTAGTGCTGTGTGTTATTTGAATTCGGGAGTGTTAGTTCTGTGTGTTATTTGAACTCGGTAGTGTTAGTGCTGTGTGTTATTTGAATTCGGGAGTGTTAGTTCTGTGTGTTATTTGAACTCGGTAGTGTTAGTGCTGTGTGTTATTTGAATTCGGGAGTGTTAGTGCTGTGTGTTATTTGAATTCGGGAGTGTTAGTTCTGTGTGTTATTTGAACTCGGTAGTGTTAGTGCTGTGTGTTATTTGAATTCGGGAGTGTTAGTGCTGTGTGTTATTTGAATTCGGGAGATTTAGTGCTGTGTGTTATTTGAACTCGGTAGGCTACCTGACAATGATTAGATCAAATTACACATACCAGCAAAGTGTTTGGTAAGTATTGTCTTCACACTACCAAGTGGTGGGAATAAGCTTTTCCTTTATTAGCAGCACAGTGATGTCACTAGACGCAGCCAAGATTATGGCCAAAGCCTCTGCTATTTCCACCCTTTCTTCTTTTAGCAACCTAGGATGCATCCCATCTGGACTGGGTGACTTTTCGACTTTGACCGCTGACAGCCATTTAAGTATTTCCTCTTTATCCATTTCTATCCCATCTAATTTTTCTACCCCCTCCTCCTCCTTTACTGCAACATTGGCAGTATCCTCTTTCGTAGAGACAGATGCAAGGTTCTCATTTAGTACCTCAACCATGCTCTCTGCCACCACAAGAAGATTTCCTTTTTGGTCCCTAATCGGCCCCACCCTTCCTTTGACTATCCTTTTACTCTTTATATATTTATAGAACACTTAGGGGTAAAAATTCACTTGGTTGCGCCTCCCGTTAGCGCCTTAAGAGGGCGCTAATGGGGCGTTAAGCCGCTAACGCCCGGGCGCAGCGCTGTTTGCGCCGCTCGAGAACTTAACTTGAGATTGTGCGGCGGCGCTAAAACTTACCGCTGCGACCACCTGCGCGCGCAGATTGTGACGTCATTCCATGGTGCAACGCCTTGGGGCGCCCCGGAGCGGAAATTGAGTGGCGCCCCCTGCCTTACCGCCTGGCGCTTCCAACGACCGGAAGACTGGAACGTTATCAATCGGTGTGGGGCTGGGGGGGGGGCGCTATTTAAAGGGGGCCTCTTCCTGTCTTTTTCTGTGGTCGACATTTATGCACCACTCGTTCTGAGAGAGAGAGAGAGATTCGGAGAGAGAGAGAGAGAGACTTCTACATTGACTCAACGCTTTGTGAGGTAGTTTTGCCTAGTTCATCCTAACTTTGTTGCTACTTTAGTTGCTGTACCTCATTACTTTTCTGGCAAAGAGAATATGGGGGCTGCAATGATTGGGGGCGTCGTCCTGCTCCAGCTGAATCGGAGGATACTGAGACGCAGACAGAGAGTGGCAATGATGGCCAGACGGAGGAGGGCCATCAGGCGCATATACAGGAGAGCTTACCCTCCCAGGGTATATCGTGAACAGCTCTCCTACATCCATATGTCCGAGGAGCTGTGTTTGCGGAGGCTGCGATTCAGCAAGGAGGTGGTCACTGAGCTCTGCCACCTGCTGCAGCCAGATCTGCAGCCTCAGCTGAGGTCCAGAACGTCTCTGTCGGTGGCAGTGAAGGTCACAGTGGCTTTGAACTTCTACGCCACTGGCTCATTCCAAGCTGCTGTTGGGGACCTCGCCAATATCTCCCAGTTTGCGGTGCATCGCTGCATCCGGCAGGTCACCAATGCCCTCTTCAGAAGGATACGAGACTTCATCTCTTTCCCTATGACCCCAGACAAGCAGCGTGACCGTGCTCTGGGCTTTGCGACGGTAGCGGGCTTCCCCATGGTGCAGGGCGCCATTGACTGCACGCATGTGGCTTTGCGTGCTCCGCGAGAGAATGCAGAGGAATTCAGGAACAGAAAGGGGTTCCATTCCTTGAATGTGCAGTTGGTCTGTAACCACAGACAGGTGATACTCGCTGTCAATGCCCACTATCCGGGCAGCTGCCACGATGCTTTCATCCTGCGCCAGACTACTGTGGCAGAAGTTTTCGAGGCACCGCATCAGCCAGTTGGTTGGCTTCTGGGGGACAAGGGGTACGCATTGAGCACCTGGCTGATGACACCGCTCCGTACGCCAAACACCCCTGCTGAGCTGCGGTACAATGAAAGCCATCAAGCAACCAGGAACATTATTGAGCGCACAATCGGCGTGCTGAAACAACGGTTCCGCTGTCTGGACCATTCCGGAGGAGCCCTGCAGTACTCGCCTGAGCAAGTTTCGAACTTCGTAGTCGTGTGCTGCATGTTGCACAACATGGCAATCCTCAGGACCCAGCCAATGCCACCAGGCCTTGTAGCACCACCAGAGGAGGAGGAGGAAGAGGAGGAAGAGGACGAGGACGATGATCATCAGCAGCACCAAGTCAGGAGGGCGGCCCACAATGGTCAAACTGCAAGGGCCGTCCGTCAACGACTAATAGCAAGCCGCTTCTAGGGCCCCTGCCATTGCTACAAACACTAATCAACCCAGCACGCAACCCCTAAGCCGGCCAAGGCACCAATAATTCCAACCACCAGCCATGTATATTTTGAATACAGAAACTTATTTATTTTACAAACTCTGTGTGTGTCAATTCCTCATGACAAACTCATAGAAATAAACACAAAAAAACAGTCAATAACATAACTGGTTCTCACAACCTGGAGATAATGTCCAAAACACTAAACAAAAGTTGGACCATGAACCTCGGCCTTTAATAAAAAAATGACCAGCATTTTGGCACACCTCCTACTTTTTGCCCTTCGAGGGTGATCTCCTTCCCTTGCGCACTTCCCCCCTTCTAACCCTACTGCTCCTCCGTAATGGGACCTCAGTGGCTGCAGCAAGGCTGGTGGAAGGCTGCTGCTCGTCAGACCCTGACACTGCAAATGCCCCTGAAGGACGGCCTCGACCACTTCTGGGCCTGGAGGGCCCGGCTGCAGACTGCACCAACTCTGCATGGGCGGCAGCAGTCTGTCCTACAGGCGGTGGCAAGTGCAGTGGAGAAGTGACAGTGTTGGCAGCAGGAATGCTGTCATCGTGAGAGAGGCCAGCAACTCCCTGCTCGCCCGACACACTGGCACTCCCACGGGGCAGCACTTCAGCATCCGGAGCAATTTGCCGGAGAACAGATTGCTGGCCTGCTGCGGCGCGGTGACAGCCCCGGGGACATGTGCACGAACCATCGAGGTTGGCAGCAGTCTGTGCTCGCGTGGCCTCCATCTGAGTCTGTATGAGAGCAGTCAGAGGTGGGATCACGGCAGCAAGTGACTGAATTGCAGCACTAAGCGTTAGTGTGGCATCCGCCTGTGCTACAGCGAAGTGCTCCACACTCCTTGCCAGTGACTCAATGCAATCGGGCACCCTTCCCACTGCACCCATGAGCTCAGTGTGCATGCCCACCGCCTGGGTGTTCATTTCTGCAATCAGCCGCTCCTCCTCTGCGTCCATTGCAGTAGGAGTGTCTGGCATACTCTCCCTCTGGGGAGAAGGCCCCCGTTCTTCCCTACCCCCCCCATGGCGTTGCTGCAGCCCGCTGGGTCCTGGAGCTTCACCATCATCAGCCCCTTCCCCCCTGCTCCCCTCCAGGGAAGGCGTGTTCCCAGTGTGGGCATGGGCTTCCTCGGGAGAGGGTGGCACTGATGCTCCGGCTTCCTCTTCCTCCTCAGCTGCAGCATCACTCCCAGTGGCAGCTTCAGGGCCCGTCTCCTCAGCTGGTGAATTACCATCTGAAAGCAGGGAGGTACAAGAGTGGCTTTAGCGTGAGGACAGGGTGGCAGTAAGGGAGGAATAAGTGCAGCGAGTTAGCAAGTTGGATTGAAAGTGTCAAAGGCTGGTATTGTGAGGGACAAGTGGAAGGACAGAGGACAAAAAGGTGATGACCTTACCATTGCTGTCCACAACGGGGTCGGCGTCTCCAGTGGCGACGGGACCGATCACCCGGCTTGCCACAATCCTGTGGACGCGCTCCTCCAGATCGCTGAGGGGTTGCAGCTGAAGCCGCCCTCCACCCGTCCGTTGCTGCTGTCTCCGATTATGAGCCAGCTTAGCCTGCAAGAAAAAGGACAGCATCTGAGTAAATATACAGCCATGGTCTTGCCTGATGTGCCTCCCATAGGTGAATAGCCCTTACAATATACAGCCATGGTCTTGCCTGATGTGCCTCCCATAGGTGAATAGCCCTTACTGTATGCAAAGTGTGGAATATGTGTGTGTGTTTGATGAAAGGGCCATAGGTGTTGGATGAGTGTTGTGCATTGGGGTTTTAAGACCCTCTGGCCATAGAGTGAGGTTGAGATGGAGGGATGGAGAGGTATTGAGAAAAAGCCACTCACCCTGACGACCCGAGTGAGGTCGTTGAACTTTTTGCGACATTGAACATGGGTCCTGGGCACCATGCTCCTGGAGGAGACGCTCTGAGCCACCTCCCTCCACACTCTTCTGAACTCGCGTGGCAAAGGCCTCCTGCCACTCTCCGGGAACAGCATGCATCGTCTGCGCTCCACTGCGTCAACCAGAGCATCCAAGGCCCGCTCGGTGAAGCGATGAGCGTGTTCTCTCACCCTCTCCATGCTTGGCAGCAAAATGGATTACAGGTCTCTCCAGGCTGAGATTCAAGGCTGCAATGAGCAGGGTGTGGCTGGGGAGCAAGTGCCCCCCCCGCTTTAAGAAGTGTCCGGCGCCAGTGTGTCTGTGTTCCCTCGCTAACTGGCAGCAGCTGCGCTGCGCTCGTGCGCTGAGTTAGCGCCTCACTCCTTGGCCTTTGCGCCTTAAGAGAGGTGTGCAGCGCCTACTTTAGCGCTCCACTCACCTCCCGGGGCGGTAAAAGTGAAGTTTCCTGTCAGTGCCGATAATTAGCGCCAGGCGCTAATATTTGCGTCCGGACGATATTTGCGCCCCAAATGGGGCGCGACCTAATTTCTACCCCTTAGTGTTCTCCTTTATGTTACCTGCTAATCTTTTCTCATACATTCTCTTAGCCCCTTTTATTTACTTTTTCTCTTCGCCTCTGCACTTTTTGTATTCTGCTTGATTCTCTACTGTATTATGAACCTTTTACCTTTCCTTTTAATCCCAATTTCTTTAGTCATCCAGGGAACTCTAGCTTTGGGTGCCCTTCCTTTTTCCCATATAGGAATGTGTCTGATAGCAAAATACTGCGGATGCTGGAAATCCGAAATAACAACAGAAAACGCTGGAAAAACTCGGCAGGCCAGACAGCATCCGTGGAGAGAGAAACAGAGTTAACGTTTCAGGTCGACGTCAGTTCTGACGAAAGGTCTTCGACCTGAAACGTTAACTCTGTTTCTCTCTCCACGGATGCTGCCTGGCCTGCTGAGCTTTTCCAGCGTTTTCGGTTGTTATTTAGGAATGTGTCTGGTCTGTACCTGAACTATCTCCTCCTTGAAGCCCTCCCATTGCTCATTTACTGATAGCTTGACCGAAGAAACAACTGATATTTACAAAGCTTCTTCTCATGTCCACAAGGTTCTAAAAGCCCTTTACAATGAATGGAATACTTTTGCTTTTATGTAAGCAAATGCAGCAGCCAATTAACTCACAGAAAGATCCCGCAATTAGCAAATTAATGAATAAGTGACCAGATTTTCTGTTTTTGATAATGCTGGTTGAGGGAGGAGTGTTGGCTAGGGACACTGGGAGAATTCCCTGCTCTTCTTTGAATAGTGCCTTCGGATCTGTTATGTCCAGCACAGCACGAGGCTCTCAGTTTAACATCTCATTGAAAAGGCAGCACCTCCAACAATGCAGCAATCAGTTCTGCACTCAAGTGTTAGCCTAGATTATGTGCTTAATTGCATTGTGAGGCTTTGAACCTTGTACTTTATTCAAAGTAATGTATTTCAAAAGTTGAAACCAAGTCAATAATTAACCTTAGCACTTTTTATTACAACTCTTTAAAAAGTTCGGCAAATAAAAGGTAATTAACAAATGTGTGTTATGCTGTAGTAGAGTTCTTATCAGAAGGTACTTTGGCATTGCTTGTTGATTAGAACAAGCAGAGGCAGCTAATCTTGACCAAGATATCTTTTAGATTCAAAAGTTCAAGGTAGTTGGTAGGAAAGTTTCCGCACACCACTCTAATTGGCCAGCGGAAAGGATAAATAGAGTGGTAAAAGGACTTTAAACTAATAAATGGGTGGGAGGGCTCGATCAGAAACAATAGTAAAAATAATAGTTTAAAGATTTAAAAAAGGGTTAAGAGCAGAGTTCAGGTCACAAACAGTAATATAGATACTCCAAGTGAAGGGAATACTAAAATAACTAAAGTATTTACAGCAGGAGTAACAAATAAGAAATGTGTTAAATTAAATGGTGTGAGAAAGGCAGCATCAGGGCAGAAGGACTGGTTAGGGTCTCTTGCCCAAATCAGAGTTTTAAAAACTAATGCACGGAGAATAAGAAATAAATGGGGTGAATTAGAGGCTCAAATACAACTTAAAAGTATATGACATAGTGGCCATGACTGAGACATGGCTGCAAGCTGATCATGATAGTAAGTTAAATATTCCAGGTTATAAGATCTTTAGAAAGGATAGGAAAACTGGAAGAGGTGGAGGGGTAGACTTATTAATTAAATATACTATTACAATATTAGTAAGAGAGGATATAGGGAAGGGAAAGCAATCACTGGCGACTCTATGGTTAGAATTGAGGAATAAGAGAGGACTTAAAACTGTAATGGGAGTTGTCTACAGGCCTCCTGATAGCAGCAATGAAGTGGCAGAATATATTAATTCAGAAATTAGAGAGGCTTGTAACAAAAGCAGAGTTGTTTTAATGGGATACTTTAATTTTTATATATATTGGGAAGAGCAGAGTAGTTCAAGTCAGAATGGTAGTGAATTTCTTGAGTGCATTTAAGATAGTTTTCTGGAGCAATATGTTCTAGAACTAGCAAGATGACACTTGTTTATCCAACAGTGATCATAATATGATTGAACTCAATGTTATGTTTGAAAAGGAGAAAAGTAACACAGTTACTAAGATTCGAGATTTTGGCAAGGCTAACTTTAACTGGATGAGACAGAGACTGACAACAGCAAACTGGTCAAAACTGTGACCGCTTTGCGGAACACCTCCGTTCAGACAGTAAGTGACCCCGAGCTTTCGGTCGCTTGTCACTTAAATTCTCCGCTCCACTCCCACTCTGATCTCTGTCCTCGGCCTCTTACACTGTTCCAACGAAGCTCAACGTAAGCTCGAAGAACAGCACCTCATTTTTCGATGAGGCACTTTACAACCTTCTGGACTCAACATCGAGTTCAACAATTTCAGGCCATAACCTCAGCCCCTATGTTTTCTTTTTTCTCTCACATGGCAGCTGTTGATGATTCTGCCATTGCCATCTAGAGTCATCATTTGTTTCTTAACTTGTCCCATTACCATCTCCTTTTACCTTGCACCCATCGTCCCTTTTGTCTTTTAATCTCTCCTGCCTTCCATCCTATCACAGACCTTCCCTTTGTTCTTTCCTCCCATCCTCCCTTTCCCTGCCCCACACTTGCTTAAAAATCTGTTTCTTCTCCAACTTTTCCAGTTCTGATGAAGGGTCATCGACCTGAAACGTTAACTCTGTTTCTCTCTCTACAGATGCTGCATGACCTGCTGAGTATTTCCAGCATTTCTGTTGTTGGTCAAAACTGTTATCGGATGAAACTATAGATGAACAGTGGGAGGTGTTCAAAAAAGAACTGAGCTTAATACAGGACACCGACCCCCGGCCCGCGCGATCCCCGGCCCTGGCAATCCCTGACCCCAGCCCTGGCGATCTCCGACCCCGACCCCCCCGCGATCTCCGACCCAGGCCTGCAGTCCAGCACTGCTTTTCCTTGCTTCCTGATTCTTGGATGCCCGAAACCCAACCCCTGGACTCACCTACCTGAGGCAACGTTTTTCACTACTCTTCACCAGCGTGCTGTAGCACCGCGCTTGCTCCATTATAATGAAGCCCGAGGCCAAATATCTGGGGAGCCTCAGACCTCGCCAATCTGGAATAAGAATGAACCCTGTGCCAGAATTTCTCAACCAATGAGTGGTAATGGGGAATGCGGGCCCAGCAAAGCCAGATACGGGTGAGGCTTTAATCGACAATAAGGAAATGGCAGACTTATTAAATGAGTACCTTGTATCCATTTTTACCATGGCCAAAAAAACAACGGTACAAGGGAGCGTAAAAGTAAGCCAAGGTGTTTAATTTAGGTTTAAAATGGTAATGGAGAAAATAATGGGACTTAAGATGGACAAATCTCCAGCATCTGATGGTTTCCACTCCCCACATCTTAAAAGGAATTAATGAGGAAATTGCAGATGTGTTGGTCATAATTTTCCAAAGCTCTCTAGATTCAAAAGTTGTGCCTTTGAATTGGAAAAAAGTAAATGTCACTTCATTATTTAAGAAGGAATGGTGGGAGAAACCAGGTACTTACAGACCTCAGTTGTGCGGAGGTTACTGGAATCTATTATCAGGCACACAGTGAGCACTTGGACAGGTATTAGCTGATCAAAGAGAATCATACTTATTTGTGAAGGATAGGTATGTCTGACTAATCACGTTGAATTTTTTGAGGAGATCACTACCATGGTGGATACATGAGCCTCTATGGATGTTGTCTATATGGACTTCCAGAAGGCATTTGATAAGGTTCGCACAAGAAATTATTAGCAAAATAAAAGCACACAGAATTGAAGGTAACCTTATGACAAGGGTTGGTATTTGATTGGATATAATTAGGATACAGAGAGTAGGGATAAAGGGGATGTACTCTACTTGGTGGGATGTGACAACTGGTGTTTCCTGCTGATCTGTACTCAAGCATCAACTTTTCACCATGTATAGCAATGACTTGGATGAAGGAATTGTAGAGATTGTATATCCAAGTTTGCCGATGACAGTAGGTTAGGAGGCACAGTCAGTTGTGTAGATGGGAGCAGGAAATTCCAAAAGGACATAGTTAGATTAAGTGAGCGAACAAAATTGTGACAGATGAAGTTCAATGTGGGGGCGTGTGAGGTCATCCACTTTATATCCAAGAATAACAAATCAGACTATATTCTCAATGGCGAAGGAATTAGGTGCTGTGGAGGAGTAGAAGGATTTGAATGTTCATGTACCCAAATCACTGAAAGCTAGTGCACATGTACAGAAACTAGGGGGGCTATAATACAAAGGGGAGGAAGTTATGCTTCAGTTGAACAGAGCCTTGGTCAGACCCTCAAAGAATCTGCAAAGGGATATAGACAGGCTAAGTGAATGGGCAAACATTTGGCAGATGGAGTATAATTTGGGAAAGTGCGAAGTTATCCACTTTGGCAGGAAAATTAAAAAAACAAATTATTATTTAATTGGAGAGAGATTACAAAATGCTACAGTTCAGATGGACCTGGGGGTCCTTGTGCATGAAACACAAAAACTTAGCATGCGGGTACAGCAAGTAATCAAAAAGGCAAAGGGAATGTTGGCCTTTATTGCAAGGGGGTTGGAGTATAAAAACAGGGAAGTCCTGCTACAACCGTACAGGGTATTGGTGAGACCACACCTTGAGTACTGCGTATAGTTTTGGTCTCCTTATTTAAGGAAGGATATACTTGCATTGGAGGCAGTTCAGAGACAATTCACTAGGTTAATTCCAGAGATGAGGGGGTTGACTTATGAAGAAAGGTTGAGCAGGTTGGGCCTATACTCATTGGAATTTAGAAGAATGCGAGGTGATCTTATTGAAACATATAAGATACTGAGGGGGCTCGACAAAGTAGATGCAGAGAGGATGTTTCCCCTCGTGGGGAAATCTAGAACTCGGGGGCGTTGTTTCAGAATAAAGGGTCGCCCTTTTAGAACTGAGATGAGGAGGAATTTCTTCTCTCAGAGGGTCGTAAATCTGTGGAATTCTCTGCCCCAGAGAGCCGTGGAGGCTGGGTCATTAAATACATTTAAGGTGGAGATAGACAGATTTTTGCAAGATAAGGGAGTGAAGGGTTATGGGGAGCGGGCAAGGAAGTGGCTTTGAGCTCAAGATCAGCCATGATCTTATTGAATGGCGGAGCAGGCTCGAGGGGCCAAGTGGCCTATTCCTGCTCCTATTTCTTGTGTTCTTATGACCCCACCTGGAGTACAGCATCAGTTTTGGACACAGGACCTTAGGAAAGATATATTGGCTTTGGAGGGGTACAGCACATATCCATCAGAATGATACTGGGGTTTAAATTGTGATGACAGATTGAATAAACTTGGTTTGTATTCCCTCAAGTTTAGACGGTTAAGAGGTGATTTAATCAAGGTCTTTAAGATGAGTAATGGATTCAGTAGTGTTAGTCAGTCAAGTGACCACTCAGAGTTCTTGGACAAGACACAAATAGGCAGCAGCCAGTATGTTTGAGCAATAGATCAGATTTATTAAGCTTACAGCGTAATTAATACTTAACATTGGGTGATAGTAAAACGAATAGCTCGCAGCCCTTGGTCTCTGGAGCCCTTTGGACACAGGCAACGTCGTTGTAAGTCTGTTCCTTTTCTTCGCAGCAAATCTCTGTGTGAAGCTGTTCTTTGAGTATCGAGGTTTTAACCCATTCCTTATCAGCAGTTTGTTTGGCCAGTGTCCATATACGGTCTTTAACAAAATCACCTTTTTTACTTGGTTCTAATGGTCAAAATACCATTGTCACTCAGGTTAAGGCTAGTAACCTGGCCACTCCTTTTCTAGTACATTTCCATTGACTCTGTTCTGCTGTCGTGTTATCTTGTTTACAGTTTTTCACCCCATTGGAATCTACCATATCTCTTTCATTTCATTGCCTCCCTGGTACAAGGCCTTTATACCATATCATTCTGCTGTCTCTTCTCTTGAGGTAGCCAGACTATCTCACTTTAATCTACTAAAGGGAGCGTTACTTAAAGGGTTGACGGTGGATAGGCAATGGCAAACATTTAAAGATCGCATGGATGAACTACAGAATTTGTTCATCGCGGTTTGGCATAAAAATAAAACAAAAAAGGTGACTCAACCGTGGCTAACAAGAGAAATTAGGGATAGCATAAGATCCAAGGAGAGGACATATAAATTGGCCAGAAAAAGCAGCAAACCTGAGGATTGGGAGCAGTTTAGGATTCAGCAAAGGAGGACAAAGGGATTAATTAAGAGGGGGAGAATAGAATATGAGAGTAAGCTTGCAGGGAACATAAAAACTGACTGTAAAAGCTTCTATAGATATGTGAAGAGAAAAAGATTGGTGAAGTCAAGCGTAGGTCCCTTGCAGTCAGAATCAGGGGAATTTATAATGGGGAACAAAGAAATGGCAGACCAATTAAATACATACTTTGGTTCTGTCTTCACAAAGGAGGACACAAATAAACTCCCAGAGATGTCGGGGAACATAGGGTCTAATGAGAGAGAGGAATTGAATGAAATCAGTATTTGTAGGGAAATGGTGTTCGTGAAATTGACGGGATTGAAGGCCGATAAATCCCCAGGGCCTGATAATCTACATCCTAGGGTACTTAAGGAAGTGGCCCTAGAAATAGTAGATGCATTGCTGGTCATCTTCCAAAATTCTATAGACGCTGGAACAGTTCCCATGGATTGGAGGGTAGCTAATGTAACCCCACTATTGAAAAAAGCTGCTAGAGAGAAAATGGGGAATTATAGACCGGTAAGCCTGACATCGGTAGTGGGCAAAATGCTAGAGTCCGTTATAAAAGATGTAATAGCAGAGCACTTGGAAAACAGTGACAGGATCGGACAAAGTCAACATGGATTTACAAAAGGTAAATCATGCTTGACTAATCTACTGGAATTTTTTGAGGATGTAACTGGTAGGATAGATAAGGGAGAAACAGTGGATGTGGTGTATTTGGACTTTCAGAAGGCTTTCGATAAGGTCCCGCATAAGAGATTAGCGTGCAAAGTTAAAGCACATGGGATTGGGGGTAAGGTACTGACTTGGATAGAGAACTGGTTGGCAGACAGGAAGCAAAGAGTTGGAATAAACGGGTCTTTTTCCGAGTGGCAGGCAGTGACTAGTGGGGTAACGCAGGGATCGGTGCTAGGACCCCAGCTATTCACAATATATATTAATGATCTAGACGAGGGAACTAGATGTAATATCTTCAAGTTTGCAGACGACACAAAGCTGGGTGGGCTTGTGTGCTGTGAGGAGGATGCAGAGAAACTCCAGTATGATTTGGACAGGTTGGGTGATTGGGCAGATGCATGGCAGATGCAGTATAATGTGGATAAATGCGAGGTTATCCACTTTGGTGGCAAAAACAGGAAGACAGATTATTATCTGAACGGCAATAGATTGGGAAAAGGGGAAGTGCAACGAGACCTGTGTGTCCTTGTGCACCAGTCGCTGAGGGTAAGCATGCAGGTGCAGCAGGCGGTTAAGAAGGCAAATGGTATGTTGGCCTTCATAGCGAGAGGATTCGAGTACAGGAGCAAGGATGTCTTGCTGCAGTTGTACAAGGCCTTGGTGAGACCACACCTTGAGTATTGTGTGCAGTTTTGGTCGCCTTATCTGAGGAAGGATGTTCTTGCCATGAAGGGAGTGCAGCGAAGATTCACCAGACTGATACCTGGGATGGCAGGAATGACGTCTGAAGAGAGATTGGGTCGATTAGGCTTATATTCGCTAGAGTTTCGAAGAATGAGAGGGGATCTCATTGAAACTTATAAAATTCTAACAGGACTAGACAGACTAGATGCAGGAAGGATGTTCCCGATGGCAGGGGAGTCCAGAACCAGGGGTCACAGTCTAAGGATAAGGGGTAAGCCATTTAGGACTGAGATGAGGAGGAATTTCTTCATCCAGAGAGTGGTGAACCTGTGGAATTCTCTACCACAGAAGGCAGTTGAGGCCAATTCATTAAATATATTCAAGAAGGAGTTGGATATATTTCTTAAGGCTAAAGGGATCAAGGGATATGGGGAGAAAGCAGGGACAGGGTACTGAATTTGGATGATCAGCCATGATCTCATTAAATGGCGGCACTGGCTCGAGGGGCCGAATGGCCTACTCCTGCTCCTATCTTCTATGATTCTATACCTTAACTTCCATGATCTCTCTCATTTTATTGGAATTTATACTAATTATCCTTTAAGTATTTTTGCAATTAGTTTTGTTAAGCGAATTTTAAGTTCCATTCAGCATTATAATATGTTTTTCTTAGCAATTTAATGATTTGACCTTCACTTGCAGCCTGTAGCTGCTTGTTATCAAAGCTTAGTCAAAACTGCGTTTGGCTGTCCCCGCAGCTGCATTCTGAACAAGTCTTAGCTTTTTAGTTCCTCAGGAGTAATTATGGGTAATATTATTTGGTCAATGGCTACACTTGAAGATATATATATATGATTCTCATCTACTAAATATCTTTAAATATCAGCCTTTCCTACAGTAGGATAGTTACAGAGAAACTATCAGCCATGATCTAATTGAAATGGCAGAACAGGATCAAAGGACTGAATGGCCCACTCCTGTTCCTAAAATAATCTGCCACCTACTCGATGAGGACCTGCAACCAAGGTCATCTACCGCCACTGCTTTGTCTGTGGTTATGAAGGTGATGACGGCTTATAATGGCACCATGTCATTACAGGCAGCCACAGGTGATTTCTGCAACATCAACCAATGTGCAGAATTGACATGTATTCGTCAGGTAACTGTTGCACTTTCCAAGAGTGTTGACAGTTAATCCACTTTGGCATCAGCAAGGCAGCAACGAGAAAGGGGCATCTAATATTGAGGTTGCTGCCTTTTTCAAATGCACAGGCTGCAATATATGGCACCATTGTTGCTTTGGGAGCTCCTATGATCAACTCCCTTAACTTCCTCAGTAGAATGGACTTCCACTCCCTGAATCCACAGATTGTGTATGGCAACATGAAAATGATCCTTGTTACGATGTATTTAACCTTCAGAATTCGGTCCTCCCTGGTCCTGCGCCTCCTAGCCCACAAGGAAACCTAAAAAACAATTTCTAAAAACTTACCCACCTTAGCCTCTTCTGGCCCACGATCCACCTCCGTCACTGCTCCCCCACTCAGGCCTTTGCCTAGTATTGCAGTCAGATCCCAATGATATTATCGGGGCCTGATCTGCATATTTAAGGAACCCTGCTGCATTCCTGCGGGTGACCTGCTTGTCTGCTCAAAAGAGCAGGTTAACATCAGGACCCGGCGAGAAGGCAACTTAATCACAAGGGACAACTCGTTGTCCTTATTTTAACTTTTCCCCTCTTGGTTTCCGCAAGGCGGGGGAGTTAAAATCGGGGCTGTTGACTTTGGGAATTCCAAAACTTATTTTGTGGCCCACACATGCCTACTCTCTCCTTGCCAATAACAGCTGCAAGGAATGCAGCCACACTCTCCCTGATTGTAGCAGCTCACTCACTCTCCATAGTGGCTTGAAGCTTCTGATTTCATCCACTCAATCCTTCCCAGAATAAAATTGCTAAAGATACTTATTTTCCATATTCGCTGGATAGACTGGAAAGGTAGCAGCCAACAATTGGCAAGACTCACTTTGTTGCCTTTTTGCCCAATATAACCATTCTGTTCTATTTCAGGGTGGGGGTGAGGAAAAGTTTAAAATAAAAATGACCATAAAAGTTTTCCATACCATTTAGAGTAAAATGCCTACGTTATCCTGTATCTCCCTTTCTTGACCACTACAGTTTTCCCTCACTTTTGACGTAAGAGTTTCTGAGTCCTAACTTGGCTGTGCTTGGTATGTTTGGTTAATGAAAAGTTGCCTTTTGTGTTGTGAATCCTGGCCTCACTTACATATTTATAAAACATACTGTTTTGTTTATACCAATTTCAAAAACTCATATGAATTACTTGTCATACCACAAATTTTCACAAGCAGATCTTGCAAAAATATTGTTTCTAGATCATGTATTAATACAAGTGGCATGATTTACATTGCAAACGTTTGGCACTCAACAAGAGTACACAAGGTTTGTTAAGCATGTAGAATGAACTTTTAATAGCTCTACTGAGTAAAATGTTATCCTAAAAAGAGTAATTTCTAGGGTACAAAATGACTTTATAGGAGTAATTTTCCAGCAATGGTCAGAAAATGATGCACATCGCATTCCAGCATTTCCAAAATGCACCGTTGACAGAAAAGATGTAAGTGGAAAAGTACCCCTTATGTGAATAATTTTGCCTCTTTACTATCTGTTTCTGTAAGATGGGAGAGATTGTGTGTGTGTGGGAAAGAATGTGAAAATTATAGAAATTAGAAGGAAGAAAGCAACAGCATGCAGCAATGTGGGTGAGTTGGCCTGTTTAATTTACTGTACACAAGATACTTAATTTCTCTTATCTCCTTTCTGAGCAGGGAGATGAATGGCAAACCTCTGTACAACTTTACAAACTTGGATAATTTAATTCACATTCTGTGGCAGAATGGGCTTAAACCAGGTAAGTCACAGTCAAGAATTAAATATAAAACACACAGGAGTAGAATTTCCATGGAGGTAGGCCTTTTTTTTTATTCGTTCCTGGGATGTGGGGGTCGCTGGCAAGGCCAGCATTTATTACCCATCCCTAATTGCCCTTGAGAAGGTGGCAGTTAGCTGCCTTCTTGAACCGCTGCAGTCCATGGTAATTCTTTGTACTGATTTGGTACAACTGAGTGGCTTGCTAGGCCATTTCAGAGGGCAGTTAAGAGTCAACCACATTGCTGTGGGTCTGGAGTTACATATAGGCCAGACCGGGTAAGGACGGCAGGTCCTTCCCTAAAGGACTCTGAGTTATCCAGTTAGTCTCACTGCTCTGCTCTTTCACTTTAACCCTGCAAATTATTCTTTTTCAAATATTTATCTAATTCCCTTTTGAAAGTTACTATTGAATCTGCTTCCACAATCTTTCAAGGCAGTGGATTCTAGATCATAACAACTTTCTCCTCATCTACTCCCTGGTTCTTTTGCCAATTATCTTAAATCTCTGACCTCTGGTTACTGACCCTCTTTCCAGTGGAAACAGTTCCTCCCTATCTACTCTATCAAAACCCCATATAATTTTGAACACCTCTGTTAAATCTTCCTTTAACCTTCTCTGCTCTGTTTCTAAATTGTTAAAAAGAAACTCTCCGGACTCTTCAGGCTCAGAGGCTCCTCGCCTGTCTCAGCTGATGCTGACAATATCTGCATCTTATAATTTTCAGTTACCCTGCACACATTATGAATGTACAAGCAGGAAACCACTAGTCCTCATTATAATATATGTAAATAAAGGCATTCCGGACTCGGTGGGTGGATCGTAGGAAGTGAAAAAGCATGAGAGAACTGGGGGAGAGCAATTTTATGGAGGAAATGGCTTCTCGTTGATTTACCTGCAAAAAACCATTACTTGCCCCGATTATACACTGAAAATGGCAAGGAAAGTCTCCCCTATGTGTTTGTGAATACTTTACGGAACAAAATATTCTCCAAAAAATGTCAACATTTTCAATCACCTTATCTACAACTAATTCTTAACACTGTGTCCAACCAGCTAATTTGCCTTTCCATATTCCTAATCTACTACTCCTATGAGGCACTCTCAGAGTGAGATCAGAGTGCTGGGATAGTCCCTCGAGTACCTTAGAAGCCGGATGTGACTCTGGTTTCAGGGAAGCAGCTATCCCAGAGGGACCAGTTTCCAGTAATCTTTCTCTTGCAATGTCAAGGGGTTCCAGGCTCATGTCTGAAGCTCACTCACGTGCAGGCATTGGAGGGGTTACAGGCTCGGAGGAGCTACTGGTTAGTATCAGTACAGGCAGAATAATTCCAACCATGAAAGTGCCCTGTTTAAAGCATCTATAGCAGCACTGTTAGCTGCCACTCTGGAAGCCACCAATGTGCTTAGAAGCTCGTCCTGGCATTTTGGTGTCATTAATATCTCCATGGCTGTCAGTCTCCAGACTTTGCCGCAGGTTGTGGGAAACCTCAGCTGAGGATGGTCATCTCTACACCCTCGGTGGAGAAATGACATTCTCCTTCTCTGCGACTCCCAAATCCTCATTCTCCTAATGCTTAGGCCTTCATCCAGTGACAGCCCTTCTGACTCACTAGCTACTTCCTCCCAAGTGGGTGTCTCTGTGCTGGTGTTTGTGCAAGTAAGATGCCATAAAGCAATTGGTGTGGAGTGGCAGCAGTTGAGGCTGTGGTTCCGGCAGTTAATTCCCCAGTGAAAGTACCTAGACTTAGTTTCAGGGAATGAAGCTGGGCAGGTAGAAGGGGTATCCGTGGGAGAGCATTTTGGTGGTAGTGATCATAATTCAGTAAGATTTAGCGTAGTTATGGAAAAGGACAAAGATAGACCAGGAGTAAAAGTTCTCAATTGGGGAAAGGCCAATTTTACTAAGCTGAGATGTGATTTAGCAAAAGTGGACTGGAAACAGCTACTTGAAGGTAAATCAGTGTCAGAGCAGTGGGAGACATTCAAGGAGGAGATAGTGATGGTTCAGAGTAAATGCGTTCCCACAGAGAAATAGGGTGGGACTCCCAAATCTAGAGCCCCCTGGATGTCAAGGGGAATACAGGGTAGGATGAGGCAAAAAAGGGAAGTTTATGATAGATATTGAGAGCCCAATATTGCAGTAAGCCTAGAGGAGTATAGAAAGTGCAGGAGTGAAATTAAAAAGGAAATTAGGAACACAAAGAGAGGGCATAAAAAAATATTGGCAAGTAAAATCAAGGAATACCCAAAGATGTTTTGTAAATACATAAAGAGCAAGAGGATAACTAAGGAAAGAATAGGGCCTATTAGAGACCAAAAAGGTAACCTGTGTGTGGAAGCGGAAAATGTGGGTATGGTTCTAAATGAATATTTTGCGCTGTCTTCACAGAAGAGAGGGACGATGCAGACATTGTAGTTAAGGAGGAGGAGTGTGAAATATTAGATGAGATAAACTTAATGAGAGAGGAATTATTAAGGGGGAGAAATTCAGTATCGGCTCATTTGGGGCGCAATTATCGGCCGGGCGCAAAGATTAGCGCCTGCCGCTAATTATCGCCACCGACTGCAAACTTGACTTTTATCGCCCCTGTAGGTGATTGCAGCGCTATATCAGGCGCTTCACACCTGTCTTAAGGTGCAAATGCCGAGGAGCGAGGCGCTACCTCAGAGCGCTGGCGAAGCTCATGTAATGTCAGTCAGCAATGGAACACACACACAATGGCACGGGCCAGTTCTTAAAGGGGATGGTTAATCTTGCTTTCCATCCACATCCTGCTCATTGCAGCCTTGAATCTCGGCCTGGAGAGACCTGCACATCAAATGTGCTGGAAAGAACAATGGAGAGTACCAGGCAAAGAGCTCAGAGTGCAGCCCCCACAATCTCTGCTAAATCGATACAAGGAATGGCAAATCAAAATGAACCTGCAAAGTGCTGCTCAGTACCCAAAATTCCTTCACACAACGTTGAATCTCTCCAGAAGTCTCTCCCTCTCTCTCTCAGAATGCGTAGTTCAAAAATGGCACCAACAATAAAAGGCAGGAAGCGGTCACCTTTAAATAGCGCTCCCCCTTTCCCTTCATGACTGCAGAACGCTCCCCTCAACCGGTCGTTGCTAGTGTCAGGTGGTAAGGCAGGGGGCGCCACTCAATATCTGCTCCGGGGCGATACCGGGGCGTTGCGCACTCGAGTGACGTCATGATCTGCCGGCGCAGGAGATCGTGGCGGTAGTGTTTAGCGCCGCCGCAAAATGTCTAGTTAATTTCGCGAGCGGCGCAAACTTCGCCGCGCCTGGGCGCTAGATGCTTTGCGCCCCATTAGCGCCCTCTTAAGGCGCTAACGGGAGGCGCAATCAACTGAATTTTTCCCCCTAAGAGTTTTAGCATCTTTGAAAGAAGATAAATCGCCAGGCCCAAATGAAATGTATCCTAGGCTGTTAAGAGAAGCAAGGGAGGAAATACCATCATTTTCCAATCCTCTCTGGCTACAGGTGTGGGGTTGGAGGACTGTTAACGTTGTGCCGTTGTTTAAAAAGGGAGAAAGGGATAGACCAAGTAATTACAGGCCAGTCAGCCTAACCGCGGTGGTGGGAAAATTATTGGAAAAAGTTCTGAGGGTCAGTATTAATCATCATTTAGAAAGCCATGGATTAATCAAGAACAGTCAGCATCGATTTGTTAAGGGAAGGTCATGTCTGACTAACTTGATTGAATTTTTTGAGGAGGTAACAAGGAGGGTCGGAGAGGGTAGTGCGTTTGATGTAGTCTATATGGATTTTAGCAAGGCTTTTGACAAGGTCCCGCATGGTAGACTGGTCAAAAAAGTAAAAGCCCATGGGATCCAAGGAAGAGTGGCAAGTTGGATCCAAAATTGGCTCAGTGACAGGAAGCAAAGGGTAATGGTTGATAGGTGTTTTTGTGACTGGAAGACTGTTTCCAGTGGGGTTCCAGAGGGCTCAGTACTAGCTCCCATGCTTTTTGTGGTATATATCAATGATTTAGGCCGCAATTTTGCCGGCGCTCAGAAGGCAGGTTTGGAGGCAGGTCAGGAGTGAAAATCTAAATGATTGACGGCGGGTTGTGAACCTGTCGCCATCCCGCCTCCACACAATTTTACAAAGTGTCGGGTCTGCGAGTCCCGATCAGTCCTGACACCAAGCGGCGGGAGAGCCACTTAAGGCAGTTAACAGCTTGTTAACTGCCTGGATAATCCCATTTTAAGAGGCTCTTCCCATTTTATTACATTTTCAGCGTGTTGCACGTCGTGTGACAAACACGCCAGCTGATTGTTCCGGGTTCAGCAACTAGCTCAATACTTGACAGGTGTTCCTGCAGCATAAAAGCTGACCTGTAACATGGCTGATTTTTAGATGCCACTACTTTGTGTTTTGAGGTTTTGTTACACATTTTGCAGGTCTATTGAGCTTGTGAGTATTTAAGCTGAGATCCATATGCACTGTGACCTCCTTGGAAAACCCTCTTCCCACATTTACTGAGCGCTTCTAACATCTATTCCTCAACTGAGATATATACCAGTGGAATGGGAACCATTTATACCCTCTCATCCTGGTCCTCAGAATCGGAGGAAGAGCAGCCGCGGCAGCAGCAGACCAGGCACAACAGCAGCAGCAACAATAGGAGCACCAACCTTCTCCTCACCCACCTGATGCTGCACAGGGCAGAGGGCGTCAACGCAGGGTTGCACCGCGCCACAGGAGATACCCCCAACACAGGGTTTACAGGCCGAGGATGAGCTTCCTCAACATGAGTGAGTAGCAGTACCAAAGGAGGCTGAGACTTCTGCGAGAGGTCGTCGCTGACATCTGCACAATGCTGCACCAACACCTGGAGCCCAGAGGAGCGGGTGGACACTCCTTACCAGTGGCTGTCAAAGTCACCACATCACTCAACTTCTTTGCTTCAGGGTCCTTCCAGGGATCAGCAGCAGACATTAGCGGCATCTCCCTGTCGGCCGCACACACTTGCATCACGCAGGTTACAGATGCCCTCTTTGCAAAGTCGCACAATTACATCCACTTCTCCACGGATGAAGCAAGTGTAACTGCGTGTGCGGTTGGCTTTGCAAGTATGGCAGGTTTCCCAAGGGTGCAGGGTGTCAAAGACTGCACACATGTGGCCATTAGGGCACCCCATCACAACCCAGCTATATTTGTCAACCGCAAGGGCTTCCACTCCCTTAACGCCCAGCCGGTGTGTAACCACAGGAAGAATATTATGCATGTTTGCGCCAAGTTCCCTGGCAGTTGCCATGATTCATTCATCCTGCGGCAGTCTACTGTGCCTCAGCTGTTCAATCTTCCGACCCAACTTTCCGGATGGCTTCTTGGAGACAAGGGCTATCCCCTTAAGACGTGGCTAATGACACCGATGAGGAGGCCATCAAACAAAGCTGAGGAGCGCTACAATGAGAGCCACATTTTCACCAGAAGCATCATAGAGCAAACCATCGGCTTGCTCAAAATGCGATTCAGATGCCTCGACAGATCTGGTGGAGCCCTACAGTACTCACCAGCCAGGGTCTCCAGAATCATCGTGGTCTGCTGTGCCCTGCACAACATCGCACAGCAGCGTGGCTTACCGCTGCCCGTGGAACAAGTGGCTCAGCGCACAGCCTCCTCCTCAAAGGAGGAGGAGGAGGCGGCAGATGAGGAAGACCTTGCGGAGGTGGATGTGCCAGTTCCACCAGCACGCGAGCACATTGCTGGCCGTGAGGCAAGGGATGCACTAATCCATGCCAGATTCGCGTAAGTTTACACAGCAAACATATGTGGCTGGCACATGGAAATGAGTGCCTGGCCGACCTTCTTAACACACCATACAGCATCTGTACAATAAACTGTAGGTTCTTATCACTCTCACCACCATCATTACATATGAAAGCCGCCCTGACCCCTCACTGTGCAACTTCCATTTCTGAGCACACATCGATCAACTCTTTCAATCTTTGCCATCGCATTTCTTTATTACAGTTGAAATAATGATGAGAAACTTCACTTTGTATTAGATCAAAACACTCAAGTGACTACCCTTGTGACTATTTGTGTGTTAACTTTCTCTTACACGTGCTTCTACATGGTGCTTCCCCTGTGGCTTCAGCAGATGTTGAGGCACCTTGCTCACTTCCATGCTGCACCTGCTTCGATGCCTTTGGCAGGCATCCTCGGGGTTTGAGAACCTGGGAGGGCTTGGCAACAGTCTGGTCCTCCTGCGTCTGTGCAGCGGCTGAGACGGCTATCTCAGTTGGGTGAGGAATCTGGGGCTCTGACCGAGGGCTCCGCAGTGGCATGGGAGTGTGAGCGCTTGGAGAGGAGCCCATACTTCCTTGTTGTCAACTACCAACATCCCTCTCATGGGTCACCCGCACTTCACTGCTAGCAAGTAGTTGGAGAGCACTTGCTGCACATCAGTGGGGCCACGAGGATCCATCTCTGTACTGACTCCTCATAACGGGGACGTCCATGTACCTCTGGTTCCTCTCCTCAATAGATGCCCATCTATCCTCCACAGCAGCACATCTATTTAGAAGAGTCACCTTGTTTATTTGAGTCTGGCGATTTATGTCCTCCATGAAGGTTGCCATCCTTTCCATGGCGGCACCTACATTCACCATTGAGTGCACCACGGCAGTGCTCATGTTTGAGATGGACTCTTCCATTCTCTGCACACTCACAGTTACAGTGGTTGCAACCCAGTCAGAGCCTCCTGCACTTGGTCCTTAAGTTCCAGCACCGCTCTCTTTCTGGATGGCCTCAGAGGCACAGGGTCCACATGCAGCTGAGCAGAGCCAGGAGCGTCCTGCGGCCTCCGACGAGGACTCTCCACTGCTGTCTCTGTCTCCACCATCTGCTGATGCTCACTTGTGAGCTGTGATACACCAGGTGACAATACAAAACTATCTCGCGAATGACCCACCGAGGTGTGCGTCTCTGCGCTGGTGCTGGGTGCGCTCAATTCTGCTGACACTGTACACTCGGACGTTGCAGTTTCCTCTGAGGAGTCTTCCGCCTCTTCCTCCTGGACAGTGGGGAGGGGAGCTCTCGATGGTCCTGTAGGCGAGTAAAGGCATGAGTTAGACATGTGATATTAACGTAGCAGACGCATCCCATTGTGCAGATGATCAGAACTCAATCTGTATGAACATCAGATGCCATATTAGTCACTCATGAAATCTAAATGAGAGGGTTGCAAATCTATTCTGTCACCAGCTTGTTCTACTGCGCCCGTCTCTCCGTCCCCCACTTCCAGATCCTCAGCACCTCCGACGATGTCGATAGCAGCCTCCTCAGCGGTGCTGAAGTGCGCTATGGAAGGTGGCCCTCCTACTGTCCTCCCCCTCTCCCTCTTATTGTAGGCTCTCTTTTCCTGCAATGAGGGAGACAAGTGGAGTTTGAGCGAGAATGTTGGAGTGTAGAGAATCCGTAGCATAGATACTTAGAGGGAGACAAAGATGGAGTGAGGTGCCAGTACCCTGTGCGATGTTAGTTGTTGCCATTGCATAACAGTGATAGCGAGTGTGAGGGCTGCATAGTAGAATGGTGGAGTGATTCTGTACATAAAGAGAGAGGGATGGTTAAGGGTGCAAGGGTTCATAGAAAGTTACAGCATGGAAGGAGGCCATTTCGGCCCATCGTGTCCGCGCTGGCCAACAAAGAGCTATCCAGCCTAATCCCACTTCACAGCTCTTGGTCTGTAGCCCTGCAGGTTAAAGCATCCCAGGTGCACATCCAAGTACTTTTTAAATGTGGTTAGGGTTTCTGCCTCTACCACCCTTTCAGGCAGTGAGTTCCAGACACCCACAACCCTCTGGGTGAAGAAATTTCCCCTCAAATCCCCTCTAAACCTTCCACCAATTACTTTAAATCTGTGCCCCCTGGTTTTTGACCCCTCTGCTAAGGGAAATAGGTCCTTTCTATCCACTTTATCTATGCCCCTCATAATTTTATACACCTCAATAAGGTCTCCCCTCAGCCTCCTCTGTTCCAAGGAAAACAGACCCAGCCTATCCAGACTTTCCTCATAGCTAAGATTCTCTACTCCCGGTAACATCCTTGTAAATCTCCTCTCTAGTGCAATCACGTCTTTCCTGTAATGTGGTGACCAGAACTGCACACAGTACTCTAGCTGAGGCCTAACTAGTGTTTTATACAGTGGAAGCATAATCCCCCCATCTCTTGTATTCTATATCACGGCTAATAAAGGCAAGCATTCCGTACGCCTTCTTAACCACCTTATCTACCTGGCCTGCTACCTTCAGAGATCTGTGGACGTGCACTCCAAGGTCCCTTTGTTCCTCTACACTACTCAGTGTCCTACAATTTAATGTCTATTCTCTTTTCTTGTTAACCCTCCCCAAATGCATTACCTCACACTTCTCTGGATTGAATTCCATTTGCCACTGTTCTTCCCACCTGACTAATTTAAAGATATCTTCCTGCAGTCTACAGCTTCCTTCTTCAGTATCAACCAGACAGCCGATTTTAGTATCATCTGCAAACTTCTTAATCATACCTCCTATATTCAAGTCTAGATCATTGATATATACCACAAAAAGCAAGGGACCTAGTACTGAGCCCTGCGGAACCCCACTGGAAACAGCCTTCCAGTCACAAAAATACCCATCAACCATTAACCTCTGCTTCCTGTCTCCGAGCCAGTTTTGAATCCAACTTGACACTTTGCCCTGGATGACCAGTTTGCCATGTGGAACCTTATCAAAAGCCTTGCTAAAGTCCATATACACTACATCAAACGTGCTACACTCATCTACCCTCCTTGTTACCTCCTCAAAAAATTCAATCAAGTTTGTCAGACACAACCTTCTCTTAACAAATCCGTGCTGACTATCCTTGATTAATTCGCCCCTCTCCTTTGTGAAAACAGACACAAAGTATTCATTAAGAACCCTACCGACGTCTCCCGCCTCCACACACAGATTACCCTCATGATCTCTAATAGGCCCTACTCTTTCTTTAGTTATCCTCTTACTCTTAGTATATTTATAAAAACAGCTTTGGGTTTTCCTTGATTTTAACTGCCAAGAATTTTTCATGCTCTCTCTTTGCTTTCCTAATATCCTTTTTAATTGCAGCCCTGCACTTTCTGTTCTCCTCTCAAGATTCTGGAGTATTTAGCCATCGGTATCTGTCATACGCCTCCCTTTTTTTCTTTATCCTACCCTGTATGTCCCTAGACATCCAGGGGGCTCTAGATTTGTTAGTCCTACCTTTTTTCTTTAAGGGCACATATTTGGTCTGAACACTCCGGATCTCCTCCTTGAATGCCTCGCACTGCTCTGACACTGATTTACCTTCAAGTAGCTGTAAGGGTAAGTTGGGATGTGCAGGAGTAGGTTGACAATGCAGAGTGCTGGTGATGAGAAGAGATGGGAAGCAGATTGAAGGTAAGTGTGATGTTATACTCACTTTTGTTGAGCGTAGCAGATCATTGAACCTTGTGCGGCACTGCACCCAGGTGCGTGAGCACAAAGACCTGGCGCTAACCTCCTCAGCAATTTGCAGCCAGACTGCCTTGATTTGCTGAGGACGCTTCCTACGTCTATTTGAGGGAAACAGAACTTCCTTGCGCTCTCTCACTCCCTCTACAAGGGCATGGAGGGAGTCATCATCGAATCTTGGAGAGGCCTTGGCTGTTGAAGCAGTTATCTCGCTATCAGTAACACTGAGAAGCATCAGAATGTAAATGAAACACCACAAGGCTGCATGGGCCCCTTAAATGCAGCTGAATGGAAGACGTCAGCAGAGGCGAGCAGCAGACCCGATCCCGTTGATTGGGCCAGGTAACGCGCACATTGGGCTTAATAAGCCCAGTTAAGGGAAAATAGTTATTTCAAAGCGGCTGAAACCGGCAGTGGGACCAAAACCCGCCGACCAGCCAACCCTTCGCCGATGGTAAAATCGCGGCCTTAGACTTCAATGTAGGGGGCATGATTAAGAAGTTTGCAGATAATGCAAAAATTGGCCATGTGGTTGATAGTGAGGAAGAAAGCTGTAGACTGCAGGAAGATATCAATGGACTGGCCAGGTGGGCAGAAAAGTGGCAAATGGAATTAAATTCGGAGAAGTATGAGGTAATGCATTTGGGGAGGACTAACAAGGCAAGGGAATACACAATAAATGGTAGGATACTGAGAAGTGTAGAGGAACAGAGGGACCTTGGAGTACGTGTCCACAGATCCCTGAAGGTAGCAGGATAGGTAGTTAAGGTGGTTAAGAAGGCATAAGGGATACTTTCCTTTATGAGCCGAGGCATAGAATATTGTTGTCTACCTCATACGTTGCAGGAAAGGATGCCCCGGAGCATGGTACATCGGCGAGACCACTGTGACAACGTATGAACGGACACCGCACAACAATCGCCAGGCAGGAGTGTTCCCTCCCAGTCGGGGAACACTTCAGCAGTCAAGGACATTCAGCCTCCGATCTTCGGGTAAGCGTTTTCCAAGGCGGCCTTCGAGACACATGACAACGCAAAACCGTCGAGCAGAAACTGATAGCCAAGTTCCGCACCCATGAGGAGGGCCTCAACCAGGATCTTGGGTTCATGTAATGCTACATGTAACCCCACCTGACGTAGAGTCATCCAGACTCGAGTCGTCGTTGGCTTGTTCTCTCTACACAGATGCGGCCGGAACTGCTGTGATTTCCAGCAAAAAAAATTTTTTGTTTTCCATACAGACCCCAGCATCTGCCACATTGTCTTTGATGCAATGTTTTCCTGACTGACCTGTTTGGACACCATCCACACCTTTGATTGCCGTTATTATCTCCCTGCCGAGGTGTGATAAAGGGCAGTTAGAAAGATTAACTGTAATCATCTGGCAGTGTTCTCTGACTATATATGCTGTGCCTGACGTAATAAAGACTCACTACGCACTTGAACAAAAAGCAAGGCTTTAATCAACTTGTAACAAAACATGGAGGTCTAGTTAGCAGTCACTAGCTTCCTGTTTCCAGATTGTCTCTGCCCAAGGTGGGCCCATGCCTGAGTATTTATACTCCCTGGACGGCGCCCCAGCTGGCCACCCAGTAGTACTTCCTGAGTTGTTACTTGCGATTTATGACAGTGCCTATATGCATCTCTTCACTTCACCTGACGAAGGAGCAGCGCTCCGAAAGCTTGTGATTTCAAATAAAGCTGTTGGACTATAACCTGGTGTTGTGCGACTTCTCATAGAATATAAGAGTAGGGAGGTTATGCTTGAACTGTATAAAACACTAGTTAGGCTACAGTACTGCGTACTCGGATATGCACTTGAAGTGCCGTAACCTGAGGTAATATGGGCTGAAGTTAGAAATAGGAAAGGAGCGGTCACGTTGTTAGGAGTTTTCTACAGGCCCCCAAATAGTAATAAAGATGTGGAGGAAGAAATTGCAAAGCAGATTATGAATAGGTGTGGAGGTCACAGAGTAGTTGTCATGGGTGACTTCAACTTTCCAAATATTGATTGGAACCTTTATAGGTCAAACAGTTCGGATGGGATAGTTTTTGCACAGTGTGTGCAGGAGGGTTTCCTGACACAATATGTGGATAGGCCGACAAGAGGTGGGGCCACGTTGGATTTGGTACTGGGTAATGAACCGGGCCAAGTGTTTGATTTGTATGTGGGAGAGCACTTTGAAGATAGTGACCACAATTCGGTAACTTTCACTATTGCAATGGAGAGGGATAGGGCCATACGGCAGGGCAGGGTTTATAATTGGGGGAGGGGTAATTATGATGCGATTAGGCAAGAATTAGGGAGTATAAGATGGGAACAGAAACTATCAGGGAAAGGCACAAACAAAAAGTGGAGCTTTTTCATGGAGCAATTACTGCGTGTCCTTGATAGGTATGTCCCTGTCAGGCAGGGAGGAAATGGCCGAGTGAGAGAACCATGGTTCACAAAAGAGGTTGAATGTCTAGTCAAGAGGAAAAAGGAAGCGTATGTAAGGATGAGAAAACAAGGTTCAGTTGGGTCGATTGAGGGGTACAAGGTAGCAAGGAATGAGCTAAAAAAAGAGCTTAGGAGAGCTAGGAGGGGGCATGAGAAGTCCTTGGCGGGTCGGATCAAGAAAAACCCCAAGGCTTTTTACTCTTATGTGAGAAATAAAAGAATGACCAGGGTGAGGGTAGGGCCGGTCAAGGACAATAGTGGGAACTTGTGCATGGAGTCAGAAGAGATAGGAGAGGTGATGAATGAATACTTTTCGTCAGTGTTCACCGAGGAGAGGGGCCATGTTCTTGAGGATGAGAGTGTGATAAAGGTGGACAGGCTGGAGGTGGTAGATGTTCTGAGGGAAGATGTTTTAGCAATTTTGAAGAACCTGAGGGTCGATAAGTCCCCTGGGCCAGATGGGATATATTCTAGGATTCTTTGGGAGGCAAGGGAGGAGATTGCAGAGCCTCTGGCTTTGATCTTTGGGTCCTCACTGTCCACGGGGATGGTGCCAGAGGACTGGAGAGTGGCGAATGTTGTTCCTCTCTTCAAGAAAGGAAATAGGAATGACCCTGGTAATTATAGGCCGGTTAGTCTTACTTCGGTGGTTGGTAAGATAATGGAAAAGGTCCTGAGGGATAGGATTTATGACCATTTGGAAAGGGGCAACTTAATCAGGGATAGTCAACACGGATTCTTGAAGGGTAAGTCTTGCCTAACAAATTTGATTGAATTCTTTGAGGAGGTAACTAAGTGTGTAGATGAAGGTAGAGCAGTTGATGTCGTATACATGGATTTTAGTAAGGCGTTTGATAAGGTTCCCCATGGTCGTCTCATGAAGAAAGTAAGGAGTTGTGGGATAGAGGGAAATTTGGCCGATTGGATAAGTAACTGGCTATCTCATAGAAGGCAGAGGGTGGTGGTGGATGGAACATTTTCGGACTGGAGACCAGTTACCAGCGGTGTGCCACAGGGGTCGGTGTTGGGTCCTCTGCTGTTTGTGATTTTTATCAATGACTTGGAGGAGGGGACTGAAGGGTGGATCAGTAAATTTGCTGATGACACCAAGATTGGTGGAGTAGTGGATGAGGTGGAGGGCAGTTGTAGGCTGCAAAGAGACATTGATTGATAGGATGCAGAGCTGGGCCGAAAAATGGCAGATGGAATTTAACCCTGATAAGTGCGAGGTGATTCATTTTGGTAGGGCAAATTTGAATAAGGATTACAGGGTCAACGGCAGGGTTCAGAGGAACGTGGAGGAGCAGAGGGATCTGGGGGTTCATATCCACAGATCTCTGAAGGTTGCCACTCAAGTGGATAGAGCAGTAAAGAAGGCCTATGGTGTGTTGGCGTTTATTAACAGAGGGTTTGAGTTTAAGAACCGTGAGGTTATGCTGCAACTGTACAGGACCTTGGTGAGACCACATTTGGAATATTGTGTGCAGTTCTGGTCATCTCACTATAGGAAGGACGTGGAAGCATTGGAAAGAGTGCAAAGGAGATTTACCAGGATGCTGCCTGGTTTGGGGGGGAGGTCTTATGAGGAAAGATTGAGGGATTTGGGGCTTTTCTCTTTAGAGCGGAGGAGGATGAGAGGCGACTTAATAGAGGTTTATAAGATGATGAGGGGGATAGATAGAGTGGATGTTCAGACTATTTCCTCGGGTAGAGGCAGCTGTTACAAGGGGGCATAACTATAAGGTGCATGGGGGGAGATATAGAAGGGATGTCCGAGGTAGATTCTTTACTCAGAGAGTGGTTGGGGTGTGGAATGCTGTGATAGTGGAGTCGGACACTTTAGGAACTTTCAAGCGGTTATTGGATAAGCACATGGAGCACACCAGAGTGATAGGGAGTGTGATAGCTTGATCTTGGTCTCGGACAATGCTCGGCACAACATCGAGGGCCGAAGGGCCTGTACTGTGCTGTACTGTTCTATGTTCTATGTTCTATAACCTACAAGGCTGCGGCTCAAGAGCTGGAAATTGGGATTAGGTTGGATAGCTTTTTCGGCCGGCACAGACACAAAGGGCCGAATGGCTTCCTTCTGTGCTGTAAATTTAGATGATTCTATGATTGTATCATGACCATTCTCTTCCTGCAAGGCAACCCCATGATGTGAAGCACTGATAAGCATGTTTAGTTGCATACGTAGTGAAATTCCTTCTTGAAGAATTAGTTGCTGAGCAAGCACAAAAAACTGATACTACCTATGATGAGCATTTACCACCTTTTACCAACCTTCTGTTGCAACTTTACCTCCAACCTCGCCCATTCCTGCCTGCCTGCCTGCAATGTGCAGCACCTCCTCTTCATGTGTGCGCCTGGTTTTCAATGTTACTGCTCCTCCCTTATTTGTAAAGAAGGTCCTTTAGCATTTGCAGAGGTTGCCCATGGTAGACATGAGTTCCCCCTGACACCCAGATGCTGAGAGAGAATATAGCTGATGTAAGGAGATGTGAAGGCTGTCTGACTGGTAGACGATATTATTAGCAAAACTGCCTAGACACATCTTAGCTACCCTTGTGAGGTAATTGAACCTCTTCTACTTCTTTGGGTGGTTGAGGTAGCAGTGACTGCCTCTGCCATCTCTTTCCAAACAGACTGCACCACTATCTTATGGGGCTTCCTATTCTCAGGGCCCAACGATCTTGGTTTTCTGGCCCTGACTTTTGCATAAAGGACTTCCAGGGATGTTTCCAAGAATCTGGGAATGCTTCCAGCTGCTTACACTCCCTTAAGACTGCTGCTGCTTCAGTCATTCTTGCAGAAAATGCTCTCCTTTAACTGACTGCAGCTGCACTGAACCATATCTCCCTCTGTCCCGTGGTAATAAACCTATCAGGAACTGTATTATTGCTCCAAACCCACCCTGCATAGCAAATGAGGGGCCTGGGAGAACATTGCAGCGAGTTAGCAGTGAATTCACATTTATGGATGGTATTCCTGCTCTGCTGCTAACCCACCAATGGGAGGAAAATACAAGCCTTAGACTAAGAGGTCCAAGGTTTGGTCCCTAGTGTGCGCTGAAGGAGGAGCTTTGATTAGCCTTAATGTCCCGAGGATACAGAGGAGGAAAAAAATCAGCCATGTTGCCTGCCCCACTTACTATTCAGTGTCCCTGCTGCAAAGTACTCATATGTGGATATTGAGTTTGTCCATAATGCACTCCACACTATGTACAAATGAAGAAGAGCCACTTGGGCAAGGTATCAGAGGGTTACCTTGCACAGTAAGAGTCAGTGAGGGAGGAAAAAAAGGAAGAAAGTTGCACAGTCCCATAATTTATTTCTGTGTAAAGGTCTAAATAAAAGAATTTAAAGTTACCTTCTAAAAATCATATATATCAAATATTTTTCAAGTGGGTTGTTAAATGAAATTTGTGCGCTGTGTTTTTAGTGCAGAAGTGTTTCCTGGACTCCAGCTCCAGTGCAATTTCACTTATTTTTAATTAGCAAAAGTAAATTATCAGTCACAACATTAGGTGGTTCAGTTTGAAAAGAGAACAGGGACAGCTCTTGCTGAAGCTTCCTAATTCTGTTAAGAATATTTTCTTTTCTTTTAAATTATTTGAAAACTGTACTGCAGAGATGTGGAATTTTCAGCGTTGTGTGAAACCTTGTTAATTCCATTTATTTTTACATTTTGTGATGCATTGTACTGAAGCTTTAATGGGTACAGTATATTATGTATTTAAACTGATATTTGTAGAAACAGTTAATTCATTGCATTAATTGTCAAGTCTGCTTAATTAGAGTCATAGGGGGAGAAATTCAGTATCGCCCCATTTGGGGCGCAATTATCGGCCGGGTGCAAAGATTAGCGCCTGCCGCTAATTATCGCCACCGACTGCAAACTTGACTTTTATCGCCCCTGGAGGTGATTGGAGCGCTAAGTCAGACGCTTCACACCTGTCTTAAGGCGCAAAGGCCGAGGAGCGAGGCGCTACCTCAGAGCGCTGGCGAAGCTCATGTAATGTCAGTCAGCAATGGAACACACACACAATGGCACGGGCCAGTTCTTAAAGGGGATGGTTAATCTTGCTTTCCATCCACATCCTGCTCATTGCAGCCTTGAATCTCGGCCTGGAGAGACCTGCACATCAAATCTGCTGGAAAGAACAATGGAGAATACCAGGCAAAGAGCTCAGAGTGCAGCCCCCACAGTCTCTTCTAAATCGATACAAGGAATGTCAAATCAAAATGAACCTGCAAAGTGCTGCTCAGTACCCAAAACTCCTTCACACAACGTTGAAACTCTCCAGAAGTCTCTCTCTCTCTCTCTCTCAGAATGCGTAGTTCAAAAATGGCACCAACAATAAAAGGCAGAAAGCGGTCACCTTTAAATAGCGCTCCCCCTTTCCCTTCATGACTGCAGAACGCTCCCCTCAACCTGTCGTTGCCAGCGTCAGGCGGTAAGGCAGGGGGCGCCACTCAATATCTGCTCCGGGGCGATACCGGGGCGTTGAGCACTCGACTGACGTCACGATCTGCCGGCGCAGGAGATCGTGGCGGTAGTGTTTAGCGCCGCCGCAAAATGTCTAGTTAATTTCGCGAGCGGCGCAAACTTCGCCGCGCCTGGGCGCTAGATGCTTTGCGCCCCATTAGCGCCCTCTTAAGGCGCTAACGGGAAGCGCAACCAACTGAATTTTTCCCCCATAGAGACATAACGGCACAGAAGGAGGCCATTCGGCCCATCAAGTCCGTGCCGGCTCTCTGTCGAGCAATCCAGTCAGTCCCATTCCCCCGCTCAAGTGCCTATCCAGTCTCCCCTTGAAAACATTGAGTGTCTCCACTTCCACCACTTTCATTGGCAACGAGTTCCAGGTCCTCGCCACTCGCTGCGTAAAAAAGTTTTCCCTCACATCCCCCCTGTATCTCTTGCCCAAAACCTTAAATATGTGCCCCCTAGTCCTTGTACCATCAACTAGTGTAAAGAAACAAACTTCCTCCTTTATATTTTGCAGGATTTGAGCTTATGGGAAATCCATCAGGCTACTTCACCAACTTTGAAGAGAAAATACAGGTGTTTGAGTGGAAAAAATTGATCACCTTTTTGGCAAAAAGGTATATAGGTAAGTACATAGAAAAAGTTTGTAACATATTTTAGCCATATTATTTCAGAGTTTCAACTGTAAATTACTTCATAATAAGTTGCAGTGATTGTATCTTACAGTTACACTCAGCAAATTAATGCACCCAAAGCTGAATAAAACAATTCTATAAAATTATCTAGCCACCTTCATATATAAAATCCATGAATTGCTAATATTGTAATACCCCCAGTCTATTGAAATCAGTAGATAATGCTGTAACAGTAATGACAACTATTTCTAGTTCTTCCATGCAATGGTGCTATTACCTCTTAAAATAATATTATAAGACTTCCTGTTACTTGTGCTTGCTCAGAGGTGCTGTTCTGACTGGTCTCAGCCTTTTACAACAAACATAGCTAAAAGAATTCCGGTTTGGGCTTTCTGGCTCTGTCCGACCAGTTTTCCGGCAGATGTAAGAAGTTAATAGAGTGTATCGGGAGTTATGGAAATCGGAACTTAAGGTAATCTGCAAGGGGCCAGAGAACTCCATTCTCTAAAGGATGTGAAGCTGTGAGAGCAGTGCAACCAGGTAAGTTTAAAGTGGGGAGGAAGATTTACAAAGAAATCACCATAGCAGAAATTTACAAACACATCACTTGAGCGAATTCAAGAGGAAATAGTGGAGGAAAGCCAAATCAAAAGAGAAGGATCTGTGATAATAGGAGTTAATGAGGAACCACCTGCGTTCAAAGGGATAAAAAGAGTGAAGAAAAATCATAAAAGAGGCATCAAAGAGAAGTTAAAATAAGAGAGGTCAAGCAGGTGGAACATAAAAAATAAAGGGCACTGATGAACATAAGAAATAAGAGCAGGAATAGGCCACTGGGCCCCTCGAGCCTGATTCAATAAGATCATGGCTGATCTTGAGCTCAAAGCCACTTCCTTGCCCGCTCCCCATAACCCTTCACTCCCTTATCTTGCAAAAATCTGTCTATCTCCACCTTAAATGTATTTAATGACCCAGCCTCCACGGCTCTCTGGGGCAGAGAATTCCACAAATTTACAACCCTCTGAGAGAAGAAATTCCTCCTCATTTCAGTTCTAAAAGGGCGACCCTTTATTCTGAAACTATGCCCCCGAGTTCTAGATTTCCCCACGAGGGGAAACATCCTCTCTGCATCTACTTTATCGAGCCCCCTCAGTATCTTATATGTTTCAATAAGATCACCTCTCATTCTTCTAAATTCCAATTAGTATAGGCCCAGCCTGCTCAACCTTTCCTCATACGTCAACCCCCTCATCTCTGGAATTAACCTAGTGAATCATCCCTGAACTGCCTGCAATGCAAGTATATCCTTCCTTAAATAAGGAGACCAAAACTGTACGCAGTACTCAAGGTGTGGTCTCACCAATACCCTGTACAGTTGTAGCAGGACTTCCCTGCTTTTATACTCCAACCCCCTTGCAATAAAGACCAACATTCCCTTTGCCTTTTTGATTACTTGCTGTACCTGCATGCTAACTTTTTGTGTTTCATGCACAAGGACCCCCAGGTCCCTCTGAACTGTAGCATTTTGTAATCTCTCTCCATTTAAATAGTAATTTGCTTTTTTATTTTTCCTGCCAAAGTGGATAACCTCGCACTTTTCCAGATTATACTCCATCTGCCAAATGTTTGCCCACTCACTTAGCCTGTCTGTATCCCTTTGCAGATTCTTGCTTTCCCACCCATCTTTGTATCATCCGCAAATTTGGCTACATTACATTCATCCAAGTCAGTTAAAACAAAGGGAGAAAACAAGAGAAGTAAGTTTTAAAGAGGAACAGAGAGAGAAGTAGAAGTAAGATGGAGGCAATGAGGTGTGTTTTCTGCAGAATGTTTATGAATAAGATAGCCAGGTTTAACTAAAAGGTGAAAAGATGCAATATGGTCCATTAATCAATAAATTAAAAGAAACGGTTATGGCTTTTGGAGGAAGGTACAGGAAAATACAAGTACAGAAAGAAACAAGGGAATTATTGACGGCGAATGGATAGTATTAGACTTGGTAAGTTAGTCTTCACAGGTCAGTGAAATATCTTGGTTAACATCAGAACTCAAGAAGGAACCATCAAGGATCAGACCTGGGGTATCAGCACAGTCAGGTTGTCACGGACTAGAGACAGCCGTCAAGGAAATGGGGATACTGGATAGATTAGTAAAAGTAGTAAGAAAAGTAATAAAGGCTGGTAAGGTACCCATGAGCTTACAACAACAAATAGATATCAAGCACTGTCTACCAATGGAAAAGGAAACAAGGGGCTAAATTCTGCTCCAGTTGACAGGTTAGCTGAAGCTTCCTCCTGGGGGTTGTTATTGACCATGCTCTTTTAAAAGGCTGCAGCTAGTTAAAGAGAAGCATCACTTTTTGCACTGCAGGAAGCACAACTGCAAGAATGTCTGAAGGAGCAGCAGGTAGGGCTGGGGAAACAAGAACAGGAAGGGCTCCCAGATTCTCCGGTGTATCTGGGAAGATGTTACTAGCTAAAATCGGGATGCGAAAGGATCAACTCTTTGCCATTGAGATCCCATAAGAGCTATTTGGAGTGAGGTCCCAGATTCAGTCAGTGCAACGTCCACCATCCTAAGAACTGCCGCGCAGTTTAGAAAGAAGTTTTTTGATGAGGTAACAGAGAGGGTTGATGAGGGCAATGCGGTTGGCGTGGTGTATATGGACTTCCAAATGGCGTTTGATAAAGTGCCACATAATAGGCTTACCAGCAAAGTTGAAGCCCATGGAATAAGAGGAACAGTGGCAGCATGGATACAAAATTGGCTAAGTGACAGGAAACAGAGAGTAATGGTGAACGGTTGTTTTTCGGACTGGAGGAAGGTATACAGTGGTGTTCCCCAGGGGATGGTACTAGGACCGGCATGGGCTGAATGGCCTCCTTCTATGCTGTAACCATTCTATGATTCTAAGTTCAATAACCTCACTAGGGTGGCCAAGCCCACTGACTCCCACAGCTACCTGGACTACACTTCCTCCCACCCCGCCTCCTGTAAGGACTCTATTCCCTTCTCCCAGTTTCTCCGTCTCCGCCGCATCTGCTCCGACGATGCCACCTTCCATACCAGTGCTTCCGACATGTCTTCCTTTTTCCTCAACCGAGGATTCCCCTCCTACGTGGTCAACACGGCCCTCGACCGTGTCCGTTCCATCTCCCGCACTTCTGCCCTCACCCCGGCCCCTCCCTCCCGGAACCACGATAGTGTTCCCCTTGTCCTCACCTTTCACCCCACCAGCCTCCACATTCAACGGATCATCCTCCGCCATTTCCGCCACCTCCAACGTGATCCCACCACCAAATGTATCTTCCCCTCACCTCCCCTTTCAGCATTCCGTAGGGACCGCTCCCTCCGAGACACCCTAGTCCACTCCTCTATCACCCCCAGCACCCCTTCCCCTTCACCCGGCACCTTCCCGTGCAAGCACAGGAGATGCAACACCTGCCCTTATACATCCCCCCTTCCCACTCTCCAGGGCCCCAAACACCCCTTCCAGGTGAAACAGCGATTTACTTGTACTTCTTGCAATCTAGTATACTGCATTCGCTGCTCACGATGTGGTCTCCTCTACATTGGGGAGACCAAACGCAGATTGGGTGACCGCTTTGCGGAACACCTCCGTTCAGTCCGGAAGGGTGACCCCGAGCTTCCGGTCGCTTGTCATTTTAATTCACCCCTCCACGCTCACTCAGACCTCACCGTCCTCGGCCTCTTGCATTGTTCCACGGAAGCGCAGCGTAAGCTCCAGGAACAGCACCTCATCTTCCGTTTAGGCACTTTACAGCCTTCCGGACTCAATATCGAGTTCAACAATTTCAGATCATAACCCCGGCCCCTACCACATATGTACACATTTTATCCACTCTTTTGGTCCGTGCCTTTTTCCTTTTTTTCTCCCTCTCCCCCCACGGCAGCTGTCTCTGATTCTGCCAGCATTTCACACCTTACCTTTTGTTTCTCAACCTGTCCCATTACCATCTCGTCTTGCCTTGAGCATCTCTCAATGTCTCTACTCACTAAAGACCATCCCTTTTGTTCTTTTATTCCTCCCCCCAGCCTCCCCCTTGCATTTTTATCTGTTTATTTCTTGCTCTCTCAGTTCCGACGAAGGGTTTCGACCTGAAACGTTAACTCTCTTTCTCTCTCCACGGATGTTGCCTGTCCTGCTGAGTTTTTCCAGCGTTTTCTGTTGTTATTTCGGATTTCCAGCATCCGCAGTATTTTGCTATCGTAAGTCAGGTCACTGGTGCCAATTCACACCCTGTACCCCTCATAGACCCTTCAATTACATCCTTGCCTATCATAGTCTTGAAATTCACTTATTCAAAAAAGAACCTTTGCAAACACTCAAACACCATCTGAACTCGCAACCACTCTGTCGACTCACATAGCCTGCCACAAGGGGTTCAACAAGGACAATTCATTTAAATGAACAATCATCATACGATGCATGTGCTCATATGAGGGAAACACTCACATTTCTTTAAGATTGTCTTCTCTCCCCACAAAGTAAATGATGGCAGTTAACCATCGACAGAGAACTACAATTGGGGGAGGAACACCAATACTGAAAACCCTGAGTCATAGAGTCATAGAGTTATACAGCACAGAAAGAGGCCCATCGTGTCTGCGCCGGCCATCAAGCCCTATCTATTCTAATCCCATTTTCCAGCACTTGGTCCGTAGCCTTGTATGCTATGGCGTTTCAAGTGCTCATCTAAATGCTTCTTAAATGTTGTGAGGGTTCCTGCCTCTACCACCTTTTCAGGCAGTGAGTTCCAGATTCCAACCACCCTCTGGGTGAAAAAAGTTTTTCCTCAAATCCCCTCTAAACCTCCTACCCCTTACCTTGAAACTATGCCCCCTGGTTATTGACCCCTCTACTAAGGGGAAAAGTTTCTTTCTATCTGCCCTATCTATGCCCCTCATAATTTTGTACACCTCAATCAGGTCCCCCATCAGCCTTCTCTGCTCTAAGGAAAAAACCCCAGCCTGTCCAGTCTCTCTTCATAGCTGAAGCGCTCCAGCCTAGGTAACATCCTGGTGAATCTCCTCTGCACCCTCTCCAATGCAATTACATCCCTCCGATAGTGTGGCGACCAAAACTGCACACAGTATTCCAGCTGTGGCCTAACTAGCGTTTTGTACAGCTCCATCATAACCTCCCTGCTCTTATATTCTATGCCTCGGCTAATGAAGACAAGTATCCCATATGCCTTCTTAACCACCTTATCTACCTGTCCTGCTGCCTTCAGGGATCTATGTACATGCACACCAAGGTCCCTCTGATCCTCTGTCCTTCCTAGGGTCCTACCATTCATTGTGTATTCCCTTGCCTTGTTAGTCCTCCCAAAATGCATCACCTCACACTTTTCAGGGTTAAATTCCATTTGCCACTGTTCTGCCCATCTGACCAACCCGTCTATATCGTCCTGTAGCCTGAGGCTTCCCTCCTCGCTATTTACCACTCCACCAATTTTCGTGTCATCTGCGAACTTACTGATCATACCTCCTACATTCATATCTAAATCATTAATGTACACTACAAACAGCAAGGGACCCAGCACCGATCCCTGCGGTACACCACTGGACACAGGCTTCCAGTCACAAAAACAACCTTCGACCATCACCCTCTGCCTCCTGCCACTAAGCCAATTTTGAATCCAATGTGCCAAATTGCCCTGGATCCCATGGGCTCTTCCCTTCTTGACCAGTCTCCCATGTCGGACTTTCTCAAAAGCCTTACTGAAGTCCATGTAGACTACATCAACTGCACTACCCTCATCCACACAATTAGACACCCCCTCGAAAAATTCAGTCAAATTGGTTAGACATGATCTCCCCTTGACAAAGCCATGCTGACTATCCTTGATTAATCCTTGCCTCTCCAAGTGGAGACTAATTCTGTCCCTCAGAATTTTTTCCAATAATTTCCCTACCACTGATGTTAGGCTCACTGGCCTGTAATTCCCTGGTTTATCCCTACTACCCTTCTTGAATAATGGTACTAAGTTAGCTGTCCTCCAGTCCTCTGGCACCTCCCCTGTGGCCAGAGAGGTTCTGAAAATTTGTGTCAGAGCCCCTGCAATCTCCTCCCTTGCCTCACACAGCAGCCTGGGATACATCTCGTCTGGGCCTGGGGATTTATCCACTTTTAAGCCCGCTAAAACCGCTAGTACCTCCTCCCACTCAATGCTAATTTGTTCAAGTATATCACAATCCCCCTGCCTGATTTCTATGCCTACATCGTCCTTCTCCATAGTGAACACAGATGCAAAATATTCATTTAGAACCTCACCTACATCTTCCGGCTCTACACACAGATTGCCACTTTGGTCCCTAATGGGCCCTACTCTTTCCCTGGTTATCCTCTTGCCCTTAATATACTTATAAAACACCTTGGGATTTTCCTTTATTTTGCCCGCCAGTGTTTTTTCATGCCCCCTCTACACAAAGAATAGGCAGACAAACATAAAAGACTGTGGGAGATTGTGAGGTGGCAGCAAATAGTTGGTAAATGCCAGCCAGGTTCACCTTAAGTAGTGTCAGCTTCCTGTGCTTTCTAACAGTATTGCATTACCCTTACTTCTACTTCTTCAAGCTCAAATGTATTCCCATCTCAACAACCTCTTTTGTGTGACACATCATATGGGGTGCCTTGGAGGAATAGGCCGCGACTCCAATGATCACCTGACTACTTGCAGATCCACAAATGCTGCCACTTCCAAATCTGTAATTCCTGCCCCTTCATCACCAACTCCGTCGGGGCATCTTAAGTGTACAGCAATAGAACAGGGCACTCACTCTGGAGGAAGTAGTTAGTGAGATATATGGGCTTTTAACAGGTGAAGCACTCAGCACTAGTGAGCATAAGGACTTGGAAGTAAAAGAGAGAGAGAATGCTTTTCCTCTGTGGAGAGTAGAGAAATGACAGCCTTGGCTAAGCAGCCTAGGAACCAGGATTTCAGGAGCCCAATTTAAAAAAAAACTATGATTGGACATTGTTGATCCTATGTTAAGGCAAAAAAAAGAAAGCAGAGAGTAGGGGTAAAGGGTGGTTATTCAGATTGGAGTAAGCTAGAATATGGTGTTCGACAAGAATCGGTGCTGGAACCACTGTTGCTCATAATTTACATTAATGATTTGTAACTCAGTATCAGAATTTGCAGATGATACCAAACTGGTGGGTATAGCTAACACTGAGGGAAAATGCAACATAATACAAGAAGACATTAGAAAACTTGTAGACTGGGCAGTTAAGTGGCAAATTAACTTCAACATATCAGTGAGGTAATGCAATTTTGTAAGAAAAATAGAAACATCACATACACCTCTAAAAATAAGAAACTGAATGGGGTAGAAGAGCAAAAGGATCTAGGGATATTGGCGAACAAATCATTAAAAGCAGCATTGCAGATCAGCAAAGCAAGTAAAAACACTGGAATTTATTTCTAGGGGTATAGAATTCAAAGGTAATGAAGTAATGTTAAACTTGTATAGGACCCTGGTCAGGCTGCACTTGGAGTACTGTGCACAGGTCTGGTCCCTATACTATAAAAAGGACATAGAAGCACTGGAAAAAGTGCAAAAAAGATTTACAAGTATGATACCAGAACTGTGAGACTACAGCTATCGGGAAAGATTAACCAGGCTGGGGTTTTGTTCTTTAGAAAGGAGAAGACTTGGAGGTGAACTGATAGAGGTGTTTAAAATTATGAATGGGTTGGTCAGGCTAGATGAGGAGAGACTGGGCGTGGTTTGGGCGCTACAGGTGCCGTTGGTGACCAAAATGGCGTACGATGTGCGTGTGCACACTTCTGCCGCGAATCACGTCGGACGCCATATTGGTGAGGGCATTAGCGCGCACGCCGCTAACATCTGCCGGAAAAATGCAGAACAGACAGATCATGACGTCAGTAAGCGTGCAATGCTGATTTGATGCCAGCAGTACCATTTTGGAGTTCAACACTCCAGTCGGCGCCCTCTCTTAACCTCGCACATCTGAACACGCGTTACGCAGCCGTAACGACCCCCCACCAGCGCTATTTAAAGGGATCATCAACTACTTACAGGTTAGTTGCTGGTTGATTAGAGTAGTGATAATGGGAGACTTTAACTACCCCAATATTGAATGGGGCAGTGATTGCGTTAAGGGCAGAGAAGGGAAGGAATTTCTGAAGTGTGTTCGGGAGAATTTTCTTAATCAGTATGTTTCCTGCCCAGTGAGGCAGGATCTAGTCCTGGCGAATGAAGTGGGTCAAGTGGAGAATTGTCACAGTTGAAGAGCATCTCGGGAATAGTGATCATAGTACCATAAGTTTTAGATTAGTTATGGAGAAGGACAAAGAACAAGGAGCAATCTAGAATAAAAATACTTAACTGGAGGAGGGCTAATTTCAGCAAATTCAGGAGGAATCTGGCCCAGATAAATTGGAGTCAAAGATTGGCAGGCAATAGGCGGCTTTAAAAGCGGAGATGGTTCAGGTATAGTCTAGGTGCATTCCTATAAGGGGGAAAGGGAGGGCAAACAAAGCCAGAGCTCCCTGGATGCCGAAGAAGTTGGAGAGTAGGATGAAGCAGAAAAACAGGGCGTATGACAGATGTCAGCTTGATAATACAAGGGAGAATCAGGCAGAATATAAAAAGTATAGAGGAGAAGTGAAAAAGGAAGTAAGAGGGACAAAGAGACAGTACGAGAATAGATTGGTGGCTAACACAAAGGGAAATCCAAAGGTCTTCTATAGGCATATTAACAGTAAAAGGGTTGTCAGAGGGGTGGTGAGGCCAATTAGGAACCAAAATGGAGAACTTTTGGTGGAGGAAAAAGTCATGGCTGGGGTACTAAATGAGTACATTGCATTGGTGTTTACCAAGGAAGAGGACTTTGCCAAAGCTATGGTAAACGAGGAGGTTGCTGGGATATTGGATGAGATAAAAATAGATAAAGAGGAGGTACTAGACAGGCTGGCGATAATTAAAGTGGATAAGTTACCTGGTCTAGATGGGATGCATTCTAGGTTACTGATGGAAGTAAGGTTAGAAATTGCGGAGGTGCTGGCCACAATCTTCCAATCCTCCTTAGATGCAAGCGTGGTGCCAAAGGACTGGAGGATTGCAAATGTTACTCCTTGTTCATAAAAGTGGAGAAGGATAAACCAGGCAATTACAGACCAGTCAGTTAAACATCGGCTTTTATAAACAATAATCTGGGAGAAAATTAACAGCCACTTGGACAAGCATGAACTAATAAAGGAGAGCCAGCACAGATTTGTTAAGGGCAAATCGTGTTTGGCTAACTTGATTCAGTTTTTTGCTGTGGTAACAGAGAGTGTGGATGAGGGCAGTGCAGTTAATGTTATGTATATGGGCATTCAAAAGGCATTTAATAAAGTACCACATACTAGTCTTGTTGGCAAAATTGAATGGGATAAAAAGGGCAGTAACAGCATGGATACGAAATTGCCTAAGGAATAGAAAACAGAGTTGTGGTGAATGGCTATTTTTCAGACTGGAGTAAGGTATACATTGGAGTTCCCCAAGGTTCAGTACTAGGACCACTGCTGTTTTTGATATACATTAATGACTTGGACTTGGGGGGTACAGGGCACAATTTTGAAATTTTCAGATGACACAAAACTTGGAAGTGTAGTAAACAGTGAGGAAGATAATAATATACTTCAAGAAGAGATAGACAGGCTGGTGGAATGGGGCGGACACATGGCAGATGAAATTCAATGCAGAGAAGTGTGAGGTGATACATTTTGGTAGAAAGAATGGGAAGAGACCATACACACTAAATGGTACAATTTTAAAGGGGGTGCAAGAACAGCGAGACCTGGGGGTGCTTGTGCACAAATCTTTGAAGGTGGCAGGACAGGTTAATAAAACATGGGATCCTGGGCTTTATAAATAGAGGCATAGGGGGGAATTTTGCAAGCCAGAGGCGGGTATGGAGGTGGGACTGCCAGGAAAATGACAGAAACTGGGAGCGGGTACCGAACCCGCTCCCAACCCGCCTCTGTGCCATCTTCCCGGGAGGCGGGTCCCCGACTCGCGCAGGGACCTGTCTCCTCGAGGCGGGAAGGGGATTACAGCCAATTAACTGCCTGTTAACAGGCAGTTAAGAGGCTTATCCCCATTTTACCCCTGCAAGTGCGGGCTTCCCGACGGCTGCGAACTTCACCAGGGTTAGCAAGGCAAGCAGTGGGTCTGCGGGGGTGAGAGGGATCGAAAAATCCGCTGTGGAGGTGAGTGATGGGTGTAAGTGTGGAGAGGTAAGTATGAGAGGTGAGTGTAAAGTGTTAGAAAAAGTTTACTTACCTTTGCTTCTTCCTAGAGGCTTCAACCCTTAGGGATCCAGAGGTGCCTCATCTCAACGGCAGAGATAACAGAATGGCTGCTGCATTCTCAGATGCAGCAGCCATCTGATTTCTGCTGAGGAAAGAGGTTTGGTAAGCCTTCAGTACAAGGGTTCACCTTAGAACAGAGATTGTCAATGTTTGACAGCTTCTCAATCAAGGGAAAATAGCGTGGGCTGTCCGGACGTCGTTGGGGGCGGGACTGAAAGCCGACAACCAGCAGTCCCGCCCCCAACGCACCCCCATTGACAAAAACCAGCCCATAGAGAACAAAAGCCAGGAAGTTATGCTAACCTTATATAAAGCACTAGTTCAGCCCCAGCTGGAGTATTGTGTCCAATTCTGGGCACCACTCCTTAGGAAGGGCGTGAAGGCTTTGGAGAGGCTACACAAGAGATTTACTAGAATGGTTCCAGGGATGAGGGAATACAGTTACGTAGACAGACGAGGGAAGCTGGGGTTGCTCTCCTTGGAGCAGAGAAGGCTAAGAGGAGATTTGATAGAGGTGTTTAAAATCATGAAGGATATAGATAGAGGAAATAAAGAGAAACTGTTTCCAGTGGCTGAAGGGTCACTAACCAGAGAGCACAGATTTAAGGTAGTTGACAAAAGAACCAGAGGCGACATGAGGGGACAACTTTTTTACACGAGAGGTTAGGATTTGGAATGCACTGCCTGATAGGGTGGTGGAGGCAGACTCAATAGTAGCCTTCAAAAGGGAACTGGATAAATACTTGAAGGAGAAAAAATTGCAGGGATATGGGGAAAGAGCGGGGGAGTGGGACTAACCAGTTGCTCCCAGACATGGGTGCACTGGCAGACATTACCCTTGGAATACAGCATGACTGGGAGAATTAGCAGAGGCCACGCAGAGCAGGACAAGCTCCGAGAAGAGGGAGGAGGAGGAGTGAAGGGGTCTCAGCAGGAGACCATATCTGCCCAGGATATTTAGGGGGCACTTCGCCTACCTGAACCTCAGTGAGGAACAATGTGTGAGACGTCTGCGCTTCAATAAGGACATCCTCACTGAAATCTGACACCTGCTGCAGCTGCAACTGCAACCTCAGAGCAGGGCACGGACCGCATTGCCAGTGGCTGTGAAGGTGACCGTGGCAATTAACTTTTATGCGTCTGGCTCTTTCCAGACTGGAGTTGGAGATATTGGCAGATCTCGCAGCTTGCCATCCACTGTTACATAAGAGAGGTCACTGAGGCTCTCTATTCAAAGAGAGCTAGCTACATTTCATTCACTCTTGCTAGAGACCAGCAGGCGGAGCAAGCATGCGGCTTTGCTAGTATTGCAGGCTTCCCAATGGTGCCAGGTGCCAATGACTGCACGCATACCGCTTTACGGGCGCCGCATATCAACTCTGCCATATACCGGAACCGAAAGTGATTCCACTCCCTCAATGTCCAGCTGGTGTGTGACCATAGGCAGCGAATCCTGCAGGTCGATGCCCGGTATCCTGGCAGCAGTCATGATGCCTTCATTCTGCGGCAGTCCGCTGTGCCAGCTGCTTTTGAGCCACCACGGCAAACCACAGGGTGGCCACTGGGCGACAAAGACTATCTGCTGATGACATGGCTCCTGACTGCGGTGCGCAACCCAGCATGCATACTGTCGTAAGAATGAGCCTTACGCGTGGTGAACTTAAAGTAAGCTTTAATCAACTAAAAAGGTGCTACATACAAAAGAGGTCTTACTCTATGCCTCTCCAGGATCCAACTGATCAGCCCAGTATTTATCCTGGACTAATCACAGGAAGTGATGCAATAAAGTTCGAGTCACAGGAAGCTGTATTGTGTTACCATATTCTCCCCCCCCCAAAAGATTAGGAGGCCGGGATGAAGTTCGAGTCACAGGAAGCTGTATTGTGTTACCACATTCTCCCTCCATTTCGTAGCCGCTGGACGAGGGAGAGCCGCACCCGTTTGGGTTCTCATAGCGGTAGAGGGCCCCTAGCCCGTTTACCTGCCGCGGGCCGTGGACCAGAGTCCGAGTGATGCAGCCCGCTCTGTGAGGGGTCAGGACGATCCTGACTGTGTACTGGTGCCCGAACGGGTGTCGGGCAGGGCTGTGGCAGATCCGTTTCCGAGCGTATGGTACGGGGTGGATCGTGGCTGCGCGTGCGAGCCCCGACGGGCTCATAGTCAGTCTGCCCCAGGTCGGCACGCTGGAGTGAGGTACCAGCCGGCGTCAGATCCAGATCGTGATGAGAGGCACCTGGCGAGCCCAGAGATGTGCCTGGTACAATATCATCCCCTGGTGTCCCTCTATGTTTCGGCGGGCAGGGAGCCAGATCCCGCAATGACACGGTAGATTCTCGACCGTCAGGATACCGAATATAGGCGTAGGTAGGGTTGACGTCAGTGAGCTCAACCTCATCTACCAGGGGGTCATTCTTAGACGCCCGAACATATCTTCGGAGTAGCACTGGTCCCGGTGCAGTCAGCCACGACGGGAGAGATATCCCATAGGATGAGCGACGCTGAAATCGGAAGAACCGTTCATGAGGTGTCGTATTTGTGGCGGTCGAAAGGAGGGACCGTGTGGAGTGTAATGCGTCTGGAAGTACTGCTTCCCATTGCTGGTTGGGTAGGCCCCGAGATCTCAAAGCCAGACGTACCGCATTCCAGATGATAGCGTTAAAACGCTCGACTTGCCCATTCCCGACCGGATGATAAGGCGTCGTTCTGCTGGCAGCAATACCCCGTTCCGAGAGATAGGCCTTGAGTTCTCCTGACATAAAAGAAGGGCCCCGATCCGAATGAACATAGGATGCCATGCCACAGAAAGCAAATACCTGCTCAAGGCAGCTGATAACCGTGGTCGTCAGCATATTGGGGCAGGGAAAGGCAAACGGAAAACGGGAATACTCATCGACCATGGTCAATAGATAAGTGTTGCAAGTTGAAGAGGGCAACGGCCCCTTAAAATCGATGCTAAGCCGTTGCATTGGCTGGGTCGCATGTATGAGTATACCACCCGAGGGGCGGAAAAACTGAGGTTTCAATTCCGCACAGACTCTGCAGTCCGAGCACATCTTCTTTACATCCCCGGTAGAGAATGGGAGATTTCGGGACCGCACGAAGTGTAGCATGCGAGTAACGCCCGGATGACACAACCCATCATGGATGTCTACGAGCGTAGAGGGTGCCATGGCGGAGCAGAATGCTCGTGTGAGGGTATCCGGAGCCACATTCTCCTTGCCAGGTCGATAGTGGATGGTGTAACCAAAAGAGGCCAATTCCAGCCACCAAAGCTGGATTTTATTATTTTTAATTTTGGTCCGTTTTCGATTATCGAGCATGAAGGCGACCGATCGCTGGTCCGTGATTAAAGTAAAGTGCTGGCGAGCTAGGAGATGAGTCCACTTCCGTACTGCCTCTATGATGGCTGTAGCTTCTTTCTCGACTGGAGGATAATGTAGCTCAGCCCCTTGAAAAGTCCTGGACAAAAATGCCACCGGACGACCTTCCTGATTCAGAGTGGCCGAGATCGCCACCTCCGAGGCATCACACTCAACAACAAAAGGAAGGCTCTCATCGATGGAGTGAAGAGCCGCTTTCTCCAACTGTTTTTTCAGGAGGTTAAAGGCTGCAACAGCCGCTGTGTCTAGTGGGAATGTGCTGGCCTTCAGTAGAGGTTGGATTCGGTCCGAGAAGTTAGGAATCCATTTAGCATAGTATGCAAACAGGCCGAGGGCCCGGCGCAAGGAGGCCGGATTCTTAGGTGGCGGGAGTTCTTGGAGTGGGCGAAGCCTTTCAGGGTCAGGTTTAATACATACATAGATACATAGAAGATAGGAGCAGGAGTAGGCCATCCGGCCCTTCGAGCCTGCTCCGCCATTTAATGAGATCATGGCTGATCCTCCAATTCAGTATCCCGTCCCCGCCTTCTCTCCGTAACCCTTAACCCCTTTTGCCTGTAGAAATACATCTAATTCCCTCTTAAATATATTTAATGAGCTGGCGTACACTGCCCTCTGTGGCAATGAGTTCCACAGGTTCACCACCCTCTGAGTGAAGAAATTCCCCCTCATTTCTGTCCTAAATGGTTTAGCCCTTATCCTTAAATTATGTCCTCTAGTTCTGTTCTCACCCGCCAAGGGAAACATTCCTTCTGCATCTAGTCTGTCTAGACCTGTCAGAATTTTATACACTTCTATGAGGTCCCCTCTCAATCTTCTAAACTCCAGTGTGTACATCCCTAAACTACATAGTCTCTCCTCATAGGTCAATCCCGCCATTCCTGGTATCAGCCTGGTGAATCGCCGCTGCACCCCCTCCATGGCAAGAACATCTTTCCTCAGATGAGGCGACCAAAACTGTACACAGTACTCGAGGTGTGGTCTCACCAGTGCCCTGTACAGCTGCAGCAAGGTATCCCTGTTCCTGTATTCCAACCCTTTTGCTATGAAGGCTAGCATACCGTTTGCCTTCTTGATCGCCTGTTGCACCTGCATGCTCGCCTTCAGTGACTGGTGTACAAGAACACCCAGGTCTCTCTGTACTTCCCCCTCTCCCAATTTATTGCCATTTAAATAATAATTTGCCCTCCCGTTCCTGCACCCAAGGTGGATAACTTCGCACTTGTCCACATTATAGTGCATCTGCCATTTATCCGCCCAATCACCCAGTCTGTCCAAATCGCTCTGGAGCTTCCTGGTCTCCTCCTCTGAGCCCACCCCCCCTCCTAGTTTAGTGTCGTCTGCAAATTTGGAAATGCTGCATCCGACTCCCTGATCCAGGTCATTAATGTAAATTGTGAACAGCTGGGGACCCAGGACAGATCCCTGTGGTACCCCACTTGTTACTGCCTGCCATTCAGAAAATGAGCCGTTTATTCCAACTCTCTGTTTTCTATCTGACAGCCAGTTCTCTATCCACGTCAATACTTTCCCCTTTATCCCATGAGCTTCAATTTTCCCTGCTAATCTTTTATGTGGGACCTTATCGAAGGCCTTTTGGAAGTCCAGGTACACCACATCTACTGGCTCTCCCCCATCTATTTTACCAGTTACTCCCTCAAAAAATTCCAATAGATTAGTCAAGCACGATTTACCCTTTGTAAATCCATGTTGACTCTGTCCTATCCTGTCCCCATTTGCTAAGTGCTCCGCTATTTCATCCTTAATGATGGACTCCAGCATTTTGCCCACAACTGATGTAAGGCTTACAGGTCTGTAATTACCTGCTTTTTCCCTACCCCCCTTTTTGAATAGTGGGGTAACGTTAGCTACCCTCCAATCCATGGGCACTGTTCCCGAGTCTAATGAATTCTGAAAAATCATACTTAGTGCATCCGCTATCTCTAGGGCCACCTCCTTCAGCACCCTAGGATGCATGTTATCAGGCCCTGGGGATTTGTCCGCCTTCAATCCCTTTAGCTTCCTTAACACCATATCCTTAGAGATATTGACTTGCGTCAGTTCCTCCTTTGCAAATGTCCCTATTTTTCCCGATATCCCAGGGAGGTTTTTTGTGTCTTCCTTCGTAAAGACTGACCCAAAGTATGCATTTAGTTGGTCTGCCATTTCCTTATTTCCCGTTATATATTCCCCCGTATCTGACTGCAATGGGCCAACTTTGGTTTTCACCAGTCTTTTCCTCTTGATATACTTATAAAAGCTTTTGGAGTTAGTTTTTATATTTTCCGCCAGCTTGCTTTCGTAAGCTATTTTGCCCCTCTTGATTAAGCCCTTTGTCCTCCTTTGCTCTATCTTAAACTGTTCCCAATCTTCCGCTCTGGCGCTTTTTTTGGCTATTTTATACGCCCTATCTTTGGATTTTATGCTGTCTCTAATTTCCCCTGTTATCCACGGTTGAGTCACCTTTTTAGATTTCCTTTTATGCCAGATTGGTATAAACAATTTTTGCAATTTTGTCATTCTATCTTTAAATGCTTGCCATTGTTTATCTACCTCCAGTCCTCCCAGGAACGTTGTCCAATCAGACCTACTCAGTTCCCGTCTAATGGCATCATAATTCCCCTTGTTTAAATTCAGGACCTTAGTCTCTGAGTCAATTTCTTCGCTCTCCATTTCGAGTGAGAAATCGATCATGTTATGATCGCTCTGACCCAAGGGTCCCCGTACAACAAGATTACTAATTAGTCCCTTCTCATTGCACAGTACCCAGTCCAATATAGCCTGTTCCCGAGTTGGTTCCTCGACATATTGATCCAGATAACCATCCCTTAAACACTCAAGGAATTCCTCCTCCTCATTATTTTTACTGATTAGGCTATTCCAATCTATATGTAAGTTAAAGTCACCTATGATGACAGCTGTGCTCTTATTGCACGCTTCTCTAATTTCCCTCGTGATGCCCTCCCCAACCTCTATTTTACTATTTGGAGGCCTATATACCACTCCTATTAATGTTTTTCGCCCCTCGCTATTTCTTAGCTCCACCCATATAGATTCTGTATTAACTGAGTTAATATCCTTCCTTTCAATTGCATTTATCCCTTCTTTTACCAGCAATGCTACCCCTCCTCCCTTTCTTTTTTGTCGATCCTTCCTAAATACTGAATACCCCTGTATGTTAAGCTCCCAGCCCTGCTCACCCTGCAACCATGTTTCCGTAATCCCAATTAGATCATAATTATTAACCTCTATTTCCACAGCTAATTCATCTACCTTGTTCCTGATGCTTCTCGCATTAAGGTATAAAACCCTCAGGCTTTTTTTATGCTCACATTTTTTATGAATTAGTTTGGCCCTTTGTTTTTTGTTCCTCACTCTTTTACCATTTATTTCTGTCTGCCTTTCACTTTCCTCTATTTCACTACATAGGTTTCTAGCCCCCTGCCAAACTAGTTTAAATGCTCCCGAACTGCTTTATCAAAAATTACCCCGAGAACATCAGTTCCATCTTTGCACAGGTGTAGACCGTCCCTTTTGTATAGGTCACACCTACCACAAAACTGGTTCCAATGCCTCAAAAATTTAAAACCCTCCCTCTTACACCACTGCTCAAGCCACGTATTTAGCCTAACTATCCTGTTCTCTGTACTCTTACTAGCACGTGGCACTGGTAGTAATCCAGAGATTACTACCTTCGAGGTCCTACTTTTTAGCTTGGCTCCTAACTCCCTAAATTCTACTTGTAGGACCTCTTCCCTTTTTTTAGCTACGTCGTTGGTACCAACATGTATCACGACAACTGGCTGTTCCCCCTCCCCCTCCAGAATGTTCTGCACCCGCGCCGAGACATCCTTGACCCTTGCACCAGGGAGGCAACATACCATCCTGGAGTCTCGGTCGCGACCACAGAAACCCCTATCTATTCCCCATTGCCCACACAATAGCCAAGGATGTTGATGGTTGGTTGTGACTCAATGGATTTAGCCGCATTTAATGTCAAATTACGGTGCTGGAGTGCATCCCAAAATCGTTGGAGATTGGCGTCATGTTCCCGCTGATTGCGACCTGCGACAGTAATATTGTCCAGATAAGGAAACGTATCCTTTAAGTCTTCCTGTTTGACCAGGTCATCCATTGCTCGCTGGAAGACAGCCACTCCATTAGTGACCCCAAAGGGGAGATGACGAAATTGATACAGCCGTCCATTGGCTTCAAAGGCCGTATACTGCTTGTCTGAGACCTTCAAGGGTACCTGATGATAGGCACTTTTCAGATCATATGTTGAGAACACCGTGTACTCAGCCAGTTTATTAACCATATCATCGATGCGCGGCAATGGGTATGCGTCCAAGTCCGTATATTGATTGATGGTCTGTGAATAGTCAATGCACAGCCGTTTCTTGTGAGGTTGTAGAGGGTTCTTAACAATAACGACCTGGGCGCGCCATGGCGACGAACAAGGCTCGATGATATCCTCTGCTAAAAGCCGAGAAATCTCAGCCGCAATAAAAGACTGGTCTTCCTGACTGAAACGTCGTGACTTTGTTATAATCGGTTTGCATCGAGGAGGGATACTGGTAAACAGTGAGGGTTCATCCAGTGAAGCTGCTGACAATGCACAGAACGGTAATCGAGGTCGTATATTAGAAATAGTGAGTTCAGGTTTGGATCCGCCGAACTCAATGGTGAGCTTCTTATGCTGCTTTTGAAAATCTAGCCCTAAGATAAGATCACTACATAAGTCCTTGAGCACCGAAAGCCGGGTGGAGGGATACCTGTGACCATTAAGTGTTATTTCAACCATACAAAAGCCAGAAATTCTGGTATTAAGTGATGACTGAGCCATCGCAATTGCCTGGTCCGATGGGAAAACATGTAGCTTTAACTCTGCAACAATCTGTTCCCTAATGAAACTATCAGTGCTACCTGAGTCAATTAAGGCATCTAAAGTATGTCCATTAATTGATGCTTTTGTAGCTGCATGGAATAGGTTCTGAGGACAAGCAGCTGTAATTGGTGTCGTTGCACAAAGAGTGGCTGAAACTCTAGGTGTGTTTCTTCAAGAGAAAACCCGAGAGGAAGCACGATAGATTTTAGCCGGAACATCTTGATAGGTCCTTACCGGGGCAGTTCGGTAGGACTTTGCTTGATAAGCCCTCGTAGAGGCTCTTGATAGGCAAACCTTTGCAAAATGACCCTTTTTGTTGCAATGACTGCAAAACGCATTGCGAGCAGGGCAGAATTTCCGAGGGTGAAACTCATCACCACAAAAGAAGCATTTCTTAGATTGCCAAGAGGCTGCCACAGTGGGGTCATCATCCTCTTCATCAGTGAAGTCATCAGATTGATCGTCAGGGATAAAGTCCTCCCTAATAGAGTTCACCTGTGGCCTCTTAAATTGCCTGACTGTAGTTAAGGCAGCAGACCGAGGTCTGGGCACTGTATAAAGGTCTGCATTTCTTTTTGCCAGATCTAGAGAGCAAGCCATGTCATAAGCTCTCTGAAGCTCAAGTGTCTTACTTTCCAGTAGACGCTGGCGTATAAATGGGGAGGCAAGCCCGCAGATGAAAGCATCACGGATCATTTCTTCACGGTACAGCTCAGCTGAGGCCGCCTGAAAGTTACAGTCCATACTAAGTCTGCGAAGCTCTTGGAGGAATTTATCAATGGATTCCTCCGGCCCTTGTTGGGCTGTAGCTAGTAGATGTCTGGCATAGACCTCATTCGGTGTCTTAGTATATAGTCTTTTAAGCGTCCGAATTGCCTCCTCGTAACTGCCCCATTCCTCGACATACTGAAATACATTCGGGGTGACACAGTTGATGAGTATCCGCAATTTTGAGTCATCATCAGCCTTGCAATATTCGAGAAAATTGTCAAACGTGCGATACCAGTGTTTCCACACCTTACCGGCTGCTGGGGTGTTTGGGTCCAAGTCAAGACGCGATGGTTTAAGGATGTTTTCCATGATGGGTGATTCCCTGGATCCTCAGTTCCGAGTTCGTCCAAAAAGTTTGAGTGCAAAGTTTTTCAAAGTTGATTAAATTGTCGTAAGAATGAGCCTTACGCGTGGTGAACTTAAAGTAAGCTTTAATCAACTAAAAAGGTGCTACATACAAAAGAGGTCTTACTCTATGCCTCTCCAGGATCCAACTGATCAGCCCAGTATTTATCCTGGACTAATCACAGGAAGTGATGCAATAAAGTTCGAGTCACAGGAAGCTGTATTGTGTTACCACACATACAATGAGAGCCATGCTGCCACATGAAATGTGATAGAGCAGACCATTGACGTGCTGAAACAACGCTTCCGCTGCCTGGACCGCTCTGGAGGAGCCCTGCAGTACTCGGCAGAGCAGGTGCCAAGATTTGTCGTGATATGCTGCATGCTGCACAAGCTTGTCATCAGGAGGGAGAAGATCTTGCCACGACCTATCAGGCGAGAAGCTGAGGAGCAGGGGCGCGAGGAGGAGGAGCATGAGGAAAAGGAGGAAGAGGAAGGAAGGAGGCAACCTAGACAGCCCTTTTCTGCCTGGGCTGTCTGTGAAGAACTAACTCGAGTGCGATACCAGTAACCGCAACCCCATTTCCCCATTAACCAAAAGTCCCACACCTTACCTTCCCTCTGTCGCTGACCATCACAGCGTTCACTTGGCCACAATGCAAAAATAAAAGCCACCACAAAATAAACATTCCAAACCAAATTTATAATTAAAATCATGCCATATTGCATACAAATGTAAACAAATCACCCTTGTGCATCCTCTTAGTGCCTGTGTTCCATGTGCCTTTGCCTGTCCTAGTGCTCCTACTCAGTACTACCCTAGTGGCTGCAACATGGCTGGTGGAAGGCTGCTGACTTTCAGTAGAGGAGACTGCAGATGGCCTTGGATGATGATCTTGAGAAGCTCTGGGCCTAGAAGGCCCGGCTGCAGACTGCACCATTTCGGCACGGGAGGCAGCAGACTGGGCTGGCTGGCTGACAGGCAACAGCAAGGGCACTGGTGGAGTGGCAGTGGTGGGAGGACGAATGCTGTCATCTTGAGAGAGTTGTGAGAAGTCGCACAACACCAGGTTATAGTCCAACAGGTTTATTTGAAATCACAAGCTTTCGGAGCACTGCCCCTTCGTCAGGTGAAGTGAAGAGATACATATAGGCACAGCATATATAGTCAGAGAACACAGCCAGATGATTAGAGTTAATCTTTCCAACTGCCCTTTATCACACCTCGGTTGGAAAGATTAACTGTAATCATCTGGCTGTGTTCTCTGACTATATATGCTGTGCCTATATGTATCTCTTCACTTCACCTGACGAAGGAGCAGCGCTCCGAAAGCTTGTGATTTCAAATAAACCTGTTGGACTATAACCTGGTGTTGTGCGACTTCTCACATTTGTCCACCCCAGTCCAACACCGGCATCTCCACATCATCTTGAGAGAGGACAGCAGATTTGTGTTCTGTGGAGCCACTGCCACTCCCCGGGACGGCGACTCAGCAATCCCAGTAATCTGTTGGAGGACAGATTGCTGGACTGCTGTGATACCCTGTAAACCCTTTTGAGCACTGTAATCCACAGCCATGACGGCAGCAGTCTGAGCTTCCACTGCAACACTCAGACGTTGGGTGGCTGCTGCTTGTGCTGCAATGGAAGTTGTGACATTGGCCATCAGACGCTGCATCATGCTTGAGTCCACAAGTGTGCTGATGAAGGTGACCACCACTTCCATGCTGGAAAGGATGGGCTCCAAGCTCTGCACAAATCCCTATGCCAAGTTTGTGCCAGAATCCTCCATGCTCCTTGGCATTGAACACAGGCTTTCTGGCAGGCTTCCCAATGCACCAAGCATTTCATTGTGCATACCCATCAGCTTTCTTCTGTAGGCTGCCCCTTCGAAGTCCTCATTGAGTCCTCTGCAGCAGAACGCGTGAGCGACCTCGCCCTCCAGGGAGCTGGCACCTGTGCTCTCCTTGCCCCTTGTCCTGGCTACATCGCACTCATGCCCAGTGTCTCACCGCATGCAGATCCCGCCTCTATTCTATCCTCTAAGGTACACGCAGTGTCAGTATCTGAGCTGGTGGCTGTGAGTATGAAATCAAGTGACGCTGCTGTGTCTTCATCACTCTCTTCTTGGTGTTCCTCCACTGCCTGACCAGGGTGCACCTCTTGGGTATCTGAAAGGAAAAAGTCATAAGTGTAAGGTTGTGGGGAGGGGAGGGGAGGGGAGGAAAGTAAGAAGTGCATACTTACACCATTAGCAACTTGTAAATCAAAAGAGATTGTGGGATGAGGGGGATGTGAGAAGGAGGATTAGATATGAGCAAACTGTCCTCTTTGATGGTTTCAGCCCCACCATTGGCTGTTCCAATAATGGCCAGCGCCGTCTCCTCCATGGGGGTTAGGACAGACGCACCTGTCCCCTGCCGTTAGCTCTTGCTGCCTCCAGTAGTGCGCCAACTCGTCCTGCAAGAGAATGGGAAGTGTGTCAGTGAATGTCGTGCAATCTGTTTGGGTGATGTGGCTAACATGGTTGAATAGCTGGCAGTGGGTGCAAGCTGTGAGATGTGGGTATGAGGCTTGCAGCAGTACTAAGTGTGTGAGGGTGAGGTGAAGCATATGAATGTTGGGTATGAGGCCTGATTGATAGAGATTGTTGGTGGGTTAGTGATGGGGGTGTGGTGAACTGAGCAGTGACTGAGGCTAGTGGTGCAGTTGGTAGGATATGGCATTTGAAGATGCATACACTAACATTGACCACTTGTGTTAGGTCATTGAACTTCTTATGGCACTGCATCCAGGTCCTCGGGGCTTGACTCCTGGCATTGAGCTCCACGACTATCTGCTTCCACTGCCTTTTGACCATGTGTCTGTAGAGCCTCCTGTGCCCCTGCGGATACAGGACATCTCTCCTCCTCTCCACCTCCTCCACCAAGACCTCCCATGCAGTGTCTGAAAACCTTGGAGCCTGCTCTCTCCAATATTGTGCCATTCCTCATTATTTTTCAGGACAGATTCACTTCCTGCACGACTATCAGCACCTGCTCCAGCCACAATGCACCTCCCCTTTAATAGTTGCAGGTTAGCTTTATGCAGTGCAGGCTAGCTTTAAGTAGTGCTAGGAAGTTACGCTGTTGGGGCCCCCTGCTGATGCGTGTAGCCAATAAACAACACAGTTAGCGCTGGCTGCACGCAGAAATCATTATAATGAGCGAGCAGCACGAAGTTGGCGTGCTGCCTGAATTTCAATCAACGGACGCGGGTTAATCGCGCATCGCAATCCCTGCGCCCATTTTTAGGGGCTATCCAATTTAGCCCCCACTGTTTCCACTTGTGGGAGAATCGAAAACTAGTGGTCATAAGTGCAAGATAGTTACTAATAAATCCAGCAGGGAAATAAGGAGAAATTTATTTTCTCAGAGAGTGGTTAGAATGTGGAACTCGCTACCACAGAAAGTGGTTGAGGCAAATAGCTTGGATGCTTTCTGAAGGAAACTAGGCAAGTAAGAGAATAGAAAGATATGCTGAAAGGCTGAAGTGAAGTAGATGGAATGGGAAGAGACTCGTCTGGAGTATAAACACCAGCACAGACTACTTGGGCCAAATGGCCTGTTTCTATGCTGTATATTCTATGTAATTCTATGTAAGATGGTTTCCCTGCATATGGTTGAGGTGATGGAGAAATAGGTATCCACTGTACATATTTGCAATACATTGTAGCAAGTTTCTCAAAAATTCTACAGCAACAAGGTGCAAGGAGGAGATAGTAAGGAGATTGATGGCTTTTGGAATGGCAGCTACCACTGCTTCAGTGGATGCCATGAGGGTTAACCTGAACACCACAATTGCACAGGGCTTGGGACTATTTAGTTTGTATTAACCAATAGCATCTCTGTCCCAGTGCCCAGCACCAATGGGCTTCTGGGAGTAGTCACGGATATGCTGTCTCTCCAGAGAGTGGGAATGAATCTGCTTCTTTAAGGCCCCCTCCAATGCCTGCACATGAAGGAGCTTCAGACATGGACCTCATGCCCCTTGCAAGATAAAGGCTGCTGGAAGCTTGACTCTCTGGGACACTGCTAATAGTCACCCCACGTCTCAGAATCCAAGGGAACCATTCCACCCACATATCTTCTAACCTACTCTCACTGAGGAAGCACCTTGTAGAAGTAGTAGACTAGGAGCTCGAGCAAGTAAGGTAGTTGACCCAAAGGGTGATATATGGTTAAGAAGTAGTTGTAGATCAAGTGAATAAATTATTTGGTAGCTTTAGGTGAATGTTGTTCTGCAAAATAAACATGGCTTGATCAGAGTTTTCAGTTCATGTCTCTGTATGCTTGCAGTTTTGCCAGTTGAATGGTGGTGGGGCAACCGTAAACTTCTGTCCTTTGAAGGAACTAGGCGGATTTCCTTGTGGGAAAGAGCAGGACATTGTAAAGTGACTTTATTCGGTGTGTGAACTCACTCATTGAGAACACTGTACTGCAAGTTGTCTGCTCCTTTCTCTAGCTGTTAGGAACGTAGGAACAGGAGTAGGCCATTCAGCCCCTCAAGCCTGCTACGCAATGCAATTAGATCATGGCTGACCTACACATCAACTCCATTCATCCACCTTTGCTCTGTGTCCCTTGACACACTTACCAAACAAAAATCTATCTATCTCAGTCTTGAAAGCTCTAATTTACTAGCATCCTCAGCATTTTGGGGGAGAGTTTTCCAGATTTCTACTACCCTTTGTGTGAAGAAGTGCTTTCTGATTTTGCTCGTAAATGACCTAGCTCCAATTTTAAGATTGTAATCCCTTAGTTTGGATTCCCCTACCAGAGGAAATAGTTTCTCTGTATCTACCCTATCAAATCCTTTAACATTTTAAACACCTCGATCACGTTCACCCCTCAATCTTCTAAACACAAGTGAATACAAACAAGTGAATGCAATCTGTTCTCATTATTTAACCCTCTAAGGCCCGGTATCATTCTAGTGAATCTGCACTGCATCTCTTCCAAGGACAATATATTCTTCCTGAGGTGCGGTGCCCAAAACTGAACGCAGTACTCCAGCTGCGGTCTGACCAAAGCTCTATACAATCCTCCCCTTTGCATTTTAACCCCCTTGAGATAAAGGCCAACATTCCTTTAGCTCTAATACAAAACCAAAATACTGCGGATGCTGGAAATCTGAAATAAAAACAGAAAGTGCTGGAAATACTCAGCAGGTCAGGCAGCATCTGTGGAGAGGGAAACAGAGTTAACGTTTCAGGTCGATGACCTTTTGTCAGAACTGGAATAAGTTAGAGATGTAACAGATTTTAAGCAAGTGCAGAAGCTGGGAAAGCGGGAAGGGGAGGAAGGAACAAAAGGGAAGGTCTGTGATAGGGTGGAAGGTAGGAAAGATTATATTACAAAAGTTATGATGGTGCAAGGCAAAAGGGTTTGGTCGTGGGACAAATAAAGAAACAAAAGATGAGTCTAGAGGAGGTGTAAATGGGAAGAGCAGAATCATCAACAATAGCTGTCGTCCAAAAAGATGGGGGCAGAGGTTATGATCTGAAATTGTTGAATTCAATATTGAGTTCAAAAGGCTGTAAAGTGCCTAATCAAAAGATGAGGTGCTGTTCCTCGAGTTTATATGTTGAGCTTCATTGGAACAGTGTAAGAAGCCAAGGACGGAGATGTCAGAGTGGGAGTGGGGCAGAGAATTAAAATAACAGGCGACCGAAAGCTCGGGGTCACGCTTGAGAACTGAACGGAGGTGTTCCGCAAAGCAGTCACCCAATCTGCGTTTGGTCTCCCCAATGTAGAGGAGACCGTATCATGAGCAGCGAATACAGTATACTAAATTGAAAGAAGTACAAGTAAATCGTTGTTTCACCTGGAAGGAGGTGTTTGGGGCCCTGGACGGTGGGAAGGGAGGAGGTAAAAGAGCAGGTGTTGCATTTCTTGTGCTTGCATGAGAAGGTGGCGTGGGAAGGGGAGGGGGTGTTGGGGGTGAACCAGGGTGTCACAGAGGGAACAGTCTCTTTGGAATGCTGCGAGGGGAGGGGAAGATGTGTTTGTTGGTGGGATCATATTGGAAGTGGCAGAAATGGCGGAGGAGAATCCGTTGAATGTGGAGGCTGGTGGGGTGGTAAGGTGAGAACAAGGGGAACCCTATTGTGGTTCTAGGAGGGAGGGGAATGGGTGAGAGCAGAAGTGTGGGAAATGGAACGGACACAGTCAAGGGCCCTGTCAACCACGATGGAGGAAAAAGGAAGACACTTTTGTTTTTATTCCATTAGCCTTTTTTTGATTGCTTTTTGTACCAGTCTACCAGCTTTTAATAATTTGTGAACTTGGTTTCCCAAATCTCTTTGCTCCTCTACAGTTCCTAGTTTCTCACCATTTAGAAAATATTCCGATTTATCTGTCTTGGGTCTAAAGACACACACTAGCCCACATTGCACTCTTTTTGCCATAGTTTTGCTCAATCACGTAATCTGCCTATGTCCCTTTGCAACCTCCAGATCCCATCTGTACTACTTACTGTCCCTCCTAACTTAGTGTCATCTGCGAACTTGGATATACAGCTCTCTGAGGGCTAAATTCGATAGCCCCCAAAAACGGACGTGGGGATCACGAGGCACAATTAATTGCCGCCTGTTCACTGTAATGCAGGCAGCACGCCAACTTTGTTTCAAAATCATTTCAATAATTTCAGTATCCAGCCAGTGCTGGACGGATCAGCAAGGGGCCAATATCGTGAGAGGTTAGCACCAGTTAAAGCTAACCTTCACTGCTTAAAGCTAGACTGCACTTAAAGGGAAGGTGCATTGTGGCTGGAGCAGGTGCTGAAAGTCATTCAGCAAGTGAATCTGACCTGGGAATCAATGAAGAATGGCACAACTTGGAGAAAGCGGGATCCAAGGTTTCAGACGCTGGACTGGAGTCCTTTGGTGGAGGAGGAGGAAAGGAGGAGAGATGTCCTGTATCTGCGGGGGCGCCAGGAGGCCCTCCAGATACATGCTCAGAAGGCATTGGGAGCAGATAGTCGTGGAACTCAATGCCAGGAGTCAAGCCCCGAGGACCTGGATGCAGTTCCGTAAAAAGTTCAATGACCTCACACGAGCAGTCAAGATCAGTGACTGCATCTTCAAATTCCATATCCTACCAACTGCACCACTAGCCTCAGCCACTGTTCTATGCGCCACATCCCCATCACTCACCTACAAGCAATCTCTATCAACCAGGACTCATACCTATCATTCATAGCTTCACCTCAACCTCACACATAGCACTGCTGCAAGCCTCACACCCACATCTCACAGCTTGCACACACTACCAGCTATTCAACCATGACAGCCACATCACCCAAACAGATTCCATGACGCTCACTGACACATTTTCCTCTCTCTTGCAAGACAAGGCAGGGCACAACCAGAGGCAGCAGGAGCTAACCGACGGGGAACAGGCGCGCCTCCATGTCCTAACACCCATGGAGGAGACAGTGATGGCCATTTTTGGAACGGCCATTGCTGAGGCTGTGGCCAGCGGCGGGGCTGAAACCATCGAAGTTGACAGTATCCTCATACCTAATCCTCCTTCTCTCATCCCACTTCCTGCTCATCCCACAATCTCTTCTGATTTACAAGCTGCCGATAGTGTAAGCATGCACCTCTTAATTTCCCCCCTTCCCTTCACCCCAACCTTACCCTTGTGCCTTTCTCCTTTCAGATACACAGGAACTGCAGCCTGCCCAGGCAATGGTGGAAGAGCAGGAAAACAGTGCTGATGAAGATTCACTTCACTTAATTTCACACTCACAGCCACCAGATTCTGACACTGCGCGTAATTTAGAGGATAGCATAGAGGCAGGATCTGCACGTGGTGAGACACCGGGGCACCGAGTGGCCTGCAGCCAGAGCAGGGTGCAAGGATCACGCAGGTGCCTGCTCGCTGGAATGCAAGTTCGCAAACGAGTTCTGCTGCAGAGGACTCAGATGAGGACTTCGATGGGACAGGCTCATTAATGGGTATGCACAATGAAATGCTTGGTGCATTGTGAACCCTGCCAGAAAGCCTGCATGCAACGTTAAGGTGCATGGAGGAGTCCAGTAACAACTTGGCACAGGGCTTTGCGCAGAGCTTGGAGCCCATCCTTTCCAGCATGGAAGTGGTGGCCAACTCCATTAGCACACTTGTGGACCCAACCATGATGCAGTGTCTGATGGATGATGTCTCAGCTTCCATTGCAGCACAAGCAAAAGCCATTTAATGTCAGTGCTGCAGTGGAATCTGAGACTGCTACTGCTGCCATCATGGCTGTGGATTATAGTGTTCAAAGGGGCTTACAGAGTGTCACAGCAGTCCAGCAATCTGTCCTCCAACAGATTACTAAGAATGCTGAGACGCCGCCCTGGGAGAGTGGCAGTGGCTCCGTGGAGCACGAACCTGCTGTCCTCTCTCAGGATGTGATGTGGAGATGCCGGCGTTGGACTGGGGTGGACAAAAATGAGAAGTCGCACAACACCAGGTTATAGTCCAACAGATTTATTTAATTTTACAAGCTTTCGGAGCAGTTCGCTCCTTCGTCAGGTAAGTTTAGCAGTGAGAGAATCTCCCAGAACTCCCAGCAGCCAGGGGCATTCAGCCTCGGATATGCGGGTAAGCGTTCTCCAAGGCGGCCTTCGAAATACACGACAGCGCAAAATCATAGAGCAGAAACTGATAGCCAAGTTCCGCACTCATGAGGAGGGCCTCAATCGCGATATCGGGTTCATGTCACGATACAGAACGTGACTTGACATCATGGCCGGTCTTCCCAGGTGTTTTTTTTTAAAAAAGGCTAACACAAGAACCTACACAGATTGACAGGATATGCAGCCAGCAGGTGGTTTGACACGTTGGACCCCCTGGGACACATCTCATTGTCTTGGCTATGCTCTTTGATGTGGGAAAGATTTGAATATATTTTGTCTGTGTTTAAATTGTGAATTCTGGGAGATTCTCTCACTGCTAAACTTACCTGACGAAGGAGCGAACTGCTCCGAAAGCTTGTAAAATTAAATAAATCTGTTGGACTATAACCTGGTGTTGTGCGACTTCTCATTTTTCTCTCTCAGGATGACAGCATTCGTCCTCCCACCACTGCCACTCCGCCAGTGCCCTTGCTGTTGCCTGTCAGCCAGCCAGCCCAGACAGCTACCGCCCATGCCGAGATGGTGCAGTCCGCAGCTGGGCCTTCTAGAGCTACTCAATGTCATCCTCCAAGGCCATCTGCATGGCTTCCACTGAAAGTCAGCAGCCTTCCATCAGTCATGCTGCAGTCACTGGGGTAGCACTGAGTAGGACAGGCAAAGGCACATGGAAGACAGGCACTAAGGGAATGCAAAAGGTGATTAGTTTATGTTTGTATGCAATATGGCATGATTTCATTTATAAATTTGGTTTGGAATTTTGTAGTGGATTTAATTTTGCATTGTGGCCAAGCAGACGCTGTGATGGTCAGTGACAGGGGGAAGGTAAGGAGTGTGGGACTGTTGGTGAATGGGGAATTGTGGTTGCGGTTTACTGGTATTGCACTCGAATGAGTTCTTCATGGCCAGCCCGAACAGAAAGGAGCTGTCTAGGTTGCCGTCTCCCTTACTCTTCCTCCACCTCCTCCTCCTCCTCATGCTCCTGCTCGCCGTATAGCTGGTGGCAAGGGCTGTCCGCTTATGATGGCACAGAAATGCCAACCTTCGGTATAAGCACACATAAGTGGCCTCCTCCAAGTTGTAATTACCTGCTGCAGCCTCTACTGCCACATTTATAGTGACATTAATTATTTGGAGCAGAAATGGAGGGGAATGGGTTGAAAGGGCTGGCTGTGCCCTTTAACCCTGTTTGCATGGGATGTTAACAACTGATGAATAAATCCAAAATCATAACGCAAAGTTCTCTTAGTATCAGCAACTGGAGCCATTTGCAAATTAATGGGACCATGGATTTAACCTCTAAGGGCTGAATTCTCCTCCCATTGGTGGATTAGCGGCGGAGCGGGAATACCACCCACCCACGTGAATGTGCCACTAACCTGCTGCAGTTTCCTCCTAGGCCCCTCATTTGCTATTTAAGGCAGGTTTGGAATAGTAATATTGTTGCTGATAGATTTACTGCTGCGAGGAAAGTGGGAAATTCAGTTCTGGTGCAAAAGTCTGCAGCCAGTTAAAGGGCAGTAATTAAGGCATTTGGTGGAAATTGGCCAGAGTTTTAGCCACTCCCCTTTGACTCTATTTACATACAGCAGATGGATTGAGCTCCCAGCGGGCTTTAAAGGGAACTAGAAATTTTTGGGGGGGCATAATTCTGGCAGCTTTTTAGTAGCGGTTTTGAGGCGGTAGCCTTTAAGAAGCTATTTTACTTTGTTTTACATCCCAAGTCCATTCCAAAATGGGCTGAAATTTAGAGAAGAATCCAGCCCTATATGTGGCTCCCAAGACATATTCAGCCAATGAAAACAAAAGCTTGGATGTATCTGCTCTAGTGCACTGATTTCAAAATCCCTGCCTTCCAAGATCTCTTGCCACCATCTCTTCCAGCCTCCTTCATACTGCTGCGCTCTAGGATTCTTTTCCAAATCATCCACCTTCAAAAGCCTCCTTGAAACCTACTGCTTCAAATATGCTTTCAGTACCTCCGAACTCTTCTCCCAACTCCTGTTTAGGTCTGATTTCCTCTTGTAAAGTGCCTTGTGACATTTTGTTATGATAAAGGTGCTATATAAGTGCAAGTTGTTATGTGTTTATAGATGAATTTAGATCCATATTGATTTGCATAAATTTTGTATTGATGTCTTTTTTACTGATCTCTTAGTTATCTAATCGTATCATCCTTATCAAAATGTAAGTAATTAATTTAGTCATACAACAGTAGTAATATTATTTGCAAAGGTAAGGACGCTATATTTAGTTTACTGCCTACAAAAGTTTTCCATTTGTTTATAGATATGTATGGCGTGGTATATGTGTCAAAATGGAACTTTGAAACATGGAATGAACCAGATCATCATGATTTTGATAATCTAACATTCACAGTTCAAGGTGAGTTTATTATTTAATAAGAATATATAACCATTGTCATAAAGGCACTACTGCATCAACTTGGGGCTTCACAGTACTGTGCAAAGGATATCTTCATAATGTAACATTCATAAAATGAGTTTAGTCTGGAGGTAAACTTTAGCTTAGGTTTTCCTTTTGGCAGTCGCCCCACTTTGGATTATCACTAGATTTCTTTTTTGACAATGTTATATCTTTTCCACTCTTGAAGGCATTGACTCTTCACAGTACAGTCGTTTGGGGACTGTCGCCCACTGATACTTCACCCAAGTGGCCCTTTTTCATGTGTGAGCCATGACAATGAGTCATGGCAGGTTGTTTGACTGTCAGGGCATCACAACTGATCCCAATCCTGTTTTCACATCACGGACTAGAAAATCAGCCGCGCAGGAAGAGCACGCTCATTATGAACTGGAAGTGCATTGCCTGCATTATGGGTAATGGCCAAGAGATCGATATGTAATGCCCACACCTAAAACAGGTGTTAGGCTCCTTATTTACATATGTAAAGGGCTTAACACATGTTTGAGGTTCACGCTGCAAGATTGGTTTGTCCTGAGGCAGCTGGCGCTAGGTGCACTCAACAAAACCAGGTCGATATGCGACCTAACAGGTAGTCCTTAAATTGACAAGTAATGATTTTAAAATATACTTATCGGAATGTGGAATCAGGAGAAGCAGGAGTATTCCTCCTGACCACACATTCAAAGAACGGTGGCTGTTACCAGCCACCACTCCCCATCCCGATAGCTACCGCTACCCCTGGCCATCTACCACGGCCATCGTGCCCTCCCCCCACCCCGCTTGCCACCACTATGTCTTGCCACCACTACCTCCCCCATGGCTGCTGCTCCTCACAAGTGTCTCACAAGAGGCTTGTAAGAAAAATTCAGCACGAGGAAATGTAACAGCATGGATAGGGGATTGGTTGATGGTCGAGAAACAAAGACTTGGGATAATAGGTATTCTCAGATTGGAGAAGGGTGGGAAGTGGTTGAGCCCAGGGCTCAGTGCTGGGTCCACTTTTGTTCTCGGTATAAATAGATTTTTTGGACTTGGGACTATGGAGCAGAATCTCCAAATTTGGTGATGATACAAAAGTAAGGGGTTGGACAAACAGGACTCTTAAAAAAATTTAGGAAGACAGACACATTAGCAGAATGGTGAGACAAATGGAATATGCAATTTAATGTGGATAATATACTTTGGGAAGGAACACAACGAATAGAAACATACACTCAATGGAAAGATGCTGAAGAGTGTGGATGACCAGAGAGACCTAAGAGTTCAAATACATAATTCTCTGAAAGTGTCACTGCAATTAGGCAACGGCATCAAAAAGGCTAAGAGCATAATGGATTTTATAAATCGAGACACAGAATGCAAGAGTAAAGAAGTACTGATAAATTTGTGCAAAACATTGGATAGGCCTCCGTTAGAGTACTGTGTACAGTTTTGGTGCCAGATTACAGAAAGCTATAAAGACCCTACAGCGTAGATTCACCAGAATGATGCCAGGGATGAGAAATTATAATTATGAAGAGAGACTTGAGACACTCAGAAGTGTCAGTAGGAGAGCATTTTGGTGACAGTGACCATAATTCGGTGAGATTTAAGGTAGTCATGGAAAAGGACAAAGATGGACCGGAAATAAAAGTTCTAAATTGGGGGAAGGCCGATTTTAATATGATAAGGCAGGATCTGGCCAAAGTGGATTGGGATAAGCTACTTGTAGGAAAATTCACATCAGAGCAGTGGGAGTCTTTCAGAAAGGAAATAGAGAGAGTACAACGCCAACATGTTCCCGTAAAGGTCAAGAGTGGGACCAACAAGCCCAGGATATACAAGAAATTATTAGGAAAAAAAGGGAGGCTTTTGGCAGATACAAAGGACTAAAAACAGTAGAAGCCCTAGAGGAGTATAGAAAGTGCAGGGGGGTACTTAAAAAAGAAATTAGGAGAGCGAAGAGGGGGCATGAAAAAACACTGGCGGGCAAAATAAAGGAAAATCCCAAGGTGTTTTATAAGTATATTAAGGGCAAGAGGATAACCAGGGAAAGAGTAGGACCCATTAGGGACCAAAGTGGCAATCTGTGTGTAGAGCCGGAAGATGTGGGAGAGGTTTTAAATTAATATTTTGTATCTGTGTTCACTATGGAGAAGGACGATGTAGGCATAGAAATCAGGCAGGGGGATTGTGATATACTTGAACAAATTAGTATTGAGTGGGAGGAGGTACTAGCGGTTTTAGCAGGCTTAAAAGTGGATAAATCCCCAGACCCAGACGAGATGTATCCCAGGCTGCTGTGTGAGGCAAGGGAGGAGATTGCAGGGGCTCTGACACAAATTTTCAGAACCTCACTGGCCACAGGGGAGATGCCAGAGGACTGGAGGACAGCTAATGTAGTACCATTATTCAAGAAGGGTAGTAGGGATAAACCACGGAATTACAGGCCAGTGAGCCTAACATCAGTGGTAAGGAAATTATTGGAAAAAATTCTGAGGGACAGAATTAGTCTCCACTTGGGGAGGCAAGGATTAATCAAGGATAGTCAGCATGGCTTTGTCAGGGGGAGATCATGTCTAACCAATTTGATTGAATTTTTCGAGGGGGTGACTAGGTGTGTGGATGAGGGTAGTGCAGTTCATGTGGTCTACATGGACTTCAGTAACGCTTTTGACAAAGTCCCGCATGGGAGACTGGGCAATTTGGCATATTGGATCCAAAATTGGCTTAGTGGCAGGAGGCAGAGGGTGATGGTCGAAGGTTGTTTTTGTGACTGGAAGCCTGTGTCCAGTGGTGTACCACAGGGATCGGTGCTGGGTCCTTTGCTGTTTGTAGTGTACATTAATGATTTAGATATGAATGTAGGAGGTGTGATCAGTAAGTTCGCAGATGACACGAAAATTGGTGGAGTGGTAAATAGCGAGGAGGGAAGCCTCAGGCGACAGGACGATATAGACGGGTTGGTCAGATGGGCAGAACAGTGGCAAATGCAATTTTACCCTGAAAAGTGTGAGGTGATGCATTTTGGGAGGACTAACAAGGCAAGGAATACACAAAGAATGGTAGGACCCTAGGAAGGACTGAGGATCAGAGGGACCTTGGTGTGCATGGTCGAAGGTTGTTTTTGTGACTGGAAGCCTGTGTCCAGTGGTGTACCACAGGGATCTGTCCTGGGTCCCCAGCTGTTCACAATTTACATTAATGACCTGGATCAGGGAGTCGGATGCAGCATTTCCAAATTTGCAGACGACACTAAACTAGGAGGGGGGGTGGGCTCAGAGGAGGAGACCAGGAAGCTCCAGAGCGATTTGGACAGACTGGGTGATTGGGCGGATAAATGGCAGATGCACTATAATGTGGACAAGTGCGAAGTTATCCACCTTGGGTGCAGGAACGGGAGGGCAAATTATTATTTAAATGGCAATAAATTGGGAGAGGGGGAAGTACAGAGAGACCTGGGTGTTCTTGTACACCAGTCACTGAAGGCGAGCATGCAGGTGCAACAGGCGGTCAAGAAGGCAAACGGTATGCTGGCCTTCATAGCAAAAGGGTTGGAATACAGGAACAGGGATACCTTGCTGCAGCTGTACAGGGCACTGGTGAGACCACACCTCGAGTACTGTGTACAGTTTTGGTCGCCTCATCTGAGGAAAGATGTTCTTGCCATGGAGGGGGTGCAGCGGCGATTCACCAGGCTGATACCAGGAATGGCGGGATTGACCTATGAGGAGAGACTATGTAGTTTAGGGATGTACACACTGGAGTTTAGAAGATTGAGAGGGGACCTCATAGAAGTGTATAAAATTCTGACAGGTCTAGACAGACTAGATGCAGAAGGAATGTTTCCCTTGGCGGGTGAGAACAGAACTAGAGGACATAATTTAAGGATAAGGGCTAAACCATTTAGGACAGAAATGAGGGGGAATTTCTTCACTCAGAGGGTGGTGAACCTGTGGAACTCATTGCCACAGAGGGCAGTGTACGCCAGCTCATTAAATATATTTAAGAGGGAATTAGATATATTTCTACAGGCAAAAGGGGTTAAGGGTTACGGAGAGAAGGCGGGGACGGGATACTGAATTGGAGGATCAGCCATGATCTCATTAAATGGCGGAGCAGGCTCGAAGGGCCGGATGGCCTACTCCTGCTCCTATCTTCTATGTATCTATGTATCTATGTACATAGATCCCTGAAGGCAGCAGGACAGGTCGATAAGGTGGTTAAAAAGGCATATGGGATACTTGCCTTCATTAGCCGAGGCATAGAATATAAGAGCAGGGAGGTTATGATGGAGCTGTACAAAATGCTAGTTAGGCCACAGCTAGAATACTGTGTGCAGTTCTGGTCGCCACACTATAGGAAAGATGTGATTGCATTGGAGAGGGTGCAGAGGAGATTCACCAGGATGTTACCTGGGCTGGAGCGCTTCACCTCTGAAGAGAGACTGGACAGGCTGGGGTTGTTTTCCTTAGAGCAGAGAAGGCTGATGGGGGACCTGATTGAGGTGTACAAAATTATGAGGGGCATAGATAGGGTAGATAGAAAGGAACTTTTCCCCTTAGTAGAGGGGTCAATAACCAGGGGGCACAGTTTCAAGATCAGGGGCAGGAGGTTTAGAGGGGATTTGAGGAAAATCTTTTTTCACCCAGAGGTTGGTTGGAATCTGGAACTCACTGCCTGAAAGGGTGGTAGAGGCAGGAACCCTCACAACATTCAAGAAGCATTTAGATGAGCACTTGAAACGCCGTAGCATACAAGGCTACGGACCAAGTGCTGGAACATCCAGAACATCTTTCCTCAGATAAGACGACCAAAACTGCACACAGTACTCAAGGTGTGGTCTCACCAAGGCCCTGTACAACTGCAGCAGGACATCCCTGTTCCTATACTCAAACCCTTTCGCTATGAAGGCCAACATACCATTTGCCTTCTTCACCGCCTGCTGCACCTGCATGCTTACCTTCAGCGACTGGTGCACAAGGACACCCAGGTCTCGTTGCACTTCCCCTTCTCCCAATCTATTGCCATTCAGATAATAGTCTGCCTTTCTGTTTTTGACACCAAAGTGGATAACCTCGCATTTATCCACATTATATTGCATCTGCCACGCTTCTGCCCACTCACCCAACCTGTCCAAATCATCCTGGAGTTCCTCAGTATCCTCCTCGGAGCACACACGCCCACCCAGCTTTGTGTCATCTGCAAACTTGGAGATATTACATTTAGTTCCCTTATCCAGATCATTAATGTATATTGTGAATAGCTGGGGTCCAAGGACCGAACCCTGCGGTACCCCACTAGTCACTGCCTGCCACTCGGAAAAAGACCCATTAATTCCTACTCTCTGCTTTCTGTCCGCCAACCAGTTCTCTATCCAAGTCAATACCTTGCCCCCAATCCCATGTGCCTTAACTTTACACGCTAATCTCTTATGCGGGACCTTATCGAAAGCCTTTTGCAGTTGTACAGGGCCTTGGTGAGACCACACCTTGAGTACTGTGTGCAGTTTTGGTCGCCTTATCTGAGGAAGGATGTTCTTGCCATGGAAGGAGTTCAGCGAAGATTCACAAGGCTGATACCTTGGATGGCAGGAATGACATATGAGGAGAGATTGGGTCGATTGGGCTTATACTCGCTGGAGTATAGAAGAATGAGAGGAGATCTCATCGAAACATACAAAATTCTGACAGGTCTGGACAAACTAGATGCAGGAAGAATGTTCCCGATGGTCGGAGAGTCCAGAACCAGGGGTCATAATCTAAGGATAAGGGGTAAGCCATTTAGGACAGAAATTAGGAAGAATTTCTTCACCCAGAGAGTGGTGAACCTAAGGAATTCTCTACCACAGAAGGTAGTTGAGGCCAAGTCATTAAATATATTCAAGAATGAGTTAGATATATTTCTTAAAGCTAAAGGTATCAAGGGATATGGGGGGAAGGCAGGTACAGGGTACTGAGTTTGGATGATCAGCCATGATCTCATCGAATGGCGGAGCAGGCTCGAGGGGCCGAATGGCCTACTCCTGCTCCTATCTTCTATTTTTCTATATGTTTCTAAAATTGGATTAGAATAGATAGGGCTTGTTGGCCGGCGTGGACACAATGGGCCGAAGGGCCTCTTTCTGTGATGTATAAATCTATGACTTTATGACAGTGGGACTATTTCTGCTGGAGCAGAGAAGGCTAAGAGGAGAATTAATAGAGGTTTTTAAAAAAAAATTATGAAGGGGTTTGATCGAGTGAATAGGGAAAAACTAGTTCTTCAGGTTGCGGAGTCAGCGACAAGGGGTCATCAGTTTTAAATTGTTACTAAGAGAGTGAAGAGAGAGGTTAGGAGAAGTTTCTTTCTGCATTGGATTATTGTAGCATGGGAATAGTTGAGACAAAGACTATTGCATCATTTGAGGACAAATTGGATAAATAACTGAAGCAGAGAAAGATACAGACCTATGGGGAGAAAGCAGGTTAATTTTGGATTGCTCTAGCAAAGAGCAGGTACAGACGCAATGAGCCAAATGGTACTTCTGTGCTGTAAACTTCTATAGTTCTATGGTTCTCCTTACCCTTCATTGCCATCCATGCCCCCTTCCCCCACTTCATTGCTATGCATTCCTCCCTTTCATCGCCATCCATTTCCCCCTTTCATTGCCATCCATTTCCCCCATTCATTTTTATCCATGTCCCCCTCTCCCTCAGTTCTACTCCTACCTAAATCCTCCCAATAATGCACGGGTCCAGAATGGACCCCTCTCTCCTCACTGCCACCCCTAATGCTTCATGAAAAGGATTTTTGCCACTGTATACTCTTCCTTGAACTCCTGATTACAGTACACAGCTCCCTTTCTTTAGGCATTAGAAACAACGTTGAAGGTAGAGGAAGCTAGTCCAGTACATTAATGGCAGGATCTTGGTAGCAGCGGGTTTTGTGCTAATTCTTTTTTTAGATGGCTGAGTCACCCTGGGGGCAATTTTCCCAACCCTGAGGAGGCGGGACAGTTGGCAAAATCGAAAAAAGTGAGGGCGGGTTCGGAACCCGCCTCTGCGCAATTTTGCCAGAGGCGGGTTTCATGGGTGCAATTCGGTCCCGCCTCCATCAGTCGGGATAGGTAGTTAAGACCCTTAAATAGTCATTAAGGGCCTCTATAAACCTATTTTGACAGGCCTTTGATATTTTGCAACATTTTGTGTGTTTTGCACGACCCTCCTAAACCACGCCAGCTAATCCTGGCGGGTTGACAAGTGGGTGGCCTCCTCACAGCTGCAGCTCCACCATTAAAATGGAGCTTTCATCAGGGAGCAGTTGCAGGTGGCAGAACCTTTGTTCCACAGGTCTTTAGCAGGACTACCGAAGTCGGAGGTGCTGCAGCTTCTATCTCTCAACTGTGAGATCTCCTTGGAAGACCCTCTCCCCACTTGGACTGAGCGCTTCCCCAATGGAGGTATCTGACAGCAGCATGGGAACCATTTATTTCCTTTCACCATGGAGCTCAGATTCGGATGAGGAGCAACCACGGCAGCAGCAGAACCAGGCAGCTCAGCAGCAGCAACAGCAGCAGGAGTGCCAACCTCCTGCTCACCCACCTGATGCTGCACAGGGCAGAAGGCGCTAGCGCATGGAAGCACGTCGCCGCAGGAGATACCCCCAACAGGGTTTACAGACAGAGGATGAGCTACATCAACATGACTGAGCAGCAGTGCCAAAGGACGCTGAGACTTTCACGAGAGGTTGTCAGAGACATCTGCACACTGCTGCACCAACACCTGAAGCCCAGAGGAGCGGGTGGATACCCCTTACCAGTAGCTGTCAAAGTCACCACCACATTCAACTTTTTTGCCTCAGGCTCCTTCCAGGGATCATCAGCAGACATCAGTGGCATCTCCCAGTCGGCCGCCCACAGTTGCATCACGCAGATTACCGATGCCCTTTTCGCAAAGGTGCACAATTACATCCACTTCTCAAGGGATCAAGCAAGTGTGACCGCGCGTTCAGTTGGCTTTGCAAATATGGCAGGCTTGCCAATGGTGCAGGGGGTCATAGACTGCACACATGTGGCCCTTAGGGCACCCCATCAAAACCCAGCTATCTTTGTCAACCGCAAGGGCTTCCACTCCCTCAACGTACAGCTGGTGTGTAACCACAAGAAGGAGATTTTGCATGTTTGCGCCAAGTTCTGTGGTAGTTGCCATGACTCTTTCATCCTGCGGAACTCTAGTGTTCCTCCGTTCTTCAATCCGCCAAACCAACTTAACGGATGGCTCCTTGGTGACAAGGGCTACCCCCTGAAGAAGTGGCTAATGACGCCGATCAGGAGGCCAGCTAATGAGGCTGAGGAGCGCTACTACGCCAGCCACATTTTGACCAGGTCCATCATCAAGCAAACCATTGGCTTGCTGAAGATGTGATTCTGATGCCTTGACAGATCAGGTGGAGCCCTGCAGTATTCAGCAGTCAGGGTCTCCAGAATGGTCGTGGTCTGCTGTGCACTGCACAACATGGCACAGTGTCGTGGCTTGCAGCTTCCTGATGAGCAAGTGGATTAGTTCATAGCCTCCTCAGATGAGGAGGAGGAGGAGGAGGACCGAGCAGCGGCGTATTGACCAGCAGCAGCAGCAGCACGCGAGCACATGGCTGCCTGTGATGCAAGGGATGCACTCATCCTGGCTAGATTTGCATAGGTTGCCCATTGTGGCACATGTGTTTGGCTCCTTCCTAACACATGATAGACAATGGACATGACTCTCTGGCCTCCTTTCACTCTGACCACCAACCTGATCACGCAAGTGTCGTGGAGCCCGCAATGTGGAGCTGCCTAAGCCGAAATAACAGATGCCATCACGCCAACAGTTTGCCATCACCTAATTTTGATACATTCACACAGGGATGGCATTTCATGAATAAACATAGTGAGAGAGGAAGTATTAAGGGGTTTAGCAGCTCTAAAAGTGGATAAATCCCGAGGCCCGGATGAAATGTATCCCAGGCTGTTAAGCGAAGCAAAAGAGGAAATAGCAGAGGCCCTGACCATCATTTTCCAATCCTCTCTGGCTTCAGGTGTGGTGCTGGAGGACTGCTAATGTGGTACCCTTGTTTAAAAAGGGAGAAAAGGATAGACCGAGTAATTACAGGCCAGTCAGCCGAACCTCGGTGGTGGGAAAATGATTGGAAAGAATTCTGAAGGACAGGATAAATCTTCATTTAGAAAGACACGGATTAATCAAGGATAGTCAGCACGGATTTGTTAAGGGAAGGTCGTGTCTGACAAACTTGATTGAATTTTATGAGGAGGTAACAAGGAGGGTAGATGAGGTTAGTGCGTTTGATGTAGTGTATATGGACTTTAGCAAGGCTTTTGATAAGGTTCCACATGGCAGACTGGTTACGAAGTTAAAAGCCCATGGGATCCAGGGCAAAGTGTCAAGTTGGATTCAAAACTGGCTCAGAGGCAGGAAGCAGAGGGTAATGGTTAATGGGTGTTTTTGTGACTGGAAGGCTGTTTCCAGTGGGGTTCCGCAGCACTCAGTACTAGGTCCCTTGCTTTTTGTGGTATATATCAATGATCTAGACTTGAATATAGGGGGTATGATTGAGAAGTTTGCAGATGATACTAAAATCGGCTGTCTGGTTGATACTGAAGAAGGAAGCTGTAGACTGCAGGAAGATATCAATAAATTGGTCAGGTGGGCAGAACAGTGGCAAATGGAATTCAATCCGGAGAAGTGTGAGATAATGCATTTGGGGAGGGCTAACAAGGAAAGGGAATACACATTAAATGGTAGGACACTGAGTAGTGTAGAGGAACAAAGGTTCCTTGGAGTGCATGTCCACAGACCCCTGAAGGTAGCAGGCCAAGTAGATAAGGTGGTTAAGAAGGCATACGGAATGCTTGCCTTTATTAGCCGTGGCATAGAATACAAGAGCAGGGGGGTTATGCTTCAACTGTATAAAACACTAGTTAGGCCTCAGCTAGAGTATTGCGTGCAGTTCTGGTCACCACATTACAGGAGAGATGTGATTGCACGAGAGAGGGTACAGAGGAGATTTGCAAGGATGTTGCTGGAGTAAAGAATCTTAGCTAGGAGGAAAGACTGGATAGGCTGGGTTTGTTTTCCTTGGAACAGAGGAGGCTGAGGGGAGACCTTATTGAGGTGTATAAAATTATGAGGGGCCTAGATAAAGTGGATAGAAAGGACCTATTTCTCTTAGCAGAGGGATCAAAAACCAGGGGGCACAGATTTAAAGTAATTGGTGGAAGGTTTAGATGGGATTTGAGGGGAAATTTCTTCACCCAGAGGGTTGTGGGGGTCTGGAACTCACTGCCTGAAAGGGTGGTAGAGGCAGAAACCCTAACCAGATTTAAAAAGTACTTGGATGTGCACTTGGGATGCTGTAACCTGCAGGGCTACAGCTGGGAAGTGGGATTAGGCTGGATAGCTCTTTGTTGGCCGGCGCGGACACAATGGGCCGAAATGGCCTCCTTCCGTACTGTAACTTTCTATGATTCTAACAGAAACAATCACCCAATCTGCACACAGATTTGGAGGTTATAGCCCTTGCCAGCTGGACCCACACAGCCTTGGTTTCTTTGGGAGGCCTCTTCGTCCCAGATGAGGGAAGCGCACCTCCCTGCTAGCTCTCGCCCCTTCAACCAGCATACCCAGCGCTTAATCTGAGAACCTTGGGGAGGCCCTTGCCTTGGAGCTGGCCATTCTTCAAGGAGATAACAGTTTGGAGGTGGTGCACCATCGACCAAAAACCAGTGGAATGAGCCAAGGCAGCAAGCAGCCCTTAAATGAAGCTGGATAAGTGATGTCAGCAGAAGCGAGTTTATAAAAAGCATCTGTGGGTAGCGACAAGGATATTTTAAACATTGGAAATTGAACTGTGCTTAAAGGCTGTCAACGTTTTGCCCCCTCCATCCTCAGAAAAATGGTCACCACATACCAGAAATCCAGCTGTAATTATTTACCACCAGAAGTGCTAAATTAAATTTGCAGTTATCCTATTCATACAGATTTCCTACTTTTATTCTTCGATGAGAGCAAAATCCAAGTCACAGTGGTATCATAGGGAACTGTGTGAACTTCACTTAATTCTATTTGCTGATAGTGATCATGTTAAAAGCACATTGCATTTTTTAATACTTCTATCTCCTACTTTTTGGACAAGGCAATGGCCAAACCATACTATGGCCTTGCTATTCTGAACAAGAAATGTTTAAAGTATGCATTTATTTCAAACAATTCCAGTATGGAATGGAGATGGGAACATGATTCCATAGCAACAAATGGAATTGTTGTACAACTAAATAGTTATATACTGTTTGCCACAAGCAGATTCAAGAAGACATCAACAACCATTTTTTATCGTAAGTTTGCTTAAAAAAAGTCAGTTTAATTGATCAAGAAACTGAGAAAAGTTCAGAGTAACAAAAGCCTAGACACTACTGTTAGAATTGCTAGCAGACAAATGTGTAATGTGTTTTTATGACATTGCTCTGTTTGCTATTTTAACGGGTGTAACTGTGTTTAAAATAAACAGATTAATGTCTCCTTTAAGAAAGTGCATAGAGGAATGTATTAAGAGCATGCTTAGCTTTCACTAATATTGCCAACTAAAATTTCTGGGCTAAAAACTTTTTAACTGGATTTGTATATTGATAGCTTTGAAGGAAAAGAGACTTGATAAATTGCAGTCTTTGAACAAAAGGATAAGATTAATGACTTATATGATTTTAGGATTCCAAAACTATTATGATGCCTGTTCAGAAGGTCTGAAAGATGCTAGCACACTACTTCAACTAGGTGGTCCTGGAGATTCGTGCCATCCTCCCCCACACTCGCCTATCAGTTGGGGCTTGCTAAATCACTGCTATAATGGGACTAACTTCTTTACGGGGGAGATTGGAATACGACTGGATTATATTGCTTTACACAAGAAGGTGAGTCAGGCTGAATTATTTTCAAGTTACAGGAATGAGAACCTGTTTGAAAATTATTTTATTTTAGACTGCTTTTTCCAAACAAACTTGTTTATAATTAGGCTTGTACCTGGTCAATTCTCTTGTTTGGCCTTAAAGGTTTCTATAAGAGATTGGAACAAATAATAAAAAAGTTCAAATAATTGAATATTGGGACATTTTTTGATTTTTTAATGTTTTAACCTGTTACTTGAGAAGCTTTGATTGCATGTAATCATGGTGACTCAATTCGATCACAGATTCTTCATAATGGCCTGTTACCTAAAATACACATTTATTATGTTATAAAATGAGACTGCACAAGCAGTCATGCATATGAAAAAAACACTGCTGCTGGAGGCAGAGAGCACTATCTGTTCTGGCTGTTATCCTGCTGAGTTGGTCAGCCAGCCTATGCAAAATGGTAGTGCAGCTTAACAACTTGCTGGCTCATATAGACCATTGCTAGTTACTGCGGGAGGGATGCTGGCCAACAACAAAGTCCTGAGCCTCAACTTTACAACATGTGTATACACCATAGTTTATGTATAATTCCAATGCTGTGGAATTCATCTGCAAAATAAATGGGTCCGTTCACACAGCACCGGGAGCCTTCAGCAATATTATGAAGCCACTTCGAAAAACGCATCTGCAATATTCATTCCAAATTGTTTAATTTGAATAAGTGGATATTGCAAATTGCACTTAAAGGTCTGTTGTGCCATATTAATGCAATTGCTTCATTTGAATGTCTGGATCATTTAAATATGTGGAGAACAAAAAATGACTGAATTATCTGGGATGGATTGTAGAGCATATCACAAGTGAATGGTAGCCATAAACAACACTGCTGGCACTTACTCAAGAATTAATAATGTGATATCTTTTAAATTATTTATTTATCATGTAAAGTGCATTTAGAACACAGTTCATAGAATCCTAGAATAGAACAGCACAGAAGGAGGCCATTCAGCTCATCGAGTCTGCGCCGGCTCTTTCGAAGTGCAATCCAGTTAGTCCCATTCACCCGCTCTTTCCCCATATCCCATCAATTTTTTCTTCTTCAAGTATTTATCCAATTCCCTTTTGAAGGCTATGATTAAATCTGTATCCACCACCCAATCAGGCAGTGCATTCCAAATCCTAACCACTCATTGCTTAAATTTTTTTTCCTCATGTCACCTCTGGTTCTTCTGCAAATCACCTGAAATCTGTGCCCTCTGGTTATCGAACCTTCAGCCATTGGAAATAATTTCTCCTTATGCAAGTCTTTCTTTTCTTTCTTATTGACTCTATCTAAACCCTTCATGATTTTAAACACCTCTATCAAATCTACTCTTAGTCTTCTCTGCTCTAAGGAGAACAACCCCAGCTTCTCCGGTCTATCCACGTAACTGTAATCCCTCATCACTGGAACCATTCTCGTAAATCTCTTTTCTACTCTTTCCAAAGTCTTCATGTCCTTCCTAAAGTGGTGCAAGAATTGGACACAATATTCCAGCTGGGGCTGAACTAGTGTTTTATATCGGTTTAGCATAACTTCCTGGCTCTTGTACTCTATGCCTCTATTTATAAAGCCCAGGATCCCATATGCTTTATTAACTGCTTTGTTAACCTGTCCTGCCACCTTCAAAAAATTGTGCACAAACACCCCCAGTCTCTCTCCTCTTGCACCCCCTTTAAAATTGTACCATTTAGCTTGTATTGTCTCTCCTCATTCTTCCTAGGCCATTTAACCCCGCGAGCCTGAATGAGATCATGGCTGATCTGTGACCTAACTCCATATACCTGCCTTTGCCCCATATCCTTTAATACCTTTGGTTAACAGAAATCTACTGCCGTTTGCGGAAGAGAGTTCCAAACTTCTACCACTCCTGAAAAGCCTGGCTCTAATTTTTAGGCGATGTCCTAGACTGCCCAACCAGTGGAAATATTTTCTCTCTATGGAAACTTTGATCAAATCACCCCTTAATCTTCTAAATTTCAGGAAATGCAACCCTAGTTTGTATAATCTCTCCTTGTAATTTAACTCTTGGAGTCCAGGTATCATTGCATCATGTAATCCTATATAGAGTTAGATGAGGAAAGATGGGAGGAGACTCGAATGGAGCATAAATGCCGGCATGGACTGGTTGGGCCGAATGGTCTGTTTCTGTGCTGGATATCCTATGTAATCATTCTAGTAAATCTACGCTGCACTCCCTCCAAGGCCAATATATCTTTCCTAAGGTGTGGAGCTCAGAACTGAACACAGTATTCCAGGTGTGATTTAACTAGGGCTTTGTATAGCAGCAGCATGATTCTAACCCCCCTTGTATTCTAGTCCTTTAGATATAAAGGCCAGCATTCCATTAGCCTTTTTGATTATTTTTGTGTACCTGTCCACAACATTTTAATGATCTAAGTACATGGACCCCCAAGTCTCTTTGAATCTCCACTGCTTCTAGCCTTTCAGTATTTTGAAAGTACCCTGTTCTAGCCTTTTTAGGTCCAAAATGGATGACCTCACACTTGCCTGTATTGAAATCCATTTGCCACAGTTTTGCCCATTTGCTTAATCTATTAATATCTCTTTGTAATTTTATGCTTCCATCTACACTGCTTACAATGCCGCCTATCTTTGTGTCATCGGCAAACTTGAATATGTGGCTCTCTATCTCATCATCTAAGTCATTAATAAATACAGTGAATGGTTGAGGCCCCAACACAGATACCTGTGGAATGCCACTAGTCACATCCTACCAATTAGAGTGCCTGCCCATTATCCCTACTCTCTGTCTGCTGCTGCTCAGCCAATCGCCTAACCAGGTCAATAATTTGCCCTCAATTGCAAGAGCTTCAACTTTAGCTAACAGTCTCTTATGAGGGACTTTATCAAATGCCTTCTGGAAGTCTATATCAATAACATCCATAGACATTCCCCTGTCCACTACTTTAGTCATCTCTTGAAAAAAATTCAATCAGGTTCGTCAGGCATTACAAATCCATGCTGGCTCTCTCTGATCAGCTGAAAATTCTCAAGGTGTTCAGTATTATAGACTCTAGTAATTTCCCACAACAGATGTTAGGCCCTCCCTCACCTTTCTTAAATAGCGGAGTGACATGTGCAATTTTCCAAGCTAAAGGAATAGTTTTGGAATCAAGAGAACTTTGGAAGATCATAGTTAGGGCATCTGCAATATTCTCACCTACTTCCTTTAAAACCCTGGGATGGAAACCATCTGGTCCTGGAGATTTGTCACTCTTTCGTGCCATTATTTTCTTCATTATTGTTAATTTGATGGCCTATAAAATACACCAAGTAGCGTAATCGGCACTGGCACACAGCACGATGGGCCAAATCGCCTCCTTGTGTGCTGTAAGATTCTGTGATAGTGGCTCCTTTATTGTTTATTAACTCCAACCAAATATATTCTCTTCTTCTACCCTGGGATTTCAACTACCCCGATATTAATTGGACAGAAGAGGTAGGTAAAGGGGACAAGGGAATGGGGTTTGTCGAAGTTTGACTTCCGATTAAAGACTCTTGTAAACAATATCGTCAAAGAAGGCTTTTTATTATATTTTACTTGCAAGGAGACTGCAACCATAGCCCAATTAGCTATGATGACAGACTGCCGAATCACAGAAAATGGAGTATTCTTATACAGTATAATATCACATGACATGTTGTTTAAGGTAAGCTAAGTTAACAATTAGAAAAAACACATTAGAAATGCCTTACAATGAGACGAGCTAATCTCTATAAAATGGAGTCTATCTATTTTACTTCTCGCACCAAGGCCAAGGCGACTGGTGTGTTTACTTTACTAGCCCTTGGTTATCTCAATATTAAGCCTGTTTTTCTTTTGTGCAGGCAGTCTTTTGCTGACAGCATAGTCTAAGAATTTAAAGTTATTTTCAGAAAAGAACATAACAATGGATTTTTTTCCTTTTCCACACAAGTCAGAGTTGGCCATTTTATTAGTTTAAATTCAAGGACACCATTTTGTCCGAGACAAAAACTGCACTTCCACATTCCCCCCTTTTTTGTCCTTCTAGGACAAAATAGCTCAATTTAACTTTTTCGGTCTTTCTTGTCGGTTCCTGTACCAAATTTGGATTTTGGTCAGGGATGCCAACTTCTTTTCTGTTTTAACCATCCTCGGGATTATACCTGTATTGATGGCTGACCTTATTTAAGATCGTCCTTCTTCTCTTTCTAGTCTCGGTGTTTGGGCGTATGTTCTTGTAGGGGTTTTAGTTGTGTTTTGGTGACTGTGGCGTACTTTTGTGGTTCATTAGTCTGCTGTTCTCTAACTTTTCCTGCAGCTTTTACTAGCCTGCAGTTCAGGTGTCACTATACACCCTCTAAGGAGATAGGGTACAGCAGCTCATAGAGGAGTTCTAAGTCATGGCCCACACAGTTTATGCCTATCCTGTGGGGTTCTCCTAGGGAACTGCAGCTTATAGAGGAGGACTGATTCATGACCCACACAGTTTATACCTGACCTGTGGGGTTCTCCTAAGCACAAGTGCTTTTACGTGAGCCTCCAGAGTGCGGACCAAGTGATATACAAGGTCGACGTCACCGGCAGTTGAAAGGAGTCCTCTCTCTTTCCCTAGCCTGCAGATCCCATGTGGGTGGAAGAATGTTTACCGAAAGTGGGGAGCATGCAAAAATGTATATATATCTATATGTATATTTTGTCTAGATTGTCTAATCCTCAAAATTGTATGTTATTCAATCGCCTCAGTTCCTCCCCGAAGGGACCATACTTTTCTTCTTCGTCATTTATTTCTTTCTGTATCATTATACTTACTTCAGGTATGACTACCTTGCCTAACCTATCAAATCTTTTAATCATCTTAAACACCTCGATCAGGGTTCACGTTGGTGCGGAAAATGGTAAAACCCATCTGATTGTCAGTATTCAATCGTTTAGTCCGATTCAATGGTCTGTTATTAGTCAAATTCATCAAACTGGTAGTATTGAACCACCAGCTTTCCATGGAACTTCCTGCCTTGTACGTAATAAACTTTTGTATGCAACGACTTTTCCCCACATTAACTCTGTTCCCTTTAGTCTGTCCTAGATCGCGTTCCCAGCATATATCCCCGATTGGTCGGCCCTTTCCCGATGTATTGGTAAGGGCTAGAAAAGGAGGTTCTTTCGTATAATCATACGTCGGCTTGTACCATCCTTTAAAATTTTCTAACGAATATCCTCCCCCTTTAAACTCGTTTCTTAGGCTAGACCACTTTTGTTCCCATATCTTTCTGTTTCGTATGATTTTTATTAATTATCCATTCTGCTATATCTGTGAGGTTCAAGGGTATCGGTCGCAGAGGTATTCCTCTTTTCACATAAGTAGGAATATGGCTACATACCCAACAGGCGTTTATCCCACTTTTTTTGGCATACTTATATGACATATACAAAGAGGTGTTCATATGTAATTCTCGTTTCTTTCGGGGTTCTTTTCCTCTCCCTTGGCAGGCTATACATATCAGTCCGATTAGTAGGTAAAACGTAAATAACAGCTTCATTGTTTAAGTCTTTTCAAATTCAAATTCAACTGTCCTTATCTGATACTTTCTTGCAATGGGATGCGTGGATCCAAGTAGGTCTTTCCTTGACCTTTACAGCTGTATTTGTTGTCAAGAGTACTTGATATGGCCCTTCAAAGCGTGGCTGCAGACCGTTCTTCCTCTTAAAGACCTTTACGTAGACGTCATCTCCTGGTTCCAAGTTATGGCACTTTCCTTCAGCCGGTTCCGTTTGAGCTTCCTTTACCTGTTGGTGAAAGCTGGAAATACATCTAGTTAATGCAATAGTTTAGCATACTTTCATCCATTTTATGAATGTCCATTTGTTTAACCGTAAAGGGTGCTGAGAATGGCAGCCTTTGGGGCCGTCCCATAACAATCTCATGTGGCGACAGTCCAGTTGTCCTGTTAGTTGCTGCTCGCATTACCATCAATGCTAAGGGTAACAGTTCAACCCATTTTAGTCCAGTTTCATTGCAAAGTTTAGAAAGTTTATTCTTCAGCATTCCGTTATATCTTTCTACTAGTCCCGCAGATTGCGGATGATAACTGCAGTGGAAATGCTGATTAATCTGCAAAGCCTTACATAGTTCCTTTATGATCATTCCAGTAAAATGTGATCCGTTGTCGCATGAAAGTTGCATAGGTATTCCAAACCTTGGTATGATTTCTTTTAACAAACACTTTGCAACTGTTACAGCATCATTCTTTTACATGGAAAAGCTTCAACCCATCTTGAAAACATATCTATGATTACCAACACGTATAAGTCCTTCAAAATTTAATTTTTTTTTTTTAGTTTTTTTTTTTAGTTACCCCCCCCCCACCCTGTGTTGTTTTGCATTTTACGATTCCCTTATCACTTCTATTTGTCTTTTGATGCTTGATATTCGACCTTGCTGGCATTTCTGCTATCTATTCCTGGCTGCATGTTGTCATTTTTTGTTCTAAGAATTAAAACCCATCTTTGAATCTAACAGCTATTTCTTACAATTCCCTTCTTTGAGAAGGAAATAACCCTTATTGACTTCTCACAATCGGCTCTTGACTAATCTAGCTAGTTCTTATTGCTCTCTCTCAACTTGGGCATTAGTTAGTAGGGAGTCTTGAAGATTTCTCCCTTCTAATAGTCCATTCCGGTGTTCCAATTCTGCCCCGCCTGGGGTATCCTCTGTTTCTTCTATCTTTCCTGATGTTACCCCGCCTGGGGTCTCCTCTACATTGCTTCGGATCTTCTCTTTCGGTGCGCTCAATTTGTTAGTGCTGGTTAGTCATGGGCATGAGTACCCAATTGGCTTGTGTATCTTACTACATAGGTTACATATATCAAATACACTATCATTACAAGTTGGAGAACTACCAGAGCGTGTGAAATTGACTTCTAAGTGTGTGCTGATATATTAAGCCCAATTATCCCACCAGTGTGAGTTGTCCCCTATGCTGTCAATTTCAATATCTATTCTCGAGTTGTCTTCCTTCAGAACATAAAAAATGCTTTAGGGAGGAGTTCAGTCGCATCATGAGCTCACTGATAACCTTAGACAACAGGGGAATGTCGTATCCGAATTATGCCACATAATTGTGCAGCTCATACTTAAGTACCTCATTTACTGTCAGTTTCACTTGAGCATAGGTTTCGATATTATGTAAAATGTGTTGGTTAACGGGACAGGTCCTGTTAGACCCGTAAAGCATGGTAGTTGCGGTAGTAGTGACACAGGAGGCACTACCAAAACCACCTCATACTGGATTCGCACTGGTTTTTCCCACGCTCTGTTACCTACAAAACACAATTATTACAGTCACAGTTAAATTCAGTCTTACAATTTCAAGCAACATTACAGTTTAACATCTAATCAACAAATCATGGACTTAAAAGATTCTCCAGATCTCTCTTTTACTCGTATCCATCTTGTGGATAATTCTTACTAAACATGATTTCTCCTTAGCCCTCAATTGTCCCAATCCAGATTCCATGTAACTCTCCACTTCAACTTCAATTTCAATCCTTCTAACAGGTACCAGTGTATTTAACTCTATTCTGATTGTTTCATTAATTAGATAGTTTCTCGATGGAGTATGTGTCAATGCTTTAAAAGTTGTCTCGCTCTCCTGAGCCACATTAACCATTTCATGTCTTGCTGTTGTCAAGTAACTGAGCATGTCTGAGACCCGTTCTTCAGTGCAAATTCAACATACATTTCCAGATGGTAATCGCTTCATACGTAACAAATCACATTTGCACACTCATACCGGTATCTCAATATCATGCCACATGTGCCCCTCTCAGGCTCCCAGGCATCTTATCAAAAGATTGTCTTTGTTCATCTTCCTCTGCATGGTCCCGATATCTTGGATAGTGGCCAGGCTATCAAATTCAGTTTTCTTAAAAAGTTCATTATAGGCAGGGACACAAATGTCTCCAAGGGAAAGCTATCAATTTACTATTCTTAGCTACACTTTCCTGACTTTCACTAACAAGTTTTTTTTTTTAATTCCCATTCAGCAGTGTAATTTCTCCTGTTTCTATCTTACACATCCCATTAATTACCATTTATATCTCATTCATGAGCCCTGGAGTAACTTTACTGTCCAGTATAATATTTAAGATTGAAAACATAGATCAAACATTCTCACTAGGTCCAAGTTACTAACACTTTTTATTTATCATTATTTTAGAGGATCTTTTATTTTCCCAAAAGTAACCCCATATATATATATAGTGCCTGAGTCCATTTTGTTATTACAAAATTATCCCAAAATCCACACAGCAGTACTGTTGAACTGATAGGTTTTGTCAATGTTCAATTTCATTTCTATCAATTTATCTTCCATTTCCAATTTCAGAAACAAATGATTTCCAGGCTAGGTGGCTTACACAGTGTTTTAACATTAGAGACAGAAGTGCTGCAATTAGTTTACAAAGTAACTTCCATATAACAAAAGAAAGAAGAGAATCCATTGTGACTCTACTTAGAGCCCAAGGGGTTAATTTATCAAATCATAATTTTCCTTCTGTCATTGTGGGGACATATTAACTTAAAATTAAGAAACTTATATTTAATAATGTCCAATATCTTTAAATTTCATACTAAAGTTGTTGCTCGATGAACTTAATCAGCTGTCAGTGGAAAGGGTTAACTCCTTTGCAGGTTTTTTAAGAAGCTGGAGCGAAACATTATCAGGCGCACGCAATTGCGTCACTTTACGTAAATTAAAAAAAACTTTCCCGATCCAAAAAAGCAGTTGTGTTTTCACACTTTAACTGAACATGAACAGAACAGATAAAACAAAACAAAATAGCACATGCTTGCAGAACTAGTAAATTACATCATATTTCTTATTGTCCTTTCTTCAGATGTCTTTCCAAAATACTATAACTATAAATTAGTTTTTTCACATTTAAGCAAATCAAATCAAATTGCTTTGGAAGATTTCACCATAGCAACCGCGACTCCAAGGTTAAATCTTAGACCGAAACTTAATCTTTTGTTAAACAAACTTTTTTTTTCTTATTCTTCTCAGTTTTTACACACCAGCTTAACTTAAATTGTAATTCAAATTCGGTTTTTTTTTCTTCTAATTCTTGGGGCACAATGCTTTCTCTGCAAAGTCTGATATAAAATTCCTGTCTATCCCTGACAGTAAAGGCGAATTTCCTTGTGATTCCTCTGCCAATGGTATGGACCAGAACCCGTTCTGTATCCAAGACTGTAAATATTTCAAAATCTGGTTTCAGACCATTAAATATCTTATTCAATGCGGTCTACACAAATTTACACCAACCAGAATTTCACCGTGCACAATGAAAGTCTGGTTTTTTTAATAGGTTAATTAACCTCAATAATTCCAATTCAATCCAGATCAAAAAAATTTTTTTTAAACTAACCAGTGTCAGTTGGAAAAGAAACCATAGTCACATTTAACAAAGAAACAATTACCATGCCTTGTAAACATTCAAATTAATTTTCTTTCCAGGCACATTGGCAACTGTGACTTCAAGGCTGAAGCTTATACCTCTTTTGTAAAACAATTAACAAACTTAAAACAACACACTTGAGTATCATTCAAGACAAGTCTTCAAAGAGTTAAAAACAGCTTTTAGCTCTCTGTACAAAAGAGTGGGTGGAGCTAAAACATAAACAAAATGACTAACACCCTTTTTTTTTGCAGAATTTTTTTTTCTCAGTGTCTCGGACAAAAATAATACTGTAACTTAACAAACTTAAACATTCACACAATCAGGAATCTTTTACACTTTTCACTCACACTTTCACACAACTGAGATCCCAGTATTCCTTTTAAGATTCCATTCACTCAACAAATCTTGTATATTAGCTTTTATCTCGGCACAGACATTAATAACTTCCATGCTGGTAAAACTTTTCTCAGCAGCTTTTCCTGGCTTTCCAAATCCCTTTTTTTTTTGCTTTGAGTTTCAGATTTCAATTCTGGTCCGTCGGTGTTGCGGAAGCTGCTTGCTCCATTAAGAGAGAAACTTTATTCTTTTGGTCCCTATTTGTCTAACTTCATTTTGTTTAGCCAATTTACTCACGGGGTCTTTTCTCTTATTTTTAATGTCAGATCTACTGGCTTGTATACTACGGTCCTTACGCCTTTCTGCTTCCTTTTTCCAGTCTGAAAAGGCTGACCAATTTATTGACTTTTTTTACCTCTTCTTTGTGGGTCTCTATTTGCGAGATAGTCCTCTAGACATGTAATTCTTCTTTTCTTAGTAAAGTTTTAATTATACTAGGCACTCTTCTTCTAAATCGCAAGTTTTACCCTTTACCCCCTTACGATTATTTCTGACCATCCAATTCTATTACAAGACGATAACAAGAAGTAACAACTATCAAGACAATTATAAGTAATGCAAAAAACCAAATAGGCAAACAAATCAAATAATTAAACATTTAACCTTATACTTTAAACTAAACAAATAGTCAATTCTCAGTTTTGCATTGTTCTTCATTACAAACTGAGTCCTTAACATTTAACTTATACTCTATACTCTGCCGTGAGATTCTCAATAGTCATTTACTGATTTTGTGATAGTCAATTTACTGATTTTTTTTTGATAGTCAATTTTCAGTTATTTTTTTTTCCTCACGGCTCAAGGGTCCCACCCTTGATACTGCAGTTTTATCTCCTGGTACCTTTTATCTCCTGGTACCTTTTATCTCCTGGTACCTTTTATCTCCTGGTACCTTTTATCTCCTGGTACCTTTTATCCTGCAGCTTTCGCTGCTCAAGGGCAAGGGACCCACCCTTGAGACTGCAGTTTTAATCCGGGATACAACCCTGTCGACTTTTTCCCTTGCCTTCTTTGCCCAACAGTTTTTTTTTTTTAATTTCCTTCCCTTTTTTTTTCCAATTTACTGATTTTTTTTTCCAATTTGTCTAAATCAAGAGCTACAAGATTCAACTCAAATCTAAACAAAAGTCTTAACAATCGCAGTGTACCTGTCGGAAGAAACAGACATACATCATTCAGGATCTAATGAGAAATCCCTTTTTTTTGTGATAAAAAATCACTGTGGCCATAGGATTTGTCACTAGAAATTCATGATGCCTTGTCCGTGACTTACCGAAAGATAGCAAGCGATCTCGGTGGAACCTCCAAGAAACTGTCGAAGTTTGACTTCCGATTAAAGACTCTTGTAAACAATATCGTCAAAGAAGGCTTTTTATTATATTTTACTTGCAAGGAGACTGCAACCATAGCCCAATTAGCTATGATGACAGACTGCCGAATCACAGAAAATGGAGTATTCTTATACAGTATAATATCACATGACATGTTGTTTAAGGTAAGCTAAGTTAACAATTAGAAAAAACACATTAGAAATGCCTTACAATGAGACGAGCTAATCTCTATAAAATGGAGTCTATCTATTTTACTTCTCGCACCAAGGCCAAGGCGACTGGTGTGTTTACTTTACTAGCCCTTGGTTATCTCAATATTAAGCCTGTTTTTCTTTTGTGCAGGCAGTCTTTTGCTGACAGCATAGTCTAAGAATTTAAAGTTATTTTCAGAAAAGAACATAACAATGGATTTTTTTCCTTTTCCACACAAGTCAGAGTTGGCCATTTTATTAGTTTAAATTCAAGGACACCATTTTGTCCGAGACAAAAACTGCACTTCCACAGGTTCCTACTCCTTTCTAACCCAATATGTAAAAAGCCGAACAAGGGAGGATTTGCTATTGGATCTAGTAATGGGAAATGAGCCAGAGAAGTAAAGGTAGGGGAACATATAGGCAATAGTGACAATAATATAACGCGCTTTAAAATGATAATTGAGAAGGACATAAGTATGACGAAAACCAGGTTAATAGATTGGAGAAAAGCTGATTTTGAGGGGCTGAGAATAGAACTTGAGGAAAAAAAATGGGCAACAATATTGGCAAACAACGATGTAGAACAGCAATGGGAAACATTTAAAACGGTGTTCAATAGAGTGCAGGAAAAATATATATATAAAAGGAAAGAACAAACTAAACAATAATGAGCCTCCATGGATGCATAAAGCCATAAGGGAACAATTGAGGGTAAGGAAAGAGGCATAATTAAGTACATAGACAGCAGGGGAGTGCATGATAAGAGAGAATATGAAAAGATTAGGAGAGAAGTCAAAAAAACAATTAGGGAGGCAAAGAGGAACTATGAAATTAAATTATCAAGGAACATAAAACAAAATAGTAAAATATTTTATAGGCACATCAATAAAAAAGGAAGGTTGGGATAGGAATAGGACCATTAAGGGATAGTCAGGATAATACCACAAGTAACGATAGAGTGATGGCAGAAATATTAAATGATGATTTTGCTTCAGTATTTACCAGGGAGATAGAACAGTGGACATGACATTGGATGATGAGATTAGTAATGAGATAAGTGCATGTAAAATAAAAAAGGGGATATATTAAATAAACTATATATCCATTAACTATATATACATTTTAAAAGAATCTAGGGAAGAGATAGCAGAGGCATTACTACGCATATTTAATAATTCGTTAGAAAAATGTATAGTGCCAGAGGACTGGCGGATAGCTAACGTAATACTGATATTTAAGAAGGGGGATAGAACATATCCAGGGAATTATAGATCAGTCAGCTTAACATCGGTGGTAGGAAAAATAATGGAATCCCTACTAAAGGAGAAAATAGAAGAACATCTAGAAACTAAAAATATAATAATGAATAGTCAGCATGGATTTCAAAAGGGAAAGTCTTGCTTGACTAACCTTATTGAATTTTTTGAAGAGATAACAGAGAGAGTAGACAATGGTAATACAGTAGATGTAATTTATCTGGATTTTCAAAAGGCCTTCAATAAGGTACCCCATAATAGACTGATGAACAAGGTCAGAGAATGCGGAGTCAGGGGACAAGTAGCAGAATGGATTGCTGGCTGGCTTCAGGACAGAAAGCAGAGAGTAGGATTAAAGGGTAGCTATTCACAGTGGCAGCAGGTGGGTAGTGGTGTTCCACAAGGATCAGTGCTGGGACCACTGCTGTTCACAATTTACATTAACGATTTAGACTTAGGAATCAAAAACACAATTTCTAAATTTGAGGATGACACCAAATTGGGGGGGATAGTCAATACTGAGGAGGACTGCAACAAGTTACAGGAGAACATTAATAAACTTGCAGAATGGGCATATAATTGACAAATTAAGTTCAACACAGATAAATGTGAGGTATTACATTTTGGTCGAAAGAATAGGGAGGTCACTTATCACTTGGAGGTGCGAGGCTAGGTGGGGTAGAGGAACAAAGGGATCTCGGAGTACAAATACACAAATCACAAAGTTGCGACACAGGTTAGCAAGGCCATAAAAAAAGTAGCCATGATGCGGCGATGCCGGTGTTGGACTGGGGTGGACAAAAATGAGAAGTCGCACAACACCAGGTTATAGTCCAACAGTTTTATTTGAAATTACGAGCTTTCGGAGCGCTGCTCCTTCGTCAGAGCGACTTCTCATAAAAAAAGTAAACCAAGCACTCGGGTTTATTTCTAGAGATATAGAATTGAAAAGTAGGGAAGTTATGCTAAACCTGTATTGAACCTTGGTTAGACCACACTTAGAGTACTACGTACAGTTCTGGTCACCATATTATAAAAAGGATATAGAGGCACTGGAGAGGATGCAGAAAAGATTTACAAGGATGATACCAGAAATGCGAGGGTATACATATAAGGAAAGGATGAACAAGCTGGGTCTCTTTTCCCTTGAAAAAGAAGGTGACCTAATAGAGGTCTTTAAAATTATGAAAGGTTTTGATAGCGTGGATACAGAGAGAATGTTTCCACTTGTGGGGAAGAGACAAACTAGAGGCCATCAATATAAGATAGTCACCAAGGCCTCTGTTCAATGTCTCATCCAAAAGACGACACCTCCGACAGTGCAACACTCCCTCAGTACTGCATTGGAGTATCAGCCTAGATTTTTGTGCTCAAGTCTCTGGAGTTGGACTTGAACACACAACCTTCTGACTCAGAGGCGAGTGTGCTACCAACTGAGCCAGGCTTTTAGGAAATTCTGTTAAAAATCATATATTAACTCAGAAATACTGATTTCTGTTCACAATTATGTTCATATGCTCCAATCTTGTTCCATTTGTTTCTTTGCCCCCCAAATTTTTTTTTAATCTACTGAATCAATGTAAATTAGTATTCTGAAATGACAGTGCACATAGTACATAAAAGCAACTGCTGCGTCTGCACCACTTTCTATTTCTTATACAGTAAATACATATGGAATGCAAGAAAAAATTGTGGTGCATCAACAATTACTGCAAAATCCAGTCTATACTTCGTACCTTCATAGTTGTTTTATGTTCACTAAATATAAGAATGCAGCTTGGACTGATGCAGCTTTAGTCAAATAAGTGGGATGAGTTACATTCTAAGAAATATTCAGACCTATATTGCCTTCCCTTTCCTCATTAGGTAAGAGGATCTTCAAGGTGGACAGTTTCGGTTTCCATTTTTCACCATTGGTATTGGTACTTTGTTGTTTCTCTGATACTTTTACAGAAGCATTTTCTGACAGGGACTGCACTATCTGTATATTCCAGACTTTAGAATCACAGGTCCAGAAATTGGGCTACTTACCGCCACCCGTTTGTGCTGCAATCCTAGAAAAAAATGAGGGCCGCCGCTCTAACGCCTGCCTCTGGCATGGGACTCGCCGGCTGCCATTTTGGTGAGGGCCAAAGCAGCGCTGGCCCTGGACATGCAAATATGGAGAGTGTGATGTCAGTAGACATACCATCACGCTCTGCAAATTTGGACCTTTGCGCTGAGTTTAGTGCTGGATCCTAAGCTCGCTCTGAAAAGCGAGTGTGCAGCAGACTGACAGAGATGCTGTCAGCACGTCTTAAAGGGACACGCACAGCTTTCAGGTAAGTTTGCATTTAATCTTTTGAACTGGATTTTTTGGGGAGAAATTCCCTAGCTTAGCGCCACCGGCGGCCGTCACTCTTCCACCAACTGATGGCAGGTCTCATGGCGTGCTCCATTTTGGAAGTCCTGGTAGCGCTGGCGTTCTTCAGTAGCGCCCTGCAAAATAATATGGTGGAGTGGTGATGTGAGTCACCACTGCGAACTTCGAACCTAGCGCTGGGTCCTAAGCACGCCAGGTAAACTTAGCGTGCAAGCAGACTAACAGAGGTGCTATCAGCACCTCTTAAAGGGACACACGCATTTTTCAGGAATGTTTAAACTTTTGGACTTTTTTTTAAAATTTTATTGAAGTAGTGGCTTGCTGCAATAGATGTTAAAAGTTTTTTAAGTGTGTAGAGAGTGCTGCTGGATGCTTGCAAGGCCTTGGATGGTAAAGGAAGGCCACTGAAAAGACTGCAAATACTGAGCAGGTCAGGCAATATCCATAGAGAGAGAAACAGAGTTCATGTCTCAGATCGAGATGCTGCCTGACCTGCTGAGTATTTCCAGCATTTTATGCAGTCATTTCAGATTTACAGCATACACTCACAGAGGGAAGAGGAAGCTGCAAAAGAGGAAGAAGCAGAAGAGGAGTAAACTGAAGGAAAGATACACCCCAGACAGCTCCTTTCTGGCCAGGATATCCGGGACGGAATCTTCCGCCTGTGGTACCAGTGACCACAACCCCAATTCCCCTTTCAACATTTGTCTCACACCTTACCTTCCCTCTGTTACTCACCATCACAGCACCCTCTTGGCCACAATGCTGAAATAAAAGCCACCACAAAGCAAACTTTCCAATCCAACTTCATACATCTATCCATCCAATATGACATCAAGAAACCAACTCATCACCCTTATGCATTACCTTAGTGACTGTCTTGTGTGTGTCTTTGCCTATCCTACTGATGTCACGCAGTTGTACCCCAGTGGCTGCAGCATGGCTGGTGGAAGGCTGCTGATTTTCAGTGGGAGACACTGCAGATGGTCTTGCTGGTCGACCTTGAGGAGCTAGTGGCTGGGGGTGTGGAATCGAGTGATGGTGTTTCTTGCTCTTCTTCACTCTTGTCTGCCTCTTCTTGGTCAACCACTGGCTGGGCAGGCTGCTTTTCTTGGGTGTGTGAAGTGAGGAAGGCACAAGGTTGGAGTTGTGGTGAGGGGAGGGCGGGAAAGCAGGAGTTGCATGCGAGATGGAGGATAATGTATGAGGATACCAGCATCTTGCATCCTTTCAGCCCCACCACTGGCCAAGGGCTCAGCCATGCCCCTGCCAAGAATGGCCAGCACCATCTCCTCTAAGGGGGTGGGTTGAGGCTGGGAATGGGAGATGTGCCTCGTGTTTTGAGCAGATTGTTGGTAGGTGAGTGATTGTGGGGTGGGGGTCGTGCATTGAGCAGTGTTTGAGGCTAGTGGTACAGTTGGTAGGAGACAGTTTTTGAAGATGCATTTACTGACTTTGACCACTGGTTTGAAATCATGAAGCTTCTTTGGGCACTAGAGCCAGGTGGTGGGGGGAACACTGCTGGCAATGACGGCATCGGTGATTTGAAGCATAGAAGATAGGAGCAGGAGTAGGCCATTCGGCCCCTCGAGCCTGCTCCGCTATTTAATGAGATCATGGCTGATCATCCAAATTCAGTACCCTGTCCCTGCTTTCTCCCCATATCCCTTGATCCCTTTATTCTTAAGAAATATATCTATCTCCTTCTTGAATATATTTAATGAATTGGCCTCAACTGCCTTCTGTGGTAGAGAATTCCACAGGTTCACCACTCTCTGGGTGAAGAAATTCCTCCTCAGCTCAGTCCTAAATGGCTTACCCCTTATCCTTAGACTGTGACCTCTGGTTCTGGACTCCCCGCCATCGGGAACATCCTTCCTGCATCTAGTCTGTCTGGTCCTGTTAGAATGTTATAAGTTTCAATGAGATCCCCTCTCATTCTTCTAAACTCTAGCGAATATAAGCCTAATCGACCCAATCTCTCTTCATACGTCATTCCTGCCATCCCAGGTATCAGTCTGGTAAATCTTCGCTGCACTCCATCCATAGCAAGAACATCCTTCCTCAGATAAGGCGACCAAAACTGCACACAATACTCAAGGTGTGGTCTCACCAAGGCCTTGTACAACTGCAGCAAGACATCCTTGCTCCTGTACTCGAATCCTCTCGCTATGAAGGCCAACATACCATTTGCCTTCTTAACCGCCTGCTGCACCTGCATGCTTACCTTCAGCGACTGGTGCACAAGGACACCCAGGTCTCGTTGCACTTCCCCTTTACCCAATCTATTGCCGTTCAGATAATAATCTGCCTTCCTGTTTTTGCCACCAAAGTGGATAACCTCGCATTTATCCACATTATACTGCATCTGCCCAATCACCCAACCTGTCCAAATCATACTGGAGTTTCTCTGCATCCTCCTCACAGCACACACGCCCACCCAGCTTTGTGTCGTCTGCAAACTTGGAGATATTACATCTAGTTCCCTCATCTAGATCATTAATATATATATTGTGAATAACTGGGGTACTATCACAGATCCCTGCGGTACCCCACTAGTCACTGCCTGCCACTCGGAAAAAGACCCGTTTATTCCAACTCTTTGCTTCCTGTCTGCCAACCAGTTTTCTATCCAAGTCAGTACCTTACCCCCAATCCCATGTGCTTTAACTTTGCACGCTAATCTCTTATGCGGGACCTTATCGAAAGCCTTCTGAAAGTCCAAATACACCACATCCACTGGTTCTCCCTTATCTATTCTACCAGTTACATCCTCAAAAATTTCCAGTAGATTAGTCAAGCATGATTTTACCTTTTGTAAATCCATGTTGACTTTGTCCGATCCTGTCACTGTTTTCCAAGTGCTCTGCTATTACATCTTTTATAATGGACTCTAGCATTTTCCCCACTACCGATGTCAGGTTTACCGGTCTATAATTCCCCGTTTTCTCTCTACCACCTTTTTTAAATAGTGGGGTTATATTAGCTACCCTCCAATCCATGGGAACTGTTCCAGAGTCTATAGAATCTTGAAAGATGACCAGCAATGCATCTACTATTTCTAGGGCCACTTCCTTAAGTACCCTAGGATGTAGATTATCAGGCCCTGGGGATTTATCGGCCTTCAATCCCGTCAATTTCTCTAACACCATTTCCCTACAAATACTGATTTCATTCAGTTCCTCCCTCTCATTAGACCCTATGTTCCCCGACATCTCTGGGAGTTTATTTGTGTCCTCCTTTGTGATGACAGAACCAAAGTATGTATTTAATTGGTCTGCCATTTCTTTGTTCCCCATTATAAATTCCCCTGATTCTGACTGCAAGGGACCTACGCTTGACTTCACCAATCTTTTTCTCTTCACATATCTATAGAAGCTTTTACAGTCAGTTTTTATGTTCCCTGCAAGCTTACTCTCATACTCTATTTTCCCCCTCTTAATTAATCCCTTTGTCCTCCTTTGCTGAATCCTAAACTGCTCCCAATCTTCAGCTTTGCTGCTTTTTCTGGCCAATTTATATGTCCTCTCCTTGGATCTTATGCTATCCCTAATTTCCCTTGTTAGCCACGGTTGAGTCACCTTTTTTAAAATTTTTATGCCAAACAGGGATGAACAAATTCTGTAGTTCATCCATGCGATCTTTAAATGTTTGCCATTGCCTATCCACCGTCAACCCTTTAAGTAACATTCCCCAATCCATCCTAGCCAACTCGCGCCTCATACCATCGTAGTTTCCTTTATTTAAATTCAATACCCTAGTCTCTGAGTCAACTACTACTTCACTCTCCATCCTAATGAAGAATTCTATCATATTATGATCGCTCCTCCCCAAGGGGCCTCGCACAACAAGATTGCTAATTAATCCTTTCTCATTACATAATACCCAGTCTAAGATGGCCTGATCTCTAGTTGGTTCCTCAACATATTGGTCCAGGAAACCATCCCGTATACACTCTAGGAATTCCTCTTCCACAGTATTGTTACTAATTTGGTTAGCCCAATTTATATGTAGATTAAAGTCACCCATGATAACTGCTGTCCCCTTATTGCACGCATCTCTAATTTCCCATTTAATGCCATCCCCAACCTCAACATTACTGTTTGGGGGTCTGTATACAACTACCACTAACGTTTTCTGCCCCTTGGTATTTCTCAGCTCTACCCATACAGATTCCACATCATCAGAGCTAATATCCTTCCTTACTATTGTGTTAATCTCCTCTTTAACCAGCAATGCTACCCCACCTCCTTTTCCTTTTTGCCTGTCCTTCCTGAATATTGAATACCCCTGGATGTTGAATTCCCAGCCTTGGTCACCCTGGAGCCATGTCTCCGTAATCCCAAATATATCATATCCGTTTACATCTATTTGCGCAGCTAATTCATCCACCTTATTACGAATGCTCCTCGCATTAAGACACAAAGCCTTCAGGCTTGTTTTTTTAACACTCTTCGACCTTTTAGAATTATTGTTTAATGTGGCTATGTTTGATTTACACCCTTGATTTCTCTGACTTCCACTTTTGCTTTTCTTCTTCCTGTCTTTTGCTTCTATCCTTGCTTCCATTTCCTCTGTCTCCCTGCACAGGTTCCCAACCCCCTGCCATTTTAGTTTAAACCCTCCCAACAGCACTAGCAAACACTCCCCCTAGGACATCGGTCCCGGTCCTGCCCAGGTGCAAACCGTCCAGTTTGTACTGGTCCCACCTCCCCCAGAACCGGTTCCAATGTCCCAGGAATTTGAATCCCTCCCCCTTGCACCATTCTTCTAGCCACGTATTCATCTGAAATATCCTTCTATTTCTACTCTGACTAGTACATGGCACTGGTAGCAATCCTGAGATTACTACCTTTGAGGTCCTATTTTTTAATTTACCTCCTAACTCCCTATATTCTGCGTTTAGGACCTCATCCCGTTTTTTACCTATATCGTTGGTACCTATATGCACCACGACAACTGGCTGTTCACCCTCCCCCTCCAGAATGCCCTGCAGCCGCTCCGAGACATCCTTGACCCTTGCACCAGGGAGGCAACATACCATCCTGGAGTCTCGTTTGCGGCCGCAGAAACGCCTATCTATTCCCCTGACAATAGAATCCCCTATCACTATAGCTCTCCCGCTCTTTTTCCTCGCATCCTGTGCAGCAGAACCACCCATGGTGCCAGGAAGTTGGTTGCTGCTGCCTTCCCCCGATAAGCCATCCTCCTCAACAATATCCAAAGCTGTATATCTGTTTGAGAAGGGGATAGCCACAGGGGACCCCTGCACTACCTGCCTGCACCTACTACTCTGCCTGGCGGTCACCCATTCCCTTCCTGCCTGTGCAGCCTTTACCTGCGGTGTGACGAACTCATTAAACGTGATATCCACGACGTCCTCAGCATCGCGAATGCTCCAGTATGTATCCATTCGCAGTTCCAGCGCCGCAATGCGGTCTGCCAGTAGCTCCAGCTGGATACACTTCCCACACACATGGTCGTCAGGGACACAGGAAGTGTCCCTGATTTCCCACATAGTGCAGGAGGATCATGCCACGGGGCCGAGCTGTGCTGCCATGACTTACCCTTTAATTAATTTAAATTAAATCAAATCAATACCACAAATTACACTACAATTAAATGATATAGTCCAGGGCCCTTGTTTACTAGCACTCCCCACGACACAACAGTGACCTTCGAAACTATAACCACAAAATTAAGACCTTCTAAACTTTATAAACTATTAACCTTAACTGTCAAACTATAGAGTAGTATAAATACTCACCTGGCCGAACTCACCCAATCAGCTGCTTCCACTTGCCCGCGTCACTTTTTGAATCGTGTCGTGGCTCTGGAACGCCGCCGCCAGTCTGTGAGATTGGTAAACCGCTGGAAAAAAAAGCCCACGAAAGTGAGTTTAAATACTCACTGTACCGTCGCTCTCTCCGCTCCCGACACTGGCCTCTGCCAACAAATTCAGCCAGCCAAGTGGTGGATGGGGACTGGTTCAACCTCCGATCAAGGAAGAAGCAGAGGGCCCGCAGACCATCTTGGTGGGGATGGAGGTGTAGAGGGACTGGACGTCCATGGTAAAAAAGAGACGGTTAGAGCCAGGAAACTGGGAATGGTTAAAGTGGTGGAGGGCATCGAAAGAGTTGCGGAGGTAGGTCGCAAGAGACTGGACAAGGGAGAAAAATAGAGTTGAGTTAGGAAGAAGTATGTTACGTGGGGCAGGAACGGGCTGAAATAATGGGCTGGATTTTACCAGCCCTGAGGAGGCGTGTCTGGAGGCGGGACTGCTGGGAAAATCCCCCAAAATGGGAGCGGGTCCCAAACCCGCTCCCAACCCGCCTCCAACCAATCTTCCCGGGAGTCGGGTCCCCGATTTGCGCAGGGTCCCGACTCCTAGAGGCGGGAAGAGGATTACAGCCACTTAACTGCAGGGCGGGCTTAACAAGGCCAATCAGGGGAAAATAGCGTCAGCTCGTCAGACGTCACTGGGGACGGGACTGGAACCTGGAAACCAGCAGTCCCACCTCGAATTCGGCCTGGAAGGTAAGATTTCGCCCAATGGGTCTACCAGGGCAGTCCTGTTTGTGGATCTTGGGAAGGAGGTAGAAGGGGGCTGTGCGGTGTTGGGGAACTATGAGTTTGGAGGCCATGGGGGAAGCTCTCCAATGGCGATGAGGTCAGTGACAGTCTGGAAAATTTTGGCTTTATGTTCGGTGGTGGGGTCATGGTCCAGGGGAGGTAAGGGGAGGTGTCGGAGAGTTGGCGTTCAGACTCCGCAAGGTAGAGGTCTGTTCACCAAAAAACAACAGCGCCTCCCTTGTATTGGTTCCCTCACCATCTGACACAGGCTCGATCTGTCAGCTCTGTCCGGCTATTGCTTGACCAGTCTGTAGGATGGTTCTCCCAACTTGCACACCAGTCCCTAGATGTTCTGAGGAGGACTTTGCAGGGTCAACTGGTGGGCTACCGCAAGGATCAGTGCTTGGACCTCAGCTATTCACAATCTACATCAATGATTTGGATGAGGGGACCAAATGTAATCTATCCAAGTTTGTTGTTGATACAATGTTAAGTGGGAATGTAAGTTGTGAGGAGGATGCAAGGGGGCTTCAAGGGGATACAGACAGGTTAAGTGAGTGGGCAAGAACATGGCAAATGGAATATAATGTGGAGAAAAGCAGAGTATTTTTTAAAAGGTGAGAGATTGGGAAATGTTGGTGTTCAGAGGAGCCTGGGTATCCTTGTACATGAATCACTGAAAATTAACATGCAGGTACAGCAAGCAATTAGGAAAGCAAATGGTATGTTGGCCTTTATTACAAGAGGATTTGAGTATAAGAGTAAAGATGTTATAGGGCCCTGGTGAGACCATATCTGGAGTATTGTGTACAGTTTTGGTCTCCTTACCTAAGGAAGGATAAACTTGCCATAGAGGGACTACACCAAAGGTTTACCAGACTGCTTCCTGGGATGGGGGGGATTGTCCAATGAGGAGAGAGTGAGTAGACTAGGTCTATATTCTCTAGAGTTTAGAAGAATGAGAGGTGATCTCATTAAAACATGCAAGATTCTTACAGGGCTTGACAGGGTAGATACAGGGAGGATGTTTCCCTGGGCTGGGGAGTCTAATATCAGGGGTCACAGTCTCAATAAGGGGTCGGCCATTTAGGACTGAGATGAGAAATTTCTTCAGAGGGTGGTGAATCTTTGGAATTCTCTACCCCAGAGGGCTGTGGAGGCTCATTCGTTGAGTATATTCAAGACAGAGATCGATAGATTTCTGAATATTAAGGGAATCAAGGGATATGGGGATAGTGCAGGGAAATGGAGATAAGAACATAAGAAATAGGAGCAGGAGTAGGCTAATCGGCTCTTCGAGCCTGCTCCGCCATTCAATAAGATCATGGCTGATCTGATCCTCACCTCAAATCTAAAGAACACAAGAAGTAGGAGCAGGACCCGGCCACTCAGCCCCTGGGCCCGCTACGCCACCCAAAGCGCCTCGACCAATCCGAACTCAGCCTCATGTCCAATTTCCTGCCTGCTCCCCGTAACCCCTAATTCCCTTTACTTCTAGGAAACTGTCTATTTCTGTTTTAAATTTATTTAATGATGTAGCTTCCACAGCTTCCTGGGGCAGCAAATTCCACAGACCTACTACCCTCTGAGTGAAGAAGTTTCTCCTCATCTCAGTTTTGAAAGAGCAGCCCCTTATTCTAAGATTATGCCCCCTAGTTCTAGTTTCACCCATCCTTGGGAACATCCTTACCGCATCCACCCGATCAAGCCCCTTCACAATCTTATATGTTTCAATAAGATCGCCTCTCATTCTTCTGAACTCCAATGAGTAGAGTCCCAATCTACTCAACCTCTCCTCGTATGTCCACCCCCTCATCCCCGGGATTAACCGAGTGAACCTTCTTTGTACTGCCTCGAGAGCAAGTATGTCTTTTCTTAAGTATGGACACCAAAACTGTATGCAGTATTCCAGATGCGGTCTCACCAATACCTTATATAACTGCAGCAATACCTCCCTGTTTTTATAATCTATCCCCCTAGCAATAAAAGCCAACATTCCGTTGGCCTTCTTGATCACCTGCTGCACCTGCATACTAACTTCTTGATTTTCTTGCACTAGGATCCCCAGATCCCTTTGTACTGCAGTACTTTCCAGTTTCTCGCCATTAAGATAATACCTTGCTCTCTGATTTTTCCTGCCAAAGTGCATAACCTCACATTTTCCAATATTGTATTGCATCTGCCAAATCTCTGCCCACTCACCCAGCTTGTCTATATCCCCTTGTAGGTTTTTTATGTCCTCCTCACTTTCTACTTTCCCTCCCATCTTTGTATCATCTGCAAACTTTGATATGTTACACTCGGTCCCCTCCTCCAAATCGTTAATATAGATTGTAAAGAGTTGGGGACCCAGCACCGACCCCTGCGGAACACCACTGGCTACTGGTTGCCAGTCCAAGAATGAACCATTTATCCCAACTCTCTGCTTCCTGTTAGATAACCAATCCTCCACCCATGCCAGAATATTCCCCCCAATCCAGTGATTTTTTATCTTGAGCAATAATCTTTTATGTGGCACCTTGTCGAATGCCTTCTGGAAGTCTAAATACACTACGTCCATTGGTTCCCCTTTATCCACCCTGTACGTTATGTCCTCAAAGAACTCAAGCAAATTTGTCAGACATGATTTCCCTTTCATAAAGCCATGCTGACTTTGTCCTATCAAATTATGTTTATCTAAATGTTCCGTTACTGTCTCCTTAATAATAGACTCCAAAATTTTACCCACCACAGATGTTAGACTAACTGGTCTATAATTTCCAGCTTTCTGCCTACTACCCTTTTTAAATAAGGGTGTTACATTAACAGTTTTCCAATCTGCCGGGACCTTTGCTGATTCCAGGGAATTTTGGAAAATTATTACCAAAGCATCCACAATCCCTATTGCCACTTCCCTCAAGACCCTAGGATGTAAGCCATCAGGTCCAGGGGATTTATCCGCCTTGAGTCCCATTATTTTACTGAGTACCAATTCCTTAGTGATTTTAATCGTATTAAGCTCCTCCCCCCCTAGAGCCCCCTGTCTGTCCAGTGTTGGGATATTCTTAGTGTCCTCTACCGTAAAGACTGAAACAAAATATTTGTTCAGCATTTTTGCCGTCTCCATGTTTCCCACCATTAATTTCCCGGTCTCATCCTCTAAGGGACCTACGTTTGCCTTAGCCACCCTTTTTCTTTTTATATAACTATAGAAACTCTTGCTATCTGTTTTTATATTTTTTGCTAATTTATTTTCATAATCTATCTTCCCTTTCTTAATCAATCCTTTAGTTACTTTTTGCTGTCTTTTGAAGACTTCCCAATCCTCTATCCTCCCACTAAGTTTGGCTACCTTATATGTCCTTGTTTTTAGTTGGATACTATCCTTAATTTCTTTACTTAGCCACGGATGGCTGTCATTTCTTTTACACCCTTTTTTCCTCAGTGGAATATATATTTTTTGAAAGTTGTAAAATAACTCCTTAAATGAACACCACTGCTCATGTACCGTCTTACCCTTTAATCTATTTTCCCAGTCCACTTTAATCAATTCCGCTCTCATACCATCATAGTCTCCTTTATTCAAGCTCAGTATGCTTGTCTGAGAACCAACCTTCTCACCCTCTAATTGGATATGGAATTCAACCATGTTATGGTCACTCATTCCAAGGGGATCCTTAACTAGGATATATATAGATGAGGTAGAAGATCAGCCATGATCTTACTGAATGGCGGAGTTGGCTCGAAGGGCCAAATGGTCTACTGCTGCTCCTATTTCTTATGTTTTTTTGTTATGTTCTTATCTGAGCTGAAGTTGCCTAAATCTTATCCTGATAGGATGCCTGGGTCATTGCCACAGTCGAATTACTTGTAAATGCTGGCAGTCCATCACAGGTTCAATTTTTGTTTTACAATTCAATCAGTTTTCTTTACAGTATACTTATAAATCTAGTATATTCAACAAATTATTTTCATCAACTTTCCATTTTGATATCCAATAGCACTTACAGGTCATAGGTCATTCACATTTGTGGAAACACCTTCTGTAATTCTCCATTGTCTCTATTAGTTATACTGTTATTTGTAATTTTCCTCCAAGAATTGCTTGTTAAACATTCATTGCAAGTGCTAAATAATTAATTTTCCGAAATGGTCACATCACTATTAGAGCATTTTTTTCAATTTAAAAGCCTGTTGGTTGGCGGACTGCATTATGTATCTGAATATTACTGGGAATGTCTGACCCCTGTTTTGAGTTCGGGTTGTTATTCATCAATCAAATGTAGTGCAATGAACATTAGACATGCCTTTTGTAATGGATTTTGGTGAAAAAAAACACTTGTTTCTATACTTGCTAGTTCTGGATTGACCCTGAATTAATGGACTGAAACGATTACTTTGCATTTTAACATCTAACTTAAATGTTCAATAAACCTAACTAGATTAGATTTTAGTTGAACCAATTGTTAATATGTAACGGTCCTGTTGTTTCATTATTTAACATTCCTCCTGTAACCAAATAGATTTACTTTGATCCATCTAAGAGTGCTTTTATTTGCAAGCAAAATTTAAATTTTCCAACTCACTCATAAAACTGCTCTTCTGCTACTTTGATCCAATATTTCATAAGAAATGTAATTAAGAAGGGTACACAGGAAGGAGAGGAAGTAGAACAAGAGAACCAGTGACCAACTACCAGAGCAAAGAGAGCACAACTGACAGCCCAGAACTTTCAAAATGTAATGGTTGCCTCACCAAATAAAGTAACTGACTGTTCTCTTCCACCCGCCGCCCCCATAACATCATTATAAACAATGTTCCCCCTAATTTTTTTTGGTGCACGGTCCCTTTAACAGACTGCGAGGCCCATTCAAAATTTTGTGCATGCACGGTTTATCCCATTGAAAAGCCGGTGAGTGGCCTACGCGGGACCTTCAGACCGCTTAGCGGGAATATTGGTTACAAAGTCCTCACTTTCAAAGACCTCTACAAAGGTCCTTCGTAAGACAGAAGTCTGCATTGCCCCTGCCAGCATCCAACTCCCAAAAGTTGAAAGCAGCCACAGAAATCATCAAGCTGTCTTTACATTAAACAGCAACATTCACCAGGAAATGCCAACAAAATAAATTCTCCCTTTCTGTCACTACTTCTTAACACCATGAGAATACCCTTTGTGTCAGCTAATGTACTGCATCAGTTCCTAATGCTGCCTGGTATAAGAAAATACAAATATGAAGAAAGACGTGACATGTTTTTTCTTAGAACAACATAGATTACAGAGCGATATGATAGAAGTATTTTTTTTATTCGTTCATGGGATGTGGGCGTCGCTGGCAAGGCCAACATTTATTGTCCATCCCTAATTGCCCTTGAGAAGGTGGTGGTGAGCCACCTTCTTGAACCGCTGCTGTCCGTGTGGTGAAGGTGCTCCCACAGTGCTGTTAGGGAGGGAGTTCCAGGATTTTGACCCAGTGACGGGAATGTAAAATTATGAAATGATGGGACGGGGTAGATAGAAGCAGAGAAAGAGGATGGCTAAGGGTAACGTGAGCTCCTTAAAAACAGACGCAGGTGAAATTGTAATTAAAAATAAGGAAAAGGAAAACTTGCAAAATAATTACTTTGTATTGGTCTTCATAGTAGAGGGAGAGGATAAAGTACCAGAGATATGAGGAAAACTAAAGTTAAATCAAGGGGAGAAACTTACTCGATTTATTATAAGTAAAATAATGGTAATGGAGTAAATAATGAAGCTGAAGATAGACAAATATCCAGGAACTGATGGTTTCCACCCCAGTATATTAAAAGAAGTAGGTGAGGAAATTGTAGCTTCTTTAGGCATGGTCTTCCAAAGCCCTCTTGATTCAGGAATTGTCCCCTTGGATTGGAAAATTGCCAATGTCACTCCATTATTTAAGAAGGGTGGGAGAGAGAAACCAAGAGATTACAGATGTATTAGTGTAACATCTGTCATGGGGAAGTTACTAGAATTTATTATTAGGGACAGAGTGACTGAGCACTTGGACATATATGAACTGATCAGAGAGAGTCAGCATGGATTTGTAAAGGGTAAGTCAGGTCTAACTAACCTATTTGAATTTTTTGAGGACATTTCCACTACCCTTTGTGTGAAGCAGTGCTCCCTGGCATCACCCTTGAACTGCCTTGCTCTAATTTTAAGGTTATGGCCCCTTGTTCTTGACTACTCACAAGAGGAAATAGTTTCTATCTATCCTATCAAATCCTTTAATCATCTTAAACACCTCAATTAGATCACCGCTCAATCCTCTACACTCAAGGGAATACAAGCTTAATCTATGCAGCCTTTTCTCATAATTTAACCCTTTTACCCCTGCTATCATTCTGCTGAATCTGTGCTGCACCCCCTCCAAGGCCAATATATTCTTCCTGAGGTGCGGTGCCCAGAACAGTACTCTAAATGGGGTCTAACCAGAGCTTTAGATAACTGTAACATAACTTCCACTTCTTTGTATTCCAACCCTCTTGAGGTAAAGGCCAATATTTCTTTAGCCTTTTTAATTTTTTTGTACCTATCCAGCAGCGTTTAGTGATTTCTGTACTTGGACCCCTAAATCTCTCTGCTCATCCACACTTCTGAGCTTCTCGCCATTTAGGAAATACTCTGATCTTGGCATTTGGGTCCTGAAACTGACCCTAATCACCTTGCGATTTCAGATGAGCATTCTGGACACCTAACGAGAAGCCTGATCCAAAATGGCGTCAGGCACACTTCCGGAGATGAATGGGCAGGCAAGGCTGCGACCCAATTTTCTGTGTCTTTAATGTTTCAACATAAAAAAGGATGGGCGCCAGTTGAAAATCACCCCAAGTGTGTCTAGTGCAAATGTCCTGTCTGTCACACTTAATATCAAGAAAAATAAAAAGAAACAAATTAATTCTCCAGGAACACAAAATATCTGAGCCAGGAGGTCTGCTGTCTCTTGAGTGACATCTCTATATTCTCACCAAAGTTTACTTAATAGCAAGTAAACTTTGTAGCCTTAAAGGACACACTTACATTTTATATAGTATACTATCTCTGACTCACTATGAGCAGCACATCAGAAGATTTTCTAGTCTGTTATATAATACATTTGGTACGTGGGGCTTGAATTTCATGGAAAGTTCATTATATGTACTTATAATACCTGTTGCTTCTGCAGGTGGCACTGATGGATAGTTTCTGTGTTAAAGGGTTCACATTGTGTGACACACAATAGCTGCCACTTTTTCTCAGTAACTGAAACTTCTCGGGGGTGATTTTCGACGGCTCCTTCAGGCGCTGAAGAGCCTCCGAGGTGGCCAAGATGGGGTCTTGAGCTGAGACGGTGGTTTAGCCCACGTTTAGCGCAAGACGCCATCTTGGTAAATGTGTTGAAGCTTGCGCTAGGAGCGACCGCCCAGAGGATCGTTAAGGGGCTGATTGACAGTTAAATAGCCTGCTAGCGCTCATTAGGAAGCTGCACAGCATTTTGGTGGATAGTGCTTGACCGAATGACCTCTCCTAACAGCAACCAGCTGATTGGGAGTAAACAAGTCGTTGCAGAGGGTTTCGAGCGCCACTTTCACTTGCTGCTGGAGGTTTGAAGAGGACTTTTGAAATACATCGGGAGACTTTCTGGGTCACTTTGTCAAGACTTCATCAATACTCTATCAACATTTATTCTGGAAATTCTCTGAGGACTTCACCTAAAAAGAGTGCGTGCTGTGCTACTCCACCTCATTGGACACCTCATTGGAGTCACCAGGAGAAAGGGAGCGCTTGGTCATGGGCAGCTTGTGAGGAATCCCCCTTGGTCTGCAAGAGGAATGGGAGGAGGACATGAGGCCTGGCAGAGCAGCAGCAGCTGCTGCAGGAGGGCGAGGTGGACTCCTTCCCCCTGCGGGTACAGGACATCCCTCCTCCTCTAGACCACCTCCACCAGGACCTCCAGTGCCGTGTCTGAGAACCTGTGCGCCCTCTCACTCGGTCCCTGAGCCATCCTGAAACCTGCTGCTGTGTGTCAGCAAGAGCTTTCCACACCGTGAGTGGAAGTGAGTGTGAGGAGCCCACATACACTGCTCAACGAAAATTGCATCTAATCAGCACGTGAGTGCTAAACCTGTAGGTATCTGTTTAGGACCTCCAGGCAAATTCAAATTATGGTAATCAGCAGTTATGACCAAAATTGCGGGCTAAACCCAAACTTTCAAACAGCACAGCACCCATTTAATACAAAAAGAAAATACTGCAGATGCTGGAAATATGAAATAAAAACAGAAAATGCTGGAGATACTCAGCAGGCCCGGCAGCATCTGTGAAGAGAGAAACAGTTAACGTTTCAGGTCGATGACCTTTCGTCAGAACTGGAAAAAAGCAGTAAATGGAACAGATTTTTAAGCAAGTGTAGTGGCTGGGAAAGGGGGGAGGGGATGAAAGAACAAAAGGGAAGGTCTGTGATAGGATAGAAGGCAGGAGAGGTTAAGAGACATTGAAAGATATTCAAGACAAAAGGAGATGGTAATGGGACAGGTTAAGAAACAAAAGATGGCTCTAGATGAAGTGTAAATTGCGCTGGCAGAATGAAAGACAGCTGCCATGTGGGAGAGAAGAAAAGAAAACACAAACAAACAAAAAAGTGTGGATAAAAAATATATATATGATAGGGGCCGAGGTTATGATCTGAAATTGTTGAAATCTATGTTGAGTCCAGAAGGTTGTAAAGTGCCTAATCGAAAGATGAGGTGCTGTTCCTCGAGCTTACGTTGAGCTTCAGTGGAACAATGTAAAAGGCCGAGGACGGTGAGGTCTGAGTGCGAGTGGAGCGGAGAATTAAAGTGACAGGCGACCGGAAGCTCGGGGTCCCCCTTACGGACTGAACGGAGGTGTTCCGCAAAGCGGTCACCCAATCTGCGTTTGGTCTCCCCAATGTAGAGGAGATCGCATCGTGAGCAGCGAATACAGTATACTAAATTGCAAGAAGTGCAAGTAAATCGCTGTTGCACCTGGAAAGGGGTGTTTGGGGCCCTGGACAGTGGGAAGGGGGGAGGTATAAGGGCATGTGTTGCATCTCCTGCGCTTGCACGGGAAGATGCCGGGCAAAGGGGAATGCCTGTTTAATTTAACATTTAATGCCTTTTTTCACCCTTTCACCAAAATAAGCCCCCTAATGTCCAAAATAAGGGTTTTAAAAAAATATAAAATTACATATTTGATAATAACATGATTAAGTTTATACATTGAATTATCTTTTGTGTCTTTTAATGTCTTCATTAAAAATTTTACTTGAAGGCCTTAACCTTTCCGAAAAACCTGGACTTGCTTTTGGTATTTTTGCAGAGCTGAACTGAGCTGAAATTGAATTCTAAAGCCGTGTGCAGTGTACCTAATTTCCCAGGATGTATCAGTACTGTTCAGTCAGCTGTACGGATGGCAGCACTTCCTGCCCAGTTATTCTTCTACAACTATTTTTTAAAACCAAGTGAACAAATTCGAAAAGCTTTACTGAGGCAAAATTGATGTTCATTTCTTTTTTTTTTAAATAGAGTGTGTGTGCGTGAGAGAGAATGAGAGAGACAGACAGATGGAAAGAGACACCTGTTGTAGTTTTTATTTTAAGTTCTATTTTGAATTTTGAAACCAATTGATTATCTCACCTATGTTTTGTTGACTGTTAGAAAAATTACTGATAGTTCAAAAATAGCACAAGTAGTGCTTTATGATTTTTAACTGTTTTATATGGGAGGTTTAATTAAGGTACTTTCATAAACAGCTTCACTATGTATGCTTTGTGTGCATCAAACTCAAATAACAGTGTAAACAAAAGTACATTAAAACCTAGAAACTGGACGTGGCCCGAATACAAGCGGTGTCATGGCCCAGCACTATTTGGCTGCGCCTGTTCAAAGTGGTGCAGGCAGCACGCAAAATTCGTGCTGCCTGCTCATTTGCATGATTGGAGTGCTGATTCCAGCGCTAAACACGCAGCTGGTTGGCTTTCTGCTCAACAGATGGGCCAATATCGGGTGCAGTCTAATGGCCAGTACTGTTTGGCCTAGTATTTCTCCATGGCTTTGATGCAGCAGCACTTCATTGTTGTTTGAGTTGGAGTTGGCAGACATGGCTCAGCAGCAGCGAAGAGAACGAGCCAGAAGGTTCTCCGATGCGGCTCTGGAGGCATTGCTAGTGGCAGTAGAGAGAAGGCAGGGTGTCCTGTTCCCGCAGGGTGGCAGGAAACCATCAACGCACACTTCGAGAAGGCTGTGGCAAGAGGTAGCTGGGTACGTCACAGCCAGCGGTATCATACTGCGGACATGGATCCAGTGCTGCAAGAAGTTTAATGATCTCACACGGCAGGTCAAGGTGAGTCAAGGCTTCAGCAAATGCCACACCCCACCATCTGCACCACAAGCCTCACACACTGCTCATTGCACCACACCCCCAGCATTCATCTACCAACAGTCTCTACTTTTCACCACTCATACCTCACAATCATAGCTTCACTTCACCCTCACAAACTTATCACTGCTGCAACACTGACACTGACACCGACAGCTATTCAACTATGGCAGGCACATCACCCAAACACATTCCACCACACTCACTGACACATTTCCCTTTCTCTTGCAGGCCAAGGTGGCTCACAACCGCCGCGAGCAGTGGCACGCGGGGGGTGGCTTAGCTGCCCTGCAGACCTTGAGCCAACTGGAGGAGACAGTGCTCGACATCGTTGGAGGGTAAGTTACCGAGGCTGTGGCTATGGGCAAAGTTGAAGCCCTTGGGGACAATAATGGTATGGTCATTCCTAATCATTCTTCTCACATCCCACTTCCCCTTCATCCCACAATCTCTTCTCACCTACAAGCTGCTGATGCTGTATGCATGGATATCTTGCTCTCTTCCCGCCACCCCCTCCCCCCCCGCCCTTCACCATAACCCGGCTCATATGCCTTTCTGCTTTCAGATGACCAAGAACTGCCACCAGCGCAGCCTGACCCCGCAATAATGGAGGAGAGTGGAGATGAAGAAGAAGACAACGTCACTGCATCTGACACTCACCTACTACAGTTCAGAAACTGACACTGCGCGGAATTTAGAGGGTAGTATAGATGCGGGATCTGCATGTGGTGAGGCACCAGGCACGAGTGGGCTACAGCAAGGCCAGGGGGAAAGGGTAGCTCGATGGCCAGCGCACAAATTCTGCTGCACACATCTCAGATGACGACCTCAATGGGGCGGCCTTTAGAAGAAGTGTGATGGGATTGCACATAAAAATCCTAGGTGCAATGGCAAGCCTGCCAGAGAGCATCTTGTCATTGTCAAGGAGCATGGAGGAGTCTAGCTCCAACACTGGACTGGGTTTTGCACAGAGCTTGGAGCCCGTGATTTCCAGGCTGGAAATGATGGACAACTCCAGCAGAGACCTTGTGGACTCAGCCATGATGCTGCGTGCGATGAGCGATGTCGTGGCTTCCATTGCAACACAGGCGGAAGCGACCCAACGTCTCTCTGCTGCAGTGGAAGCTCAGACTGCTGGTATCGTGGTTGGGTTTACGAGTCTTGAAAGGGGCTTGCAGTGTGTCGCAGCAGGCCAGCAATCTGCCCTCCAACAGATTACTAGCTATGTTCCCTGTAATTTCTTTTGGCATGCGTGGTCCCTTTAAGGGGCTGTGCAGGCAATTCAAAATACCGCACATGCGCGGTTTTTACATTGAAATGATGGCAAGCCGGCTGTGCGGGTTCCTTGCAGCAGAGCTGAGCGGCAGACCTGCAAGAGGCACAGAGTCGGCGAGAGGAGGATAAAAGGAGCGCGGAGAGGAGGCCTGGGACCAGAGCTGAGCGGCGGACCTGCAAGAGGCACAGAGTCAGCGAGAGGAACTCAACACAGGAGTGGCGTCAGAATTCAGAAGTGACAAGGGAGCTGATTGGTGAGTAGCTGGTGGGTATTTTCTGTTAAGTATTTTGTTAAGTTTTTAGTGTATTTCTGCTAAGTAGTTCATAGCCTATTAATAGAGGGATAGAGCTGATTGGTGAGTAGCTGGTGAGTGTTTTTTGTTTTTTTACGTTTATTTCTGTCAAGATAGTTCATAGTATATTATACAGAGGCATGGCAGGGCAGCTCAGTCCCGTGAATTGCACATCCTGTGCCATGTGGGAAATCCTGGACGCTTCTCATGGCCTGGACGACCAAGTGTGCAGGAAGTGTCGCCAGCTACAACAGCTCGAGCTCCGGGTTTTGGAGCTTGAGCGGCGGTTGCAGTCACTGCAGTGCATCCGCGAGGCTAAGAGTTATGTGGATAGCACGTTTCTGGAGGTGGCCACCCCACAGCTTAAGAGTGTGCAGGCAGATAGGGAATGGGTGACTGCCAGACAGAAGAGGAGGACCAGGCAGGTAGTGCAGGAGTCCCCTGAGTATATCTCGCTCGCTAACCAGTATTCAGTTCTGGATACTGGTGAGGGCGATGGTTCCTCTGGGGAGTGCAGCCAGAGCCAAGTCCACGGCACCATGGGTGGCTCAGCTGCACAGGGGGGAGGAAGAAGAGTGGAAGAGCAATAGTGGTAGGGGATTCGATAGTTAGGGGAATAGACAGGCGTTTCTGCGGCCGCAGACCTGACTCCAGGATGGCATGTTGCCTCCCTGGTGCCAGGGCCAAGGATGTCACTGAACGGCTGCAGGACACTCTGAGGGGGGAGGGTGAACAGCCAGAGGTTGTTGTCCACATCGGTACCAACGCCATAGGTAGAAAGAGGGATGAGGTCCTGCAGGCAGATTTTAGGGAGCTAGGAAAGAGATTAAAAAGCAGGACCTCAAAGGTAGTAATCTCCGGATTACTCCCGGTGCCACGAGCCAGTGGTCTGGAGACAGAAACTTGAAGGTAAATCAGTGTCGGAGCAGTGGGAGGCATTCAAGGAGGAGATCGTGACGGTTCAGAGCAAGTATGTTCCCTTAAAGAAAAAGGGTGGGGCGAACAAATCTAGAGCTCCCTGGATGTCAAGGGGCAGGGTAGGATAAAGAAAAAAAGGGAAGCTTATGACAGATACCGAGGACTCAATACTGCAGAAAACCTGGAGGAGTATAGCAACTGCAGGGGTGAAATCAAAAAGGAAATTAGGAAAGCAAAGAGAGGGCATGAAAAAATATTGGCAAGTAAAATCAAGGAAAACCCAAAGATATAAATACATTAAGAGCAAGAGGATAACTAAAAGTAAGAGTAGGGCCTATTAGAGACCATAAAGGTAACCTGTGTGTGGAGGTGGAAGACATGGGTATGGTTCTTAATGAATACTTTGCGTCTTTTTTCACAAAAGAGAGGGACGATGCAGACATTGCAATCAGGGAGGAGGAGTGTGAAATAATGGCCTAGAAATTCGGGTGGCCGGCTTGCCGCGGGGGTAAGGATCGCGCGCGCTCTTACCTACCACGCCTGCCGTTGTGTTTCGGGCCCACAGGAACTTCGGGTCCTGGGCCTCTCCCTAGTGCCGGCGCGCAGTGCTTGCGTGTCCCAGGGGCGCAGTTAGTGCGATGCGACTCCTGGGATCACGTGGGCCATGGAGAGCCAATGGCAGCAGACCATCTTTCATTCATAGATTTGACAGGAGACCTGTCAAATCTGTGAATTGAAATCGGCCCCAAAAGAACAGCTAAACCTCAAATAAATTTTTTAAAAAACATCACATTAATAAAATAACTATAGTTAAATAAATTAACCACTTTAAACAAAAATTTAAATTTTTGAAAATTTTTTAATTCTTTTTAAAAGTTATAAAAATAAACTTACCTTTCTTTAAAGTCTCTAAAAAAGATAAACCTGTTGAAAAAAATTTAAAATTATACTTAATTAACTACTTACCTTGTTCAAAAGGGGTCTTACGCCTCCTTTTTACTTGTGTAAAATCTTCCATACTTACCCTCGCGTTGAAACCTGAAAAAAAACCTAAGTGTGCTGCGTGCGCGCAGCCTCTAGTGCGCACGCGGTTCACCTAGGAACCGCCCCCTTCGCCTTACCGGAAGTGCCGGTTTCCCGCGCATGCGCAGTGCATGCAGGAAACCGGCACTTCGGGAACGAATACGGGTGAGTACGCAGCGGGTACTCTCCCAAGAACGGCCGAATTTTTGGGCCACTAGATGAAATAAACATAGTGAAAGAGGAAGTATTTAGCGGTTTAGCATCTTTGAAAGTGGATAAATTCCCAGGCCCGGGTGAAATGTATCCCAGACTATTAAGAGAAGTAAGAGAGGAAATAGCAGAGGCTCTGACCATCATTTTCCAATCCTCTCTGGCTACAGATATGGTGCCAGAGGACTGGAGGACTGCTAACGTTGTACTGTTGTTTAGTGCCAGCCGCCTTTTTTTGCCAAAGCGGACCTTAACGGCCAGCACTAACACCTCCAATTTCTAGGCCTAAGATTTTTATATTCAGGAGCAGAGTATGTATTAAACATTTGAGAAAGAACTTAACAATATTTGCAATGTTGTATCTGACCTTGACAGAGACTGGAGTAACCTCTTCAGGCAAAGATGATCTAGCAGATTTTGACATTATGTAAAGTGCAAGTTCTTTCAGAATCACATTTTAAATTGTTTGCTTATTTTGACAGGGTGCAGGAAGTTCTTTCCACATCCTAGAACAAGAATTGGATACAGTTCAACAGATCCAGAAACGTTTTCCTAAATTCCAGTCAATTCCCATTTACAACGATGAGGCTGACCCACTGGTGGGTTGGTCAATTCCCCAGATTTGGAGAGCTGAAGTGACCTACGCTGCTATGGTTGTTAAGGTAAATAGAAAAATCCATTTTACAGTTTGCTTTCTACGGTGTGCCTCACATAACTCATTTACTGGTTTATATGGGTATATGTGAGAAGTCGCACAACACCAGGTTATAGTCCAACAGCTTTATTTGAAATCACAAGCTTTCGGAGCGCTGCTCCTTCGTCAGGTGAAGGAGCAGCGCTCCGAAAGCTTGTGATTTCAAATAAAGCTGTTGGACTGTAACCTGGTGTTGTGCTACTTCTCACATTTGTCCACCCCAGTCCAACACCGGCATCTCCACATCATGGCTACTATATGGGTATAGCCATTCTACTTCAAAGATTGCTTTCCAAATAGTTGGGCAGTTTACAGACTAATACTGTACACATAGCAGCAGATTTGATCTGCGTTCTATAATGCTACTTATTACAAACTGTAAAAATGATGAGTTCTGTCCCTCAACAATGTACTAACATAAAGATGGCATAACATGGGAAAGCTCTACTGGATTCTGTCATCTGATCTTTATTCAGTACTACATGGCAATGGTTCAGCTCCTCTTTGACTGAAGTGCATTCCTGAAGAGAGTGTGCCATTTTCAAGCAGATTTATTCAGGTCCAGCTCCAACGAGAGTGGGCAGCGTTGTGAACACAAAGTAGAACTGAAAATTGTGTATAATGCCTTTTAAGTACCAATTGGCCTGATGGAAAAGTCATGCCAGTTTATGCACTGCTTAGAGTACGTTTCTTCCAGGTATTAAACCCATGCTTTTTGTGCTGAGTCTCAGTGATTGTTTTACAGCACAGGAGTTATGCTGGAGACTTAAACATAAGACCATAAGAAATAGGAGCAGGATTAGGCCACTTGGCCCCTCCAGCCTGCTCCGCCATTCAATAAGATCATGGCTAATCTTGGGCTCAAAGCCACTTCCCCACCCGCTCCCCATAACCCTTCACTCCCTTATCTTGCAAAAATCTGTCTATCTCCACCTTAAATGTATTTAATGACCCAGCCTCCACAGCTCTCTGGAGCAGAGAATTCCACAGATTTACAACCCTCAGAGAAGAAATTCCTCCTCATCTCAGTTCTAAAAAGGCGACCCTTTATTCTAAAACTGTGACCCCGAGTTCTAGATTTCCCCACGAGGGGAACCATCCTCTCTGCATCTACCTTGTCGAGCCCCCTCAGTATCTTATTTGTTTCAATAAGATCACCTCTCATTCTTCTAATGTGAGGTATTACATTTTGGTAGGAAGAATAGGGGGGTCACTTATTACTTGGAGGGTGCGAGTCTAGGTGGGGTAGAGGAAGAAAGGGATCTAGGAGTACAAATACACAAATCACTAAAGGTTGCCACACAGGTTAGCAAGGCCATAAAAAAAGCAAACCAAGCACTAGGGTTTATTTCTAGAGGGATAGAATTGAAAAGTAGGGAAGTTATGCTAAACCTGTATCGAACCTTGGTTAGACCACATTTGGAATACTGCATACAGTTCTGGTCGCCATATTATAAAAAGGATACAGAGGCACTGGAGAGGGTGCAGAGAAGATTTACAAGGATGATACCAGAAATGCAAGGGTATACATATCAGGAAAGGATGAACAGACGGTCTCTTTTCTCTTGAAAACGGCTGAGGGGTGACCTAATAGAGGTCTTTAAAATTATGAAAAATTTTGATAGAGTGGATACAAAGAGAATGTTTCCACTTGTGGAGAAGAGCATAACTAGAGGCCATCAATATAAGATAGCCACCAAGAAATCCAAGAGGGAATTCAGAAGAAACTTCTTTACCCAAAGAGTGGTGAAAATATGGAACTCGCTACCACAGGGAGTGGATTCCAGCATTGCTGCTCCCTCCACCACCACTCCACCATTGCTCTTGCCATTGCCTGTCAGCCAGGCGGCCCAGACTGCTGAAGCTCATGCCGAGATGGTGCAGTCTGAGGCGGAGCCATCACGGCCCAAAACCTCTCGAGGGCGTCCCAGGAGGACATCTGAACTGCCCTCGTCAGATTCTCAGCAGCCTCCACCTCACCTGCTGCTGCCACTGGGGTTGAGGATCCCTGATTATAATCGTTCAAACTTTGGTGGCTGTGCCTTCTGTTGCCTAGGCCCTAAGCTCTGAAATTCCCTGCCTAGAATCATAGAGTTCTACAGCACAGAAAGAGGCCCATCGTGTCCACGCCGGCCATCAAGCCCTGTCTACTTCTAATCCCATTTTCCAGCACTTGGTCCGTAGCCTTGTATGCTATGGCGTTTCAAGTGCTCATCTAAATGCTTCTTAAATGTTGTGAGGATTCCTGCCTCTACCACCCTTTCAGGCAGTGAGTTCCAGATTCCAACCACCCTTTGGGTGAAAATGTTTTTCCTCAAATCCCCTCTAAACCTGCCCCTTACCTTGAAACTATGCCCCCTGGTTATTGACCCCTCTACTAAGAGGAAAAGTTCCTTTCTATCTACCCTATCTATGCCCCTCATAATTTTGTACACCTCAATCAGGACCCCCTCAGCCTTCCCTGCTCTAAGGAAAACAACTCCAGCCTGTCCAGTCTCTCTTCATAGCTGAAGCACTCCAGCCCAGGTAACATCCTGGTGAATCTCCTCTGCACCCTCTCCAATGCAATCACATCCTTCCTATAGTGTGGCGACCAGAACTGCAAACAGTATTCCAGCTGTGGCCTAACTAGCGTTTTCTCCAGCTCCATCATAACCTCCCTGCTCTTGTCTTCATTAGCCGAGGCATAGAATATAAGTATCCCCTATGCCTTTTTAACCACCTTATCTACCTGTCCTGCTACCTTCAGGGATCTATGTACATGCACACCAAGGTCCTTCTGATCCTCTGTCCTTCCGAGGGTCGTACCATTCATTGTGTATTCCCTTGCCTTGCTAGTCCTCCCAAAATGCATCACCTCACACTTTTCAGAGTTAAATTCCATTTGCCACTGTTCTGCCCATCTGACCAACCCGTCTATATCGTCCTGTAGCCTGACGCTTCCCTCCTCGCTATTTACCACTCCACCAATTTTCGTGTCATCTGATAACTTACTGATCATACCTCCTACATTCATATCTAAATCATTAATGTACACTACAAACAGCAAAAGACCCAGCACCGATCCCTGCGGTAGACCACTGGACACAGGCTTCCAGTCACAAAAACAACCTTCGACCATCACCCTCTACCTCCTGCCACTCAGCCAATTTTGAATCCAATGTGCCAAATTGCCCTGGATCCCATGGGCTCTTACCTTCTTGACCAGTCTCCCATGTCAGACTTTCTCAAAAGCCTTACTGAAGTCCATGTAGACTACATCAACTGCACTACCCTCATCCACACACCTAATCACCCCGTCGAAAAATTCAATCTTAAATGTTGTGAGGGTTCCTGCCTCTACCACCCTTTCAGGCAGTGAGTTCCAGATTCAACCACATGATCTTCCCCTGACAAAGCCATGCTGATTGTCCTTGATTGATCCTCTCCAAGTGGAGACTAATTCTGTCACTCAGAATTTTTTCCAATAATTTCCCTACCACTGATGTTAGGCTCACTGGCCTGTAATTCCCTGGTTTATCCCTACTACCCTTCTTGAATAATGGTACTATGTTAGCTGTCCTCCAGTCCTCTGGCACCTCCCCTGTGGCCAGAGAGGTTCTGAAATTTGTGTCAGAGCCCCTGCAATCTCCTCCCTTGCCTCACACAGCAGCCTGGGATACATCTCATCTGGGCCTGGGGATTTATCCACTTTTAAGCCCGCTAAAACCGCTAGTACCTCCTCCCACTCAATGCTAATTTGTTCAAGTATATCACAATCCCCCTGCCTGATTTCTATGCCTACATCGTCCTTCTCCATAGTGAACACAGATGCAAAATATTCATTTCAAACCTCACCTACATCTTCCGGCTCTACACACAGATTGCCACTTTGGTCCCTAATGGGCCCTACTCTTTCCCTGGTTATCCTCTTGCCCTTAATATACTTATAAAACACCTTGGGATTTTCCTTTATTTTGCCCGCCAGTGTTCTTTCATGCCCCCTCTTCTCTCTCCTAATTTCTTTTTTAAGTACCCCCCTGCACTTACTGTACTCTTCTAGGGCTTCCACTGTTTTTAGTCTTTTGTATCTGCCAAAAGCCTCCCTTTTTTTCCTAATCCATTCTTGTATATCCCTTGACATCCAGGGTTCCCTGGGCTTGTTGGTCCCACCCTTGACCTTTACGGGAACATGTTGGCGTTGTACTCTCTCTATTTCCTTTCTGAAAGACTCCCACTGCTCTGATGTGGATTTTCCTACAAGTAGCTGATCCCAGTCCACTTTGGCCAGATCCTGCCTTATCATATTAAAATCGGCCTTCCCCCAATTTAGAACCTTTATTTCCGGTCTATCTTTGTACTTTTCCATGACTACCTTAAATCTCACCGAATTATGGTCACTGTCACCAAAATGCTCTCCTACTGACACTTCTACCACTTGTCCGGCTACATTCCCTAGAATTAGGTCCAGTTCCGCCCCCTCTCTTGTAGGACTTTCTACATGATGGCTCAAAAAGCTCTCCTGGATGCACTTTAAGAATTCCGCACCCTCTAAGCCTTTCACACTCTGACTATCCCAGTTAATATTGGGGAAGTTGAAATCCCCTACTGTTATTACCCTATTATTTCTACACTTCTCTGAGATTTGCCTACATATCTGTTCCTCTATCTCCCCCTGACTGTTTGGGGGCCAATAGTACACTCCCAGCAAAGTGCTTGCCCCCTTTTTGTTTTGAAGTTCTACCCATATGGCCTCATTAGAGGAACCTGCTAAGATATCATCCCTCCTTACAGCAGTAATTGACTCCTTGATTAATATTGCGACACCCCCTCTTTTACACCCCCCTCTGACTCGCCTGAAGATTCTATACCCCGGAATATTGAGCTGCCAGTCCTGCCCCTCCCTCAACCATGTCTCTGTGATAGCAACAATATCATACTCCCATGTGTTCATCAACACCTTCAATTCATCTGCCTTACTCGCAAGACTCCTTGCATTAAAATAAATGCCATCCAGCCTTGCCATACTCACTTGTGCCGTTACATATTTGCTCTGCCTTCCAGGCTGGCTTGTTTTTTCCTCTATATTTGGCTGTGCATCACCCCCTACTATAGCTCCACTCCATATCCCATCCCCCTGCCAAGTTAGTTTAAACCCCCCTCCCCCCGCCAACAGTACTAGCAAACCTCCCCGCAAGGATGCTGGTCCCGTTCCGGTTCAGGTGCAACCCGTCCGACTTGTACAGGGCCCACCTTCCCCAGAAGCAGACCCAGTAATCCAGGAAACTAAAGCTCTCCCTCCTGCACCAACTCTTTAGCCACGCATTCTTCTGCTCTATCCTCCTATTCCGATACTCACTAGCACGTAGCACCGGGAGTAATCCAGAGATTACAACCTTTGAGGTCCTGCTTTTTAATCTGCTACCTAGCTCCCTAAATTCTTGTTGCAGGACCTCAACCCTCTTTCTACCCATGTCGTTGGTACCAATGTGAACCACGACCTCTGACTGTTCGCCCTCCCCCTTCAGAATGCCCTGCAGCCGTTCAGTGACATCCTTGACCCTGGCACCAGGGAGGCAACATACCATCCTGGAGTCACGTCTGCGGCCACAGAAACATATATCTGTTCCCCTTACGATAGAATCCCCTATCACTATTGCTCTCCCACTCTTTTTCCTCCCCTCCTGTGCAGCTGAGCCACTCGTAGTGCCACGGACTTGGCTCTTGCTGCATTTCCTTGAGAAACCATCTCCTCCAGCAGTATCCAAAACGGAAAATCTGTTGGAGAGGGAGATGGACCCAGGGGACTCCTGCACTACCTTCCTAGTTCTTTTACTCTGTCTCGCAGTCACCCATTCCCTGTCTGCCTGTGCACTCTTTACCTGCGGTGTGACCACCTCGTTAAACGTGCTAACCACGAAGATCTCAGCTTCGCGGATGCTCCACAGTGACTCCAGCCGCAGCTCCAGCTCCGAAACGTGGATTTCGAGTAGCTGCAGCTGGAGACACTTCCTGCACATGTGTTCGCCCTGGACACCGAAAGTGTCCCTGACTTCCTACAGTGTCCGCCTCACTACCTCTTTCCTCCTTTAAGATGCTCCTTAAAACCTACTTCTTTGACCAAGCTTTTGGTCGCCTGCCCTAATTTATCCTTATGTCAATCGGTGTCAAAAAAAAAATTGTCTTAAAATACTCCTGTGCAGCGCCTTGGGACGTTTTACTATGTATATACAAGTTGTTGTTGTTGTTGCACTTTGTAGAAACACGAGATTACGTAATAGCACTTATAGATAGCTACTAAGGGTAAGCACCAGGGTGAATAGTTTAATAATATTCACCTAGAGCTGAGAGGGGTGGAACAAGGTGAAATGCTCAAAGGAGGAGAAAGTGGCAGAGGAGTAGGGGGACAGACTAAGGTGTGAGTTGGTGATAAGAGCCACACCGCCACTGCGACGGTCTGAGTGGGGCAAGTGGTGGAATGTATAGCCAGGCGGGGAGGCTTCATTTAGGGGGAACGTGTCACCACCCCTCAGCCAAGTTTCCGTCAAGGCCATGATGTCAATGCAATCATCCAAACTAAGCTCATGGATGGCCGCTTGGAAGAAGCACTGAGAGTAGCAAGGGCACAGCATGTACTCTGGGTGGGGGACTTCAATGTCCATCACCAAAAGTGGCTCAGTAGCTCCACTATTGACCGAGCTGGCTGAGTCCTGAAGGACATAGCTGCCAGTCTGGGCCTGCGACAGGTGGTGAGAAAACCAACACGAGGGAAAAACCTACTTGACCTCGTACTCACCAATCTACCTGTCGCAGATGCATCTGTCCATGACAGTATTGGTAGCAGTGACCACCACACAGTCATGTGGAGACGAAGTCCCGTCTTCACACTGAGGACACCCTCCATCGTGTTGTGTGCTAAATGGGATAGATTCAGGACAGATCTAGCAGCTCAAAACTGGGGATCCATGAGGTGCTGTGGGCCATCAGCAGCAGCAGAATTGTATTCCACCACAATCTGTAACCTCATGGCCTGGCATATCCCTCACTCTACCATTACCATCAAGCCAGGGGACCAACCCTGGTTCAATAAGGAGTGCAGAAGAGCATGCCAGGAGCAACACCTAAAAATGAGGTGCCAACCTGGGGAAGCTGCAACATAGGACTACATGATTGCTAAAAAGCGGAAGCAGCATGCTATAGACAGGGCTAAGCGATCCCACAATCAACGGATCAGATCAAAGCTCGACAGTCCTGCAACATCCAGTCGTAAATGGTGGTGGACCATTAAACAACTAATTGGAGGAGGAGGCTCCATGAATATCCCTATCCTCAATGATGATGGAGCCCAGCACGCGAGTGCAAAAGACAAAGCTGAAGCGTTTGCGACCATCTTCAGCCAGAAGTGCCGAGTGGACGATCTATATCGGCCTCCTCCTGAGGTCCCCACCATCACAGAAGCCAGTCTTCAGCCAATTCGATTCACTCCACGTGATATCAAGAAACGGCTGAGCGCACTGGCTACAGCAAAGGCTATGGGCCCCGACAACATCCCGGCTGTCGTGCTGAAGACTTGTGCTCCAGAACTAGCCGCGCCTCTAACCAAGCTGTTCCAGTGCAGCTACAACACTGGCATCTACCCGACATTTGGAAAACTGCCCAGGTATGTCTTGTCCACAAAAAGCAGGACAAATCCAACCCGGCCAATTACCGCCCCATCAGTCTACTCTCAATCATCAGCAAAGTGATGGAAGGTGTCGTCGTCAGAGCTATCAAGCGGCACTTACTCACCAATTACCTGCTCACTGATGCCCAGTTTGGGTTCCGCCAAGACCACTCTGCTCCCGACCTCATTACAACCTTGGTCTAAACATGGACAAAGGAGCTGAATTTCAGAGGTGAGGTGAGAGTGACTGCCCTTGACATCAAGGCAGCATTTGACCGAGTCTGGCATCAAGGAGCCCTAGTAAAACTGAAGTCAATAGAAATCGAGGGTGGGGGGGAAACTCTCCACTGACTGGAGTCATACTTAGCGCATTTTTAAGATGGTTGTGGATGTTGGAGGTCAATCATCACAGCCCCAGGACATCGCTGCAGGAGTTCCTCAGGGCAGTGTCCTAGGCCCAACCATCTTCAGTTGCTTCATCAATGACCTTCCCTCCATCATAAGGTCAGAAGTGGGAATGTTTGCTGATGACTGCACAGTGTTCAGTGCCATTCGCAACTCCTTAGGAAATGAAGCAGTCCATGCCCGCATGCAGCAAAACTTGGACGACATTCAGGCTTGGGCTGATAAGTAGCAGGTAACATTCGCGCTACACAAGTGCCAGGCAATGACTGTCTCCAAAAAGCGAGCGTCTAATCACCGCCCCTTGATATTCAACGGCATTACCATCGCCGATTCCCCACCATCAATATCCTGGGGGGTCACCATTGACCAGAAATTTAACTGGACCAGCCACATAAATACTGTGGCGACAAGAGCAGGTTTGAGGCTGGGTATTCTTTGGTGAGTGTCTCACCTCCTGACTCCCCAAAAGCCTTTCCACCATCTGCAAGGCACAAGTCAGGAGTGTGATGGAATACTCTCCACTTGCCTGGATGAGTGCTGATCCAACAACACTTAAGAAGCTCGACACCACCCAGGACAAAGCAGCCCACTTGATTGGCACCCCATCCAGCACCTTAAACATTCACTCCCTCCACCATCGGCGTACCATGGCTGCAGTGTATACCATCTACAAGATGCACTGCAGCAACTCGCCAAGGCTTCTTCGGCAGCACCTCCCAAACCCGTGACCTCTTCCACCTAGAAGGACAAGGGCAGTAGGCGCATGGGAACACCACCACCTCCAAGTTCCCCTCCAAGTCACACACAATCCTGACTTGGAAATATATCACCGATCCTTCATCGTCGCTGGGTCAAAATCCTGGAACTCCCTCCCTAACAGCACTGTGGGAGTACCTTCACCACACGGACTGCAGCGGTTCAAGAAGGTGGCTCACCACAACCTTCTCAAGGGTAATTAGGGATGGGTAAAAAATGCTGGCCTTGCCAGTGACACCCACATCCTGTGAAATAATTTTTTTTCAATTACGCCATTGTTTTGCTGCAATTTTACAGAAAATTCAGAGTTGTGAACTAAAGGTAGCAAAAACATGTTGAGGCCAGAATTTCTTGAGCCCCTCTCTACCACCAGAGATTGGTGAGGTAGGACTTCCAGCCACCAGTGTAACCAGTGTTGAACCGATCCCAAATGCAGGGAGTGGGATCTTTAGCATGAAAGTGGTGTGCACCCACATCTTGAACCACGAGGGCCACGAAAATTGGAGCAACACCAGGTAATGTAATAGAAAGCATTCTAAAGGATTGAGCAGATGTATTGAATATAAATTACCTGATAAGATATAGTCAGTATCATTTTAGAAATGGAAAATTGACTAACCTCCTTGACTTCTTGACAATATTACAGATAAAGTTATGATATAGTTTCAAAAGGCTTTGATTAAGGTTCTGCTTCTGATTAAATAGAAACCCATTGTTTACTGGGTGGAATATAGACTGAATATGAAGTAGTTGACTGTAGGATAGAACAAAGACTACCTGTTACCCGACGAAGGGTTTCGACCTGAAACGTTAACTCTCTTTCTCTCTCCACGGATGTTGCCTGGCCTGCTGAGTTTTTCCAGCGTTTTCTGTTGTTATTCCTGTTATAGAGGTGTTTTGTCTGACTCTGGGGAAGTGTTGAGTGGTGAATCACAGGGGTTTGTGCCTGAACCTGTTGTTTCTCATTTATGTAAATGATCTGAATTCTAAAACTAGCTGCAAATTTGACTGATTTTATGAACGACAGTAAAATAGGTAGAACAGTAAAAAAGTGTGGAATATGTAAAGATTTGCACAGATATTTGAATAAATTCTGGAAGTGTTACAAATGAGATGAAATAATGTACAATACAAGCACAGTTTTAAAGAATAGAATTATCACAGTCTGACTTAGAAAGGGACCTGGGAGTAATAGTGGACTCATTCATGTCAAGGTCTAGACGGAGTGTTCAGACATTTTTTTAAAAGTTAGCAAAATGCTGGGAAGCGGAACAATGGAGCAGTTCTACTGAGGCTAGACTGAAGCTACACAATGTGCTGATAAGATCACACTTGGAGTACTTCTAAAATTCACGTTGCCACGCTGCATAATAAATGTGCATGCATTAGAGAGTGCAAAGAAAAGCACCAACAATTAGTTCAAGTGTAAAAGATATGTCCTATAAGAACGGTCAAAGCTCAATCTTATATTCCAAAGAGAAGGGGAAGATTTTCCTCTGCTTTTCATCTGGGGTACAGCTATTTCCTGTGTGGAAACGGGTGGAGATTTATTATGCTTTCTTTCCCCCACGTTATTTCACACGCACTTCCAGGAATGAGTGGAGAGCTCCTGTCTGAAACAGATGGAAGCATTTACTCTTATGTAATTGATGCAGGAGTGACATCAAATATTTCCTACATCAGTGTCTTCCACTGTCAGAGGCCCATATGCTAGGGCACCCACTGAAAATGGGCCTATGAATTGTGCCTATCCCTCTTAGAATGGGGAATCTGAGAAGGGGCTACCAGCAGCTTCCTCCTAGGTAGAGCAAGTTTTAATGGCCAGCAATGAGGATCAGTTGGGCTGGAGGTCTTCTGGCTATTTGTAGACAGCAGCCAGAAGGCCCCAAAGGCCACAGTCAAATTTTCTCTCCTAGTTTTTGGTGCATGCGTTCCTGCACCAGGGAGACATGCAAGCCAAATTAATAACCTAATCGTGGAAATATGAGTGGATTTAGGTACATTCGGGTAGAGTGCACTTTGGGTGTACTCTACCCAACTTGCATTCAGGAGGAAGGGGGAGAGGAAAATTGACCACAACATATTTAAGGGGATAATTATATATATTATATTAAAAGGCTGAAGTAGGTAAATTTTGAATGTATTACTTTAAACAACAACAAAAACTTGCATTTACATAGCGCCTTTAACATAGCAAAACATCCTGAGACGCTTCACAGGATTGTTGTCAAACAAAATTTGACACTGAGCTACATAAGGAGCTTGGTCAAAGAGCTAGGTTTTAAGGAGCGTCTTAAAGGAGGAGAGAGAGATAGAAAGACGGAGAGGTTTAGGGAGGGAATTCCAGAGCTTAGGACCTAGGTGATGGCATGGCCGCCAATGGTGGAACGATTAAAACCAGGGATGGGCAAGAGGCCAGAATTGTAGGACCACAAAGATCTCGGAGGGTTGTACAGCTGGAGGAGGTTACAGAGATAGGGAGTGGCAAAGTCATGGAGGGATTTGAGAATTTTAAAATTGCGGCATTGCCAGACTGGGAGCCAATGTAGGTCAGTTAAAATTCGGCAGGTAAGAGCAGAGGTCCCAAGTATAAACGAGTAAAAAAATAAATGAAAGAGACGATTTTAACTCTGCCCACCGAGTGAAAACCAGGCGGGTGGACAGTTGAAATGGCCGATGCAACTTACCTGCACCAATCACCCCATGAGTTGCGATCTTAACCCCTCCTGAACAGACGAGAGGGACATCTGCCAGAGGTCTGCGGGGTCCTTCTTTAAATATGTAGACCGGCTCCATTGATGTTATCGGGACCCAACTACAATTTTACTGGAGGCCTGTGCAGGGCAGCCTTTGTGGCTTCTCCACGAGGCCAACCTGGCAGCAAGAGGAGCAGGGTCAGAAGAATCCCAGAAAGATGAGTGTTTTTTTTATTTTTTAAGTTTCCTTGTGGGCCAGGAGGGGCAGGAATGCTCCTTCGGACCACACAAGTAAACCTTGGACCTCCCCTGCCACGAGCTTCCCGCTTCTTCCAGCTGTGATGTCCTCTCAACCCTCCTCCTAACCACATACCTGAGTGCCAGGGATCGTTCCTTTACATCCCCAGTGGTGGCCTCCTGCAGCCCAGCTATCTATTACATCCCGCCGTGTTTAGGCAGGAGACTGACAGCCTATGCTACAGGGGGCCAGACGATTCGCTGAGCCCACCCGCATGACTCCCGGTCGGTAGTTAAAATTGGGGCTTTAGATCAGACAGCAGTTGGAACTTCTTCACATAAATGATGATAAATGTCTGGAATATCCTGAAAGGCAGTGCAGTAGGTTTTTAGGGATGTTCCAAACATAATTGGATACTAGGTGGGAGAGCTGAAATACTAAAAGAGTGAGATTCAATGGACTGTTTCAATGTTATTTGATCAATTCAGAACATTTTCTAAAACTATACTTGTCTTAAATATGGCCGGTCTATGGGCTGAAACTTCACCAGTCAACATCTGACCAACTGATGAAGGCCAATATCGTTCCAGTATGAGAAAAAGTAAAGAATAAAAGAAATATGAAAGCTGTATATCAGATGTGATATTGCAGTATGTGAATTTGTAACTCTAGGGAAGTCAACAAATTAAAGAACAACGTTCCCTCTGTTGTGGGATTTCATCCAGTGTAGTCTTGAAAATTGTTAAACATTAATCTGCACCACTTCTATTAATTTAAAAGATAAAGAAAAACCTTGGGTTGAAAGTATTCTCCCAATATCTATGTAAAAAAAATTATAATCAGAAATATATTGCATTTTTAAAAATGCCTTGTCTGAAATCAGCATTGATGAGGAATTGAACTTTGAACTGTATTAACTGTGTCTGTCCTCAGTGCACTTACCCATTGAACCATTAGGAGAGCCCGAGTTGCATAATTTTCTTCAATGTTAATTAATAGCCACTTTTTAAAAATGTATTTGCATATGGCTGGTCGATGATCCGAGACACTGGGCTGGATTCGGGTTAACGGCAGTGCAAGAATTCCACTCACCTACATGAATCCACGGCTACAATTTCCTCCCGACCCTCATTTTGATATACGGCAGGTTTGGAGCGATAATACCACTACTGATTTGGTTAAAGTCACCGGAATGGAGTGTAGGGACAAAAGGCGCAAAATGGTTTTATTCTTTAATTTGGGAAAATGCCATTTTATCTCCACACGATTTAAATTTTTTATTTAATTTATGGGCTTTTTATCCTAATAAACCTCTAGAGTACTAAGAAGATCAATATGCAGGCAAAGTAACACCAACCTTCAGTAGAAATGGTCTCCTCAATGTGGTATCTGCCTCATGGATACTTTATGTGGGCAACACGGTGGCATAGTGGTTAGCACTGTTGCCGCACAGCGCCAGGGACCCAGGTTCGAATCCAGCCTCGGGTGACTGTCTGTGTGGAGTTTGCACATTCTCCCCGTGTCTGCGTGGGTTTCCTCCGGGTGCTCCGGTTTCCTCCCACAGTCCAAAGATGTGCGGGTTAGGTTGATTTGGCTATGATAAATTGACCCTTAGTGTTAGGGGGATTAAATACGCGGGGATAGGGTGGGATATGTGTCGGTGCAGGCTCGATGGGCCGAAATGGCCTCTATCTGCATTGTGGGGATTCTGTGTTCTGTGTTTACTGCATCTCTTACTGCAGTGGTAGTAATTATGTAGGTGTGGGTGGAAGTTGTGGAAAATGGGTTGATGGGGTTAGCTACATCCCCGTGACCTCATTTACATTGAGTGGATCAGGCTGCTGGTTGGCCTTAAAGGGGACTGGCACTTTTTTGGGAGGCTAATTTCAGTTAAGATTTCTTGCAGGAAATTTGAGACAGTAGCCTCTAAGAACCCATTTTAATCCTTTTACCACTCCAAAATAGGTGAAAACTTGTAGGAAAATCCAGACTTTCCGTGCTAGCCAAACAGTCGAAGCTCTTCAGTGTTCGGTCTTCTTCCATTATATTTAAGGTAGAGAATTTTGGCCCTTTATCCAACCAATACTACATTCTATTCTTAACAATTATATTCGATTCACAATTTTTCAGAAATTTCTCAAGATGGCGTTTTCTCTGTTCCTCTGACAGGGTTGGTGATGGGGGGTGGGGGGCGGAGTGTTAAATCAGAAAATTTGAGAAACCCGACCCAAACCTGCCGGGAACATGCCAGCTTTCGTTTTAACCGCGGCGGGTTTCAGGGCATCCGAATAACCCGCTCTGGAGAGGCAGGTCAAGATTATAATATTCAAATGAGGCTCTGTTCCTGATATTTTGGCAGCGATTGGAATTTAACACCTCCTGCACAGCTTTCCCAAGGCTCGGGAAACCTGGCAGCTAAAGGGTGGCGGGAGTAGCCGGATCCAGCAGATAAGTACTTTTTACAGCACTCCTTTGTGGGCCAGAGGAGGAGGAGTGCTCCACCCGACCCTCAAGCAAATCTTCTGTCACGATTGGCCGACCACCCCACCCTCCACTCCAAACCGATCTATCCCAGTCCCTCCTCCCTCCAGATTACTGGGCCAAACCCTCCCCTCACCCCCAACCTCACAATGTTTCCCACTCCACCTTTCATCTTGATTGCCGATCCGACCAAACCCCCACCAACTCCACAAAGTCCCCCGGTCACCCCTTCTGCCCACTTGTCGCTGCAACCCCCTACCAACCTTGCAATGTTTCCCGCTCCCCCTCACACCCGATTTCCTGTCCGTCTAACCCCACCCCCAACTAACCCCACGATGTTTCCCAGTTACCCCCCTCTCCTGTTTGGCGGTCCGACCCTCCCCCCCCCCCCCCCCCCCCCCCCCCCCAACCAATCCTGCAAATTCTCCCGGTCCTTGCTTCCTCTCAATTGCCAGTCCGAACCCCTGTCTCCACCAACCCGCGATGTTTACTGGTCCCCCCTCCCTCCCGGTTGCCGGTCCTACCGCCGCCACCAACCTGCAATGTTTCCAGGTTGCTGGGGACCATCCCCAACGGGGGGAAGCTTACAGAGATAGGCAGGGGCAAGGCCACGGAGGAATTTGAAACCAAGGATGTGAATTTTTAAATTTGGGCATTGGTGGACCAGGATCCAATTTAGGTCAGCAAGCACAGTGATGATAGGTGAACAGGACTTGGTGTCAGTTAGGATACGGGCAGCAGAGTTTTGAATGAGCTCGGGCCCCCTTCGGATGCGTGCAGCCAATCAACAGTGCGTGCAGCACTGGCTGGACGCAGCAATTGTGCTGCCTGCAACGCAATTAATGGGCATGGGTTAATCACGTAATGCAACCCAGCGCCCTTTTTCAGGGGTTATCCAATTTAGTCCACAAAATATCTGTTGAAAGAGTATTGGGGCGATTTTCGGCAGCGCGTTCAGGCGCTAAAGAGCCTCTGAGGTGGCCAAGTTGGGATCTTGAGCTGCAACACCGGTTTAGCTCGTGTTCAGCGCAAAACGCCATCTTATTAAAGGAGTCGAAGTCTGCGTTAGGAACGGCCGCCCGGAGGCTCGTTAAGGGGCTGATTGACACTTAAAATGCCTGCTAGCGGTCATTACAGAGGTTGCACGGCATTTTGGTGGCTAGCACTTCAACTAACGGCCTCTCCTAACAGCGACCAGCTGTTTGGGAGTAAACACGGCATTGATGTCGATTTCAAGCGCTACTTAAAGGGATACTCACCATTTCATGTTGACTTGCTGCTGGAGCTGTGAAGAGGACCTCAAACACATCGGGAGACTTTCTGGGACACTTGTCCAGACTTCACCAACACTCCAGCAACATCTTTTCCGCAAATTCTCTGAGGACTTCACCTAAAAAGAGTGCGTGCTGTGCTACTCCACCTCATTGGACACCTCATTGGAGTCACCAGGAGAAAGGGAGCGCTTGGTCATGGGCATCTTGCTAGGGTCCACGAAAATTGTGTCTAATCAGCACTTGAGTGCTAAACCTGCAGATGTCTGGTTTAGCACCTCCAGGCAAGTTCGCATTATGGTAATCAGCAATTAGGACCAAAATTGTGTGCTAAATCCAGTATTTCAAACAGGCGTGTCTTATTAGCACAAAACCTATTTAGTGCCTGTTTTCACCCTTTGGCCAAAATAACCCCCATTGATTTTTATCTGTGATAGAAAGATAGCACTACTCTATATTAAAGCTTCACTAATACCTCATTATATTTGTGATTCTGATACATTCGAAGCCTAAACCTCCCCCATGCTCAGTGATCATGTGATCCATTTGTAATGTTCACCGTCAGTGGTTTATTTGTTGTGTAAAGGATAGATTATCTAATATGAATTCTGACTGCTTATAAAAATCCCAATAACCAGAACAGTTGGTACATGCTTACTTCAAATGTATTATTCGGGAACAAGTTGCTCATGGCAATTGTTTCTTTCGTTTAAAAAGAATGAAAAATACCAGGCAAGGCCACCAAAATGCAATACATCACATTTTTTAAATTTTCTTCCCACTTGTCTGGTTCCCTCCACACATGCTGCACACCATTTCTTGATCAATAGGGCAGGCAGATTGCCCAGTGCCAGCCTTCTGTCAATTCCACTCCGTAACCAATCACTAGGTAGAATCTTTCCTGAACACCTTATAACCAGGAATATTTAATACTCAATCCTGCCCTTTTTTGAGCCAGGTCTCAGTTATTGCCACAACATCATAGTCCCATGTGGCTATTTGTGCCTGCAGTTCACTTACCTTGTTTACTACACTTCGTGTGTTCACATACATATACTGTAAACCCATCTTAGACCATCCTGTATTCTCTCTTAGTTTGACCCCCCCCCCCCCCCCAATACCTTGCTATTTCTTACTTTAGAGCTCTCTGCCTCTCCCAATCCTTTGAGCACTTTATTTCCCCTTTCTAATGTTACATCCTGGTGCCCATCCCCCTGCCAAATTAGTTTAAACCCTCCCCAACAACACTAGCAAACCTCCCCGTGAAGATATTGGTTCCAGCCCTGTTGAGGTGCAACCCGTCCGGCCTGTACAGGTCCCTCCTCCCCCAATGCCCCAGGAATCTAAAGCTCTCCCTCCTGCACCATCTCTCCGGCCGCACATTCATCTGCATCTGCAGGTCTACATGATTGGCCCACGACTCTTCTGATGTTTTCATACTAGCTGAGACAAATGATGTATGCTTTGCTCTGTATGTCTCCTGACTCTACAGCTGAGCTTATAAACGAAATTATTGGGGAATCATGATGCAAATCTGTATCTTATAGAATCATAGAATGGCTACAGCATTCAACATATCTTACCACTTCATGACATCCAGTACAGGTTATTTTATTTTAAAATCTTGTTGCTCCTAAATTAATCATCTTCTTAAGGGCAATTATATTTAGGGAAAACTAATTTTGCATTTGTATACTCATCTTATGTTATCTGAAGTGCGTCATTAGTATGGGTACTGCTGTATGTCACTGGTATAGTCTGGAGGGAGTCAGAATCTGTTAATGATGATTAGTGGGGAAGAAACACTCCTAATTTTGGAAACTTTAAGACTATGTAAGCATAGCAACAAATGGCTTATGTTTTCAAACTACTTTTGGGGTGCTTATTTTTATTAATGGTCTTGAATAATGGTCTAAGTGTGGCCCTTTTTCCTTTTCTTAAATGCGGTTAGTCACGGAATAAATGATACATGACAGTGACACAAGCTATTTGTTAAGATCCAGTCCCAATAGGTGTACAAAATAATTATGAATTGAGTTTAAACAGAAAGTTTGACCCTTACCTGCACATCATAGAATCATCGAATGGTTACAGCACTGTAGGAGGCCATTCGGCCGGTCGAGTCCGTGCTGGCTCTCTGCAAGAGCACTTCAGCTAGTCCCACTCCCCCGCCCTTTACCGCAGCTCTGCAATTTTTTTTCTTTCAGGTAATTATCTAATTCCCTTTTGAAAGCCACGATTGAATCTGCCTCCAACGCCCTTTCAGGCAGTGCATTCCAGATCCTAACCACTCGCTGCATAAAAAGTTTTTCCTCATGTTCCCTTTGGACCTTCTGCCAATCACCTTAAATCTGTGTCCTCTGGTTCTCGACCCTTCCGCCAATGGGAACAGTTTCCCTCTATCTACTCTGTCTCGACCCCTCATGATTTTGAACACCTCTATCAGATCTCCTCTCAACCTTCTGTGCTCTAAGGAGAACAACCCCAGTTTCTCCAGTCTATCCACGTAACTGAAGTCCCTCATCCCTGGAACCATTCTTGTAAATCTTTTCTGCACCCTCTCTAAAGCTTTCACATCCTTCCTGAAGTGCGGTGCCCAGAATTGGACACAGTACTCCAGTTGTGGCCAAACCAGTGTTTTATAAAGGTTCTTCAAAACTTCCTTGCTTTTGTACTCTATACCTCTATTTATATTGCCCAGGATCCCATATGCTTTTTTAACCGCTTACTCAATCTGTCCTGCGACCTTCAACGATTTGTGCACATACACCCCCAGGTCTCTCTGTTCCTGCACCCCCTTTAGAATTGTACCCTTTAGTTTATATTGCTTCTCGTTCTTTCTACCAAAATGTATCACTTCGCACTTTTCTGCGTTAAATTTCATCTGCCACATGTCTGCCCATTCCACCAGCTTGTCTATGTCCTCTTGAAGTCTATCCATATCTTCCAAGTTTTGTGTCATCTGCAAATTTTGAAATATTGCTCTGTACACCTAAGTCCAAATCATTAATATATATCAAGAAAAGCAGTGGTCCTAGTACCGATCCCTGGGGAACACCACTGTGTACCTTCCTCCAGTCCGAAAATCAACCATTCAGCACTACTCTCTGTTCCTGTCACTTTGCCAATTTCGTATCCATGCTGCCACTGTCCATTTTATTCCATGGGCTTCAACTTTGCTAGCAAGCCTATTATGTGGCACTTTATCAAACGCCTTTTGGAAGTCCATGTACACCACATCAACCGCATTGCCCTGATCAACCCTCTCTGTTACCTCATCAAAAAATTCAATCAAGTTGGTTAAACATGATTTGCCTTTAACAAATCCGTGCTGGCTTCCCTTAATTAATCCACACTTGTCCAAGTGACTGTTAATTTTGTCCCGGATTATCGTTTCTAAAAGCTTCCCCACCATCGAGGTTAAGCTGACTGGTCTGTAGTTGCTGAGTTTATCCTTACACACTTTTTTGAACAAGGGTGTAACATTTGCAATCCTCCAGTCCTCTGGCACCACCCCTGTATCCAAGGAGGATTGGAAGATTATGGCCAGTACCTCCGCAATTTCCACCTTTACTTCCCTCAGCATCCTCGGATGTATCCCATCGGTCCTGGTGACTTATCTACTTTTAGTGCAGCCAGCTTTTCTAGTACCTCCTCTTTATCAATTTTTATCCCATCCAGTATCTCCACTACTTCCTCTTTCACTATGACTTTGGCAGCATCTTCTTCCTTGGTGAAGACAGATGCAAGGTACTCATTTAGTACCTCAGCCATGCCATCTGCTTCCATGCGTAGGTCTCCTTTTTGGTCCCTAACTGGTCCCTCCTCTTACTACCCGTTTCCTATTTATATGCCTGTAGAAGACTTTTGGATTTCTTTTTATGTTAGGTGCCAGTCTATTCTCATATTCCCTCTTTGCCCCTCTTATTTACTTTTTCACTTCCCCTCGGAAATTTCTGTATTCAGCCTGGTTCTCACTTGTATTCTCAACCTGACATCTGTCATACGCCTCTTTTCTCTGCTTTATCTTACTATCTATCTGTTTCATCATCCAGGGAGCTCTGGCTTTGGTTGCCCTACCTTTCCCCCTCGTGGGAATGTACCTCGACTGTACCCAATCTATCTGCTCCTTAAAGGCAGCCCATTGTTCGATTACAGTTTTGCCTGCCAATCTTTGATTCCAGTTTACCCGGGCCAGATCCATTCTCAACCCACTGAAATTGGCCCCCCTCCAGTTAAATATTTTGACTGAAGATTGCTCTTTGTCCTTTTCCATAGCTAACCTAAACCTTATGATGTTATGATCACTATTCCCTAAAGAGAGCCCACAATAGAAGGGAAAGGGCGAAGAAAGGAGGAGGGCTACCTTCCCTCGCCATTCTCGCCCAGACTGAAGAGGCGACCCTGGACATCGCCGCCGCAGAGGTGGAGGTGAAAGTGGGGGATGGACAGATGGGCGAGGCAGAGCAAGCTGGTGGCAGAATAGTTTTGCCTCTCTCTCATTTACACTGTTTGAGTGCCTGTACATTATTAGAATGCCACTTGAGCATCTGCACTATTGCATGTGCATGCCACACTTCTGTCAAATGTCTAACCCATGCCTTTACTCCCCCACAGGACCATCCAGAGCACCACCCCACTGTCGAGGAGGAAGAGGCTGAGCAGCAAGACGCCTCAGGGGAACCTGCAACCTCTGAGGACGCAACGTCAGCAGAATTAAACGCACCCAGCACCAGCGCAGATACGCACACCTCGGTGGGACCTTTGGGACATAGATTAGTGTTGTCACCGTGTGTATCACATCTCACAGGTGAGCATCAGCAGGTGGTGGAGACAGGGACAGCAGTGGAGAGTCCTGGGCGGAGGGCGCAGGACTCGCCTAGCTCTGCTCCGCTGCATGCGGACCCTGTGTTTCTGGGTCCATCCAGAAGGAGAGCGATGCTGGAACTCCAGGACCAGGTGCAGGAGTCTCTGACAGGTCTTGTCTCCAGGGTCACTGCGAGTGTAGAGAGGATGGAGGAGTCCAACTCTAACTTGAGCAGTGCCGTTGGGGAGGCAATGGTGCATATACGCAGTACCACGGAAAGGATGGCTATGGCCATGGAGGCAATAAGTCGCCAGAGTGAGGAAAACATGGTGATTGTTCAGAATAGACTGACATCTCTGGAGGAGCGATGGGCAGCTATTGAACAGAGAAACCAGAGCTTCATGGAAGTCCTTTTGAGTAGGACTGCCAGTGCAGATAAGGGTCCCCATGGCCCCCCTGATGTGCAGCAAGGTGCTCTCAAGCCACTTGTAAGCGCTGAGGTGGACCTGACCCATGAGAGGGAAGTTGGTGACAGACAACAAGGAAGTGGAGGCTCCTCTCCAAGCGCTCACACTTCCATGCCACTGCGTAGCCCTCGGTCAGAGCCCCACCAGAGTCTGCACCCAACTGAGATGGACGTCTCAGCCCCTGGACTGCCACAGGAGGAGCAGACGTTTGGCGAGCCCTCACAGGCTCGTAAACCCAGAGGACGCCCGCCAAAGGTGTCGAAGCAGGAGCAGCATGAAAGTGAGCAAGGAGCCTCCACTTCTGCTGAAGCCACAGGGGGAGTGTGGTAACACAATACAGCTTCCTGTGACTTGAACTTTATTACATCACTTCCTGTGATTAGTCCAGGATAAATACTGGGCTGCTCAGTTGGATCCTGGAGAGGCATAGAGTAAGACCTCTTTTGTATGTAGCACCTTTTTAGTTGATTAAAGCTTACTTTAAGTTCACCACGCGTAAGGCTCATTCTTACGACAATTTAATCAACTTTGAAAAACTTCGCACTCAAACTTTTTGGACGAACTCGGAACTAAGGATCCAGGGAATCACCCATCATGGAAAACATCCTTAAACCATCGCGTCTTGACTTGGACCCAAACACCCCAGCAGCCGGTAAGGTGTGGAAACACTGGTATCGCACGTTTGACAATTTTCTCGAATATTGCAAGGCTGATGATGACTCAAAATTGCGGATACTCATCAACTGTGTCACCCCGAATGTATTTCAGTATGTCGAGGAATGGGGCAGTTACGAGGAGGCAATTCGGACGCTTAAAAGACTATATACTAAGACACCGAATGAGGTCTATGCCAGACATCTACTAGCTACAGCCCAACAAGGGCCAGAGGAATCCATTGATAAATTCCTCCAAGAGCTTCGCAGACTTAGTATGGACTGTAACTTTCAGGCGGCCTCAGCTGAGCTGTACCGTGAAGAAATGATCCGTGATGCTTTCATCTGCGGGCTTGCCTCCCCATTTATACGCCAGCGTCTACTGGAAAGTAAGACACTTGAGCTTCAGAGAGCTTATGACATGGCTTGCTCTCTAGATCTGGCAAAAAGAAATGCAGACCTTTATACAGTGCCCAGACCTCGGTCTGCTGCCTTAACTACAGTCAGGCAATTTAAGAGGCCACAGGTGAACTCTATTAGGGAGGACTTTATCCCTGACGATCAATCTGATGACTTCACTGATGAAGAGGATGATGACCCCACTGTGGCAGCCTCTTGGCAATCTAAGAAATGCTTCTTTTGTGGTGATGAGTTTCACCCTCGGAAATTCTGCCCTGCTCGCAATGCGTTTTGCAGTCATTGCAACAAAAAGGGTCATTTTGCAAAGGTTTGCCTATCAAGAGCCTCTACGAGGGCTTATCAAGCTAAGTCCTACCGAACTGCCCCGGTAAGGGCCTATCAAGATGTTCCGGCTAAAATCTATCGTGCTTCCTCTCGGGTTTTCTCTCGAAGAAACACACCTAGAGTTTCAGCCACTCTTTGTGCAACGACACCAATTACAGCTGCTTGTCCTCAGAACCTATTCCATGCAGCTACAAAAGCATCAATTAATGGACATACTTTAGATGCCTTAATTGACTCAGGTAGCACTGATAGTTTCATTAGGGAACAGATTGTTGCAGAGTTAAAGCTACATGTTTTCCCATCGGACCAGGCAATTGCAATGGCTCAGTCATCACTTAATACCAGAATTTCTGGATTTTGTATGGTTGAAATAACACTTAATGGTCACAGGTATCCCTCCACCCGGCTTTCGGTGCTCAAGGACTTATGTAGTGATCTTATCTTAGGGCTAGATTTTCAAAAGCAGCATAAGAAGCTCACCATTGAGTTCGGCGGATCCAAACCTGAACTCACTATTTCTAATATACGACCTCGATTACCGTTCTGTGCATTGTCAGCAGCTTCACTGGATGAACCCTCACTGTTTACCAGTATCCCTCCTCGATGCAAACCGATTATAACAAAGTCACGACGTTTCAGTCAGGAAGACCAGTCTTTTATTGCGGCTGAGATTTCTCGGCTTTTAGCAGAGGATATCATCGAGCCTTGTTCGTCGCCATGGCGCGCCCAGGTCGTTATTGTTAAGAACCCTCTACAACCTCACAAGAAACGGCTGTGCACTGACTATTCACAGACCATCAATCAATATACGGACTTGGACGCATACCCATTGCCGCGCATCGATGATATGGTTAATAAACTGGCTGAGTACACGGTGTTCTCAACATATGATCTGAAAAGTGCCTATCATCAGGTACCCTTGAAGGTCTCAGACAAGCAGTATACGGCCTTTGAAGCCAATGGACGGCTGTATCAATTTCGTCGCCTCCCCTTTGGGGTCACTAATGGAGTGGCTGTCTTCCAGCGAGCAATGGATGACCTGGTCAAACAGGAAGACTTAAAGGATACGTTTCCTTATCTGGACAATATTACTGTCGCAGGTCGCAATCAGCGGGAACATGACGCCAATCTCCAACGATTTTGGGATGCACTCCAGCACCGTAATTTGACATTAAATGCGGCTAAATCCATTGAGTCACAACCAACCATCAACATCCTTGGCTATTGTGTGGGCAATGGCATCATTAAACCTGACCCTGAAAGGCTTCGCCCACTCCAAGAACTCCCGCCACCTAAGAATCCAGCCTCCTTGCGCCGGGCCCTCGGCCTGTTTGCATACTATGCTAAATGGATTCCTAACTTCTCGGACCGAATCCAACCTCTACTGAAGGCCAGCACATTCCCACTAGACACAGCGGCTGTTGCAGCCTTTAACCTCCTGAAAAAACAGTTGGAGAAAGCGGCTCTTCACTCCATCGATGAGAGTCTTCCTTTTGTTGTTGAGTGTGATGCCTCGGAGGTGGCGATCTCGGCCACTCTGAATCAGGAAGGTCGTCCGGTGGCATTTTTGTCCAGGACTTTTCAAGGGGCTGAGCTACATTATCCTCCAGTCGAGAAAGAAGCTACAGCCATCATAGAGGCAGTACGGAAGTGGACTCATCTCCTAGCTCGCCAGCACTTTACCTTAATCACGGACCAGCGATCGGTCGCCTTCATGCTCGATAATCGAAAACGGACCAAAATTAAAAATAATAAAATCCAGCTTTGGCGGCTGGAATTGGCCTCTTTTGGTTACACCATCCACTATCGACCTGGCAAGGAGAATGTGGCTCCGGATACCCTCACACGAGCATTCTGCTCCGCCATGGCACCCTCTACGCTCGTAGACATCCATGATGGGTTGTGTCATCCGGGCGTTACTCGCATGCTACACTTCGTGCGGTCCCGAAATCTCCCATTCTCTACCGGGGATGTAAAGAAGATGTGCTCGGACTGCAGAGTCTGTGCGGAATTGAAACCTCAGTTTTTCCGCCCCTCGGGTGGTATACTCATACATGCGACCCAGCCAATGCAACGGCTTAGCATCGATTTTAAGGGGCCGTTGCCCTCTTCAACTCGCAACACTTATCTATTGACCATGGTCGATGAGTATTCCCGTTTTCCGTTTGCCTTTCCCTGCCCCAATATGCTGACGACCACGGTTATCAGCTGCCTTGAGCAGGTACTTGCTTTCTGTGGCATGGCATCCTATGTTCATTCGGATCGGGGCCCTTCTTTTATGTCAGGAGAACTCAAGGCCTATCTCTCGGAACGGGGTATTGCTGCCAGCAGAACGACGCCTTATCATCCGGTCGGGAATGGGCAAGTCGAGCGTTTTAACGCTATCATCTGGAATGCGGTACGTCTGGCTTTGAGATCTCGGGGCCTACCCAACCAGCAATTGGTAGCAGTACTTCCAGACGCATTACACTCCACACGGTCCCTCCTTTCGACCGCCACAAATACGACGCCTCATGAACGGTTCTTCCGATTTCAGCGTCGCTCATCCTATGGGATATCTCTCCCGTCGTGGCTGACTGCACCGGGACCAGTGCTACTCCGAAGATATGTTCGGGCGTCTAAGAATGACCCCCTGGTAGATGAGGTTGAGCTCACTGACGTCAACCCTACCTACGCCTATATTCGGTATCCTGACGGTCGGGAATCTACCGTGTCATTGCGGGATCTGGCTCCCTGCCCGCCGAAACATAGAGGGACACCAGGGGATGATATTGTACCAGGCACATCTCTGGGCTCGCCAGGTGCCTCTCATCACGATCTGGATCTGACGCCGGCTGGTACCTCACTCCAGCGTGCCGACCTGGGGCAGACTGACTATGAGCCCGTCGGGGCTCGCACGCGCAGCCACGATCCACCCCGTACCATACGCTCGGAAACGGATCTGCCACAGCCCTGCCCGACACCCGTTCGGGCACCAGTACACAGTCAGGATCGTCCTGACCCCTCACAGAGCGGGCTGGATCACTCGGACTCTGGTCCACGGCCCGCGGCGGGTAAACGGGCTAGGGGCCCTCTACCGCTACGAGAACCCAAACGGGTGCGGCTCTCCCTCGTCCAGCGGCTACGAAATGGAGGGAGAATGTGGTAACACAATATAGCTTCCTGTGACTCGAACTTCATCCCGGCCTCCTAATCTTTTGGGGGGGGAGAATGTGGTAACACAATACAGCTTCCTGTGACTTGAACTTTATTACATCACTTCCTGTGATTAGTCCAGGATAAATACTGGGCTGCTCAGTTGGATCCTGGAGAGGCATAGAGTAAGACCTCTTTTGTATGTAGCACCTTTTTAGTTGATTAAAGCTTACTTTAAGTTCACCACGCGTAAGGCTCATTCTTACGACAGGGAGCACCACGTAGGAGCACGCGTAAGAGAAAAATAAAGCACCATTAGTCACAGGGGTAGCCACTGGGTGAATGTTTATTGATGAAATGCCATCCCTGTTTGAAAGTATAAAAATGATTTGATGGCAAACTGTTGGCGTGATGGCATCTGTTATTTCGCCTTAGGCAGCTCCACATTGCGGGCTCCGCGACACTTGCGTGGTCAGGTTGGCGGCCAGACTGAAAGGAGGCCAAAGAGTCATGTCCATAGTCTATCATGTCTTAAGATGGAGCCAAGGACATGTGCCAACATGGGCAACCTATGCAAATCTGGCCAGGATAAGTGCATCCCTTGCATCACGGGCAGCCATGTGCTCGCGTGCAGCCGCTGCTGCTAGTCGATAGGCCGGCGCTCGGTCTTCCTCATCCTCATCTGAGGAGGCTATGAACTGAGCCACTCGCTCATCAGGAAGCTGCAAACCATGACACTGTGCCATTTTGTGCAGTGCACAACAGACCACGACCATTCTGGAGACCCTGGCTGCTGAATACCGCAGGGCTCCAGCTGACCTGTCAAGACATCGGAATCGCATCTTCAACAAGCCAATCGTTTGCTCGATGATGGACCTGGTCGAAATGTGGCTGGCGTTGTAGAGCTCTTCAGCTTCGTTAGCTGGCCTCCTAATCGGCGTCATTAGCCACTTCTTCAGGAGGTAGTCCTTGCCACCAAGGAGCTATCCGTTAAGTTGGTTTGGTGGATTGAACTGCGGAGGAACACTAGAGTTCCGCAGGATGAACGAGTCATGGCAACTACCACAGAACTTGGTGCAAACAAGCAAAATCTCCTTCTTGTGGTTACACACCAGCTGTACATTGAGGGAGTGGAAGCCTTTGCGGTTGACAAAGATAGCTGGGTTGTGATGGGGTGCCCTAAGGGCCACATGTGTGCAGTCTATGACGCCCTGCACCATTGGCAAGCCTGCCATATTTGCAAAGCCAACTGAACGCGCGGTTACACTTGCTTGATCCCTTGAGAAGTGGATGTAATTGTGGGCCTTTGCGAAAAGAGCATCGGTAACCTGCGTGATGCAACTGTGGGTGGCTGACTGGGAGATGCCGCTGATGTCTGCTGATGATCCCTGGAAGGAGCCTGAGGCAAAAAAGTTGAGTGCGGTGGTGACTTTGACAGCCACTGGTAAGGGGTGTCCACCCGCTCCTCTGGGCTCCAGGTGTTGGTGCAGCATTGCACAGATGTCTCCGACAACCTCTCGCGAAAGTCTCAGCCTCCTTTGGCACTGCTGCTCACTCATGTTGAGGTAACTCATCCTCTGTCTGTAAACCCTGAGAGGGGGTATCTCCTGCGGCAAGGTGCTTCCATGCGCTGGCGCATTCTGCCCTGTGCAGCATCAGGTGGGTGAGCAGGAGGTTGGCGCTCATGCTGCTGAGCTGCCTGGTTCTGATGCTGCCGTGGCTGCTCCTCGTCCGAATCTGAGCTCCATGGTGAAAGGAAATAAATGGTTCCCATGCTGCTGGCAGATACCTCTGTTGGGGAAGCGCTCAGTCCAAGCGGGGAGAGGGTCTTCGATGAAGGTCCCACAGTTGAGAGATAGAAGCTGCAGCACCTCCGACTTTGGTAGGCCTGCTAAAAGTGCTGAAAGACCTGTGGAACAAAAGCTCTGCCACCTGCAACTGATCCCTGATGAAAGCTCCGCTTTAATGGTGGAGCTGCAGCTGTGAGGAGGCCACCCACTTGTCAACCCACCAGGTTTAGCTGGTGTGGTTTAGGAGGGTCGTGGAACATGCTGAAAATGTGGTAAAATAACAAAGGCCTGTCAAAATAGGATTATAGAGGCCCTTAACTACTATTTAAGGGTCTTAACTACCTCTCTGGACTGATGGAGGCGGGACCGAATCGCACCCATCAAAACCGCCTCCGGCAAAATTGCGCAGAGGCGGGTTGGAGGTAGGTTCCGAACCCGCCCTCAGTTTTTGCCAACTGTCCCGCCTCCAAACCTGCCTCCTCGGGCCCCTCTTATATCCAGGAATATTTAGTACCCAATCCTGCCCTTTTTTGAGCCAGGTCTCCGTTATCGCCACAACATCATATTCCCATGTGGCTATTTGCGCCTGCAGCTCACCAACCTTATTTACCACATACCTTCTAATATATATTGCATGAAAAACATACACAAAAGCAAAAGCATGCAAAAGGCCCTCTCTCCTATCTAGATGTACTTTATTGTGTAAGGAATCCTGCTGCTCGGTTCCCACAGTATTTCCATTCCTACTTACTGATTGCTGCTACGGTTAAAAATCTATCAAGTTACTAAAAATGCTTTAATATTTTCTTTTTGTTTTCTGCTAGGTAATAGCACAGCACCAGAATCTGCTCATTGCGAATCCACAGAACATTATCAACTTTACATTGCTTAGCAATGACAATGCCTTCCTGAACTACTACCCAAATTACTTTACACAGAGGACTCTGACTGCGAGGTTTCAGATGAACAATACAAAACCTCCACATGTGCAGCTGGTTCGCAAACCAGTGCTCACAATAATGGGACTATTGGCATTATTAGGTAAGTAGAAAAAAACACCTTTAAGCTGTGTATTAAATCTCTACATAGATTGCGGGTCTCCTGTTAACAAAACTGTAGCTATTAATTCATGCAGCGCATGTAAAAAATTATAAATCAATACTTCAGGTTGCTGACATCCATTTTTGAAGAGTAATTTTTGTAGCCTTTACTAACTTTTTCTGAATCTTTCTCACGTAAATCTTTATCCAGCCTTGATTCTCAAGTATTTGGAATACCTCAGCTTTCTGATCACGCCATGTTTTCTGATATAGAATTCTATCATCATCACACTTAAATCATACTTTATCTGGTGAGTAGCCAAGCGATAGGTAGGAAGGGTCTTTGGCTTGATTCCCAGAATGGGCTGAGTTACCTAATCTGATTTGGGGTGATGGTAGAGGTGCTACAGTTGTCCTCAGTGCCTCAGCTTAGGAAGGAGACAATGTGCCAGGGTTCCCTGGTGGTTGTCTATCAAACCCTGCTGGAGGTACGTATGTGTGGACATGGAATGAGTACAAAATCGGGTTTGGCCCCTGCCATTGCATAGTTTACCGATTTTCACACATAAATAATGGCCATTTGAGTGAGGTACTGGAGAGCTCCAGGTGGCTAAGGAACCATATCATAGTGAGAAGTCATTGCCTTCAGGAGAAATGGAAGCTGAGAACAATTTTACAGATGAAATTATAGTTTAAATTTGATATTAATACTATTCTTAGCTGTCAAGATCAGAAGCATACACAACTATTTCATTCATACTGCATGGGTAAGGTCTGTGAAAAAGATGCTAAAATATTCATTGTATGCTATAATCTTTTTAAAATCACTTGTGACACAGATGCATATAACACAATAAAAGCTTTATATGGATTTATTTCTTATTTTTGTAAATCTATAATATTCGTTTTTCAATTTAACCCACATAGAGTACAAAAGCAAAGAAGTTATGCTAATCCTTTATAAATCACTGGTTAGGCCTCAGCTGGAGTATTGTGTCCAATTATGGGCACCACACTTCAGGAAAGATATGAAGGCCTTAGAGAGGGTGCAGAAAAGATTTACGAGAATGGTTCCAGGGATGATTGACTTCAGTTATGTGGATAGACTAGAGATGCTAAGGTTGTTCTCCTTGGAGCAGAGAAGGTTGAGAGGAGAGGTGTTCAAAATCATGATGGGTCTAAACAGAGTAGATAGAGAGAAATTGTTCCCGTTGGTGGAAGGGTCGAGAACCAGAGGCCACAGATTTAAGGTGATTGGCGAAAAAACCAAAGGCGACATGAGAAAAAACTTTTTTATGCAGCGAGTGGTTAGGATCTGGAATGCACTGCCTGAAAGGGTGGTGGAGGCAGATTCAATCGTGGCTTTCAAAAGGGAATTGGATAAGTACCTGAAGGAAAAACAATTGCTGGGCTACAGGAAAAGGACAGGGGTCTACTCTGTCTAGACCCCTCATGATTTTGAACATCTCTATCAAATCTCCTCTCAACCTTCTCTGCTCTAAGGAGGACAACCCCAGCTTCTCTAGTCTATCCACGTAACTGAGGCCCCTCTATCCTGGAATCATTCTTGTAAGTCTTTTCTGCACCCTCTCTAAGGCCTTCACATCCTTCCTAAAGTGCAGTGCCCAGAATTGGACACAATACTCCAGTTGAGGCCAAACCAGTGTTTTATAAAGGTTCATCATAACTTCCTTGCTTTTGTACTCTGTGCCTCTATTTATGAAGCCCAGGATCCCGTATGCTTTTTTAACTGCTTTCTTAACCTGCCCTGCCACCTTCAACGATTTGTGCACATATACCCTGAGGTCTCTCTGTTCATGCACCCTCTTCACCACTACTCTCTGTTTCCTGTCACTTAGCCAATTTCGTATCCATGCTACCACTGTCCCTTTTATTCCATGGGCTTCAACTTTTTCTGGCAAGCCTATTATGTGGCACTTTATCAAACGCCTTTTGGAAGTCCATGTACACCACATCAACCGCATTGCCCTGATCAACCCTCTCTGTTACCTCATCAAAAAACTCAATCAAGTTGGTTAAACATGATTTGCCTTTAACAAATCCGTGCTGGCTTTCCTTAATTAATCCACACTTGTCCAAGTGACTGTTAATTTTGTCACTGATTACTGTTTCTAAAAGCTTCCCCACTACCGAGGTCAAACTGACTGGCCTGCAGTTGCTGGGTTTAACTTTACACCCTTTTTTGAACAATGATGTAACATTTGCAATTCTCCAATCCTCTGGCACCACCCCCGTATCTAAAGGGGATTGGAAGATTATGGCCAGTACCTCCGTAATTTCCACCCTTACCTCCCTTCGCATCCTAGGATGCATCCCATCCGGTCCTGCTGACTTATCTACTTTAAGTACAGTCAGCCTTTCTAGTACCTTCTCTTTATCAATTTTTATCCCATCCAGTATCTCAACTACTCTTTCACCATGACTTTGGCAGCATCTTCTTCCTTGGTAAAGACAAATGCAAAGTACTCACTTAGTACCTCAGCCATGCCCTCTGCCTCCATTCGTAGGTCTCCTTTTTGGTCCCTAATCGGCCCCACCCCTCCTCTTACTACCCGTTTATTATTTATGTGCCTATAGAAGACTTTTGAATTCCCTTTTATGTTAGCTGCCAGTCTATTCTCATACTCTCTCTTTGCCCTTCTTATTTCCTTTTTCACTTCCCCTCTGAACTTCCTATATTCAGCCTGGTTCTCAATTGTATTCTCAACCTGACATCCGTCACACGCCCCCTTTTTCTGCTTCATTTTACTCTCTATCTCTTTCGTCATCCAGGGAGCTCTAGCTTTGGTTGCCCTACATTTCCCCCTCGTGGGAATGTACCTTGACTGTATCCGAACCATCTCTTTAAAGGCAGGCCTTTGTTCGATTACAGTTTTGCCTGCCAATCTTTGATTCCAATTTACCCGGTCCAGATCCATTCTTATCCCACTGAAGTTGGCCCTCCTCCAATTAAGTATTTTTACTCTAGATTGCTCCTTGTCCTTTTCCATAGCTAATCTAAACCTTATGACACTATGATCACTGTTCCCTAAATGTTCCCCGACTGACACTTGCTCCACTTGAAGCACCTCATTCCCCAGAACCAGATTCAGAAATGCCTCCAGCATACTGATCAAGAAAGTTCTCCTGAACACACTTCAGAAATTCTTCCCCCTCTCTGCCCTTTACAGTATTACTATCCCAGTCTATATTAGGATAATTGAAGTCCCCCATTATCACTATTCTATAGTTCTTGCACCTTTCTGTAATTTCCCTGCAAATACCGGTAGAGAGCGAGATGCACTCAGGGGACTCCTGCACTACCTGCCTGGTCCTCCTTGTCTGTCTGGCGGTCACGCATTCCCTCTCTGCCTGCACACCCTTACGTTGTGGGGTGACCACCTCCTGAAACGTGCTACCTTTATCTCCGGCCACTCCTTTCACTTGCTCCTTCCCTCTCTGCTCCGAATAATCAATCTTTCAAAAGTCCTAACCTGAGTACTCTGTTTAGAAACTCTCCGTTTAGGATCGCTTTGTGCAGACCACTCAGCTTCTCTTGAGTGAACATAAAAATCTTTATTCATTTACTTTCTGGATAAAATGTAGTTGCCGCATAACGAATGAAAATAACCACCTCTTCCAGTTTTAATAATTTTAAGAACGCAAGAAATAGGAGCAGGAGTAGGCCATTTAACTCCTCGAGCCTGCTCCGCCATTCAATGAGATCATGGCTGATCTTCGACCTCATCACCACTTTCCTGTAAAACCCCATATACCTTGATTCCCTTAATATTACAAAATCCATTGATCTCTGTCTTGAATATACTCAATGACTGAGCCTCCACAGCCCTCCAAAGTAGAGAATTCAAAAGATTCACCATCCTCTGAGTGAAGAAATTCCTCCTCATCTCGGTCCTAAATGGCCGACCCCTTATTCTGAGACTTATTCTGAGAAAGCATTGATTAGCAATCTTGTGCGAGGCCCCTTGGGGAGCAGTGATCATAATATGATAGAATTCTTCATTAAGATGGAGAGTGAAGTAGTTGACTCAGAGACTAGGGTCCGGAATTTAAATAAAGGAAACTTACGATGGTATGAGGCGCGAGTTGGCTAGGATGGATTGGGGAACGTTACTTAAAGGTTGACAGTGGATAGGCAATGGCAAACATTTAAAGATCGCATGGATGAACTACAGAATTTGTACATCCCTGTCTGGCATAAAAATAAAACAATAAAGGTGGCGCAACCGTGGCTAACAAGGGAAATTAGGGATAGCATAAGATCCAAGGAGAGGACATATAAATTGGCCAGAAAAAGCAGCAAACCTGAGGATTGGGAGCAGTTTAGGATTCAGCAAAGGAGGACAAAGGGATTAATTAAGAGGGGGAAAATAGATTATGAGAGTAAGCTTGCAGGGAACATAAAAACTGACTGTAAAAGCTTCTATAGATATGTGAAGACAAAAAGATTGGTGAAGTCAAGCGTAGGTCCCTTGCAGTCAGAATCAGGGGAATTTATAATGGGGAACAAAGAAATGGCTGACCAATTAAATACATACTTTGGTTCTGTCTTCACAAAGGAGGACACAAATAACCTCCCAGAGATTTCGGGGAACATGGGGTCTAATGAGAGGGAGGAACTGAATGAAATCAGTATTTGTAGGGAAATGGTGTTAGGGAAATTGACGGGATTGAAGGCTGATAAATCCCCAGGGCCTGATAATCTACATCCTAGGATACTTAAGGAAGTGACCCTAGAAATAGTAGATGCATTGCTGGTCATCTTCCAAAATTCTATAGACTCTGGCACAGTTCCCATGGATTGGAGGGTAGCTAATGAAACCCCACTATTTAAAAAAGGTGGTAGAGAGAAAATGGGGAATTATAGACCGGTAAGCCTGACATTGGTAGTGGGGAAAATGCTAGAGTCCATTATAAAAGATGTAATAGCAGAGCACTTGGAAAACAGTGACAGGATCGGACAAAGTCAACATGGATTTACAAAAGGTAAATCGTGCTTGACTAATCTACTGGAATTTTTTGAGGATGTAACTGGTAGAATAGATAAGGGAGAACCAGTGGATGTGGTGTATTTGGACTTTCAGAAGGCTTTCGATAAGATCCCGCATAAGAGATTAGCGTGTAAAGTTAAAGCACATGGGATTGGGGGTAAGGTACTGACTTGGATAGAGAACTGGTTGGCAGACAGGAAGCAAAGAGTTGGAATAAACGGGTCTTTTTCCGAGTGGCAGGCAGTGACTAGTGGGGTACCGCAGGGATCGGTGCTAGGACCCCAGCTATTCACAATATATATTAATGATCTAGACGAGGGAACTAGATGTAATATCTCCAAGTTTGCAGACGACACAAAGCTGGGTGGGCGTGTGTGCTGTGAGGAGGATGCCGAGAAACTCCAGTATGATTTGGACAGGTTGGGTGATTGGGCAGATGCATGGCAGATGCAGTATAATGTGGATAAATGCGAGGTTATCCACTTTGGTGGTAAAAGCAGGAAGGCAGATTATTATCTGAACGGCAATAGATTGGGAGAAGGAAGTGCAACGAGACCTGGGTGTCCTTGTGCACCAGTCGCTGAAGGTAAGCATGCAGGTGCAGCAGGCGGTTAAGAAGGCAAATGGTATGTTGGCCTTCATAGCGAGAGGATTCGAGTACAGGAACAAGGATGTCTTGCTGCAGTTGTACAGGGCCTTGGTGAGACCACACCTTGAGTATTGTGTGCAGTTTTGGTCACCTTATCTGAGGAAGGATGCTCTTGCCATGGAGGGAGTGCAGCGAAGATTCACCAGACTAATACCTGGGATGGCAGGAATGACGTATGAGGAGAGATTGGGTCGATTGGGCTTATATTCGCTGGAGTTTAGAAGAACGAGAGGGGATCTCATTGAACCTTATAAAATTCTAACAGGACTAGACAGACTAGATGCAGGAAGGATGTTCCCGATGGCGGGGGGGGGGGGTCCAGAACTAGGGGTCACAGTCTAAAGATAAGGGGTAAGCCATTTAGGACAGAGATGAGGAGGAACCCAAAAGTGGTGAACCTGTGGAATTCTCTACCACAAAAGGCAGTTGAGGCCAATTCATTAAATATATTCAAGAAGGAGTTAGATATATTTCTTCAGGCTAAAGGGATATGGGGAGAAAGCAGGGACAGGGTACTGAATTTGGATGATCAGCCATGATCTCATTAAATGGCGGAGCAGGCTCGGGGGGCTGAATGGCCTACTCCTGCTTCTATCTTCTATGTTTATGTTTCTATGTAACCCCTGGTTCTAGACTCCCCAGCCAGGGGAAACATCCTCCCTGCATCTACCCTGTCAAGCCCTGTAAGAATCTTGCATGTTTTAATGAGAACACCTCTCATTCTTCTAAACTCTAGAGAATATAGGCCTAGTCTACTCAAACTCTCCTCATAGGACAGTCCCCCCATCCCAGGAATCAGTCTGGTAAACCTTTGTTGTACTCCTTCTATGGCAAGTATATCCTTCATTAGGTAAGGAGACCAATACTCCCGGTGTGGTCTCACCAGGGCCCTATATAATTGCAGTAAGACGTCTTTACTCTTATACTCAAATCCTCTTGTAATAAAGGCCAACATACCATTTGCTTTCCTAATTGCTTGCTGTACCTGCATGTTAACTTTCAGTGATTCGTGTACAAGGCGACCCAGGTCCCTCTAAGCACCAACATTTCCCAATCTCTCACCATTTAAAAAATACTCTGCTTTTCTATTTTTCCTACCAAAGTGGAAAACTTCACATTTCTGCTCATTATTATTCCATTTGCCATGTTCTTGCCCACTCACTTAGCTTGTCTATATCCCCTTGAAGCCTCTTTGCATCCTCCTCACAACTTACATTCCCACGCAGCTTTGTATCATCAGCAAACTTGGATATATTACATTTGGTCTTCTCATCCAAATCATTGATATAGATTGTGAATAGCTGAGGCCCAAGCACTGATCCTTGCGGTACCCCACTAGTTATAGCCTGCCAACCCAAAAATGACCCGTTTATTTCTACTCTCTGTTTTCTGTCTGTTAACCAATCCTCAATCCAAGCTAGAATATTACCCCCAATCCCATGAGCCCTAATTTTGTTTAATATTCTCTTGTGTGGCACCTTATTGAATGCCTTCTGAAAATCCAAATACACCACATCCACTGCTTCCCCCTTATCTATTCTGATAGTTACAACCTCAAAAAACTCTATAAATCCGTGTTGTCTCTGCCCAATCCTATTATTATTTTCTAAGTGCCCTGTTACCACGTCCTTAATAATAGATTCTAGCATTTTCCCTACTACTGATGTCAGGCTAACTGGTCTGTAGTTCCCCGTTTTCTCTCCCTCCTTTCTTAAATAGTGGGGTTACATTTGCTACCTTCCAATCCGCGGGAACCATTCTAGAATCTATGGAATTTTAGAAGATGACAACCAATGCATCCACGATCTCTATAGCTACCTCTTTCAAAACCCTAGGATGTAGGCCATCAGGTACAGGTGATTTATCAGCTTTCAGTCCCTTTAATTTCTCCAGTACTATTTTTTTACTAATACTAATTTCTTTCAGTTCCTCATTCTCGCTAGACCCTTGGTTCTCCACTATTTCCGGGAAGTTTTTTGCGTCTTCTTCCGTGAAGACAGACACAAAGTATTTGTTTAATTTCTCTGCCATTTCCTTATTCCCCATTATAATTTCCCTTGTCTCAGCCTGTAAGGGACCCACATTTACTTTCGTTAATCTTTTCCTTTTTACATACCTATAGAAGCTTTTACAGTCTGTTTTTATGTCTCTCACTAGTTTACTCTCCTATTCTATTTTCACTTTCTTTATCAATTTCTTGCCCGCCTTTGCTGAATTCTAAAATCCTCCCAATCCTCAGGCTTACTACTCTTTTTGGCAACATTATAAGCCTCTTCCTTTGATCTAATACTATCTTTAACTTCTCTTGTTAGCCACGGTTGGACCACCTTTCCTGTGGGGGTTTTTGTGCCTTAAAGGAATGTATATTTGTTGTAAATGATGTATTAATTCTTCAAATGCTAGCCATTGCTTCTCTACCGTCATACGTTTTAATGTAGTTTCCCAATCTACCTTAGCCAACTCGCCCCTCATACCTACGTAGTTTGCTTTGTTTAGATTTAAGACCCTAGTTTCGGATTTAACAAAATCACTTTCAAACTTAATATAAAATTCTATCATATTCTGGTCACTCTTCCCTAAAGGCCTCTTTACTACAAGGTTATTAATTAACCCTTTCTCATTGCACAATTTAATTACATGTTTATTTAAAATATGCTGTGCGTATTGTTTGAGATACAGAATTCTGCTAGTCAGCCCAACATGTATTTTAATGTATTTTGAAGGCCTTCAGTAAAATTATTGTGTAACTTTCTATGGAGCATGTTGTGATGAAGCAGAAGACAAATTTTGAACTGTGTTTCCGTTGGGTGGGTCAAGGTCGGCCACTCGTTTTACACGCACACGTTTTTACTCTCCATTTAAGTTCGGTTCCTGTCGGGAAGGTTAGGTTAAAATTACCCTCACATTTTCTGCTAACATGACTGAGGTCTGAGCCTGAAAATGGCAGGAGCACTGTGCTGTGGAAGTTCTTACCATCAGAGTCGTGTACAGCCTATCCCGACAGATCTTCTGGGCTCAGTCCTCCTTACACATTTATACTGAGTTTCAAATATGAAGTCTACCAGTGAGTGGGAGATCGCTGTTTTGTGAATGGGGGGACAGAGAGGCCGATTGCTGGAGGGATGGAGCAAGATATCGGGGGTGGGGGGAGAGGGGCCGATTGCTGGAGGGATGAAGCAAGATATCGGGGGTGGGGAGAGAGAGGCCGATTGCTGGAGGAATGGAGCAAGATATCGGGGGTAGGGGGAGAGGGGCCGATTGCAGGAGGAAGGGAGCGAGAGATCGGGGCTTGTGGGGGGAGAGGGGCCGATTGCGGGAGGGAGGGAGCGAGAGATCGGGGCTTGTGGGGGGAGAGCGGCCGATTGCGGGAGGAAGGGAGCGAGAGATCGGGGCTTGTGGGGGTAGAGAGGCTGATTGCAGGAGGGAAGAAGAGATCGGGGCTTAGGGCAGGAGAGTGGCCGATCACGGGAGGGAGGGAGGGAGCTACAGATCGTGGCGGGGGATTAATAGCGAGGCCATCATTTCTAGGTCCACAGCGTTTTCCTCTCTATCTTCCTAAATGCATCTCATTGAGATACATCCTTTAGCCTAACGTATCTATAATTTTCCTATTATCATCACAATATGGCTCATCTCATTCTCAACCATTTCAGGATTCCCCTGTTCTCCGATATCCTTCTCTTTAATAAAGAGCAATGCAAAGCACTTACTAAAAACCTGCACCATTTTAGATCGTCATCCACACACTGACAATCCTGCCCATCAGAGGCACTCTAATTTAACAATTCTCTTTTTACTGATATATTTGTAAAATACTTTACTCTTGTTATAATTTTTGAAAATTTTTACTCATATTTCCTTTTAGCTTTCCTTATCCTGCTCTTAACTTTTCTTATTTTCTCATAGTGTCCTTTAGTTTTTTCATTATTATTATTCTGATGGACCTTATAGGCCCTCTTCTGGTGCGGGGTGGAGTGGGGGCTGTTTCCAGTGGCTGAGGGGTCGGTGGTGAGACGGCATGGATTTGGGGTGATTGTCGGAAGAGACAGAGGCGACATGAGGGAAAACTTTTTTACGAAACGAGTGGTTAGGATTTGGAATGCACTGCCTGCTAGGGTGGTGGATGCAGATGCAATAGTAGCCTTCAAAAGGGAATTGGATAAATACTTGAAGCAGAAAAAATTACAGGGATATGGGGAAAGAGCGGGGAGTGGGATTAATTGGATTGCTCTTTAAAAGAGCCGGCACAGACTCGATGGGCCGAATGACCTTCTGTGCTGTACTATTCTATGATTCTATAACAGAGAGGGAGTAAATGAAGAAAAATGAATGGAATTCCTAAAATGTGTATAGGACTCCTTCCTCAAGCTGTATGTTAGTTGCCTACAAGGATGGAGGCAGTGTTAGATCTGGTTATGAGTAATGAAATAGATCAAGTAGCTGAGCTAGATTTGGCCAAGCGCTTTGGAAGTACATATGATAAGGTTTATTAAGAGTTAAGATACAACTAGAAACGGAAAAAGTCAGTACACAAAATAGAACACCAGATTGGAGTAGGGCAGATTTTAGAAATACGAGAAGGGAGCTAGCTGAGATAAGGTGGAAGGAGACATTGACACACAGGGAATGTTTTTAAAAAGAGGTGTTCTTCATTTACTCCCTCTCTGTCATAGAATCAGAGAATCTTCGGCCATTCAGTCCATCATGCCTGTGCTCTTCTTTCGAAAAGCTAGCCAACTAGTCCCACACTCCTGCCAATTTTTCCTTTTCAAGTACTTATCCAATTCCCTTTTGAAAGTTACTATTGAATCTGCTTCCAGCACCCTTTGAGGCAGTGCATTCCAGATCATAATAACTCGCTGCATAAAAAAAAATTCTCATCTCACCTCTGACTTTTTGCTAATTACAGGTACCTTAAATCTATGTCCTCTGGTTACTGATCCTTCTGCCAATGGAAACAGTGGCAGATACTTCCTTAGTCTCTCCAAATAACTGAAGTCCCTCATCCCTGGTACCATTCTGATAAATATTTTCTGCACCCTCACCAAGGCCTTGACATCTTTCCTGAAGTGTGGTACCCATAATTGGACACAATACTCCAGCTGAGGCCTAACCAGTGATTTATATGCTTTTGTACTCGATGGGGGTTAAATTGGATAGACCCTGAAAACAGACATAGGAATCGCGATGCGCGACTAACCTGCGCTCGTTGATTCCAATGCAGGCAGCAGGCCAACTTTGTGCTGCCTGCTCATTTGAATGATCTCTGCATCCAGCCAGCGCTAACTGCGCTGTTCATTGGCTGGACGCATCAGCAGGGGGCCAATATTGTGAGAAGCTAGCACCACTTAAAGCTAGCCTACACTGCTTAAAGCTAGCCTGCACCTCTTAAAGGGGAGGTGCATTGTGGTTGGAGCAGATGCTGGGATTCGTGGTTGAAGAGATTCTGACCTGGGAAAGTGAGGAATGGCACAACGGGAGAGAACGGGCTCCAATGTTTTTGGACGCTGCACTGGAGGTGGAAAGGAAGAGAGATGTCCTGTATCCGTAGGTGGGAAGGAGGCCCTCCAGACCCACGGTTAAAAGGCAATGGGAGCAGATAGCTGTGGAGCTCAATACCAGGAGTCAAGACCCGTAGACCTGGATGCAGTGTCGCAAGAAGTTCAATGACCTCACACGTGTGGTCAAGGTCAGTGAATTCATCTTCAAATGCCATATCCTACCAACTGCACCAGTAGCCTCAGCCACTGCTCAATGCACCACACCCCCATCACCAACCCACCAACAATCTCTATCAATCAGGCCTCATACCTAACATTCATATGCTTCACCTCACCCTCAAACACTTCGCACTGCTACAAGCCTCACACCCACATCTCACAGCTTGCACACACTGCCAGCTATTCAACTGTGGCAACCACATCAGTCAAACAGATTGCACCACACTCACTGATACAGTTCCCTCTCTCTTGCAGGACAAGGTGGCACACAACCGGAGGCAGCTGGAGCTAACGCTGGAGGACAGGCACGCCTGCATGTCCTAACCCCCCCACGGAGGAGACAGTGCTGGCCATTATTTGGATGGCCATTGCTGAGGCCGTGGCCAGCGGTGGGGCTGAAACCATCGAAGATGACAGTATCCTCATACCTAATCCTCCTTCTCACATTCCACTTCCCCCTCATCCCACAATCTTCTGATTTACAAGTTGCAGATGGTGTAAGCATGCGCCTCTTACTTTCCCCCCTCCCTGCACCACAACCTTAGCGTTGTGTCTTTTTCCTTTCAGATACCCAAGAGGTGCAACCTGGCTAGGCAGTGGAGGAACAGCAAGAAGAGAGTGATGATAAAGACACAGTAACGTCACTTGATTTCACACAGGCAGCCACCAGCTCAGATACCGGCACTGCATGTATCAGAGAGGATAGAATAGAGGTGGGATCTGCACATGATGAGACACCAGGCAGGTGCCAGCTCGCCGGCGGGCGAGGTCGCAGGCAGATTCCGCTGCAGAGGACTCAGATGAAGACTTCGATGGGGCAGCCTAAAGAAGAACGCTAATAGGTATGCACAACAAAATACTTGGTGCATTGTGAAGCCTGCCAGAAAGCCTGCGGTCAGTGTCAAGGAGCCTGGAGGAGTCCAGCACCGACTTGGCACAGGGCTTTGTGGAGAGCTGTGAGTGAGTCTTTGGAACTCTCTTCTCAGAGGGCGGTGGAAGCAGAGTCTTTGAATATTTTTAAGGCAGAGGTAGATAGATTCTTGATAAGTAAGGGGGTGAAAGGTTATCGGGGGTAGGCGGGAATGTGGAGTAATCAGATCAGCCATGATCTTATTGAATGGCGGAGCAGGCTCGAGGGGCCGAGTGGCCTACTCCTACTCCTACTCCTAATTCTTATGTTTGTATGTTCAAGCTTGTGGCCATCCATTCAAGCATAGAAGTGGTGGCCGACTCCGTTAGCATGTTTGTGGACCCAACCATGATGCAGCGTCTGATGGTCGATGTCGCAGCTTCCATTACAGCAAAAGCAAAAGAGTGTTGCAGTGGAAGCTCAGACTGCTGCCATCATGGCTGTGGATTACAGTGTGCAAAGGGGCTTGCAGGGTGTCACAGCAGTCCAGCAATCTGTCCTCCAACAGATTACTTGGTTTGCTGAGGTGGCACCCCAGGGGAGTGGAAGTGGCTCCATGGAGCACAAACCTGCTGTCCACTCTCAGGAAGACAGCATTCGTTCTCCCAACCCTGCCACTCCGCCAGTGCCCTTGCTATTGCCTGTCAGCCAGCCAGCCCAGACTGCTGCCGCCATTGCTGAGATGGTGCAGTCCGCAGCCAGGCCTTCTAGGCCCAGAGCTGCGCGAGGTCTTTCTCCAGGGCTATCTGCGTGGCCTCCACTGAAAGTCAGCAGCCTTGCACCAGCCATGCTGCAACCACTGGGGTAGCACTGCGTAGGAGCACTAGGACAGGCAAAGGCACACAGAAGACAGGCACTAAGGGAATGCACAAGGGTGATTAGTTTACGTTTGTATGCAATATGGCATGATTTGATTTATAAATTTGGTTTTGAATGTTTATTTTGTGGTGGCTTTTATTTTTGCATTGTGGCCGAGCAGACGCTGTGATGGTCAGTGACAGGGCAGGTAAGGTGTGGGACTGTTGGTGAATGGGGAATTGGGGTTGTGGTTACTGGTATTGCACTCGAATTAATTCTTCACGGACAACCTGGGCAGGAAGGAGCTGTCTAGGTTGCCTCCTCTACCTCTTCTTCTTCCTCCTCATGCTCCTGCTCCTCAGCTGCTCGACGTATAGCTGGTGGCAAGGGCTGTGCCCTCATGATGGTGCGGTTGTGTAGCATGTAACAGCCCACCACGAACCTTGAGATGCGCTCTGGTGAGTACTGCAGGGCTCCTCCAGAGCGGTCCAGGCAGCGGAAGCATTGCTTCAGCACGCCAATGGTCTGCTCTTATCACATTTCGTGCAGCAGCATGGCTTTCATTATAATCATGCTGCACTTGTGTGTGTGAGTTGCGTACCGGAGTCATGAACCATGTCGTCAGCGGATAGCCCTTGTGGCCCAGTGGTAACCCTTTGGTTTGCCGTGGTGGCTCAAATGCAGCTGGCACAGCGGACTGCCGCAGAATGAAGGCATCCTGACTGCTGCCAGGATACCGGGCATCGGCCTGCAGGATTTGCTGCCTATGGTCGCACTAGCTGGACGTTGAGGGAGTGGAATCACTTTCGGTTCCGGTATATGGCAGAGTTGATATGCGGCGCCAGCAAAGCGATATGCGTGCAGTCAATGGCACCCTGCATCCTGAGGAAGCCTGCAATCCTAGCGAAGCCATAAGCTTGATCTGCCTGCTTGTTTCTGGCAACAGAGAATTAAATGTAGTTAGCTCTCTTTGAATTGAGAGCCCCGGTGACGATCTTATGCTACAGTAGACGGCAAACTATGAGAAGTTGCAATTAATATCTCCAGCTCCAGCCTGGAAGAAGCCAGACGCATAAAAGTTCATCGCCATGGTCACCTTCACAGCCACTGGCAATGCGGTCCGTGCCCTGCTCCGAGGTTGGAGTTCTGGCTGCAGCAGGTGTCAGATTTCAGTGATGACGTCATTACTGAAGCGCAGACGTCTCACACATTGTTCCTCGCTGAAGTTCCTGTCGGAGAATTGCTCCCTGAATACCCTGGGTGGATATGGCCTCCTGCTGAGAACCCTTCTCCCCTTCCTCCTCCTCCCTCTTATAGCAGCTTGTCCTGCTCTGCGTGGCCTCTGCTCATTCTCCCAATCATGCTGTATTCCAAGGGGAAGGCCTACTAGTGCTCCCATGTCTGGGAGCAACTGGTTCGTGCAGTAACCTTTAAGTCAGCAAAAGGTCCTTCAGCACCTGCCACACCATTCCCTGTAGACTTTTGCAACTTGAAACAACTTTCAAAAGCATCAAACACTTGTAAAATCGCAGCAACAGCCAGAAGAAATCAACCAGCAACTAGCTTGTAAGTAGTTGATGATCAATTTAAATAGCGCTGGTGGGTCGTCCTTCCTGCTGCTGAACGCGTGTTCAGCTATCTGTGTTTAAGAGTTGGCTGGAGTGTTGAGCTCCAAAATGGCACCGCTGACATCAAATCAGCATTGCACACTGATTGACGTCATGATCTGCCTGCTCTGCATACTTCCAGCAGACGTTCACTGCGCGCACAAGCAAATGCCTGCACCTATATGACGTCCAGCGTGATTCGCCCCACAAGTGTGCACGTGCCGCGAGTGCCATTTTGGAGCTCTAAGGGCACTCTTAGCACCCGCTAACGATCCCAATTTCTTGCCCTATACCTCTATTTATAAAGCTGAGTATCCCGTATGCTTTTTTTGACAGCCTTCTCAACTTATTCTGACACCTTCAAAGATTTGAGTACGTGCACCCCCAGGTCTCTCCGTACCTCCTTTTATCCTATCCAATTTCTCTACTTCCTCCTCCTTTACTTTGATGTGGAGATGCCGGTGTTGGACTGGGGTGGACAAATGTGAGAAGTCGCACAACACCAGGTTATAGTCCAACAGTTTTATTTGAAATCACAAGCTTTCGGAGCGCTGCTCCTTCTTCACCTGATGAAGGAGCAGCGCTCCGAAAGCTTGTGATTTCAAATAAAACTGTTGGACTATAACCTGGTGTTGTGCGACTTCTCCTTTACTTTGACATTGGCAGCATCCTCTTCTTTTGTGAAAACAGGTTTAAAATACTCATTCAGTACCTCAGCCATGCCCTCTGCCTCCACAAGAAGATTTCCTATTTTGGTTTCTAATCTGCACCACCCTTCCTTTGACTATCCTTTTACTATTGTTTTCTTTATGAAAGACTTCAGTATTCCCTTTTATGTTACCCGCTAATCTATTCCCATACACTCTCTTTGCCCCTCCTATTTCCTTTTTCAGTTCTCCTCTGTAGTTTCTGTATTCAGCTTGGTTCTCTACTGTATTATGAGCCTTACATTTATCATAAGCCTCCTTTTTATGTTTCATTTTAATCTCCATACATTTAACCATCCAGGGAGCTCTAGTTTTAGATGCCTTTCCTTTCCCCCTTGTGGGAACGTGTCTAGTCTGTACCCGAACTATCTCTTTCATGAAGGCCTCCCATCGCTCATTTAATGTCTGCAATCTTTAATTCCAGTTCATCAGGGTCGGTTCCCTTTTCAACTCACTGAAATTAGCCCTCATCCAGTTGAATATTTTTATGTTTGATTGTTCCTTGTCCTTTTCCACAACTACTCCAAACCTATTGATATTGTGATGACTGTTTCCCAAATGCTCTTCCACTGAAGCATGCTTCACTTCATTCCCCAGAACTAGATGCAGCACTGCTTTCTTCCTTGTTGGGCTGGAAACATACTGGCCGCGATTTTTTCAATGGAGGCGGGTTGGGTGCGGGTCAGGTGGTTTCCGGCTTCCGGTCCCGCCCCCAACTGCATCCGGCCCACAGACGTGATTTTACGTTGATTCACCTTATAAGTCCACCCTGCGGGCTTGCCAGCCAATTAAGAGGAAGCCGGTCAGATGATGTCATTTGATGACGCGTCATCTGCCGGTTTTCTTAAAGGGACCACGCACAATTTTTTTTGACAGCTCATTTCTCAGTGTTTGACAGCATTGAGGTGCTGCAAACACTGACAATCACTGTACAAAGGTGAGCTCTTGCTCCCAGGCTCTCCAATGACTCCCTCCATAGGCTGGAATAGATGAGGGTGAGGTGACAGAAGCGATCTGTCACTGGTGAAAGAGGTTCTCCCAATGAGGTGGCACTGGACATGGATTTCAAAACTTGTTACCTAAAGAAATGTGTAAATGCATTAAAAATGAATTTCCCAATATTTTCTTACCTCTGAGACTCACCAGTGAACCATTGGATCCTTCACACCACTTCTGCAGCTGTCATCAATCCAGAAACATTACAGCAGACTTGCAACACGCCACACTTACCTGGTGTGGTGTCCGAACATCGGGAAACCCAAGGCAGAAGCGGCAAAATTTTAAAATAGCCTGTCAACTACTAACAGCTACCTGTTAATAGGCAGGTAGTTGGCTTAAATCCTCTTCCCACTGCTAGGTGTCGGGTCCATGCGCAAATCGGGGACCCGACACTTGGGAAAATTGTTTGGAGGCGGGTTGATGGCGGGATCGCAACCCGCCGTCAATCAAAACGATTTTACCCTTTGACCCGCCTCCAAACCTGCCCTCTGAGCGCCGGCAAACTCTAGCCCATTGATTAAGAAAATTCTCTTGTACACATCTCAGGAACTCCTTCCTCTCTTTGCCCTCTACACTGTTATTTTCCCAGTCTATATTAGGTAATGGAAGTCCCCCATTATCACTACTCTATTTTTCTTGCACCTTTCTGAAATGTTCCTGCAAATTTGCTCCTCTATCTCCTTCCCACTATTTAGTATACATCCAGTGGCATAACAGCTCCTCTTCTGTTCCTTAACTCTAAATAGATTCTGTCTTTGAACTCTCAAGCATATCATCCCTTTCCGTGGCTGGAACAGCATCTTTGATCAATACTGCCACCCCGCCTCCTTTCTTCTTTCCCTATTTTTCCTGAATGCAATCTAGTCAGGAATGTTAAATTCCCATTCCTCCCCTTGTTTGAGCCAGGTTTCCATCATTGCCACTGTGGCAGAATCCCATGTGGCAACTTATACCTACAGCTCACAAACCTTATTTGTCACGCTCTGTGCATTTACGCACATGCTCTCCAAACCCACCATAGTCTTTTTTTTTATTCGTTCCGGGACGTGGGCGTCGCTGGCAAGGCCAGCATTTATTGCCCATCCCTAATTGCTCTTGAGAAGGTGGTGGTGAGCTGCCTTCTTGAATCGCTGCAGTCCGTGTGGTGAAGGTACTCCCACAGTGCAGTTAGGAAGGGAGTTCCAGGATTTTGACCCAGCGGCGATGAAGGAACAGCGATATATTTCCAAGTCAGGATGGTGTGTAACTTGGAGGGGAATTTGCAGGTGATGGTGTTCCCATGCGCCTGCTACCCTTGTCCTTCTAGGTAGAGGTCGCGGGTTTGGGAGGTGCTGCCGAAGAAGCCTTGGCGAGTTGCTGTAGTGCATCTTATAGATGGTACACACTGCAGCCACGGTACGCCGGTGGTGGAGGGAGTGAATGTTGAAGGTGAATTTGCGCATGGACCCGACACCTAGCGGCGGGAAGAGGATTAAAGCCAATTACCTGACCTTAATGATAGAGGGAAGGTGATTGATAAAGCAGCTGAAGATGGTTGGGCCTAGGTTACTGCCCTGAGGAACTCCTGCAACGATGTCCTGGGGCTGTGATGATTGACCTCCAGTAACCACAACCATCAAGCGGGCTGCTTTGTCCTGGATGGTGTCGAGCTTCTTGATTGTTGTTGGAGCTGCACTCATCCAGGCAAGTGGAGAGTATTCCATCACATTCCTGACTTGTGCCTTGTAAATGGTAGAAAGGCTTTGGGGAGTCAGGAGGTGAGACACTCGCCGCAGAATACCTAGCTTCTGACCTGCTCTTGTTGCCACAGTATTTATGTGGTTGGTCCAGTTAAGTTTGTGGTCAATTGTGACCCCCAAGGATGTTGATGGTGCGGGATTCGGCGATGGTAATGCCGTTGAATATCATGGGGAGGTGGTTACACGCTCGCTTGGTGGAGATGGTCATTGCCTGGCACCTGTGTGGTGTGAATGTTACTTGCCACTTATCAGTCCAAGCCTGAATGTCGTCCAGGTCTTGCTGCATGCGGGCATGGACTGCTTCATTATCTGAGGAGTTGTGAATGGAACTGAGCACTGCAATCATCAGCGAACATCCCCACTTCTGACCTTATGATGGAGGGAAGGTCATTGATAAAGCAGCTGAAGATGGTTAGGCCTAGGTCACTGCCCTGAGTAACTCCTGCAGCGATGTCCTGGGGCTGTGATGATTGACCTCCAAAAACCACAACCATCTTCCTTTGTGCTAGATATGACTCCAGCCAGTGGAGAGTTTTCCCCCTGATTCCCATTGACTTCAATTTTACTAGGGCTCCTTGATGCCACACTCGGTCAAATGCTGCCTTGATGTCAAGGGCAGTCACTCTCACATCACCTCTGGAATTCAGCTCTTTCGTCCATGTTTGGACCAAGGCTATAATGAGGTCTGGAGCCGAGTGGTCCTGGCGGAACCCAAACTGTACATCGGTGAGCAGGTTATTGGTGAGTAAGTGATGCTTGATAGCACTGTCGACGACACCTTCCATCACTTTACTGATGATTGGGAGTGGACTGATGGGGCGGTAATTGGCCAGATTGGATTTGTCCTGCTTTTTGTGGGCAGGACATACCTGGGCAGTTTTCCACATTGTCGGATAGATACCATACCCATAATCACCATATGATACCCACCATAGTCTGTCTTGTATTTCTCCCCTGTCTGATCCTATTTCTGAACTACTCCAATCGATAAGTGGATAATTGAAATCTCCCAAAATGATAATTTGGTTATTCCTGCTCAGCTCTCGAATCTGACTGTAGATTTCCTCTTCTATTTTCTACCCACAATGCGAAGGTCTGTAATATACCTCTACTAATATAACACATCCTCCTTTATATTTGAGCTCCAACCATGTTGACTTTGGCTGTCACCCTTTCTTGTCTACGTCAACCCTCTCTACAGCCTGTATTCCCTCTTTTACCAATATTGCCACGCCACCTCCTTTCTTATCGTTTCTATTCCTTCTAAATATATCAAATCCCAATATGACTATTTTCCTTTCTTATCCAGGTTCCTGATAATGCTTTTGGGGGGAATTTTAACTTCCCCCACCTGGCGGGGGCCGTTAAAATGGAGTAAGGGCACTTACTCACTCCATTCCCTCCCCGATCTAACCGGCTACAATTTTAATTTGCAGGCAGTAAGAACACCTGCCCCAAGCCGGTGGGGTCCTCTTTAAATATTCAATAACATCATCAGGGCCCAATCTGCTATATTAACCTGTGACCTGAGCAGGGGAGCAGTGGTAGCTTCCCTGCCAGGCAAACCCTACCGGGAACAGTAGCCAGGGCCAGGTAAGATAAGTTTTTATAAATTTTTTGCAGGTTACCTTGTGGGCCAGAAGGTGCAGGAGTCCCCTGCCCCAGGCTTACCCACTCTCCCGAAGGGAATGCCCCTCCCAGTGGCCTCCAAGCTACACGATTGTAACAGCCAGGCAACTGCTTCTGACCCTTTTGGTTGGGATTTCAGGAGTGGGCATGCTATTGAGGCCCAGCCGTCATCAGCTGGACCTCCCTGATGCCGCTCCTGATGGGTACACAGCTCACTTTGCTGCGTTACCGACCGGGAATAAAAATTGACGCCATTATGTCTAGCTCTTCCTCTATAATAATTGTTCACAGATCCCCCAGTTTATTTCTCCCACTCTATACATTGCAATACATGCACGTTAACCAAAAACTTTTGCCCCTGAAGAGTCAGATTCTCAACTTATGAGATTTTGAGTTCAAGCAAAGTGAGTTAGTGACTGAAGCAATTGTAGCTACCATTCCAGAAGCCATTAATGTCCTTACTACCTCCTCCTGAGACCTTGTTGCTGCAGAAATCTCCTAGACTGCTACTCTCTTCAGGGTATTCTGAGAAACTTCCTGCAATGTGTTGCAGCTGCAGATAGTGGACTCCACCCATTTATCTATCATCTCAACCATATGCAGCGAAACCATGCATTACCTCCACATGAGATCAATAGGTCCCCTGCGATCTGGCTTTCTAGGCTCCTCAGCCGAGGGTGGTTGTTTATCAATCCCCAGTCGAAAAATGACATGCCCTCTCTTCTACTCCCAGGCCCTTATTCTCAGTTGTGCTCAGTGCTTCACCCAATGAAGACTCTCCTGATGCATTAACTACATTCTCCCGAGCGGTTGTTTTTGGGCTGTTGCTTGAGTAAATGAGATGTCGTGATGGAAGGAAATGGCAGCAGTTCAGTCTCTGGGCGTGCCAGCAGATTTAGATCTCAAAGTCCCTGGGCAGTCATCAAAGTAGTGGGCCTCTCGCTGCAAGGTTCTCCCTATGCTGTAAAACAAAGAGCTAGTTTTGCTGTACCCACACTGATATTACCCCTTGAAGAAATAGCCATTGCTAAATTTAGAAAGCACATAAAGCTGCCACGCCCCATAATGAGCATTTCCCAGTTTCTACCAAACTTTTGTTGCCATTTCACCACCAATGCCGCCATCTCCCAAAACCTCTCTCTCTGTCTCCTTATGTTGTCTGTGGTCTCCTCTTCCTGCAGACTCAGAATTGTAAGCAGTAGCGCTCCTCCCCTGGCTTTATGTTTCATGATGCGGAGATGCCGGTGTTGGACTGGGGTGGACAAAATTGAGAGGTCGCACAACACCAGGTTATAGTCCAACAGTTTTATTTGAAATCACAAGCTTTCGGAGTTATCGATCGCCCCTTCCTCAGGTGAAGTAGTAAAGAAATACAGACTCGACAAAGCATATATAGATAGAGAACAATGCATGTGTACCTTACAATTGCAGACAACTAAATTAAATCATCCTGACTATCTGCCGAGGTGTGATAAAGTTAATCAGGTCAGCCAGGAAGGTACCACATCAAAGACATAGCAAGATACAACTGAGACAATGAGGTGGAGTCGCAGGGGGTCTGACGTGTCAAAAGCTGCCGTCTGTATGTAAAACGATAAGCTGTAAAAAAAATTTACTTTTTTACTGGGAAAATTTTTACTTTTTTACTGGGAATCACATCTGTGAACAAGCCAACGACGACTCGAGTCCGGATCACGTCATGTATCATGACATAAACCCAAGATCCCGGTTGAGACCGTCTTCATGAGTGCGGAACTTGGCTATCAGTTTCTGCTCAATGATTTTGCGCTGTCGTGTGTTCCTAAGGTTGCCTTGGAGAACGCCCGTCGCCACAGCGAAAAATCGCATAGACCTCCTCAGAAGGCAAACACGGGACACAACCAACAGGGTACCCTACGTCGTCCAGTACTTCCCCGGAGAGGAGAAACTACGCCATGTTCTTCGCAGCCTTCAACATGTCATCGATGACTATAACCTGGTGTTGTGCGACCTCTCAATTTTATGTTTCATGACATGGTTAAGGGCAAAGTTTCCTTTAGAGGGAGGGAAGACAGTATTCAAGGCATCTGTGTGGCATGGACATTTCCTTGATATGAGTGAATGTATCCCATAATGAAGAGATGTGGAGGTATTGTCCCTTTAAATAAAGTGCCCCAGAAGACTAGCTGAAGCCCTTGTGGCAAACTATGTGAATTGAGTATTTTCAGGAGTCATGCTTTCTATATAAGAGAGTTATGTTGACACCCAGGACTTGCATGATAAAGATGATGGTAGGTAAGAAGGTGAATGTAAGCTGTCCTGAATGGCAGAGGATGTGCATTGGCAAGAATATTTGGACTTATTGGCTACCCTTGACAGGTCATTGAATCTCTGCCTGAACTGTCTGGCAGTTCTTGAGGTAATAGCATTTGCACTGACAACATCTGCTCCCTCCTATACAGCTTGAACAACTGTCTCATGAGGCTTTTTTTCTCTCTGTGGCCAAGTGTCTCTCCACTCCAGCCCTAACTTCAGACAACAACACCTCCAGTGATGTATCTGAAAGTCGTGGGGCCTTTTCTCCTGCTGATGCCCCACCCTCATTAAGTTGTCTAGCAGTTTCTGCTGCTGGAAATAGATGGCCCCATTTAACTTACTGCAGCGTTTTAAATGCTGCATCAGGACTGAATTTTCCTCCTTCCCACCAGCAGTAACCCTATCAGAAGTGACATTACCGCTTTAAATCTGCCCTGTATAATTAGATAGCAAAATACTGCAGATGCTGGAAATCCGAAATAAGGAGTGCTGTAATCTCGAGAGTTACAACTGTCAGCTGCCGCACATCTCTCAGACTGACCTCAAAGCCTGCACATAGGTTTGAAATTCCTCAAACATCCTTCTTTTCATGTCAGCACCCATTAGTTGTTGGTCCCATGATTCTGCAGCCCTTGGCAGGTTTCCTCTCAGCCTCCGCCAAGAAGGTGGCACTTCCTCACCCAATCCCCACTTCTCCGATTCCCTCATGTTTTGTGAATCATCTGGTGCCACATTCTCCCTACCACAATCTAATTCCCCCTGGGTGACAGCATCTGAGCCAGTAAGGCAACAAGTATACAAGTATGACAGGTGGTGAGTTAGACTCATAGCACAGAAGGAGACCATTTGGCTCATCGTGCCTGTGCCGGCTCTTCGAAAGTCCCACTCACCTGTACTTTCCCCATACTCCTGCAAATTTTTCCGTTTTATGTATATTTAAGTTGGCCTACCATTGCTGTGGTGGATCTGCAGGAAAGGAGGGCAGAGTTAAGAATGGGTGAACATTACACCTTGGAATTAAGGGAAAGGGCATAAGATGTTATCTCTGGTTAGTACTCAGCCACTAACCTGGAGTTGGCAAGATGCCACTGACCTTACCAACTTCCATGGCAAGAGTCGAGTGCGTGTCCAAAATTGCTCGATGGCCTTCTCCTTGAAGGAAGTGAGGGGTTTAAAGATGGGGCTGCCCCTGTGGTGGTTGGTCTTTGGCAGGCATTATGTGCCAATTTGTTGTGCAAGTAAATGAGAGTAAGGCTAGCAGTTGAGGAGTTTGTGCCAAGTGGCATGGGAGAACAGAACTAAGAGATGTGGGGGTATGAGGCTATTAAAATGGAGGAAGTGGTTTTTGGGTTGTGCATGCAAGTAACTGGTGTTCGTGGAGCTGTGGAGCCAAAGTGCAGGATATCAAATTAGACCCTGCATTAACTAAAGTGCACTGTAAGGATTGGTTGTGCAAGTGTTGCTTTAAGAGGGTGAAAAGTGTGCTGGGCAAGGAAGAGAGTGTGCAGTGTGTTACCTTGCCAGCCTTGCTGATGTCGTTGAACTTTTTGCGGCACTGACCCTGCAGTCCCGGAGATCACGGTGTTAGCACTCAGAGCTAATATATTATCGCCCTCCAGGCATCATGAGTTACATTGATTCCAAACCCAGGGGTCTGTGCCTTATGCCTTTTTTCTCCTCCAAGAGGGTTCAGAGGTGTGCATCTATAAAATTATGTGTTCATCTCCTGTATGAGGCCATACCCTGCTACCCTCTGGCCACAGATGTTCTTGAGTGTTCATTATTCTGTACAAGTATATATTGATCAGACATGCAGTGAAGCTATTTAAGAGTGAAGTGAAAGAGTCAAACACTGTTCCGTTCCTCCCTGGTTGTCCCCAAATCTGCTACTGAGGACTGAACAGTGTTCCAAACGTTTCACGAGAATTTCCATGCAGGTCAGCTGCTCACATTTGTTTTAAATGGGGAGTGGGGTGCCGGGCTGCGCGATCGCGACCAGCACCCCGCATAAGGAAACGGAAAGGGGGCAGGTGCTGACAGGCGGCCCAAAAAGAATGGCCACCCGGCACCTGCCCTTTAAGTAGCGCCACCGCGGCCGCAAAAGCACCATCCTGACCGTGTCGGACATATCGTCCAGCGGTAGGTCAGGGGGCACAACTGAAGTTTGCGAGCGGGGCGCTGCGCACGGCGATGACGTCATCGCCAGAGGAGCAGTGCCGCAGGGCGCTACTGGCTACCGTCGCCGCAAACCTCCCGCTGAATTTCACAGGAGGCATTAGCGGCCCCACACCCAGGCGCTAGGGGCTTTGCGCTCTGTTACCAATGGATATGTAAATAAGCAGACCTAGGAACGTGCATGTACCTGTACAGGCCACCAATGCGACAAAAATATTTTTAAAGGTGCAAAAGCGGCATAACTCACTTCGAGGAAATTCTCTCGCTGCATGTCCCAACTGGTGCCCCACCCCTTAAGATCTTCCAAGCAGCCTGTACACACGTAGGAGCGCAAAGCCCCTAGCGCCTGGGTGTGGCGCCACTAATGCCTCCCACGAAATTCAGCGGGAGGTTTGCGGCGACGGTAGCCAGTAGCGCCCTGCGGCACTGCTCCTCTGGCGATGACGTCATCGCCGTGCGCAGCGCCCCGCTCGCAAACTTCAGTTGTGCCCCCTGACCTACCGCTGGACGATATGTCCGACACGGTCAGGATGGTGCTTTTGCGGCCACGGTGGTGCTACTTAAAGGGCAGGCCATTTTTTTTGGGCCGTCTGTCAGCACCTGCCCCCTTTCCGTTTCTTCATGCGGGGCGCTGGCCGCGATCGCTCAGCCCGGCACCCCGCTCCCCAGTGGTCCAGCAGGACCCCGGTGCGTCCAGCTAGGCCCCTCCCCTTTAATCAGTGGAGGGAGGCCTGTGATACGCTGTTGCACATAGTGCCGCGATATTGAATGGTAGCACCCCAGGAAGGAGTGGGAGCGCTTCCAGTAGCGCCCCGTCTCCTGCTGGGGGTGCTACCACTCAATTTACGGCACGGGGGTGCTAATTTTTTCGGGGCACCAAAAGTAGCACCCGGGCGAAGTTAGCGCCACAAAGGGGACACGACCAAATTGTTCCCCCGTATAATTTGCTGTTGCAGATTCTATTTTAATGAGGTGGCTTTTGTTACCCCAAAGTATTTTACAATCTTCAGGCATAAGTACCACATCATGTTACCTCCACTTATTCACATCAGACTTTAAAAGTTAGCTGCAATAGCTGTTAAAGATACATAGGACTGGATTTCCCTTCAATTGGTGGGATAGTCAAGGAGCAGGAATACTGCTCACCCATGTGAACCCACTGCTAACCTGCAGTAATTTTCTCTCAAGGCCCTAATTATACAGAATAACAACAGAAAACGCTGGAAAAACTCAGCAGGCCAGGCAGCATCCGTGGAGAGAGAAAGAGAGTTGACGTTTCAGGTCGATGACCTTTCATCAGAACTGCACAGACTGCAGTTCTACAGGCAATAGTGGACAGAATTGAACACAGAATGCATCGTAGCTTCGAAACCATGGCAAACGCTGTGTCTCACGACTTTCAGGATTTAATAGCTACCATTAGACCAGCCATCCCACTGATCATTGAACCATAGATCCAGGGACAGTGGAATGACGATGGCTGGAGTCCACCTGCATGACACTGCATTCTCTCAAGAAAGCAGCACATGCCAGGCCTCTAGCCTTTTCTCTCAGAGAACTACGCCAGTGGAATGTGGGAGGTAAGACCAGGCTGCCCAGGAATACCCTCCAGAGATGCAACCAGCTGCGTCTTCATGCCAAGAGCAAAATGCCATGAGATGAGGGCCGCCTGAGCCCCATAACTTCTGAACAGCATGAAGAGTCAAACATCTCCCATATTCTGATTGTTACAATAAATGCTGCCCTTGCCAGCGACGTCCACATGCCGTGAATGAATAAATAAAATAAAAAATCTTGGCCCTCTGGTGGCACTTAGATGGAACTGTTGAATAGGTGATAGAATAGGATGTGTAGATACCCAGTGGAAGGAAAGAGTAGTGATTGTTCATACTTTGCAATTTTTAGACTATGCGCTGACAAGACACTTGGGGGGGGAAATTCGGTTGCTTTGCGCCTCCCTAAGAGGGCGCTAATGGGGCGCAAAGCAACTAGCGCCCGGGCGCGGCGATGTTTGCGCTGCTCGTGAAATTGACCAGACATTTTGCGGCGGCACTAAACACTACCGCCACAATCTTCTGCGCCCGCAGATCGTGACATCAGTCGAGCGTGCAACGTCCCGGTAGCGCCCCGGACCGGATATTGAGTGGCCTTTCCGCCTGCCGCTAGCAACGACAGGTTGAGGGGAACGTTTTGCAGTCGGGAAGGGACTGGGGGAGCGCTATTAAAGGCGACCGCTTCCTGACTTTTTTTGTCAGCGACATTTTTGCACCACACATTCAGAGAGAGAGAGACTTCTGGAGAGATTCAACGCTGTGTGAAGGAGTTTTGGGTACTGAGCAGCACTTTGCAGGTTCATTTTGTTTTGACCTTCCTTGCATCGATTTAGAAGAGACTGTGGGGGCTGCACTCTGAGCTCTTTCCCTGGGCCTCTCCATTGTTCTTTCCAGCAGAATTGATGTACAGGGCTCTCCAGGCCGAGATTCAAGGCTGCAATGAGCAGGGTGTGGATGGAGAGCAAGATCGACCCTCCCGTTTAAGAACTGGCCGGTGCCAGTGTGTCTGTGCCATTGCTGACTGACATCACATGAGCTTCGCCAGCGCTCTGAGGTAGCGCCTCGCTCCTTGGCGTTAGCACCTTAAGAGAGGTGTGTAGCGCCTGATTTAGCGCTCCAATCACCCCCAGGGGCGATAGAAGCCAAGTTTGCAGTCGGAGGCGATAATTAGCACCAGGTGCTAAACTTTGCGCCCGGCCAATAATTGCGCCCCAAACGGGGTGATACCGAATTTCTCCCCCTTTTGTTCTTCAAGGAGGTTACAGTCATACATTAAAGGGTGCACTGATTTAGTGCTGATTTATTTACTCAGGTGACGTAGTCATGTAGGGCACAGGTAACTGGCTGATGTGTTGGATAGGTAGTGGATTGATTTGCAAGTGGAAGAGAAGGCGGTCAGGCTGTGTTGTCAAAGGTAGACAGTGTTACACAAAAGAAAAGACTTCAGAGATGATTTGCCCTCTGATGCCCCTTGCTGCAGCCACCAAGGTCTCCTATGGGTGCAGGTTATCCTGATGGTCTGCTCCATGTAGTTCTGGATCCAAAGGAGCTATTCCGCAGCCATGTCATAGTGCAGCACTTCCTGAAGTGCGAAGTTGTGAAGGCAATGGGATAGAAATCTGGCTCTTAGCGCCCGATTTTTCAGCGCAACGGGTGGCGTTTTGTGCCGAAAATGGTGCCCAAGCCGCACGCATATATTTCTGGTGCGTGTCGCGCTGGTCGGCATCTTGGTTATGGCGGGCATTAGGAGCGAGCGCCGGAAGGATGTTGAGTAGGCAGATCATGCCGTCAGTCTGCATGCAATGCTGATTTGACACTAGCACTGCCATTTTTGTCCTCAATGCTTGAGTCTGTCTTAATCTCGCATAGCTGAACATGCGTTCAGCAGCAGCAAGTCCCCCACCAGCAATATTTAAAGCGATCAGCAACCAATCTAAGGTTAGTTGCTGATTAATTTCTACTGGCTTTATGTAAGTTTGTGGAAGTGTTTGGAGCTTTCTAGAGTTGTTTAAAGTTGGTGAGGTGACGCGTGAGTGGTGCTGCAAGTGGAGAAGGCCTTGCTTCTGACTTCAAAGGTTCTGGTCAGACCGCTTGCTCCCAGTCATGGGGGCTCTAGTTGTTACTGCCCTTGGCCTGCAGCATGACAGGGAGATGGAGCATAGGCAGCGAAGAAGAGGACAAGCTGCTCACAGAGGGAGGAGGAGGAGGAGGAGAATGGCTCTCAGCAGGAGGCCTTACCCACCTATGGTCTTCCGAGAGCAAGTCTCTTACTTCAACCTGAGCCAGGAGCAGGGACTGAGGCGTCTGCACTTTACGAATAGGTGCTCACAGAACTCTGTGCCACCTCTTGTAACCAGACCTGCAGCCTCACACCAGGGCAAGGACAGTGCTGCCAGTGGCTCTGAAGGTGACCGTGGCCCTGAATTTCCTCGCAAGTGATCCTTCCTGGCTCAAACAGGCGACATCTGTAACATCTCACAGTTCGCCATCTACTGCTGCATAAGAGAGGTGACAGACGCTCTTTATGCCAGGATAGGGGAGTTCATTGTCTTCTCTCTGACTAGAGAGAAGCAGGCAGAACGTGCACATGACTTTTCCAGGATAGCGGGCTTTCCCAGGGTGCAGGGCGCCATCAAATGCACGCATGTGGCTTTGCGGGTGCCGTATATAAATGCTGAGATGTATCGCAACCGCAAAGGTTACCACTCGCTGAATGTGCAGTTGATGTGCGACCATGCTCAGCACATCATGCTGGTGAATGCCCGGTATCCTGGCAGCAGTCATTCAGCTTTTATTCTGCGCCAGTCCGCTCTTCTCTCAGTCTTTGAGCCTCCACGACAAACCAGAGATGGCTACTAGGCGACAAGAGCTATCTGCTGACCACCTGGTTCATGACTCCACTCCACAACCCAACTGCATCTGGGCAGCATGCGGACAATGAGAACTATGCTGCCGCATGGAATCTGATAAAGCAGACCATTGGCATCCTTAAACAACGCTTCCACTACCTGGACCACTTTGAAGGAGCCATGCAGTACTCACCAAGATTCGTCAAGATTCATCGTGATCTGCTGCATACTCCACAACCTCGCTATCATGAGGGCACAGCCCTGCCACCAGGCATACGGCGACCAGCTGAGGAGCAGGAAGAGGAGGAAGCAGAAGGGAGAAGGCAACTCAGACAGCCCCTTTCTGCCATGGCTGTTCGTGATCGACTCATCCGACTGCGGTACCAGTGAACGTAACCCCAATTCCCCATTCAACAATAGTCGCACACCTTCCCTTCCCTCTGTCACTGACCATCACAGCGTCCTCCTGGCCACAATGTTGAAATAACAGCCACTGCAAAAGAAACATTCCAAAAGAAAGACATTTATATAGCTCCTTTCACGAACACTTTACAGCCAATGAAGTACATTTTTTTTGAAGTGTAGTCATTGTGCTGTCGGAAAAATGTCCAATCCAACGTTATACATCAATCCATCCAATATTACATAACAAAGTCAACTAATCACCCTTCTGCATTCCCTTAGTGCCTCTTTTCTGTATGCCTTTGCCCGTCCTAGTGGCTGCAGCCTGGCTGGTGGAAGGCTGCAGACTTTCAGTGGGGGAGACTGCAGATGGCTTTGCAGGACAACCTCGAGCAGCGGACTGTACCACTTCGGCATGGGCGGCAGCAGACTGGACTGGCTGGCTGACAGGCAACAGCAAGGGCATTGGCGGAGTGGCAGTGGTGGGAGGATGAATGCTGTCATCCTGAGAGTGTTTCATCACCTGCAGATCCCGTCTGTAACCTATCCTCTAAACTACAATGAGTGACAGTATCTGAGTTGGTGGCTGCGAGTGTGAAATCGAGTGAAAATGCTGTGTCTTCATCAGTGCCTTGGTACTCTTCTATTTCGTGCTCCTCCACCAGTGCCTGGCCAGGTGTCAGTTTTTGGCTATCTGAAAGGAGAAAGACACAAGGGTAGGGCTTTGGTGAGGGGAGGGGGGAATGCAAGAGCTGCATGCTTACACCATGTGCAGCTTCGAAATCAGAAGAGATTGTGTGATGAGGGGGAAGTGGGATGTGAGAAGGAGGATTATGTATCACTTTTAGATATGTGAAGGAAAATTTTTTGAAGGAAATTTTTTTTTTTAATTACCTTTTAAAATGCTGCCCGACTGTGCTGGTTCATGGCAGATTTTGCGTTCAGTGATATGCAAATTAGATTGAGTGGAAACTCCGGGGGGCGGGGGGGGGAGACACTTTTCTAAGCGGCCGCAAATTTGGGCGCAATTTGCGATGGATTCGGCAATTGCGCCCATAGCGGAAACTCTACCCAAACTGCTTCCTTGGCGGGGGAGTCCATAACATGGGAGCGTAACCTTAAAATTAGAGTTAGGCCTTCCTGGGGATGTTCCCTATTTCAACAATATGTCAGATTATGGCTTCTGCCTTATCTTATTAACTAACACTATAGTTTCCATAATACTTTTCCTGCGTGTACCTTTCCTCAAGGTTCCCTTAACCAGAGAAATCAGTATGATCAAGACAACCACTTACAAATAACATTGACATGCTTGTCACCCAAAGAATCATAGAATCATAGAAGTTTACGGCACGGAAGGAGGTCTTTCAACTCATCGTATCTGTGCCAGCCGAAAAAGAACTGTCCAGCCTAATCCCACTTTCCAGCTATTGGTCCACAGCCTTGCAGGCCACACCACTTCAGGTGCACATCCAAGCACTTTTTAAATGGATGAGGGTTTCTTCCTCTACCACCCTTTCAGGCAGTGAGTTCCACACCCCCACCACCCTCTGGGTGAAAATTTCTTTCCTCAACTCCCCTCCAGTAATTTGCCCGCCACCGAGGTTAGGCTGACTGGCCTGTAATTACTCAGTCTATCCCTTTCTCCCTTTTTAAACAACGGTTAGCAGTCCTCCGGCACCACACCTGTAGCCAGAGAGGATTGGAAAATGATGGTCAGAGCCTCCACTATTTCCTCCCTTGCTTCTCTTAACAGCCTGGGATACATTTCACCCGGGCCTGGCGATTTATCTACTTTCAAAGATGCTAAACCCCTTTATATTTCCTCTCTCACTAAGTTTATCTAATCTAATATTTCACATTCCTCCTCCTTAACTACAATGTCTGCATTGACCCTCTCTGTTGTGAAAACAGACGCAAAGTATTCATTAAGAACCATACCCTCGTCTTCCGTCTCCACACACAGGTTACCTTTTTGGTCTCCAATAGGCCCTACTCTTTCCTTCGTTATCCTTTTGCTTTTTATGTGTTTTAAAACATCTTTGAGTTTTCCTTGATTTTACTTGCCAATATTTTGCCAGTAGGAAGTTGTCCAATAATATAAACTACTTCCCACAGTTATACCTTTCTCTATCCTGGCATTCTATTGCTGCATTTCATGAGTGTGCCCGGGATAGTTTTCTATAACAATATGTCCTAGAGGAAACAAGGGGGCAAGCCATATTAGATTTAGTAATGAGTAATGAGCCAGCTTTAGTTAACAGCCTAACTGTGCATGAACATTTATCCAATAGCGATCATAACATGATCAAGTTCAACGTAGCGTTTTGAAAGGGAGAAACACAAAACAGCTACTAAGATTCTAGATTTGGGTAAGGCCGACTTCAGTGGGATGAGGCAGAGACTGTCCACAGTAAACTGGGCAAATCTATTAATGGGTAAAACGACAGAAGATCAGTGGGAGATGTTTAAAAAGAATTTAATGTGATGCAGAACCAGTTTATATCCCTGAGGAGCAAGAGCTCTACTTGCCAAAAAAAAGCCATGGACAACTAAAGAGGTCAGGGACATAAAATTAAAGGAAAAGCATACAAAAATGCAAAAAATAGCACAGATCCTAGCGAATGGGAAAAATACAAAGAACAGCAAAGGGTCACAAACAGACAGTAAGAGCTACAAAAAGGGAGTATGAAAAGAAACTTGCAAGGAATATCAAAATCAATACGATGAATTTTTACAGTTACATTAGGAAAAAGAGGGTGGTCAGGAGCAATGTTGGCCCCTTAAAAACTGAAAGTGGTGATATTGTCAATGACAATGGGGAAATGACAGACATGTTGAATAATTACTTTGCGTCAGTATTTACAGTTGCCCAAAATCCCAAAGAAACTAATATTGAATCGGGGACAGGGACTCAATAAAATTAACGTAAGTAAAATAACAGTAATGAAGAAAATAATGGCACTAAAGAGTGACAAATCCCCAGGGCCAGATGGTTTCCATCCCAGGATTTTAAAGGAAGTAGGTGAGCACATTGCAAATGCCCTAACTATAATCTTCCAAAATTCTCTAGATTCAGGAACCATCCCTTTACATTGGAAAATTGTACATGTCACTCCGCTTTTTAAGAATGGCGAGAGAGGGAAACCAGGGAGTTATAGACCAGTTAACCTAAAATCAGTTGTTGGGAAATGACTAGAGTCAATAATTAAGGATAGGGTAACTGAACACCTCAAATTTTCAGTTGATCAGAGAGAGCCAGCATGGATTTGTGAAAGGTTGGTCATGCCTGACAAACCTGATTGAATTTTTTGAGCAGGTGACTAAGTAGTGGACAGGGGAATGTCTATGGATGTTATTTATATGGACTTCCAGAAGGCATTTGATAAAGTCCCACATAAGAGACTGTTATCTTAGGTAGAAGCCCATGGAATTGAAGGCAAACTATTGACCTTGTTAGGAAATTGGCTGAGTGGCAGGAGCCAGGCAGTAGGGATAATGGGTAGGTACTCAAATTAGCAGGATGTGACTAGTGGTGTCCTGCAGGGATCTGTGTTGGGGCCTCAACTATTCACAATATTTATTAACGACTTAGATGATGGCATAGAAAGTCATATATCCAAATTTGCTGATGACACAAAGATAGGCGGCATTGTAAGCAGTGTAGATGAAAGCATAACATTACAAAGGGATATTGATAGATTAAATGAATGGGAAAAACTGTGGCAAAACAGTGGATGTCCAAAGAGACTTGGGGGTTCAGGTACATAGATCATTAAAATGTCATGAACAGGTACAGAAAATAATCAAAAAGGCTAATGGAATGCTGGCCTTTATATCTAGAGGACTAGAGTACAAGGGGGTAGAAGTTATGCTGCAGCTTTACAAAACCCTGGTTAGACCACACCTGGAGTACTGTGAGCAGTTCTGGGCACCACACCTTAGGAAGGATATATTGGCCTTGGAGGGAGTGCAGCGTAGGTTTACCAGAATGATACCCGGACTTCAAGGGTTAAGTTACGAGGCAAGATTACACAAATTAGGGTTGTATTCCCCAGAATTTAGAAGGTAAAGTAAAGGGGTGATGTGATCGAAGTTTTCAGGATGTTAAGGGGAACAGATAGGGTAGATAGAAACTATTTCCGCTGGTTGGGGAGTCTAGGACTAGGGGGCATAGTCTAAAAATTAGAGCCAGGCCTTTCAGGAGTGAAATTAGGAAACACTTCTACACACAAAGGGTGGTTGAAGTTTGGAACTCTCTTCCGCAAACGGCAATTGATGCTAGATCAATTGTTAATTTTAAATCGGAGATTGATAGCTTTTTGTTAACCAAAGGTATTAAGGGATATGGGCCAAAGGCGGGTATATGGAGTTCGATCGCAGATCAGTCATGATCTCATTGAATGGCGGAACAGGCTCAAGGGGCTGAATGGCCTACTCCTGTTCCTATGTTCCTATTCATGTGTACCAATTGTTTGTGAGATACACTGAACCTTTGCAAAATAGACCATAAATTTAAAGACAGCAGTGGGATTGGATGTCCAAACCTCATCACTGACTAAAATGCCTCTCTCTGGAGGGTTATATTCACCTGAACTTCAGTGTTATTATGCATCCAAATTTTGTCTCCAAATTATGTTATCTCTATTGTGCATTAGGAATACCATAAAGTCTGAGAAATGGCAAGTAGTGATGCAATACTTTTACTCCGATACTGTAGACGCCACACAGTATTTCCCCACTACCAGATATGCAAAGTTTGTTCTCAAAAAACCCACCTTTGACCTCTCTGTCTTTGCAAACTACCACCCCATCTCCTACCTCCCTTTCCTCCCCAAAGTCTTTGAACATGTTATTACCTCGCAAATCCATGTCCACCTTTCCCACAACTTCATGTTTCAACCTTTCCAATCAGGTTTGCACCCCTTCCTGCTGGACTGAAACAGCCCTTATCAAAGTCACAAATGAATCCTATGTCACTGTTCCACCTCATCCTTCTTGACCTGTCTGCAGCCTTTGACATAGTTGACGACACCATCCTCCTCCAACGTGTCGTTTCCGTCATCCAGCTGGGTGGGAATGCCCTCACCAATCCATTCCTATCCAGTTTTTACCAGAGAATTACCTGCAATGGCTTCTCTTCCCGCTGGAGTCCCTCAACGATCTATCCTTGGCCCCCCTCCTATTTCTCAGCTTTCCCCTCCTCCCCTCACCACAACCCTACCCTTCTGCCTTTCTCCTTTCAGATACCCAAGAACTGCAACCTGGCCAGGCAGTGGTAGAGCAAGAGATGCATTCTGCAGCTTGTAAATTAGAAGCGATTGGGATGAGGGGGAAGTAGATGTGAGAAGGTTATTAGGTATGAGGATACCGTCATCTTTGATGGTTTCAGCCCTGCCGCTGGCCATGGCCTCAGCGATGGTCGCTCCAATGATAGCGACTGCCATCTCCTCCATCGGGGAGGACATGCAGCCGTGGCTGTCCCCCACCAGTTAGCTCCTGCTGCCTTGGGTTATGTGCCAACTTGTCCTGCAAGAGAGAGGGAAGTGTGTCAGTGAGTGTGGTGCAATGTGTTTGGGTGGTGTGCCTGTCATGGTTGAATAGATGACAGTGTGTGCAAGCTGTGATATGTTGGCGTGAGGCTTGCAGCAGCGCTAGGTCTGTGAGGGTGAGGTGAAGCTATGAATGTGAGGTACAAGTCCTCTTTGATAGAGATTGTTGGTAGGTGAGTGATAGGGGTGTGGTGCATTGAGCAGTGTGTGAGGCTAGTGGTGCAGTTGGTGGGATACGGCATTAGAAGATGAATTCACTGACCTGAACCACTCATGTGAGGTCATTGAACTTTTTGTGGCACTACATCAAGGTCCTCGGGGCTTGACATCTGGCATTGATTGCCACAGCTACCCGCTTCCACTGCCTTCACAGAGTTTGTCTGAAGGGCCTCCTGGCCCCCTGTGGATAGAGGATCTCTCTCCTGTCCACCTCCTCCACCAATGCCTCCAGTGCAGCGTCTGAGAATCTTGAAGCGCACTCTCTCCCCTGTTATGCCATTAGTTACTGTTCTTGCATGTCAGACTCTCTTCCCCAGCCACCTCCAGCCAGAAGCACCTCCCCTTTAAGAGGTGCAGCCTGGCTTTAAATAGTGCAGCCTAGCTTTAAGTGGTGCTCGCCTCGTATGAACTTGGGCCCCTGCTGAGGTATTCAGGTACTCAACAGCGCATTTAGGGCTGCCTCAACGCTGCAATCATTTAAATGAGCAGGCAGCACAAAGTTTGCGTGCTGCCTGCCTCGGAAGCAAGTGGCATGGATTAATTGCATCGCCATCCCCCCGCCCATTTTTGGGGGCTATCGAATTTAGGCCGCATTTAATTTACTAAGACTAAGAACATAAGAATTAGGAGCAGGAGTAGGCCATACGGCCCTTCGAGCCTGCTCCGCCATTCAGTGAGATCATGGCTAATCTTCAAACTCAACTCCACTTTCCCGCCCGATCCCCATATCCCTTGATTCCCCTAGAGTCCAAAAATCTATCTATCTCAGCCTGGAATATACTCAACGATTCAGCATCCACAGCTCTCTAAGGTGGAGAATTCCAAAAATTCACAATCCTCTGAGTGAAGAAATTCTTCCTCATCTCAGTCTTAAGTGGCCTATCTCTCATCCTGAGACTATGCCCCCTAGTTCTAGACTCGCCAGCCAGGGGAAACAACCTCTCAGCATCTACCCTGTCAATCCCCTTCGGTATCTTATATGTTTCAATGAGATCACCTCTCATTCTTCTAAACTCCAGAGTGTATAGGCTCAATCTCTCCTCATAGAACAACCCTCTCAGCCCAGGGATCAATCTAGCGAACCTTCAATGCACTGCCTCTAAGACAAGTATGTCCTTCCTCAGATAAGGAGAGCAAAACTGTGCACAGTTCTCCAGGTGTGGTCTCACCAAAGCCCTGTACAATTGTAGTAAGACTTCCTTACTCTTGTACTCCAACCCCCTTGCAATAAAGACCAACATGCCATTTGCCTTCCTAATTGCTTGCTGTACCCGTGTGCTACCTTTCTATGTTTGCTGCACAAGGACACCCAAATCTCTCTGAACACCAACATTTAATAGTTTCTCACCATTTAAAAAATTCAGTTTTTCTATTCTTCCTCCCAATGTGAATAACCTCACATTTCCCCACATTATACTCCATCTGCCACCTTATTGCCCACTCACTTAACCTGTCTATTGCCCTTTTCAGGCTCTTTCTGTCCACCACACAGCTTACTTTCCCACCTAGCTTTGTATCGTCAGGAAATTTGGATACATTGCACTCGGTCCCTTCATCTAAGTCATTAATATAGATTGTAAATAGCTGAGACCCCAGCACTGATCCTTGCGGCATCCCACTAGTTACAGCCTGGCAACTGGAAAATGACCCATTTATCCCTACTCTCTGTTTTCTGTCCATTAATCAATCCTCTACCCATGCTAATATATTACCCCCAACCCCATGAGCCCTCGTCTTGCATAGCAACCTTTTATGTGGCACCTTATCGAATGCCTTTTGGAAATCCAAATATACTACATCCACTAGTTCCCCTTTATCTACCCTGCTAGTTACATCCTCAGAAACTCTAATAAATTTATTAAACCCAATTTCCCTTTCATAAAACCATGTTGACTCTGCCTAATCATATTATGATTTTCGAAGTGCCCTGTTACCACTTTCTTGATAATGGATTCCAGCATTTACCCAACGACTGATGTCAGGCTAACTGGCCTGTAGTTCCCCGTTTTCTCTCTCCCTCCTTTCTTGAAGAGCGGGGTTACATGTTCTACCTTTCAATCCACTGGGACCGTTCTAAAATCTAGGGAATTTTGGAAGATCACAACCAATGCATCCACTATCTCTGCAGCCACCTCTTAGAACCCTAGGATTTAGGCCATCAGGTCCAGGGGCTTTTAGTCCCATTAGTTTCTCAAATATTTTTTCTCTATTGATATTAATTACTTTAAGTTCCTCACTCTTATTAGCCCCTTGGCTCCCCACTATTGTAATACATTGTAAGCAAACCAATTGTTTGTCCAATCACATTTCTAGTAGTGGCATGAATCTCATTGTAGGCCAACTCTGTAGCTGTGCCTGGGTTCCTGACAGCAGTCATGAACCATGTCAGGCGAAGATATCCCTTGTCACCTAGTAGCCAACCTGTAACTTTATGACCTGGTTGGAATAAAGGCGCCACAGAGGACTTGCGCAGGATGAAGGAGTTATGACTGCTGCCAGGATACTGGGCAGAGACCTGCATAATGCACTGCCTGTAGTTGCAAACCAGCTGTACATTTTGGGAGTGGATAAAGATGCCAGGGTGGTGATAGGGAACATGCAGGACAATGTGGGTGCAGTCTATGGCATCTTGGACCCTGGGAAAGCCTACCATGCAGGAAAAGCCTAATGCTCTCTCATCCTGCTTGGCTTGTCCATGGACAACGAAGTGTAGGTGTTCCTCTTAGTGTAGAGAGCCTCGGTGACCTCCCTGATACAGCGGTAGAATGCAAATTGTGATAATGTCGCTGATGTCACCTGCTGCAGCCTGAAAGTAGCCCGTGACATAAAGGTTAAGGGTCACGATGATGTTGACAGCCACAGGAAGTGCTGTCTATACCCTGGTTCAAAGTTCAAGTTGTGGCTGCAGCAGGTGACACAGTTTGGTGACGGCCTCCTTTGTGAAGTGAAAGTGCCTCAGACATTGTTCCTCAGTGAAGTTCATGTAGGAGAAGTGCTCCCTGAATGCTCCCTCTGGGTATGGTCTCCTGTACTGTGCCCTCTTCCTCCTCCCTCTTGTTGCAGCTGCACCTGCCTCTCGTACTCCAGCCACGAAGGCAGCCCAACCAGACTACCCATGACTGCAGCCAAACTGTTTATAAAGTCAAAAACAGTGCAACACCAACAAAACCTCTTTCTCAGCAGTTGCTGAACTTTCCAGAGTCAGAAAACAGGCCAAAAAAAAACCCAGAAGTTAACCAGCAACTAACGATATCCCTTTAAATAACGCTGCCTATTAGAGCCTCAAGTTAGCACGTGGCGAGTCAGGCGCTGGGGAATAACAAAATTGGAAAGTGATCCTCTAACAAGTGCAGGGCCCTATTTTGAATAAGTTGTTCCAATGCTTATGGAGAAGCCCGATCCAATGTGGCAGACGTGCACTTACGGTTCGAAATGAACACGCACTTCCTGCTGGCCATATTGGAGGCTTATGCACCGATTTAGCGTCCGAAAAATGCAATCGAATTTCTAGGCCTAGGAAACATGTTTTGGTTGTAAAGAGGACAGAGAGGAGACATTATGAGAGAATTCAAAGTTAAAATCTGAGGTCCATTGGTGGGATGAAGTGGACTTATAGACAGAGTGGAGCCAGCTTGGAACATCAACGTCAATGCCCAGATTCAGAGGCAGTTGTGGAGAGGGAGTGAATCCAGGAGCAGTTCGAGGCCTCCTGTACTGCAGAGTATCAGTGGAGCATTGCTGTAAGTTGACCAGTGGAAGCAGAGGGCCAAGGAGGAGTGGACCAATAGGCAGCAGAAGTTGATTCTGGGGTCTAGCGGAGCTGTGTAGTTGCCTCAGATGTAAGCAATACCCAGCATGGATCCAGTATTCCGGCAGAGGAGTGAGGAGCCAGGATAGATTGAAAAGTAAATCCATGTGATCAATATCTCAGGAAGGATATATTAGCCTTGGGGCGGTTGCAGTGCAGATTCACCAGAATGATACTGTAGCTGAAAGGGTTAAATTATGAGGACAGGTTAACCAATACAAACCAAGTTTATGCAACCTAGCCTCATAATTTAACCTTTTAGACCATGGTATAACTCTGGTGAATCTGCGCTGTACCCTCTCCAAGGTCCTGACGTTCAGTGCCCAGATGTACAACTGAAGTATAACTTCCTCCCCTTTGTATTCCAGCTCCCTTGAGATAAAGGCTAATGCTTCATTAGCCAGTTTGCTTCATTTTTATACATGTGCACTAGCTTTTAGTGATCTGTGCACATGGACACTCAAATTCCTTTGCTCCTCCACAGTTCCTAGTCTCTTGCCATTAAGAAGATATTCCAATTGGCTTTTCTCTGATCCAAAGTGGATTACCTGATACTTGCCCACATTAAACTCCATCTGCCATAGTTTTCCTCGCTCACTTCAGCAGTCTATGTCCCTTTATAACTTCCTGTTCCCATCTACTGTGCCTTCTAATTTAATGTCATCTGGAAGCTTGGATATACAACTCTTTATTTCTTTATCTAAGTCATTTATATACATGGTGCAAAGCTGAGGCCCCAGTACAGGTCCCTGGGAAGCACCATTTATCCCAACCCTCCAATCAGAGAATATTCCCTTTACGCATCATCTCTATATCATACATACTACCTCCCAACCAATTGCCAAGCCATGTCACGAGGTTACCTCCAATTACGTGCGCTACCATTTTTGCTAATAATCTCTTGTGCAAAATCTTTATCTCAAGGTGGGCTGGAATATAAACAAGTTGAAGTTATACAAAGCTTTGGTTAGATCACAATTAGAGAACCGTGTTCAGTTCTGGGCACCGCACCTCAGGGAGGATATATTGGCTTTGGAAGGGGTGCAGCACAGATTCACCAGAATAATACCGGGGCTCCGGGGGTTAAATTGTGAGGATAGGTTGCATAGACTAGGCTTGTATTCCCTTGAGTATAGAAGATTAAGGGGTGATCTAATTCAGGTGTTTAAGATGATTAAAGGAGCTGATAGGGTAGACAGAAACGATTTCCCCTGGTGGGGGAATCCAGAATAAGGGGGCATAACCTTAAAATTAGACCGTGGCAGTTCAGGGGTGATGTCAGGAAACATTTCTTCGCACAAAGGGTAGTAGAAATCTGGAACTCTCCCTCAAAAAGCTACTGAGGCTAGGTCAATTGAAAATTTCAAAACTGAGATTGATAGATTTTTTTAGCCAAGGGTATCAAGGGTAATGAAACCAAGACGGGTAGATGGAGTTAAGATACAGGTCAGTCATGATTTATTTGAATGGCAAAACAGGCTTGAGGGGCTGAATGGCCTACTCCTGTTCCTATGTTCCTTCCTATATTAGTAGAAGCCTAGTGAGATATTTTGAGGATGTGCATGTCCAGGTAGACTAGTGTGCATGCTGTGTAAAAGATGGCAGAGGTGTGGGAAAGTGAGGGAAGTAATCGTGAAGAGAGTAGCAAGTGCAGAGTGGGCCAGTAGCAGCAGAAGGAGGTGGAGTGAAATGTGCTGCTGTGATTGGAGGAGAGAAAAGTTAAGCGGATGAGGGAAGCCTTGTGAGTACTGGGGTTCCAGGTTTTGTAGGGCTCAGCAGTGAGTTACAGATGAGAGTTAGGTGTCTTACCATAGCAACCCAGCAAGTTTTGGCTGCAATGCTCCTCAAATTGACCTCCTCTGCCTCCTCTTACGATGGGTGCCACGTCATTTGTTTGGAGACCTATTGGACCCCCCAGCGGGAAGAGCACCTCCTTCCTCCTACTGACCTCTTGCACCAGGACCGCCAATGCAACATCAGGGCCCTGACAGCACCAGCTGTTCCTGCCATTTTGACAGTTGTAAACAGAATTCCTGTAGCCAAAGAGCACTTTCCTTTAAGAGGCTGCCTTGAAATCACATCAGGCAGGCCCTAATTCAGCGAGCTACCAATGGGAAGCGCAAGTAGTGCTGGCAGCTCGCCTGTTTTAACTAAATGAGGCATGAGCAGGAAAATTGCTTGTGCCTCTCATCCATGTGATTAGGCGATCAAAAACGGACTAAAACCAATTTTGCTCCCGATATGTTTCAGGTCTCTGCTCAACTATATCAGGCTCCACCTCCACATTTGCATCCTCTGGCTTCCTTGTGCCCTGTTTCTCACCATGTGTCAATTCCTCAACTATACTATTTGTACGCCCTTAGGTAGGTGTCTCTGAGCTGCTGGGTGCAAGGAAGTGTGTGAGTGGTCACAAGTGCTTCCAGAGGCAGAGGACTGCAAAGTGTTGGTCTTCAGATATCTTCCCCACTGTATCCTCACTTGCAGACTCTGGAGGAAAGAACAGTACTTTTAATTTTTGTTTGCTTGAGCAGAATTCTGTCTTCATCAGCTATTTTGTGGATCTCTTATGAGGAAAGTGGTTGTTGGCAAAGAGATTGAAGAATACATAGAAACATTAAATAAGAAACAGTATATGTTTTGACAAACCCACTGCAGACACAACGACTCACACATTTCTGTCCCCAACTGCCATACCTGAGTTGACACCAATTATTGCCATTGTTTCCTCTTCATATAGAATCATAGAAATTTACGGCACAGAAGGAGGCCATTTGGCCCATCGTGTCCACACTGGTTGAAAAAGAAATGTCCATATTCATGTGCTGTTATATGCCGGATGTTGGCACGTGCTCCCACAGTGGCCAGTGGTCCCCGGGCATTTTGTGTGTTATCTTCTCCTGCAAGAAGAATGCATAATTTTAATTGGTTGTTGCAGTGTCCATATCCTGCAGTCACAATCAGTCAGGATTTGTGGAATGGATGATAGTACTGGTAGATGTGAGACATCAGTGTGCTAGCAGGATGTAAGACACCCAAGTGACTTTGCTTCTAGGACAAGTGGCATGGAGCCATGTAGTACCCAATGGGAAATGTTTGATTATTGTGCTAGGGCACCCATGTGCTCTTTGATTCAGTTCTCTACCTTGTTATTCATCTGAAAATATTAAAAGAAAAGAGACTTGCATTAATATAGCGCCTTTCATGCCCTCAGGATGTCCCAATGAATTACATTTGAAGTGTAGTCACTATTGTAAGGTAGGAAATGTGTGAGCCAATTTGCGCACAGCAAGCTCCCACAAACAGCTATGTGATTTTGGGCCAGAAATTCGGGTCTCCACGGGTGAGTACGCGCTGGGTACTCACCTGTAGACCCAACGAAAGTGACGGTTTCGCGCTTGCACTGCGCATGCGCTGGAAACCGGAACTTCCGTTCCCCTGAAGGAAGGGGTTCAGAGGTCGAACGCGTGCGCCGGAGAGGCAGCGCGTAGACCTCAAACTTCGGGGTTTTTTTAGGTTTCTCCGTGAGGGTAAGTACGGAGAAGCTGCGCGGGGGAAAAGGAGGCGCAAGGCCTGCTTTTAACAAGGTAAGTGGTGAATTAAGTACAATTTAAACATTTTTTCAACAGGTTTATCTTTTTTACATACTTTAAAGAAAGGTAAGTTTATTTTTAGCACCGTTAAAAAGTGTAATTAATTTTTTCAAAAATTTAAATTTTTGTTTAAAGTAATTTATAGTTATTTTAAAAATGTGATTTTTTTTTAAATTTATTCCAAGTTTTAGTGAGGTTTTGGGGCCAATCTCTATTCATAGATTTGACAGGTCCTGTCAAATCTATGAATGAAGATTCCCTGCTCCGATTGGCTCTCCATGGCCCACGTGATCCCAGGGGACGCTTCAAACTAACTGCGCCCCTGGGATACGCAAGCACTGCGCGCCGGCAGCTGGAGGAGGCCCAGGAGCCGAATTCCACGCGGGCCCGAAGCACAACGGCAGGCGCGGTAAGTAAGTACACGCGCGATTCTTGCACCCGCGGGAAGCCGGGGAGCCGAATTTCTGGCAATGTTTTGATAATAACAGATAATCTGTTTTGTGATGTTGATTGAGGGATAAATATTGGCCAGGACACCGGGGATAACACCCCTGCTCTTCTCCAGAATAGTGCTGCAGGATTTTTTACGTCCACCTTAGAAAAAGCTCCGTTTAACATTTCATCTGAAAGATGGCACCTCCGACAGCACAGCACTCCCTCAGTACTCCACTGGAGTGTCAGCCTAGATTTTTATGGTCAAGTCTCTGGGATTTGAACCCACAACCTTGTGACTCAGAGGTGAGAGTGCTACCAACTGAGTCACTCTTAGCTTTGTTGACTTAGTGAAGTCATCAAACTTGCAACAGTCCTATGAACATTTTTGTTATGTTCTGATTAACCTCATTTTTGTCAGTTATAACATCAGAATAGTAAAAGAATTAGTTCCTTCCTTGAAATGGCTTTTACATATTGTGTCCCAAATCCCTTTACACTGTTTTTTTTCCATATACAGGTGAGAAACAACTTGAAGTAGAAATGATGCTCGGTGATGATGCCTCAGATTGGAATAGCACTTTGGGAGCACTAGCAAGTATTCATGAGCCTTCAAATTATCATTCCAGTGACAGCTGGCAGTCTGCTATAATAATTTATAACAGTGATGACAATCAGACATCATTGGACATTACCTTCGTGACTGTCAACCTGACCAATTTTCCTACCCATGAAGGTAAATGTAGTTGTTGGCATGTTAGCCATGCAAAGATCACTGTCTGTAAAAGCCAAATGTTTTAAAATGGAGTTTATATTTCAAGTACTGTCGCAGGGGGGACCTGTACAAGATGAACGGGTTGCACCTGAACGGAGCTGGGACCAATATCCTTGCGGGCAGGTTAATTGGTGCTGTGGGGGAGGGTTTAAACTAATGCAGCAGGGGATTAGGCACTAAGATGTAGTATTAAAAAGTAGAAACAAGGCACACAGAGGACTGGGAGAGACATTTAGAGTTAAAAATAATACAGAATTAGATGAGATCATAGAAAATACAAGTTAGGTTTGGAGTGCATGTGTGTAAATACACAAAATGTGGTTAATAAGGTTGGTGAGCTGCAGGCGCAAATAGCCACGTGGGAATATGATGTAGCGGCGATAACTGAGATCTGGCTCAAAAAAGGGGAGGATTGAATGCTTAATATTTCTGAGTACCGGGTATTCAGAAAAGATAGGAAAAAAAGGAGGGGTAGCAGTTTTGATTAAGGACAATATTACAGTGTTAGAAAGCGAGAATGTCCTTGAGGGATCAAAGACAGAATCTATTAGTTGGAGGTAAGAAACAATAAAGGAGCTATTAAGTTACTTGGTGTATTTTATAGGCGACCAAATAGTGGGAAGGAGATAGAGGAGCAGATTTGAAAAAAAATTATAAGAACTCTCGAGTAGTGACAGTGGGAGACTTTAACAACCCCAATATTGAATGGGGCAGTGATTGTGTTAAGGGTAGAGAAGGGGAGGAATTTCTGAAGTGTGTTCAGAAGAATTTTCATGATTGGTATGATTTCTGCCCAATGAGGAAGGAGGCATTGCTAGATCTAGTCCTGGGGAATTAATTGGATCAAGTGGAGAATGCCACAGTCGGAGTGCACCTTGGGAGTGGTGACCATAGTATCGTAAGGTTTAGATTAGTTATGGAGAAAGACAAGAGACAATCTAGAGTAAAAATACTTAACTGGAGGAGGGCTAATTTCAGCAAATTGAGGGGGGACCTGGCCCAGGTAAATTGGAGTTAAAGACTGGCAGGCAGAAATGTAATGGAGCAGTGGGTGGCCTTTAAAGAGAAGATGGATCGGGTACAGTCTAGGTACATTCCTACAAGGGGGAAAGGGAGGGCAACCAGGACCAGAACTCCCTGGATGACGAAGGAGTTAGTGAGAAGGATGAAGCAGAAAAAGGGGGTATATGACAGATGTCAGCTTGATAATACAAGGGAGAATCAGGCTGAATATAAAAAGTACAGAGGACAAGTGAAAAAGGAACTAAGGAGGCAAAGAGACAGTACGAGAATAGATTGGCGGCAAACATAAAAGTGAATCCAAAAGTCTTCTTTAGGCATATTAACAATAAAAGGGTATTCAGAGGAGCGGTGGGGCTGATTAGGGACTAAAATGGAGATCTGTTGGTGGAGGCAGAAGGCATGGCTGAGGTACTAAATGAGTACTTTGCATCGGTGTTTACTACGTGGAGTACAAAAGCCAGGAAGAAGACTTGGCTAAAGCTATGGTAAACGAGGAGGTGGCTGGGATACTGGATGAGATAAAAATAGATAAAGAGGAGGTACTAGAAAGGCTGGCAGTACTTAAAGTAGATAAGTTACCCGGTCCGGATGGGATGTATCCTAGGTTGCTGACGGAAGTAAGGGTACAAATTGCGGAGGTGCTGGCCACAATTTTCCAATCCTCCTTAGATACAGGGGTGGTGCCAAAGGACTGGAGGATTGCAAATGTTACACCCTTGTCAAAAAATGGGAGAAGGATAAACCTGGCAATTACAGGCCAGTCAGTTTAACGGCAGGGGTGGGGATGCTTTTAGAAACAATAATCCGGGAGAAAATTAACAGCCACTTGGACAAGCATGGAGTAATAAAGAAGAGGCAGCACAGATTTGTTAAGGCAAATCGTGTTTGGCTAACTTGATTCAGTTTTTTGATGAGGTAACAGAGAGGGTGGATGAGAGAAGTGCAGTTGATGTTGTGTATGTGGACTTTGATAATACGTTTGATAAAGTACCACATATTAGACTTGTTAGCAAAATTGAAGCCCATGGGATAAAAGAGGCAGTAGCAGCATTGGCTAAGGAATAGAAAACAGAGAGTTGTGGTGAATGGCTGTTTTTCGGACTGGAGGGAGGTATACAGTGGAGTTCCCCAAGGGTCAGTACTAGGAGCACTGCTGTTTTTGATATACATCTTGGACTTGTGGGTACTGGGCACTATTTCAAAATTTGTAGATGACACGAAACTTGGAAGTGTAGTAAACATTGAAGAAGATAGTAATAGACTTCAAGAGGATTTAGGCAGGCTGGTGGAATAGACGGACACATGGCAGATGAAATTCAATGCAGTAAGGTGTGAGGTCACACATTTTGGTAGGAAGAATGAGGAGAGACAATACAAGCTAAATTGTACATTTTTAAAGGGGGTGCAAGAAGAAAGAGACCTGGGGGTGCTTGTGCACAAATCTTTGATGGTGGCAGGAATAAAGCAGTTAATGAAGCATATGGAATCCTGGGCTTTATAAATAGAGGCGTGGAGTACAAAAGCCAGGAAGCTGTGCTAAACCTATATAAAACACCAGTTCGGCGCCAGCTGGAGTATTGCGTCTCTGATGGTGTGGACCTCAGGAGGAGGCCGAGATGAATCATCCACTTGGCACTTCTGGCTGAAGATGGTTGCAAACGCTTCAGCCTTGGATTTTGCACTCACGTGCTGGGCTCCACCATTATGAAGATGGGGATGTTCATGGAGCCTCCTCCTCCTGTTAATTGTTCAATTGTCCACCACCATTCACGACTGGATGTGGCAGGACTGCAGAGCTTTGATCCGATCCATTGGTTGTGGGATAGCTTAGGTCTGTCTATAGCATGCTGTTTCCGCTGTTTAGCATGCATGTAGCCCTGTGTTGTCGCTTCACCAGATTGGCACCTCATTTTTAGATACACCTGGTACTGCTCCTGGCATGCTCTTCTACACTCCTTATTGAGCCAAGGTTGGTCCCCTGGCTTGATGGTAATGGTGGAGTGAGGGATATGCCGGGCCATGAGGTTACAGATTGTGGTGGAATACAATTCTGCTGCTGCTGATGGCCCACAGCACCTCATGGATGCTCAGTTTTGAGCTGCGAGATCTGTCCTGAATCTATCCCCTTTAGCACGTTGGTAGTGCCACACAACACGGTGAAGGGTGTCATAAGAACATAAGAACAACAACAACAACTTGTATTTATATAACACCTTTAATGTAGTAAAACGTCCCAAGGCACTTCACAGGAGTTTTATAAGACACATAAGGAGAAATTAGGGCAGATGACCAGAAGCTTGGTCAAAGAGGTAGGTTTTAAGGAGCGTCTTAAAGGAGGAAAGAGAGGTAGAGAGGCGGAAAGGTTTAGGCAGGGAATTCCAGAGCTTAGGGCCTAGGCAGCTAAAGGCACGGCCACCAATGGTGGAGCGATTAAAATCAGGCATGGTCAAGGGGGCAGAATTAGAGGAGTTCAGATATCTCAGGGAGTTGTGGGACTAGAGGAGGTTACAGAGATAGGGAGGGGTGAGGCCATGGAGGGTTTTGAAAACAAGGATGAGAATTTTGAAATTGAGGCGTTGCTTAACCGGGAGCCAATGTAGGTCAGCGAGCACAGGGGTGATGGGTGAACGGGACTTGGTGCGAGTTAGGACACGGGCAGCCGAGTATTGGATGACCTCAAATTTACGTAGGGTAGAACGTGGGAGGCCAGCTAGGAGTGTGTTGAAACAGTCAAGTCAAGAGGTAACAAAGGCATCGATGAGGGTTTCAGCAGCAGATGAGCTGAGGCAGGGGCGGAGACGGGCGATGTTACGGAGGTAGAAATAGGCGGTCTTAGTTATGCTGCGGATATGTGGTCGGAAGCTCATTTCAGGGTCAATTATGACACCAAGGTTGCGAACAGTGTGGTTTAGCCTCAGACAGATGCTAGGGAGAGGGATGGAGTCAGTGGCGAGGGAACAGAGTTTGTGGCGGGGACTGAAAACAATAGCTTCGGTCTTCCCAATATTTAATTGGAGAAAATTTCTGCTCATCCAGTACTGGATGTCGGACGAGCAGTCTGGCAAGTTAGAGACCGTGGAGGGGTCGAGAGAAGTGGTTGTGAGTTAGAGCTGGGTGTCATCAGCGTACATGTGGAAACTGACACTGTTTTCAGATGATGTCGCCAAGGGGCAGCATGTAGATGAGAAATAAGAGCAGGTCAAGGATAGATCCTATGGGGACACCAGAGGTAACGATGCCGAAGCGGGAAGAAAAGCCATTGCAGGTGATTCTCTGGTTACAATTAGATAGAACATAAAAATTAGGTGCAGGAGTAGGCCATACGGCCTTTGAGCCTGCTCCGCCATTCAATAAAATCATGGCTGATCATCGACCTCAACTCCACTTTCCCACCCGATCCCCATATCCCTTGATTCTCCTAGAGTCCGAAATGTTTTCTATTTCATCCTTGAACATACTCAACGCTTTAGCATCTACAGCCCTTTGGGGTAGAGAATTCCAAAGACTCTCAACCCTCTGAGTGAAGAAATTCCTCCTCATACATAGATACATAGATACATAGAAGATAGGAGCAGGAGTAGGCCATCCGGCCCTTCGAGCCTGCTCCGCCATTTAATGAGATCATGGCTGATCCTCCAATTCAGTATCCCGTCCCCGCCTTCTCTCCGTAACCCTTAACCCCTTTTGCCTGTAGAAATATATCTAATTCCCTCTTAAATATATTTAATGAGCTGGCGTACACTGCCCTCTGTGGCAATGAGTTCCACAGGTTCACCACCCTCTGAGTGAAGAAATTCCCCCTCATTTCTGTCCTAAATGGTTTAGCCCTTATCCTTAAATTATGTCCTCTAGTTCTGTTCTCACCCGCCAAGGGAAACATTCCTTCTGCATCTAGTCTGTCTAGACCTGTCAGAATTTTATACACTTCTATGAGGTCCCCTCTCAATCTTCTAAACTCCAGTGTGTACATCCCTAAACTACATAGTCTCTCCTCATAGGTCAATCCCGCCATTCCTGGTATCAGCCTGGTGAATCGCCGCTGCACCCCCTCCATGGCAAGAACATCTTTCCTCAGATGAGGCGACCAAAACTGTACACAGTACTCGAGGTGTGGTCTCACCAGTGCCCTGTACAGCTGCAGCAAGGTATCCCTGTTCCTGTATTCCAACCCTTTTGCTATGAAGGCCAGCATACCGTTTGCCTTCTTGACCGCCTGTTGCACCTGCATGCTCGCCTTCAGTGACTGGTGTACAAGAACACCCAGGTCTCTCTGTACTTCCCCCTCTCCCAATTTATTGCCATTTAAATAATAATTTGCCCTCCCGTTCCTGCACCCAAGGTGGATAACTTCGCACTTGTCCACATTATAGTGCATCTGCCATTTATCCGCCCAATCACCCAGTCTGTCCAAATCGCTCTGGAGCTTCCTGGTCTCCTCCTCTGAGCCCACCCCCCCCCTCCTAGTTTAGTGTCGTCTGCAAATTTGGAAATGCTGCATCCGACTCCCTGATCCAGGTCATTAATGTAAATTGTGAACAGCTGGGGACCCAGGACAGATCCCTGCGGTACCCCACTTGTTACTGCCTGCCATTCAGAAAATGAGCCGTTTATTCCAACTCTCTGTTTTCTATCTGACAGCCAGTTCTCTATCCACGTCAATACTTTCCCCTTTATCCCATGAGCTTCAATTTTCCATGCTAATCTTTTATGTGGGACCTTGTCGAAGGCCTTTTGGAAGTCCAGGTACACCACATCTACTGGCTCTCCCCCATCTATTTTACCAGTTACTCCCTCAAAAAATTCCAATAGATTAGTCAAGCACGATTTACCCTTTGTAAATCCATGTTGCATCTATCCTATCCTGTCCCCATTTGCTAAGTGCTCTGCTATTTCATCCTTAATGATGGACTCCAGCATTTTGCCCACAACTGATGTAAGGCTTACAGGTCTGTAATTACCTGCTTTTTCCCTACCCCCCTTTTTGAATAGTGGGGTAACGTTAGCTACCCTCCAATCCATGGGCACTGTTCCCGAGTCTAATGAATTCTGAAAAATCATACTTAGTGCATCCGCTATCTCTAGGGCCACCTCCTTCAGTACCCTAGGATGCATGTTATCAGGCCCTGGGGATTTGTCCGCCTTCAATCCCTTTAGCTTCCTTAACACCATATCCTTAGAGATATTGATTTGCGTCAGTTCCTCCTTTGCCAATGTCCCTATTTTTCCCGATATCCCAGGGAGGTTTTTTGTGTCTTCCTTCGTAAAGACTGACCCAAAGTATGCATTTAGTTGGTCTGCCATTTCCTTATTTCCCGTTATATATTCCCCCGTATCTGACTGCAATGGACCAACTTTGGTTTTCACCAGTCTTTTCCTCTTGATATACTTATAAAAGCTTTTGGAGTTCGTTTTTATATTTTCCGCCAGCTTGCTTTCGTAAGCTATTTTGCCCCTCTTGATTAAGCCCTTTGTCCTCCTTTGCTCTATCTTCAACTGTTCCCAATCTTCCGCTCTGGCGCTTTTTTTGGCTATTTTATACGCCCTATCTTTGGATTTTTTGCTGTCTCTAATTTCCCCTGTTATCCACGGTTGAGTCACCTTTTTAGATTTCCTTTTATGCCAGATTGGTATAAACAATTTTTGCAATTTTGTCATTCTATCTTTAAATGCTTGCCATTGTTTATCTACCTCCAGTCCTCCCAGGAACGTTGTCCAATCAGACCTACTCAGTTCCCGTCTAATGGCATCATAATTCCCCTTGTTTAAATTCAGGACCTTAGTCTCTGAGTCAATTTCTTCGCTCTCCATTTCGAGTGAGAAATCGATCATGTTATGATCGCTCTGACCCAAGGGTCCCCGTACAACAAGATTACTAATTAGTCCCTTCTCATTGCACAGTACCCAGTCCAATATAGCCTGTTCCCGAGTTGGTTCCTCGACATATTGATCCAGATAACCATCCCTTAAACACTCAAGGAATTCCTCCTCCTCATTATTTTTACTGATTAGGCTATTCCAATCTATATGTAAGTTAAAGTCACCTATGATGACAGCTGTGCTCTTATTGCACGCTTCTCTAATTTCCCTCGTGATGCCCTCCCCAACCTCTATTTTACTATTTGGAGGCCTATATACCACTCCTATTAATGTTTTTTGCCCCTCGCTATTTCTTAGCTCCACCCATATAGATTCTGTATTAACTGAGTTAATATCCTTCCTTTCAATTGCATTTATCCCCTCTTTTACCAGCAATGCTACCCCTCCTCCCTTTCTTTTTTGTCGATCCTTCCTAAATACTGAATATGTTAAGCTCCCAGCCCTGCTCACCCTGCAACCATGTTTCCGTAATCCCAATTAGATCATAATTATTAACCTCTATTTCCACAGCTAATTCATCTACCTTGTTCCTGATGCTTCTCGCATTAAGGTATAAAACCCTCAGGCTTTTTTTATGCTCACATTTTTTATGAATTAGTTTGGCCCTTTGTTTTTTGTTCCTCACCCTTTTACCATTTATTTCTGTCTGCCTTTCACTTTCCTCTATTTCACTACATAGGTTTCTAGCCCCCTGCCATACTAGTTTAAATGCTCCCGAACTGCTTTATCAAAAATTACCCCGAGAACATCAGTTCCATCTTTGCACAGGTGTAGACCGTCCCTTTTGTATAGGTCACACCTACCACAAAACTGGTTCCAATGCCTCAAAAATTTAAAACCCTCCCTCTTACACCACTGCTCAAGCCACGTATTTAGCCTAACTATCCTGTTCTCTGTACTCTTACTAGCACGTGGCACTGGTAGTAATCCAGAGATTACTACCTTCGAGGTCCTACCTTTTAGCTTGGCTCCTAACTCCCTAAATTCTACTTGTAGGACCTCTTCCCTTTTTTTAGCTACGTCGTTGGTACCAACATGTATCACGACAACTGACTGTTCCCCCTCCCCCTCCAGAATGTTCTGCACCCGCGCCGAGACATCCTTGACCCTTGCACCAGGGAGGCAACATACCATCCTGGAGTCTCGGTCGCGACCACAGAAACCCCTATCTATTCCCCTTACAATCGAATCCCCTATTACTATAGCCCTGCCACTCTTTTTCCCTCCCTTCTTTGCAACAGAGCCAGTCATGGTGCCATGAGCCTGGCTGCTGGTGCCTTCCCCCGATGAGTCATCCCCCCTGACAACAGCACCTAAGGCGGTGAACCTGTTGCTAAGGGAGAAAACCCCAGGGGATTTCTGCACTACCTTCCTGCCCTTGCTCTGCCTTTTGGTCACCCATGTACTATCTACGCTGGCCTTAACCTGCGGTGTGACCAACTCACTAAATGTGCTATCCACAACCCTCTCAGAATCGTGGATGCTCCAAAGTGAGTCCATCCGCAGCTCAAGGGCCGTCATGCGGTCCCACATGAGCTGCAGCTGGACACACTTCCCGCACACATGGTTGTCAGGGACACAGGAAGCGTCCCTGATTTCCCACATGTTACAGGAGGAGCATGACACAGGTCCGAGCTCTACTGCCATGACTTAACCCTTATATTACTTTTTAATTTTATAGTTTTAGTTTATTTATTGACTTTTGTTTTCCCGAAGCTTACTTAGACCAATGTATACTGTACTCCTCTTATTCCTTTTTAAACTAACCAAATCCTACTAGTTTTAGTTTTACTTTCTAGGAAGGTTTGAGGAAAGTACTTACCAGTTAGTCTTACCTCCCTGGTCTTTCGCTGACTTCCCGGTCTTGTGTCCCCTTGGTCCTACGCCGACTTCCCGCTCCTCCCGGGAACCGTCCTGCCCTGCTGAAAAGAAACTGAGACCAAAAAATTTGTGACCTCTGTTTTTAGACTGCTAAAAGACTAGTAGGTTAGAGGAGGAGGGCGGGTAGGGGTTCCTACTCTGTAGGAACTCGGGTTTAAGCCACCACCCTCCTTAAATGCCGTTCACCTGGGTGCTTCCCACCTGGTCCGCTTCCGGTCTCGTCGCTCCCGACAACAGCCTGTGAAGAAAAGCCCGCGAAAGTGAGTTCAAATACTCACAGCACCTCACAGCACCTCTGGTCTCGTCGCTCCCGACAACAGCCTGTGAAGAAAAGCCCGCGAAAGTGAGTTCAAATACTCACAGCACCTCCGGTCTCGTCGCTCCCGACAACAGCCTGTGAAGAAAAGCCCGCGAAAGTGAGTTCAAATACTCACAGCACCTCACAGCACCTCCGGTCTCGTCGCTCCCGACAACAGCCTGTGAAGAAAAGCCCGCGAAAGTGAGTTCAAATACTCACAGCACCTCACAGCACCTCCGGTCTCGTCGCTCCCGACAACAGCCTGTGAAGAAAAGCCCGCGAAAGTGAGTTCAAATACTCACAGCACCTCACAGCACCTCCGGTCTCAGTCTTAAATGGCCGACCCCTTATCCTGAGACTATGCCCGCTAGTTCTAGACTCTCCAGCTAGGGGAAACAACCGCTCTACATCTACCTTGTCAATCCCCCTCAGAATCTTACATGTTTCAATGAGATCACCTCTCATTCTTCTAAACTCCAGAGAGTATAGGCCCAATCTACTCAATCTCTCCTTATACAACAACTCTCTCATCCCAGGGCTCAATCTAGTGAACTTTTGTTGCACCGCCTCTAAGGCATGTATGTCCTTTCTCAGATAAGGACACCAAAACTGTGCATAATATTTCAGGTGTGGTCTCACCAAAGCCCTGTACAATTGTAGTAAGACTTCCTTACTCTTGTACTCCAACCCCTTTGTAATAAAGGCCAACATGCCATTTGCCTTCCTAATTGCTTGCTGTACCTGCATGCTAACTTTCTGTGTTTCCTGTACAAGGACACCTAAATCTCTCTGAGCATCAATATTTAATACATTCTCACCATTTAAAAAATATTCTGTTTTTCTATTCTTCCTCCCAATGTGAATAACCTCACATTTCCCCACATTATACTCCATCTGCCACCTTATTGCCCACTCACTTAACTTGTCTATATCCCTTTGCAGGCTCTTTGTTTCCTCCTCACAGCTTACTTTCCCACCTAGTTTTGTATCGTCAGCAAACTTGAATAGATTGCACTCGGTCCCTTCATCTAAGTCATTAATGTAGATTGTAAATAGCTGAGGCCCAAGCACTGATCCTTGCGGCACCCCACTAGTTACAGCCTGCCATGTGACCTGTTTATCCCTACTTTCTGTTTTTTTGTCCGTTAACCAATCCTCTATCCATGCTATTATATTACCCTCAACCCCATGAGCCTTTATCTTGCATAGCAACCTTTTATGTGGCACCTTATTGAATGCCTTTTGGAAATCCAAATATACTACATCCACTGGTTCCCCTTTATCTACCCTGCTAGTTACATCCTCAAAACCATGTTGAATCTGCCTTACCATATTATGATTTTCTAAGTGCCCTGCTACCACTTTCTTGATAATGGATTCCAGCATTTTCCCAACAACTGATGTCAGGCTAACTAGCCTGTAGTTCCCTGTTTTCTCTCTCTTCCTCCTTTCTTGAATAACGGGGTTACATTTGCTAACTTCCAATCCGCTGGGACTGTTCTAGAATCTAGGGAATTTTGGAAGATCATAACCAATGCATCCACTATCTCTGCAGCCACCTCTTTTAGAACCCTAGGATGTAGGCCATCAGGTCCAGGGGATCTGTCAGCTATTTGTCCCATTAGTTTCTCAAGTACTTTTTCTCTACTAATATTATTTACTCTAAGTTCCTCACTAAGTGCCCCTTGGTTCCCCACTACTTTTGGTATGCTTTTTGTGTCTTCTACTGTGAAGACAGATTCAAAATACTTGTTTAAAGTCTCTGCCATTTCCTTATTCCCCATTATAATTTCACCTGTCTCAGCCTCTAAGGGACCAATGCTTACTTTTGCTATTCTCTTCCTTTTTACATACTTGCAGAAGCTCTTACAATCTGTTTTTATATTTCTTGCTAGATTACTCTCATTCTATTTTCTCCCTTTTTATCAATTTTTGGTCACCCTTTGCTGGTTTCTAAAGCTCGCCCAATCCTCAGGCTTATTACTATTCTTCGCAACATTAGAAGCCTCTTAGTTTAATCTATTGTTAACTTCTTTAGTTAGCCATGGATGGATCACTTTGCCTGTGGAATTTTTATTTCTCAATGGAATGTATATTCTTTGAGACTTTTGGAATATTTCTTTAAATGTTTGCTACTGCTTATATATCATCTTACCCTTTAATCTAATTTCCCAATCTACCTTAGCCAACTCGCCCCTCATTCCTATGGAACTGGCTTTATTTAAGTTTAAAACTCCTGTTTCCGACTGAAGTATTTCACTTTAAAACTCGAGGTGAAATTTTATCATATTATGATCACTCTTCCCCAGAGGATCCATTACTATGAGATTACTAATTAACCCTGTCTCATTACACAATACAACATCTAAAATAGCTTGTTAACTGGTTGGTTCCATGACGTATTGTTCTAGGAAACTCTCTCGAATGCATTCCATGAACTCGTCCTCCAGACTACCTTTGCCAATTTGATTTGCCCAGTCTACATGAAGTTTAAAGTCCCCTAAGATTATTGTATTACCTTTGTTACAAGCTGATATTATTTGTTGATTAATACTCTGTCCAACAGTATAGCTACTGTTTGGGGGCCTATAAACTACTCCGACCAGTGTTTTCTGCCCCTTGTTATTTCTTATCTCCATCTGAAGGGATAATTACAAGTCCTGGCCCTTTTCGGGCAACCCCAGATCAGGCGCATTCCCCAGATGTTCAAATTCAACTAAAGTTAAAGATAGCCGAATTCTATAAGACGCTTAATTGGGTCCAAAGGTCAGACTACCTCTCCCTAAAGGAAAGGAACGACGTGAAGATGTTACCGTCCCCCGGATAGCACTTTTAATAAGTTTAACTAGACTGTAACCTTCCGGATATTATGAGGGTCCGGAATACCCCCCAGAATTCTGCAACTCCTTTGAGTGTACAGAAATTGAGTTCGCGAGTTTATACAGAAATACTCTGTGAGACAATTCTAAAAATATATAGATTTATTAAAGAACCGACATTTAGTTAACAGCTGTTATGGCAATCGCAACTTTAACCGTTCAAAATACAAATAGCTTACATTTCTTATCAGAGATCCTTATTCTCAAATCTTAACTTTGTTACATTTCCATACTTCTACTTATTTCTTAATCCAGAATATCCACCAAAATCAAATACCTTGATTACCCGAGACTCAGAGTTGTAAATTTACAGAGCGTGCCTGTGAAGTTGAGAAAGGCTTGCCCTTCCAGCGACTTCTGACTTTTCATCTGAAAAGCTCTTATTTTTATACTCTTTTTTTAGTGGTTTACTCTTTGAAGTATTCTGCTGATGTAAGCTAATTGTCTCTAGTGATACTCTATTCAATTGTTTTCTATTCTTACTGTCATTTCAGCTGCCAACTCTTAGAATTCTGTCTGTACCTTTAGGTGTTTCAAAAACTTATCATTTTTATGGTTATTATCGATTTATCTATTTGATGCCATTCTTAGGAAGTCTTTCTATTGAATTTCTAAATCACCTCTGCTGTTTGTAACACAGACTCCTGTCTCCTTATGTTCCAAGTTTAACACATAAACAATGTGATTGCTTGGTGTCATCTATTGATGTAATATCTACAAAGTCTCTCTGTAGGTACTTTTTACAATTTGTAATTCAAAAACACTTCATCTAGGGTGTTCTTTGCATTTCTTATTTACTTCAATTGGTTATATTAAGAACCATGTCTCCTTGTTCTAAGTTTAACATAAAACTATTTTACGGCAGGTATTTCTTTTACTTGATGTCATTTTTTCAAAGGCACTTGGTTTTTTTAATGTTCTGTGCACCTGTTCGACGTGTTAGATTTTGACACTTTACTTGGGTCATTCCATTGTGTTGGTTCCAATGTTCAGACATAGAGGAACCTCCAGTCTGCTGTTTCAATAGGGCCTTGTCTTTGTATTTACAAACATTTCCCATTTCAAAGCTTGTGATATTTTACAGCTTTGTGTTAACAAACCATCTTATCTCAGAAGCCTGTATTTCTGTTTTACGGCTTGTCTCGTTGAGGCTTTTAGATTTTTAACCCCAGTTTGTCATGTTTTAATATTATCAAATCTGTTTATAGGATGATGTATTTCTTGGAATATGGCTATTTCCTTCACATACCCATACTGATTCTACTTCCTGATCTTCCGAGCCAAGATCCTTTCTCACCACTTTCGTTATGTCATCCTTTATTAACAGGGCTACCCCTCCTCCTTTTCCATTCTGCCTGTCTTTTCCAAATGTCAAGTACCCTGGAATATTTAGTTCCCAACCTTGGTCACCTTGCAACCACATCTCTGTAATGGCTATTAGAGCAAAGCCATTTACAGGAAACTCTTTGGTATCCGGGACCGGCGTGGTGCCAGTTGATCGAAAGTTCCGGATAACGGAGAGTTATATCTACCGAGGCTATTTTTAACATAAAAAAATCAAGAAATGTGCAGTATACAGTATTTGGTTACTCACCTACAGAATGTTGTGTTAAATGGATGGTGGAAGATGCTTGATTAAGTACAGTACTGCCAGTTGAGGGTAATCCATAACTCTTTAATTACTTAACAGTAAGTGAGACTCCCGGCAGCGCGGGAGAATCAGACTCCTGTTACTGCAGTGTTCGGACTTCCGACAGCGCCAGGAGGCCGAGTAGTGGCACTTTGGAGAACTACCCCCACTGACTAACTCGGCGTTTGCGGGAGACTCGGACTCAGCAACATTGCCGGTTATTTGAGAGGAGTTTTCAGAGTATGATTTTTGCCAGTTAAGAGAGAATTCCGGATATTTAGGTGCCGGTTAAACAAGAGTTTCCTGTATCTCTATGTGTGCCACTAATTCATCTGTCTTGTTACGACTGCTTCATGCAGAGCTTTAAATTTTAACTTTTTGCTATTATTTCCTGCTTTCACCTTATTCGCTGATGTACATTTACCGTTAAACTCTCTGTCCCTTCCTGTCACACTCTGCTTATCTTTACCCAAGGCTCCTTTGCCTTGACTTTTCTCTTTAGATTTCTAAATTTCCCCTCACCTGACCCCACGCGCACCACCCCCCCCCCCCACCCCCGCCCCCAATTTTTAGGTTAAAGCCCTATCTACAGCCCTAGTTGTTCGATTTCCAGGATATTGGTCTCAGCCCGGTTTAAGTGGAGACCGTCCCAAAGGAACAGCTCCCTCTTTCCCCAGTACTGGTGCAAGTGCCCCATGAATTGAAACCCCTTACTCCCACACCACTCTTTGAGCTTCGCATTTAACTCTCTGATCTGCTTGTCCCTATCCCAATTTGCACGTGGCTCAGGTAACAATCCAGAGATTATTACCTTTGAGGTTCTGGTTTTTAATTTGGACCCTCGCTCCTTCAAACTCTCTCAGCAGAACCTCATTAGAACATAAGAACATAAGAAATAGGAGCAGGAGTAGGCCAATCGGCCCCTCGAGCCTGCTCCGCCATTCAATAAGATCATGGCTGATCTGATCCTAATCTCAAATCTAAAGAACACAAGAAGTAGGAGCAGGACCCGGCCACTCAGCCCCTGGGCCCGCTCCGCCACCCACAGGGCCCTGACCGATCCGAACTCAGCCTCATGTCCAATTTCCTGCCCGCTCTCCGTAACCCCTAATTCACTTTACCTCTAGGAAACTATCTATTTCTGTTTAAAATTTATTTAATGATGTAGCTTCCACAGCTTCCTGGGGCAGCAAATTCCACAGACCTACTACCCTCTGAGTGAAGAAGTTTCTCCTCATCTCAGTTTTGAAAGAGCAGCCCCTTATTCTAAGATTATGCCCCCTAGTTCTAGTTTCACCCATCCTTGGGAACATCCTTACTGCATCCACCCGATCAAGCCCCTTCACAATCTTATATGTTTCAATAAGATCGCCTCTCATTCTTCTGAACTCCAATGAGTAGAGTCCCAATCTACTCAACCTCTCCTCATATGTCCACCCCCTCATCCCCGGGATTAACCAAGTGAACCTTCTTTGTACTGCCTCGAGAGCAAGTATGTCTTTTCTTAAGTATGGACACCAAAACTGTATGCAGTATTCCAGGTGCGGTCTCACCAATACCTTATACTGTATAACTGCAGCAATACCTCCCTGTTTTTATAATCTATCCCCCTAGCAATAAAAGCCAACATTCCGTTGGCCTTCTTGATCACCTGCTGCACCTGCATACTAACTTTTTGATTTTCTTGCACTTGGACCCCCAGATCCCTTTGTACTGCAGTACTTTCCAGTTTCTCGCCATTAAGATAATAACTTGCTCTCTTGATTTTTCCTGCCAAAGTGCATAACCTCACATTTTCCAATATTGTATTGCATCTGCCAAATCTCCGCCCACTCACCCAGCCTGTCTATATCCCCTTGTAGGTTTTTTATGTCCTCCTCACTTTCTACTTTCCCTCCCATCTTTGCATCATCTGCAAACTTTGATATGTTACACTCGGTCCCCTCCTCCAAATCGTTAATATAGATTGTAAAGAGTTGGGGACCCAGCACCGACCCCTGCGGAACACCACTGGCTACTGGTTACCAGTCCGAAAATGAACCATTTATCCCAACTCTCTGCTTCCTGTTAGATAACCAATCCTCCACCCATGCCAGAATATTCCCCCCAATCCAGTGACTTTTTATCTTGAGCAATAATCTTTTATGTGGCACCTTGTCGAATGCCTTCTGGAAGTCTAAATACACTACGTCCACTGGTTCCCCTTTATCCACCCTGTATGTTATGTCCTCAAAGAACTCAAGCAAATTTGTCAGACATGACTTCCCCTTCATAAAGCCATGCTGACTTTGTCCTATTAAATTATGTTTATCTAAATGTTCCGTTACTGTCTCCTGAATAATAGACTCCAAAATTTTACCCACCACAGATGTTAGGCTAGCTGGTCTATAATTTCCAGCCTTCTGCCTACTACCCTTTTTAAATAAGGGTGTTACATTAGCAGTTTTCCAATCTGCCGGGACCTTTGCTGAGTCCAGGGAATTTTGGAAAATTATTACCAAAGCATCCACAATCCCTACTGCCACTTCCCTCAAGACCCTAGGATGTAAGCCATCAGGTCCAGGGGATTTATCCGCCTTGAGTCCCATTATTTTACTGAGTACCAATTCCTTAGTGATTTTAATCGTATTTAGCTCCCCCCCCCCCTAGAGCCCCCTGTTTGTCCAGTGTTGGGATATTCTTAGTGTCCTCTACCGTAAAGACTGAAACAAAATATTTGTTCAGCATTTTTGCCATCTCCATGTTTCCCACCATTAATTTCCCGGTCTCATCCTCTAAGGGACCTACGTTTGCCTTAGCCACCCTTTTTCTTTTTATATAACTATAGAAACTCTTGCTATCTGTTTTTATATTTTTTGCTAATTTATTTTCATAATCTATCTACCCTTTCTTAATCAATCCTTTAGTTACTTTTTGCTGTCTTTTGAAGACTTCCCAATCTTCTATCCTCCCACTAAGTTTGGCTACCTTATATGTCCTTGTTTTTAGTCGGATACTATCCTTAATTTCTTTACTTAGCCACGGATGGCTGTCATTTCTTTTACACCCTTTTTTCCTCAGTGGAATATATTTCTTTTGAAAGTTGTAAAATAACTCCTTAAATGAACACCACTGCTTATGTACTGTCTTACCCTTTAATCTATTTTCCCAGTCCACTTTAATCAATTCCACTCTCATACCATCATAGTCTCCTTTATTCAAGCTCAGTACGCTTGTCTGAGAACCAACCTTCTCACCCTCTAATTGGATATGGAATTCAACCATGTTATGGTCACTCATTCCAAGGGGATCCTTAACTAGGACATTATTAATTAATCCTGACTCATTACACAGGACCAGGTCCAAGGTTGCTTGCCCCCTTGTAGGATCAGTTACATACTGCTCAAGAAATCCATCCCTAATACACTCAATAAACTCTTCCTCAAGGCTGCCCTGCCCAATTTGATTTGTCCAGTTAATATGATAGTTAAAATCCCCCATAAGTATAGCTGTTCCCTTATTACATGCCCCAACTATTTCCTGATTAATACTTCTGCCAGCAGAGTTGCAACTATTAGGAGACCTATATACTACTCCCACTAGTGTTTTTTTCCCCTTATTATTCCTTATCTCCACCCAAACTGTTTCATTATCCTGATCCTTTGACCCAATATCATTTCTCTGTATTACAGTGATTCCTTCCTTTATTAACATAGCCACCCCACCTCCCCTTCCTTCCTGCCTGTCCTTCCTGAATGTTAAATACCCTGGCATATTTAGTTCCCAGTCGTTGTCATCCTGCAGCCATGTTTCTGTAATGGCCACAAGATCATACCCATACGTAGTTATTTGTGCTGTTAACTCGTCCATTTTGTTACGAATGCTACGTGCATTCAGATAAAGAACTTTTAAATATGTTTTGTGACACTTAGTTCCTGCTTTTTCCTTTTTTAACACTTTACCTTTTACTCCATACCTTCTGTCCCTTCCTGACACGCTTTCCTCTGTCTCCCTGCTCAGGTGCCCAACCCCCTGCCACTTCAGTTAAAACCCTCCCCAACAGCACTAGCAAACACTCCCCCTGGGACAGCGGTCCCGGCCCTGCCCAGGTGCAGACCGTCTGGTTTGTACTGGTCCCACCTCCCCCAGAACCGGTTCCAATGTCCCAGGAATTTGAGTCCCTCCCCCTTACACCATTCCTCTAGCCACGTATTCATTTGAAATATCCTCCTATTTCTACTCTGACTAGCACGTGGCACTGGTAGCAATCCTGAGATTACTACCTTTAAGGTCCTATTTTTTAATTTACCTCCTAACTCCCTATATTCTGCTTTTAGGACCTCATCCCCTTTTTTACCTATATCGTTGGTGCCTATGTGCACCACGACAGCTGGCTGTTCGCCCTCCCCCTCCAAAATGTTCTGTAGCCGCTCCGAGACGTCCTTGACCCTTGCACCAGGGAGGCAACACACCATCCTGGAGTCTCGGTTGCGGCCGCAGAAACGCCTATCTATTCCCCTTACAATTGAGTCCTCTATCACTATAGCTCTTCCACTCTTTTTCCTCCCAGCCTGTGCAGCAGAGCCACCCATGGTGCCAGGAAGTTGGCTGCTGCTGCCTTCCCCTGATAAGTCATCCCCCCCAACAGTATTCAAAGTGGTATATCTGTTTGAGAGGGGGATGTCCACAGGGGACCCCTGCACTACCTGCCTGCACCTCTTACTCTGCCTGGTGGTCACCCATTTACTTCCTGCCTGTACACCCTTTGCCTGCGGTGTGACCAACTCGCTAAACGTGCTATTCACGAGGTTCTCAGCATCGCGAATGCTCCAATACGCATCCAATCGCAGCTCCAGCGCCGTAATGCGGTCTGCCAGTAGCTGTTGCTGGATACACTTCCCGCACACATGGTTGTCAAGGACACCGGAAGGGTCCCTGATTTCCCACATAGCACAGGAGGAGCATACCACGGGGCCGAGCTCTCCTGCCATGACTTACCCTTTAATTAATTCAAATTAAATTAAATCAAATCAATCCCACCAATTGCACTACAGTTAAACACTTCGATTACTTTTGACTTCTCTCCCTCCGAGCTCGGAGATTGGTAAGCCTACCTGGTCTCTGCCGCCTCTTAAACCTCGCCGCTGCCACCTGGTTCCCCGCAGGTCCGCCGCCGCTCTGAGGCCTACCTAGTCTCTGCCGCCTCTTAAACCTCGCCACCGCCACCTGGTTCCCCGCAGGTCCACCGCCACTCTGAGGCCTACCTGGTCTCTGCCGCCTCTTAAACCTCGCCGCCGCCGCCTGGTTCCCTGCAGGTCCGCCGCCGCTCTGAGGCCTACCTGGTCTCTGCCGCCTCTTAAACCTCGCCGCCGCCGCCTGGTTCCCCGCAGGTCCGCCGCCGCTCTACCTATGTCATTGGTTCCTATGTGGACCACGACAACTGGATCCTCCTCCTCCCACTCCAATTCTTCTCCAGCCGTGAGGAGATATCCTTAATCCTTGCACCGGGCAGGCAACATAACCTTCGGAACTACCTGTCGCGGCTGCAGAGAACAGTATCTATCCCCTTGACTGTACTGTCCCCTACCACTACAGCATTCCTTTTCACACCCCACACTTGAATGGCCTGAACCACGGTGCTGTGGTCAGTTTTCTCATCCACCCTGCAGATTTTTCCCTCATCCACACAGGCAGCAAGATCCTCATACCTGTTGGATAAGGGCAAGGGCCGAGACTCCACCAGCACTGCACCTAAGGTCCCCTTACCTGCCTGAGTTGCAGTCATACCCTCCTGTCGCTGACCACTAACGAGACCTGTACCGCTACCTAACCTAAGGGGTGTGACTGCCTACTGGATCAAAGTGTCCAGATAATTCTCCCCCTCCCTGATGCCCCACAGCGTCTGCACCTCAGACGCCAGCTCAACAACTCTGAGCTGAAGTTCCTCGAGATGCAGACACTTACTGCATGCGTGGTCGTCCGGGATCACGATGTTCTGCGCAAACTCCCACATGCTACAGTTGCGGCACACCACCTGCACTGCCATCCCTTTATAACCTTGTTTTATTTATTTAGTTAATTAAAATTTATGTATTTAATTAATTAAGGGGGACTTCAATGTCCATCACCAAGAGTGGCTCGGTAGCATTACTACTGACCGAGCTGGCCGAGTCCTGTCCTGAGTGTGAAGATGGGACTTCGCCTCCACAAGGACTGTGCGGTGGTCACGCCTACCAATACTGTCATGGACAGATGCATCTGTGACAGGTAGATTGGTGAGGACGAGGCCAATTAGGTTTGTCCCTCGTGTTAGTTCTCCCACCACCTGCCAGAGGCTCAGTCTGGCAGCTATGTCCTTCAGGACTCGGCCAGCTTGATCAGTAATGATGCTACTGAGCCACTCTTGGTAATGGACATTGAAGTCCCCCACCCAGAGTACATTATGTGTCCTTGATGTCCTGAGTGCTTCTTCCAAGTGGTGTTCAACATGGAGGAGTACTGATTCATCCAGAGGAGTCCAGAGTCAATGTTGCGGACTCCCATGGCCACTCCCTCCTGACAGTATACCACTATGCCGCCACCTCTAATGGGTTTGGGACGTTGGATGAAAGACATGATTCTGTGAGTATGACTATGTCAGGCTGTTGCTTGACTAGTCTGTGGGACAGCTGTCCCAATTTTGGCTCAAGTCCCCAGATGCTAGTGAGGAGGACTTTGCAGGGTCAATGGGTTGGGTGTGCCTTAGTCGTGTCCGAATCCGATGCTCAGGTCGATGCTGGGTGTTCCGTCCGGTTTTATTCTTATTATACCGTGTTGTAGCGGTTTGTTACAACTGAGTGTCTTGCTCGGCCATGTCAGATGGCAATTGAGAGTCAACCACATCGCTGTGGGTCTGGAGTCACATATAGGCCAGATCGGGTAAAGGTGGCAGATTTCCTTCTCTAAAGGACATTAGTGAACCAGATGGGTTTTTACGACAATCCTTATAAGCAAGAGTGTGTTTGAGCAAGATTGAGAGCACCGTGTGGAAGCAAGCATGATCGCCCTGTGTGTGTAAGCATGAATGGGAACTCTGTGTGTGAGCATGAATGGGAACTGTGTGTGTGAGCATGAATAGCAGCACTGTGTGTGTGAGCATGAATGGGAACTGTGTGTGTGAGCATGAATGGGAACTGTGTGTGTGAGCATGAATGGGAACTGTGTGTGTGAGCATGAATAGCAGCACTGTGTGTGTGAGCATGAATAGCAGCACTGTGTGTGTGAGCATGAATAGCAGCACTGTGTGTGTGAGCATGAATGGCAGCACTGTGTGTGTGAGCATGAATGGGAACTGTGTGTGTGAGCATGAATGGGAACTGTGTGTGTGAGCATGAATGGGAACTGTGTGTGTGAGCATGAATGGGAACTGTGTGTGTGAGCATGAATGGGAACACGGGATCGGGTGTCTGGCGATCGGGGCCAAGAACACAGATCAGGGGACGTGGGAATGCGGGACCGCGGATTGAGGGCTGGAAGTAGGGGAGATCGGTGGTCTCTGCCGAGTGTGGGGCATCGTGGCTGGGAGCGACCACAATGGGGTGGAGGGGGGGAGGCTGGAGGAGCGGCAGCGATCGGCTCCTGCTCTTACTTACCTTCTTGGCTGGGCCCAGTAGGCGTTCTCTGAGCCTGGATTCCCTGAGTACAGCTGGCGCTGGGCAAACCGATCTTGGAGACGGGAGCTCAAACAGCAGTTAGGCGCCTTATTTGCGAATGCAAAGGGCCTAATGCCTGCTTCAGTCATGGTAATGGACACATAGGCCGGAATTTTCCGGGGTGTCAGCGAGCGGGATCGGTGGCGGGTCGGGTGGGAAAGTGTTTTTTATTGACAGCAGGTCAGGAACCCGCTGTTGTCCTGCCGCAACGTGCCTTTCCGAATGGCGCGTCTGTCACCGCTGAACAGACCCAATAGGCAGCGGTGGGCAACCCAATTAAACTCATTATCTACTTAACAGACCCTTAACAGGCTTTTTTAACTTACTTTTTAACTTTAACTTCATGGCCACGGGAACCACACTGTTCGGGGACCACGTCAGTCAACCTGAGGCGGGAGTTCAGTGGCCTTTGCGCCAGCTGATTACTTGATAGCTTCAAATGCACAGTAAAAGCTCCCACCTGACAGATGATCATTTTCCTCAGGCACAATCTGCTCCTCACTGCATTTCCAGAACAGAATCAGCAGCTGCAAGTGTTTCCACTAAAGTCTCTATTCAGTCTCACTTCATTACCTCTCTCACCATTGACAGATCGCTTCTGTCATCTGTACGTCACCTGCCATCTATTCCATCGGCATTAGTGCCATTTATACAGTCTCACCTTGGTCCTCAGAATCGGACCACAATGAGCCCCAACACCAGCAGTGCCAAGCACACCAGCACCAACAACAACACCAACCTTCTCCGCAATCACCTGATGCTGCGCAGGATAGAGGGCATCAGCACCCAAGCACATTGCTGCCCGGGAGCCAAGGGATGGCCTCATCATGGCCAGATATATTACACTGTACACCCTGGCAGCCACATGATGCGCCAGGTTGGCACCACCCCACACCAACACTATAAAGCATCCCCACAATGACCAAGCCATTCCTTTCACACTCATCACCATTGCGGGGGGTACCGTTATGTCTCACCATTCACTGCAACTCACTAAGCCACTTCCAAAGGTGCACACAAATCTGTCCAAGACTGGAAAGTGTTGAAAATAAAGATTTTTATGTTTGACACCACATTAACAGAAACTTTACATGAACAATGGATAAAACACCCAAGTAGCTACCCTTGTGTGTTGTTAGTTGATATGATTGCACTAGGATGAGGGTGAGTGTGAGGGGTGGCTAGTGAGATGGGGATGTGATAATGCAGATACAGAGCGAGGGATGGGTGGAGGTGCAAGGTAAGTTGGTGTGAGTAAGGATGTGCAGGAGTAGGGTAGGGAAGGCAGAGTGATGGGGATATGATGAGAGGCACAGCAGGATGAGGTTGAGTGTGGCTTCGTACTAACGTTTCGTGATCTAATGAGATCATTGAAACATTTGCGGCACTGCACCCCAGGTCCTCCTGACCTCATCCCTGCTTGTGCCCTCCTCTGCAATCTCCAACCAGGCTGTTTTGGTCTCCTGGGGAGGTCTCTTCCACCCATCGGAAGGGAAGAGGACCTCGCTGCATGCTCTGATTCCCTCCATAAGCATATGGAGGGAATCATGGGAGAGCCTGGTTGCAGCTCTGTGCCTCTGTGCAGTGATTGTCAGTGTTTGCAGCACTTCAGTGCTGTACAACACTGACAACACAAACGTCAAAAGAAATGTGCCCATGGTCCCTTTCAGGAAAGCGGCTGATGACACATTATGAATGACGTCATCAGACCCGCTTCCTCTAAATGCACTTGGAAACGTGCTGGGCGGGCTTAACAAGCCCTATTAACGTAAGTTTATTTTGGACAGCGGGATGGAGCCAGCAGCGGGGCAGCGACCTGCCACCAACATTGCTTGCACCAAACCCACCCAGGTAAGTAAAATACCGGCCACATTTTTTGTCCTGACCCAATATGGCACATTTCCAGCCGGAACTGTGTGCATGCTTCCTGCTCGCCATATTGGGGCCTTAGTACTCCAAGTAGCGCCCGAAAAATTGGTGCTGTGCAGACAAATTTCTAGGCCATTGTGGCTTGAAGATGATGGAAGGTTACCTCAGCAATAATGAAGTTAATGAAAAGTTTCAAGGTTTGCAGGGCGGCTAGTGTCCATACCATCATTTGTTGGTAGTTGCACTTATGCTCTTAAACATTGCCTTCTGACAAATAACCTTAACCATGTGTTATTGGGTTAACAAATCTGACTTCCATTTATTCACCACCAACTGATACTTTTTCTGATTTTTTTGCACCATGCATTCTGGGAAGGATCTTTAACTGCTCGAAAGCTGCCTAATGAATATAGATTCTTAATAAAAAGCTTTTGTTTTCATGAGCCAGTACACTGTATCTTGTGGTACAGCAGTAGGATATAGTATTGTAATCTTTCCCAGAGTGCATTCTAAGAAGCAAAAATAATGGTGTCATCTTCATGGAAGTAGCAGCATATGGTTCAGAACACTTGGTAGGATAATTTGTTCATAGATAAGATAAGAAAATAAGCATTTACCATTTTAAAATAAATATTTTTGTTGATGTTGTTTTGTACTGATCAAGATGAGGGACATCACTGCTGGGGAATAGAACTTTTGTCTAATTTGGGCATAGGCGAAAGATAGGGCTACAACACGGAAGCACCAATTCTCTAACCTGCGCTCCCTTAAAGCACAGCTCCCACTGGGAGCACAAGATCAGTGAATTTACTCTCAAGTATCAACAGCAAAGGCTCTAAGATTAGTCAGATGCAGAGGCTAAGGGCTTTTTATGCAGCCTTATAAATGTGCCTTAACTCCAACCTCTGATAGAATCCCCATTACACCATGAGAATGTTTTCACATTCTACACTATAATTGTGCTACATCATGGATAATTTTGTGCCATTGGCCCACACCCACAAAGAACTGAACTGTACATATTCCAATCTATTTCATGTAGAATCCTTATAGCCAGCAGAGAGAGGAAATTTTCATGCCATAAGTCCGGTGAATTAAAACTAATCAGTACTTAATCAGTACCAAATCTAGAGAATTTAAAAAAGCCTTGCTAAACCCACTACATCTCTTACATTTTTTCAAGGACAATCTTTTGAAGTTGCTGTAACATATGATAATCATGTTGAGGTCGATGATCAGCCATGATCTTATTGAATGGCGGAGCAGGCTCGAGGGGCCATATGGCCTACTCCTGCTCTTATTTCTTATGTCCTTAGAATCTTTAAAATGCAGTAGAGTAGAAACACAGGTTGATTTCTGTTCTGTTTAATCTTTCTGTAGAACTTGTGTATGTCATTTACCATCTAGACAACAATGACACCAACCCTTACTTGCAATGGAAGAATCTTGGAAGGCCGGATTTTCCAACAGTGAAACAGTTTCATGTTATCAGAGAAATGGAGGTTTTACTTCAACTTCAATTTTACTATTCAATGATATTCATAAATTAGCACAATTTAAGCAATATAGAATTATTATTTAATCATGCTTATGCTGGGAGTACTGTGAATTAAAAATGGTTCTATATATTTAAATGTTATCTTTACATGTAGAAACATATATAGAAAATATATTTTGTAGATCTTAAGTGATGTGTGCATTTTGAAAGCTGAAAGGCACATTCTGTGCTTAGTGGGTTTCATTTTTTTTTACAAGTATCTATCCTCATTCAAAAACATTTCTTGGAAGCCAAGGGCCCAAAATTCCATAGCCCTCCTGGTTGAATTTTGCTGCAACTTCAGTAAGAGAACTAAAAAACAGGCCAGTTCCGAAAAACAAGGGCAGAAGCTCCATGCACCCTTGCAAGGGCACAGGCGCCAGGGAAGCAGGACCAGGGGTGTGCACTACCCACACTGGGAGTTCCCACACCTGGCGTAACTTTGGAGCTTGGTATGTCAAGTGACAAGAGACATAATGGCCTCTTGAGGTTTGAAGTGGGACTACCAAGGGGGTTCAGGCCTATAAGTGGTTCTTCTATTATGTTACTAAAAAAAATTTGTAACCATATCACACAACGATGTAAGCTGGTCAGTAACTCAACAGGACTATTTCTGTTTGCTGAAGTACTATGTAATATAAAGCCTGACTTTTGTGTTACCATCCTTACATAGATATTTTGTTTCTATAGATGTGTATTTCACCACATTCCTCATATCCATATTAGTATCAGCTCATTATTGTACCATGTATTTTGTGTTTTTGGGTAATTTAATTTTGTCTTAAACAGGAACCCATGGTTAAGGGACCAATACCATTTCCTCCAGAAGGCAACCTCATTCTGAAACTACAGCTTCCTATTCCCTCCGTGTATCTGTTGCACATCTGTGCAAAGCCTGAAAGGCCTCCAAACCAGGTTGTAGCTTGACTTTTTAAAATTAACTCATTCTTGTTATCCCAAAAAAACTCATAGATCTTGCTATGTAATTGGAAATTAATAGGACATAATAATTCTTTGTGTATGGGCAGTAAAGATATTGCTCAAATAATGAATGCCTATAATTGAATTAAACATCAATGCAACCAAGAGGTTTATAAATGATTTATGATCATCATCTGTATTTGGTTGCTAGTACAGGTTGAACGTCCCGAATCCGGCAACCTCGGGACCGAGGCCGAGCCGGTTTTCGGGTTTATCCGAACTTCGGAACGTGTTTCTGATGTCCGAAGTCCGGAAATATCGCAACCTGGGCTAGGGCATTTCCAGACTTTGGACATCAGAAACACGTTCCGAGTCCGGAAATGCCTGGGCCCGGCTGGTGGCGGAAACAGGGTGTCCGGATTCCGGAACATTTTACGGATTCTGGACGACCCTGCCACCAATCGTCCCGGATTCCGGAACATTCCGGATCTCCGGATTTTGGGCGCTCAACCTGTAACAGATTTAGCAAGAGACAAAATTCCAATTAATAATATAGAAAATTATATTTTTTCACTCTTTTGCATTTTAATGGAACTGCTTTATTAAGTGATACTGCATTACTTGGGACAACGATTTTATTATATAGAAACAAGAGTCGCAAAATTTCTGGAGTTCGAGAGCACAGAAAGCCCAATTTCCACCCAGGGGTCCAGGAATTTGGGGAGGAACCACGTTATGCCAGGATTCCGCACCATTTGTACCAGCTGTTTAAATCCCCGTGCAGGGGGCTGTAGCCAGCTCTTTTGCCTGCCCCCCCCTTGCTGCAACGGCAAAGGAGCATGTCTGGGGTATTCCTGGACTTCATATCAATTTTTTTTATCGCGTTATAGCCAGTATTTATATATAGAATAAACAGAGGGCTGGATTTTACGAGAGGTCAGCAGGCACGATCAGTAGCGGGTCGGAGGGAAGAGTGTTTTTTTTCCCCAGCAGGTCGAGACCCCGCTGTGAACCCTCCACCACGCGCCTTTCCCCAATGTCAGGTCTGTCAGCCCTGAGCAGACCTGACACGCAGCGGTGGGCTCACAGCGGGGGACCCAATTCAGGTAATTAGTGGCTTGTTTAGATCCACTTAAGAATGAATTTCAGCTCACCACCTGCATTTGACAGCTCGCCCACGGGGTCCACACTGGTCGTGGACCACGTCTGTCAAGCTGAGGCGGGAGTTCAGTGGCCATTGAATCAGCTGTTGAGTTGACGGCTTCAAATGTACAGTAAATGCTCCCACCTTAGAGATATCTTCCCTCAGCCACAAGCTCTTCCTCACTGCATTTCCACTACAGATTCAGAATGCTGCAAGTCTTTACAAAAGTCTCCATCCAGTCTGACCTCATTACCTCTCTCACCATTGACAGATCGCTTCTGTCATCTCTGCTTCACCTGCCATCTATTCCATCAGCATGGGTGCCCTTTATACTCTCTCAGCTTGGTCCTCAGAATCCCACCACGATCAACCCCAACACCAGCAGCACCAGGCACACCAGCAGCAACAACACCACCAAACCTTCTCCGCAATCAACTGATGCTGCACAGGACAGAGGGCAGCAGCACCCAACCACAGTGCTGCCTGGGAGGCCAGGGATGGTCTCATCATGGCCAGAATTACTTCACTTGATGCTGTACACCCTGGCTGCCACATGATGTGCCAAGTTGACACCACCCCACACCAACACCATAAAGCATCCCTACAATGCCCAAGCCATTCATTTCACACTCATCACCATTGCAGGGGGTACCGTTATGGCTCACCATTCACTGCAACTCACAAAGCCACAGGTGCACACAAATCTGTCCAAGAACACAAAGTGTTGAAAATAAAGATTTCAATGTTTGACAGCACATTAACAGAAACTTCACTTGAATATTGGCTAAAACACACAAGTGCCTACCCTTGTGTGTTGTTAGTTGGTCTGATTGCACTAGGATGAGGGTGAGTGTGAGGGGTGGCTAGTGAGATGGGGAAGTGATAATGTAGATAGAGAGGGATGAGTGGAGGTGCAAGGTAAGTTGGTGTGAGTAAGGATGTGCAGGAGTAGGGTAGTGAAGGCAGAGTGATGGGGATGCGATAAGAGGCACAGCAGGATGAGGTTGAGTGTGGCTTTGTACTAACGTTTTGTGATCTACTGAGATAATTGAAACGTTTGTGGCACTGCACCTAGGTCCTCCTGACCACATCCCTGCTTGTGCCCTCCTGTGCAATGTGCAACCAGGCTGTGTTGATCTCTTGGGGAAGTCTCTTCCGTCCATGGGAAGGGAAGAGGACCTCGCTGCGTGCTCTGATTCCCTCCATAAGCATATGGAGGGAATCATGAAAGAGCCTGGGTGCAGCCCTGCCCCTCTGTGCAGTGGTTGTCAGTGTTTGCAGCACCTCAATGATGTAGAACACTGATGGCACAGATGTCAAAATAAAATCAGCCAAGGTCCCTTTAAGGAAACCAGCTGATGACGCGTCATCAAATGATGTCACCAGACCCGCTTCCTCTAATTGGCCGGCAAACGCGCTGGGGAAGCCCAATCTGGGGAAATTCATTTCAGAGGCCGGGATGGAGACAGCAGCGGGGCTGGGACCCGCCACCGACGTCGCCCGCCACCGACCCACCGAGGTTTGTAAAATCGCGGTCATAGCCACTGAAAATCATTTGCACCCAGTCTTGTATGCTGTACCATCATTTGTTTATGTATCTGTGAGTGGAAAAACATACAACAGAATATTAACTTCTTGGCATTCCTTTGTAGTTCTATATAATTCAACTAATGAGTGCTTGAATAGTTTACGTGTTGTCAAAGAAATAAAGAATATAGCACAGTGTTGTAAACAGATTTCCAATTCTTTTCGCAGACTAATGGTGTGAGCTTCATACCTCTGACACTGGGACAGGTGGCTGTTACATGGGATGATGGTTGTGTAAATTCAAAGTAAGTACTTGATAATTGAAGCTATCAAAGAGCCGGCACAGGCACAATGTTCGAAAAATTGAAGCCCTTGGGATTAAAGGGGCACTGGTTGTAGGAATGTGAAATTGGCTAAAGGACAGAAAACAAAGAGTAGTGGTGAGCGGTTGTTTTTCAGACTGGAGGGAAGTATACAGTGGTGTCCCCCAGGGGTCGGTGTTGGGACCACTGCTCTTTTTGATATATATTAATGACCTGGACTTGGGTATACAGGGCATAATTTCAAAGTTTGCAGATGACACGAAACTCAGAAATATAGTAAATATTGAGGAGGATAGTAACAGACTTCAGGAGGACATCAACCGACTGGTGAAATGGGCAGACACATGGCAGATGAAATTTAACACAGAGCAGTGGAAATTAATTTTGGTAGGAAGAATGAGCAAGGCATTGAAATTTAGATGATACAATTTTAAAGGGGATGCAGGAACAAAGACCCGGGGGTGTATGTGCACAAATCTTTGAAGGTGGCAGGACAAGTAGCGAAGGCTGTTAAAAAGGCATACAGGATCCTTGGCTTGATAAATAGAGGCATAAGGGGAAATTTTAAGTCCTCAGGATCGGAGGGGGAGGCAAAGGGGTTTAAAAATAAAAAAAGGGAAACCGACCCCAACCCGCCTCAAACGCAGTCACTTTTGGTTTTAACGGAGGCAGTTGGGGGGCGGGCGACTAATCTGCTCTCCAGATGTGGGTCCCTAATTTAAATATTTTAATGAGGCTGTGTGCCTCAAATTTTAGCTGTGTTTTAAATTTAATGTCTGCGGTCGGGTTTCCCAGGGCTCGGGAAACCTGGCATCAGGGAGGCAACAAGGTCCGAATCCAGCAGGTAATTATCTTCCACCACTGCTTGTGGGCCAAGCTAACCTGTCTCTCACTCCTGGCGATCTCCCCCACGATCGGACACCCGCTCCGATCTCTCCGGCCCACGACCAATCTCTCCGCACCGCCCAACTGATCTCTTCCCCCGCCCCCCGCCAGAAATATTGGGGCCATAAAGTACAAAAGCAAGGAAATGATGCTCAACCTTCAAAAAAAACACTGGTTAGGCCCCAACTGGAGACGTGTGGCCGATTCTCACATGATTTCTTAGAAGTTCAAATTTATTAGGAGACCAGTATGTAGTTAAAACCACATAACATTTTTAAATGGGGAACCTCATTTTAAACTTAATTGTAAGCATCAGCAATTAGCATTTGTCATTTCAAATGTGAAGTTAAGATATGAGTGCCTTAAATATTCTTTTTTGATTAATGCAGATGTTTGAAAACATTTGAAGTGGAATTTTCAGTTGATGGAGAAGTTTACAAGAGGATCAATGACAAAGACACTATATTTAGTATTTTTGTATACTCTCCACTCAACAAGAGAAAAGGTTAGTTTTAATTTCTTTATTTCTGATTCTACAGTGAATCTAATCTAAAATAAAACAGTCTAAGGGTATTTGACTTTGTACCATGATCCACATCTGAATTACATATAGCATTACCCACAGCAGGAGGTGAATTGCAAATGAAAATTGGTACAGAGTTGATTTGGGGCTCATAACTAAATGCACATGTCCCAAACAAATGTGGGATTAAAACACAATTGTAATTTATTCTTTGCCATATATAATATTGGATAAAAACAGTTTTCTTCCTCCCCCACCCTCTGCTATTTCCATTGAGGATAGATAGTTGCTGATATATTATGGGGCTGCCAGGTGGGTTGGTCCTAGCAAAAGGAATGTAACTTTTACACTAGAGCAACCAAATCACTGGATTTTACTATAGCTCTTTTTGTAAAAGCATATCCACGGCATAAAGAAAAAAGCCAGGACTCGTTTCTTGTGCCCTTTCCCCTTTTTTAATTAAATGATTATTTCTCTTCAGATTTTTCTCCCTCAGCTTATCTCATACAGCTATCTAAGATAGTGGACAAGAAACCTGTTCCAGGACCTCTGCTATTTTTCAACTAGTTTGATAAAAGAATTCACAAAAGAAGCCAAGAGTAACTTGTCCTTCAGTTTTTCCTGTCCTGAATGGGAGGTGCCTAACCATTCCTGCCCGTAGTACTTTACCTAACAACTTGGCTGACAATAAAAACTCCAGTTCGCAGTTTGCAGTAAGTATGTATATTTTAAGAGAGATTTTTGACATTTTACAAAAAAACTAAAGCCTGGCAATGCTCCACTGGCATAAATGCGCAGAGCGGAACAAATCGCCTGCCGTTGCCCAAGTCTGGGATTTGAAACATTTGCACATTCAGGGTGGGCCATCAGCACCCACAAGACTACATCAGTGGCGGCCACCCTCTATCTTGAACTAATCCACCAGTACTGGGATAAGAGGGAGCTATTATGTTTGGACGGGCTTCACTTGAACCATGCTGGGGCTAGAGTCTTGGAGAATCAAATAACTAAGGCTGTAGAGAGGGCTTTAAACTAAATAGTGGGGGGGAGGGTCCAGGTGAGCGGGAATTTAAAAAGTCAGTGAGAAATGAGAAAACAATAGAGCAGGATAGAGATGGGGGAAATAATAACCAGAGTGTGACAGGAAGGGACAGAATGTTTAAAAATAAGAGTGCAGCAGAAAATGGGACCAAAACAAGGAGGAATGGTAAAAAGACAAAGTTAAAAGCTCTATATCTGAATGCACGAAGCATTCGTAACAAGATAGATGAGTTGACGGCACAAATAGATAGAAATGGGTATGATCTGATCACCATTGCAGAGACGTGTTTGCAAGGCGACCAGGGCTGGGAACTGAATATTCCAGGGTATATGACAATTCGGAAGGATAGACAGAAAGGAAAGGGAGGTGGGGTGGCTTTGTTGGTAAAGGATGGGATCAGTGCAGTGGTGAGAAGTGATATTGGCTCAGAAGATCAAGATGTAGAATTGGTTTGGGTAGAGATAAAAAATAATATGGGGAAAAAGTCTCAGATGGGCGTAGTCTACAGGCCTCTGAACAGTAGCAATACTGTTGGACAGAGTATAACTCAACAAATAATGGCGGTCTATAAAAAAGGTACGGTAATAATCATGGGTGATTTTAATCTCCATATTGATTGGACAAATCAAATTGGTCATGGTAACCTTGGGGAGGAGTTCATAGAGTGTATCCAGGATGGTTTCCTAGAACAGTATGCAATGGAACCAACCAGGGAGCAGGCTATTTTGGATCTGGTACTGTGTAATGAGACAGAATTAATAAATGATCTCATAGTAAATAATCCTCTAGGAAAGAGTGATCATAACATGGTTGAATTTCAAATTCAGTTGGAGGGTGAGAAAGTTGTATCTCAAACCAGTGTCCTGATCTTAAACAAAGGCAATTACAATGGCATGAGGGCAGAACTGGCTAAAGTGAACTTTCACCAGAGGCTTCAGTTGTGTTTCTTGTAAGGTGTAAGGTGCTCAGCATTGGTCTTGCCCACATGCATAACACTGCACTTCTCTTTAAGTTAAATACCATTTATCAAACGCAGGCCCATTCGCCCAACACAATGAGATCTGCTTGGAGTTGTTTAGTCTCATCCACAGTCCTAACACCTGCATAAATCTTCATAATGTCCACAAACTTGTAGATTATTCCTCCAACACCTTCAACTAGATAATTAATATGGATAGTAAAGAGCAAATGTCATAATATCGATCCCTGAATAGGTAACCTATCTCCAAGCAGTTCCACAGCCATTGATAAAAACTTTCTGGTTATAGGCATGCACCCATTTCTTTATGCAGTGTAGCAGCTTCCCACTAATTCCATAAGATTCTATATTGTGGAGTAATCTATTGTGAGGTACCTTATCAAATGCTTTCTGAAAATCCAGGTAGAAAATGTCTACCTCATCCACTAACCTGATGTCTTCTTCAAAAAATTCAATCTAATTAGTAAGACACAACCTTCTTTTCTAGGAGCTGTGCTGGGTGACCCTGATGACTGTCAAGGTGATATGGGTCTGTAAAATAATGAAAGGACTAGATTGTGTGCAAGCTGACAAATTATTTAAATTAAGTAGGTTGGGGAGATCCAAGGGTCATGAGTATAAATTATGCAAGGGAAGAAATAAGTTAGATGTTAGGTGGTTCTTTTCCCAGAGAATAGCAGACCTATAGAACAAATTTCCAGCCTATGTGGCTAGTGCTGATTCACTGTATACCTTTAAGAGAGAGCTAGCTAGGGTGGAGATTGCATTATACAAGAGGTAGGTACCAAATAATGGGGGAGAAATTGGGCTCCCCAGCGTCGTTTTTTAGGAGCTCCGTGGCCTCCTATCGCTCGAAAATGGGCTCCAAGATGCACGTCCACACGTCCGACAATGGAGTTTGCGCGTGCAAACCTAACGACCACCAACAGTATGCAGAGCAGGCAGGTTATGACATCAATCAGTGTGCACCGCTGACTTGACGCCAGCACTGCCATTTTCAAATGCCACACTCCAGCCTACCACAGCTGAACACGATGTTAAACAAAATGAACATAAGAATTAGGAGCAGGAGTAGGCCATACGGCCCTTTGAGCCTGCTCCACCATTCAATAAGATCATGGCTGATCTTTGACCTCAACTCCACTTTCCCACCCAATCTCCATATCCCTTGATTCCCCAGTGACCAAAAATCTATCCATCTCAGCCTTGAATATACTCAATGACTCAACATCCTCAGCCATTTGGGTTGGAGAATTCCAAAGATTCACAACACTCTGAGTGAAGAAATTCCTCCTCATCTCAAAATGGTCGACCCCTTATCCTGAGACTATGCCTCCTAGTTCTAGACTCTCCAACCGGGGAAGCAACCTCTCAGCGTCTACCCTGTCAATCCCCCACAGAATTTTATGTTTCAATGAGATCACCTCTCATTCTTCTAAACTCCAGAGAGTATAGGCCCAATCTACTCAATCCCTCCTCATAGGACAACCCTCTCAGCCCAGGGATCAATCTAGTGAAAATTCGTTGCACTGCCTCTAAGGCAAGTATATCCTTTCTTACATAAGGAGACCAAAACTGTGCACAGTACTCCAAGTGTGGTCTCACCAAAGCCCTGTACAATTGCAATAAGACTTCTTTACTCTTGTACTCCAACCCCCTTGCAATAAAGGCCAACATGCAGCATTTGACCGAGTGTGGCATCAAGGACCCCTAGTAAAACTGAAGTCAATAGGAATCGGGGGGGAAAACGCTCCACTGGCTGGAGTCATACCTAGCACAAAGGAAGATGGTTGTGGTGATTGAGGGTCAATCATCACAGCCCCAGGACATCACTGCAGGAGTTCCTCAGGACAGTGTCCTCATAGAGTTATACAGCACAGAAAGAGGCCCTACGGCCCATCGTGTCCGTGCCGGCCATCAAGTCCTGTCTATTCTAATCCCATTTTCCAGCACTTGGTCTGTAGCCTTGTATGCTATGGCGTTTCAAGTGCTCATCTAAATGCTTCTTGAATGTTGTGAGGGTTCCTGCCTCTACCACCCTTTCAGGCAGTGAGTTCCAGATTCCAACCACCCTCTGGGTGAAAAAGTTTTTCCGTAAATCCCCTCTAAACCTCCTGCCCCTTACCTTGAAACTATGCCCCCTGGTTATTGACCCCTCTACTAACGGGAAAATTTCCTTTCTATCTACCCTATCTATGCCCCTCATAGTTTTGTACACCTCAATCAGGTCCCCCCTCAGCCATCTCTGCTCTAAGAAAAACAACCCCAGCCTGTCCAGTCTCTCTTCATAGCTGAAGCGCTCCTGCCCAGGTAACATCCTGGTGAATCTCCTGTGCACCCTCTCCAATGCAATCGCATCCCTCCTATAGTGTGTATTTGGACTTTCAGAAGGCTTTTGATAAGGTCCCGCATAAGAGATTGGTGTGCAAAGTTAAAGTACATGGGATTGGGAGTAAGGTACTGACTTGGATAGAGAACTGGTTGGCAGACAGGAAGCAAAGAGTTGGAATAAACGGGTCTTTTTCCGAGTGGCAGGCAGTGACTAGTGGGGTACCGCAGGGATCGGTGCTAGGACCCCAGCTATTCACAATATATATTAATGATCTAGACGAGGGAACTAGATGTAATATCTCCAAGTTTGCAGATGACACAAAGCTGGGTGGGCATGTGTGCTGTGAGGAGGATGCAGAGAAACTCCAGTATGATTTGGACAGGTGGGTGATATGGCAGATGCAGTATAATGTGGATAAATGCGAGGTTATCCACTTTGGTGGCAAAAACAGGAAGACAGATTATTATCTGAACGGCAATAGATTGGGAAAAGGGGAAGTGCAACGAGATCTGGGAGTCCTGTGCACCAGTCGCTGAAGGTCAGCATGCAGGTGCGGCAGGCGGTTAAGAAGGCAAATGGTATGTTGGCCTTCATAACGAGAGGATTCGAGTACAGGAGCAAGGATGTCTTGCTGCAGTTGTACAAGGCCTTGGTGAGACCACACCTTGAGTATTGTGTGCAGTTTTGGTCACCTTATCTGAGAAAGGATGTTCTTGCCATGGAGGGAGTGCAGCGAAGATTCACCAGACTGATACCTGGGATGGCAGGAATGACGTATGAAGAGAGATTGGGTCGATTAGGCTTATATTCGCGAGAGTTTAGAAGAATGAGAGGGGATCTCATTGAAACTTATAAAATTCTAACAGGACTAGACAGACTAGATGCAGGAAGGATGTTCCCGATGGCGGGGGAGTCCAGAACCAGAGGTCACAGTCTAAGGATAAGGGGTAAGCCATTTAGGACTGAGATGAGGAGGAATTTCTTCACCCAGAGAGTGGTGAACCTGTGGAATTCTCTACCACAGAAGGCAGTTGAGGCCAATTCATTAAATATATTCAAGAAGGAGATAGATATATTTCTTAAGGCTAAAGGGATCAAGGGATATGGGGAGAAAGCAGGGACAGGATACTGAATTTGGATGATCAGCCATGATCTCATTAAATGGCGGAGCAGGCTCGAGGGGCCGAATGGCCTACTCCTGCTCCTATCTTCTATGCTTCTATACTTCTTGCAGCCACAATGCTTCTATCTCTTCTTAGGCAGTCCCTCGAAACCGAGGATGACTTGCTTCCACATTAAAAATGAGTTCGCAGGTGACTGATGAGTCCAATGCGGGACCAACAGTCTCTGTCACAGGTGGAGCAGATGGTGGTTGAAGGGGCAGGTGGGTGGGGTGCTTGGGTTGACGTGCGCTCCTTGCGCTGCCTGCGCTTGGCTTCCGCTTGCTCCCGGCGAAGAGACTCGAGGTGTTCGGCGCCTTCCCGGATGCTTCTCCTCCACTTTGTGCGGTCTTGGGCCAGGGATTCCCAGGTGTCGGTGGGGATGTTACACTTTTTCAAGGAGGCTTTGAGGGTGTCCTTGAAGCGTTTCCTCTGCCCACCTGGGGCTCTCTTGCCGTGCCGGAGCTCCGAGTAGAGCGCTTGTTTTGGGAGTCTCGTATCGGGCATGCGGACAATGTGACCCGTCCATCGGAGCTGATCGAGCGTGGTCAAAGCTTCGACACTGGGGATGTTGGCCTGAGCAAGAACACTGGCGTTAGTGCGCCTATCCTGCCAATGGATTTGCAGGATCTTGTGGAGGCAGCGTTGGTGGTACTTCTCCAGTACTTTGAGGTGCCTGCTGTACATGGTCCATGTCTCTGAGGCATACAGCAGGGCGGGTATCACTGCTGCTCTGTAGACCATGAGCTTAGTGCCGGGTTTGAGGTCCTCGTTTTCAAACACTTTCTTCCTCAGGTGACCGAAGGCTGCACTGGCACACTGAAGGCGGTGTTGGACTTCGTCGTCAACATCTGCCCTTGTTGACAGTAGGCTCCCGAGGTATGGAAAGTGGTTCACGTTGTCCAAGGCCTTGTCGTGGATTTTGATAATCGGGGGGCAGTACTGTGTGGCGGGGGCAGGTTGGTAGAGGACCTTTGTCTTACGGATGTTTAGTGTAAGGCCCATGCTCTCGTACGCTTCGGTGAAGGTGTTGACGATGGTTTGGAGTTCGACATCCGAGTGAGCGCAGACACAAGTGTCGTCTGCATACTGTAATTCGACGACAGAGGATGGGACGACCTTGGACTGGAGACGACGGAGGTTGAACAGTTTCCCGTTTGTTCTGTAAATTAGCTCCACTCCAGCGGGGAGCTTACTGAGGGTGAGATGGAGCATTGCAGCAAGGAAGATCGAGAAGAGCATTGGTGCGATGACACAGCCTTGCTTGACCCCGGTTCGTACGTGAATTGGGTCTGTGGTGGAACCGTTGGTCAGGATCACGGCTTGCATGTCGTCGTGAAGCTGGCGGAGGATGGTGACAAACTTTTGAGGGCAGCCGAATTTGCAGAGGACACTCCATAATCCCTCACGGTTGACAGTGTCGAAGGCCTTTGTGAGATCAAAGAAGGCCATGTACAGCGGTTGGTGCTGTTCCCTGCATTTCTCTTGTAATTGACGTGCGGTGAAGATCATGTACATTGTGCTCCTTAGTGGGCGGAATCCGCATTGCGACTCTGGGAGGAGCTCTTTAGCCACTGGGAGAAGGCGATTGACGAGGATTCTTGCGATGACTTTCCCTGTGGCAGACAGCAGGGAAACTCCTCTGTAATTACTGCAATCGGACTTGTCACCTTTCTTGAAGATGGTCACTTTTACGGCGTCTCTGAGATTCCCTAGCATGCTCTCCTCCATCCATATAAGAGAAATTAGTTCATGAATTCGCGCCAGTAGTGCTTCTCCGCCATGCTTTAGTGCCTCAACGGGGATTCCATCTGCTCCTGAGGCCTTGTTCTTCAGTTGTCGGATGTCCTTTTCAACCTCATGCTGGGCTGGAGTTGTGCTGAGATGGTGGCGGGTAGCATGCTGCGGGATGGTGTTGAGGACACTCGCGTCGAAGACAGAGTCACGGTTAAGGAGATCTTCGAAGTGCTCCTTCCAGCGGGCACTGACTGCCTCTCTGACCTTGATGAGTACCTCGCCGTTCTTGGCCCGCAGTGGGGTAGGGCCTTGTGTGCTTGGGTCGTACATGGGACTGCGCTAAAGAATCCACGCACGTCGTGGTTGTCAGCTAGCTGCTGGATCTCCTGCGCTTTCTCCAGCCACCATCTGTTCTTTAGGTCGCCAGTTTTTTGTTGGACCTCGGCCATCAGGCGTCTGTAGAGCTGCTTTCTTGCTCTCAAGTTCTGTTGCTGTTTCCAGATCAGGAATGCCTTGCGCTTGCGGCTTATTAGCTCCTGGATATACTGGTCGTTCTCGTCGAGCCAGTCTTGGTGTTTCCTGGTTGAGTGACCGAGCGTCTCTTCACAGGTGCTGATTATGGAGGCCTTCAGTGCAGACCAGGCGCTGTGGACACTCTGTGTCTCTGCATCAAAGTATCACAGCCCAGATTGTCTTTTGAAAAACCTCCCACCTTGCGGCCACAATGCACCTTCTCTTTAAGAGGAGCAGGTTGCCTTTAAGTAGCGCTAGCCACTCGCGATATTGCCCCCCCACCCCCACCCCACTGAGGCGTGCGGCCAGTGAACAGCGCAGGTAGGACTGGCTGCACGCAACCATCATTTAAAAGATCAGGCAGCACTAATTTAACATGCTGCCTGCAACGCAATGAACGGACACCGGTTAATCACACACCATGCCCGATTTCAGAGGTTGGCCAATTTCTCTCCCAATATGGCTTGAAGTGTGTCTACTTCAATGCAAGGAGCATCCGGAATAAGGTAGGAGAACTTGGAGCGTGGATTGGTACTTGGGACTACAATGTGGTGGCCATTACGGAGACATGGTTAGAACAGGGACAGGAATGGTTGTTGGAAGTTCCGGGGTATAGATGTTTCAGTAAGAGTAGGGAAGTTGGTAAGAAAGGTGGAGGAGTAGCATTGTTAATCAAGGATAGTTTAACAGCGGCAGAAAGGCAGTTCGAGGGGGATCTGCCGTCTGAGGTAATATGGGCTGAAGTTAGAAATAGGAAAGGAGCGGTCACGTTGTTAGGAGTTTTCTACAGGCCCCCAAAATAGTAATAGAGATGTGGAGGAAGAAATTGCAAAGCAGATTATGAATAGGTGTGGAGGTCACAGAGTAGTTGTCATGGGTGACTTCAACTTTCCAAATATTGATTGGAACCTTTATAGGTCAAACAGTTCGGATGGGATAGTTTTTGCACAGTGTGTGCAGGAGGGTTTCCTGACACAATATGTGGATAGGCCGACAAGAGGTGGGGCCACGTTGGATTTGGTACTGGGTAATGAACCGGGCCAAGTGTTTGATTTGTATGTGGGAGAGCACTTTGGAGATAGTGACCACAATTCGGTAACTTTCACTATTGCAATGGAGAGGGATAGGGCCATACGGCAGGGCAGGGTTTATAATTGGGGAGGGGTAATTATGATGCGATTAGGCAAGAATTAGGGAGTATAAGATGGGAACAGAAACTATCAGGGAAAGGCACAAACGAAAAGTGGAGCTTTTTCATGGAGCAATTACTGCGTGTCCTTGATAGGTATGTCCCTCTCAGGCAGGGAGGAAATGGCCGAGTGAGAGAACCATGGTTCACAAAAGAGGTTGAATGTCTAGTCAAGAGGAAAAAGGAAGCGTATGTAAGGATGAGAAAACAAGGTTCAGTTGGGTCGATTGAGGGGTACAAGGTAGCAAGGAATGAGCTAAAAAAAGAGCTTAGGAGAGCTAGGAGGGGGCATGAGAAGTCCTTGGCGGGTCGGATCAAGAAAAACCCCAAGGCTTTTTACTCTTATGTGAGAAATCAAAGAATGACCAGGGTGAGGGTAGGGCCGGTCAAGGACAGTAGTGGGAACTTGTGCATGGAGTCAGAAGAGATAGGAGAGGTGATGAATGAATACTTTTCGTCAGTGTTCACCGAGGAGAGGGGCCATGTTCTTGAGGATGAGAGTGTGATAAAGGTGGATAGGCTGGAGGTGGTAGATGTTCTGAGGGAAGATGTTTTAGCAATTTTGAAGAACCTGAGGGTCGATAAGTCCCCTGGGCCAGATGGGATATATCCTAGGATTCTTTGGGAGGCAAGGGAGGAGATTGCAGAGCCTCTGGCTTTGATCTTTGGGTCCTCACTGTCCACGGGGATGGTGCCAGAGGACTGGAGAGTGGCGAATGTTGTTCCTCTCTTCAAGAAAGGAAATAGGAATGACCCTGGTAATTATAGGCCGGTTAGTCTTACTTCGGTGGTTGGTAAGATAATGGAAAAGGTCCTGAGGGATAGGATTTATGACCATTTGGAAAGGGGCAACTTAATCAGGGATAGTCAACACGGATTCGTGAAGGGTAAGTCTTGCCTAACAAATTTGATTGAATTCTTTGAGGAGGTAACTAAGTGTGTAGATGAAGGTAGAGCAGTTGATGTCGTATACATGGATTTTAGTAAGGCGTTTGATAAGGTTCCCCATGGTCATCTCATGAAGAAAGTAAGGAGTTGTGGGATAGAGGGAAATTTGGCCGATTGGATAAGTAACTGGCTATCTCATAGAAGGCAGAGGGTGGTGGTGGATGGAACATTTTCGGACTGGAGACCAGTTACCAGCGGTGTGCCACAGGGGTCGGTGCTGGGTCCTCTGCTGTTTGTGATTTTTATCAATGACTTGGAGGAGGGGACTGAAGGGTGGATCAGTAAATTTGCTGATGACACCAAGATTGGTGGAGTAGTGGATGAGGTGGAGGGCAGTTGTAGGCTGCAAAGAGACATTGATAGGATGCAGAGCTGGGCCGAAAAATGGCAGATGGAATTTAACCCTGATAACTGCGAGGTGATTCATTTTGGTAGGGCAAATTTGAATAAGGATTACAGGGTCAACGGCAGGGTTCTGAGGAACGTGGAGGAGCAGAGGGATCTGGGGGTTCATATCCACAGATCTCTGAAGGTTGCCACTCAAGTGGATAGAGCAGTAAAGAAGGCCTATGGTGTGTTGGCGTTTATTAACAGAGGGTTTGAGTTTAAGAACCGTGAGGTTATGCTGCAACTGTACAGGACCTTGGTGAGACTACATTTGGAATATTGTGTGCAGTTCTGGTCACCTCACTATAGGAAGGACGTGGAAGCATTGGAAAGAGTGCAAAGGAGATTTACCAGGATGCTGCCTGGTTTGGGGGGGAGGTCTTATGAGGAAAGATTGAGGGCTTTTCTCTTTAGAGCGGAGGAGGATGAGAGGCAACTTAATAGAGGTTTATAAGATGATGAGGGGGATAGATAGAGTGGATGTTCAGAGACTATTTCCTCGGGTAGAGGCAGCTGTTACAAGGGGGCATAACTATAAGGTGCATGGGGGGAGATATAGAAGGGATGTCCGAGGTAGATTCTTTACTCAGAGAGTGGTTGGGGTGTGGAATGGACTGCCTGCTGTGATAGTGGAGTCGGACACTTTAGGAACTTTCAAGCGGTTATTGGATAAGCACATGGAGCACACCAGAGTGATAGGGAGTGGGATAGCTTGATCTTGGTCTCGGACAATGCTCGGCACAACATCGAGGGCCGAAGGGCCTGTACTGTGCTGTACTGTTCTATGTTCTATGTCATGGTCAGTGTTATCATATAGAGCATTTCCTCTGATCCCTTCGAACATCTTAGCTTGGGAGTCAATTTGAATCTGTCCCTGTGAGTCTTTCATTGGCCCTATACAGTCTATAACAGTTCCTAACTGGCTTTTAACATTTTTTCTTTTGCTGGCTCGATCATCCACTTTGACTTAGTCTTGCAATCTGCCCATGTTTTGATTTTAGGGACATACATGGTGTCTTTGTTTTTTAATAAATTCTATGCCATTTGTCTTCAGTATTGGTAGCATACCCATGGATTGGATACCAATTGGTTTATTTAGCCAGTTGACCTGGTCTTCTGTCATTTTAGTAAAATCTGGAATTAGCAGTAGATTCTCAGTACCTTTGGTTCTACTAACCAACTGAAATCAAATAATATTGTGGTCTCTATTGGTCGTAACACTGGAGCCACTCCAACTAGAGAAAGTCACAAATCCCCTCTAGAATCGATCACCTTACTCTAGTAAAGTTTTCGGACCTTCAGAAGGCCTCAAAATGATTCACGGCAGGTTTTAAGTGGTGTTGGTTCCAGTGAGGCCTTTCAATGACGTAAAGGGAGGAATTTCCCAGGAAAGCCCAGGAACTCTGCCTTGTATGCCCCCTTCATGTGGTGGGCAGGGATGGAAGATCTTCCCACAGCCTCTTCAAAAAGAATTTAGAGGTCTGGTCTAAACGGGGCAGAATCCGGGCAGAGCTAGGGTCCAGACCATATTCCGGCCAACTCTCTAGGCGTAAAGGAGACATACTCCTCTTCCAGGTATTGTGGGGCTAAAAGCATTTTCCTTTTTTTTCACATCTCATGTTACCTTTTCTTTTCTGACAGAACTTTCACAGGTGTCTGGTTTCTACCGTATTCGTGCAGTGGATTACTGGGGAAAGGCTGGAGAGTATTCTGATCCTGTTAAATACATTGAAGAGAAACATTAAAGCAAGTTTGTGAAGAACAATTGTGAGACCTATGATGGATATGTAAATACATGTGCCTGCTGTAAGGGAATAATTTAGCTGACTACAATCATACTGCATTACAAGAACAGATATAAAATGTTATAATCAAATTCCATTGGCATTTTATTGAAGTGCAAAGGATTTACCCTGCAAGTTTCACCGAATAATAAAATCCATATTTGTTGCATCGAAAAAATGGTTTCCCTGAATTGACTTCAAGGTTCAAATCTCAATTTGAGGTTAATACGCTTTTACATTTCTTGAAATTACTTGAATCCTTGATAAAATTACATTCTTTTAATCACATCTAGATATCTGTTGTTCTCCAGGTAATTAATCTAGCAAAAGACAACTCATCTCAGTTATTAAAAGCATCATTCACTATTAATTATTTTACCCATCATTTAACATAACTCAAAAGTATTGGTTTTGTAGCATTAATTATCATGTAATGAAGCTGCTATCCTGTCAATTTATGATTATATATCCAAATCTATTTGAAATTTAACGATAGAGAAACACAGAGAGTTGTGAGGATATGGAATTTGCTTCCAGGGTTAATGGTTGATGCAGAAACATTGAAGATTAGATTGGATAGGTGGATGAAAGAAAAGGGGATGAAGGGATATGGGAACAGGGTGGGTCAATATGATTAGAACTATTTGCTCGCATGGAGGGTAAAAGTCAACACAGACTGGTTGGACCGAATGTTTACAAGTTGTAATTTCTATGTACAGTTTAAACAATACCCTAAAATAAATGTACTTTTCTTCATACACAAGTGTTTTTCATTGTAAACTAGTCAGCTGAAAGCGAAGAGTCAGTTAGGAACATAGAAATTGCTAGACTAAGAAAGACTAAGGTCCATCTAAGGGCCCCAAACACTCCTTCCAAGTGAAATAGCGATTTACTTGTGCTTCTTGCAATTTATTACACTGTATTCGCTGCTCACGGTGCGGTTTCCTCTACATTGGGGAGACCAAACGCAGATTGGGTGACTGCTTTGCGGAACACCTCCGTTCAGTCCGCAAGCGTGACCCCGAGCTTCCGGTCGCCTGTCACTTTAATTCTCCCCTCCACTCCCACTCTGATCGCTCTGTCTTCGGCCTTTTACATTGTTCCAACGAATCTCAACGTAAGATCGAGGAACAGCACCTCATCTTTCTATTAGGCACTTTACAGCCTTCTGGACTTAAAGGGAGGGGTGAAAAAAAAATGTTCTCTTGTTTCCTCACATGGTAGCTGTTAATGTTGCTGCCATTATCATTCACACATCATCTGGAGACATCTTTTGTTTCTTAACTTATCCCATTACCTCTCCACAAAAGCAAAATACTGCAGATGCTGGAAATCTGAAATAAAAACAGAAAACACTGGAAACACTCAGCAGGTCAGGCAGCATCTGTGGAGCGAGAAACAGAGTTAACGTTTCAGGTCGTGACCCTTCTCTCTCCACAGATGCTGCCTGACCTGCTGAGTATTTCCAGCATTTTCTGTTTTTATTTCCCATTACCTCTCCTTTTGCCTTGCATTATCATCCCTTTTGTCAGTCAATCTCTCCTACCTTCCATCCTATCACAGACCTTCCCTTTGTTCTTTCCTCCCCTCCTCCCTGCCCCTGCTTAAAAATCTCTCTAACCTTTTCCAGTTCTGACGAAGGGTTCGACCCAAAACTTTGACTCTGTTTCTCTCTCCTCGATGCTGCCTGACATGCTGAGTGTTTCCAGCACTTTCTGTTGTTATTTAAGGTCCATCTAGTTCGCCTTCTACCGTCCTGGTAGTCGCATGATGCAATGCAAATGGAGTTGTTGACTAATCACAGCAATCAATCGCTATCAATTAGTCTACAAACCCAAAAATAACACGAGAAAAACCCCAATGGTGGATAGCTTTGGGAACGATAGGTCAAACGGCACCTTTTTCCTCCCAAGCATGCTACACAAACCACAGATTGGCCATAATCTTTACCTTGGAGTCAGGTTACGTGCGTGCGGGCCGGTAACCCGATGTTCTGAGCAGCTCGTTCTTCACTGCAACTTTAATTAATGACCCCAATTAAACCAGTCATGCGCATTTCCCGGCCCAACTAAATGGAGCGGATCTGATGACGTAATTGATGACTTGTTTCCAGCGCCTTGCACACATCTCATTTGAAGGTTGAAGGTTGATGAAGGAGTGTTCAAGGTGATTTCCAGAGGTCTGAGTAGTGTTACAAAGCAGATAAAAGTGTGGGTCATGGATACACAAAGGCAGACGGCCGCACCAAGATTTAACAATGCCTCCCTCGATGTTCTGGTGCAGACAGTAAGAGCACGCAGGAAGCTGCTCTTCCCCAGCGATAGGCGCAAAAGACCACCCAAAGACACAAAAAGGGCATGGTTCGAGATCACAGAGGAGGTCAGCAGCAGGGATGTAGTCAGGATGTTGATTCAGTGCCGGAAAAGATTTAATGATCTCATGAGGTCAGGAAAGGTGAATGCAATGCCACACTCACCTACATCCTGATGTGCCTGTCACCACAACCCCATCACTCTGCCTTCCCAAGCCCACTCCTGCACGTCATTCCTCACACCAACCTACCTTGCAGGTCCACCCATCCCTCTCTGTCTATGTACATACTCACATCCCCATCTGACTAACCACCCCTCATACACCCTCTGGGAAGGAATAAGCCATATAACTTATTCAGAAAAATACACTATCTTTTGAAAGAATTCTGGCCTTATTAAAACATGACAAACTGGATTTGGAAATCTAGAAACCTAACTATGAAAAAGCTGTGAAAGCATTCTGGCTATTGAGATAAGGTAGTTGTTGACACTGAATCAATAATCTTATTGAAACAGAAGGTTAAAGGCTCCCGACAGGCTGACCTTTGGGAACGAAACACTGGTTCACCCTGGATAAGGTGTTCTAATTTACACCTCGTAAAGAAGCACAAACATCTGCCTTCGTAAAAATGACATCAAGTAAAAAAACACCTGCCGCCACACCGTTTTTTATGGTGAACTTAGAACACCTAGAGAGGAGACGTAATTCTGTAATGCTACCAGCTGAGGTGACTGTAAGAATTGCAGGGGTTGGCAGAAAAATGACTAGAGATAATTAGCTTACATCAGCAGAAAACCTTAAAGGAAATACCACTGAAAAGGGGTATAAATATTGAACTCTCAAATGGGATAACAGACTCGCTTTAATCGGGCAAAGCGATTCTCGGCTTCAGAGGCGGCTCTGTAAGTCTCCAACTCTTTGTACCTCAGGGATCAAAGGTATTTGATTTTGGTGGATATCCTGTAGAACACTAAGAACTGTAAAACTGTAGCGAAGTTAAGATTTGAGAGTAAGGTTCTCTGATAAGATTGTAAGCTTTCTCTTTTTGAAACTGTTAATGTTGTGATTGACTCACCAACTGTAAATTACATGTCGGTTCTTTAATAAATCTATATATTTTTAGAATTGTCTCACATAAGACTTCTGTATCAAAAACTCGCAAACTCAATCTCTGTATACTCTTTGGTGAGGAGTTGCAGAATTCTGGGGGAGTTTTCCGGACCCTCATAATATCCGGAACATTACAGTCTAGCTAAACGTATTAAAAGTGCTATCTGGAGGACGGTAACATTTTCAGGTTGTTCCTTTCCTTTAGGGAGAGATATAGTCCGGACCTTTAGACCAAATTAAGCGTCTTTAAGATTCGGCTACCTCAAACTTTAGTTGAAAGTGAACGTCTTGAGAAATACGCCTGATTCGGGGTCACCCTAAAGGGGCTAGGACTAGTAATTATCCCTTCACCTCATCCTAATGCAATCATAGCAAGTAACGCCACAGAAGGAGGCCATTTGGCATTGGCACTCCACTCCCTCATAGTCATCCTCTAAAGATGTAACCCATCCATTCCTTACACTCATTCCATCACTCTCACTCAAACTTCTCTTCTTTCCCTCCTTGCAGGAGAAGAGCGCACAACAAAGGGAGAGGCAGTGAACCGGCGGTGGCCCTCCAATATTTACTCAATTAACTGCAGCAGAGGCGGCGGCTCTGTAGATCTCTCAAGTTGCAGAGCTTTTGGCAGTGGGAGACGGAGAGAGAGGGACATCCCAGCAGCCTGGTGACAGAGTTACATCTCATACAGCCACATGGCATACAGCAGTCAGTCCTATGGTGACTGATGTCAGCAGCCAGTGAAATGTCATCATGTGCATAATGGTAATGTTACTCATTCTTATCATAACACTTAGCATAACATAAAGAAAGGGAGGTGGGGTAGCATTGCTGGTTAAAGAGGGGATTAACACAATTGAAAGGAAGGATATTACCTCTGATGATGCGGAATCTGTATGGGTAGAACTGAGAAATAACAAGGGGCAGAAAACGTTAGTGGGAGTGGTATATAGACCTCCAAACAGTAATACGGAGGTTGGGGATGGCATTAAAAGGGAAATTAGAGAAGCATGCAGTAAGGGCACAGCAGTCTTCATGGGTGACTTTAATTTACATATAGATTGGGCTAACCAAATTAGTAAAAATACTGTGAAGGAGGAATTCCTAGAATGTTTACGGGATGGTTTTCTGGAACAATATGTCGAGGAACCAACCAGAGATCAGGCCATCTTAGACTGGGTATTATGTAACGACAAAGGATTAATTAGCAATCTTGTTGTACGAGGCCCCTTGGGTCAGAGTGATCATAATATGATAGAATTCTTCATTAGGATGGAGAGTGAAGTAGTTGAATCAGAGACTAGGGTCCTGAATTTAAATAAAGGAAACTACGATGGTATGAGGCGCAAATTGGGTAGGATTGATTGGGGAATGTCACTCAAGGGGTTGACGGTGGATAGGCAATGGCAAACATTCAAAGACTGCATGGATGAGCTACAGAATTTGTTCATCCCAGTGTGGCATAAGAATAAAACAAAAAGGGTGACTCAACCGTGGCTAACAAGGGAAATTAGGGATAGCATAAGATTCAAGGAGAGGGCATATAAATTGGCCAGAAAAAGCGGTAACCCTGAGGATTGGGAGCAGTTTAGGATTCAACAAAGGAGGACAAAGGGATTAATTAAGAAGGGGAAAATAGACTATGAAAGTAAGCTTGCTGGGAACATAAAAACTGACTGTAAGAGCTTTTATAGATATGTGAAGAGAAAAAGATTAGTGAAATCAAGTGTAGGTCCCTTGCAGTCAGAAGTGGGGGAAGTTATAATGGGGAACAAAGAAATGGCAGACCAATTAAATGCATATTTTGGTTCTGTCTTCACAAAGGAGGACACAAATAACCTCCCAGAGATGTTGGAGAACATACGGTCTGATGAAAGGGAGGAACTGAAAGAAATCAGTATTTGCAGGGAAATGGTGTTAGGGAAATTGATGGGATTGAAGGCCGATAAATCCCCAGGGCCTGATAATCTACATCCTAGGGTACTTAAGGAAGTGGCCCTAGAAATAGTAGATGCATTGCTGATCATCTTCCAACATTCGATGGAATCTGGAACTGTACCCATGGATTGGAGGGTAGCTAATGTTACCCCACTATTCAAAAAGGGTGGTAGAGAGAAAGCAGGGAATTACAGCCTGACATCGGTAGTGGGGAAAATGCTAGAGTCCATTATAAAGGATGTAATAGCTGAGCACTTGAAAAACAGTGACAGGATCGGACAAAGTCAACATGGATTTACAAAAGGTAAATCGTGCTTGACTAATCTACTGGAATTTTTTGAGGATGTAACTGGGAAAATAGATAAGGGAGAACCAGTAGATGTGTATTTGGACTTTCAAAAGGCCTTCGATAAGGTCCCGCATAAGAGATTAGCATGTAAAGTTAAGGCACATGGGATTGGGGGCAAGGTATTGACTTGGATAGAGAACTGGTTGGCGGACAGAAAGCAGAGAGTAGGAATTAATGGGTCTTTTTCCGAGTGGCAAGCAGTGACTAGTGAGGTACCGCAGGGATCGGTCCTTGGACCCCAGCTATTCACAATATGCATTAATGATCTAGATAAGGGAACTAAATGTAATATCTCCAAGTTTGCAGATGATACAAAGCTGGGTGGGAGTGTGTGCTGTGAGTAGGATACCGAGAAACTCCAGGATGATTTGGACAGGTTGGGTGAGTGGGCAGAAGCATGGCAGATGCAATATAACGTGGATAAATGCGAGGTTATCCACTTTGGTGTCAAAAACAGAAAGGCAGACTATTATCTGAATGGCAATAGATTGGGAGAAGGGGAAGTGCAACAAGACCTGGGTGTCCTTGTACACCAGTCGCTGAAAGTAAGCATGCAGGTGCAGCAGGCGGTGAAGAAGGCAAATGGTATGTTGGCCTTCATAGCGAAAGGGTTTGAGTATCGGAACAGGGATGTCCTGCTGCAGTTGTACAGGGCCTTGGTGAGACCACACCTTGAGTACTGTGTGCAGTTTTGTTCGCCTTATCTGAGGAAGGATGTTCTTGCCATGGAAGGAGTTCAGTGAAGATTCACAAGGCTGATACCTTGGATGGCAGGAATGACATATGAGGAGAGATTGGGTCGATTGGGCTTATACTCGCTGGAGTATAGAAGAATGAGAGGGGATCTCATCGAAACATATAAAATTCTGACAGGTCTGGACAAACTAGATGCAGGAAGAATGTTCCCGATGGTCGGAGAGTCCAGAACCAGGGGTCATAATCTAAGGATAACGGGTAAGCCATTTAGGACAGAAATGAGGAAGAATTTCTTCACCCAGAGAGTGGTGAACCTGTGGAATTCTCTACCACAGAAGGTAGTTGAGGCCAAGTCATTAAATATATTCAAGAATGAGTTAGATATATTTCTTAAAGCTAAAGGTATCAAGGGATATGGGGGGAAGGCAGGTACAGGGTACTGAGTTTGGATGATCAGCCATGATCTCATCGAATGGTGGAGCAGGCTTGAGGGGCCGAATGGCCTACTCCTGCTCCTATCTTCTATGTTTCTATGTTAATTCATCTCTTTACTCTCCCACAGGTCCATCAAGTGCCTCCTCCCCACTGTCCAGCCGGAGGAGGAAGACGACTCCTCAGAGGAAGCTGCAGTCTCTGAGGGTGCACCGTCAGCAGACCCATGCGCACCCAGCACCAGTGCAGACATGCACATCTCCGTGGGTCCATTGCGCAATTGAGTAGTGTTGTCACCTGGTGTCTCACACTTCACAAGTGATCATGAGCAGTTGGTGTTGACAGGGACAGCAGTGGAGACTCCTCGCCGGAGGGCGCAGGACGCTCCAAGCTCTGCTCAGCTGCATGCAGATGCTGAGCCTCGGGGGCCATCGAGAAAGAGGGTGATCTTGGAGGGGAAGCAACAATTGCATGAGGCTCTAGCAGTTTTTGTAGCTGCGATGTCTGCAAATGTGCAGAGAATGGAGGAGACCATTTCCAACATGAGCAGCACCATATCGCAGGCGATGGCGACAATGTGCTGTTCCATGGAAAGGATGGTCACCTGAATGGAGCAGCAAATGCGCCAGTCACATAAGCACATGCTAGCTGTGGACAACAGATGGCAGACGCTCATAGACCTCATCTCGAGAAGAGATATAAACATAGACTTGGGTGCTCATCGCCCCACTGCTGTGCAGCAAGGTGGCCCGTGAGAGGGGACATGGAAGTGGGGGCTCCTCTCAAAGTGCTCCCACTTCTCCCCCATTCCCTCCCCCTCAGTCAGAGCTCCAGTCAGAGTCTGCCCCTGCACAGTTACAGGAGGAGCAGTCTTTGGCAGCGGCCCTCACAGGCTCCAAAACCCAGAGGACGTCTGCCAAAAGTGCCTAATAAGTCGCAGCAGAGAAGTGAGCAGCCTGCCTCTACCTCTGCTGAAGCCACAGGGGTTGCACCTCGTAGAAGCACTCGGAAAAGAAAAAAGACACAATCCTAGATGCACATGGGTATATGAACAACTGTTAGTGTTAAGTTTCAGTTATTTTTATGACACAGATAAATGTATTTCTTTGTACCACTTTCCGGTCTTGTCCATTTTTGCCTGCTACCTGGATGGAAGTGGCCTTGTCACTTGGAGTGAATGGTGAATTACTTAACCTCGAGCAATGGGGGTTTGGGTGACAGGAATGACTTGGTTATTGTAGGACTGCTTTGTGGTGCTGTTGGGGGGAACTTAGTACAGCATGTGGCAGCCATATGGGTGCATTGGAGCAAGTTAAGTAAATCTGGCCATTATGAGGCCATCCCTGGACTCCTGGCAGCAATGTGCGCCACTGCTGGTGCCTCTCATAGAATCATAGAAAGTTACAGCACGGAAGGAGGCCATTTCGGCCCATCGTGTCCGCGCCGGCCAACAAAGAGCTATCCAGCCTAATCCCACTTCCCAGCTCTTGGTCCGTAGCCCTGCAGGTTAGAACATCCCAAGTGCACATCCAAGTACTTTTTAAATGTGGTTCGGGTTCCTGCCTCTATCACCCTTTCAGGCAGTGAGTCCCAGACCCCCACAACCCTCTGGGTGAAGAAATTTCCCCTCAAATCCCCTCTAAACCTTCCCCCAATTACTTTAAATCTGTGCCCCCTGGTTTTTGACCCCTCTGCTAAGGGAAATTGGTCCTTTCTATCCAGTTTATCTAGGCCCCTCATAATTTTATACACCTCAATAAGGTCTCCCCTCAGCCTCCTCTGTTCCAAGGAAAACAGACCCAGCCTATCCAGTCTTTCCTCATAGCTAAGATTCTCTACTCCCGGCAACATCCTTGTAAATCTCCTCTGTACCCTCTCTAGTGCAATCACATCTTTCCTGTAATGTGGTGGCCAGAACTGCACGCAGTACTCTAGCTGAGGCCTAACTAGTGTTTTATACAGTTGAAGCATAACCCCCTGCTCTTGTATTCTATGCCACGGCTAATAAAGGCAAGCATTCCGTATGCCTTCTTAATCACCTTATCTACCTGGCCTGCTACCTTCAGGGATCTGTGGACATGCACTCCAAGGTCCCTTTGTTCCTCTACACTACTCAGTGTCCTACCATTTAATGTGTATTCCCTTTCCTTGTTAGCCCTCCCCAAATGCATTACCTCACACTTCTCCGGATTGAATTCCATTTGCCACTGTTCTGCCCACCTGACCAATTTATTGATATCTTCCTGCAGTCTACATGCTCCTGAACAGCAATTACTTGCACAATGCTTAAAACCACTTCTGCCATTTTAACAGGGTGATAGCACCACAGCTCTCCAATGCCTTCACCTAATTTATTCAATCTTGTTGCAGCAGAAAATTGTGCACAATGCTTGAGAAAAGCAGGCCACCAGAGGGGGCATCTCAGGATCCGGCTCCCCAGATACAAGCCCATCCATGAATTCCTGCAGAGACTTCCTACCCAGTGTTCTTGAAACATCTCATGCACTATGAACAGCAGGCCATGGAGCTCACGGGGTTGCACTCTGCCTTGCCAATGGAAATGGGGAAGTTGGAGGATTTTTTTGATTTGTTCACGGAATGTGGGCATCGCTGGCAAGGCCAGCATTTATTACCTATACTTAGTTGCCCTTGAGAAGGTGGTGGTGAGCCTCCTTCTTGAACCGCTGCAGTCCGTGTGGTGAAGGTACTCCCACAGTGCTGTTAGGTAGGGAGTTCCAGGATTTGGACCCAGCGACGATGAAGGAATGGCGATATATTTCCAAGTCAGGATAGTGTGTGACTTGGATGGGATCTCGTAGGTGGTAGTGCTTGCTGCCCTTGTACTTCTAGGTGGTAGAGGTCGCGAGTTTGGGAGGTGCTGTCAAAGAAGCCTTGGTGAGTTGCTCCAGTGCATCTTGTAGATGGTACACACTGCAGCCATGGTACGCCGGTGGTTGAGGGAGTGAATGTTTAAGGTGGTGGAAGGGGTGCTGATCAAGTGGGCTGCTTTGTCCTGGATGGTGTCGAGCTTCTTGAGTGTTGTTGGAGCTGCACTCATCCAGGCAAGTGGAGAGTATTCCATCACACTCATGACTTGTGCCTTGTAGATGGTGGAAAGGCTTTAAAGAGTTAGGAGATGAGTCACTCACCACAGAATACCTAACCTCTGACCTGCTCTTGTAGCCACAGTATTTGTATGGCTGGTCCAGTTAAGTTTCTGGTCAATGGTGACCCGCAGGATGTTGATGGTGGGGGATTCAATGATGGTAATGCCATTGAATGTCAAGGGGCGGTGGTTAGACTCTCTCTTGTTGGAGATGGTCATTGTCTGGCACTTGTGTGAAGTGAATGTTACTTGCCACTTATCAGCCCAAGCCTGGATGTTGTCCAGGTCTTGCTGTATGTGGGCACGAACTGCTTCATTATCTGAAGAATTGTGAATGGAACTGAACACTGTGCAATCATCAGCGAACATACCAACTTCTGAACTTATGATGGAGGGAAGATCATTGATGAAGCAGCTGAAGATGGTTGGGCCGAGGACACGTCCCTGAGGAACTCCTGCAGCGATGTCCTGGGGCTGAGACCATTGGCCTCCAACAACCACAACCATCTTCCTTTGTGCTAGATATGACTCCAGCCAATGAAGAGTTTTCCCCTTGGTTTCCATTGACTTCAATTTTACGAGGGCTTCTTGGTGCCTTGATGTCAAGGGCAGTCACTCTGACCTCACCTATGGAATTCAGTTCCTTAGTCCATGTTTGGACTAAGGCTGTAATGAAGTCTGGAGCCGACTGATCCTGGCAGAACCAAAACTGGGCATCAGTGAGCAGGTTATTGGTAAGTGCTGCTTGATAGCACTGTCGACGACACCTTCCATCACTTTGCTGATGATTGAGAGTAGGCTGATGGGGCGGTAATTGGTCAGATTGGATTTGTCCTGCTTTTTGTGGACAGGACATACCTGGGCAGTTTTCCACATTGTCGGGTAGAAGCCAGTGTTGTAGCTGTACTGGAACAGCTTGGCTAGAGGCGCGGCTAGTTCTGGAGCACAAGTCTTCAGCACGATAGCCGGGATGTTGTCGGGGCCCACAGCCTTTGCCGTATCCAGTGCGCTCAGCCGTTTCTTGATATCACGGAGAGAGAATTGAATTGGCTGAAGACTGGCATCTGTGATGGTGGGGCCCTCAAGGAGGAGGCCGAGATGGATCATGCACTAGGCACTTCTAGCTGAAGATGGTTGTGAATGCTTCAGCCTTGACTTTTGCACTCACATGCTGGGCTCCGCAATCATTGAGGAGGGGATGTTCATGGACCCTCCTCCTCCCATTAGTTGTTTAATGGTCCACCACCATTCATGACTGGATACGGCAGGACTGGATGCGGCAGGCGAGTGTCTCACCTCCCGATTCCCCAAAGCCTTTCTACCATCTACAAGGCACAAGTCAGGAGTGTGATGGAATACTCTCCACTTTCCAGGATGAGTGCAGCTCCAACAACACTCAAGAATCTGAAACCATCAGGACAAAGCAGCCCACTTGATTGGCACCCCATCCACCACCGGCGTACCGTGGCTACAGTGTGTACCATCTACAAGATGCACTGCAGCAACTCGCTAAGGCTTCTTCCACAGCACCTTCCAACCCCGCGACCTCTTACACCTAGAAGGACAAGGGCAGCAGGCGCATGGGAACACCATCAGCTCCAAGTTCCCCTCCAAGTCACACACCATCCTGACTTGGAAATATATCGCTGTTCCTTCATCGTTGCTTGGTCAAGATCCTGGAACTCCCTCCCTAACAGCACTGTGGGAGTACCTTCACCACACGGACTGCAGCGGTTCAAAAAGACGGCTCACCACCACCTTCTCGAGGGCAATTAGGGATGGGTAAAAAATGCTGGCCTTGCCAGCGATGCCCATATCTAGAAGCAAATAAAAAAAAAAGTAAATATTGAGGACTACCAGGGCTACTCCCTCCTAACTGTATACCGCTTTGTTGCCAACTCTGGTGTGTCTGTCCTGCCGGTGGTGGAGGAGTCTGGGACATTGGCTGAAAGGTATAATTCTGTGAGTATGATTATGTCAGGCTGTTTTTTGACTAGTCTGTGGGACAGCTCTCCCAATTTTGGCACAAGTCTCCAGTTGTTAGGGAAGAGGTCTTTGCAGGGTCGACTGGGTGTGCCTTTGTCGTGTTTGAGTCCAATGCCTAGGTTGATGCCAGGTGGTCCGACTGGTTTTATTCTTATACTTTGTTGCTGCGTTTTGGTACAACTGAGTGGCTTGCTAGGCCATTTCAGAGGGCAGTTAAGAGTCAACCACATTACTGTGGGCCTGGAGTCACATATAGGCCAGACCGGGTAAGGACGGCAGTTAGAAACTGAAAAGCTAAACTTATGTTTGTTCTGAACCACACAGCCAGCAGCCTTCACCCCCTTCTCTGTCTCCATATTCCTGCAGGCAATGCTCACCCATTCTTAGCTTGCATTTCTTTCCTACAGATCCACTACAGCTACAGGAGGAGTCAGATGATGATCATGATGAGGGAGGAACAGCAAAATAACTCCTTCCTTCTGAATTATGATGGTGATGAAGACGAGGAGGAGAATGATGATGAAGATGAAGATAAAGGAGATTAAGTCAGTTCAAGCCCAGTGCTCCTTTGCCCCAACCCCCTCGAACTCACCACCTACGTTACATAGAATTACATAGAGTGTACAGCACAGAAACAGGCCATTCAGCCCAACTGGTTTGTGTCTTTGTTTATGCTCCACACGAGCCTCCTCCCACCCCTCTTCATCTAACCCTATCAGCATAACCTTATATTCCTTTCAGACTCATGTGTTTATCTAGCTTCCCTTAAATGCATCTATGCTTTTTGTCTGAACTACTCCTTGTGGTAGCGAGTTCCACATTCAAGTCATCGACCTGAAACATTAACTGTGTTTCTCTCCACAGATGCTGCCTGACCTGCTGAGTATTTCCAGCATTTTGTTTTTATTCCACATTCTTACCACTCTCTGGGTAAAGAAATTTCTCCTGAATTCAATTCCCTATTGGATTTATTGGTGACTATCTTATATTCATGGCCGCTAGTTTTGGTCTCCACAATAAGTGGAAACGTCTTCTCTACGTCTACCCTATCAAACCCCTTCATAATTTTAAAGACATCTATTAGGTCATCCTCAGTCTTCTCTTTTCTAGAGAAAAGAGCCCCAGCTTGTTCAGCCTTTCCTGATAGGTATATACTCTCAGTTCTGGTAACAACCTTGGTTAATCTTTTTTCATCTTCTCCAGAGCCTCTATATCCTTTTTATAATATGGAGACCAGAACTGTGTACAGTACACTAAGTGTGGTCTAACCAAGGTTCGATACAGGTTTAACATAACTCTCTGCTTTTCAATTCTATCTCTCTGGAAATGAACCCCAGTGCTTGGATTGATTTTTTTTAATGGCCTTATTAACCTGGGTCACTACTTTTAGTGATTTGTGTATCTGTAGCTCAAGATCACTTAGCTCCTCCTCCCATTTAGATTCTTATTATCCAAGCAATCTGTGGCCTCATTCTTCCTACCAAAATGCAACACCTTACTCTTGTCTATATTGAAATTCATTTGCAAATTACACACCATTCTGCCAGTAAACTTTGTGCTGCCTGCGACTTTGCATGATAGCAGCACACAGCCCAGCGCTGAGCACACTGCTGAGTGGCTGTGCACTCAGCAGGGGGCTGAAGTTCACGTGAGGCTAGCTTTACTAGCCTGCGCCTCTTAAAGGCAGTCTGCACCTCTTAAACATGAGCTGCCTTCTGGTTATCAAAAACTGTAAAAGTGCTTCAGCTGGGTGGAAATGTAAGTTGTGAGGAGGATGAAAGGAGGCTTCAAGGGATATCGACAGGCAAGAACATGGCAAATGGAATATAATGTGGAGAAATGTGAAGTTATCCACTTTGGTAGGAAAAATAGAAAAACAGTATTTATTAAATGGTGAGAGATTGGGCAATGTTGGTGTCCAGAGGGGCCTGGGTGTCCTTGTACACGAATCACTGAAAGTTAACATACAGGTACAGCAAGCAATTAGGAAAGCAAATGGTCTGTTGGCCTTTATTACAAGAGGATTTGAGTATAAGAGTAAAGGGGGCCGAAATTCGGTTATGCCCCGTTTGGGGGTGGTAACCGAATTATCGCCGGAGATTTAGCGCACGGCGCAGAAGTACCGCCCCGGCTGCTAAATTAGGCTTACTGCTCCATTGAGGAAGCGGAGCGCAATCACGGGCGCTTCACTTCCTCTTGGGGCAGTGTCGGGGACACAAAGCACGGTAGCGCTACGTGGCCGCTTCCGAAGCACTGACGCATTTCAGCGCCACTCCCCTTCCGTTAAAGGGGAGGGATGCTGCGAGCTCTGCAGGGCCTCCGATGGCCCACATTAGCCCACCAGGGTAGCGTGGTGCCGTGGCTGAAGCCCGGAACCGAGATGCCGTGCCGGGCTGCGCGATGGCAGCCAAGGACCACGTCAAAGGCCGCCACGGAGGGCCAACCTGGAGGTCGGCCCTAAAAAATAAAATGGCGGTGCGACTCGCGGCTGCACCTCCCTTTAATTAGCGCCCCGCGAGCGGAGGTTGGCCCGGCTCACGACCCGTAAGGCTGGCGCTGACACCACCCGCAGCAGCCTCGTGGGGTACAGCCAAATTTCTGCCGCGGTCGCTACCGGCGAGGGCGCGGTGCTATCAGCTAGCGCTTCAGTAGCGCCCCACCGAATTTCTCGGGAGGCGCTACCTGCCCGGGCAATAAGCCGTTTGCGCCCCGTTAGTGTCCCTGGAGTCACGGCAGTCGCAAGGGAGCTGAATGTCATGGCCAAGATGTCTTACTGCAATTATATAGGGTCCTGGTGAGACCACACCTGGAGTATTGTGTACAGTTTTGGTCTCCTTACCTAAGGAAGGATATACTTGCCATAGAGGGAGTGCAACGAAGGTTCACCAGACTGATTCCTGGGATGGGGGGATTGTCCTATGAGGAGAGATTGAGTAGGCTAGGCCTATATTCTCTAGAGTTTAGAAGAATGAGAGGTGATCTCATTGAAACATACAAAATTCTTACAGGGCTTGACAGGGTAGATGCAGGGAGGATGTTTCTCCTGGCTGAGGAGTCTAGAACCAGGGGTCACAGTCTCAGAATAAGGGGTCGGCCATTTAGGACTGAGATGAGGAGGAATTTCTTCACTCAGAGGGTGGTGAATCTTTGGAATTCTCTACCCCAGAGGGCTGTGGAGGCTCAGTTGTTGAGTATATTCAAGGCAGAGATTGATGAATTTTTGCATATTAAGGGATATGGGGATAGTGCAGGAAAGTGGAGAGGAGGTAGAAGATCAGCCATGATCTTATTGAATGGCGGAGCAGGCTCGAGGGGCTGAATGGCCTACTGCTGCTCCTATTTCTTATGTTCTAAGCACAAACCCAAATGGTTCAACAGGCCAGGGAAAGGGCACCCAGGTTATCGGACGCAGCACTCGAGGCCTTTTTGCAGGGGGTGAACACACGGAGAGAGGTCCTCTGCCCACAGGTGGTTAGGAGGCCTTCTAGAAACACTAAGAAGGATGTGGGACCAGATCACCGAGGCAGTCACTGCCAGCAGTGTCACCCCGAGAATGTGGCTCCAGTGCCCAAAGAGGTTTAATGACCTCACACAAGTGGTCAAGGTCAGTGAATGCATCTTCAAAATTTGTCTCCTACCAACTGCATCACTCACCTACCAACAATCTCTATCAATCATGAGGCACACCTCACATTTCTAACTTCACCTCACCCCCACACACTTATCACAGCTGCAAGCCTTACACCCATCTCACACCATGCACACCATGCTATTCAAACATGACAGGCACATCACCCAAACACATTGCACCACACTCACTGATACACTTCCCTTTCTCTTGCAGGCCAAAGTGGCTTATTAATAGGAGAATGCAGCAGCGAACCGACGGGGGACGACAAGACTACATGTCCTCACCCCCATGGAGGAGATGGTGCTGCAAATAATTGGAGGGCCCGTCACTGAGGCTGTGGCGATCGGTAATGTTGAAAACATTCATGATGATGGTATGCTCATACTTAATTCTCCTTCTCACATCCAAGTTCCCTCATCCCACAATCTCTTCTCACTTGCAAACTGCTGATGGTGTAAGCATGCACATCTTGCTTTCCCCCTCCCCTCACCACAACCCGACCCTTGTGCCTTTCTCCTTTCAGATACCCAAGACCTTCAAGCTGTCCAGCCAGTGGTGGAAGAGGAGATTGTTGAAGAAGAAGAGTCACTCGATTTGACACTCGCAGGCACTAGCTCAGATACTGACATGGTGCGGATTTTAGAGGGTAGTACAGAGACAGGATCTGCACGTGGTGACTCACCAGGCATGAGTGAGCTGCAGCCAGGTCAGGAGAAAGGATAGCGCAGGTAGCAGCTCTCTGGAGGGCGAGCTCACACACGACTTCTGCTGTACAGGACTCAGATGAAGACTTCGATGGGTGGCCTACAGAAGATTGCTGATGGGCATGCACAATGAACTGCTTGGTGCATTGGCAGGCCTGCCAGAAAGCCTGTTGTCACTGCCGAGGAGTCCGGCACCAACTTTGCACAGGCCTTTGCGCAGAGCTTGGCGCCCATGATTTCCAGGAAGGAAGTGATGGGCAACTCCATTAGCGCACTTGTGGACCCAACCAGGATGCAGCGTGTGACTCTTGGGGCTGGATTTTCATAGGGCCGTTGAGGCGGGATTGGAGGTGTGTGGGGGGTTAAAATTGCAGCAACTGTCAGGCGGGCCCAAACCCGCCTCCACGCAATTTTGATGAAATCGTGTCTACTGGTCCCATCTCCGTCCCGTCTCCAAGAGGCGGGAGAGGCCGTTAATGCCCTTAACAAGCCCTAAATTGGCTCTGTAATGCCATTTTGATAGTTATTTGCTAGTTTAACCCTTTTCCCACGTGAAGCACGCCTGATCTGAAACACGCCAGTGAAACCTGGCGGGAGCACAAGTGGATTGCTGACTATCAGCTGCAGCTCAACCATTAAATAGGAGATTTAATCAGCCATCATTTGCAGGTGTCAGAACTTTGTTGTCTCAGGTCTGGGGGAACTTTTAGAAGGCATAACCACAGCGCTGGAAGTTTTGAGCCTGACACCCATCTCCAGTGTGACCTCCTGGGAAACCCCTCTCGCCACCTTCATCGAGCGCTTCTTCAACTGAGGCATATACCAGAAGCATGGGAGCCATTTATTTCCTTCCCTTCTGGGCATCAGATGAGGACGCATACCAGCCGTGGCACCAGCAGAACCATGAACAACAGCAGCAGCAACAACAGGAGCGCCAAGCTGCTGCTCACCCGCCTGAAGCTGCACAGGCCAGAAGGGGCCAGCGCATGGAAGGCCGTCGGCGCAGGAGATACCCCCCAAACAGGGTCTACAGACACAGGGTCAGCTACCTCAACATGTCTGAGCAGCAGTGCCAAAGGCGGCTCCGACTTTCGCGAGAGGTAGTGGGTGACATCTGTGCAATGCTGCAACAAGACCTGGAGCCCAGAGGACCAGGTGGACACCCCTTACCAGTGGCCGTCAAAGTCACCACTGCACTCAACTTTTTTGCCTCAGGCTCATTCCAGGGATCAGCAGCAGACATCAGCGGCATCTCCCAGGCGGCCGCTCACACCTGCATCACGCAGGTAACCGATGCCCTCTTTGCCATCATGCACAATCACATCCATTTCACCAAGTATCGAGCAAGTGTCACGGCGCGTGCGGTTGGATTAGCTAATCTGGCAGGGTTTCCAAGCGTACACGGCATCGTTGACTGCACACATGTGGCCCTTAAGGCACCCCATCGCAATCCAGGTATTTTTGTCAACCGCAAGGGCTTCCACTCCCTCAACGTTCAGCTGGTGTGTGACCGCAAGAAGGAAGTTTTGCATGTTTGTGCCAAGTACCCTGGCAGTTGCCATGACTCCTTCATACTGTGCCAGTCTAGTGTGCCTCCGCTATTCAGTCCGCCAGACCAACTTAACGGATGGCTACTTGGAGACAAGGGCTATCCCCTGAAGACGTGGCTAATGACGCCGTTGAGAAACCCATCCAACGCAGCTGAGGAGAGCTACAACTCCAGCCACATTTCCACCAGAGCCATAATCGAGCAAACCATCGGTATGCTGAAGATGCGCTTCAGATGCCTGGATAGATCAGGTGGAGCCCTGCAATACTCAGCAGCCAGGGTCTCCAGAATCGTCGTGGTTTGCTGTGCACTTCACAACATGGCACAGCGTCGTGGCTTGCAGATGCCGGAGGACCAAGTGGCTCCTCACAATCATCCTCAGATGAGGAGGTGGAGGAGGTGGAGGAGGAGGAGGAGAGAGAGAATGAACATCTTGCAGAGGCCCATCAACCAGCGGCAGCATTACGCGAGACCATAGCTGCCTGGAATGCAAGGAACGCACTCATCTTGGCCAGATTTGCTTAGCCTAGACAATCAAGCACTTTTGCCTCGCAGCTTCTTACCAGAGCTTCGACAATGGCCAAGAACCAGCGGATCCCTAACAATTTGACCACCATACTGACAATTGCAAGTTATCCTAAGGCCTCATTGTGGAAGTCCCATTAGCGAAATGACAGACGCCACAACTGCAGCAGTAGCCATCAGAGTTTTTATTTACACTTAACATCTGATGGCTTTTTTACATTAAACATCAAATTTCACCCAAGTGACTACCCTTGTGACTATTTGTGCAGTATCTGTCTCTTACGCGTGCTCCTACGTGGTGCTTCCCCTATGGTTTCAGCAGAGGTGGAGGCCCCCTGCTCAGTTTGTTGCTGCTCCTGTCTCGACACCTTTGGCGGGCATCCTCTGGGGTTGCAAACCTGTGAGGGCTCGCCAACAGTCTGCTGCTCCTGCGGCTGTGCAGGGGTTGAGACGCCGATCTCAGTTGGGTGCGGACTCTGGTGGGGCTCTGACCGAGGACTTGTCAGTGGCATGGAAGTGTGAGCGCTTGGAGAGGAGCCCTCACCTCCTTGTTCTCTGCCACCATCATTCCTCTCATGGGTCAGGTCCACCTCAGCGAATGCAAGTAGATTGAGATAAAAGATAGCACATAAAAGATTAGCATGGAAAATTGAAGCTCATGGGATAAAGGGGAAAGTATTGACGTGGATAGAGAACTGGCTGTCAGATAGAAAACAGAGAGTTGGAATAAACGGCTCATTTTCTGAATGGCAGGCAGTAACAAGTGGGGTACCACAGGGATCTGTCCTGGGTCCCCAGCTGTTCACAATTTATATTAATGACCTGGATCAGGGAGTCGAATGCAGCATTTCCAAATTTGCAGACGACACTAAACTAGGAGGGGGGGTGGGCTCAGAGGAGGAGACCAGGAAGCTCCAGAGCGATTTGGACAGACTGGGTGATTGGGCGGATAAATGGCAGATGCACTATAATGTGGACAAGTGCGAAGTTATCCACCTTGGGTGCAGGAACGGGAGGGCAAATTATTATTTAAATGGCAATAAATTGGGAGAGGGGGAAGTACAGAGAGACCTGGGTGTTCTTGTACACCAGTCACTGAAGGCGAGCATGCAGGTGCAACAGGCGGTCAAGAAGGCAAACGGTATGCTGGCCTTCATAGCAAAAGGGTTGGAATACAGGAACAGGGATACCTTGCTGCAGCTGTACAGGGCACTGGTGAGACCACACCTCGAGTACTGTGTACAGTTTTGGTCGCCTCATCTGAGGAAAGATGTTCTTGCCATGGAGGGGGTGCAGCGGCGATTCACCAGGCTGATACCAGGAATGGCGGGATTGACCTATGAGGAGAGACTATGTAGTTTAGGGATGTACACACTGGAGTTTAGAAGATTGAGAGGGGACCTCATAGAAGTGTATAAAATTCTGACAGGTCTAGACAGATTAGATGCAGAAGGAATGTTTCCCTTGGCGGGTGAGAACAGAACTAGAGGACATAATTTAAGGATAAGGGCTAAACCATTTAGGACAGAAATGAGGGGGAATTTCTTCACTCAGAGAGTGGTGAACCTGTGGAACTCATTGCCACAGAGGGCAGTGTACGCCAGCTCATTAAATATATTTAAGAGGGAATTAGATATATTTCTACAGGCAAAAGGGGTTAAGGGTTACGGAGAGAAGGCGGGGACGGGATACTGAATTGAAGGATCAGCCATGATCTCATTAAATGGCGGAGCAGGCTCGAAGGGCCGGATGGCCTACTCCTGCTCCTATCTTCTATGTATCTATGTATCTATGAGAGCACCTTGCTGCACATCAGGGGGGCCATGGGAACCCGTATCTGTATTGGAAGTCCTACTCAGAAGGACTTCCATGAAGGTCTGGTTTCTGTGTTCAATAGATGACCATCGCTCCTCCAGAGATGTCATTCTATTCTGAACACTCATCATGTTTTCTGCACTCTGGCGACTTATCTCCTCCATGGCCGCAGCCATCCTCTCGTCTACTGTAGCCATCCTTTCGACGGAGGTTGCCATCATTTGCACGGAGGTTGCCATCCTTTCTGTGGTGATGCGTTCATGCGCCAATGACTCCACAAAGGCTCTGCTCATGTTTGCAATGGGCTCCTTCATTCGCTCTACACTCGCAACGACGCTGGAGACAAAACCTGCCAGAGACTCCTGCATCTGTTCCTGGAGTTCCAGCACTGCTGATCTTGTGGATGGACCCAGAGGCAAAGGGTTGACATGCAGCTGAGCCGAGCTGGCAGAGTCTTGCGCCCTCTGACTAGGACTCTCCACATCTGCTGATGCTCACTTGTGAGCTGTGATACACCAGGTGACAACACTACTCTATGTCTCGAGGGTCCCACTGAGGTGTGAGTCTCTGCGCTGGTGCTGGGTGTGCTGAATTCTGCTGACGCTGCGCCCTCAGAGGTTGCAGCTTCCTCTGAGGAGTCTGGATGCTCAGGCTCTTCCTCCTGGCTAGTGGGGACGGGTGCTTGCGATTGTCCTGTGGGGGAGTAAAGGAAAGAGTCAGAGATGTGATGCCAAGGTTACGTGCACATTGCATATTGCAGATGATCATAAATCCATCTGTTAGAGTTTCAGATTCATTATCAGCGACTCATGCAATGTCAATGAGAGAGATGGAACACTATTCTGTCACCAGCTTGCTGTGATGCGCCCGTCTGTCCGTCCCCCACTTGCGTATCATCCTCCACTCCCACGATCTCCAGGACCGCATCCTCCCAGGGGGTGAGCTGGGCAAATGAAGGTGGCCCTCCTCCTGTCCTGGCTCTTTCCCTTTTATTGTGAGCTCTCTTTTCCTGCAATGAGGGAGACAAGTGGAGTTTGAGTGAGATTGAAGGAGTGAATGTAGAGAATCCATAGCATAGATGCTTAGAAGGAGACAAAGATGGAGTGAGGTGGCAAGACCAAGGGCCCTCCCTGTGTGTTGTAAGTTGTTTTCATAGCATGACAGTGATAGGGAGTGTGAGGGCTGCATAGTCGAATAGTAAGGTGAATGTGACCATAGAGGGAGAGGGAATGGGTAAGGGTGCATGGATGTCAGTGTCAAGTGGGATATGGAGGAAGAGGTTGCTAAAGCTGAGTGTTGGTAAGGAGAGGCAATGGGGATCAGATTGAGGGTGAAGGGAAAGTCATACTCACTTTTGCAGTGTGTAGAAGGTGATGAAACCTCTTCCTGCATTGAAGCGAGGTTCTGCGGGTTATGGACAAAGAGTTGACCTCCTGGGCGACCTGGACCCACACAGCCTTGGTCTGCTGGGGAGGCTTCTTCCTCCCTGTGGAAGGGAAGAGCACCTCTTTGTTGGCTCTTGCTCCCTCCACTAAAGCTTGCAGGGCAACGTCATCGAACCTGGGAGCAGACCTGGGTCTTTGGCTGGCCATTCCTCCTGCAGTTGCCTCTAAGATACAAGTCTAAAAGGTTGGCAGTCTGCAGAAGAAGCAAGGCTTGTTGCAGACCTTAAATGCAGCAGCAATGATGACGTTATCGGAGGCGACTTTCAGACTGGAATAACTCATTGGCCATGGATTCCCACACGTTGGAACTCAATTGGCCAATTAAGTTAAAATCGCATCATTCTCCCACATTGATCTAGATTCGGCTGGACAACACGAAAAGCGGATAACACGACCCCAACCCGCCCCAGTATCAAAATCCAGCCCTTGATGTCTCAGCTTCCATTGCAGCACAAGTGGAAGCGACCCAACATCTGAGTGCTGCAGTGGAAGCTCAGACTGCTGCCATCATGGCTATGTCACAACAGTCCAGCAATCTGTCCTCCAGCGGATGACTAGGATTGCTGAGGCGCCGCCCCGGAGGAGTAGCAGTGGCTTCATGGAGCAAGAACCTGCTGTCCTCTCTCTCAGGATAACAGCATTCATCCTCCCACCACTGCCACTCCGCCAGTGCCCTTGCTGCTGCTTGTCATCCAGCCAGCCCAGACTGCTGTCGCCCATGGTGGTGCAGTCCGCTGCTGGGCCTTCTAGGCCCAGAGCTGTTCAAGGTCATCCTGCAAGGCCATCTGCAGTCTCACCCACTGAAAGTCAGCAGTCTTCCATGCTGCAGTCACTGGGGTAGGAGAACTAGAACAGGGAAAGGAACACGCAAGACAGACACTAAAGGAATGCACAATGGTGATTAGTTGACTTTGATATGTACCATTTGATTGATTGATAAATTTTGTTTGGAATGTTTGTTTTGTGTTGATTTTCATTTCAGGATTATGGCCAAGAGGATACTGTGATGGTCCGTGACAGAGGGATGTTGGTGAAATGTTGAGCAACGGGGATCTGGGTTTTAACTCAGGGGAACCAGAGTCTGATGATGCGCTTATGGACAGCCCATCCTGAACATGGATTGGCAGGCTGCCTCATCCGTTCCTCCTCCTCCTCCTCACCGTCCCCTTCCTCCACCTCCTCCTGAAGTGGTGGCGTAACCCATGGTGACAAGAGCTGCAACCTCATGATGGCCAATTTGTGGAGGATGCAGCAGACCATGACGAAATGGGACATCCACTCCGGTGAGTACTGGAGGGCACCTCCTGAGTGGTCAAGGCAGCAGAACCATTGCTTTAGCACCCCGATGGTCTGCTCGATGACATTTCTCTTGGCAGAATGGCTCTCATTGTATTAGTGCTGGCCACGAGTGGTGGGGTTGTGGAGGAGAGTCATCAGCCAGGTGCAGAGCAGATAGCCCTTGTCGCCAAGCAGCCACCCTCAGGTTTGATGTGGTGGCTGGTAGATTGCTGGCACAGCGGATTGGTGCAGGATGAAGGCATCATGACTGCTGCCAGGATACTGGGCATTCACCATCATGATGTGCTGGGCGTGGTCGCACACCAACTGCACGTTAAATGAGTGGTACCCTTTGCGGTTGTGGTACATCTCAGCATTGAGATGTGGAGCCCTTAAAGCCACATGTGTGTAGTCGATGGCTCCCTGCACCATTGGGAAGCCCGCTATCCTAGAAACATAAAAAAATAGGAGCAGGAGTAGGCCATTCGGCCCTTCGAGCCTGCTCCGCTATTCAATATGATCATGGCTGATCCTCTATCTCAATACCATATTCCCGCTCTCTTCCCCATAACCCTTGACGCCTTTTGCGTCTAGAAACCTATCTCCTTCTTAAATATATTCAGTGACTTGGCCTCCACATCCTTCTGTGGTAGAGAATTCCACAAGTTCACCACCCTCTGAGTGAAGAAATTTCTCCTCATCTCAGTCCTAAATGTCCTACCCCATATCCTGAGACTGTGACCCCTCGTTCTAGACCCCCCAGCCAGGGGAAACATCCTCCCTGCGTCCAGTCTGGCAAAGCCACGCTCCTCCTGCTTCTCTGTTGAGAGAGCAGACAATGAAGTCCCTGCTCCTGGTGTAAAGAGCCTATGTGACCTCCCGAATGCAGCGATGGACAGCGAACTGCAAGATATTTGTGATGTCGCCTGTTCCAGCCTAGCGAAGAAATTGAGGGCCACGGTCAGCTTGAGAGCCACTGCTCGTGGCTTAGGTGCAGGTAGGAGAAGTGCTCCCTAAAGACCCTAGGTGGTAAGGCCTCCTGATGAGAGCCCTCCTCTTCCTTCCTCTGTGAGCAGCTTGTCCCCTTTGCTGCCTCTGCTCCATCTCCATGTCACGCTGCAGCCCAAGGGCCCTCATGACAGGGAGCAAGTGGTGTACTCAGCAGCCTTCCTTTAAGAGCCAATGCCTTACAAATGTCCAGCAGCAATCCCTGCACACTTTAACAACATTTTAAATGTCTTATACCAAGCCACTACTCAAATAAACTATACAGGAACCAGTACAAAAGCAAAACTTACCTCAAAATTGCATGTGTCCCTTTAAGTAGCGCTGGTAGGGGGGTGGGCTGTGTGGGGGGGTCTGTCTCACAGCTGAATGCACGTTCAGCTGTGCGTGTTTAGGAGAGGGCGTACAGTGGAGCGCAATGTTACCGCTAATTTTTTTAGGTGCTCGGCCACGTTAACGGGCTGTGGGGCCCATTCAAATTTCTGTGCATGCGCAGTTTTTCCATTTAAAAGCCGCTGAGCGGCCAGCATGGACCATCCAGACCACCCTGCAGCTATGCGGCTGTGCAGCTAAACGGGAACATTGGTGGAGCGACGATGTCCAAAATGGCAGGTCGTGCATCAAATCACTGTTATTTGCTGATTGATGCCACGATCTGCCTCGTTTGAATTCTACCGGCGCACGCAGGCAATGCCCGCACAATCGCCCTTCCCAAGATGGCGACCAGCGTGGGCCACGCCGGAATTCGACGGACGCATGTCGAGCGCCATTTTTTGCTTCAAACTGGCCATAACAGCCGGCGCTAACTACAGGAATTTCATGGCCAATTTCTTTATTCATCTATGGTGTTTCATTATTGGCTAGTTCTTGCTTTTTAAGCGGAATATATTTCTCCTTTCTCTATTGATCACCGTTTTAAATATTTCCCTCTGCTGTTCTATCTCATGGTTTGCCAATATTATTTTCCAGTTTATTTTCATTAGTGTCAGCTGTGGCTCAGTTGGTAGCACACTCTCCTCTGAATCAGAAGGTTGTGGGTTCATAGTCCCACTCCAGGGAGTTGAGCACAGAAATCTAGGCTGACACTCCAGTGCAGTACTGAGGGAATGCTGCACTGTTGGGAGGTGCCGTCTTTCGGATGAGACATTAAACCGAGGCCCCATCTGCTTTCTCAGGTGGACGTAAAAGATCCCATGGCACTATTTCGAAGAAGAGCAGGGGAGTTATCCCCGGTGTTCTGGCCAATATTTATCCCGAAACCAACATAACAAAAACAGATTATCTGGTCATTATCACATTGCTGTTTGTGGGAGCAAATTGGCTGCCGCATTTCCCACATTACAACAATGACTCCACTTCAAAAATACTTCATTGGCTGTAAAGCACTTTGAGACATCCGGTGGTCGCGAAAGGCGCTATATAAATGCAAGTCTTTTTAGTTCCATTTTGATCCCCTCAAAATCAGCTTTTTTCCAATATATTACTTTGGTCTTTGTCATACTTACTTCTTCACACCCATATTCCAGCTCAAATACTGTCACCCAGTTGAGGTTGGATAGTGTTATTGAGGAAATTACGTTAAGTGATTCACAAAGCACAAAGGAGGTAGAGAATTAGGGAGTGGCACGTTCCCAACAGAGGCTGAGGAGAAAGCTGCCTTTGGTATTGTGACACCCAGAACTCATGGATACTTGCCTGAAAAGAAGAATATTCAAGGAACATCATAGCTACGTGCAGGCTCTGAGGATGTGTGCCAACTGATAGGAGTGAATCAAGTCTATGGAGAGGTTTAGGGAGGGAATTCCAGAACGTAGGGCCGAGGCAGTTGAATGCTTTGTCACCAATGGTGGGGCAATGAAAATGGGGAATGCACGAGGCCAGATTTGGAGGAGTGGAAAGATCTCGGAAGGTTGTAATTTTGAATCCAATCCCCAAACACTCATAAGTGCATTTGTTTCTGTCATTTGTGAGAAACAACTTCACAACTTGCTGTCCTGCAGAGATTGGTGTGAAAAACAATACAAGTGTATGTTCTCTGATGCAACATTGTTTACATTAGCAGTCTCCTCTTTATTAGCAAGCCTGTTGTTCAACATATCTGTAATGTGAGTCACGTGGTTTAGTATGAGCATGCTCAGTTCGCTCTGGCCTAGTAAACAAGCTTTCGGAGCTATCGATTTGCTCCTTCCTCAGGTGAAGGCTTCACCTGAGGAAGGAGCAAATCGATAGCTCCGAAAGCTTGTGATTTCAAATAAAACTGTTGGACTATAACCTGGTGTTGTGCGACCTCTCAATTTTGTCCACCCCAGTCCAACACCGGCATCTCCGCATCATGACTAGTAAACAAGCACATGGACTAGCAACTCATCCTGTCTCTGTCCTTCATTTGTTCTACCCAAGTATATTACATTTTTGGCAACGAGAATGGGATCCCAAAGCCATTTTTAGGGATCATGGTAAGGACACTGTGTTCAATCTTCGAGTGGAAAAGTTTAAGGTGAATTTGTGACACCTAAACTGAATTTTTGCGATGTTTTACTGTTAATGCTGATGCAGAATCGTCTGTGCTTCGCCTTCACGTGTATGTATACACAGCAACAGCAGTGTGGATTCTCACAGGTACACAGGTAGCGTGCTGAGTCACTGTTCAATGGGATCGGGGCAATCATGGCCACGCCTACAGGATTCATCGGAAGCCTCAGCATGTATAACCGAGCTCGTGAACCATTCAGTTCTTACATGGAGCAGATGGAGATGTTTTTTAGGGCAATAACATTATTGAGACCAGAGGTGCAGATGAGAATGTTCAAGCTCAAAATAAAGTAATTCTTGAACGTAAAAAAGCAATTTTTCTAACGGAGATCATGCCAGATGTCTACAGAACGTTGACAAACCTACTTGCACCAGAGAAAGCGAAGGATGTGTCGTTTGAAGACATTTTTGAATCATGCGTTGCGAGATAAGTTTGTGTGTGGACTGGTGGATGAGCGCACACAGTCCAAATTACTGAACACTCCAAACATAACGTTTGACGTAGCATGCAAAATTGCCCTATCTATGGAGATGGCAACTAAGAATGCTCGGGAGCTCAAGTGATTAATGCAGCTGAGGTCTACAGTCACAAAGTCACCGCCAAACCTAAAGTTGTGAGACCAAGTCAAAAGCATGTCGGTGAGAGCAATTCAGTGATCAGCCATGATCTCATTAAATGGCGGAACAGGCTCGAGGGGCCGAATGGCCTACTCCTGCTCCTATCTTCTATGTTTCAATGCAATGGAAATCACTCACCACAGTCCTGCCAATACAGAAATGTGAAGTGTTTTCACTACCAGAAGTAAGGCCATATTTCAACAGCTTGCAGAGCTAGATCTAAAGCAGGAAGTAAGAACCATTCTAGTGGTAATGCAAAGCAACAACAACAAAAGGGACGAATTCACAATATTGAAGTGAACACACCTGATGTTGAAGCTAGCAGCTACAGTATCTATGCCACTAGCGGCAATGTTAGCAGTTGTGAGAAAGACTTCCGTACAAAACTTTCGATCAACGAGCAATATATTGATATGTGTATCGACATGGTGGCGGACTGCTCTATCATGAGTAAGGACACATATGAGAGTAAGTTTAATCAAGTACCACTTACAAAGAGTACCGTAGAGTTAAAAACCTACTCCGGAGAAATCGTTGTGACAAGTGGACAAATGGAATGCACAGTTCAACACAATGGCCAGTCATTGTGCCTGTTTACGAAGTGTAACTAAGAAGTGGCAGCAAAAGAGACTCACGGATGGTATGTTGCCTCCCGGGTGCCAGGGTCCGTGACGTTTCGGACCGTGTTTTCAGAATCCTCAAAGGGGAGGTGGAACAATCACAAGTCGTGGTACACATCGGTACCAACGACATAGGTAGGAGAAGGGACGGGGATTTAAAACAGGAATTTAGGGAGCTAGGTTGGAAGCTGAGAGCCAGTACAAACCATGTTGTAATTTCTGGTTTGTTGCCGGTGCCACGTGCTAGCGAGTTGAGGAACAGGGAGAGAGTGCAGATAAACACGTGGCTGCAGGGATGGTGTAGCGGGGAGGGTTTCAGTTATGTGGATAATTGGAGCACATTCTGGGGAAGGTGGGACCTGTACAAACAGGACGGTTTGCACCTGAACCAGAGGGGCACCAATATCCTGGGAGGGAAATTTGCTACGGCTCTTCGGGGGGGTTTAAACTAATTTGTCAGGGGGATGGGAAAAAGGGCTGTAGTCCAGGAGCCAGTGGTGAGTGTAGGGAGGTACTGAGGAGGGTATCAAGGTCGCAGGAATGTACCGGCAGACAGGAAGATGGCTTGAAGTGTGTCTACTTCAATGCAAGGAGCATCCGGAATAAGGTAGGAGAACTTGGAGCGTGGATTGGTACTTGGGACTACAATGTGGTGGCCATTACGGAGACATGGTTAGAACAGGGACAGGAATGGTTGTTGGAAGTTCCGGGGTATAGATGTTTCAGTAAGAGTAGGGAAGTTGGTAAGAAAGGTGGAGGAGTAGCATTGTTAATCAAGGATAGTTTAACAGCGGCAGAAAGGCAGTTCGAGGGGGATCTGCCGTCTGAGGTAATATGGGCTGAAGTTAGAAATAGGAAAGGAGCGGTCACGTTGTTAGGAGTTTTCTACAGGCCCCCAAAATAGTAATAGAGATGTGGAGGAAGAAATTGCAAAGCAGATTATGAATAGGTGTGGAGGTCACAGAGTAGTTGTCATGGGTGACTTCAACTTTCCAAATATTGATTGGAACCTTTATAGGTCAAACAGTTCGGATGGGATAGTTTTTGCACAGTGTGTGCAGGAGGGTTTCCTGACACAATATGTGGATAGGCCGACAAGAGGTGGGGCCACGTTGGATTTGGTACTGGGTAATGAACCGGGCCAAGTGTTTGATTTGTATGTGGGAGAGCACTTTGGAGATAGTGACCACAATTCGGTAACTTTCACTATTGCAATGGAGAGGGATAGGGCCATACGGCAGGGCAGGGTTTATAATTGGGGGAGGGGTAATTATGATGCGATTAGGCAAGAATTAGGGAGTATAAGATGGGAACAGAAACTATCAGGGAAAGGCACAAACGAAAAGTGGAGCTTTTTCATGGAGCAATTACTGCGTGTCCTTGATAGGTATGTCCCTGTCAGGCAGGGAGGAAATGGCCGAGTGAGAGAACCATGGTTCACAAAAGAGGTTGAATGTCTAGTCAAGAGGAAAAAGGAAGCGTATGTAAGGATGAGAAAACAAGGTTCAGTTGGGTCGATTGAGGGGTACAAGGTAGCAAGGAATGAGCTAAAATAAGAGCTTAGGAGAGCTAGGAGGAGGCATGAGAAGTCCTTGGCGGGTCGGATCAAGAAAAACCCCAAAGCCTTTTACTCTTATGTGGGAAATAAAAGAATGACCAGGGTGAGGGTAGGGCCGGTCAAGGACAGTAGTGGGAACTTGTGCATGGAGTCAGAAGAGATAGGAGAGGTGATGAATGAATACTTTCCGTCAGTGTTCACCGAGGAGAGGGGCCATGTTCTTGAGGATGAGAGTGTGATAAAGGTGGATAGGCTGGAGGTGGTAGATGTTCTGAGGGAAGATGTTTTAGCAATTTTGAAGAACCTGAGGGTCGATAAGTCCCCTGGGCCAGATGGGATATATCCTAGGATTCTTTGGGAGGCAAGGGAGGAGATTGCAGAGCCTCTGGCTTTGATCTTTGGGTCCTCACTGTCCACGGGAATGGTGCCAGAGGACTGGAGAGTGGCGAATGTTGTTCCTCTCTTCAAGAAAGGAAATAGGAATGACCCTGGTAATTATAGGCCGGTTAGTCTTACTTCGGTGGTTGGTAAGATAATGGAAAAGGTCCTGAGGGATAGGATTTATGACCATTTGGAAAGGGGCAACTTAATCAGGGATAGTCAACACGGATTCGTGAAGGGTAAGTCTTGCCTAACAAATTTGATTGAATTCTTTGAGGAGGTAACTAAGTGTGTAGATGAAGGTAGAGCAGTTGATGTCGTATACATGGATTTTAGTAAGGTGTTTGATAAGGTTCCCCATGGTCGGCTCATGAAGAAAGTAAGGAGTTGTGGGATAGAGGGAAATTTGGCCGATTGGATAAGTAACTGGCTATCTCATAGAATTGAGAGGTCGCACAACACCAGGTTATAGTCCAACAGTTTTATTTGAAATCACAAGCTTTCGGAACTATCGCTCCTTCCTCAGGTGAATATCTCATAGAAGGCAGAGGGTGGTGGTGGATGGAACATTTTCGGACTGGAGACCAGTTACCAGCGGTGTGCCACAGGGGTCGGTGCTGGGTCCTCTGCTGTTTGTGATTTTTATCAATGACTTGGAGGAGGGGACTGAAGGGTGGATCAGTAAATTTGCTGATGACACCAAGATTGGTGGAGCAGTGGATGAGGTGGAGGGCTGTTGTAGGCTGCAAAGAGACATTGATAGGATGCAGAGCTGGGCCGAAAAATGGCAGATGGAATTTAACCCTGATAAGTGCGAGGTGATTCATTTTGGTAGGGCAAATTTGAATAAGGATTACAGGGTCAACGGCAGGGTTCTGAGGAACGTGGAGGAGCAGAGGGATCTGGGGGTTCATATCCACAGATCTCTGAAGGTTGCCACTCAAGTGGATAGAGCAGTAAAGAAGGCCTATGGTGTGTTGGCGTTTATTAACAGAGGGTTTGAGTTTAAGAACCGTGAGGTTATGTTGCAACTGTACAGGACCTTGGTGAGACCACATTTGGAATATTGTGTGCAGTTCTGGTCACCTCACTATAGAAAGGACGTGGAAGCATTGGAAAGAGTGCAAAGGAGATTTACCAGGATGCTGCCTGGTTTGGGGGGGAGGTCTTATGAGGAAAGATTGAGGGCTTTTCTCTTTAGAGCGGAGGAGGATGAGAGGCGACTTGATAGAGGTTTATAAGATGATGAGGGGGATAGATAGAGTGGATGTTCAGAGACTATTTCCTCGGGTAGAGGCAGCTGTTACAAGGGGGCATAACTATAAGGTGCATGGGGGGAGATATAGAAGGGATGTCCGAGGTAGATTCTTTACTCAGAGAGTGGTTGGGGTGTGGAATGGACTGCCTGCTGTGATAGTGGAGTCGGACACTTTAGGAACTTTCAAGCGGTTATTGGATAAGCACATGGAGCACACCAGAGTGATAGGGAGTGTGATAGCTTGATCTTGGTCTCGGACAATGCTCGGCACAACATCGAGGGCCGAAGGGCCTGTACTGTGCTGTACTGTTCTATGTTTCTATGTTTCTATGTAACTAAGAACACCTTAACAGGGTGTACCATTGTCTGCTCCCAAAGATTCAGACTGTCGGGAGCCTTTAACATTCTGTTTCAATTAGGTTATTGATTCAGTGTCAACAACTTATCTTATCTCAATAACCTGAATGCTGTTAGCAATGCAACTTTTCATAGCCAGGTTTCTAGATTTCCAGACCTAATTTGTCATGTTTTAATAAGGCCAGAATTCTTTCATAGAATGGTGTATTTTTCTGAATATGGCTTATTTCTTCACATAGCTCGGTTACATTTGCTATCCTCCAATCTGCAGGAACCGTTCCAGAATCTATAGAATTTTGGAAGATGACAACCAATGCGTCCGCTATCCCAATGGCCACCTCTTTCAAAACCCTAGGATGTAGGTCATCCGGTCCTTGGGATTTTTTGACTTTTAGTCCCATTAATTTTGCTAGTACTGTTTTTTTACTAATAATAATTTCTTTAAGTTCATCATTCTCGCCACACCCTTGGTTTTCTCGTATTTCTGGGAGGATTTTTGTGTCTTCCTCCGTGAAGACAGAAACTTTGGGCTCAATTTTGCCATTGGGGTTGGGCTGGGGCGTGTCAGGTGGTTTTCGTGTCAGGACCCCGACTCTGATGTGAAGTGGGAAAAAAGTGCGATTTTCCCCTAATTGGGCACTTGATTTCCAGCGTGTGGGAACCCCTGGCCCAATTAGTCTTTCCATCCTGAAAGTCGCCTTCGATGACGTCATCAGTGCTGCTGGATTTAAGGCCTGCAAGCAGCCTTGCTTCTTCTGGAGACTGGAAACGCTTTGGACATTGTATGAAGGACTTCATTTACCGACCATGTCCACCAGCAAGCAAAAGTGTGCACCTCGCTTTGATGAGCCCTCCCTCCAAGCTCTGGTGCAGGGAGCAAGATCTAATAAGGAGGTGCTCTTCCCTTCCTCAGGGAGAAAAAAGCCACCACAACAGACTAAAGCTGTGTGGCTGCAAGTGGCCCAGGAGGTCAATGCCATCTCTACGTGCCGCAGAACCTGGCTGCAGTGCAGGAAGAGGTTTCATGACCTTCTCCACACAGGAAAAGTGAGTATGACTTTCTCATCACCCTCAATCTCATCCCCATCGCCTCTCCTCACCAGCACTCTGCTTTGACAACCTCTTCCTCCACATCCCACTTGACACTGACATCCCTGCACCCTTACCCATTCCCTATCTCTCTATGGTCACATTCACTTAACTATTCGACCATGCAGCCCTCACACTCCCTATCCCTGTGACGCAATGACAACAACTTACAACACACAGGGAGGGCCCTTTGTCTCCTTCTAAGCATCTATGCTATGGATTCTCTACACTCACTCCTTCATTCTCACTCAAACTCCACTTGTGTCCCTCATTGCAGGAAAATAGAGCCCACAATAAGAGGGAAAGTGTGAGGACAGGAGGAGGGCCACCCTCAGTAGCCCAGCTCACCACCTCGGAGGAGGCGAATTGCCAAAATCGAGGAGGATTCCCAAGTGGGAGATGGACAGGCGGGCGCATCACAGCAAGCTGGTGACAGAATAGTTTGGCATCTCTCATTGACATTGCAAGAGTGACTGATAATGCTTCTGATGCTCCAACAGATTGACTTATGATCATCTGCACAATTCAATGTGCATGCAACCTTTACCTCACATCTCTAACTCTTTCCTTTACTCCCCCACAGGACCATCGAGAGCCCCCATCCCCACTGTCCAGGAGGAAGAGCCTGAGCTTCCAGACTCCTCAGAGGAAGCTGCAACCTCTGAAGGTGCTCCGTCAGCAGAATTAAGTGCACCCTGCACCAGTGCAGACACTCACACCTCGGTGGGACCTTCAGGACATAGAGTAGAGTTGTCACCTGGTGTATCACAGCTCACAAGTGAGCATCAGCAGATGGTGCAGACAGGGACAGCAGTGGAGAGTCCTCGTCGCAGTGGAGAGGACGCTCCCAGCTCGGCTCCGCTGCATGTCGACCCTGTGCCTCCGGGTCCATCCAGAAGGAGAGCGGTGCTGGAACTCCAGGAACAGGTGCTGGAGTCTCTGGCAGGTTTTGTCTCCAGGGTCGCTGCGAGTGTGGAGCAAATGGAGGAGTCCATCGCTAACTTGAGCAGAGCCTTTGTGGAGGCATTGGTGCTTGAACGTATCACAATGGAAAGGATGGCAACCTCCTTGGAAAGGATGGCTACCTCCATGGTAAGGCTGGCTACCGTGGAGAAGAGGATGGCTGCGGTAGAGGAGAGGATGGCTATGTCCATGGAGGAGCTTAGTCGCCAGGGTATGGAAAACATGGTAATTGTTCAGAATAGACTGACATCTCTTGAGGAGCGATGGTCAGCTACTGAGCAAACAAACCAGACCTTCATGCAAGTCCTCTGGAGTAGGACTTCCAGCGCAGAAACAGGTCCTCATGGCCCCCCTGCAGTGCAGCAAGGTGCTGTCCAGCCACTTGCTAGCTCTGAAGTGGGACTGACCCATGAGAGGGATGTTGGTGGCATACAACAAGGAAGTGGGGGCTCCTCTCCAAGCACTCACACGACCATGCCACTGCAGAGCCCTCAGTCAGAGCCCCACCAGAGTCCCCACCTAACTGAGATCGGCGTCTCAACCCCTACACAGCCGCAGGTGCAGCAGACTGTTGCCGAGCCCTCAGGTTCGCAACCCCAGAGGACGGCCGCCAAAGGTGTTGAGACAGGAGCAGCAAAAAAGTCAGCAAGGGGCCTCCACATCTGCTGAAGCCACAGGGGAAGCACCACGTAGGAGCACGCGTAAGAGGAAGATAATGCACAAGTACTCACAAGGGTAGTCACTTGGGTGTAATGTTGTGTTTAATTTTGGAAAGCTATCAGTTGCTTATTATCATAAAAAATTCTGATGGCAAACTATTGCAGTTGTGGCGTGTGTCATTTTGCTAATGGGACTTCCACATTGAGGGCTTAGGGTGACTTGCAATTGTCAGTATGGTGGTCAGAGTGATAGGAATCCGCAGGTTCTTAGCCATTGTCGATGGTCTGATAAGAAGGTGCGAGATAAAAGTGTTTGATTGTGCAGGCTAAGCAAATCTGGCCAAGATGAGTGCATCCCTTGCATCCCAGGCAGCAATGTGGTAGTGCACTGGTGCCTTCTGGGCTGTGCAGCTTCAGGTGGGTGAGCAGCAGCTTGGCGCTCCTGGTGTTGCTGTTGCTGTTGCTGTTGCTATTGGTGGTGCTGTTGTTCATGGTTCTGCTGCTGCCATGGCTGTTCTTCGTCCGAATCTGATGTCCAGGAGGAAAGGAAATAAATGGTTCCCATGCTTCTGGTATATGCCTCAGTTGAGGAAGCGCTCAGTCAAGGTGGCGAGAGGGGTTTCCCAGGAGGTCACACTGGAGATGGGTATCAGGCTCCAAACTTCCACAACAATGGGTATGCCGGCTAAAAGTTCCCCCAGACCTGAGGCAACAAAGTTCTGCCACCTGCAAATGATGATTGCTGAAAATTCCTTTTTAATGGTGGAGCTGCAGCTGTTAGTAAGTAGTCCACTTGTGAGGCCACCAGGATTCACTGGCGTGTTCCAGAGGAGACGTGCAGGATGTAGGAAAAGTGGTAAAATCAGAAAGGCCTCGCAAAATGGGATTATAGAGGCACTTAACTGGTTGTTAATGGCCTTAAGGGCCTATCCCGCCTCTTGGAGGTGGGATGGAAATGGGGTCAGAAAACATGCATTTGGGAAAATTGCTCGGAGGCGGGATCGGGCCCGCCCGCCATTTTTTGCAATTTTACCACCTCACACGCCTCCAATCCCGCCTCCTCAGGCCTGGCAAAATCGAGCCCAAAGTATCTATTTAATTTCTCTGCCATTTCCTCATTCCCCATTATAAATTCTCCCGTCTCTGACTGTAAAGGACCTACATTTACCTTCACCAGTCTTTTCCTTTTCACATACCTATAGAAGCTTTTACAATCCGTTTTTATATTTACCGCTAGTTTCTGCTCATATTCCATTTTCCCTTTCTTTATCAATTTCTTGGTCCCCTTTGCTGATTTCTAAAAAGATCCCAATCCTCAGGCTGACCGCTTTTTCTGGCAACTTTATAAGCTTCCTCCTTTGACTTAATACTAGCTTTAATTTCTTTTATTAGCCATGGTTGGATCACTTTTCCTTTTGGGTTTTTATGCCCTCGAGGAATATATGTTTGTTGCAAATTATGCATTATTTCCTTGAATGTTAGCCATTGTATGTCCACCTTCATACCTTTTAGTGTAGTCTCCCAATCTACCATGGCCAACTTGTCCCTCATACCCTTGTAGTTTCCTCTGTTTAGATTGAAGACGTTAGTTTCAGATTGGACTACATCACTCTCAAACTTAATAATAAATTCAATCATATTATGGTCACTTGTCCCTAATGGCCCCTTTACCATCCGATTATTGATTAGCCCTTTCTCATTACACAGTACCAGATCCAGAATAGCCTGTCCCCTGTTTGGTTCCTCCACATACTGATCCAGGAAACCATCTCGCATGCATTCCAAGAATTTGTGCTCCACACAATTAGTGGTAATTTGATTTCCCAGTCAATATGTAGATTAAAGTCCCCCATGATTACCGTATTGCTCTTGATACATGCACTTCTAATTTCTTGATTGATACTGTGCCCTACATTACCACTACTGTTTGGTGGCCTATACAAAACTCCCACCAATGTTTTCCGCCCTTTGCTGTTTCTTAGCTCCACCCAAACTAATTCCAGTTCTACATCACGATCTGCCAAGCCAAGATCTTTTATCTCTACCGTACCAATCTCATCCCTTATTAACAGTGCTACGCCACCTCCTTTTCCTTTTTGTCTGTCCTTCCTAAATGTTGAGTACGCTGGAACATTCAGTTCCCAGCTTTGGTTACCCTGCAACCATGTCTCTGTAATGGCAATTACATCATACCCATTTACTTCTATTTGTGCCATTAATTCATCCACCTTGTTGCGAATGCTACGTGCATTTAGATAAAGCGCCTTCAACTTTGCCTGTTTAGTATTTTTCTGCACTTTGACCCTCTTTACTGTAGGCCTTTGTTTCTGCTCCCTACTAGTTTTGCTGACTACTTTTCTGATTTGCACTTCCAGCTTTGTTTTTCTCTGTTCTGGGCCCACACTTAGGTTCCCAGCCCCCTGACAAACTAGTTTAAATCCTTCCCAACAGCACTAGCAAACCCCCCTGCAAGGATATTGGTCCCGGTTCTGCCGAGGTGTAACCCGTCCAGCTTGTACAGGTCCCACCTTGCCCAGAATCGGTCCCAATGCCTCAGGAATTTAAATCACTTCCTCCTACACCATCTCTCCAGCCATGCATTCATCTGGTCTATTCTCCTATTTCTGCTCTCGCTAGCATGTGGCACTGGGAGTAATCATGAGATTACTACCTTTGAGGTCCTGCTTTTTAATTTATTTCCTAGCTCCCTATATTCTGCTTGCAGAACCTCGTCCCTCTTTCTACCTATGTCGTTGGTACCAATATGGATCACGAACTCTAGCTGTTCACCCTCCACCTTCAGAATGTCCTGCAGCCACTCAGTGACATCCTTATTGGATGTCTCTGTCACTCAAGAAGCTCGATACCATCCAGGACAAAGCAGCTCGCTTGATTGGCACCCCATCCACCACCTTAAACATTCACTCCCTCCACCACCGGCGTACCGTGGCTGCAAGATGCACTGTAGCAACTCGCCAAGGCTTCTTCGGCAGCACCTCCCAAACCCATGACCTCTTCCACCTAGAAGGACAAGGGCAGTAGGTGCATGGGAACACCACCACCTCCAAGTTCCCCTCCAAGTTACACACCATCCTGACTTGGAAGTATATCGCCATTCCTTCATCGTCACTGGGTCAAAATCCTGGAACTCCCTCCCTAACTGCACTGTGGGAGCACCTTCACCACACTTACTGCAGCGATTCAAGAAGGCAGCTCACCACCACCTTCTCAAGTGCAATTAGAAATGGGCAACAAATGCTGGCCTTGCCAGCGACGCCCACATCCCATAAACGAATAATTTTTAAAAGATTTGTTCGACCCACATATATTACAATATCCAATTCCTCCTCTAGACAATCCAATATATGATTGCACTTTCTACAATACATTTGATTACCTGGAAGATTTTTATCTCATCAAGCTTCTTTTAATCGTCAGTTGTAATCTCAAAGTAACATGTTGTAAAGGTACAGTCACAGGCCAAGACTTTGCAGGATTACATCAGTTGAATAGCTGCGAAAATCTCAGAAAAATGGCGTAAATGAATGATGTCATAATGCCACTTCTCTGGGCTTTCTGCGGATCTGCCACTAAAGTTACGTCGGGCGATCAGGAAAACCCCCACAGAAATTCAACCCCTGCATGTATCAATAAGAGCAGTACACCACTGTTGTTAAGTGTCTCTTTATTTTTGATACATTTATTGGTAAAAGTCACAGTTATATCTTTCTCTGGATACACACATTGTATGACAACAACAATGCTTGTTTTTTCCACTATTGTTCGAGAATAAATGGTCTTTAGATTATCATAGTTTTTCCTGCAAAACAATCACATTTTGGCTACATTTAACAATGAGAAAATTGTGCTGAGGCTCATTTCATTTTTTGTTATTGTTTAATGGCAAAAATCACAAGTATTATGGGCAACAATTAAAATATTTTTATTAATATCTGCTATTAAAAATACAAAAAAAATTAGCCTTTGATTAGTGTTAGCCAACTATTTCTCACCAATAAATTTTTTAAGGATCTGTAAGGTTTTTGCATCTATAGGTACAATCCATCTCATTGTAACCCCACATTGTAATGAAATTCTATGATCCACCTTCAGATAAGTTGCCTCTCCCATTAGAGTCTTTAAGGACAAGCATCTAAAACAGAAATGAATAAATGAGTACTCAAGTAAGATTATCAGCTATCTGGGTTAGTTAAAACAATCAGATTACTATTTTCTATAAATATTGGTCCCAAAAATCTCTGCACCTCTGATTTCAGCCTGCCAGGAACCTCCGCCAATGACTCAGCTGGACTGCCCCAAGTCAGGGGAAGGTCCCTTCATTGAAATAAAATTCGCAGGCACCAATGCCACTATGGGCAGAATTCAGGCACCAGCCAGAGCAGGAGCAGACCACTACACTGCTGGCCAGACACTTACAAGTACTTTTAGCAGCCCCACTCGAACATCATTTTTTGAAGGACTTCTTTAGAAAGGGGCTGATCTGTTACAAGAAGCACCTGTTTTTTTTTCGAGTGTACAGACCTGGACCTCTAAAAGCCAGGAGGTGAGTACACATGCTTTCTCCTAGTGTACCAGCCACCTGGCAAAACCCAGGGCAGGTCGTTCCCTACTCCCAGGATGTGGGGACCATGTTTGTGATGGACAGCTCCCAACTGATGGTCTTGGAAATTTGCATTGCAGGCCTCAACACATTGTTTTGGATTTGCGCCTAATTAGCAGGCCTTCCACTGTGCTTTTACACCACTGGATAAGCTCCCAGATTTACAGGGTCATTGTTAATTTTATTTACTACTGTTGTCATAGAATTCTGAAGACACATAAAGAATAACATTCAAGAGGAAGGAGATCCTATATCCCTGCCCCCCAGGGGGTAGAAAGTTTTCCAGACTACACCTTGTCCGCCAGTGGGAAGAGGTCACAGAGGAGGTCAATACCAGGTAAGAATTCTGCTCACATGTCCACCACCTCCAGCCTCATTACTCACAATGCTCCCCTCCCCACATCCCTTCACACTCCAACAATCACTGCGCCACTGTTCACTAAAGTTCCTTCTCCTCATAATTACACACTCACCACTATTGCAACCCTCACTTCCTCACATCTCACACACTGCATACCAATTATTCAACAGGCTCATTCTCTAAATATCTCACAAGACTGTAATTAATACACTCCTTTCTTGTAGAAGTTCATGTACAACCTGCGCCATGAGGCTGCCATCAGAGGCGGTTGAGTCTGCCTGCACACTTTCACCCCCATGGAAGAAAATGTGCTGGCCATCATGCACAGGGTGAGCGTTATGGCTGTGGCGAGTACCAAGTCTGGCGGAGACTTTGCGCAGGGTTTCTTCACACCTTATCATCTTTTTCCTTTCTTATTTCTATCCCACCCATGACAAACTGCAGCTGTTTTCACCAGCTACTTCTCTCTGTGCTTTCCCTCTACACCTAAAACTAATCCTTGTCCCTCTCTTTTATTTGATGTGCAGAAAATGTGGAGACATCTCTGTCACTTCAGGAAGAGGAGGCCAGTCACTCAATCTGACCCTAGCAAGCACCAGCTTAGAGACTGGCACCGTGCGTACTTTAGAGGGTAGTTTAAAGGACGGGTCTTCATGTGGTGAATCACTGGGCAGGAGCTAGGGCAGGTGGATAGGACACCACAGGTGCCAGTTCACCGGAGGGTGAGATCACATACTAGCTCTGCTGCAGAGGACTCAGATGCTGACTTCGAGGGCCCACCTACCGAAGAAGGCTGATGAGCATCCACCAGGAAATGCTAGGTGCTCTGGGCAGCTTGCCGGAGAGCTTGTGCATGAGCCAGAACATGGAAAAGTTCAGCTCCAACTTATGTCAAGGCTTCACGCAGAGCATGTCTAACATGGACCGTGTGAATAGCTCCATGAACACAACAGAAGCACCCACCATGATGGAGCTTCTGCTGAAAGCTCTGACAGCTGCAATGGAAGCTAACATGGCCATGGAACTCAGATGGCTGCCATCTTGGCTATGGGGGCTAGTGTTGACAGGGGCTTCCAGAGCGTCATGTCACTCCTGTTCTCGCGCAGAGCAGTCCCAAGAGACTGGCCTTGGCTCCATAAGAGAGACACCTTCTAAGACAATTGGATGGTGGTAGTTAGTACAGTGGTGATAAGGATTGTGGCACTGTTGATGTATTGAGGAAGGTAGGGGTAATTCAGGGGAAGTGCTCTTCGATGAGCTGGTCTTTGAGAGCTCTGGCAGCTAGATGCACTGGTGGTCGATCCCGTTCCTGCTCTTCTTCCTCCTCCTGCATCTCCTCCTGTGCATTTCTTGTTGCCCAGATGTTGGTAAGGGCTGGTCTCTCATGATGGAAAAGCTATGGAGAATGCAACAGATAACCACAAACCTAGTCACCCGGTCAGGGGTGTACTGCAAATCTCCTCCTGAACGGTTCAGGCAGCAGAATCGCGGCTTGAGCATGCCGATTGTTTGTTTGATGATGTTTCTGGTGACAGCATGGCTTTCATTTTAGGCCAGCTCTGCAGTAGTTCTGGGTTCCTGAAAGGGATAGCCCTTGTCTTCCAATAGAAAGTCTGTAACTTGGTGATCTGGTAGGAACAACGGTGGGACAGAGGACTGGCGCAGAATAAATGAATCATGACTGCTGCCAGGAAATCGGGATCAGACCTGCATGATGTGCTACCTGTGGTCGCAAACAAGCTGAGCGTTGAGAGAGTGTAATCCCTTTCTATTCAGGAGGATGGTGATGGGGAGCATGCAAGGTGAAATCTATGGTACCTTGGACCCTGGGGAATCCTGCAATGTGGGCGAAGCATTGTGGCTAAGGCCTCCTGTGCATTGCCCTCCTACTCCCTCTTCTGCCAGCTTCTCCTGCTCTCTCCTGTCTTACTTGTCTTGCTTCATTGTGTACACATGGAAAGAGATGTAGGTGTTCCTCCTGGTGTAGAGAGCCTTCGTAACCTCCGTGATACTGCGGTGGACTGTAAACTGTGTATTGTCACTGATGTCACCTGTTGCAGCTTGAAAGGAGCCTATTACATAAAGGGTAAGGCCACGGTGACCTTGACAGTTACAGGCCGTGCTGTCCATTCCCTAATACAAAGCTCAAGTTGTGATTGCAGCAGGTGACATAGCTCAGTGGCAGCCTCCTTTGTGAAGTGAAGGTGCTTCATACATTGTTCCTCAGTGAAGCTGACTGCTCCCTGACGACCCTCTGTGGTTAAAGCCTCCTGCACATTGCCCTCCTACTCCCTCTTCTGCAAGCTGCTCTTGCTCTCTCCTGTCTTAACTGTTGCTCCTGCTATTCCTCCAGCCCCAAAGGCAGCCCTACCAGACCATACATGACTGCAATAAAACTGTTTAGAAGGCAGCCAAAAACAGTGCAGCGGCAGCAAAAGCTTCTCAGGAGTCAGAATTAAGTTTTCAGAGTCAGAACACTGGCCAGTAAATGCACAGAAATTGACCAGCAACCTCAAATGACAAACCAGCAAAGAACCTGTATGTGGAGCAGAATATAGGGAGCTAGGAAATAAATTTAAAAGCAGGACCTCAAAGGTAGTAATCTCCGGATTACTCCCAGTGCCATGTGCTAGTGAGAGCAGAAACAGGAGAATAGACCAGATGAATGCGTGGCTGGAGAGATGGTGTAGGGGGGGAGGGATTTAAATTCCTGAGGCATTGGGACTGATTCTGGGCAAGGGGGGACCTGTACAAGCTGGACGGATTACACCTTGGCAGAACCGGGACCAATATTCTCGCAAGGGGGTTTGCTAGTGCTGTTGGGAAGGATTTAAACTCATTTGTCAGGGGGCTGGGAACCTAAGTGTGGGCCCAGAACAGAGAGAAACAAAGCTGGAAGTGCAAGTTAGAAAAGTAGTCAGCAAAACTAGTAGGGAGCAGAAACAAAGGCCTACAGTAAAGAGGGTCAAAGTGCAGAAAAATATTAAACAGGCAAAGTTGAAGGCACTTTATCTAAATGCACGTAGCATTCGCAACAAGGTGGATGAATTAATGGCACAAATAGAAGTAAATGGGTATGATGTAATTGCCATTACAGAGACATGGTTGCAGGGTAACCAAAGCTGGGAACTGAATGTTCCAGGGTACTCAACATTTAGGAAGGACAGACAAAAAGGAAAAGGAGGTGGCGTAGCACAGTTAATAAGGGATGAGATCAGTACGGTAAAGATAAAAGATCTTGGCTTGGCAGATCGTGATGTAGAACTGGAATTAGTTTGGGTGGAGCTAAGAAACAGCAAAGGGTGGAAAACATTGGTGGGAGTTGTGTATAGGCCACCAAACAGTAGTGGTAATGTAGGGCACAGTATCAATCAAGAAATTAGAAGTGCATGTAACAAGGGCAATACGGTAATCATGGGGGACTTTAATCTACATATTGACTGGGCAAATCAAATTACCACTAATTCTTGGACGAATTCTTGGAATGCATGCGAGATGGCTTCCTGGATCAGTATGTGGAGGAACCAAACAGGGGACAGGCTATTCCGGATCTGGTACTGTGTAATGAGAAAGGGCTAATCAATAATCTTGTGGTAAAGGGGCCTTTAGGGACAAGTGACCATAATATGGTTGAATTTTACATTAAGTTTGAGAGTGATGTAGTCCAATCTGAAACTGAGGTCTTCAATCTAAGCAGAGGAAACTACAAGGGTATGAGGGACAAGTTGGCCATGATAGATTGGGAGACTACACTAAAAGGTATGAAGGTGGACATACAATGGCTACCATTCAAGGAAATAATGCATAATTTGCAACAAACATATATTCCTCGAGGGCATAAAAACCCAAAAGGAAAAGTGATCCAACCATGGCTAATAAAAGAAATTAAAGCTAGTATTAAGTCAAAGGAGGAAGCTTATAAAGTTGCCAGAAAAAGCGGTCAGCCTGAGGATTGGGATCTTTTTAGAAATCAGCAAAGGGGGACCAAGAAATTGATAAAGAAAGGGAAAATGGAATATGAGCAGAAACTAGCGATAAATATAAAAACGGATTGTAAAAGCTTCTATAGATATGTGAAAAGGAAAAGACTGGCGAAGGTAAATGTAGGTCCTTTACAGTCAGAGACGGGAGAATTAATAATGGGGAATGAGGAAATGGCAGAGAAATTAAATAAATACTTTGTTTCTGTCTTCATGGAGGTAGACACAAAAATCCTCCCAGAAATACGAGAAAACCAAGGGTGTGGCGAGAATGAGGAACTTAAAGAAATTATTATTAGTAAAAAAAAGTACTAGCAAAATTAATGGGACTAAAAGTCGATAAATCCCAAGGATGATCTACATTCTAGGGTATTGAAAGAGGTGGCCATTGGGATAGTGGACGCATTGGTTGTCATCTTCCAAGATTCTATAGATTCTGGAACAGTTCCTGCAGATTGGAGGATAGCAAATGTAACCCAGCTATTTAAGAAAGGAGGGAAGAGAGAAAACGGGGAACTACAAACCTTTTAGCCTCACATCAGTAGTTGGGAAAATGCTGGAATCTATTATAAAGGATGCAATAACTGGGCACTTAAAAGCTAATAGTAAGATTGGGCAGAGTCAACATGGATTTATGAAAGGGAAATCCTGTTTAACAAACCTATTGGATTTCTTTGAGGATGTAACTAGTGGAGTAGACAAAGGGGAACTGGTAGATGTGGTGTATTTGGATTTTCAGAAGGCCTTCGATAAGGTCCCACACAAGAGGTTGGTGAACAAAATTAGGGCGCATGGAATTGGCGGTAATATACTAGCATGGATTGAGAATTGGTTAACAGACAGAAAACAAAGAGTAGGGATAAACAGGTCTTTTTCAGGATGGCAGGCTGTGACTAGTAGGGTACCGCAAGGATCGGTGTTTGGGTCCCAGCTATTCACAATCTATATCAATGATTTGGATGAGGGGACTAAATGTAACATTTCCAAATTTGCTGATGATACAAAGCTAGGTGGCAGTGTCAGTTGTGAAGAGACTTCAAGGGGATCTTGACAGGCTCAGTGAGTGGGCGAGAACATGGCAGATGGAATATAATGTGGATAAATGTGAAGTTAGCCACTTTGGTAGAAAAAACAGAAAGGCAGAGTATTTCCTAAATGGTGAAAGATTGGAGAATGCAGATGCTCAAAGGGGCCTGGGTGTCCTTTTACATGAGTCACTGAAAGTGAATGTGCAGGTGCAGCAAGCCATTAGGAAGGCAAATGATATGCTGGCCTTCATTACAAGAGGATTTGAGTACAGGAGTAAAGAAGTCTTACTCCAATTATATAGGGCCTTGGTGAGACCACACCTGGAGTACTGTGTACAATTTTGGTCTCCTTACCTAAGGAAGGATATACTTGCCATAGAGGGAGTGCAACGAAGGCTCATGAGATTGATTCCTGGGATGGCGGGACTGTCGTATGAGAAGAGATTGAGTAAACTAGGCCTGTATTCTCCTGAATTCAGAAGAATGAGAGGGGATCTCATTGAAGCATACAAAATTATTACAGGGCTTGATAGGGTGGATGCTGGGAGAATGTTTCCCTTGTCTGGGGAGTCTAGAACCAGGGGCCACAGCCTCAGGATAAAGGGTAGGCCATTCAGGACTGAGATGAGAAGAAATTTCTTCACAGAGAGGGTGGTGAATCTTTGGAAATCTCTACCCCAGAGGGCTGTGGAGGCTCAGTCATTGGGTATATTCAAAACAGAAGTTGATAGATTTCTGACTAGTAAGGGCATCAAGGGATATGGCGATAGGGCCGGTGAATGGAGTTGAGGCAGAAGATCAGCCATGATCTTATAAAATGGCAGACCGGGCTCGAATTGCCGAATGGCATACTCCTGCTCCTATTTCTTATGTTCTTATGGATGAGCCCTTCAAATAGTGCTGCTAAAGGTTCCTTGCTGGCTGTTAGTGTTACGGGTTGTGGAGTGCGTTTATTATGTGGTGAGTCAGGCATGGGGCAGCCCAATATCACAAAAGGGTCCTACAACAAGCGTAGGATCCTTATTTTATTCAGTGATTTAAATAGTTCTGACATGAGCCCTGGATACCTTTGCATCCCACCCACCTTATTGAATGCTTAGGCCACATGCTGCACCTGAACAACAGGCATGGCACCAGAACATTTCTAGGCTCATTTGCCTGAGTTCACTCATTGAGAATGGGATACTTCCTCTTAGCAGGCTGGATATTGGGTTTCTCTTCATTTTTAACAGATCTTAATGTTACTCACCAGATTGCAGCACTGGTTCAAACTGCCCAGAGAGGCAAATCTCTTCCTGCTTCTGACGAACAATGCGCTGTATGTTCGGTGGAAGACCACGTGGGTTGCGGGAGAAGATGATGGCATACCCATCGTCGCAGGTTCCATCATCCTTCTGTCTACGGCAGGCGTATGTGATGGCATAGTTATCGTAGTCAGTGTCAATAACCCAATAGTGATCACCTGGAGAGCAAAATCAAACACGGTTCAATATCTGATCATTTTACATTCATTGTCATTGTTTCGAACTGAGAGAAGGTGAATCTAATTGTGAATATGCATCACAATGAAATTTTGGGAAAAGGAGTCTTTCAACATTACAAAAGAGAGCAAACATTGTATAAAGATTCACTATAATTACCCTGCTCTGTGTAGCAAAAATGCACCTGATAAACGAAAACTTGATATTAAATAGGTTACATAGAAGATAGGAGCAGGAGTAGGCCATTCGGCCCCTCGAGCCTGCTCCGCCATTCGATGAGATCATGGCTGATCATCCAAACTCAGTACCCTGTCCCTGCCTTCTCCCCATATCCCTTGATACCTTTAGCCTTAAGAAATATATCTAACTCCTTCTTGAATATATTTAATGACTTGGCCTCAAGTGCCTTCTGTGGTAGAGAATTCCACAGGTTCACCACTCTCTGGGTGAAGAAATTCCTCCTCATCTCAGTCCTAAATGGCTTACCCCTTATCTTTAGACTGTGACCTTTTGTTCTGGACTCACCCGCCATCGGGAACATCCTTCCTGCATCCAATCTGTCTAGCCCTGTTAGAATTTTATAAGTTTCAATGAGATCTCTCTCATTCTTCTAAACTCCAGCAAGTATAAGCCCAATCAACCCAATCTCTCCTCGTATGTCATTCCTGCCATCCCAGGTATCAGTCTGGTGAATCTTCGCTGCACACCCTCCATGGCAAGAACATCCTTCCTCAGATAAGGCGACCAAACTGCACACAATACTCAAGGTGTGGTCTCATCAAGGCCCTGTACAACTGCAGCAAGACATCCTTGCTCCTGTACTCAAACCCTCTCGCTACGAAGGCCAACATACCATTTGCCTTCTTAACCGCCTCCTGTACCTGCATGCTTACCTTCAGCGACTGGTGCACAAGGACACCCAGGTCTCGTTGCACTTCCCCTTCTCCCAATCTATTGCCGTTCAGATAATAATGTGCCTTTCTGTTTTTGCCACCAAAGTGGATAACCTCGCATTTATCCACATTATACTGCATCTGCCATGCTTCTGCCCAATCACCCAACCTGTCCAAATCATACTGGAGGTTCCAGCATGCTGAAGGAAAAAGACTCTTAAAAAGGTTGAAGGACTGTAAAAGGATTGTTATTTACACATGATAAAAGACCACACAGAAAAGGATAGCTCATCATAGTAACATGAGCATAGCAAGAAGAATTTGACTCTAAGATGGCTGGAGGTCATTTGAACACCTGCCTACCTAAATTGATTAGGTCGTGGACACTGAGAGAAAACAAGTGAAGGATCAATCAATCGTGGGTTGTATTTGGCTGGACCTATTGTTGACAAGACAGTAGGCCCAGAGGTGTGGTTCAAAGTAAAAGACTTTTAAAGCTAATCAGAAGCTAGAGTTAGAGTGAGACACAGCTCCACCGCGAATGAGCCAACCTCGCCTTTCATCTCCTGGCAGTGCCACCTCACTGTTTCTTGTCTCAATGCAGGCTTACAGATTGCCTGTGAAGCAGATGACTACAAAAGAAAGCTACGCTACACTTCAACGGTGTCCATCAAAATATTTAGGATCTTCCCAACAAGCTTGAGCCAACCATGAGTATAACTTTTGTTCAGGGGATAGTCTCAGGTAGACATTTGATTTCAAAAAAGTTATATATTTTTTTTAATAAATGATGGGATAAAGACAGGAGAGAGAAAGGGGTAAAAATTCAATTGGTTGCGCCTCCCGTTAGCGCCTTAAGAGGGCACTAATGGGGTGCAAAGCCGCTAGCGCCCGGGCGCAGCGATGTTTGCGCCGCTCGGGAACTTAACTAGACATTGTGCGGCAGCGCTAAACCTTACCGCTGCGACCACCTGCGCGCGCAGATTGTGACGTCATTCCATGGTGCAACGCCCTTGTGGCGCCCCGGAGCGGAAATTGAGTGGCGCCCCCTGCCTTACCGCCTGGCGCATCCAACGACCGGAAGACTGGAACGCTATCAATCGCTGTGGGGCTGGGGGGGGGACGCTATTTAAAGGGGGCCTCTTCCTGTCTTTTTCTGTGGTTGACATTTTTGCACCACTCGTTCTGAGAGAGAGAGAGAGATTCAGAGAGAGAGAAAGAGAGACTTCTGCATTGAGTCAACGCTTTGTGAGGTAGTTTTGCCTACTGATCCTAACTTTGCTGCTACTTTGGTTGCTGTCCTTCATAACTTTGCTTGCAAAGAGACTATGGGGGCTGCACTGATTGGGGGCGTCGTCCTGCTCCAGCTGAATCGGAGGACACAGAGACGCAGAGAGAGAGTGGCAATGATGGCCAGACGGAGGAGGGCCAACAGGCGTATGTACAGGAGAGCTTACCCTCCCAGGGTATATCGTGAACAGCTCTCCTACATTCATATGTCTGAGGAGCTGTGTTTGCGAAGGCTGCGATTCAGCAAGGAGGTGGTCACTGAGCTCTGCCACCTGCTGCAGCCAGATCTGCAGCCTCAACTGAGGTCCAGGACGTCTCTGTCGGTGGCAGTGAAGGTCACAGTGGCTCTCAACTTCTATGCTACTGGCTCATTTCAAGCTGCTGCTGGGGACCTCGCCAATATCTCCCAGTTCGCGGTGCATTGCTGCATCCGGCAGGTCACAAATGCACTCTTTAAAAGGAGACGAGAGTTCATCTCTTTCCCCATGACCCCAGACAAGCAGCATGACCGTGCTCTGGGCTTTGCGAGGATAGCGGGCTTCCCCATGGTGCAGGGCGCCATTGACTGCACGCATGTGGCTTTGCGTGCTCCACATGAGAATGCCGAGGAATTCCGGAACAGAAAGGGGTTCCATTCCTTGAATGTTCAGTTGGTCTGTGACCACAGACAGCTGATACTCGCTGTCAATGCCCACTATCCTGGCAGCTGCCACGATGCTTTCATCCTGCGCCAGACTACTGTGGCAGAACTTTTCGAGGCACCGCATCAGCCAGTTGGTTGGCTTCTCGGGGACAAGGGGTATCCATTGAGCACCTGGCTGATGACACCGCTCCATATGCCCAACACCCCTGCTGAGCTGCGGTACAATGAGAGCCATCAAGCTACCAGGAACATCATTGAGCGCACAATCGGTGTGCTGAAGCAACGGTTCCGCTGTCTCAACCATTCTGGAGGAGCCCTGCAGTACTCGCCTGAGCGAGTATCCAACTTCGTAGTTGTGTGCTGCATGTTGCATAACATGGCAATCGTCAGGACCCAGCCAATGCCACCAGGCCTTGGAGCACCACCAGAGGAGGAGGAGGAAGAGGACGAGGAGGATGATCATCAGCAGCACCAAGGCAGGAGGGCGGCCCACAATGGTGAAACTGCAAAGGCCGTCCGTCAACGGCTGATAGCAAGCCGCTTCTAGGGCCCCTGCTGTGGAAATGGCTTCTGCCATTGCTAACAACATCAATGAACCCAGCACGCAACCCCTAAGCCGGCCAAGGCACCAATGATTCCAAACACCAAACATGTATATTTTGAATACAAAAACTTATTTATTTTACAAACTCTGTGTGTGTCATTTCCTCATGACAAACTCATAGAAATAAACACAAAAAAACAGTCATTAACATAACTGGTTCTCACAACCTGGAGATAATGTCCAAAACACTAAACAAAAGTTGGACCACGAACCTCGGCCTTTAATAAAAAAATGACCAGCATTTTGTCACACCTCCTACTTTTTGCCCTTCGAGGGTGATCTCCTTCCCTTGCGCACTTCCCCCCTTCTAACCCTACTGCTCCTCCGTAATGGGACCTCAGTGGCTGCAGCAAGGCTGGTGGAAGGCTGCTGATCATCAGACCCTGACACTGCAGATGCCCCTGAAGGATGGCCTCGACCAGTTCTGGGCCTGGAGGGCCCGGCTGCAGACTGCACCAACTCTGCATGGGCGGCAGCAGTCTCTCCTACAGGCGGTGGCAAGTGCAGTGGAGAAGTGACAGTGTTGGCAGCAGGAATGCTGTCATCGTGAGAGAGGACAGCAACTCCCTGCTCGCCCAACACACTGGCACTCCCATGGGGCAGCACTTCAGCATCCGGAGCAATCTGCTGGAGCACAGATTGCTGGCCTGCTGCGGCGCGGTGAGAGCCCCGGGGACATGTGAACGAACCATCGAGGTTGGCAGCAGTCAGTGCTCGCGTGGCCTCAATCTGAGTCTGCATGAGAGCAGTCAGAGATGGGATCACGGCAGTCAGTGACTGAATTGCAGCACTAAGCGTTAGTGTGGCATCCACCTGTGCTACAGCGAAGTGCTCCACACTCCTTGCCAGTGACTCAATGCATTCGGGCACCCTTCCCACTGCACCCATGAGCTCAGTGTGCATGCCCTGGGTGTTCATTTCTGCGATCAGCTGCTCCTCCTCTGCGTCCATTGCAGTAGGAGTCTCTGGCATACTCTCCCTCTGGGGAGAAGGCCCCCGTTCTTCCCTACCCCCATGGCGTTGCTGCAGCCCGCTGGGTCCTGGAGCTTCACCCTCATCAGACCCTTCCCCCCTGCTCCCCTCCAGGGAAGGCGTGTTCCCAGTGTGGGCATGGGCTTCCTCGGGAGAGGGTGGCACTGATGCTCCGGCTTCCTCTTCCTCCTCGGCTGCAGCTTCACTCCCACTGGCAGCTTCAGGGCCCATCTCCTCAGCTGGTGAATCACCATCTGAAAGCAGGGAGGTACAAGAGTGGCTTTAGCGTGAGGACAGGGTGGCAGTAAGGGAGGAATAAGTGCAGCGAGTTAGCAAGTTGGATTGAAAGTGTCAAAGGCTGGTGTTGTGAGGGACAAGTGGAAGGACAGAGGACAAAAAGGTGATGACCTTACCATTGCTGTCCAGAACGGGGTCGGCGTCTCCAGTGGCGACGGGACCGATCACCCAGCTTGCCACAATCCTGTGGACGCGCTCCTCAAGATCGCTGAGGGGTTGCAGCTGAGGCCGCCCTCCACCTGTCCGTTGCTGCTGTCTCCTATTATGCGCCAGCTTGGCCTGCAAGAAAAAGGACAGCATCTGAGTAAATATACAGCCATGGTCTTGCCTGATGTGCCTCCCATAGGTGAATAGCCCTTACTGTATGCAGCCATGGTCTTGCCTGATGTGCCTCCCATAGGTGAATAGCCCTTACTGTATGCAAAGTGTGGAATGTGTGTGTGTGTTTCATGAAAGGGCCATAGGTGTTGGATGAGTGTTGTGCATTGGGGTTTGAAGACCCTCTGGCCATAGAGTGAGGTTGAGATGGAGGGATGGAGAGGTATTGAGAAAAAGCCACTCACCCTGACGACCCGAGTGAGGTCGTTGAACTTTTTGCGGCATTGAACATGGGTCCTGGGCACCATGCTCCTGGAGGAGACGCTCTGAGCCACCTCCCTCCACACTCTTCTGTACTCGCGTGGCAAAGGCCTCCTGCCACTCTCAGGGAAGAGTATACATCTTCTGCGCTCCACCGCGCCAACCAGAGCATCCAAGGCCCACTCGGTGAAGCGCTGAGCTCGTTCTCGCACCCTCTCCATCCTTGGCAGCAAAATGGATTCAAGGCTGCAATGAGCAGGGTGTGGCTGGGGAGCAAATTGGCCCCCCCCCGCTTTAAGAACTGGCCGGCGCCAGTGTGTCTGTGTTCCCTCGCTAACTGGCAGCACCTGCGCTGCGCTCGCGCGCTGAGTTAGCGCCTCACTGCTCGGCCTTTGCGCCTTAAGACAGGTGTGCAGCGCCTGATTTAGCGCTCCACTCACCTCCCGGGGCGGTAAAAGTGAAGTTTCCAGTCAGTGGCGAAATTAGCGCCAGGCGCTAATATTTGCGTCCAGACGATATTTGCGCCCCAAACGGGGCGCGACCTAATTTTTCCCCCAAAGGATCTTAGCTTGGAAAAACAAAATGTAGAATCACTTTGGGTTGAGCTAAGAAACAAGAGGCAGAAAACACTGCTGGGAGTTGTTTATAGGCCCCCTAACAGTAGTTGTAGTGTCGGGGGCAGTATAAATCTGGAAATTAAAGACACATGTAACAAGGGTAATACAGTAATTATGAAGGACTTTGATCTACATATAGACTAGGCACACCAAATTTGCAGTAATTGTGCAGAGGACGAGTTCATGGAATGGATGCAAGATAGTTTTTTCAATCAGTATATCGAAGAACCAACTAGGGAACAGGCTATTTTAGTTCTAGTGTTATGCAATGAGACAGGGTTAATTAATAACCTTGTAGTAAATGAGCCTCTGGGGAGCAGTGATCATAATATGATAAAATTTTATGTTGAGTTTGAGAATGATTTAATTAAGCCCGAAACTAGAATCTTAAATCTGAACAAAGCAAACTATGTAGGTATGAGAGGCAAGTTGGGAAAATAGATTAAAAGATATGATGGTAGATAAGCAATGGCAAACATTTAAAGAAATAATTCATAATTCACAGAGAGTATACATTCCCTTAAGGAATAAAAACCCATGGGAAAAATGGCCCCACCGTGGCTAACAAGAGAAGTTAAAGATAGTATTAGATTAAAGGAAGAGGCTTATAATGTTGCCAAAAGGATTAGTTAGCCTTCGGATTGGGAGGATTTTAGAATTCAGCAAAGGAGGACCAAGGAATTGATACAGAGAGAGAAAATAGAATATGAAAGTAAACTAGCAAGAGACATAAAAAGAAATTGTAAAAGCTTCTATAGGTGTATAAAAAGGAAGAGATTAGCAAAAGTAAATGTGGGTCCCTTACAGGCAGAGACAGGAGAAATTATAATGGGGAATAAAGAAATAGCAGAGACATTAAACAAATACTTTGTATCTGTCTTCACAGAAGAAGATACAAAAACATCCTGGAAATAGTGGAGAACCAAGGGTCTAGTGAGAATGAGGAACTTAAAGAAATAGTACTGAAGAAATTAATGGCACTAAAAGCCAACAAATCCCCTAAAGCTGATGGCCTACATCCTAGGGTTTTAAAAGAGGTGGCTACAGAGATAGTGGATGCATTGGTTTTGATCTTCCAGAATTCCCTAGATTCTAGAACAGTTCATGTGGATTGGAAGGTAGCAAATGTTACCCCGCTATTCAAGAAAGGAGGGAGAGAGAAAACAGGGAACTGTAGACCAGTTAGCCTGACATCGGTAGAAGGGAAAATGCTGGAATCCATTATTAAGGAAGTGTTAACAGGGCATTTAGTCAGGGCACCTCTTGTGTGGCATCTCATCGAATGCCTTCTGAAAATCTAAATACACCACATCCACTAGTTCCCCCTTATCTATTCTGCTAGTTACAACCTCAAAAAACTCTTAACAGATTCATCAAACATGATTTCTCTTTCATAAATCCGTGTTGACTCTGCCCAATCCTATTATTATTTTCTAAGTGCCCTGTTACCACGTTCTCAATAATAGATTCTAGCATTTTCCCTACTACTATGTCAGGCTAACTGGTCTGTAGTTCCCCGTTTTCTCTCTCCCTCCTTTCTTAAATAGTGGGGGGTTACATTTGCTACCTTCTAATCCGCGGGACCCATTCTAGAATCTATGGATTTAGGAAGATGACAACCAATGCATCCACTATCTCTATAGCCACTTCTTTCAAAACCCTAGGATGTAGACCATCAGGTCATGGGGATTTATCGGCTTTTAGTGCCGTTAATTTCTCCAGTACTTTTTTTTACAAATACTAATTTCTTTCAGTTCCTCATTCTCCCTGGTTCTCCACTATTTCTGGGAGGTTTTTTGCGTCTTCTTCCGAGAAGCACAGACACAGTATTTGTTTAATTTCTATGCCATTTCCTTATTCCCCATTATAATTTCTCCTGTCTCAGCCTGTAAGGGACACACATTTACTTTCGCTAATCTTTTCCTTTTTACATACCTATAGAAGCTTTTGCAGTCTGTTTTTTGTCTCACACTAGTTTACTCTCATTCTATTTTCCCTTTCTTTATCAATTTCTTGGTCCTCCTTTGCTGAATTCTAAAATCTTCCCAATCCTCAGGCTTACTGCTCTTTTTGGCAACATTATAAGCCTCTTCCTTTGATCTAATACTACCTTTAACTTTTCTTGTTAGCCACGGTTGGACCACTTTTCCTGTGGGGTTTTTGTGCCTTAAAGGAATGTATATTTGTTGTAAATTATGTATTAATTCTTTAAATGCTAGCCATTGCTTGTCTACCATCATACCTTTTAATGTAGTTTCCCAATCTACCTCAGCCAACTCGCCCCTCATACTTTGTTTAGATTTAAGACCCTAGTTTCAGATTTAACTAAATCACTTTTGAACTTAATATAAAATTCTATCATATTACGGTCACTCTTCCCTAAAGGTCTTTACCTCTTACCGACCATTAGTGCTTCTCAAGAACAGGTATAGCATTCCCTATGGACACCTATCCTCATGTTTTTTTTGGGCGGCACCTCAGGGCTTGAATTGTGGGAAATTGACGGATCATGCAACTGAGGTGGCTCTTTTCTCATAGCAGCTGGCTCCTGGCATGGAACCACTGCTGGCTGCATTTCTGGAGGGTTCCACTGGTGTGGTGCTGGAAGCCTGGCATGTGCTGCTGTCCTGAGAGTTGCAACTCTTGGGTGGTTTAGTCTTCAGCATCCTTTTCACCATTATCTTCCTCCTTTGGCACCCATTGCAATGATGTATCTGCAAGAAAAGAGGGCAGAAGCTAAGAATGAATGTGCTGGTGCCCAGGGTGGACAAGGAAGTAAAGGAAGAGGTATGCATTGTGTTGCCTTATTTGTGCTGTTGAGGATGTGGAAATATTTGCAGCACTGTCCTGCAGTCCTGGGGGTGAGGGAGATGGCAGTCAGTGCCAGTGCCACTTCTCTCCAGGTGGCATGTATGATAATTTTGGGTGACTTGGTGGCTCAAGCATCCAGGAGTCTGTTCTTCCTGCCCTCAAATTTCCCCAGAAGGGCTGGGAGGTCTGAATGAGTGAAGTTGTGTGTTCTTATTCCCCTGGCGTGGTGCCATGCCCTGTTGCCGTCTGGGAAATATATAAGTATTCATAAGTCTGTTCAAGTGTAATACAAATATTGGTGAGACATGCAGTGAAGTAATTGGAGAGAGCAATGAAAGAATTTCCACTAGGTTGCGCTGGTAAGCATTCTTCTCCTCATTACTAGAAACTTTACTTACCCACAATGGGTGACTTCAACTTTCCAAATATTGATTGGAACCTTTATAGGTCAAACAGTTCAGATGGGATAGTTTTTGCACAGTGTGTGCAGGAGGGTTTCCTGACACAATATGTGGATAGGCCGACAAGAGGTGGGGCCACATTGGATTTGGTACTGGGTAATGAACCGGGCCAAGTGTTTGATTTGTATGTGGGAGAGCACTTTGGAGATAGTGACCACAATTCGGTGACTTTCACTATTGCAATGGAGAGGGATAGGGCCATACGGCAGGGCAGGGTTTATAATTGGGGGAGGGGTAATTATGATGCGATTAGGCAAGAATTAGGGAGTATAAGATGGGAACAGAAACTATCAGGGAAAGGCACAAACGAAAAGTGGAGCTTTTTCATGGAGCAATTACTGCGTGTCCTTGATAGGTATGTCCCTGTCAGGCAGGGAGGAAATGGCCGAGTGAGAGAACCATGGTTCACAAAAGAGGTTGAATGTCTAGTCAAGAGGAAAAAGGAAGCGTATGTAAGGATGAGAAAACAAGGTTCAGTTGGGTCGATTGAGGGGTACAAGGTAGCAAGGAATGAGCTAAAAAAAAGAGCTTAGGAGAGCTAGGAGGGGGCATGAGAAGTCCTTGGCGGGTCGGATCAAGAAAAACCCCAAAGCTTTTTACTCTTATGTGAGAAATAAAAGAATGACCAGGGTGAGGGTAGGGCCGGTCAAGGACAGTAGTGGGAACTTGTGCATGGAGTCAGAAGAGATAGGAGAGGTGATGAATGAATACTTTTCGTCAGTGTTCACTGAGGAGAGGGGCCATGTTCTTGAGGATGAGAGTGTGATAAAGGTGGATAGGCTGGAGGAGGTAGATGTTCTGAGGGAAGATGTTTTAGCAATTTTGAAGAACCTGAGGGTCGATAAGTCCCCTGGGCCAGATGGGATATATCCTAGGATTCTTTGGGAGGCAAGGGAGGAGATTGCAGAGCCTTTGGCTTTGATCTTTGGGTCCTCACTGTCCACGGGGATGGTGCCAGAGGACTGGAGAGTGGCGAATGTTGTTCCTCTCTTCAAGAAAGGAAATAGGAATGACCCTGGTAATTATAGGCCGGTTAGTCTTACTTCGGTGGTTGGTAAGATAATGGAAAAGGTCCTGAGGGATAGGATTTATGACCATTTGGAAAGAGGCAACTTAATCAGGGATAGTCAGCACGGATTCGTGAAGGGTAAGTCTTGCCTAACAAATTTGATTGAATTCTTTGAAGAGGTAACTAAGTGTGTAGATGAAGGTAGAGCAGTTGATGTCGTATACATGGATTTTAGTAAGGCGTTTGATAAGGTTCCCCATGGTCGGCTCATGAAGAAAGTAAGGAGTTGTGGGATAGAGGGAAATTTGGCCGATTGGATAGGTAACTGGCTATCTCATAGAAGGCAGAGGGTGGTGGTGGATGGAAAATTTTCGGACTGGAGACCAGTTGCCAGCGGTGTGCCACAGGGGTCGGTGCTGGGTCCTCTGCTGTTTGTGATTTTTATCAATGACTTGGAGGAGGGGACTGAAGGGTGGATCAGTAAATTTGCTGATGACACCAAGATTGGTGGAGTAGTGGATGAGGTGGAGGGCTGTTGTAGGCTGCAAAGAGACATTGATAGGATGCAGAGCTGGGCCGAAAAATGGCAGATGGAATTTAACCCTGATAAGTGCGAGGTGATTAATTTTGGTAGGGCAAATTTGAATAAGGATTACAGGGTCAACGGCAGGGTTCTGAGGAACGTGGAGGAACAGAGGGATCTGGGGGTTCATATCCACAGATCTCTGAAGGTTGCCACTCAAGTGGATAGAGCAGTAAAGAAGGCCTATGGTGTGTTGGCGTTTATTAACAGGGGGTTTGAGTTTAAGAACCGTGAGGTTATGCTGCAACTGTACAGGACCTTGGTGAGACCACATTTGGAATATTGTGTGCAGTTCTGGTCACCTCACTATAGGAAGGACGTGGAAGCATTGGAAAGAGTGCAGAGGAGATTTACCAGGATGCTGCCTGGTTTGGGGGGGAGGTCTTATGAGGAAAGATTGAGGGAGTTAGGGCTTTTCTCTTTAGAGCGGAGGAGGATGAGAGGCGACTTAATAGAGGTTTATAAGATGATGAGGGGGATAGATAGAGTGGATGTTCAGAGACTATTTCCTCGGGTAGAGGCAGCTGTTACAAGGGGGCATAACTATAAGGTGCATGGGGGGAGATATAGAAGGGATGTCCGAGGTAGATTCTTTACTCAGAGAGTGGTTGGGGTGTGGAATGGACTGCCTGCTGTGATAGTGGAGTCGGACACTTTAGGAACTTTCAAGCGGTTATTGGATAAGCACATGGAGCACACCAGAGTGATAGGGAGTGGGATAGCTTGATCTTGGTTTCGGACAATGCTCGGCACAACATCGAGGGCCGAAGGGCCTGTACTGTGCTGTACTGTTCTATGTTTAACTCGCGTTTCACAGATATACTGTCAGCTATTCCACCTTGACAGCCATACTCTCCAACCACCTCACAACTTTCACCAACACACTTCATTCTTTTTTGCAGAAGGTCGCACACAACACCGGGCAATAGGCTGCCACCGGAGAAGGAAGAGCTCATCTGCAGACCCTCTCTCCCCTTGAAGAGATTGTGCTGCCCATCATGAGTTGGGGAAAAGTGAAGGCCGTGGCCACTGGTGATGCTGAAGGAGATATTGAGCAGGGTTTCTTTATACCTAATCCTCTTTGTCTCTTCTGACGATTCACTCACCTGACACACTCTGCATGATGAGCTGCAAATGCTTTCAACACCTACTTCTTTCTCCCTGCTCTCCCTTATACAACAAACTAACCCTTGTCCCTCTCTTTGATTTCGGCTGCTGAAAATGCCCATGCTCCTCAGCCAATCAAGGAAGAAGAGCCCAGCCTTCTGGAAGATGCACCAGCTCACGTATTGACACCACGCAGGCTTTAGAAGCTAGGTTAGAGGAGGGATCTGCATGTGGTGACTCAGCAAGCACAAATGTGCAGGGGGTAGGGCAGGGGAATAGGATGCCACAGGTGCCAGCTCGCTGGAGGGCGAGATCACATACTAGTTCCAATGCAGAGGTCTGAGATGCAGACTTCGAGGGCCCAGACTACTGAAGAAGGCTCATGGACATCCACCAGGAAATGTGGTGCACTGGGCAACCTGCTGGAGAGCTTGCGCACAATGCTACAGAGCATGGAGGGGTTCCAACTCCAACTTGTGTCAAAGTTTTGCACACAGCATGGAGACCATTCTGTCCAACAAGTGGTCAGCTCCATCAACACTACAGTGGAACTCACTAGGATGGAGTGTCTTATGACAAATCTGACAGCTTCCATCGCAGTGCAAAGTAAAGCCATGAAAGCTCAGATGGTACTATGGCAACACATATTGCTGTCATGGAAACACATAGGACTACTATGCTAACATGGAAGCACATATGGCTGAAATCTTGGCTTTTGGGCCACTACTGAGAAGGGCTTCCATGGTGTCACATCACTCCAGCACTCTATTCTCTAAGAGTGGCCTTGACTCCATGGGAGAAGCACTAGATGTCCTTCCTCAGGATGACATCAGGCCTGCTCTCCCGTCAGCCACTCCACCAGTGCCCACGCTGCTGCTACTCAGTCAGCCAGCCTTGACTGCTGCAGCACATGCCAGAGTTGCTTGAGGTTGTCCTCTAAGGCCATCTGATGTGTCTTCAATGGAAGCTCAGCAGCCTTCCACCTCCCAAGTTGTAGCCACTGGAGAAACACCTCATAGGAGCACCAGGATAGGAAAACGAGCACACAGGGGTGATTAGTCATTTTTTGTCATTGTTGACATGATTTGTTTGATAAATTTGTTTTTGGATCAGAATTTGGTGTTGGTATTTGTCTTTGCAGTAAAGTGAGGGCAAGACCAAGTAGTTTGGAGTGAAGGAAGGCAACCTGATGGTGGATGAAAGAAGAGTGTAAGGATTGTGGTACTGTTGGTGAATGGGGAATGGGAGGGCTGATTTAGCTGAAACACTCTTCAATTAACTTGTTGCTCAGAGCTGGGGCAGCTAGGCACTCTGGTGGTTGCTGCCTCACCTTCTCTTCCTCTCCTTCCTCTTTCTCCTCTTCCTACTCCTCCGCCTGTACTTGTTGATGCCGAGGTGGTGGTAGGGCTGATCGCTCATGATGGTGAAGTTGTGGAGCATGAAGCAGACGATAACATCTGGATACCTGCTCAGGGGTGTCCTGCAAAGCTCCTCAGAAATGGTCCAGTTGGCATTGCTTGAGCAGGCCAACTGTTTACTTGATGATGTTCCTTGTGACACTTTACAGTGGGGAAAGAGTTAAACTGACATCGCTGGCAGTTTCACTGAATGGTGTAATAAAGACAATAATCTAATAGGCCTTTGCAGTAGTAAGCTTTTCTTAAGTTGCTGAACTGGCAGTTGAGATAACCTAAGAATGACATGTTGATTTTGCAGTCGTGTTAGAATGATTGACGACTGCAAACTGTACAATTTGGAGACAATTGCAAATAGCCGGACTTGGAACCATAAGAGGCCTAGAGGATGTAAGTTCTGTTCTGGCAAGAAAGTAAAACAATGAGTTTGAAGTAAAAAGGCCTAGAGAGGCAGGAAAGCAGGACAATGAGTCAGAGGTACAATGTTGGTGAGACCCCATCTGGCATAAACAAAGGTCATAGGTGCAACAACAGCTTGCGGTGATAACGGACATATACTTTTTCGATAATAAAGGCGGTACTTTAATGTAACGCGGCATAGGCAACCAATCAGTGAAGATGCATGTGGGCCAAGGTCCAATCAGGTGGCAGGAATGAATTTTGCATGAGCTGGACATGTGTATTGTAATGTATAAAAATGTAGTGTTTGCTGTAACAATTTGGAGAAGTCTGGCTAAGACAGAGCAGGCTGTCTCCCCACCGGTGTAATAAAGATGACTTGATTATCGATCTAAAACCTTGTGTCGAGTGTTGGTTTAAAATACTCCACAACACATTTAGAAGTAAGCAGTAGCCAGAAATAGTAAACCAGCAACTAACCTGTAAGTACTGCATGATGCCTTTAAATAGCACTGATGAGAGGGCCTTTCTGCTGGTTAATGCCATGTTGTGCTGTGTGGGGTCAGCACAGGGTGAGTGAAGTGCTGGGTCAGTTCAAAATGGAAAACAGGTCCTGCAAGAAGCGCAGGACCCTAATTTACATATATTAATTTTCACATTACCTCTCATACCAATATGACGGGCAGCGACTTCAAAGTGCACATGCGTTTCCAGCCCACCATATTGGGGACTTAGTAGACCACTATGTGGCCTAATATCTCAGCCTGGATTTGCTACAAGTCTCTACTATTTTTCAATATTGTAGATACTGGTGGAAGGTGTTGGTTACAAATCTTCCAGCAAAGCATAGCTGTATAAAGCTATCAATTAAAGAGAAAGAAGAAGTGAGAAATTAAATGTATTAGGTTTAATGTATTGTTAAACTTCAGCTAGAAAACAGTCATTGTAAAAATACAAATGCTACAAATCACTCACCTCCACTGGACAGGTAGCTTGCAAGACCCTGGTATGACATCTCCATTTTTCCTGGGATGTGAGGGTTGGGTACATTATACTGAGCTGCCATATCTGCACAGATCACCCAGAACCTACCAGCAAATGGTAGTTGGTGTAGAAAAACAATTAAAAAGCTCAGATCTGAGTATTAGGAAAAATATTTTTTCTATAAATTAATACTTTACATCACAGGAGAGGTACTAGATTACATTGATGGATGTGGTTTTATATGCTTCCCTTATGATTTGCTAAATATTTAACAGTATCTTACAACATTTAGGTATCATTACAGCATAACAACTTAAATAATGCAGGCTTACATTACCCAAATTCCAAAAGTAATCTGGTTGTTAATCTGTCAAACTATACAGATTAATGTATATTGAAACTAGAAAACAATAATTAATCAGAATCCATGTACATATAGTTAAAAAAGAACACATGAAGTATTTCATTTACCCTAGTTAGGTGAATTCATTTAATATATTAAAGAAATTAAAAGTTGTTTTTTAATTTTGTTCATGTCCCAACTCAGTCTAAGTTGTGGCTAGTTGACAGAATCCTAAAAGAGTAACACAAAAATAAAAATAAAAATAAAATCATTTTGTAACTGGAGTTGATGCCAAATGGCACTAAATTGGGACTCACCCAAAAAGTTTCACTCTTCCCTTTGAAGAAGCTGTCATGATTCCTTCATCATTCACAAAGTATTCAGCCGAGATGTTGTCCTGAAGGAAGAGCCCCTCAGGGTCTTTCTTTGCCAGAGCATACCACTTTCCAGAATACTGCAGTCAATGGAATGGAGAAACTGCAGTTACGTACCGACTTATGTGTGTTTACAAAAAATAATTTAAAAATAAGTTAATCAGATTTTTTATACATTTTCTCTCCAATGAATCTATTCTACAAGGCTTTACTTTAGTTTACATACATGTGCCTGAAATTCCCTTAAGGGTTCTCCAAGGAGATTGGTGGAAGCCTCAGAGAAACTACGTAAGCGGCTAAAAACAGCCATTGACACCGTTTCTCCACGGCTTCCATTGAAGTTACGGTCATGATTTTTTTTGGGGGGTGTGGATGGTCACAATGCAGAAATCGCATCCAAATAGCACGATTGCAAATGTAACTCAGCTTGTATTTGTAAAATGATTTTTATATTTTTTATATCTGTAACATTCATATGGCTTTACCAAAGGTAAATAACGCTGAAAGGGCCATTTGGTCCCTATATGTATGAACCCTCCCCCCATTACAGCATCTATCTGCCTTTTGAATGACTCGAGAGTTTCAGGATGTTGGCTGGCTGATGCCAACACCCATCTGAAATCTGAAGTTACATTTAGAATTTTAAGTAAGTCATTGTTTCTGTATTATGTGTAACATTTTATTTCACCCTGCTGATTCCAGGGATTACTTTCGGCAGTCATCATCAGTTTGGTGGGACATTTCTGATTCCCTGTCTATACCGCACCAAGCGATAACAGTGGGCTTGCAGTTGCCTGGGTGAGACCCGTTCTGCTTAATTAAAGGCACTACGTCTGCTTCCACTTCTGCAATAGCTCACTAGAACCGAATGCTTTTTCATGATTGTGTACCTCGATTCACGGTTACACTATTTTCAATTATACAAATTACAAAACTAAAGATGAATCATTTCCATTGTGTCTATAGAATGAGCACATTTGACATTAATGGCCTCGAAATTCGGGACCTAGAAAAGGTAGGGTTCAATGAGCATCGGGCCTCGTTCACATATCAGCTGCGCTGCTGGAGGAGGTCAGCCATGATCTCACTGAATGGAGGAATAGGCTCGAGGGGCTGAATGGCCTGCTCATGTTCCGCTGTACGCAGGAAGTGATGGGATTCCAAGCTGCTATTACACCACAGAGACTCACAGGTGGTGGGAGATCCTGGGCCTCAGGAGGGGGGGGGAATCATAGGCCGTGGGGCAGCTGTGGGCCTCAGGGGCATAGCGGGCCTCGGGGGGGGGATCGCAGGCCTAAATTTGCTTCAAGTCTCTCAGGGAGGGTCGCTGACCTCGGGGGAACGGTCGGTAGCAGGGGGCAATGTCAGCTGGCAGCAGCCTGCAGGTCAGGGGTCAGGGATCGCGGGGGGGGGGGGAGAGGGGAAAAGATCAGAGGTCAGGACTTGGAAATAGGAGTCTCGGGCAGGGAGCTGAAGCAATTGGGATGGTAAGTAACTTCTATCTCTTTTTGCAGGCGCTCTTTAGGGTTGGTTTTTTCCTCACCGCAAACCAATATTGCAGCAGGGACCTGAAGCTGGCGATAGGCCCTTAATTGCATATACAAAAGCCCTAATGCCTACTTCAGGCCTGGGTAAAGGACGTCTCTTGTTTGTCCTTAACCAATATGGTGGATCTGGTGGGAACTGCGTGCACTCTTCCTACCCGCCATTTTGGGCACTTAGGAGGTAGGAGGTCATGTAGCGGCTGAAAAATGGACATGACACGATCCAATTTATACAATGGGAAATCTTGCTTTTCTTTACCATCATAATTTAAAAAATTACTTTCTTAGCTACTGAGACTTTTAAAAAACGTCAAACAGAACAAGTTACCCTTTTGGGGTCAAATCCATTCTTCACAGTGAATTGATCCACTACACAGGAGATAGCGAGCGAATCCTCGATAAATGAGGCAAGAACTGTCAGGAGGACAAATCTGGAGTAATCCATCTTGTGAAAAAACAAAAAAAGAACACGTTACATTCAATTTTCTACACAACTTCACCTTGCTACAAAACTGCAGGAAGTATGCTGCAGTATAGTTAGTTGTTCACACATAAAAACTGTACGTGAATTGGGTCTGTGGTGGAACCGTTGGTCAGGATCACAGCTTGCATGTCGTCGGGAAGCAGGCGGAGGATGGTGACAAACTTTTGAGGGCAGCCGAATTTGAGGAGGACACTCCATAATCCCTCATGGTTAACAGTGTCGAAGGCCTTTGTGAGATCAAAGAAGGCCATGTACAGCGGTTGGTGCTGTTCCCTGCATTTCTCTTGTAATTGACATGCGGTGAAGATCATGCCCATTGTGCCCCTTAGTGGGCGGAATCTGCATTGCGACTCTGGGAGGAGCTCTTCGGCCACTGGGAGAAGGCGATTGAGGAGGATTCTTGCAATGACTTTCCCTGTGGCAGACAGCAGGGAAATTCCTCTGTAATTACCGCAATCGGACCAGGAGCAGATGGAATCCCCGCCGAGGCACTAAAGCATAGTGGAGAAGCACTACTGACGCGAATTCATGAACTCATTTCTCTTACCTGGAAGGAGGAGAGCATGCCAGGGGATCTCAGAGACACCGTAATAATTGTGACCATCTGGTCACCACATTACAGGAAAGATGTGATTGCACTAGAGAGGGTACAGAGGAGATTTATGAGGATGTTACCAGGACTGGAGAATTTTAGCTATGAGGAAAGTTTGGATAGGCTGAGGTTGTTTTCTTTGGAACAGAGGAAGCTGAGGGGAGACTTAATTGAGGTGTATAAAATAATGAGGAGCCTAGTTAGAGTGGATAGGAAGGATCTGTTTCCCTTAGGGCCACAGTAAATAATAATTCTAAAAGGACTAAGGGGTAAAAATTCACTTGGTTGCGCCTCCCGTTAGCGCCTTAAGAGGGCGCTAATGGGGCGCAAAGCCCCTAACGCCCGGGCGCAGCGATGTTTGCGCCGCTCGAGAACTTAACTTGAGATTGTGCGGCGGCGCTAAAACTTACCGCTGCGACCACCTGCGCGCGCAGATTGTGACGTCATTCCATGGTGCAACGCCCTTGTGGCGCCCCGTAGCGGAAATTGAGTGGCGCCCCCTGCCTTACCGCCTGGCGCTTCCAACGACCAGAAGACTGGAACGCTATCAATCGCTGTGGGGCTGGGGGGGCGCTATTTAAAGGGGGCCTCTTCCTGTCTTTTATTGTTGGTGGCATTTTTGAATTACGCATTCTGAGAGAGAGAGGGAGAGACTTCTGGAGAGATTCAACGTTGTGTGAAGGAGTTTTGGGTACTGAGCAGCACTTTGCAGGTTCATTTTGATTTGCCATTCCTTGTATCGATTTAGCAGAGACTGTGGGAGCTGCACTCTGAGCTCTTTGCCTGGTACGCTCCATTGTTCTTTCCAGCACATTTGATGTGCAAGTCTCTCCAGGCCGAGATTCAAGGCAGCAATGAACAGGATGTGGATGGAAAGCAAGATTAACCATCCCCTTTAAGAACTGGCCCGTGCCATTGTGTGTGTGTTCCATTGCTGACTGACATTACATGAGCTTCGCCAGCGCTCCGAGTTAGCGCCTCACTGCTCGGCCTTTGCGACTTAAGAGAGGTGTGCAGCGCCTGCTTTAGCGCTCCACTCACCTCCCGGGGCGGTAAAAGTGAAGTTTCCTGTCAGTGCCGATAATTAGCGCCAGGCGCTAATATTTGCGTCCGGACGATATTTGCGCCCCAAATGGGGCGCGACCTAATTTCTACCCCTAAGAGTGTTAAAAAATCAAGCCTGAAGGCTTTGGGGTAAAAATTCACTTGGTTGCGCCTCCCGTTAGCGCCTTAAGGGGGCGCTAATGGGGCGCAAAGCCGCTAACACCCGGGCGCAGCGATGTTTGCGCTGCTCGAGAACTTAACTTGAGATTGTGCGGCGGCGCTAAAACTTACCGCTGCGACCACCTGCGCGCGCAGATTGTGACGTCATTCCATGGTGCAACGCCCTTGTGGCGCCCCGTAGCGGAAATTGAGTGGCGCCCCCTGCCTTACCGCCTGGCGCTTCCAACGACCAGAAGACTGGAACGCTATCAATCGCTGTGGGGCTGGGGGGGCGCTATTTAAAGGGGGCCTCTTCCTGTCTTTTATTGTTGGTGGCATTTTTGAACTACGCATTCTGAGAGAGAGAGGGAGAGACTTCTGGAGAGATTCAACGTTGTGTGAAGGAGTTTTGGGTACTGAGCAGCACTTTGCAGGTTCATTTTGATTTGCCATTCCTTGTATCGATTTAGCAGAGTCTGTGGGAGCTGCACTCTGAGCTCTTTGCCTGGTACGCTCCATTGTTCTTTCCAGCACATTTGATGTGCAAGTCTCTCCAGGCCGAGATTCAAGGCAGCAATGAACAGGATGTGGATGGAAAGCAAGATTAACCATCCCCTTTAAGAACTGGCCCGTGCCATTGTGTGTGTGTTCCATTGCTGACTGACATTACATGAGCTTCGCCAGCGCTCCGAGTTAGCGCCTCACTGCTCGGCCTTTGCGCCTTAAGAGAGGTGTGCAGCGCCTGCTTTAGCGCTCCACTCACCTCCCGGGGCGGTAAAAGTGAAGTTTCCTGTCAGTGCCGATAATTAGCGCCAGGCGCTAATATTTGCGTCCGGACGATATTTGCGCCCCAAATGGGGCGCGACCTAATTTCTACCCCTTTGTGTCTTAATGCGAGGAGCATTCGTAATAAGGTGGATGAATTAGCTGCGCAAATAGATGTAAACGGATATGATATAATTGGGATTACGGAGATATGGCTCCAGGATGACCAAGTCTGGGAATTCAACATCGAGGGGTAATCAATATTCAGGAAGGACAGGAAAAAGGGAAAAGGTGGTGGGGTAGCATTGCTGGTTAAAGAGGAGATTAACACAATTGTAAGGAAGGATATTAGCTCTGATGATGTGGAATCTGTATGGGCAGAGCTGAGAAATACCAAGGGGCAGAAAACATTAGTGGGAGTTGTATACAGACCCCCAAACAGTAATGCTGAGGTTGGGGATGGCATTAAATGGAAAATTAGAGATGCGTGCAATAAGGGCACAGCAGTTATCATGAGTGACTTTAATCTACATATAGATTGGGCTAACCAAATTACTAACAATACTGTGGAGGAGGAATTCCTAGAGTGTATACGGGATGGTTTCCTGGACCAATATGTTGAGGAACCAACTAGAGATCAGGCCATCTTAGACTGGGTATTATGTAATGAGAAAGGATTAATTAGCAATCTTGTTGTGCGAGGCCCCTTGGGGAGGAGCGATCATAATATGATAGAATTCTTAATTAAAATGGAGAGTGAAGTAGTTGACTCAGAGACTAGGGTCCTGAATTTAAATAAAGGAAACTATAATGGCATGAGGCATGAGTTGGCTAGGATGGATTGGGGAACGTTACTTAAAGGGTTGACAGTGGATAGGCAATGGCAAACATTTAAAGATCGCATGGATGAACTGCAGAATTTGTTCATCCCTGTTTGGCATAAAAATAAAACAAAAAAGGTGACTCAACCGTGGGTAACAAGGGAAATTAGGGCTAGCATAAGATCCAAGGAGAGGACATATAATTTGGCCAGAAAAAGCAGCAAACCTGAGGATTGGGAACAATTTAGGATTCAGCAAAGGAGGACAAAGGGATTAATTAAGAGGGGGGAAATAGATTATGAGAGTAAGCTTGCAGGGAACATAAAAACTGACTGTAAAAGCTTCTATAGATATGTGAAGACAAAAAGATTGGTGAAGTCAAGCGTAGATCCCTTGCAGTCAGAATCAGGGGAATTTATAATGGGGAACAAAGAAATGGCAGACCAATTAAATACATACTTTGGTTCTGTCTTCACAAAGGAGGACACAAATAACCTCCCAGAGATGTCGGGGAACATAGGGTCTAATGAGAGGGAGGAATTGAATGAAATCAGTATTTGTAGGGAAATGGTGTTAGGGAAATTGACGGGATTCAAGGCAGATAAATCCCCAGGGCCTGATAATCTGCATCCTAGGGTACTTAAGGAAGTGGCCCTAGAAATAGTAGATGCATTGCTGGTCATCTTCCAAGATTCTATAGGCTCTGGAACAGTTCCCATGGATTGGAGGATAGCTAATGTAACCCCACTATTTAAAAAAGGTGGTCGAGAGAAAAAGGGGAACTATAGACCGGTAAGTCTGACATCGGTAGTGGGGAAAATGCTAGAGTCCATTATAAAAGATGTAATAGCACAGCACTTGGAAAACAGTGACAGGATCGGACAAAGTCAACATGGATTTACAAAAGGTATATCATGCTTGACTAATCTACTGGAATTTTTTGAGGATGTAACTGGTAGAATAGATAAGGGAGAACCAGTGGATGTGGTGTATTTGGACTTTCAGAATGCTTTCGATAAGGTCCCGCATAAGAGATTAGCGTGCAAAGTTAAAGCACACGGGATTGGGGGTAAGGTATTGTCTTGGATAGAGAACTGGTTGGCAGACAGGAAGCCAAGAGTTGGAATAAACGGGTCTTTTTCCGAGTGGCAGGCAGTGACTAGTGGGGTACCGCAGGGATCGGTGCGAGGACCCCAGCTATTCACAATATATATAAATGATCTAGACGAGGGAACTAGATGTAGTATCTCCAAGTTTGCAGACGACACAAAGCTGGCGGGCGTGTGTGCTGTGAGGAGGATGCAGAGAAACTCCAGTATGATTTGGACAGGTTGGGTGATTGGGCAGATGCATGGCAAATGCAGTATAATGTGGATAAATGCGAGGTTATCCACTTCGGTGGCAAAAACAGGAAGACAGATTATTATCTGAACGGCAATAGATTGGGAAAAGGGGAAGTGCAACGAGACCTGGGTGTCCTTGTGCACCAGTCGCTGAAGGTAAGCATGCAGGTGCAGCAGGCGGTTAAGAAGGCAAATGGTATGTTGGCCTTCATAGCGAGAGGATTCGAGTACAGGAGCAAGGATGTCTTGCTGCAGTTGAGACCACACCTTGAGTATTGTGTGCAGTTTTGGTCACCTTATCTGAGGAAGGATGTTCTTGCCATGGAGAGAGTGCAGCGAAGATTCACCAGACTGATACTTGGGATGGCAGGAATGACGTATGAGGAGAAATTGGGTCGATTAGGCTTATATTCGCTAGAGTTTCGAAGAATGAGAGGGGATCTCATTGAAACTTATAAAATTCTAACAGGACTAGACAGACTAGATGCAGGAAGGATGTTCCCGACGGCGGGGGAGTCCAGAACCAGGGGTCACAGTCTAAGGATAAGGGGTAAGCCATTTAGGACTGAGATGAGGAGGAATTTCTTCACCCAGAGAGTGGTGAACCTGTGGAATTCTCTACCACACAAGGCAGTTGAGGCCAATTCATTAAATATATTCAAGAAGGAGTTAGATATATTTCTTAAGGCTAAAGGGATCAAGGGATATGGGGAGAAAGCAGGGACAGGGTACTGAATTTGGATGATCAGCCATGATCTCATTAAATGGCGGAACAGGCTCGAGGGGCCGAATGGCCTACTCCTGCTCCTATCTTCTATGTTTCTATGTTTCTTACCAGGAAGGTCAAATACCAGGGGGCATAGATTTAAAGTAATTGGTCAGAAGTTTAGAGGGAATTTTTTCCACCCAGAGCATGGCGTGGGTCTGGAACTCACTGCCTGAAAGGGTGGTAGAGGCAGAAACCTCATGACATTTAAAAAGTACTTGGATATGCACTTGAAGTGTCGTAACCTTACAGGGCTACGGACCAAGAGCTGGAAAGTTGGATTACGCTGAATAGCTCTTTTTCAGCCGGCACAGACAAGATAGGCTGAATGGCCTCATTCTGTGGCGTAAATTTCCATGAATCTATAATGTATCCAATTTTGCCGATGAAAGCTGGGTGGGAATGTATGTTGTGAGGAGGACACAAAGAGGCTGCAAAGGGATATAGACAGGTTAAGTGAGTGGGCAAGAACATGGTAAATGGAACATAATGTGGAGAAATGTGAAGTTATCCACGTTGGTAGGAAAAATAGAAAAGCAGAGTATTTTTTAAATGGTGAGAGATTGGGAAATGTTGGTATTCAGAGGGACCTGGGTGTCCTTATACACAAATCACTGAAAGTTAACATGCGCGTACAACAAGCAATTAGGAAAGCAAATGGTATGTTGGCCTTTATTACAAGAGGATTTGAGTATAAGAGTAAAGACGTCTTACTGCAATTATATCGGGCCCTGGTGAGACCACACCTGGAGCAACATTCCCTATAAGCTGTGTGGCTGTCCAGCCCGGGACCAGCTTTTCCTGTGTAAAAGTTTGCGCATGTGCGAACCTGTGAAAGGGCCACGCAACTCCTTAAAGGGGCCGCGCAGCCAAAGAAAAATTATGGGGAACATTGATCTGGAGTACTGTGCACAGTTCTGGTCTCCTGACCTAAGGAAGGATATACTTGCCTTAGTGGGAGTGCAACGAAAGTTCACCAGACTGGTTCCTGGGATGGGGTGGGGGGGGGGGGGGGGGATTGTCCTATGAGGAGAGATTGAGTAAACTAAGCCTACATTCCCTAGAGTTCAGAAGAATGAGAGATTATCCTATTTAAACTTATAAAATTCTTAAGGGGCTACATAGGGTAGATGCAGGGAAGCTGTCTCCCCTGGCTGGGAGCCTAGAACCAGGGGTCACAGTCTCAGAATAAGGGGTTGGCCATTTAGGACTGAGATGAGGAGAAATTTCTTCACTCAAATGGTTGTGTATCTTTGGAATTCTGTACCCCAGAGGGCTGTGGCGGCTCAGTCGTGAGTAAATTCAAGACAGAGATCGATAGATTTTTGGGAATCAAGGGATATGGGGATCGGGCGGGAAAGTGGAATTGAGGTCGAAGGTCAGCCATGATCTTATTGAGTGGCGGAGCAGGCTCAAAGGGCCAAATGGCCTACTCCTGCTCCTATTTATTATGTGATTATGTTTGTAAACATTCACTCCCTCCACCACCAGCGTACCGTGGCTGCAGTGTGTTCCACCTACAAGATGCACTGCAGCAACTCGTCAAGGCTTCTTCAACAGCATCTTCCAAATCCGCGACCTCTACCACCTAGAAGTACAAGGGCAGCAGGCGCATGGGTACACCACCACCTCCAAGTTCCCTTCCAAGTCACACACCATTCTGACTTAGAAGTATATTGCCGATCCTTCATCATCGCTGGGTCAAATTCCTGGCACTCCCTCCCTAACAGCACTGTGGGAGTACCTTCACCATTTCCAACTGCACTTGTAAAAATCGATGTAACATATTTATTTACTATCTATGGCATACTTTCATCCTCCATGATTAGGCTCCCTCCTTCATCCCTGAGACCTTCGACCTTCTCTTTAACTAATCCTTTAATTATTATATTTTCCCTACTATTCTTTCTATATTCCTCATGATTATCTTTAGTATTATTAGCCCTAACTTTATCTTTCCTTTGTATTTTGTTTTAGTTTAGGTTTAGTCTCTAATTATCCACAGAATTCTATTCTTTGATGCATCACATTATCACCTTACAAGTATATATTTATTTTGTACTTTAGTTAAACAAGCTAATGTAAGTGGAGTGCAGAGCCATGAGCATCATTTGGTGTCCCCAATAGTTAGCTGAAATCTGTTAATTGTATTTTTCTTGCAGCAGTCAGGTAGTTGGGAAAAGATCAGTAGGGGAGAAATTGTGATGCGTCTCACATGTTTTCGGGTTCCAAAATGGGTGCCACGAAGTGGAATTAGCGAAAGTGCGTGCAACGCCGTGTTGATCCAGATGCTCGATAGGTGTCCACGGCGGCCGCTTGTAACAAACATGGGCATCATTTAAATATGATAATGACAGTCCTGCACCTGACTCAGGGCCCTTTTGTTAAACTGGCGTCATTTCACTTCCTTAACCCTCCCATCAAATCATGGCAGGAATAATCGGAAGCAGCTTTCACAAGCCGTAATTAAAGGAATCCTCACCTTTATTAAGGTTAAGTTTCTGGTTAGTCGTTTTAGGCTTCTAGCTGCTTCTGGGCCACATTTTTGGTTGTTTTTGCAAATGTTTGTCTGTTTAATACTGTTACAAAGTGAGTTTGTGGAAGATTTGCTTGTTTCACCGGATTTGCGGAGTGCCGATATAGAGAGAGCCATGCAACAACAAGGGTTCTGACTGGCATCCTGAAATAATGGTGTCTCGACAGTTCAGGAGGGATCCTTCAGTAAAACCCAGAGAGTATCTCAAGATTCATTATCGTTTGCTGCTTGCTCCACATTTTAGCTATTCAAAGAGGAATTGCCTTTGAGCTGTCTGAAAGGAAGAAGTGGAGCAGGAAGCTGAAGAAGGTGATGAGGAACCAGATGATGCAGAAGAAGACAACAGTGCGGAAGTACAGTGAGCTTCCAGAGCTGCAAGGAAGCAAATTATTGAAGAGAGATTCTCTTGAACAATCCCTACTCTACCAGAGCCCCAACATGCCCTCCTTCCATTTGACCTAGTCCTCACACCCACAATATCAATACCCTCAAACAGTAATGAAGGGATAATTACTAGTCCTAGCCCCTTTAGAGCTACCCCAGATCAGGCGTATTCCTCAGACGTTCACTTTCAACTAAAGTTTGAGGTCGCCGAATCCTAAAGACGCTTAATTGGGTCTAAAGGTCCGGACTATGTCTCCCTAAAGGAAAGGAACAACCTGAAAATGTTACCGTCCTCCAGATAGCACTTTTATTAAGTTTAGCTAGACTGTAACGTTCCGGATATTATGAGGGTCCGGAAAACTCCCCCAGAATTCTGCAACTCCTCACCAAAGAGTGTACAGAGATTGAGTTCGCAAGTTTGATACAGAAGTATTATGTGAGATTTATTACAGTTGGTGAGTCAATCGCAACATTAACAGTTCCAAAAAGAGTAAACATACAATCCTATTATCAGAGAACCTTACTTTCAAATCTTAACTTCGCTACAGTTTTACAGTTCTTAAAGTTTATTCAGGATATCCACCAAAATCAAATACCTTTGGTCCCCGAGGTACAAAGAGTTGGAGACTTACAGAGCCGCCTCTGAAGCCGAGAATCGCTTTGTCCCTTTAAAGCGAGTCTCCTATCCCATTTGAGAGTTCAATATTTATACCCTTTTTCAGTGGTATTTCTTTTAAGGTTTTCTGCTGGTGTAAGCTAATTATCTCTAGTCATTTTTCTGCTGAGCCCTGCAATTCTTACAGCCACCTCAGCTAGTAGCATTACAGAATTATGTCCCTTCTCTAGGTGTTCTAAGTTTACCATAAAAAATGGTGTAACGGCAGGTGTGTTTTACTTGATGTCATTTTTACGAAGGCAGATGTTTGTGCTTCTTTACGAGGTGTAAATTAGAACACCTTGTCCAGGGTGAACCATTGTTTTGTTCCCAAAGGTCAGCCTGTTGGGAGCCTTTAACCTTCTGTTTCAATAAGGTTATTGATTCAGTGTCAACAACTATCTTTTCTCTATAGCCAGAATGCTTTCACAGCTTTTTCATAGTTAGGTTTCTAGATTTCCAGACCCAGTATGTCATGTTTTAATAAGGCCAGAATTCTTTCATAGAATGGTGTATTTTTCTGAATTGGTTATATGGCTTATTCCTTCACAGTACCACCTCTTGGGCATTCCTGTTACAGCACTAAAATTATGAAGGCCAACAGCAATAACGAAACAAAACATTTTTACTTCCAACAGACTTCATTCTTGACTTGAAAATGGTTAGATGACTGCTACATGTTTACAAATCACCGTTGTCCGAAGCCCTAGTGCCTATCTTGTGTGCACGTTTTTCCTATTCTAGTACTCCAATGAGCTGTTTCCCCAGTGGCTGCAGCTTGGGAGATGGAAGGCTACTGAACTTCTGCTGAGGGCACTTGAGATGATCGTGGTGGGCAACTTCAAGGAGCTCTGGTCTTTAAGGACCCAGCTGCAGACTGCTGGGACTCGGTGTGATCTGGGGCAGTCTGGCCCAGCTGGCTCTCTGGAACCAACAAGGGCACTGGTTGAGAGGCTGATGGGGGAGCAGCGGTGCTGCCATCCTGAGATACAACAGCAGGTGCCTCTCTGATGGAGGTAATGCTACTTTCAGAGGATAAATCATCAACGCTCTGTGTGAGAACAGATTGCAGGCATGCTGTGAGGCTCTCGAAGCCCCTATCCTCATTCTCCTTCAGGGAAGATGGCAGCAGTCTGAGCTTCTATTGAAGCTGCCAGAGCTGTCACTAAAGGCTCCATCGCTGTGGGCCCCCCTCCAGTACTTGTAGGGTTGACCACTCGCTCCATATTTGACTACATGGTCTCGATGCCATGCACAAATACGGCAGACAAGTTGGAGCTAGGCTCCTCCGTGCTCTCAAACATTGTGAGCATGTTTGCTAGCAGGCTGCCAGTACAGTGAGAAGGTCTCTGTGGATTACCATCAATCTTTTTATGTATGGTGCTGGGTGCATCTCCACGTGCACACCACTCTAGTATACCTGCATAGTTCCAGTCTCTGAGCTGGTGTCTGAAAGTGTAAGGTCGAGTGACGGCTCCTGGTCTGCAATGCTGTCCTCTTCTTCTGAAATGGAGATATCATTCAGTGGCATGGGTAAGCAGAGACAGATTTTTGAAGACAGCAGTAATTCAGCATGCATCATATGTAAACGTGAGATTTAAGTGAGAAGGGAAGGAGGGAAAGATGGTTTAGAAGCCTGCAGGACTTCTCCTCCACCTCGCCAGACACCTAGCTCTTGACATGCTCCTGCTCACGATGTCCATCATCAAGTGGGGTCATCACAAGGACTGCCTGCTCCCTGTTATTGTGTATGAGCTTGCCCTGCCAGAACAAAAGAAGTGTGTCAATGTTAAAATAGTGAGAAGTTTTCAGGGGGTGCATGTGAGGGTAGAATAGTGTTGCTGGTGTGTGAAAGATGGCAGAGGTGTGAACAGGTGATGGATGTAATAGTGAGGAGAGTAGCATGTGCAGAGCGCTGCAGTAGCAGTAGAAAGAGGTGAAGTGAAGTATGCAGCAATTGGAGGAGAAGCACTTGGAGGAGGGGAGAGTTGTGAGTGCTGGGGCAATAATTACTGCAAGGCTAAGCAGAGACTAATAAGAGATATGAGTTAGGAGCTCATAGCTATCCTTGTGAAGTCACTGCACCTTTTCCTGCATTGCAGCCATGTCCTCGGGTTGATACTTCTGACGCTCATGCTCTGACACCTCTGCCCACTCGTACTGGGTCGCGTGCCTGGTTATCTACCTGCCACCTGACCGACCTCCTCCACCAAAACCTACGGAAAACTGGAGGACCCTTGTAGTTTCTGCTGTGTCTTCCATTGTCCAGAATCTTCAGTGACAGTTGCCTGCAGCCAAAAGGCACCCCTGTTTAAGAGGTGCAGGCTTCCTTTAAATGGCGTTAGCAATGTACAAAATTGACTTAGGCGCGCTGCCAATGAACAGTGCGAGTAACACTCACTGGCTGCCTATTTTACTTGAATTAATGAGGGGTCAAATCTGGGGCCTTCTATACGGCCACGTGACCAAGCATGTGCTCCCAGCATGTTGCCTATACTGTACACAAAAATGCACTTAAAGCTCTGAGCTGGAAAGACATCTGGCTCTTTATTGTAATTCTTCCTGATAATTTGGGCTAAATCGTGACTCAGTTGGAGTCAGAGAGCTAGTCAGTCTGAAGATATCAGAAATAAGGGCTAACAGATAGCTACTTAAAAAGTAAAGGAACCATTTTTAAAGAGTTTGGGGTAGAGTTTCCGCTTTGGGCGCAATCGGCGATTCTGGTGCAAATTGTGCTCAAAATTGCTTCTGTTTTGAAAAGTGTTTTTTCCCCGTGTTTCCGCTCAAGCTCATTTCCAAATCACCGAACGCAAAATCTGCCGTGAATCAACGCAATTGGGCAGCTTCTTAAAATGTAATTTAAAAAAAAAAATTTGCTTTAAAAATATTCCTTGATATATTTAGGACTGAGATGAGGAGGAATGTCTTCACTCAGAGGGTTGTGAATCGTTGGAATTCTCTGCCCCAGAGGGCTGTGAATGCTGAGTCTTTGAGTATATTCAAGGCTGAGTTAGATAGATTTTTGGACTCTAGGGGAATCCAAGAATATGGAGATCGGGTGGGAAAGTGGAGTTGAGGTCGATGATCAGCCATGATCTTATTGAATGGCGGAGCAGGCTCGAGGGGCCGTATGGCCTACTCCTGCTCCCAATTCTTATGTTCTTATGTTAAAAGTGGTAACTTGGTAAAGTTGGATTAATACAGCTGAAAATGAGATTATCATAAAAATCAGCATTTTTAATCACAGTGTCAATCCACCACCTGTGAGTAACCCGATTTTAAATTACTGAAAATGACTTTTAAAAAATATACAAAACTATTTTCTAGTTAGTTTGGGGTACAGTAGTCAGTTCCTTAGTAAATTAAAAATAACATTCAAAACCTTTTAAAACGTACTTATTGGTGTTCTTGCGCCCAAAATATCCAGCTTAATTTTTGGAGCCTCCTCGAAGGTCCGCAAACAAGCGCAATTAGCGGAAACTCCCAATGGTGATTAATTCACCCTGGGGGCGTGGCCAGTTTGTGGGCGGGGCCTGCTTCAAGCGCAACGTTTTTAAAGCCAGCGTAAAAGATGGCGGAAACTTGCGTTGTGTTGAAGGCAATTTGCGCTGAAGATTCTGCGATCTTTTGCACCAGTTACGTCAATTTTGGGCGAATTGCGCCATAAAAAGCATGCAATTGAGTGGAAACGCCAGGACTTAGTTTTGATGTTCAAGGTTTGCACAGGAGCACTGCCTTTGTTGTTTTGATATTTTGAATGAGTGTTTATAGTCAATAGAAAAAAACTGCATTTATATTGCGATTTTCCCATCCTCGGTAAATCCCAAAGCATTTCACAGCCAACTAATTACTTTTGAAATGTAGTCACAGTTGTTTTGCAGGCAAAGGTGACAGCCAATGTGCACACAGCGAAGTACCACAAACAAATCAAATGAATCACCAGTTAATATGTTTTGGTGGTGTTGATGAATGTTGGTCAAGGTACCTGGAGACATCAAAAGAAAATTGACACCAAGCCATATAAGGAGATGTTAGGGCAGATGACCAAAAGCTTGGGAGAAGAAGTAGGTTTTAAGGAGCGTCTTAAAGGAATCGTTTTAAGATTCATCCAAAAGAGAGCAGGAGTGACATTCCACGCCGTTTATGACATATTAGCAGTGTAGAAATGGCATAGAACCATTTTTCTCCAAAGAGCCAATAGGGCAGCACTGCCATCTGATGCATGACAACCCGCTGACAAGCTCATCTGTCTGCACTGCTCTCTCCTTTGTAGGCTTCGCAAAATCCCCCAGAAACTCAAACAGAGCCCTAAAGGGAGTGATTTTTGGACTTTTCATACAAACTTGGGATGATGGGGCCTAAGTGAAGTGATTTGATGTAAAAACCTAAAGATCAGAGAAGAAAAACCTGAGGAAACTGATTTTTTTAAAAAATCTTACTGTTGGGAGAGACATCTTTCATAGACACAACCTGCGAGGGGCATGGCCCGGCAGTGAACAGATCAAGCTGTCTGGGAATTGTTTACACTACAAATCCTACCCAGGTGCAAGAGACAAAGCAAAAACTCACAAACACATTCAAATATGGATCCCCAGGGGAAACAAGATGCTGGAAATCTAAAAACGATTCAATGACAATAAAACTTCGATCACACAGTTTCATAGCCATTATCCCATCAAAAAAAACAATCAACCAGGTATCCACAGAACAGATTTAAAAGCCCGCCAACAGACCTAGGACAATAGGGTGGAGATTTGGCGCGTAGATAAGGCTGTGTTTAAGTCGGAAAATGATCAAGACATGTTTAACACTAAGCAAAAATCATCGGAACTGGCAAGCCCGCCAAAAACTAGACAATTGGACTAAGCAAGGTTCATTTACAATCAAAAGGAGTTTGTTTTAGTAAGGGTTTTTTGGGCGCGAAAAAGAAACAGTATAATTTGAGAGCCTGTGCCATAATTTCTCTTTCTTTCGGATTGGCTGACGACGCGGACACAGCTCTCTCCCTGCTCCAGCAAAACCTACCACAAGCCATGAGGAAGAAGGCCAGCACGCAAGAAGAAACCAGAGCAACTACCTCAGTGACCATCAGACACCTCGCAGTAACAAGGGCCTTACGGAGTCCTTTTAAACAAAAGACTCTAATATCCTGTCAAGGATTCGTTGGTCAGCATTATTCCTGATCTCCTGAAACCAAAAACCTAGCCAGATAGTGGGATCTTTGGGAGGGATAAGGTTTTGTTTGATATATTGTCATTTCCCTTGCTTGTACCGTGTGTTCCCCGAATCTGTGTTTAAGTAATAAGTGTGTTTCAAGTTTGTTACCTTTTTCTTTTAATAAAGTAAAATTCTTTCATCAGAACCTGTTTACTGCAATTTTGTTCACAACCCCTAAATAAGCCCAAAGTCTAGGAACCGGAGGGGTGTGGGAGCGATTAAGATACCCCTTACACGTTGGCTATAAAGATGATCACCACGTGCAAATTTCATGGCCACACGGTCATTTTAGGCAGACATAGGACCTCTTTTTTTATTCGTTCCTGGGATGTGGGCGTCGCTGGCAAGGCCAGCATTTATTGCCCATCCCTAATTGCCCTTGAGAACGTAGTGGTGAGTCGCCTCCTTGAACTGTTGCAGTCTGTGTGGTGAAGGTACTCCCACAGTGCTGTTAAGGAGAGTTCCAGGATTTTGACCCAGCGACAATGAAGGAATGGTGATATATTTCCAAGTCAGGGTGGTGTCTGAATTGGAGGGGAACTTGCAGGTGGTGGTGTTCCCATGCGCCTGCTGCCCTTGTCCCTCTAGGTGGTAGAGGTTGCAGGTTTTAAAATGATCATCCTTGTTTTCAAATCCTTCCATGACCTCGCCCCTCCTTATCTCTCTAATCTCCTCCAGCTCTATAATTCCCCTAGACCTCCATGCTCCGCCTATTCTGGACTTTTGAACATCCCCGATTTTAAATGTTCTACCATTGGTGGTTATGCCTTCAACTGCCTAGATCCTGAGCTCTGGAATTCCCTTCTAAATCTCTCTGCCTCTCCACTTCTCTTTCCTCCTTTAAGATGCTCCTTAAAACCTATCTCTTCTCCCAAGATTTTGGTCAGCTGCCCTAACATCTCCTTATATGGCTTGGTGTCAATTTTTTTTTTATAACACGCCTGTGAAGTGCCTTGGGACATTTTATTACGTTAAAGGCACTATATAAATTTTTGTTGTTGTTTGGGAGGTGCTGCCGAAGAAGCCTTGGCGAGTTGCTGTAGTGCATCTTGTAGATGGTACACACTGCAGCCACAGTGCGCCAGTGGTGGAGGGAGTGAATGTTTATGGTGGTGGATGAGGTGCCAATCAAGCGGGCTGCTTTATCCTGGATGGTTTGAGATTATTGAGTTTTGTTGGAATTGCACTCATCCAGGCAAGTGGAGAGTATTCCATCACACTCCTGACTTGTGCTAGGGTTCTAAAAGAGGTGACTGAAGAGATAGTGGATGCATTGGTTTTGATCTTCCAAAATTCCCTAGATTCTAGAACGGTCCCAGTGGATTGGAAAGTCGCAAATGTAACACCGCTATTCAAGAAAGGAGGGAGAGAGAAAACAGGGAGCTACAGACCAATTAGCCTGACATCAGTCGTCGGGAAAATGCTGGAATCCATTGTTAAGGAAGTGGTATCAGGGCACTTAGAAAATCATAACATGATTAGGTAGAGTCAGCATGGTTTTATGAAAGATAAATTGTGTTTGACAAATTTATTAGATATTTTTGAGGATGTAACTAGCAGGGTAGATAAAGGGGAACCATTGGATGTAGTATATTTGGATTTCCAAAAGGCATTCGATAAGGTACCACATAAAAGGTTATTACACAAGATTAGGGCTTATGGGGTTGGGGGTAATATGATAGAGGAGTGGGACTTGAACCCACAACCTTCTGACTCTGAGGTTAGGGTGCTACCAACTGAGCCACAGCTGACACTGGGCCACCCATATCCACACCATGGCTACAAGAGCAGAATTGAGAGGTCGCACAACACCAGGTTATAGTCCAACAGTTTTATTTGAAATCACAAGCTTTCGGAGCTATCGATTGCTCCTTCCTCAGGTGAAGTGTACAAGAGCAGGACAGAGGTTGGGTATTCTGTGATGAGTGGCTCACCTAAAAGCCTCTGCACCATCTATAAGGCTCAAGTCAGAAGTGTGATGGAATATTTACCACTCGACTGGATGGGTGCAACACAACAACACTTAAGAAGCTCAACCCCATCCAGGATAGCGCAATCTGCCAGATTGGTGCCTCTGCCACTGGACACAATGGTCCAGAAATTCGCGTGTCCAGCTTGCCGCGGGGGTAAGGATTGCGCGCGCCCTTACCTACCACGCCTGCCGTTGTGTTTTGGGCCCACGGGAACTTCGGGTCCTGGGCCTCTACCAACTGCCAGCGCACAGTGCTTGTGTGTTCCAGGGGCGCAGTTAGTGCGATGCGACCCCTGGGATCACGTGGGCCATGGAGAGCCAATGGCAGCAGACCATCTTTCATTCATAGATTTGACAGGAGACCTGTCAAATCTGTGAATTGAAATCGGCCCCAAAAGAACAGCTAAACTTCAAATAAATTTAAAAAAAGAACCATCACATTTATAAAATAACTATAGTTAAATAAATTAACCACTTTAAACAAAAATTTAAATTTTTGAAAAAATTAAAATACTTTTTAAAAGTTATAAAAATAAACTTACCTTTCTTTAAAGTATCTAAAAAAGATAAACCTGTTGAAAAAAATTTAAAATTATACTTAATTAACCACTTACCTTGTTCAAAAGGGGTCTTACGCCTCCTTTTTATTAGCGTAGTATCTTCAATACTTACCCTCACGTAGAAACCTGAAAAAAAATCTAAGTGTGCTGCGTGCGCGCAGCCTCTAGCGCGCACGCGGTTCACCTAGGAACCGCCCCCTTCACCATACCGGAAGTTCTGGTTTCCCGCGCATGTGCAGTGCATGCAGGAAACCGGCACTTCGGGAAGCAATACGGGTGAGTACACACTGTGTACTCACGCGGGAAGGGCCGAATTTTTGGGCCAATATCTACCCCCTCCATCACTGGCACACTAGAGCTGCAATATATACAATCTACAGGCAACTCACCAAGGATACTTCAACAGCACATTTCTTCCCTGCAACCACGAGAAAGACAAGAGCAGCAATGTCATGGGACATTGATAGAATAAGCGAATGGGCAGAACTGTGGCAGATAGCATTCAACATGGGGAAGTGCGAGATCATCCACTTTGTACCTCAGAAAGAGAAATCAGAGTATTTTCTAAATGGGGCTAAGATAATAACTGTGGAGGAGCCGAGAGATTTAGGGGCCCAGGTACAGAAATCGCTAAAAGCTAGTGGACAGGTACAAAAAATAATTCAAAAGGTTAATGGAATATTTGCCCTCACCTTGACGGGGCTGGACTACAAAGGGGTGGAAGTTATGTTACAGTTATCTAAAGCTCTGGTTAGACCCCATTTAGAGTACTGCGTTCAGTTCTGGGCACCTCACCTCGGGAAGGATATATTGGCCTTGGAGGGGATGGAGTGCAGATTCAGCAGGATGCTAAAAGGATTAAGTTATGAGGACATGTTGCATAGAGGAAGCTTGTATTCCCTTGAGTGTAGAAGATTAAGCGGTGATCTAATTGAGGTGTTTAAGATGATTAAAGGATTTGATAGGTTAGATAGAGAGAAACTATTTCCTCTGATGGGGGACTTCAGAACAAAGGGGAATAACCTTAAAATTAGAGCTCGGCTGTTCAGGGGTGATGTCATGAAGCACTGCTTAACATAAAAGCCTGTGTAAATCTGAAACTCTCTCCCCCAAAAAGCTATTGAGGCAACGCCAATTGAAAATGTCAAAACTGAGATTGCGAGATTTTTATTAGGCAAGGGTATTAAGGGATGTGCGCCTAGAAATTGGACACCGACAGAAACCTGCTGATGTCACCACAGCCTCGGATTTACGGCCGCTGAAACTGGCCGCAGCGCTACCCGGCAAAAATTTGCGCTGGAGGCTGAAGATTTGTCGTGCAGTGCTAACTTACCATGTAACGCCCTCCTGGTGGTGTTAGTGGAGGCATCCGACTCGAAGTTCCCATCCTGAAGTGGCATAGCTGCTTCTTACAGCCTGTGGGAGCGAGGCTGTGGAGTTCGCAAGGCATTGTGGGCAATTAAAGGGGCAATGAATTAAAGGGGCAATGCATTCAGCACTAATAAAAATGAAAATCAAGTGAAAAAATGCATTTTTCAGCATTTACTGCCTTTCAAAAAATTTTACATTAAAAAGAAGTCCCAAATCGGAGTCTTCAACACTTAAAGTGGAATCCTATCTGAACCTCAAGAAATGGGAAAAGTGCTTCAGCACGAACACAAATGGTGCAACAAGCCAGGGAAGGGGCACCCAGGGTCTCGCACGCAGCACTCCAGCTTTGTGCAGGGGGTCAACACTGCAAGAGAGGTTCTCTACCCAGAGGGTCCAGGAGGCCCTCCAGAAAGAAGGATGTGGGACCAAATCACCGAGGCCATCACCAACTGAATTACTAGCCTCACACACTGCTCAAAGCACAACTTGCCCCCCCTGCCCCCAATCACTCACCTACCAACAATCTGTACCAATCACGAGGCACATCTCCCATTCCTAGCCTCCCCTCACCCACTTGGAGGAGACGGTGCTGGCCATTCTTGGCATGGTTGAGCCCTTGGCCAGCGGCGGGGATGAAAGGATACAAGATGCTGGTATCCTCATACGTTATTCTCCTTCTGGCATGCACCTCTTGCTTTCCCGCTCTCCCCTCACCACAACTGCACCCTTGTGCCTTCCTCATTTCACACACTCAAGAAATGCAGCCTGCCCAGCCAGTGGTTGACCAAGAAGAGGGAGAGGAGAGAGAAAAAGAAAGCCCATCACTCAATTTCACACTCCTAGCCACTAGCTCCTCAAGGTCGACCAGCAAGGCCATCTGCAGTGTCCTCCACTAAAAGTCAGCAGCCTTCCACCAGCCATGCTGCAGCCACTGGGGTAGCACTGTGTGACATCACTAGGATACGCAAAGGCACACACAAGACTGTCACTAAGGTAATGCATAAGGGTGATGAGTTGATTTCTTGATGTCATATTGGATGGATAGATGTATAAAGTTGGATTGGAACATTTGCTTTGTGGTGGCTTTTATTTCAGCACGTGGCCAAGAGGACACTGTGATGGTCAACAACAGAGGGAAGGGAAGGTGTGTGGAAGTGCAGTTTACTTTTAAGACACAAATAAAATGGCTTCTCTAAGAAAAGAATTTAAAAAGGGAATTCAAAATGGCCGACAGTAGGAGTCACCATAATAAGTAAATCATTCTAATTAGCTACAAGGAGGTGACAACTCAAAATTCCTTATCTAAGAAAAACTTAGCAAAATAAGGCATCAATTAGTTCTAACCAGCTCAGGATGAGATAAGGCAAGCCATCAACCCACAGATTAGAGAATGAACATTGAACAAAGGAATCCCACAAGGAAGATCTGGTTATCTGATCTTTAAGGAATTTCTGCTCGTTATTATAACGAAAACCTATGCAATAACTCACAAGTTTGTGCATCATTAAATAGGATGTTTAATGATGTGTCATATGGCCTGTTCTGTGTACTTTTTGTATAAAGTATGTTCAAATCTTGTAAGATTCGAAGCATTCTGACATAGCAACTTGACTGTGTCAGAACCTTCCCTTGTAACAAGTAAACTTTATTAAAAAGCCTTCTTTGTCACGATTCTGTGTTTAAAAAGAGTTCTACTCGGCATGTAAAACTTCCACAGGTGTGAGACTAATGTTGAAAGGGGAATTGGGTTTGTGCTCACTGGGTCTGCAGGCGGATGATTCCATCCCAGATACCCCGGCCAGAAAGGAACTGTCTGGGCTGCTTTCTTCCTTCAACTTCCTCCTTTTCTGTTTCCTCCTCTTCGGCTTCTTCCTCTTCCCTTTTTGAGTAGATGCTGTAAATCTGAAAAAACAGCATTAAATGTTGGAAATACTCAGCAGGTCAGGCAACATCCATAGAGAGAGAAACAGAGTTAACGTTTCAGGTTGAGGTGCTGCCTGACCTGCTGAGCATTTGCAGCATTTTCTTTCTTCTGAGAGGCCTACATTTACCATCCGAAGCCTTGCAAGTGTCCAGCAGCACACCCTACACACTTAAAAAACTTTTAACATGTATTGCAGCAAGCCACTACGTCAATAAAATAAAAAAAACCTGTTCAAAAGCTTAAATGCAAACTTACCTGAAAGATATGTGTGTGTCCCTCGAAGAGGTGCTAACAGCCTCTGTCAGTCTGCTTGCACGATGGGTTTACCTGGTGTGCTTAGGACTCAGCACTGAGCTCAGTGCTAGGGTCGAAGTTCGCCCTGGTGACGTTAAGTCATCATACAATGCCGACTGACATCACCACAGCACCATTTTTTGTTTCAGGGCAATGCCTCTTACCGGCAGCGCTACTGGGACGATGAAAATGGAGGACGCCACGGGACCCGCCACCAGCTGATGGAAGAGCCGCCGCCGCCACTTTCTCCACATTACGCCGTGCTGATGGGTGGTGCTAAGGTAGGGAATTTCTCCCCCCATGGAACCAAGGTGGGTAAATGGAGTTAAGATACATCTCAGCCATGATCTAATTGAATGGTGGAACAAGCTCTAGGGGCTGACTGGCTTACTCCTGTTTCTATGATCCTATGTTCCTATGCCTACTTAAGACAAAATGATGTGGCTGCACATGATGAGCACTGAAATACAATAACAAGGATTCTTTGTTTGACCCTTGGGTCTCGCTAGATTTACCTAGATATTGGACACAGAAAAACAAACTCTGGTTCATAAGGCATGTAAGGTTTATTTGCATGAGTAGTCAATGAGGTGAAATAGAATACAATAGCAAAATACTGCGGATGCTGGAAATCCGAAATAACAACAGAAAACGCTGGAAAAACTCAGCAGGCCAGGCAGCATCCGTGGAGAGAGAAACAGAGTTAACGTTTCAGGTCGAAGACCTTTCGTCAGAACTGACGAAAAGGTCTTTGACCTGAAACGTTAACTCTGTTTCTCTCTCCACGGATGCTGCCTGGCCTGCTGAGTTTTTCCAGCGTTTTCTGTTGTTATTTTGGTGAAATAGAATAGTGCTTTATAAATGCAAATTATTGCTGTAAGATCTCACTGTACAAATCATTTTCTTGTGACTCCCAACAATTTGTAGATCACTTAAATGAATCACAGTGCTACCATCTAAAGCAAAACTCAGCTATGAGTATCTATTTGAAATGATAAGGCTTTTCCCGCTCCACTGCTGTAACTTCCGCAGAAACCCCATTTGCATGCATAAACAAGGTTTCCTGGAACCTCCACTGAAGCTACAATGGCCGTGTGGGAGAAGCCCAGAGGAAATTCACCCCTGTATACAATGGGCCAGAAATTCGGATCTCCGGCTTCCCGCGGGTGCAAGAATCGCGCGCATACTTACATACCGCACCTGTCATTGTGCTTCGGGCCCGCGTGGAAATCGGCTCCTGTGCCTCCTCCAGCTGCCGGTGTGCAGTGCTTGCGTATCCCAGGGGCGCAGTTAGTTTGAAGCGTCCCCTGGGATCACGTGGGCCATGGAGAGCCAATCGGAGCAGGGAATCTTCATTCATAGATTTGACAGGAAGACCTGTCAAATCTATGAATAGAGATCGGCCCCAAAACCTCACATAAATTTAAAAAAACATCACATTTTTACAATAACTATAAATTACATAAATTAACAACTTTAAACAAAAATTTAAATTTTTGAAAAAGTTAATTACACTTTTTAACGGTGCTAAAAATAAACTTACCTTTCTTTAAAGTATGTAAAAATGATTAACCTGTTGAAAAAAATTTTAAATTGTACTTAATTCACCATTTACCTTGTTAAAAGCAGGCCTTGTGTCTCCTTTTTCCCCGCGCAGCTTCTCCGTACTTACCCTCACGGAGAAACCTGAAAAAAAACCGAAGTTCGAGGTCTACGTGCTGCCTCTCGCGTTCGACCTCTGAACCCTTTCCTTCAGGGGAATGGAAGTTCCGGTTTCCAGCGCATGCGCAGTGCATGCGTGAAACCGACACTTTCGTTGGGTCTACGGGTGAGTACCCAATGCGTACTCACCCGTGGAGACCCGAATTTCTGGTCCATTAGCAGACCATAGCAGATCAATTCTGCTATTTTACCTCAAAGAATGGATTGTTCTCATTGAGAAAGGGAAGGAAATGATTAAGATAACGTAGAGCGGAGTGGGAAGACAATATGGAGATCTCTGTATTGTAAAAAATAAATAGCAAATTCTGGATGACTTCCAATTCATTTCAAACGCAAATCAGAAGTGCAAAATAGAATGGAAAACTTTCTACAACTATGCAAGGAAAAGAAAGAACTTGAAATTAAACAGCACCTTTCATGACCTCAGGATGCCCCAAAGCACTTTACAGTCAATGAAGTACTTTTGCAGCCTAGTGTAATAAACATTATTTCCTCAAGGAAGTTGGGCATCTGGGATTTCCATGGCGGTTCTCCTGCAGCAGATCAGAGATCCAATAAATGGCCATTTTTGCCATTTCCTTTATCTGCTATAGGTACAGTGGCAGATGGGGTGAACCCCCTGGCATTTCAGGCCCCTGTTTCTTCAAATAACTTATACAGGTAAAAAGCCTATTCCTGGAGACTGATTAAATCTTATTACAATAATAGCTAATATTAAATACAACCATATCAATGACACTATATTATACAGATGTGTGGTATGTGATTGGGTTAGGCAGATGGAAGAAAGGAGAGCTCGATTCTGATACAATGAGTTAGTCATTTAAGCGAGCTCCACTGTATTGCAAGTTTACTACGTGTTCCCTTCATTCTGCAGCTGTAAATTATAGATCAAGATGAAAACTTACTTTCTTTAGTGAACTAAGAGCTACAATAGGCTCAACCCACTGGGAAAATAAAACTAATCGGTTAATTCCATGTCCAAATATCTACTGAAGCAGGCGCTGCATTTAATGATAGGTATTTAAAAGGCATGCTTGGAGTAGCATTAGTAAAATAGTTTACAACTGCTCCACACAACACAGACTGCAGGCAGCTCCAGAAAACATTGTTTACTAGAAGTAATTTAAATTAATCTATGGAAATTTACCTTTTGAAGACTGAAGAGTATTTTCTTTTAACGAGAACCTCTGGTCTTGTCTGAATCAGTCCAGTGTCTTTCTGTACATCAGCTTAGTCTGTAATCTAGGCTGCCTTAAATATTAATGAACGGGCTGACTCATTTGCTATTTTTGTTCCTGTACCCACATAATACTTAATCGTTTGATAATCCAGTCTGGAAAATCCTCAAGTAATCCTTGTACAGAAATAGATGTTTACTGGCCACAGATCTGCAGGTGTTATATATCTGTCATATTTTGGGATCTATTTACTTCAAGGAAGGATTTTGTAATTGAGTTCTGTTTAAGGGTTATTTTTTAAAATAAAATGAATTAATACTGGTTTAAAAGAAAAACCCACAGTTTGCAGATATTAAAGCTAGATGAGCCAATTTGTTGAATGTCACAACTCACAATTTCTTTCAAACTAATACAACGAGGACATATGGGGATAGAATTTCCACGGGGTTCCCTGTTCTCCAGGCTTTAATGCCGTTTCTCCGGGTTTCTACCGAAGTTACAGTGAGAGAATCCCTGTGGAGAGTACAGGTGATTGTCTCATCCCAGGGACATTAGCCAGGAAGCTCAGGGACATTAGCCAGGAAGCTCAGGGACATTAGCCAGGAAGCCCTGGGTCATTAGCCAGGAAGCCCAGGGTCATTAGCCAGGAAGCCCAGGGACATTAGCCAGGAAGCCCAGGGACATTAGCCAGGAAGCCCAGGGACATTAGCCAGGAAGCCCAGGGTCATTAGCCAGGAAGCCCAGGGACATTAGCCAGGAAGCTCAGGGACATTAGCCAGGAAGCCCAGGGACATTAGTCAGGAAGCCCAGGGTCATTAGCCAGGAAGCCCAGGGTCATTAGCCAGGAAGCCCAGGGTCATTAGCCAGGAAGCCCAGGGACATTAGTCAGGAAACCCAGGGACATTAGCCAGGAAGCCCAGGGTCATTAGCCAGGAAGCCCAGGGTCATTAGCCAGGAAGCTCAGGGACATTAGCCAGGAAGCCCAGGGACATTAGTCAGGAAACCCAGGGACATTAGCCAGGAAGCCCAGGGACATTAGTCAGGAAACCCAGGGACATTAGCCAGGAAGCCCAGGGACATTAGCCAGGAAGCCCAGGGTCATTAGCCAGGAAGCCCAGGGACATTAGCCAGGAAGCCCAGGGACATTAGCCAGGAAGCCCAGGGTCATTAGCCAGGAAGCCCAGGGTCATTAGCCAGGAAGCCCAGGGACATTAGCCAGGAAGCCCAGGGTCATTAGCCAGGAAGCCCAGGGACATTAGCCAGGAAGCCCAGGGACATTAGCCAGGGACATTAGCCAGGAAGCCCGGGGACATTAGTCAGGAAGCCCAGGGTCATTAGTCAGGAAGCCCAGGGACATTAGTCAGGAAGCCCAGGGACATTCAGAAATGTGTTAGCTTGTCTCGGATGGCCAACAAATATTCACACCCATTGTGGGGCAGATGATTCTGGTTCCAGGAGTCAGAATTAACAAAAAGAATGGAAAAAATGCATGTTTGAGGTCGTCAGATTTTGAATAAAGGACTACTTGGCACAGTCCTTGGCCCGAAGCTGGAAGTTAAAATGCAGAAGATCAGTTTTTGCAATAAGAAGTTGTATAGAAAGAAAGTTAATACCGAAAACAAATAAGCCAGCTCATGAAAGGGACAGGGAGTTTGATTTATAATTTTTTTCTCCATGTTTCTGAGGAGAGAAGTGAGATTGAGTTAAGTAAGTGGAATCTGTTTTAACTGTTACTCTGTCTGCTTACTTTCTGTCTGTGAAATAAAGCAGCTTAACGATTCCAACCGGGCCTCAACTCACCAACTGTTTTTTAATCCAGCTTTCAAAAGATTGGAAAAGTGCACAAGGACATTTGCAAAAGACACAGGCCTAGAAAATTAGCTACGCAGTGCCCATTTTCTGGGGACTAAATGACCTCCTAACCTTCCAACATGGCGGAGGAGGTGCTGCTCATTACGAGCTGGAAGTGCGCTGCCCCTATATTGGTATAGGTAGATGCGCATGCAGATTATACTAACAGCAGAACATCTTATTTAAATTAGGGTTAAATCTTCTTGCAGGACTTTTTTTCGATATTGGTTTACCCAACGCATGACTCACCACGTGCTAAACTCGCTCAGCAACATGTGGTGCTAAAGAGCAGGAAGGATCCCTCACCAGCAATATTTAAAGGGATCATACAATACTTACAGGTTAGTTGCTGGTTTCTCATATCATAGAATCATAGAAATTCACAGCACAGAAGGAGGCCATTCAGTGCATCTTGTCCGCGCTGGCCGACAAAGAGCTATCCAGCCTAATCCCACTTTCCAGCACTTAGTCCGTAGCCTTGTAGGTTACGGCACTTCAAGTGCATTTCCAAGTAGTTTTTAAATGTGATGAGCGTCTCTGCCTCTACCACCCTTTCAGACAGTGAGTTCCAGACTCCCACCACCCTCTGGGTAAAAAAAATTCGCCTCAAAGCCCCTCTAAACCTTCGACCAATTACTTTAAATCTATGCCCCCTGGTTATTGACCCTTTTGCTAAGGGAAATAGTTCCTTCCTATCCACTCTATCTAGGCCCCTCAACACCCTGTCGTACTTATCAATTGAAAGGGATTCCACTCCCTCAACACACAGTTGGTTTGCAATCTCAGACGGTGCATCATGCAGGTCTGTGCCTGGTATCCAGGTAGCAGTTATGACTCTTTAAATATGTGCCAGTCTTCTGTGCTGCCCTTATTCCAACCAGGCCGCAAAGTTACAGGCTGGCTATTGGGCGATGTGGAAGTGTATTTATAGTTGGACACAAAATGGCTTCTTGGACACAAAATGGCTTCCTAAGACACAGAATATAAAATCTAAAATGGCCTACACAATGTCTGTTAGAAAGATTAGCCAATTGTTTATAGTTTCAACCTAATGAAGGAATTTCAGTTTGTAGACTGTTTTAATTGCCCCCAATAAATAACTTAGGGTTGTAGATCAAAGAAGTCTCCAAGGCCATGGTGTGAATCACTATCTCCCTTGAATTCTAGATGGTGTGGTGGGAGAAATCACACGTCTCCCTTTAGAAGGGATTTCTGCTGTTTTAAATCTTTATGGCCTTTAGAAAATCCTTTTATGTACAGTATACACAAATACTCTTTTAACTTGTTTTATAGGCACTATGCTGTCAATTAATGATTTATTACCATGTCATGTTATATAGGAAGCTTGTATTTTTTCTGTGTATAAATTTCTAGCAGTTTTTGTATTTGCAGGGTGCCATCACAGCCGAATTTGACTATGGTTGCATCCTCCTTGCAGCAAGTAAATTAATAAACCTTCCTTTGATGATACTTTATGTTTAAAGAGTCTTACTTGGAAGTCGAAACTTCGACAGTATTACTTGGAGGTTCCACCAAGATCGCTTGCTACCTTTCGGTAAGTCACGGACAAAGGACACCACAAATTTCTAGTGACAAATCCTGAATGGCCACAGTGACGTTTTATCACATAAAAAGGATTTCTCATTAGATACTAAATTGGTGCAGTCTGTTTCTTCTGACGGTGACACAGCGATCTGTAAGACTCGGGTTTTAGATTTGAGTTGAATCCTGTAACTTTTGCTTCTTTTATTTCTAATGTTAAGAGGAGGAGGAGGATTCTGATGGCTCAAGTTTCAAAACTTTTGGGCAGAGGAGGTAAGGGAAAAATTCGGCAGGGTTGTGTCCCGGACTGAAAGGTAACAGGTTGTGAGAAAGCGCTAAAAGATTAAAACTGCAGTATCAAGGGTGGGTCCCTTGAGCCGGAGAAAAGAGTCTCACGGCAGAAAGGTTTAGATAAGAAACCTTCATAGAGTATAAGTTAAATGTTAAGGACTCAGTTTGTAGTGGCGTACAATGCAAACTGGGAATTGATTATTTGTTTAGCTTAAAGTATAAGGTTAAATGTTTGATTACTTGATTTGTTTGCCTGTTTGGGCTTTTGCGTTACTTATCATTGTCTTTATTGTTGTTAATTCTTGTTATTGTTTGTCACTTGTGGAGCTCCGGAGGGTTAATAATAATCGTAAAGGGGTAAAGGGTGAAATTTGCGATTCAGAAGAAGAGTGCCTAGTATAACTAAAACTTTACTAAGATGGGAGCTTCACAGAGTAAGATCCCAGAAAAAGGAACTCCAGCCTTTTACATCTTCCAGAACTGTGGTTGGATGTCCACAAGGGATTTGCCTGATTGATCTAAATGGACCAAGAATGGCAGACACCCGTTCCCCATTGACGGAACCTTTAACGTGGATAGAATTACATGTCTGGAGGACTGTCTCACAAATAGAGACCCACAAAGAAAAAGTAAAAAGTCAGTAAATTGGTCAGACTTTTCAGACTGGAAAAAGGAAGCAGAAAGGCGTAAGGGCCGTAGTATACAAGCCAGTAGATCTGAAATTAAAAATAAGAGAAAAGAGCAAGAGCCCAGTGGTAAATTGGCTAAACAAGATGAAGTTACACAAATGACTTTAAGACAAACCCCGAAGCCTACCGCTCATACCTCTCTTTACCCACGTCTCAGTCAAGTGATGACGAGGATCAGGGATGGTACAGAAAACCTCCTGCATATGAAGAGCGACTACAGGGTACAGCGACTGGTGAAGTAAGCGACCTCCGAAATGGAGATCAGGGGTCTAGCCCAGATCACACCACCATTAACGGAGGCCCAAGTCACAATACCAGATCCCAAACAGCCCACAAAATGAATCTGCTCAGATGGTTCCCCAACGTCCACGAGTCTGACGGAGATCTAGTTGTTGTCCATCGCCCATGGACAGCTTCCGAGCTACGGACAATAATCCACGAGTTACCGAACCCCTCAGAGGACTTAGAAAAAGCAATTAGTGAGCTCAAAAGCACCATTATTTGCCATCAGCCCACTATTGTGGACGTTGACCAGCTACTCAGGGCTTGGTTAAAAGATTCCAGATACCGCCTTTTAACAGAAGGCGAAGATAGTTTCCAAGATATTAACGATCATAAAACAGACAGGGGATGGAATCCAGAAACACTACCAAATGATCAATTCTGGACCGAATTCTATAGAGTAATGCATATTAAATTCCCAAAAAGAACTAATTGGACAAAAATAATTGAGACAACTCAGAAAAAGGACGAAGACGTTGAGGATTATATAGAAAGAATAGAAGCAGTTATGGGGCAGCATTCTTGAATGACCAAAGAAAATTACCAGATTCCTTTAATCAATGCCCTTGTAAATGGTCTCAGAGCGGAACTTAAAGAACCATTGACTCTAGTCTGCCTAGATTGGAGACATAAAACAACTCCTGAGTTAACACAGATTCTAAAAGGAATTCAGGAAAGAAAGAAATAGAGACCAAAAGAACAAGCAGCTTTTGCAGCCCCGACTGCCCAGACAACCATTTATTATCAGGGTCAATACAGAGGACAAGGCAGAGGGAATAACAGAGGTAGATTTAGAGGAAGAGGTAGTGGAGGGACAGGCAGAGGCCAGTGGAACGGAGGAGGTGCAAACTCTCCATGTTTTAACTGTGGTCAGATCGGACACTGGAAGGCTAACTGCCCGTTCCCCAAGCAGCAAAGTCAAGGCTGGGGAGGTGCACCAAACGATGTAGATACCCAAGCCCAGGTTTACACTCGTCCGCAGGCAGGTTTTACAACAGGGAACCCTTGGGGAGGTCAAAATATGGAAGGACAATTTGGATCCCCATGGCAAAATTATTCAAAATGATGCAGAGAAACAGCCCCGAATGTTACCCACATTCTTCAGTTACCTTCAGTATCAGTAAATTCTAAAGATGAGCCATACTTATCCATAAAAATGCAGGGCAAGAAAGTTCCTTTTCTTGTTGACACAGGAGCCACAAGCTCACTATTAACAAAGCAATATGCTAGAGGAGCCCCATGTACAGAAAAGAATGTCACATGTGTAGGACTCTCCGGCGTCTCACAGACTATGACGTGGTCACAACCATTAGCAATACAAACAGACAATTTTTCTGGCCAGCACGCCTTTCTCCTATCAGACGACGCCCCTATGAACCTTTTAGGAAGAGATTTGCTATGCAAAATGCAAGCAACAATAATATGTTCTGAAACAGGACTGCAGGTGTACATCCCTACTGATAGATGCACTATGTGTCCTTTACAAGAATGCTCCCCTCCAGTTATTTCACGGGAAACGGAGCAACTGCTGGATCAAATTCCGCCACAAGTATGGTCTAGCCATTCAAACGAGGTTGGCAAAATGCTAACTGCTCAGCCATACAAAGTTACGTTAAGACCATCCGTCCGATTGCCCCGTAGACCTCAGTACCCGCTTTCAACAGCAGCCGAACAAGGAATTCAGCCTGTCATTAACTCTTTGTTACAGCAAGGAATAATCATTCCAACCCAGAGCCGATGCAACACTCCAATTTTGCCAGTCGAAAAGAAGGAAAGTGGGAAATGGAGACTAGTGCAAGATCTCAGAGCAGTTAACGAATCAGTACTACCAGTTTATCCAGTTGTGCCAAATCCTGCTACCATTCTAACTAGTATTCCCTCTGGATCAAAGTATTACACTGTCATCGATTTATGTTCAGCTTTCTTCAGTATCCTTACTGTTGCCACTCAAGTGGATAGAGCAGTAAAGAAGGCCTATGGTGTGTTGGCGTTTATTAACAGAGGGTTTGAGTTTAAGAACCATGAGGTTATGCTGCAACTGTACAGGACCTTGGTGAGACCACATTTGGAATATTGTGTGCAGTTCTGGTCACCTCACTATAGGAAGGACGTAGAAGCATTGGAAAGAGTGCAAAGGAGATTTACCAGGATGCTGCCTGGTTTGGGGGGGAGGTCTTATGAGGAAAGATTGAGGGAGTTGGGGCTTTTCTCTTTAGAGCGGAGGAGGATGAGAGGCGACTTAATAGAGGTTTATAAGATGATGAGGGGGATAGATAGAGTGGATGTTCAGAGACTATTTCCTCGGGTAGAGGCAGCTGTTACAAGGGGGCATAACTATAAGGTGCATGGGGGGAGATATAGAAGGGATGTCCGAGGTAGATTCTTTACTCAGAGAGTGGTTGGGGTGTGGAATGGACTGCCTGCTGTGATAGTGGAATCGGACACTTTAGGAACTTTCAAGCGGTTATTGGATAAGCACATGGAGCACACCAGAGTGATAGGGAATGTGATAGCTTGATCTTGGTCTCGGACAATGCTCGGCACAACATCGAGGGCCAAAGGGCCTGTACTGTGCTGTACTGTTCTATGTTCTATGTTCTATGTTATCCACCAAGATTCACAGTTACTATTCGCTTTCACATTTCACTTGGACAAGACTTCCACAAGGTTACACAGAGAGTCCCACAATCTTTTCTCAAAGCCTCAAGCGTGATTTAGAGGACATTCTCTTCACTGGAGGGTCCACACTTATCCAATATGTCGATGATTTGCTGATAGCTTCGCCTGATAAACAGTCATGTCAAACTGACTCGCTTATTATGCTTCATGCCTTAGCAGTAAAGGGACATAAAGTATCACGTTCCAAGATGCAGTTCGTGTCAGAGAAAGTACAGTATTTGGGACATGAACTCTGTGGTGATAGCCACTGTCTGTCGCAGGGGAGAATCAGAGCAATTTGTGAAGCACCGTTACCTACCACTAAACAGCAATTAAAACATTTTCTGTAGACAATGGATCATGGGGTATTCAGACCTGGTGCGCCCATTGCTTGATATCTCCATGCCCATGGAGGAAGACCCTCTTGCTTGGAATCAGAAGGCAACGGACGCCTTTGAGAATGTCAAGCAAGCCCTTATATCGGCCCTTATATCGGCTCCAGCATTAAGGCTGCCAGACTATCAGAAGCAGTTCAATCTTTTTGTCCATCATAAATTGGGCTTTGCTCAATCCGTTTTGACTCAAACCCATGGTGATAAACAAAGACCTTTGGCCTATTTCAGTACTCAATTAGATCCTGTTGCACGCGGCCTGCCTGGATGCCTGCCAATTCTAGCCGCCGCCTATTATGCTGTACAACAGGCTCAAAGTATCACGCTCAATCACCGGACTATTTTATTTGTGCCACATTCAGTCGAAGTACTGTTGACAAAATGCGCCACTCAACATTTGACATCAGCTCGCAGCAGTAAATACGAGGTTGAATTATTGTCCAACCCTAATCTCCTAATTCAAAGATGTTCGGTTTTGAATCCAGCCACACTGCTGCCCACGGAAGAAGATGGAATCCCACATTGCTGCGAGACGGTCACCCAATTGGTGACCAAGCCTCGAATAGATCTATCTGAAACTCCTATTTCTAATAGTGACTTAATATACTACGTAGACGGGTCAGCTCTTAGGGATGACAAAGGATCACCCAGAGCTGGGTATGCCATATCAGATGATCATTCAGTTGTAGAAGCGCTCTCATTACCTCAATCTTTTTCAGCACAACAAGCAGAATTTTTCGCTCTTACAAGGGCTTGTATACTGGCTACTGATCAATCTGTTAACATTTATACCGACTCCCGGTATGCTTTCGGGGTCGCCCATGATTACGGACAGATCTGGAAACTAAGGGGATTTCTAACTTCTTCAGGATCGACTATTAAAAATGCCGAACAAATTGACAATCTTTTAAAGGCTCTATTGTGTCCCACTAGAATTTCAGTTATCAAATGTCAGGCTCATACAGGCAGTCAGGATCAAATAGCACTGGGTAACGAACGGTCAGATAGAGCTGCCAAATCAGCCGCTCTGTCTGATACAGGGCCACAAGTTTCAGCCTTTGCTTTGCGTCAACAAAAATTGGACAATGACCCGCCTTCTATTAATGTTTTAGCCTTTCAGTCACAGGCTAACTCGGATGAAGTGTTAAGTTGGGCAAGGGATTCTTGTTTTAAAACGCCTGAAGGGATATGGGTTCACCATGACGGCCGCATGGTGGCTCCGAAATCTTTACTCCCGTGGATTGCATGTTTTCACGCATGCGGGCAAAGGGGGGATGGCAGACTATATTAATCAAACATGGTATGCACCAGGTATTTCAGCAATTGCAAAACAAATCAGTGAAAGGTGCACCACTTGCCAGGAAATGAATTCAGGCAAGACAGAGAAAGTACAGTCTGCCTCCCATCCAAATCCATCAGGCCCTTTTGTAAATTTGCAAATGGATTTTATTGAATTACCTGTATGTTTAGGATTCAAATACGTGTTAGTAATTATAGATATGTTTTCAAGATGGGTTGAAGCCTTTCCATGTAAAAAAAATGATGCTGTAACAGTTGCAAAGTGTTTGCTAAAAGAAATCATACCAAGGTTTGGAATACCTATGCAGCTTTCATGCGACAATGGATCGCACTTTACTGGAATGATTGTAAAGGAACTATGTAAAGCTTTGCAGATTAATCAGCATTTTCACTGCAGTTATCATCCACAGTCCGCGGGACTGGTAGAAAGATATAACGGAGTACTGAAGAATAAACTTTCTAAACTTTGCAATGAAACCGGACTTAAATGGGTCGAACTATTACCCTTAGCATTAATGATAATGCGAGCAGCAACTAACAGGATAACTGGACTGTCGCCACATGAGATTGTTATGGGACGACCCCAAAGACTGCCATTCTCAGCACCCTTTACGGTCAAACAAATGGACATTCATAAAATGGATGAAAATATGCTAAACTATTGCATTGCACTAACTAGATGTATTTCCAGCTTTCACCGACAGGTAAAGGAAGCTCAAACGGAACCAGCAGAAGGAAAGTGCCATAACTTGGAACCAGGAGACGACGTCTATGTAAAAGTCTTCAAAAGAAAGAACGGTCTGCAGCCACGCTTTGAAGGGCCATATCAAGTACTCTTGGCAACAAATACAGCTGTAAAGGTCAAGGAAAGACCTACCTGGATCCACGCATCCCACTGCAAGAAAGCACCAAACAAGGACAATTGAATCTTAAAGGACTTAAACAATGAAGCTGTTACTTATACTTTGCATATCAATCGGACTAATACGTATGACGTGCCAAAGAGGTGGGGAAGGATCCCGAAAGAAACGAGAATTACATGTTAACACTTTCTTGTATATGACTTACGAACATGCTAAAACTAGTGACAGAACTAGTTGTTGGGTCTGTGCCCATATACCTACTCACACCAAGGGGGGAATCCCTCTAAGATCAATTCCCTTTAATACTTCCGAAACAGCAGAATGGGTAATAAGGCGAAACAGTTCAAGGGACCCGGATAAGACCTCGGACGTAACACAGTGGAGATCAGCAGGGTATAACCTAACCACCTTTCAGGGATGGTATCAGCCCAATTATAATCATACTCGAACACCCCCGTTTCTTGTATTAACCAATACCTCAGGAGCTGGTAGGCCACAGGGGCATTATGTTTTAAAAAGCAGGCTGAAGTAAGCAGGATGCAGGATGAAAAGGAAGTCGGAGAGAGCTCTTGTAATCAAACAGTCGTGTGGCAACCACCAATTCCTGGCCTGTTTGAGCAGGGATTTTTTCAGTTTGACTGGACTAAAGTAAATAATAAAACCAGCAGGTCCCCCGGGACCGGCGACCCTATCCGAATATGGATGGGAGGAGAAGGTAACCTGACAGCCTATAACTGTACCTATTTTATATGCGGGAACAAGGCTTACCCATGGTTGCCACATAACTGGATAGGATCCTGCTATTTAGGTTATGTAGTACCTTATATCCATATTTTAGATGAGATAGGAAAACATTATGAATTCCAAAGAACTAAAAGATTGGTAGAAACTTATGAAAGAGTCTTTGGAGTATTAATAGCCCCATACGGAGTAGGGAAGTTAATGGGAGAAGTAACCGAGCTAGTGGACCTGATAGAAAAAGTAGCAAATGAAACTGAGGAAGGATTGTCCGAAATGAGTGCGGAAATGGTAGCTATGAGAGTAATGACATTACAGAATCGAATGGCATTAGATTATCTGTTGGCAGATAAAGGAGGAACTTGTGCTTTGATAGGGAGTGAATGTTGTACCTATATCCCAGACAGTTCAGAAAATATAACTAACATTGTCAAACACATAAGAGATGCAGTGAGTCAGTATAAGAATCCAAAGAGCCAAGGATGGTTTGACTGGATGCTGGGAGGATGGCTGGGATCAATGGGACAAATATTATTGCATGGACTTGTAGTAGCAGCAGTAATTGTATGTATCAGTCTGTTTGTGAAAATGGCCAAGTGCTGTTGTGATAGACTAGGTAAGGCAGTTATACCCGAAGGAAGTATGATGGTGCAGAGGGAACTAAATGAAGAAGAAGAGGACGACCCTCTAGGAGAAGAACTAAGGCGATTGAATAAGATAAATTTTTAAGGATTAGATGGCCAAGATGATGCCAATCACAGTGGGTTCGGGGACCGAGAAGAAGGACAAGGGACTGAAAGGGTCAATTTCAGCTAGATTTTGTCCTAGTAAGGACAAAAAGGGGAGAATGTGGAAGTGTATTTTTAGTTGGACACAAAATGGCTTCCGAAGACACAGAATATAAAATCTAAAATGGCCTACACAATGTCTGTTAGAAAGATTAGCCAATTGCTTATAGTTTCAACCTAATGAAGGAATTTCAGTTTGTAGACTGTTTTAATTGCCCCCAATAAATAACTTAGGGTTGTAGATCAAAGAAGTCTTCAAGGCCATGGTGTGAATCACTATCTCCCTTGAATTCTAGATGGTGTGGTGGGAGAAATCACACGTCCCCCTTTAGAAGGGATTTCTGCTGTTTTAAATCTTTATGACCTTCAGAAAGGCCTTTTATGTACAGTATACACAAATACACTTTTAACTTGTTTTATAGGCACTATGCTGTCAATTAATGATTTACTACCATGTCATGTGATATAGGAAGCTTGTATTTTTTCTGTGTATAAATTTCTAGCAGTTTTTGTATTTGCAGGGTGTCATCATAGCCGAATTTGACTATGGTTGCATCCTCCTTGCAGCAAGTAAATTAATAAACCTTCCTTTAACGATACTTTATGTTTAAAGAGTCTTACTCGGAAGTCGAAACTTCGACAGCGACAAGGGCTATCCCCTCCAGACATGGCTCTCGAGTCCTGTCAGGAACCAGTGCACAACTGCTGAGCATATCGTCAATGAGAGGCATACTGCCACAAGGCTCGAGCAAACAAACGACGGGCTCAAACAACCTTTCCACTGGCTGGACCGTTCCAGCGGAGCTTTAAAATACACTCCTCAGAGGTTATCCAGATTTGAAGTCATTTGCTGCATGCTCTACAACTTTGTCATAATGAGGGACCAGTCTTTTGCACCTGGGCAGCAGTAGGTGCAGGTGGAGGAGGAGGAGCAGGTAGAAGAGGAAGAGAGACAGCGACCACCAGAGCCCCTGTCAGCCCCCGAGCTCTCAGAGACCACCTCAATGAGGAATGCTTCACCTAAGCCATTCCTCCCATCCCCAATATACCAACAGTCCCACAATCCTGACCACTGTGATGACGACCACCTGTCGATTGCCATTCTTCAGTCCCAACTTATGGGTCTTGCCCTCTCTCTATTGCAAAGATAAACACCAATACCAAATCCAGAACAGAAAAACAAATTTATCAAACAAATAGTCACACTGTCCTTCAGCATTGACAAAACAAATCATGAATTACCCTTGTGTTTTCCTCTCCTAGTATTCATGAGGTGAAAATAAGGAAATGGCAGACTTGTTGAATCATTACTTTGTGTCAGTTTTCACAGTAGAGGGAGAGGATAGTATACCTGAAATTCCAGGGGAATTAATAATGAATCAAGGACTAAGACTCAAGTTAACATAAACAAGAAAACAGAAAAAAAATGACACTAAAGATTGACAAATCCCCAGGACCTGATGGTTTCCACCCCAGGGTTTTAAAGGAAGTAGGTGAGGAAATTGCAGATGTTTTAGCCATAATCCTCCAAATCTCTCTTGATTCAGGAATTGTCCCTTTAGATTGGAAAATTGCAAATGCAACTATATTATTTAAGAAAGGTAAGCGAGAGAAACCAGGAAATTATAGACCTGTTAGTCTAACATCTGTTGTGGGGAAGTTATTGGAATCTATAATTAAGGATAGAGTGATGGAGCAGCACTGTTACCCCTAAGCTGCAATGGTGCGCAGTCTCGCGCTCCAGCACGCAGGAGTTCTTTTCAATTGTGTCCAACAGGCTCGTTCCGTAGGCCCGCGGGAGCGGACTTCAGCGCCTGCGTGCTGAACCCAGTTTGTAGCCGGCGTGCTAGAAGCCGCAACAGGCCTTAATCACTGAGAATGTGAATGGTGCTGAATGCCGATAATGTGCTGCGATTCGCGACGGATGGCAATGCGCTTATACAGAGCACAAGCACACTAGAACCCGCTACAGGCCTGAGCCTCAGGGAAGGGAAAGAGGGGACGGGAGCGTAAACTCGGGGGGGAGGAAGTGGGAGCGCGAGCGGGAGTGGGGGAGAATCGAGAGTGAGACTGGGGGGAGGGAGCGGGAGCGAGACCGGGGGAGGGAGCGAGAGTGGGGGAGGGGGGGGAGGAG